>CAMZMU010000062.1:0-1229539 GCA_947311845.1 Poa pratensis
GTGATTGTACAGACATGATCTAAATAGCCCACCCTAACTTTCGATGTGCTAATCATGTTTTGATCGGCTCAATCTGAGGTGTGGGTGGCCGCAGACATCTTCGAAGGAAGTGTAGGATTTCACCGAAACGAACGTTGCTCTCTAGCATACGATAAGCGAATTTTAGAAAAATCTCCATCGGGCCAATTTTGTAAATCTGCTTTCTCTAGGGGTGTGGCATGTCATTCTAGAGCCATGAAAAAAAACTAGCTCGATCGTCGGGTCCGGACGGCAAAGTTCTCAAGGTTTTACCTTCACGTGAACTCTGCGTCGGTAGTCCACAGTGACGCGGCGTCACGGTACCTGAACGGCTCGGTCACAAGACGTGATTGGTACAGACATGATCTAAATAGCCCACCCTAACTTTCATGTGCTACTCATGTTTTGATCGGCTCATCTGGAGGGTGGGTGGCCGCAGACATCTTCGAAGGAAGTGTAGGATTTCACCGAAACGAACGTTGCTCTCTAGCATACGATAAGCGAATTTTAGAAAAATCTCCATCGGGCCAATTTTGTAAATCTGCTTTCTCTAGGGGTGTGGCATGTCATTCTAGAGCCATGAAAAAAAAACTAGCTCGATCGGGACCAAGAGTTCTCAAGGTTTTACCTTCACCGTGAACTCTGCGTTCGGTAGTCCACAAGTGACGCGGCCGTCACGGTACCTGAACGGCTCGGTCACAAGATCGTGATTGGTACATACATGATCTAAATAGCCCACCCTAACTTTCGATGTGCTACTCATGTTTGATCGGCTCATCTCGAGGGTGGGTGGCCGCAGACATCTTCGAAGGAAGTGTAGGATTTCACCGAAACGAACGTTGCTCTCTAGCATACGATAAGCGAATTTTAGAAAAATCTCCATCGGGCCAATTTTGTAAATCTGCTTTCTCTAGGGGTTGTGGCATGTCATTCTAGAGCCATGAAAAAAAACTAGCTCGATCGGGGTCCGGACGGCAAAGTTCTCAAGGTTTTACCTTCACCGTGAACTCGTCGCGTCGGTAGTCCACAGTGACGCGGCCGTCACGGTACCTGAACGGCTCGGTCACAAGACGTGATTGGTACAGACATGATCTAAATAGCCCACCCTAACTTTCGATGTGCTACTCATGTTTTGATCGGCTCATCTCGAGGGTGGGTGGCCGCAGACATCTTCGAAGGAAGTGTAGGATTTCACCGAAACGAACGTTGCTCTCTAGCATACGATAAGCGAATTTTAGAAAAAATCTCCATCGGGCCAATTTTGTAAATCTGCTTTCTCTAGGGTGTGGCATGTCATTCTAGAGTGCCATGAAAGAAAAAAAACTAGCTCGATCGGGGTCCGGACGGCAAAGTTCTCAAGGTTTTACCTTCACGTGAACTCTGCGTCGGTAGTCCACAGTGACGCGGCCGTCACGGTACCTGAACGGCTCGGTCACAAGACGTGATTGGTACAGACATGATCTAAATAGCCCACCCTAACTTTCGATGTGCTACTCATGTTTTGATCGGCTCATCTCGAGGGTGGGTGCCGCAGACATCTTCGAAGGAAGTGTAGGATTTCACGAAACGAACGTTGCTCTCTAGCATACGATAAGCGTTAGAAAAATCTCCATCGGGCCAATTTTGTAAATCTGCTTTCTCTAGGGGTGTGGCATGTCATTCTAGAGCCATGAAAAAAAAACTAGCTCGATCGGGGTCCGGACGGCAAAGTTCTCAAGGTTTTACCTTCACCGTGAACTCTGCGTCGGTAGTCCACAGTGACGCGGCCGTCACGGTACCTGAACGGCTCGGTCACAAGACGTGATTGGTACAGACATGATCTAAATAGCCCACCCTAACTTTCTATGTGCTACTCATGTTTTGATCGGCTCATCTGAGGGTGGGTGGCCGCAGACATCTTCGAAGGAAGTGTAGGATTTCACCGAAACGAACGTTGCTCTCTAGCATACGATAAGCGAATTTTAGAAAAATCTCCATCGGGCCAATTTTGTAAATCTGCTTTCTCTAGGGTGTGGCATGTCATTCTAGAGCCATGAAAAAAAACTAGCTCGATCGGGGTCCGACGTTCTCAAGGTTTTACCTTCACCGTGAACTCTGCGTCGGTAGTCCACAGTGACGCGGCCGTCACGGTACTGAACGGCTCGGTCACAAGACGTGATTGGTACAGACATGATCTAAATAGCCCACCCTAACTTTCGATGTGCTACTCATGTTTTGATCGGCTCATCTCGAGGGTGGGTGGCCGCAGACATCTTCGAAGGAAGTGTAGGATTTCACCGAAACGAACGTTGCTCTCTAGCATACGATAAGAGAATTTTAGAAAAATCTCCATCGGGCCAATTTTGTAAATCTGCTTTTCTAGGGTGTGGCATGTCATTCTAGAGCCATGAAAAAAAACTAGCTCGATCAGGGTCCGACTTGTTCTCAAGGTTTTACCTTCACCGTGAACTCTGCGTCGGTAGTCCACAGTGACGCGGCCGTCACGGTACCTGAACGGCTCGGTCACAAGACGTGATTGGTACAGACATGATCTAAATAGCCCACCCTAACTTTCGATGTGCTACTCATGTTTTGATCGGCTCATCTCGAGGGTGGGTGGCCGCAGACATCTTCGAAGGAAGTGTATGATTTCACCGAAACGAACGTTGCTCTCTAGCTTACGATAAGCGAATTTTAGAAAAATCTCCATCGGGCCAATTTTGTAAATCTGCTTTCTCTAGGGTGTGGCATGTCATTCTAGAGCCATGAAAAAAACTAGCTCGATCGGGTCCGGACGGCAAAGTTCTCAAGGTTTTACCTTCACCGTGAACTCTGCGTCGGTAGTCCACAGTGACGCGGCCGTCACGGTACCTGAACGGCTCGGTCACAAGACGTGATTGGTACAGACATGATCTAAATAGCCCACCCTAACTTTCTATGTGCTACTCATGTTTTGATCGGCTCATCTGGAGGTGGGTGGCCGCAGACATCTTCGAAGGAAGTGTAGGATTTCACCGAAACGAATGTTGCTCTCTAGCTTACGATAAGAGAATTTTAGAAAAATCTCCTTCGGGCCAATTTTGGAAATCTGCTTTCTCTAAGGTGTGGCATGTCATTCTAGAGCCATGAAAAAAAAACTAGCTCGATCAGGGTCCAGACGTGTTCTCAAGGTTTTACCTTCACCGTGAACTCTACGTCGGTAGTCCACAGTGACGCGGCCGTCACGGTACCTGAACGGCTCGGTCACAAGACGTGATTGGTACAGACATGATCTAAATAGCCCACCCTAACTTTCTATGTGCTACTCATGTTTTGATCGGCTCATCTGGAGGGTGGGTGGCCGCAGACATCTTCGAAGGAAGTGTAGGATTTCACCGAAACGAACGTTGCTATCTAGCTTACAATAAGAGAATTTTAGAAAAATCTCCATCAGGCCAATTTTGTAAATCTGCTTTCTCTAGGGTGTGGCATGTCATTCTAGAGCCATGAAAAAAACACTAGCTCGATCGGGGTCCGGACGGCAAAGTTCTCAAGGTTTTACCTTCACCGTGAACTCTGCGTCGGTAGTCCACAGTGACGCGGCCGTCAAGGTACCTGAACGGCTCGGTCACAAGACGTGATTGGTACAGACATAATCTAAATAGCCCACCCTAACTTTCTATGTGCTACTCATGTTTTGATCGGCTCATCTGGAGGGTGGGTGGACGCAGACATCTTCGAAGGAAGTGTAGGATTTCACCGAAACGAACGTTGCTCTCTAGCTTACGATAAGCGAATTTTAGAAAAATCTCCATCGGTCCAATTTTGTAAATCTGCTTTCTCTAGGGTGTGGCATGTCATTCTAGAGCCATGAAAAAAAACTAGCTCGATCGGGGTCCGGACGGCAAAGTTCTCAAGGTTTTACCTTCACCGTGAACTCTGCGTCGGTAGTCCACAGTGACGCGGCCGTCACGGTACCTGAACGGCTCGGTCACAAGACGTGATTGGTACAGACATGATCTAAATAGCCCACCCTAACTTTCTATGTGCTACTCATGTTTTGATCGGCTCATCTGGAGGGTGGGTGGACGCAGACATCTTTGAAGGAAGTGTAGGATTTCACCGAAACGAACGTTGCTCTCTAGCTTACGATAAGCGAATTTTAGAAAAATCTCCATCGGGCCAATTTTGTAAATCTGCTTTCTCTAGGGTGTGGCATGTCATTCTAGAGCCATGAAAAAAACACTAGCTCGATCGGGGTCCGGACGGCAAAGTTCTCAAGGTTTTACCTTCACCGTGAACTCTGCGTCGGTAGTCCACAGTGACGCGGCCGTCACGGTACCTGAACGGCTCGGTCACAAGACGTGATTGGTACAGACATGATCTAAATAGCCCACCCTAACTTTCTATGTGCTACTCATGTTTTGATCGGCTCATCTGGAGGGTGGGTGGCCGCAGACATCTTCGAAGGAAGTGTAGGATTTCACCGAAACGAACGTTGCTCTCTAGCTTACGATAAGAGAATTTTAGAAAAATCTCCTTCGGGCCAATTTTGGAAATCTGCTTTCTCTAAGGTGTGGCATGTCATTCTAGAGCCATGAAAAAAAAACTAGCTCGATCAGGGTCCAGACGTGTTCTCAAGGTTTTACCTTCACCGTGAACTCTACGTCGGTAGTCCACAGTGACGCGGCCGTCACGGTACCTGAATGGCTCGGTCACAAGACGTGATTGGTACAGACATGACCTAAATAGCCCACCCTAACTTTCTATGTGCTACTCATGTTTTGATCGGCTCATCTGGAGGGTGGGTGGCCGCAGACATCTTCGAAGGAAGTGTAGGATTTCACCGAAACGAACGTTGCTCTCTAGCTACGATAAGAGAATTTTAGAAAAAACTCCATCAGGCCAATTTTGTAAATCTGCTTTCTCTAGGGTGTGGCATGTCATTCTAGAGCCATGAAAAAACACTAGCTCGATCGGGGTCCGGACGGCAAAGTTCTTAAGGTTTACCTTCACCGTGAACTCTGCGTCGGTAGTCCACAGTGACGCGGCCGTCAAGGTACCTGAACGGCTCGGTCACAAGACGTGATTGGTACAGACATGATCTAAATAGCCCACCATAACTTTCTATGTGCTACTCATGTTTTGATCGGCTCATCTGGAGGGTGGGTGGACGCAGACATCTTCGAAGGAAGTGTAGGATTTCACCGAAACGAACGTTGCTCTCTAGCTTACGATAAGCGAATTTTAGAAAAATCTCCATCGGGCCAATTTTGTAAATCTGCTTTCTCTAGGGTGTGGCATGTCATTCTAGAGCCATGAAAAAAAACTAGCTCGATCGGGGTCCGGACGGCAAAGTTCTCAAGGTTTTACCTTCACCGTGAACTCTGCGTCGGTAGTCCACAGTGACGCGGCCGTCACGGTACCTGAACGGCTCGGTCAAAAGACGTGATTGGTACAGACATGATCTAAATAGCCCACCCTAACTTTCTATGTGCTACTCATGTTTTGATCGGCTCATCTGGAGGGTGGGTGGACGCAGACATCTTCGAAGGAAGTGTAGGATTTCACCGAAACGAACGTTGCTCTCTAGGTTACGATAAGCGAATTTTAGAAAAATCTCCATCGGGCCAATTTTGTGAATCTGCTTTCTCTAGGGTGTGGCATGTCATTCTAGAGCCATGAAAAAAAACTAGCTCGATCGGGTCCGACGGCAAAGTTCTCAAGGTTTTACCTTCACCGTGAACTCTGCGTCGGTAGTCCACAGTGACGCATCCGTCACGGTACCTGAACGGCTCGGTCACAAGACGTGATTGGTACAGACATGATCTAAATAGCCCACCCTAACTTTCTATGTGCTACTCATGTTTTGATCGGCTCATCTGGAGGGTGGGTGGCCACAGACATCTTCGAAGGAAGTGTAGGATTTCACCGAAACGAACGTTGCTCTCTAGCTTACGATAAGAGAATTTTAGAAAAATCTCCATCAGGCCAATTTTGTAAATCTGCTTTCTCTAGGTGTGGCATGTCATTCTAGAGCCATGAAAAAACACTAGCTCGATCGGGGTCCGGACGGCAAAGTTCTTAAGGTTTTACCTTCACCGTGAACTCTGCGTCGGTAGTCCACAGTGACGCGGCCGTCAAGGTACCTGAACGGCTCGGTCACAAGACGTGATTGATACAGACATGATCTAAATAGCCCACCATAACTTTCTATGTGCTACTCATGTTTTGATCGGCTCATCTGGAGGGTGGGTGGACGTAGACATCTTCGAAGGAAGTGTAGGATTTCACCGAAACGAACGTTGCTCTCTAGCTTACGATAAGCGAATTTTAGAAAAATCTCCATCGGGCCAATTTTGTAAATCTGCTTTCTCTAGGGTGTGGCATGTCATTCTAGAGCCATGAAAAAAACTAGCTCGATCGGGGTCCGGACGGCAAAGTTCTCAAGGTTTTACCTTCACCGTGAACTCTGCGTCGGTAGTCCACAGTGACGCGGCCGTCACGGTACCTGAACGGCTCGGTCACAAGACGTGATTGGTACAGACATGATCTAAATAGCCCACCCTAACTTTCTATGTGCTACTCATGTTTTGATCGGCTCATCTGGAGGGTGGGTGGACGCAGACATCTTCGAAGGAAGTGTAGGATTTCACCGAAACGAACGTTGCTCTCTAGCTTACGATAAGCGAATTTTAGAAAAATCTCCATCGGGCCAATTTTGTAAATCTGCTTTCTCTAGGGTGTGGCATGTCATTCTAGAGCCATGAAAAAAAACTAGCTCGATCGGGGTCCGGACGGCAAAGTTCTCAAGGTTTTACCTTCACCGTGAACTCTGCGTCGGTAGTCCACAGTGACGCGTCCGTCACGGTACCTGAACGGCTCGGTCACAAGACGTGATTGGTACAGACATGATCTAAATAGCCCACCCTAACTTTCTATGTGCTACTCATGTTTTGATCGGATCATCTGGAGGGTGGGTGGCCGCAGACATCTTCGAAGGAAGTGTAGGATTTCACCGAAACGAACGTTGCTCTCTAGCTTACGATAAGAGAATTTTAGAAAAATCTCCACGGGCCAATTTTGGAAATCTGCTTTCTCTAGGATGTGGCATGTCATTCTAGAGCCATAAAAAAAACTAGCTCGATCAGGGTCCAGACGTGTTCTCAAGGTTTTACCTTCACCGTGAACTCTACGTCGGTAGTCCACAGTGACGCGGCCGTCACGGTACCTGAACGGCTCGGTCACAAGACGTGATTGGTACAGGCATGATCTAAATAGCCCACCCTAACTTTCTATGTGCTACTCATGTTTTGATCGGCTCATCTGGAGGGTGGGTGGCCGCAGACATCTTCGAAGGAAGTGTAGGATTTCACCGAAACGAACGTTGCTCTCTAGCTTACGATAAGAGAATTTTAGAAAAATCTCCATCGGGCCAATTTTGGAAATCTGCTTTCTCTAGGGTGTGGCATGTCATTCTAGAGCCATGAAAAAAACACTAGCTCGATCAGGGTCCAGACTTGTTCTCAAGGTTTTACCTTCACCGTGAACTCTGCGTCGGTAGTCCACAGTGACGCGGCCGTCACGGTACCTGAACGGCTCGGTCACAAGACGTGATTGGTACATACATGATCTAAATAGCCCACCCTAACTTTCTATGTGCTACCACTACTGCAGAAACCCTTACTAGTGACGGGCACTTTTTGTCCATCAGTGGTGGGCAAGCTGCACGTTACTGATATGCTGTCACTGGTATACAGTTACTAGTGACGGGCAGTTGCCCGTCACTAGTAACTTATACTAGTGACATGCCCATTATCCTGCCCGTCACTAGTAACGGTATACTAGTGACATGCCCATTATCCTGCCCGTCACTGGTATGAATTTCGGTATTAAAAAAATAAATGCGTTTTCCATGAATATGCATTGACAAGCAGGTACAATATAGCATCCAGTAGGCAGAATCTCATACAAAATCCAACAAAAACACAGTAGAGAACATAATTAGCCATCTGATACGCCATGAAACACAGACACATAGAATGTAAGCAAAGTTCAGAATGGAAATAGTTCCCAATGAATGCAACTACTCCATCGGTTCTTTAAAAGATCTAAGTACATTATGTCTGCATAGTGAAACTATGTTCTCTAGGTTAACACATGGCTCTGGTGATCTCCAGTCCTGAAATCTGCACATATCACGAAGCACTATATGCTAACAATGGGGTTAAACCTGACAATGTTCTCATAACTCAGAGGAAGGAGCAGCATCTTGCTATCTTGGTTGTCTTTGAAAGTGCTCGGCCTCCAAGAAGAGCTATTAGATCACAAGCAGAAGCTTTGGAGCTGCAGGTACCTTTCACTTAAATATGCAAATGAAAATTATTAATATAACTTAGATTAACAGCTCACTAAGAAAGAGCAGATGTTAAGGCAGTCCAGAGCGTAGATGTAGCTTTTAGTACAGTTTTAGAGGCCGAGGACTTCACTGACCAATTTTGAGGTCTCCAATTTTCCACTTCGGTTTCTGTTTTCTCTAGACAATAAATATTTGGATTGACAAAGCTTTCAAGAAACTAGTCTGGACAAGTATTAGCTAGCGATATGGTCATTACAGAGGGGTGTCTGCCACATAACCTTAACTCACTTGGACATATATCAGCGACTTAAAAATTGTTGTGTAGCTTACTTATTGATGATTGCTTGGTAAAGAATTGCATGTCAGCTTGTGAAAAGATTGATAGCTCAATAACCAATAACATAATGGATCACAAGAAAACAGTTAATTTCATTGAGCATCAGCTTAATGCATCCAATTAACTAACAAACTACAGCAATATCTTATAAATTTGACCTCGCAAATAAAAAACTTTACCTTTGAGTTTGCAATATCTTCAAAATTTCTTATTCCTGGAAAAACGATAATAAAATAGAGTTCAATAAGATTGGAATAATATGGAAGATCAGTTGACCAATTGCCGCACACCACCAGTTCTGGAAGATGAGAGAAGAAAACTTATAAACGCTACAAACTGAACAAAACTTACAGAATAGATGATAAACTGAATAAAAACAAAGCTGGCATTGGACAAAAAAATCACCTAGTAGTACTAGTACTAGCAGCAACTGAACTGGCAACAGACGAAAGTGGCCATGGTCCTACCTAACTTGCAAAGCACTAATCCAACCGAATTATGTGAGAATAGCACCAATTTCTGTTTAATAGAACACCTACATGACTAGATAGGTACTACGCACCTCTCTGAACTTCTGCAGATAGACCTTGAGGGGTTCGATGTACTCCTCGAAGCCCAGCGTGGCCATCGCCTAGAGCAAGTCATCGTCGTTGATGGTATTGCGTTTCACCCTCTGGCACTTGCCCTGCAGTCAGACAAAACAGAACACCAACAGGTCAGCAGCTAACCCACGTTTCTATTACTATTAAGCAAGACAGAGCAGAGCAGCAGGGGAGGCACGCATACTCGCTGGTGATGACGGAGATGAACTCGGAGACGCACTCCTACACGGTCTCCTTGGCGTCCTTGCATCTCATGTCAGGCAGTTTTGTAAAATCAGAGATGTGATTTCCCACGATAAAGAACATGAAATACAGGTCGGAATTTGTGATCTATATGTGATGCAAGGAGGGAGAGGTGTAGTACCCACATCATCGACGGCCTTTTTGTGCACTACTACAGGGACTTGGTGGTCAGCGGCAGCAGCTCGGGGATGCGGTCGGTGAAGCCGACGGCGGTGGAGCTCCGGGTGAGCGCCCGTAGGAGATGCCTGGTCAGGTCACGAGCAGATCCACCTCCTCCGTGCCTCCCCGCCGCCATTCCTGCAACGCGGCGAGCTTCCCACACCCACGCCGTTCCCGCTGTCGCCGACCGTGATTGTCTAGGCCCCTTGCTCGTCGATGCCGGGCAGCAGGTCGGCGCGTAGAGCTTCGGCGCCTCAACTGACCTTGGTCTCGATGAGCACGAGGCCGACCGGCGCTGATACATCTGGTCATCAGGAGGGGTGGCGGCGCTCGCAGGCAGGACGCAGATGCGGATGTACTGGAAGAAAGGGGATCGAGGTAAGTGGAGGAGTGGTGGCGGCGATTGCGTTGGATGGATCGAGAAGAGGTGCGTCTCGACCTGCTGAGTGCGTTCGGTTGAGTTCTGGTCGTCGGATGTGTGGTTCCTGGACGGTTCAGATGTGTGATCCGTGCGTAGCTGTTTGGGGCGCTCTTATTAGCTAGAGTAATTTTGTTTATCATATGGTTACCAGTGACAGGCCTTATACATGCCCGTCACTAACTATTTTTTTCCTTTATGCCAGCCTTCACAAAAAATACTAGTGACAGCCACTTTTATGTGCCCGTCACTAATGTTGCGTACTAGTGACAGGCTTATTCTTGTCCGTCACTGCTAATACTTACTAGTGACGGGCACAATTTTGCCCGTCACTAACACCTTGGCGGCTATAGGCCTTTCTCCAGTAGTGTACTCATGTTTTGATCGGCTCATCTGGAGGGTGGGTGGCCACAGACATCTTCGAAGGAAGTGTAGGATTTCACCGAAACGAACGTTGCTCTCTAGCTTACGATAAGCGAATTTTAGAAAAATCTCCATCGGGCCAATTTTGTAAATCAGCTTTCTCTAGGGTGTGGCATGTTATTCTAGAGCCATGAAAAAAAACTAGCTCGATCGGGGTCCGGACAGCAAAGTTCTTAAGGTTTTACCTTCACCGTGAACTCTGCGTCGGTAGTCCACAGTGACGCGGCCGTCACGGTACCTGAACGGCTCGGTCACAAGACGTGATTGGTACATACATGATCTAAATAGCCCACCCTAACTTTCTATGTGCTACTCATGTTTTGATCGGCTCATCTGGAGGGTGGGTGGCCGCAGACATCTTCGAAGGAAGTGCAGGATTTCACCGAAACGAACGTTGCTCTCTAGCTTACGATAAGCGAATTTTAGAAAAATCTCCATCGGGCCAATTTTGTAAATCTGCTTTCTCTAGGGTGTGGCATGTCATTCTAGAGCCATGAAAAAAAACTAGCTCGATCGGGGTCCGGACGGCAAAGTTCTCAAGGTTTTACCTTCACCGTGAACTCTGCGTCGGTGGTCCACAGTGACGCGGCCGTCACGGTACCTGAACGGCTCGGTCACAAGATGTGATTGGTACAGACATGATCTAAATAGCCCACCCTAACTTTCTATGTGCTACTCATGTTTTGATCGGATCATCTGGAGGGTGGGTGGCCGCAGACATCTTCGAAGGAAGTGTAGGATTTCACCGAAACGAACGTTGCTCTCTAGCTTATGATCAGCGAATTTTAGAAAAATCTCCATCGGGCCAATTTTGTAAATCTTCTTTCTCTAGGGTGTGGCATGTTATTCTAGAGCCATGAAAAAAAACTAGCTCGATCGGGGTCCGGACAGCAAAGTGCTTAAGGTTTTACCTTCACCGTGAACTCTGCGTCGGTAGTCCACAGTGACGCGACCGTCACGGTACCTGAACGGCTCGGTCACAAGACATGATTGGTACAAACATGATCTAAATAGCACCCCCTAACTTTCTATGTGCTACTCATGTTTTGATCGGCTCATCTGGAGGGTGGGTGGCTGCAGACATCTTCGATGGAAGTGTGGGATTTCACCGAAACGAACGTTGCTCTCTAGCTTACGATAAGCGAATTTTCGAAAAATCTCCATCGGGCCAATTTTGTAAATCTGCTTTCTCTAGGGTGTGGCATGTCATTCTAGAGCCATGAAAAAAAACTAGCTCGATCGGGGTCCGGACGGCAAAGTTCTCAAGGTTTTACCTTCACCGTGAACTCTGCGTCGGTAGTCCACAGTGACGCGGCCGTCACGTTACCTGAACGGCTCGGCACAAGACGTGATTGGTACAGACATGATCTAAATAGCCCACCCTAACTTTCTATGTGCTACTCATGTTTTGATCGGCTCATCTGGAGGGTGGGTGGCCACAGACATCTTCGAAGGAAGTGTAGGATTTCACCGAAATGAACGTTGCTCTCTAGCTTACGATAAGCGAATTTTCGAAAAATCTCCATCGGGCCAATTTTGGAAATCTGCTTTCTCTAGGGTGTGGCATGTCATTCTAGAGCCATGGAAAAAAAACTAGCTCGATCGGGGTCCGGACGGCAAATTTCTCAAGGTTTTACCTTCACCGTGAACTCTACGTCGGTAGTCCACAGTGACGCGGCCATCACGGTACCTGAACGGCTCGGTCACAAGACGTGATTGGTACAGACATGATCTAAATAGCCCACCCTAACTTTCTATGTGCTACTCATGTTTTGATCGGATCATCTGGAGGGTGGGTGGCCGCAGACATCTTCGAAGGAAGTGTAGGATTTCACCGAAACGAACGTTCCTCTCTAGCTTACGATAAGCGAATTTTCGAAAAATCTCCATCAGGCCAATTTTGTAAATCTGCTTTCTCTAGGGTGTGGCCTGTTATTCTAGAGCCATGAAAAAAACTAGCTCGATCGGGGTCCGGACGGCAAAGTTCTTAAAGTTTTACCTTCCCGTGAACTCTGCGTCGGTAGTCCACAGTGACGCGGCCATCACGGTACCTGAACGGCTCGGTCACAAGACGTGATTGGTACAGACATGATCTAAATAGCCCACCCTAACTTTCTATGTGCTACTCATGTTTTGATCGGCTCATCTGGAGGGTGGGTGGCTGCAGACATCTTCGAAGGAAGTGTGGGATTTCACCGAAACGAACGTTGCTCTCTAGCTTACGATAAGCGAATTTTCGAAAAATCTCCATCGGGCCAATTTTGTAAATCTGCTTTCTCTAGGGTGTGGCATGTCATTCTAGAGCCATGAAAAAAAACTAGCTCGATCGGGGTCCGGACGGCAAAGTTCTCAAGGTTTTACCTTCACCGTGAACTCTGCGTCGGTAGTCCACAGTGACGCGGCCGTCACGTTACCTGAACGGCTCGGCACAAGACGTGATTGGTACAGACATGATCTAAATAGCCCACCCTAACTTTCTATGTGCTACTCATGTTTTGATCGGCTCATCTGGAGGGTGGGTGGCCGCAGACATCTTCGAAGGAAGTGTAGGATTTCACCGAAATGAACGTTGCTCTCTAGCTTACGATAAGCGAATTTTCGAAAAATCTCCATCGGGCCAATTTTGGAAATCTGCTTTCTCTAGGGTGTGGCATGTCATTCTAGAGCCATGAAAAAAAAACTAGCTCGATCGGGGTCCGGACGGCAAATTTCTCAAGGTTTTACCTTCACCGTGAACTCTGCGTCGGTAGTCCACAGTGACGCGGCCATCACGGTACCTGAACGGCTCGGTCACAAGACGTGATTGGTACAGACATGATCTAAATAGCCCACCCTAACTTTCTATGTGCTACTCATGTTTTGATCGGATCATCTGGAGGGTGGGTGGCCGCAGACATCTTCGAAGGAAGTGTAGGATTTCACCGAAACAAACGTTGCTCTCTAGCTTACGATCAGAGAATTTTAGAAAAATCTCCATCGGGCCAATTTTGGAAATCTGCTTTCTCTACGTTGTGGCATGTCATTCTAGAGCCATGAAAAAAAACTAGCTCGATCAGGGTCCAGACGTGTTCTCAAGGTTTTACCTTCACCGTGAACTCTACGTCGGTAGTCCACAGTGACGCGGCCGTCACGGTACCTGAACGGCTCGGTCACAAGACGTGATTGGTACAGACATGATCTAAATAGCCCACCCTAACTTTCTATGTGCTACTCATGTTTTGATCGGCTCATCTGGAGGGTGGGTGGCCGCAGACATCTTCGAAGGAAGTGTAGGATTTCACCGGAACGAACGTTCCTCTCTAGCTCACGATAAGCGAATTTTAGAAAAATCTCCATCGGGCCAATTTTGTAAATCTGCTTTCTCTAGGGTGTGGCCTGTTATTCTAGAGCCATGAAAAAAAATAGCTCGATCGGGGTCCGGACGGCAAAGTTCTTAAGGTTTTACCTTCACCGTGAACTCTGCGTCGGTAGTCCACCGTGACGCGGCCGTCACGGTACCTGAACGGCTCGGTCACAAGACGTGATTGGTACATACATGATCTAAATAGTCCACCCTAACTTTCTATGTGCTACTCATGTTTTGATCGGCTTATCTGGAGGGTGGGTGGCCGCAGACATCTTCGAAGGAAGTGTAGGATTTCACCGAATCGAATGTTGCTCTCTAGTTTACGATAAGCGAATTTTCGAAAAATCTCCATCGGGCCAATTTTGTAAATCTGCTTTCTCTAGGGTGTGGCATGTCATTCTAGAGCCATGAAAAAAAAACTAGCTCGATCGGGTCCGGACGGCAAAGTTCTCAAGGTTTTACCTTCACCGTGAACTCTGCGTCGGTATCCATAGTTACATTATCCTGCACAAATTTTATATACCAAGGTTAGTCACATACATAATCTTCTCATTTCATTTCAGGTTCACTCCTTTACCATCATGAAATACTTACAGTACAGTTGCTTCTATGTGTTCCACCATCAACTGTGAAACTTTGAGGCTGTTTGTTTGCGTCAAGCACATATTGGCTATGAGTAGAATTCGCTTGCCACAAGCTGTTCTTTTGTGCTGATTGTGTCTTATTTTGCATATCCATCTGCGGAATTTAAAGTTTGAGTGATAAACATTTTTTTGCACAGTCAAGATACAAGTAGCAATCATTATTCATTTGATATTTCAGTTTATGGCTCAGATTTTACCTTGAGTGGATGTGGACTGTCAGATAAGCTTCTTATGTCAATATCCCCTTTCAGCAGTGCCATGTATGAAAAGTTATCCTGCAATAGTTACACTGTGTGAAATTTTGATATTTTTTCAAACTAGGGATGCTACTTTATGTGATCACTTCTAAAAAATGATGACTATTCGTTTAGATTTCTGAAAAAGAGTACCTCTTCATAATTGATTCCTGTGTATGGTGTGCCATCGCCAAGTACCTGCCCAAAAAAAATTAATATGTAATTAACTTTAGAGAACAATATTCTTCCTCAGTCCAGTATGGTCAAACCTGAGATTCTTCAGTTTCAGGTAATCTTCAGTTCCAGTATGTAATTAACTTTATGAGACAACAACAGAGCAAACCTGAGATTCTTCAGTTTCAGGTAATCCATATTGCACATCTAAAGGTTTTTGTTAAATTATCAACTTTGTTTCACTAGTTTTTGTCAGAAGCAGTTTTCGATCTGATAATGTTTTCTTCATGCTTCAATATGTATGTGGTACGTGGGACACATCACAGGAGCTCTTTAGCAGTCAACGTTATTGTAAGTTCACCTAGTAACTGCTTTTCGAGTTACCCTATATTTGCAGCAGCTTGAGAACGACAACATTTTTCTTGGTGAGCATATTTCCCCCTAAGTTTCTATTCTTTGTGGTTTCTGAAGATTTGTCATAAGTTGTAGTATTAGATATGACTAGGAAACGTGCCAGTGCGTTGCAACGGGAGAGAACATTGGTATCGCCCAAATTTTGCCCCAGCAGGCTCCGGCCGTCCCGATGGCGGCGCCGCGCGCCGGTCGCCGGGTCGGCGTGGCCGGGAGGCAGGAGCGCCGGCGGCCAGGGATGTTTGCGGCGTCTTCTTCGTGTCCCAAGCTCGTGGCCGAGCAACACCGCTGCACTCTGTGCTTCATCTCCGTCGGCCAGCTCGCGCCCGTCGCGACCCCAACTCGCCGGCTCGCGCGTCGACGACCTCACGCAGGAGGCACCACCACGGCACCACCTCGCCAGCGCACGCGCCATGGACGTCCAGGCCTGCCCGCGCCAGAGCCGTCAAAGCTCGCCAGCGCCCGTGCCCGCGCCATAGCCGTCCACGCCAGAGCCGCTCGCGCCCGCGCCTGACCGGACCCTGACCTCGCCGTCCACCGCGCTGGCCCCGGCCGCGTTCCTGGCCCTGGCGAGCTAGAGCGGCGGCGGCCCTGGCACGCTTTAATCGGCAGCTCGACCTCGGAGGTCAGCGCCGCGGGCGTCGTCTCCATAGTCCATGCCGCCGTCGCGCTCTTCTCCATGCCCGCCGTCGCCGTCGAGGTTAGCTCCGTGCTCCGAGGCGTCGTGGAAGACGACGGTGTCCAGCTCGCCTCCGCGCAAATCCTGCCGCCGGCCCGGCCTTCCCGTGGCTCCTGGCGGTGGTTAGGGCGGCCGGCGGCGCGCGCCAGGAACGCGGCAGTGCCCTCCTCTCTCTCTTTTTTCTTCTACGGTCGAGCAGCGCACCGGAAACATAATGACACGGAAAAAAACGAACCGTTTTTTAACTTATGCGTGGCAGTGGTGGGTAAATATGTGATTTGGTGGAGGATAAAATCGGAACAAAAAATGACGTACCACAAGAAATCTTAATGCTTTTATTATTAGGTATAGATAGGAAACGTGCCCGTGCGTTGCTACGGGTTGGTTTTACTAAATATTAGTTATTTGGAAGCTACACGAATATCCAACAATCACGTTTTGATTGAACCGAATCTCCGATAAAATTTGCATATCGTGACGCTTTCTACTTGGAGGCCACCTTCCCACCCTCCACCTTCCATCATCACACGTCTTTTCCAATCTATGGTATCTGATCGTTGGCTCCACCTTGCTTCTTGCTCGTTGCAGCCGCCTCTCCTCCCACTCCACCCCCTCCCCCTCCCTCGAACTACGTTGCCCAGCTTGGGCACGACCCATCAGCATGCGATGCGTTGCCTTAGGGTATCAACGGCCTTCAACCCGCTCGTCCAACTTGGGACCCCGGTGCACTATACCAAATGCCACCATGACTCGGTGAATCAGCGGGCTTCGCTCCCGCTGCAGCCTGGCTCAGTTTTTCGAAGGCCTCTCCATGCGCACCATCCGGCTCTTCACATCCTAAGGTCGTCTCTAGCCCGCCGCCTAGAAATATAATCATACTTTTAATATTGTAAGTATATGTTTGGAAGGATGGCACCGTGTTAAGTAAATCAATTTTCACTACAAATATATAGATAGTACTGTAATACATAAGTTTTGTTTTTAGTACGCCACTGTTGTATGAATTGTTCAATGCGGATATATGCAAAGCAAAAACTCAATTTGGTTGTTCAATGATGTTCGATGATGACGGGTATGAGTGAGTGAGTGACATCATCACGTGCATATGAACTGATCGCTGCGTGTGGTATGCTCCATATCGCGCGGCCGGCGCTTCGTACCATCGGAAGAGCTGATTTTTTTTAAAGTATATCCGAATTCATTGGGCTGATGGGCCGTGCAACACCATAGGCGGACGACAGGGCTGGATCGACCGAGCTCTGATCCGCTTTTTCACGTAGGTGACAGGATAGGATACGATCCGTATTCCTCTCGGACAAAACGGAAAATTACTTACGCGACGTACCAAACAAACTGCCGAAATTTTGGAGGAAGAAACGTTACTCGTATTATATAGTAGAGATACACCTAATTTCTGGAACAGTGGTTTTGTATGGAGGTACTGATGCGACTTGCAGCAAAATAATTAGTTGAAAATTCAGTAGATTACCTGGGAATCCAGGGTTTCTTCAGTTTCAGGTAACCCTTGCTGTAGAGCTTGATTGCATTTGTCCCTTGTCGATCCATCCATTCCTCTTTGAGCTCGATCTAATCCTTTTCCCTTTTCTTTTGCGTTTGATTCTGGTACGAGGTCCTGCGCCATCAATGGAGACGCGACAGGTTCTGCGGACGGAGGAGGGTGGAGTTGGTACGAGGGGTAGGTTTTTTTAGATAAAGGTACGAGGGGTAGGTACGTGTTTTTTTTTCACAAGAAGA
The DNA here is from genome assembly GCA_947311845.1 of Poa pratensis. Classification (NCBI taxonomy): domain Eukaryota; kingdom Viridiplantae; phylum Streptophyta; class Magnoliopsida; order Poales; family Poaceae; genus Poa; species Poa pratensis. The sequence goes on from CAMZMU010000062.1 coordinate 17,763, forward strand.
AGAAGAAGAAGAAGATGATGATGATGATGACTTTAGTCTTTTTTGGGTATAGTTCCTTTAGTTTTGTTTTTTACATCGTTTCAAAGAGATGCGATTTTCCTTTAGTTTTTTTTTTTGGGGGGACGCCAGCCAATCCTAGTCTAGCTGTCCTTTACGAGGCGATCCGCGTTCGTGAACACGCATTTCCTTTTTTGCCATGATCCCAAGATCATCATCGATGTCACATTTTGGTCTTGTAAATCAAAGCTTACCATAAACCCGCAGCCGCCTCCAGCAACCAGCTGTCCCCGACATTACGTACGTCCTCCACCCTCTCCAAGACTGAAAACCCAAGCGATTCTACACGATGCCATCGACCGCCGGCCCATAAGGCGGGGCAGCGGGGCGGCCGCCCTGGGCCCCCGGGAGGCAGGGGCCCCCTCCCAGGTTTTACTTGATAGTAGCACTAGGAATTTTTTGCTGTAGCCCAAGAAATCAAGAGAGAGAAAAGACCCAAGATGACGCAACCACTGAAAAGAAAGATGAAGCCCACAAGGACACGACGCTCACGGAGCAGCACATCACGGACGAATTAATGGCTAAATACTTCCTGCTGACCCAGCTTTCCCTTGTTCTCTGGTGTACCCGACCCCGCGACTTCTCTCCTCCTAAATTCGAAATCTTAGAGAGAGACAACTGCTACACCTATTCCTTCGCAATTTGGAGGTCCGGCCGGCCGTTAATGGAGACCCCCATCAACTGGATGCTATAGATCATATGGTACATATTCATTTCAGCAAGGTTGTTTGTTGTGCAGACGAAATGATGGTCTCGTTATCATCACACTTAAGAAATCAATTATTTGTAGAATTGATGTTTGCTTACTAACATGATGTAGTTCTCTAAATCGATACGAATAAACAGTTTGAGGTGTCAGCTTCATAGTTCAGATCATGGATATATGTAGTCGATATTGGCAGCTTAGAACACTCATATGAATTAGTTCCACACTCTTATGCATTAGTATATTTTAAATGGTCGATAACATATACTATATACACCATGGGGTAAATATATCATGTAGTAGATATGCAGTCATTAACATATATTCACCGGATATATGTTATGTAGTCGATATTTACATTGCTTTTTTATGGAAAAAAAAAAAGCAAGGGCCCCCTGGCCCCTTCTTGTCGGCTTGCCCCTGGGCCCCGTATATGTGTGGACCGGCCCTGTCGACCACGATCGTCTCCGGTCCCCGGCTATACAAGGTGTTAGTTTCTAGTACTATCGATCTACACCTGATTATGTATGTGGATTGATCCTTGTTTTTACTGTACATTCTGAACTAATCAAGCATGATATAACTCGCAGATTGATCCCCGTGAGGAGCAGGCGCCGATGATGAATGACGGCCCGGCGGCGGCGGCCACCAGCTCCGGCGAGTTGAACCAGCCCCTCCCGCCCCACGGCCAGCCCGGGAAACAGCAGCACCAGACGCCGCCGCAGCAGCAGAAGCCGGCGCTTGCCCCCGGCCAGCCCGGAAAACAGCAGCACCAGAAGCCGGCGCTTCCCCACGGCCAGCCCGGGAAACAGCAGCAGCGGCAGCCCGGCGGCACGTACGTTATACAGATGCAGAAGGACAAGGTCTTCCGCGTGCCGCAGCAGCAGAAGCCGGCCCCGCAGCAGCGGCAGCCCGGCCGCACATACGTTATACGGGTGCCCAAGGACAAGGTCTTGCGAGTGCCGCCGCCGGAGAACGCGCGCCTCCTCGAGCACTACACCCGCCGCGCCAAGCGCCGCACCGGCTGCTCTTGCCTCCGCGCCTGCCTCTACCTCCTGCTCGTCATCCTCTGCCTCGCCGTCCCAGTCGGAGTCGTGTACCTGGTGTACAAGCCCAGGCGGCCGGCGTACACGGTCGTGTCCCTCGCCGTGTCCGGCGTCGGCAACGCCTCGGCCCCAGGTGCGTTCTCGCCGGGGTTCGACGCGACACTCCGCGCCGACAACAGCGCCAACGGCAAGATGGGGGTGCACTACGACGGCGCCGGGAGCCGCGTCGCCGTGTCGTATGAATGCGTGATCCTGGCCCAGGGGCGTGGCCGGCGTTCTACCAGGCGCCCGGGAACGTGACGGTGTTCGTGGCGAAGGCCAAGGGGGCGGGGATACGGTTCTCCCAGAGCGTGCGCGGGCAGATGGCCGCGGCGGAGCGGCTCCGGTCCGTGCCGTTCGACGTTGACATCAAGGTGCCCGCGCGGCGGGGTGAAGACGTGGGCCGTGCCGGTGACGGTGCGGTGCGCCATGGCCGTGGATAGCCTCGCCGCCAACACCAAGGTGGTGTCCAGATCCTGCAACGTGAAGGTGCCCTTCTTGTTCTGAAGGAGCTGAACTAAAAGAAGTGGTTATCATCCTTGGACCTTGGTTGATTAGGAGAGCAGTTCTTGGCGCAAAAATAGATTAGCTGCAGTTTTTCATAGACAACGAGCTTGCTTGTCAGTGCACACATACTGACTCAACTTCTTTGCTGTTCGTTCAAGACCGAGCCTTACGGAAAGAACAGCAAGCACAATGCACACAACAATTGCAGAAAAAACGCAGAGCTTACTGTACTTACAAAAAATATACATAAGTAGAGGTACACACTAGTATTGCAGAGCTTTGATTCAAGGCCCAGGACGTTACTAGTTTGAGCATTAGAATTGCAGACAACGTAGCCATGCGTGGAGCTTCAGTCTCAAGGATTTAAACGGCTAGCGCAGGCCAGATACACGGCGACAAACTTCCGCTCTTGTACATGACCAAACAAAGCTCAATAAGATTATTATATACAAACTGGTTACCTCCCTCTCGCAGGGAAAATGTATGTATAGAAGTAACTAGGATTTTTTTGCATGGAAATTAACTAGGATTGATCACAAAGCACTTGATACTACTCCATAATATACTGTCAGCTATACATGTCAAGCAAGCACTAGCAGTCTACGGATCGAGCATCGATCAGCGCCATCCCCATCTGTCTCTGTGCTCCAAAGCTTGGAAGACGGCAGGCCTGCAAGCAAACTCTAAAAAAAATCAGTAATGAGCTAGCTGGCTAAGCTAGCGAAAGGATAAATAATAATACCACTACTTGTCTATATACATAGTTATACTAGATCAGATAATTATTTGATGATAAGGACCAGTTGCTTGGAGTTTGGAGTTGACTGATGCAGTAACACTAATCAGCTTCTGTTACTTGACTGATGCAGGGGCAACACGCATTGTTTTCAAAAATATAAATTCTGTGCGGCACCCTCCTAAACTCCCTGCTCTAATTGAAAAATATGTTAAGATCCACATTTATAAATTCTCCATAGGCAGAGAGAGCAACCAAGAAAAGCATCTAGGAAAAACATTCAAAGGTTGCATACATATCACTGCTGGAGCAAAATGCAGTCAAACTGGCAGTGAATCTGAGACATGAGCAGCACAAATTACATAGCAGGACAAAATAAGCACCAACTAAAATTACAACACACAGCAGGTAGGTACTTGTCTGCTCTGAGAAACAGCAGCAGAAATTCCTCGGCCACTTCTCAACCGATGACTACACAGTTGCTTTGCAGGCATTCTTGTTTCATGACTAATCATTCAGCGACCTGTTGCTGTCGAAATTATACATCATGGAACGAACGAAACAAGTACAGAAAGAATCATAGGTAGACTAGAATTGCACAAGTTTTCTTAACTTTAGAACTCCATTCGGAAGTAGAGGGAAAGGCCATTGTATTATGATGTGTCGAGATGAAACCACGGCATATGACTAGTAGATAGTGGTAAACAAACAGGAAGAATTATCGTTCCAGCAACACTGCCATCGTCAAACTCGGATTCAGAAAACAGGACCTGGATATGGCAGTGTTTTCAGAAATTTGGATTAAGAAAACAGGCTCTGCCATATCCTCCAGATTATCCATGTAATTTGGGGACCTGGATTCAGCGACACCAGATGCATCTATCTGGATTCGAACAGTTGACACGACACGTGCCTGTCCACCCCTCAAATATATAGTCCAACACTGGACACCCCTGAATTTGGATACGTACTTGCTTATAATTATTAACTACTTCATCACCTACTTCATTCCACGAATAGACGAATTCTTCATGCATGATCAATAATTGTTCATTCACTTGTTTGCCAAAAGGATATCAAAATTAAGAAGCATATATCATGCAATTTACAAGCAAAACAAACACAACTTGTACCTGAAACAATATAGGCAATACATACATTATGCATTGACTTGAAGAACCTTCAGTTCAGATTTTCTGCTATAGCAGGGAGCAGACTTCTTGTGGGTAATACAGTATGATGCAAGTATACTAGATCCTCCTGGCTCTAACTTGGCTATCAGCTCAAACATACTCCATTCATGCTGTTGCTAATTCAGCACTAAAACTTCTACTTACATAAATATTTGTTCAGAGGCTCTGAACAAATATCAACTGTTCTTCAAACTCGAAACAGTAAATTGCAGCACAACACATCCCAACAAGCTGGTCCTCTGTCAGTCAAAAGCAGAGCTATGCTCTGCTCTGCTCTGCTGAAAGAAGATGAAACAAGAAAACATAGGTGTTTGTATTGGGTTATTTGATGTTAAGTAGTTTCTTCTAGGCGTCCCTAGTGTCATCAGGTTGTTTATACGTAGATATGCAAGTGCTAGACGCTAGGAACAGGAGGAACTGAGCATGAAAACCATCTGAGAAGAATACATACAGTAAAAAATGCAGATGGCGAATTTCATACAGTCCCGATGCTTCTACTGGTGGGGGAAAGACACATACATGTAACTCTGGGGCCACTGGTTGGTGTAGGAGTTGGGGTCGCTGCCGGCGCAGGAGGAAGAGTTGTTGCTTTTGACAGTTTAAAAGGCGCGGATGGAGACAACAGCAACCTAGAAGAATTACACAACATGCTGCATGGTTTAGAGGAGCTCATCTTCACCAATTAGAAACAGTAAGTATGGATAGCTTCAGGTTCTCTTGCAGATTCAACCAAACTAGCTGGGCGGCCCGCGCAATTGCGCGGCTAGTATCATTTATCCTTGATAATTTCTTTTAAAATATATATTTATTGAATGATTTATGTTAGTCACTTTATTAAGCTTAAAACACATGTACGTACGTATTGTTAATGCAAAATCCAAATATATTTATTGCTTATTTGGCTTCCACGTTCTCTAATGGGCAGTAGACTATAGCACTATTTTTTTATTGTTTAAAACTTCAGCAATAAATTTATCCCGGTGCCCGTGAGTGTTTCCCAGATCATGTAATAACATATCAAATATCGTTTATGTACCAGCTGGTGGATACATTAGAGATTAGACACAACACCTGCAGATTACGTCCAAATTATAATAGGTGTGGTAGAATCGTACAATTAATTTATCAACATCATAGAAGAACACAAACCAAGATATATCAAATTTCTTTCCATTGATATATAGGCTAAATCATCTAAGTTAAAGAAAAAACATTATGTATGGATGAATAAATCCATAAACCGATCTACTGGGTCTCTTTTTTTTCTGTGTATATCGATGAAACTCCATTATAATATCGTCTGCAATAATCAAGTTCTGCCATCGTAAAGAAAACATAAATCATATATAGCCTGTCTTTTCCACTATTAGCCTGGCAAGTGGCAACCTGACAGCATAAGTTCGGAAGTTTTCCTGCAATGTTTTTTCTTACACGGCAATTTATAATGAAACCTTTACCTGCGGTATTTGAATATAATTTCTTTGTCACTAAAATTTGTCCATCTGTAAACGTCAAAATTGAATATTTGAAAAGAGTATGTACACACTTCACAAAATATTGTCCTCTACTCCGGCATGTCCCATATTTGAATGTTACTTTTACTGTAAAATAATGCTATTCCTTTTCTCATTTTATTACTAAATGTCTCGCCAATTCATCCCTCGGTACTTCCGCGTGTTTACGGGAGAGCTTATATAGTACCAATAAATATGTATATTGATGATTAGCTGAAGATCCGCAGACAACTGACCTATTGTTTTCATCAGACATAAATAAAAAGCAAGAAGTAAAATCTACCTGCCTTTGGCCCATAACGTTATATTGAAATTCTTTTTTCATGTATATTGCAAATCCTTGCCCAAAGTCCAAACTGATCTGTTTCCAGCGAGAATGTAGAACATGTAAACATAAAAAACAATGATTGTAGTGATTTACATGACTGGAGCAGTAGGCTTTTTTAGGAAGCTGAGGAACATCCCATTAACAGATGTAGTAGTACATCATGCACCTGCTTCACTCTATATCTCACCCAAGTCTTCAACTTCAGCCCCCAATATTTTTTCAACTACTGATAGGTAAAATGAATTACCTTCAACACATCTTCTACAGTGAGTGTGTTCGACTCACCATTACACCTCCAATTAAGAAGTTTATTTCAAAGATAAGTGAAATAGTAACTCAAAAGGTATTAAGAAAGTAGTGATCTTTGTTCATGGGTCCAAAGATCTTACCAGCTTAGTCCTTGAGTCCAACCTTGCAAGAGTTGCACCACCAATTCGTTAGCTCGTGCAAGCTACAATGTAGTGCTGGAGGCTGACATCTATGGTGATATTGCTGCCGCCTCCCGGCCTGCTAATGGACCTTAACTAATCTTATTTGGCGCCGCCTCATACACGGCTCGAAGTCGTATATTCAAATCCAATGCAGCCTCTTTTTATCACAGTAAAAGCTCCTGGATTCAGATGCCATCTGCTTGTGCATATTGTGGTATTATGGCAACGCCCGCTCAGGTCCTAGCGTATACATGTTGTAGGTTTAAGCATTGAGACCTTAGCTGGTGCCGACCGTGGAGGTAAGAGACGTCCGACCTTGAGTTTCTTGAGTCCAGCTTGCACATGAGAGCAAAAGTGCATTTTCCTGGCATGCGTCGCGGAGAGGTATTTCAAGGACAAACACAACTCTGCTCGTAGATCCCAGCAAACAAAAATTCTTGTCTGCATAGCAATGAAGAGCTTTCAATAAAAAATATGTTATGTTCAAAAATAATCAGACCTTGAACTTAGAAATACTACACGACTTGATAAATCTGCTCGTAGTATCTAGTAGGCAGTGACTTCCTTACACCTAATCTTTGCACGGAAATCTCCGATTGTATATCACAAATTTATCTGCATGAGGATCACAAAGAGCACTTTGAATTGAGTACTCAAAGTTCCATCAAACCTTGAATGCAACGGATTGGCACCCGTGGAGCGTTGTTCTCACCAAAAAGAGCATTATGCCTCCTAGCGGACGCAATTTGTTGCAGCAATGGAGGCCACGGCAAAGACGCTTCTGCTCCAGCTACTCTGCCTCATCGACGAAGACGAATTGACACCACGCTTAGGCTGTACCGGATTATGAGTGCCGCCGAAGGGAAAGAGCGCGTCCACTTTTTGGAGTCGAGAATCAACGTCGGCGCACCGCCACAGACGTGCGTTGGGCTGTCAGACTGACAGTGGTGTGGCCGTCGTTGACGTGGCGTTGCGCAATGGCGTAATCACAGTTCATGAGCTTGGTGATGGTGATCGCTACACCTTGCGTTGTTCAGGAGGCCAACATCCGTAAGCTAGAGAGAATCCATCTGCAGGGTTAGACTAAATTGATATGAGATTGCAAAAAGTAAACAGAGTTTAGAGACGTGATGTGTATTGCAAGAGGAGTCGCAAGATCTGAACACCACATGAAGATTGCAGCCATTACCTGAAAATTGGACGTGATGTGTATTGCAAGAGGAGTCGCAAGATCTTAACACCACATGAAGATTGCAGCCATTACCTGAAAATTGAAGTATTGTGAGCTCCTTCTATGATTCTACCCGTCAGCTCTCGCACCATCAATCTACATCTCTGTTAGTCCCTTCTATCCGTCAGCTCTGGAACAATCAATCGGCATCTGTGCGACTCCCGGACGCCGGCGGATCTCTTGTGCCCGATGGGGATGCATCTAGCATGGAACGTGTAGAACGCCTGAATCACGCCGCGTTGTTATGGCGAATCTTTCTTTAATCGTGTTTGATTTCTTTTTCCATACGGCATGCCCATCGACCCGTGGAAACGTTTGATTCCTATTTCTATATGGCTATGCAAATATACCTTGAGAAAGTACGATCGGTGGAGACCTACTATATTAGCCTTTAATTGATCTTAGCCGTGGGTTTACTTTTGTTAAATCTTAGCCGTACAATGTTTGTTGTTTTAATAATATAATAGATGGAGTTTATATTTATTGTATCTTCACCAATTAGATGACCTGCTGGACTGCATGTGTGCTTAAGATGGTAAATGGTCTCCTAAGAAAACACTGAATGGCCTACTCATCAGATTTAGCAAATCTATGTTCAGTCAAGAATCTGGTAAAAATCTTCATACCTTTGATGCTGCAACTTAACCTCCACAAGATCCAAATGATCTTGTTTAAGTGTTCCTACTTCATAATATCAACATCATCTGGATCCACTCAGAGTAGTTCACAGACACCTCTGCCCTGTCTTCCCAACAGCTCAATATATGTGTGCATCATCCAAATATGTGTAAGCCTATTAGGATGCTTAAGAATTCTGGTCAATACTCAAATACATCACTGCCAGTTTGAAATCTTGCATAGGCGGTTAACACCAGTACTATATAGTATATATACCACAAGTAGTATGGTCGGTATGCAAGCAATTATTATTGTTCATAATACTATATGATGCACAATGTTTTAAAAAACAGCACACAAGAAGTTAGTATGCACAGTTCTCAAACTTAGCATTTCTTGCAACAACGATTATTTCCATTACATGACAATATGACAAAACATACGACACGGACTACAAACTAACAGCAACAAAACAGAGAAAATTGTTTTCCTCCCGAGACTCTCAGCACGGGTAAATCTTTTTCCCTCTCCATTGATACAGTTGCTGTTATTCACCAAGTCAGCTGAGAAAGTACCAGCAAATTGTGCTTTGCGAAGCAACTCCAGCAGCACCGGGAAGGAGGCAAACTGTAGACCTCCCAGTTGTCATATCATAGACCATGCCTTGATCCCTACCCCTCCCCCCAATCCAATAGACAGCGTTACCCTTGAACCCCGGGACATCTTCAGCATACATGGACACCGCGTTATTCCTACCGAGGAACACCGAGTAGCCTCCCAGGTCCGTCACGGCATCCCAGGATGGCTGGCGCTGCGGATAGTACCTTAGAACGAAAACTTCATCCTGCGCTACACGTCGACGGCCGCCTCCTGGCAGCTGCAGGGTAACCGTGCAGCTTGTGTTCCTCCATATCTGGTACAGATTACCATCGCAGAACACCAGGTTCTTGGTACCGGTGAAACCCGAGACTTTGTTGTATGGTGAGGCAAAACTGGTGTCAGCATTGAAAGGAAAGGGCAACAAATGCTCGGCAATCGCCGGCGCAATCAGGTCCGGCGCATTCAGCTCTGCCAGTCAGGCTGCTTTGAAATTGGCCCGAATCAAAAGAAGCATTTCACTCCTCCAGAAATTCAGCAGCTGGTCGTCCATCCCGGTAGCAAGTGCATCAGGTTCTTGGTGCGGCCGCGAGAGTGGAGGTATCGCTGTCCCTGACGATGATGGGTCGTCGAGCATACCAGGTTCCCGAAGGCGGCGCTCCGGCAGGCAGAGCACGTGGACGTCTCCGTGGCGCGTGAGGCAGTAGACCTTGCCTTCTTTTTCATGGAAGACGAGGTCGGCGAGCTGGTCTCCGTCGGCGAGGCGGAGGGGGTCGAGGACGGCCCACCTGCTGGCCCCGGCGGTGACGTAGGCGAACCTGTCGGTGCCGCAGACGGCGGCGGCGGCGAAGTCGTCCCTGGCGGGGTTGGGCGCGAAGACGATCTTGGAGGGCAGGTCGCTCCCGGCGCAGACGAGCGGCGGCAGGACGATCTCGGCGGCGGTGACGGGGTTGAAGAGGCTGAAGGTGCCGCCGACGGAGAAGGCGAGGGCGAGCCAGCCGTGGCTGGAGCCGACGCAGTGTGCACCCGAGGGGAAGGCGTTGAGGTCGAAGGAGCGGCGCGCGGGGAGCGAGGCGGCGGAGGGACGGCAGCTGGCGTCGTCGGGGACGAGGAGCAGCGACGGGGTCGGCGGCGCGAGCGCGCGTCGCCACGCCGTGCAGGCCCCCCGCGCGCTGGCGTAGCAGTTGAGGCCGTCGAGGAGTTCGGCGACGCGGCGGAGGAGCTCCGGCGGCAGGTCCGGCCAGAGCTGGAACGGCGGCAGCATGGCTGGAGATGGTGGCGGCGCAAAGTGAAATGGAAGAGACGAGCTAGGATAGGTATGCCCTGCGTGCGTGCGGGATACTTGGGCTGGGCTGGGCTGGGTATTTGTTTTCTTGTTGATGGATAATTTCGGTTACATCTTTTTCTGGCTACTAGGAAAATATTTGTTGAATTCTCAAAAATAAAATTGTTCATGTTATCAAGACGAGATGCTAAGTCGATCTGCTACTCTTTGTACCCGGTGATAGGAGAGGAAGGTCCGGGCGCCGCTCATAGGGTCGTACACACATAGGTCGGAGTTGACTGGGCTTATGATGCTTACTCCGCGGTGGAGACGTCAAAGAAGAATGACGCCGCGTCGGGGATGTCTTGACCATGTATTTGTCAAAGAAACCAGGAACGCGGCGCGAAAAGAAGGGAAAGAGTTGATCATGATATAAGGACACGACAACAAAGGTGGACAGTTGGACAAGTGTAAGTGGCTTGCCGTAATTGGTGCATAAGGCGAGGATGCAAGGAGTCACTGCTTGGTGGCTGATGTGGCGGATGAACGGCGGGCTGAGAAGGTCACAACGTAGGAGCTTGCAAACGCCGACGAAATGAACGAGGGTGCAGGTGTCAGTGCGTGTTGCGATCTCGAGCAGGACATCCGCCGGAAGCTCCCATGCAACCAGAGTCTCCGGCGCCGCGTATGTGTCTTGTCATCAGCGTGGATTGGATCTCGTTTTTCCATATTTGTTCTAGGGTCTTCAGTACAAAAGTTAACGACCAAGTTGTAATTTTTCTCTTCAAAGGCCCTCTATGTAAATTTTCCTCCACCGATGGTGATATGAATTCAGCAAGGAGGTCCTTCGATACCCCTCTTCCCGTTCTAAAAAATACTAGCACGCGGATGCATTTTCCTCATCCGAGTTTTGGCTGCCTATAAGAACTCGTACCCTTGTTGGCATTAGCTCGATATTCACGCCTCCAAACTACATTCTCCTCATCCGAGTCAACCGAAATTGGATTATTCTTCTAACCTAACTTTCCCTTCCGCTTAGGTCTATGGTCCTTCACAACTTCCGTCTTCAACTCTTCGAACATTATCGGATAACGTTTCGTACCTTCATACCGCTCCTGAATGGGCAATGTCCCAAACTGTATTTTGGTTAAAGATGACGCTCGAGTTGGAGATGACTAATGTTACCTATGAAGCATTCTCTCAGCAGTCACTATATGTTGATGATGGATGATGGATGGAGGCCCCTCGATCAAATGTCGGCGGTTTGTTTAATTTACTCTTGCACTTTACTTTTTAGGGTCACTTTACTTTTTAGGGTCTCTTGCACTTTACTTGAGCCACACGAACACCGCACTATTAAGAGGGGCATGCTAGATGTTCTTGATGGGGTTGGCCTAAGAAAATTTTCTACACTTCCTATCACCCATATTGAGCTTGAGGAGAAGTTCTTTTGGAAAATCTACTTTTGGAGCTTTTTCTCGAGGTCGGTCTGGCGCCAGTTTGGAAACGATCTGGCGCTAGTCGAGGCGCCGGTTTGTGTTTGGCCTGTTCCGCGCCGGCAGTACAGAAGGGGTTTTCGCCTTCACGTCGGTCCCTGGCTGGTCCAACCGACCCCTACCTGTCCTAGGGCCAGGGCCGGTTCACCCCCTTTGAAATCGGTGACTCTAGAATAGTCAGATTTTTGTGAGCCCCTATCAATATCTATTTTATTCCTCCTTGAGAGGGTTTCCCTTGCTCAGATTCAGTTCATAACTTAATCTCTATCACCTCCATTGTTGAGCACACCAAAAGCTTTAGATCTCGCATTCTTCCCACCCAGACTAAAATCCCTTTGAGAGAAAGTAAGAAGAGGTCCGGATCTATGTTTCCACTGAGCCAAAAAGTGATTCTCCCATAAATTCATCGAGTTGCTTCTTACTCTTGGGTTTCTTGGGAAACCGTAGAGAGCTAGTGTAGCCCGGAAGCTTTCGGATTGTGGATTATGCTTCAGAAAAGTTTGTGAGGCTTCGGAGGCCACCTCAAGGTGTACCAATAGTGGATTGAGCTCATTCTTCACAGAGGAGGCTCAAGGAGAAGAAAGTGGGTCTTCGTGGCGTATGTAGCGCCCCGACCGCAGAACTATACAGTGATGTTGTGTGTCACCGGTTAAGCGATACAACCGGAGGTTACGGGTTTACCAATCCCCGGCCAAAACCTTTGGCAGGCGTTGCTCGGAATGGATCATCGGCAACGCAATACCCCGATTGATGCCTTAACACAGGCACAACTATCATTGCATAATAGAGAGATCAAGACTTGTGGAACAACTGGCACATCACAGACTCTACGACTCAAATCATTATAGTTCAACTCTTATAATAGAGAAAGATAGCAAATATTACAACCAGAGGTCACAGACACAACAGTACATCATGCAGAAACGAATTAAGTTGTTCTAAACAACAAGATCCAAATTATGGCCTCAGAGGCCTATAGATAACATTCCAGCGCCAGCAGTTCCGGGATGTCCCAAGCTGCCACCTGGGAACCCTAGACTACTCGTCGACATCCACAAAGAACCCACCTTCAATGTCGGTGAAGTCCTCCACTGAAAAGCAACAAACGACGTTGAGTTCGACGAACTCACAAGATTAAATAGATCTACTAGCTCGATGATTGGCTTTCAAAGGTTTTATGGTTGTTTTGCGTAAAGCTGGTTTTCTTTATAAAAGACATCTGGCATCGACTAATCAGAATATTTTCAAAAGGGGATAAGAAGTAAACTCTTTTCTTTTGATCATCTCCATCAACAACCACCATCAACCACTTCCCTGTCTACCAAGGCACCTCCCCGAATCTCCCTCGAGAAAGTCAACCTTGCATTCTTGGTAGTACCTTTAGTACTCAGATTTTAATCATTCCGTTGAAGTTTTCTATGGCCTCTAAATCCGGCACCAAGTCGTCCATAACCGTGGACACGGCTTTTCGAAAAGATTTAACCCTGCAGGGGTGTACTGTTTTTAACCACCGGTACCGTCTGGCTCATTGCCTGACATTAGCTCTCTACCGGGGAAAGTCGGCTGAGTGGGAGCGGTTACAACCTTTACCTTGCTTGAGACTAACCTAGGATCATCAGTGAGGACGGGACAGGTTCAGTGCCTCCAACACCCTGCCCCGTGGCCACTCATTTTCCTAAACACCACCATCCTCATCCCAGTCCAGACCACCATCTTCACGCACGCGCAAATGGAAGCTCAAACTAGAGGACCCTGGCTAGCCCCGCCCAAGTTAGTTGGTCGATAGGGATCCCATAGGCCCACCGATGGAAGCACGCTCAGTCTTGGCTCAAAGGGGAGAACTCGCATCTAAGCGGCGAGAACAAGACAACCCACCACATTCCCCGTGGCCTCTCATCCCCACCTTTAGCAATTTATTATCCATCACCACATTTTCCATCACATCCGGCCATTCCATCAACTGTTCCAACATTGAAACATCCACCGGACGTCTAAGCATCTAAACTAAGCATGGCTAAGCATATACATAGCAAGTATAATTATCTCGGGCCAACACTTCAATCCTATGGGTATTAGGAAGGATACAGGTAATGGCAACAGATTTCTAATGCAACTAGTAGGATACTCTAATCCAAGCAAAAGACATTTGGAACTGAATGCAATATTATAGTGGGGAAAATAATTGCGGAAATATAGGAGGAGACATGCTCAGAGGGGGGATTACGCTTGCCTTGTTCAGCGGGTTGGTAATACGGGTCGTCAGGGTATTGAGGTGGCACCCCGACTGATTGATCTATCGATGCATAAAAACACCGGAAAGACAACAATCAATAATCACACAAGCAAAACAGGTGCAATGCACAAACACATGATGGCATGACATTTTAATGCACTGAAATTTAACTAACAAGTTAAATTGGGTGCAAAAATAATTATTTCGACAAGAGGAGATAAAGCCCCATATTTAATTTAATGTTTTCCTTACTTCCTAAAAAGGTGCAGTACTACAAATGTGTTCAAACATGCATGGAAATGATGTTAATGGATGGTCCATATTAATCTGAGCATTTTGATATATTAAACACCTTTTTCTGATAAGCCATTAAAAAGTTATTGCATTTTCAGAATTTCATTTAAATCTGCCATTTTAGCAAATCATTTTAAACAACATTAAAACTAATTATCCATGTTTGGAAAATAGGTGGAACATGAAGTATATTAAGTGCTGAACATTTTGATAGCTCATACTTAATTTTTGGATCATTAATTTTAAAGTTATGGATTTTCCAAAAAGTATTTCTTTTCGGCCATTTTAGTTAATTTAATAAATCATCAATTAAACTAATTTATTTGGATGTGTGAGTTATACCAACAGACAGGTTGCAATTTTCTGAACATTTTGATATATTATTTGTAATTTTCGGAGTAGTATTCAAAAAGATATTGAATTTACAAGTTCATATTTGACTCTGGCTTTTTATTAATTATTCAGAAAACTACCAAAACTTTTCGCACACAGGGGCTGGCTACCCTGTGTCGCTGACGGGTGGGGCCCATGCCTCACTCGCGTCCACGTACGCGAGTAGGGCCCAGTGGCCACAGTTGACCAAGGGATGCGCAGATCGACATGCGCGCGGCGGTGACCGTGGTCACGGCGGCGCTCTGGCCACGCCTGCGCTCGACGGCGTGGCACGCGAGGGGACGAGCTAGTGGACGCACTCGACATGCACTACTACGTGGAGGCTGGGGGCGGAGCTACGACCCAAATGGTCGCCGGCACGACGACGACAAGCACCCCGGCGGCGGCGACCTACGGGCTACGGTGGCGACGGTGCCCTAGAGGGAGAGGAGGGAGGAGAGGATGTCCATGAGGACCGCACACTCACCCTCGACGCGTGTGAACCCGCAGCGGTGACGGAGAAGGTCGAAGGAGGTCGCGAGCTTGCTCGGTGTCCGGCGGCCGGAGAGGAAGAAGAAGAGGACGGCGACGGTGATTCTTGGCTCCCCTTCCCGATTCCTTGTACGCAGAGGAAGAGGAGGACGAGGCGGAGCTCGTGGTGTTCTTCGATCTGCTCTTCGTGGCTTCAATCGACGGCGTGGAGCTCGGCCATGGCGGTAGGGTTCGGGCTCGGGAAGGAAATGAAGAGGGAGAGGGAGCAATGAGTGAGGGTGAGGGAGCAGAGCGTCGTGTGCCTTCTTATCCTTGCCGCATGGGAGAGGAGAGCAAGGGGGGGTCCGGTGCGGCGTCGTGGGGGGGCCTCCCTCGCTCGCCGGCATTGGTGCGGCCGTGTCGGGCGGCTACAGGGAGGAGATGACTCCTTTGCGAAACCCCCCCAGGCCGTATTTCTCTATTTACAAAGTAGTCCTTTTTCTGTTTCTTTTCAAAACCAGTAGCACTTCAAGGATTTTATTGAGGCACTAAAACATTTTAGAAAAATATGAAATTATTCATGTAGCCTCCCCTTAGCTAGTAGAAGCTCCACAAAAATTGGTGGCTCAAACTAAAATGTTTTGAACAACTTTTTTCATAGGGTTTGAGTATGGCATTTTTCTTAAATAGAAATTATAATCCTTTAGAAATTTAAAAACAAGTTTGAAATATTATTTTTGAACTCTTGGAACTTCCTTGACAGACATGGTATAGTATTTGTATTTGTGTTTGTCAAAAACAAACACATTTGAATTACAGGGATTGAATTTAAGTGGAGCTCTTGTTTCCATTTGTTTTTAAATTGTTTTCTTATCTTTGCTTCAACTTGAATACTAAAACAAATAATGCCATGATGCATGAGTGAAATGCAAAAGTGAAAATTTTATTCACATTTTAGGTTCACAAACTTGGGGCTGTTACAATTCTACCCCCCTTACAGGAATCTCGTCCCGAGATTCTAAGAGTGCGGAAAGAAGTCGGGATACTCCTCACGAAGACTAGACTCCCTTTCCCAGGTTGCTTCTTCTTCGAAATGGTGAGAGCACTGAATTTTTAGGAACTTGGTGGTCTTATTACGAGTCTTCCTTTCTGCTTCATCCAGGACACGGATGGGGTGCTCGCGATAAGTGAGATCTTCCTGGATATCTAGCTCCTCATGATTGACTCCATGGATAGGATCTTTGAAACAACGGCGAAGTTGGGATACATGAAACACATCATGCACATCTGGGAAGTTGGCTGGTAACTCCAATTGATAAGAAAGATCTCCCCGCTTGGCCAGAAAAGTGAAAGGGCCAGCGTAGCGAGGGGCCAATTTTCCCTTGATCCCGAAGCGGCGAACGCCTCGAAGGGGAGAGACACGGAGGTAAGCTTTATCACCAATTTCATAGTGAACCTCCTGATGATGCTTGTCATAGTAACTCTTCTGCCTTGACTGGGCAATCTTCAGATTCTCCCTTATGATTCTAACCTTCTCCTCAGCTTCATTGATCACATCTGGACCAAAGAGGGCCCTCTCTCCGTTCTCGGACCAATTCAGCGGAGTTCGGCATTTTCTTTCATACAGAACCTCGAATGGGGCCATACCTAGACTAGCTTGATAGCTATTGTTATAGGAGAACTTTGCGAAGGGAAGATACTTCTCCCAATCCTTGCCAAAGGAGATGACACATGCCCTGAGCATGTCCTCCAACACTTGGTTAACCCTTTCGGTCTGACCATCTGTCTGAGGATGGAAAGCGGTGCTAAAATTTACACGGGTTCCCATGGCTTGTTGGAAACTAGTCCAAAACCTTGAGGTGAACAAACTTCCACGATCAGAGATTATCTTTTGGGAACGCCGTGAAGTACGACGATCCTAGAAGCATACAGATCTGCCAACTTAGCAGCTGTGATGTCAACACGAACCGGGAGGAAGTGAGCCACTTTTGATAACCGATCAATGATTACCCAGATGGCATCGTTTCCCTTAGGAGACTTCGGCAGTCCAGTAATGAAATCCATACCAATTTCATCCCATTTCCACTCAGGGACTGCAATAGGGCGAAGAGTGCCGGCAGGTCTTTGATGTTCAGCCTTTACACGGCGACAGACGTCGCATTCCGCAACATACTCCGCAATTTCTCGTTTCATGCAAGACCACCAGAATTGGCGCCGAAGATCTTGGTACATCTTGGTACTACCAGGATGGATAGAGATGGGGGACTCATGGGCTTCTAGGAGTATCAGCCCTTTCACATTCCCACTTTTTGGCACCACTAGACGGCGACCGAAATAGACCACGCCAGTGTCATCAACGGAAAAACACTTAGCCTTGCCGCTAGCGATCTTCTCCTTAATCTCGAGAATTTCCGCATCCTGCTGCTGGGTAGCCTTGATATCCTCCTCAAGAGTGGGTTTGATCTCTAAATTTGCCAAATAGCCAGAGGGAACAACTTCCAGGTTCAAACGGGCGAACTCTTCATGAAGAGCAGGTTGAGCCTTTTCAATCATCAGATTGTTGCAATAGGACTTCCGACTTAGCGCGTCAGCCACGACGTTGGCTTTGCCGTGTTGATAGTTCAGACTCACAACATAGTCCTTGATTAACTCTAACCAACGCCTCTGCCTGAGATTTAGATCTGGCTGTGTGAAGAGGTACTTCAGACTCTATGATCCGAGAAAATCTCGCAGCGGTTACCAAACAGGTATGGTCTCCACTGCTTCAGAGCATAAACAACAGCGGCAAGCTCTAGATCATGAGTAGGGTAGTTGTGTTCATGCGGCTTCAATTGGCGGGAAGCATATGCCACCACATGGCCCTCTTGCATTACACACAGCCCAAGCCTTGCAGGGAGGCGTCACAGAAGACGACAAAATCCTTGCTGGTGTCCGGCAGGACAAGCACAGGAGCAGTGGTGAGTTTGGCTTTCAGTGCTTGGAAGCTCTCTTCAGCTTGTCCGTCCATGCGAAATTTCTATCCTTCTTGAGAAGGTCAGTCATGGCCTTGACTATCTTGGAGAAACCTTCGATGAATCGGCGGTAGTAACCCGCCAATCCGAGAAAGCTACGAATGTCCTTGACTGACATTGGAGTTTTCCAATCCAAAATGGATTGAATCTTGTCGGGAATGACTGCCACACCGTTGGCGGATATCACATGACCAAGGAAGACAAGTTTATCCAACCAGAACTCACACTTGGAGAACTTGGCATAAAGGCGGTGTTCTCGAAGTCGTGTCAGAACCAACCGAAGATGTTCCTCATGCTCTTCATCGGTTTTGGAATAGACGAGGATGTCATCGATGTAGATGACGACAAACTTGTCGAGATAATCCATGAAAATGGAGTTCATGAGCCTCATGAAGGTAGCTGGAGCATTGGTGAGACCAAAGGACATGACGGTATACTCATATGAGCCATAGCGAGTAACAAATGCCGTCTTTGGGATATCCTCCTTTCTGATCTTGATCTGATGGTATCCTGACCTCAGATCCATCTTGGAAAATACTGTTGCACCAGCTAACTGATCTAACAGATCATTGATCCAGGGAATAGGATACTTGTTCTTGATTGTCACCGCATTCAACGGCCTATAATCAGAGACCAAACGAGGAACGGTAGAATCCCTCTTCTTGACGAATAGTACCGGACAACCCCAAGGTGAACTGCTAGGCTGAATGAAATCCTTTGCTAACAGCTCATCAATTTGCTCTTTCAACAGAGCCAACTCTTCCACCGGCATACGGTAGGGTTTCTTGGAAATCGGAGCAGTACCTGGCATTAGATCTATGACAAACTCAACACTTCGATCAGGTGGCATGCCAGGCAATTCTTTCGGGAACACATCCGGGAAGTCACACACCACGTGTATTTCATGAATTTCAGGAGGGGACAAGCCTTCCATAAAGTAGAGGCTGATCTCCGGTGAGAGGGGAATGATTGAGGATGGAGGTCTTGATAGAGCGGACCAATACTCTACATGTCACCGGAAGAAGTGGTCACGGTAATGTTCTTGGCAGCACAGTCAAGATTAGCCCGGTATTTTACTAGCCAGTCATGCCCAGTATGACGTCAATGCCGTTTGACTTCACAGCTACCAGCGCAAAAGGGAAGGACCAGTGACCTATAGTAATCTAGACCTCCGGGGTAACCCCATCGGTTTGCCATTTGGAACCAGGCGTGGAGATCACCAAGGGACGTCTCATCTTTCGAACGGTATGTGGTGGTCTTTTGCAAAGGCTATGGAAATGAATGAATGCGATGCTCCAGAGTCAAACAAAACTATAGCTGGGTTGTCGTTGATTCGTAACTCACCCATAAGAACGTCGGGGTCCTCTTCAGCTTCTTCAGCAGAGACGTGGTTCAGGCGACCACGTACAATAGGGCCAGCTTTGCCAGCTGGAGTGGCGGGGCTCGTGCAGGTGTTACCGAAACAGGTGCCTTCTGGGGGCACTCCATGGAGTAGTGACCAGCCTGGCCACAGCTGTAGCAAGTGTTTCAGGAGGGGCAGATAGCTGAGGGCGATACCCACTTCCGCTCGCCCCAGGTGTCGAAGTAGTGGGGCGCGGCGGTGGTGGCCTGTATCCCGCGGCCCTTGGCATGAATGGAGCACGCGGCACAGCGCTGTAGGGAACGAAAACCCTGCGCTTCTTGCTCTGAGAACCGAGGAACTCGGGTGGTCCCCTTGTGCTGGCTCTTGGAAGCCTCAAATTCCTTCCTTCCCTGCTCAAGAGTAAGAGCCTGGTTGAACAGCTCCTGGTAGTTCTGGAACTTGAAGGCAACAACTCATAGCGGAGCCTTGGCGCAAGCCCCTTGCGGAACAACTCTTGCTTGTCGGCATCATTGGTCACGTCCCGAGGGGCGTAACAAGAGAGATGGTTGAATTGGCACCCATAAGCTCGGAGATCCATACGACCCTGGTGCAGATCCAGGAACTCCCTCCTCTTCAGGTCCATTATGGGCTGAGGTGTGTAAGCCGCACGAAAGCTGTGCGGAAATCCGCCCAAGTGAAAACATGGCCTGGCGCGAATAGCGCCACATGACTCTCCCACCAGCAGCCAGCCGCCCAGTCTGGAGGTAGGTGGCGAAGTTGACCTGCTCGGCCACTGGCACATGCAGCGCGCCGAACTGGCGCTCCAGAGCGCGAAGCCAGTCATCAGCATCCAGTGGCTCCTTAGCATCAGCGAAGGTGGGTGGCTGCGAGCGCAGGAACTCAGTGAGAGTGTTGCAGTCATTCCTCTGTGCATTCTGCTGCACCAACTGCTCGAGCAGCCGCTCATTGCGCCCGCGATTCTCCTCAATGGCCATCAAGACCTGAGCCATCGTGGGCGGTGGCGGCGGTTCCTCATCACCGTTGTTGTTACCGCGGCCTCCTCTAGCCATTCTGGAGAATTGACAAGGACACCGTTAGTATCTATCTCCGAATGGTTGAGACAAAAGCATTAACGTCTACTCAAGTACACAGACTAGGGACGATAATACTTTGGGCAACAACGAACAAGGGACCAACAAGATGGAACTTGGGTCAAAGATCAGCATCATGTACCACTAGCGTGAGATTCAAGTGGTTAAGAAACCACGTGATTCAACCCACACTATCCGGCACAATTCGGGACCTTCTGTTCAAGTCCTTGGGTTAAACCCAAAGAAGGAATAATTGATTAGGCTCAGTAGGGATAACAGGGTTCTTAAACATCTGAGTTGATTCCGGACTGTAAAGCATCTGAGTTGATATCGGATTGTAACGCAGCGGGGGCAACCGGACACATAACACTAAAGGAAGAACCCACCCTCGTGATCCTAATAATTTCGAGGTAACAGATGAGACGTAAAACTTTTAACTCAAATCGAGGTAAGATTGCTCCGAGATTAGAATGTAACCAGATAAGGAGTAAAAAAGAATCCTAAGATGGTTTTCACAACTCATTTTTAGGTTAAAAATAATTTTCACAAACACTAGACTCAACGTCGACCAGTAGAAGGGTTTCCTACAGGCAGTCCTGCTCTGATACCAACTTGTAGCGCCCCGACCGCAGAACTATACAGTGATGTTGTGTGTCACCGGTTAAGCGATACAACCGGAGGTTACGGGTTTACCAATCCCAACCAAAACCTTTGGCAGGCGTTGCTCGGAATGGATCATCGGCAACGCAACACCCCGATTCATGCCTTAACACAGGCACAACTATCATTGCATAATAGAGAGATCAAGACTTGTGGAACAACTGGCACATCACAGACTCTACGACTCAAATCATTATAGTTCAACTCTTATAATAGAGAAAGATAGCAAATATTACAACCAGAGGTCACAGACCCAACAGTACATCATGCGGAACGAATTAAGTTGTTCTAAACAACAAGATCCAAATTATAGCCTTAGAGGCCTATAGATAACATTCCAGCGCCAGCAGTTCCGGGATGTCCCAAGCTGCCACCTGTGAACCCCAGACTACTCGTCGACGTCCACAAAGAACCCACCTTCAATGTCGGTGAAGTCCTCCACTGAAAAGCAACAAACGACGTTGAGTTCGACGAACTCGCAAGATTATAGAACTACTAGCTCGATGATTGGCTTTCAAAGGTTTTATGGCTGTTTTGCGTAAAGCTGGTTTTCTTTATAAAAGACATCTGGCATCGACTAATCAGAATATTTTCAAAAGGGGATAAGAAGTAAACTCTTTTCTTTTGATCATCTCCATCAACAACCACCATCAACCACTTCCCTGTCTACCAAGGCACCTCCCCGAATCTCCCTCGAGGAAGTCAACCTTGCATTCTTGGTAGTACCTTTAGTACTCAGATTTTAATCATTCCGTTCAAGTTTTCTATGGTCTCTGAATCCGGCACCAAGTCGTCCATAACCATGGACACGGCTTTTCGAAAAGATTTAACCCTGCAGGGGTGTACTGTTTTTAACCACCGGTACCGTCCGGCTCATTGCCTAACATTAGCTCTCTACCGGTGAAAGCCGGCTGAGTGGGAGCGGTTACAACCTTTACCTTGCTTGAGACTAACCCAGGATCATCAGTGAGGACGGGACAGGTTCAGTGCCTCCAACACCCTGGCCCGTGGCCACTCATTTTCCTAAACAACACCACCCTCATCCCAGTCCAGACCACCATCTTCACGCACGCGCAAATGGAAGCTCAAACTAGAGGACCCTGGCTAGCCCCGCCCAAGTTAGTTGGTCGATAGGGATCCCATAGGCCCACCGATGGAAGTACGCTCAGTCTTGGCTCGAAGGGGAGAACTCGCATCTAAGCGGCGAGAATGAGACAACCCACCACATTCCTCGTGGCCTCTCATCCCCGCCTTTAGCAATTTATTATCCATCACCATATTTTCCATCACATCCGGCCATTCCATCAACTGTTCCAACATTGAAACATCCACCGGACGTCTAAGCATCTAAACTAAGCATGGCTAAGCATATACCTAGCAAGTATAATTATCTCGGGCCAACACTTCAATCCTATGGGTATTAGGAAGGATACAGGTAATGGCAACAGATTTCTAATGCAACTAGTAGGATACTCTAATCCAAGCAAAAGACATTTGGAACCGAATGCAATATTATAGTGGGGAAAATAATTGCGGAAATATAGGAGGAGACATGCTCAGAGGGGGTATTACGCTTGCCTTGTTCAGCGGGTTGGTAATACGGGTCGTCAGGGTATTGAGGTGGCACCCCGACTGATTGATCTATCGATGCATAAAAACACTGGAAAGACAACAATCAATAATCACACAAGCAAAACAGGTGCAATGCACAAACACATGATGGCATGACATTTTAATGCACTGAAATTTAACTAACAAGTTAAATTGGGTGCAAAAATAATTACTTCTACAAGAGGAGATAAAGCCCCATATTTAATTTAATGTTTTCCTTAATTCCTAAAAAGGTGCAGTACTACAAATGTGTTCAAACGTGCATGGAAATGATGTTAATGGATGGTCCATATTAATCTGAGCATTTTGATATATTAAACACCTTTTTCTGATAAGCCATTAAAAAGTTATTGCATTTTCAGAATTTCATTTAAATCTGCCATTTTAGCAAATCATTTTAAAACAACATTAAAACTAATTATCCATGTTTGGAAAACAGGTGGAACATGAAGTATATTAAGTGCTGAACATTTTGATAGCTCATACTTAATTTTTGGATCATTAATTTTAAAGTTATGGATTTTCCAAAAAGAATTTCTTTTCGGCCATTTTAGTTAATTTAATAAATCATCAATTAAACTAATTTATTTGGATGTGTGAGTTATACCAACAGACAGGTTGCAATTTTCTGAACATTTTGATATATTATTTGTAATTTTCGGAACAGTATTCAAAAAGATATTGAATTTACAAGTTCATATTTGACTCTGGCTTTTTATTAATTTTTCAGAAAACTACCGAAACTTTTCGCACTCAGGGGCTGGCTACCCAGTGTCGCTGACGGGTGGGGCCCATGCCTCACTGGCGTCCACGTACGCGAGTAGGTCCCAGTGGCCACAGTTGACCAAGGGGATGCGTAGATCGGCATGCGCGCGGCGGTGACCGTGGTCACGGCGGCGCTCTGGCCACGCCTGCGCTCGACGGCGTGGCACGCGAGGGGACGAACTAGTGGACGCACTCGACGTGCACTACTACGTGGAGGCCGGGGGCGGAGCTACGACCCAAATGGTCGCCGGCACAACGACGACAAGCACCACGGCGGCGGCGACCTACGGGCTACGGTGGCGACGGTGCCCTAGAGGGAGAGGAGGGAGGAGAGGATGTCCATGAGGACCGCACACTCACCCTCGACGCGTGTGAACCCGCAGCGGTGACGGAGAAGGTCGAAGGAGGTCGCAAGCTTGGTCGGTGTCCGGCGGCCGGAGAGGAAGAAGAAGAGGACGGCGACGGTGATTCTTGGCTCCCCTTCCCGATTCCTTGTACGCAGAGGAAGAGGAGGACGAGGCGGAGCTCGTGGTGTTTTTCGATCTGCTCTTCGCGGCCTCAATCGACGGCGTGGAGCTCGGACATGGCGGTAGGGTTCGGGCTCGGGAAGGAAATGGAGAGGGTGAGGGAGCAGAGCGTCGTGTGCCTTCTTATCCTTGCCGCAGGGGAGAGGAGAGCAAGGGGGTTCCGGTGTGGCGTCGTGGGGGGGGTGTGGGGACCCCAGACCGGCAGTCTGAGACCTCCAGTATGCATACATTCACGATCCCATGATCAGTCAGTCGTGAACAACATACTTAAGTTGGCATTGCAGATACATCATCCATTACATAACGAATACACGTTTCCTACAAATGGTCACATGACCCAGACAAAAACAACTGGCACGCAGGGCATAGAAACACATAACACAGCGGAAATCTTCAAACACACAAACGTGGCAAAGTCCAAGTCATGCCTTGACTACCTACAGGCAACTGACTGGGAGACGTTCCTAGTTCGCACAGACGTCGACGAACTCTCGATCTTCCGCATACTCCTCATCTTCGACGTAGTCTTCTCAATGAAAATCTGGACATTGGAATATCCAGGGCACAGCCATGAGTACAATTATGTACTCGCAAGACATCCCGAATGAAGCTTATAAGATGCAATCATGCTTATATGGTGGAATAGGTAGGCTATAATTAGGGTTTACTACCCATGATGGATGAAAGATTCATCATGGTTGATTAACATCTCTATATCTTTATTGAAAAAGATACTTCAAAAATACCATAGTTTCTCTCAGGGCATTGCATACCCGAGAGATTTTGACAAAGGTGGTTTTAAGAGAAGAAAGATTTTCTTTGCAGAACTTCTTGTAAAACAACTTTCGGTTTTCCAACATCCGTACCTCCCAGGTACAAAGTTCAAATTCCAGTACCTCCCAGGTACCAAGTTCCTCTTCCAGTACCTCTCAGGTACAACCCCTTTTTCCAAATACCTCCTTTTGTAAACGTTGACACAATGCTAGACGACATTGACCATTCAGCTGTCCATGACCGCGGACGCGGCTATTCGAATAGTTTTGACTCTGCAGAGTTTGTACACTTTCACCACACCATCCGGTACATCTGCCGTGAACACCACGGACTGCCCGCGACAGTATGCGAACATCAGATAACCGATCATAACTTCCACTATGTCTATGCTAGTATGCGATTACCTCTTCAGTGGGTTTGTTCTCCCCGGCACCGAGTGAGCTAGCCGTATCGATCCGGTTGCCCCTAGACATCACACCGCCATGGCAGGAGACCCACTGTTGCTTGCCGGTGGCACTCGCAGTCCACACTTTGTATGCCCATATCCAGCATTCGGTTCCGGGGACTTTAACCCCTTCTAGCCAATTGAGGTAAAGTCTCACACTAACACAAACAAGCTTCCATTAAGCCCGTGCCCATTTTGAGTGATGTGGTTGTACGGTAGGGCTGTCAGGCACAAGACTAGTCTATGTGTCGTTTTCGAAAAACATTTCCAAAACATCTTCTTCACAATCCTCCCGTGGACAAGGTCCCACCTTTCCCGGGTTTTTCTTTTAAAACCTTTGTTTTTCGAAAACACACTTTTAGGGGTGTCCACTTAGGGACTTCAAAATTATTAACTTGTGGTGGTAAATATTCCATATGGTGGCTAAGGGCTTGGTAACACCAAGTTGTAACTAATGGCAATGTAATAATTTATAATAACACTAGTAGTAATGGCCATATCAAAAATAGTTTTGTTTTTCCAAGTTTTTGTAAAACTTCAGAAGTAAATCATGCATGATATAATGATAAGTATAGTAGCAAGCATTTGGGAGCTTGCCTGTTTTTCAGATGTGTCCTTGGAATTCTCTTCATAGATCAATAACAAATAAAATCCCTTCTCTCTTCAGAAATCCCTCCCGGAAGTATCTCCGGAAGCGTCGTTCTCTAGCGTCGCAAAAAGAAAGTAATCACTAATCAGTACCAACTAAAGGTACACACTAACACCAAGCATCACATACAGCAAGCAAACATCAAGCAATGATAACAAACAATAGTCATTAAGTAGAGACAATTAATCAACCATTTTTCCTGAAACAGGAAATACTTCGAACAAAAGTTAAACTACCAGCTAATCTTGGTAAAGCAAAATATCTCACCCAGCTAAGGTGGATACACTAGCAAGGGCTTTGAGCTAGTACTCAACTCAAGTTCAACAAGTTCATCAAGCCATGCAAATATATTATTCCAACCAAAATACCTAACCAATTTTACTAACAGTACTAACATATTAAAATATGGTAAACAACAACAACTAGCAAGGGCAGTACCCTAACAACTATAATCAAGCAAGGCATACATTTTTAGTCACACCCAATAATTTCACATCAAAAAAATAAACTTAACAAATTCCTAAATAGTAATTCTAGCTATTCAAGCTTGGCTAGAGGCTAAGTAATATCCAAACAAGGGTGACATGCAATTCAACCAGTAGCAACATAATAAGCTACTGAGGTTCACACAACATTCTCTAAAATTATTCCACACAAAGGATTTTACCCACTCACAAATTCTAAATAACTAGAAAAATCTAGGAAATTCCATAATAGTGGTATCACTTCCAAATACCCCATGCAACACCAAACTTTTCTTAACATGCTATTTATATAATCTAACACACTCATACCAGAGAATATCAAACCTACACATGATAGAATTCATAAAAAGAACACTAACACAATTTATAAAATTAAATAAAACTAAAAGCAATTAATTTCAGAAAAGCCTCAAAACTAGTTTTACACACCAAATTTAATCTACAGCTCAATAAATCACACAAAGCTAGGATTAGATACTCCTAAACATATACAAGCCAACACAATTGGATTCACATCAAAAATCATCACCAATAAAATTACAAAAATCCTAGAAGTGCTCTCTGGTCCATTACCAATATGGATGCCATTTTATCTAGGAAAATCATTTGCATGCAAGGCCTCTTGCTAAGGCTAGGTATCACTTAGGGCTTTCCAAAACAGTTGAGTTTGCATCAATAGCTATCATAGAAAAATAGTTATTGAATTTTTGGTGAAAAGCAGCAGTTCTGGCTCACATTTATTTTCTCCAAAACTATTTATCCAAAAGTGGATCTACCACTTGGAGATGGTCACAAACATGCCAGGGTATACCCATGATTTTTGGTTTGGCCAGATTCAAACTAAAACTATTTTAAAACGATTTAAACTAAATGGCCAGAAACAAATCTACAAGGAATAGAATAAACAACCTAAAAAAAAATATCAGTGGGCTGGATCTGCTGGATCTGGGCCGTGGAGCGCAGGATCTGGCCCAGCACGCGGCCCACGCGAGCTAGCGAAGGGGTACGCTGCCTCCTTTCCTTCCCCGGCGACACGCACGGCGCGCTCCGAGAGCGGCGGCGAGCGCGGCGAGGACGGCTACGGCGACTCCGGCGTCCCTAGGAGAAACGGTGATGTCCATTAGCTAGAGCAAAGGAAGGGGAGCTCGGGGGTGCAGGAATGGTGGCGAATGATGGACGGTACCGCTCGCATTCTTCCAGGCAAGATGGCGGCCGGAGCAGAAGAGGATCGGGACGGCGACGGCGATACCGGACGAATTCCAGCGATTCCTTGCACGAGGTTGAAGAGGACGACTCGGCGAAGCTACTGCGCTGCTTGGCCTGGCGAGGGGAGGCTCAGAACGGTGGCGATGCGTCGGCGACGGCACGGCCGGGTCTCGCGTTCGTGGCTGAGAGAAATGGAGAGGGAGAGGAAGAGTGAGCGAGTGGGAGGAGCAGAGGGGTGGCGTGGAGGTCTATCTCCTCTAGGGCGAGGCGTGGGGCAGGGGGAGGCGCGGGGAGCACGGCGTTGACGCGGTGGGGGCACGGCGGCGTGCGGCGGTGCGGCTACAGGAGGTCAACGACGGTTTTGCACAACGCCCCCTAGAATTCTTTTTCCTCTCACGGATAGGTCCTCGGTTAATTCTTTTATTTTCTTTTAAAACCAGTAGGATTTAGGGATTTTATTTGGGGCACCTAAACATTTTATAAAAAATTGAGAAAATTCATGGAGTCTCCCATATACATGTAGAAACTCCTCAAAAATTGGTTTTGCAAAATAAAATGTTTTGCTCAATTTTTGTTCATAGAGTTTAAATAGGGTATTTTTGGTAAATAAAATTTATTACTCCTTTAATATTTTTAAAACCAAGTAAGAGATATTGTTTTGGACTTTTGGAACTTCCTTGACAATAAATGATATTCAAAATAATTTATATTTTCATAGAGAAAATATTGTTTTGGAGGAAATGGAAAATTTAGGAGGGAAATTATTTATGAAGATCATTTTCAACTCATGAACTTCATTTCCTTTTTGATAAAAGATTGAGGGGTTTGTTTTAAATCAAAAAGTAGGTTTATTTGAAGAGGGAGTGATATGAAGTGGGGATGATTATTAGTTCACCTCACTCCTGGAATTTTGATAAAGAGTATATGATTGTTTTCAGAGAATAGAGGAATAGATAGAGAGGAAATTTTGATGGGTTCCAAAACTCCAAAATTTAAAACAAGTGGATGGATTGGGAGTCCACACACCAAAGAACAAGTTAAAACCCAAAAACCACTAAATTGAATATTTTGGCTTCATAAAATCATAATTTTAAAACATCTACTTGGGTAGGGTTTTAGGAAAAACCCTAATTGAATTTTTTTTGAAAAACTCACTCAAACCACTATGCATTTTTGAAATCTTGGATGCTTCCTTGCTAAATGATGTTGTCAAGTTAAAAATCAAGTTGATGAAATGGTTTTGGACAAAAATCTCTCAAGGCACCATGTTGGAAAATGGATTAAAACAAGAATTTCTTAAATGGACCTCGAGAGAAAACTAGGTTGGTTTTATGAAAAATTTAAATTGGTTTGGAAAGAAATCACTCCTTGCCTTGCAAAACACAAAGTATTGTTTCAACAGGAATATCAGGTGAAAATAAAAGTTTTTGTTGGCTCAAAAATTTGGGGTCCTACTACCACTTATATAGAGGCAAAATTTTGGGCTGTGACAGATCTTCCCCCCTTAAAATGAATCTCGTCCCCGAGATTCGCGGGTGGGGTACTAGGGAATTCGAGGGTATGGGATTTAGAGATACAAAAATTTTCTTCGTACTAAAATATTTGTGCCACCAATAATTGGCTCACAGACACAGTGAGATTGGTTTGTCCAAAATTATATTTGTAAAGGATTTAGGGAAAACGAGACAAGTGGGACCGGGTCCACCTGACAGTCTCGCCTCTCTTTCTTCTCTTCTTCTTTCTCGCTTTCTCTCCTTCCTCACATGGCCTGGTTTCAGTGCGCGGAGCACTCATCGGTGGTGGTACTGATGCGCGTGCTGCGATGCAGCGGCCAGCACGGCTTTGGGGATCAAAGATTCGATGATTTCGCGCAAAAGGGCGAGCACTGCTCGTGATTTCTTCACTTTCCCGCGCAAGACGGTGACGAGGGGCGGCACTCGAGCTTGGGCTATAAATCGGAAACCTCCTAGGCTATTCTACTCCTCACATCCACCATGAGCTTCATTCACGCCTTCTTCAGAGCCTACTGCGAGATGCTGGAGAGAGCGGGCTTCATTGAGCATGTCCTCATCGTCGTGTTCTTCGGGATCTCGTTGTCGGTGGTGACCGCTCTGCTGTATGCGGCGTTGGTCATTTTGATCCTTAGCTTATGCAGGTGGTGGTCTGACGCTGGTGGAGATGCTGCGGCAGTAGAGCTAGCTGCGCCGGAGGGGCTTGTTGCAGAGGAGGAGCAAGCTGCAGTGGAGGTGCAAGCTGCACCGCCGGTGGCTGAGGTGGCTGTTCTTCCGGCTGGAGGTGAGCAGGCTGCTCGAGCTGTCCGTCGTCGTCGTGGGGCTCGTGACACTGCTTCGGGTGAAGCAGGCTCGTCTTCAGGCAGTGCCGTGGAGCGTGTGAGCGAGTAGGAATTTTCTGGAGTGTTTTGCATACGTACTGGGTTGTTGCAGTGTTCTTCGTTAGGGCCGAGTTTGTATCCTTTGTTTCCTGAAGTTTCTCTTCTGTAGTGACCTCCGGGTTGTATCAATCTTGCCTTCGCTGACGAGCTGGAGCAAGATTTGTATCGTTGAATCCTTCTTGGCTACCCTAACTCTGGTCTTGCAGCATTCACAGATTTGTAGAGGTACGAGCGTTTCAGAGAGGGAAACGGGCTACTGAGAAAATATCTCGCCAGAATTTAGCTGTGCGTGAGGCACAAGGTTGATCCCAAAAGGGGAATCAATCTACACACGAGTTTTCCACAAACAACACAAATAACAAAGAACAGACAACACACCTTAAGACTTGTTTCCAAATCAACACCAACAACAAACAAGCAAACAACGTGCCGCTTCTACTAACCCACGAGCGCAGATCAAGCTAACAAAGCACGGGATCTACTCCGCTTGAGGGCCCTGGGTAGATGGTGGAGTACGGCCAAGACGAAGAGTGGTGTCCACCTCTCCATCTTCCGCGGGGTGGGGATCTACAGGCACACCTTCGAGGACTACACCTTGCTCTTGGGGTTGCTGCTGAACTCGGGCTACTGCACCTCGTGCTTCGATGAACTGGTGGACTGGGGTCACTGCTTCTGCTGGGATGGCCTGGAGGCTGGTACCTGACGCAGGGTTCCTTGACTCCTTCAGCTGTAGACTGACTTGGATCAGGGTGCGCCGAGTGGTCACGAGTTCTTCCAGCAGGGAATCACAGAGTGCCGACATTGCAGCTCCGTAGGCGACGCTGCTAATGATGGCGGGATCGACTTCTTTGTCGGTGGAGGTCTGGATCAGCTCTGCACCAGGCTGGGGCCTGGCTGGGAAAAAGCGGAACGCTCGACTTTGCGACACCACCGGCTCTGAGTGCCGGAGACGAGCAAGGGCTTCCCAGGCGGCCTTCTGGATGGTTTGATACAGAGTAGGCATGTTCCTACCGTGGATCACTTGGGGCTGCTTCGGGCCTGAGGGGTATGGACTGAGGTATACATCTGCTCGAAAATCACCCCCAGGAAATGGGGTTGAACTTTTGAACACGACATAACGAGGGGGAATGTGGCAACCGAGAAGATCACAGACTCTCCTGAGGACCAGTGGAAAACCGAGGTGCCCATCGGCCATGGTTTCTAGGAGGAAGGTGGGCAGCGCTGGCGATTCACTCGGGGCTTTGGAACTGGAGCAAGCCATGAGGGCAAGGTTTCTCAGCGGGATTCTACTTCAATGGCGAGGGTGGGGATGAATGGCAGATAGAACGGGTCTCATATAGGCTGGGATGTGTCGGTCGCTTCTTAAGGAAGATCCCGGCGAGTCTCTCTCACGCAGGGGGACAAGTCCTACTGCACCTTACGGCGGACCGACGCCTAGCCATGCCGGTTAGGCGGAGATGGGTCAAATCCATCGGGCTCTCCGTAGGGGAACATCAACTGGCAATCCTTTCTCTCTTGCTTGATCTCAAATCTTGCCTTGGGAACATCGTCAGGTATACAAATTTGAATGGAGATAAGGTAGCAGAAGAAAATTTTAGGTAACTTTTAACTAAGAGGGGTAAGGTTTAGAATAATTTGAAAAGATGAGAGGAGAGTAAGCTATACTTAGGCTTCCTTAGCTGAAAATATTTTAGATGATAATTTAATGATACCAAAAAATATTTTTCTTTCCTATCTGGCGTCCATGCTAACTAAGGTCTCCTATAGTCAGGATGGCTCTGATACCAACTCTGTGGGGACCCCAGACCGGCAGTCTGAGACCTCCAGTATGCATACATTCACGATCCCATGATCAGTCAGTCGTGAACAACATACTTAAGTTGGCATTGCAGATACATCATCCATTACATAACGAATACACGTTTCCTACAAATGGTCACATGACCCAGACAAAAACAACTGGCACGCAGGGCATAGAAACACATAACACAGCGGAAATCTTCAAACACACAAACGTGGCAAAGTCCAAGTCATGCCTTGACTACCTACAGGCAACTGACTGGGAGACGTTCCTAGTTCGCACAGACGTCGACGAACTCTCGATCTTCCGCATACTCCTCATCTTCGACGTAGTCTTCTCAATGAAAATCTGGACATTGGAATATCCAGGGCACAGCCATGAGTACAATTATGTACTCGCAAGACATCCCGAATGAAGCTTATAAGATGCAATCATGCTTATATGGTGGAATAGGTAGGCTATAATTAGGGTTTACTACCCATGATGGATGAAAGATTCATCATGGTTGATTAACATCTCTATATCTTTATTGAAAAAGATACTTCAAAAATACCATAGTTTCTCTCAGGGCATTGCATACCCGAGAGATTTTGACAAAGGTGGTTTTAAGAGAAGAAAGATTTTCTTTGCAGAACTTCTTGTAAAACAACTTTCGGTTTTCCAACATCCGTACCTCCCAGGTACAAAGTTCAAATTCCAGTACCTCCCAGGTACCAAGTTCCTCTTCCAGTACCTCTCAGGTACAACCCCTTTTTCCAAATACCTCCTTTTGTAAACGTTGACACAATGCTAGACGACATTGACCATTCAGCTGTCCATGACCGCGGACGCGGCTATTCGAATAGTTTTGACTCTGCAGAGTTTGTACACTTTCACCACACCATCCGGTACATCTGCCGTGAACACCACGGACTGCCCGCGACAGTATGCGAACATCAGATAACCGATCATAACTTCCACTATGTCTATGCTAGTATGCGATTACCTCTTCAGTGGGTTTGTTCTCCCCGGCACCGAGTGAGCTAGCCGTATCGATCCGGTTGCCCCTAGACATCACACCGCCATGGCAGGAGACCCACTGTTGCTTGCCGGTGGCACTCGCAGTCCACACTTTGTATGCCCATATCCAGCATTCGGTTCCGGGGACTTTAACCCCTTCTAGCCAATTGAGGTAAAGTCTCACACTAACACAAACAAGCTTCCATTAAGCCCGTGCCCATTTTGAGTGATGTGGTTGTACGGTAGGGCTGTCAGGCACAAGACTAGTCTATGTGTCGTTTTCGAAAAACATTTCCAAAACATCTTCTTCACAATCCTCCCGTGGACAAGGTCCCACCTTTCCCGGGTTTTTCTTTTAAAACCTTTGTTTTTCGAAAACACACTTTTAGGGGTGTCCACTTAGGGACTTCAAAATTATTAACTTGTGGTGGTAAATATTCCATATGGTGGCTAAGGGCTTGGTAACACCAAGTTGTAACTAATGGCAATGTAATAATTTATAATAACACTAGTAGTAATGGCCATATCAAAAATAGTTTTGTTTTTCCAAGTTTTTGTAAAACTTCAGAAGTAAATCATGCATGATATAATGATAAGTATAGTAGCAAGCATTTGGGAGCTTGCCTGTTTTTCAGATGTGTCCTTGGAATTCTCTTCATAGATCAATAACAAATAAAATCCCTTCTCTCTTCAGAAATCCCTCCCGGAAGTATCTCCGGAAGCGTCGTTCTCTAGCGTCGCAAAAAGAAAGTAATCACTAATCAGTACCAACTAAAGGTACACACTAACACCAAGCATCACATACAGCAAGCAAACATCAAGCAATGATAACAAACAATAGTCATTAAGTAGAGACAATTAATCAACCATTTTTCCTGAAACAGGAAATACTTCGAACAAAAGTTAAACTACCAGCTAATCTTGGTAAAGCAAAATATCTCACCCAGCTAAGGTGGATACACTAGCAAGGGCTTTGAGCTAGTACTCAACTCAAGTTCAACAAGTTCATCAAGCCATGCAAATATATTATTCAACCAAAATACCTAACCAATTTTACTAACAGTACTAACATATTAAAATATGGTAAACAACAACAACTAGCAAGGGCAGTACCCTAACAACTATAATCAAGCAAGGCATACATTTTTAGTCACACCCAATAATTTCACATCAAAAAAAATAAACTTAACAAATTCCTAAATAGTAATTCTAGCTATTCAAGCTTGGCTAGAGGCTAAGTAATATCCAAACAAGGGTGACATGCAATTCAACCAGTAGCAACATAATAAGCTACTGAGGTTCACACAACATTCTCTAAAATTATTCCACACAAAGGATTTTACCCACTCACAAATTCTAAATAACTAGAAAAATCTAGGAAATTCCATAATAGTGGTATCACTTCCAAATACCCCATGCAACACCAAACTTTTCTTAACATGCTATTTATATAATCTAACACACTCATACCAGAGAATATCAAACCTACACATGATAGAATTCATAAAAAGAACACTAACACAATTTATAAAATTAAATAAAACTAAAAGCAATTAATTTCAGAAAAGCCTCAAAACTAGTTTTACACACCAAATTTAATCTACAGCTCAATAAATCACACAAAGCTAGGATTAGATACTCCTAAACATATACAAGCCAACACAATTGGATTCACATCAAAAATCATCACCAATAAAATTACAAAAATCCTAGAAGTGCTCTCTGGTCCATTACCAATATGGATGCCATTTTATCTAGGAAAATCATTTGCATGCAAGGCCTCTTGCTAAGGCTAGGTATCACTTAGGGCTTTCCAAAACAGTTGAGTTTGCATCAATAGCTATCATAGAAAAATAGTTATTGAATTTTTGGTGAAAAGCAGCAGTTCTGGCTCACATTTATTTTCTCCAAAACTATTTATCCAAAAGTGGATCTACCACTTGGAGATGGTCACAAACATGCCAGGGTATACCCATGATTTTTGGTTTGGCCAGATTCAAACTAAAACTATTTTAAAACGATTTAAACTAAATGGCCAGAAACAAATCTACAAGGAATAGAATAAACAACCTAAAAAAAAATATCAGTGGGCTGGATCTGCTGGATCTGGGCCGTGGAGCGCAGGATCTGGCCCAGCACGCGGCCCACGCGAGCTAGCGAAGGGGTACGCTGCCTCCTTTCCTTCCCCGGCGACACGCACGGCGCGCTCCGAGAGCGGCGGCGAGCGCGGCGAGGACGGCTACGGCGACTCCGGCGTCCCTAGGAGAAACGGTGATGTCCATTAGCTAGAGCAAAGGAAGGGGAGCTCGGGGGTGCAGGAATGGTGGCGAATGATGGACGGTACCGCTCGCATTCTTCCAGGCAAGATGGCGGCCGGAGCAGAAGAGGATCGGGACGGCGACGGCGATACCGGACGAATTCCAGCGATTCCTTGCACGAGGTTGAAGAGGACGACTCGGCGAAGCTACTGCGCTGCTTGGCCTGGCGAGGGGAGGCTCAGAACGGTGGCGATGCGTCGGCGACGGCACGGCCGGGTCTCGCGTTCGTGGCTGAGAGAAATGGAGAGGGAGAGGAAGAGTGAGCGAGTGGGAGGAGCAGAGGGGTGGCGTGGAGGTCTATCTCCTCTAGGGCGAGGCGTGGGGCAGGGGGAGGCGCGGGGAGCACGGCGTTGACGCGGTGGGGGCACGGCGGCGTGCGGCGGTGCGGCTACAGGAGGTCAACGACGGTTTTGCACAACGCCCCCTAGAATTCTTTTTCCTCTCACGGATAGGTCCTCGGTTAATTCTTTTATTTTCTTTTAAAACCAGTAGGATTTAGGGATTTTATTTGGGGCACCTAAACATTTTATAAAAAATTGAGAAAATTCATGGAGTCTCCCATATACATGTAGAAACTCCTCAAAAATTGGTTTTGCAAAATAAAATGTTTTGCTCAATTTTTGTTCATAGAGTTTAAATAGGGTATTTTTGGTAAATAAAATTTATTACTCCTTTAATATTTTTAAAACCAAGTAAGAGATATTGTTTTGGACTTTTGGAACTTCCTTGACAATAAATGATATTCAAAATAATTTATATTTTCATAGAGAAAATATTGTTTTGGAGGAAATGGAAAATTTAGGAGGGAAATTATTTATGAAGATCATTTTCAACTCATGAACTTCATTTCCTTTTTGATAAAAGATTGAGGGGTTTGTTTTAAATCAAAAAGTAGGTTTATTTGAAGAGGGAGTGATATGAAGTGGGGATGATTATTAGTTCACCTCACTCCTGGAATTTTGATAAAGAGTATATGATTGTTTTCAGAGAATAGAGGAATAGATAGAGAGGAAATTTTGATGGGTTCCAAAACTCCAAAATTTAAAACAAGTGGATGGATTGGGAGTCCACACACCAAAGAACAAGTTAAAACCCAAAAACCACTAAATTGAATATTTTGGCTTCATAAAATCATAATTTTAAAACATCTACTTGGGTAGGGTTTTAGGAAAAACCCTAATTGAATTTTTTTTGAAAAACTCACTCAAACCACTATGCATTTTTGAAATCTTGGATGCTTCCTTGCTAAATGATGTTGTCAAGTTAAAAATCAAGTTGATGAAATGGTTTTGGACAAAAATCTCTCAAGGCACCATGTTGGAAAATGGATTAAAACAAGAATTTCTTAAATGGACCTCGAGAGAAAACTAGGTTGGTTTTATGAAAAATTTAAATTGGTTTGGAAAGAAATCACTCCTTGCCTTGCAAAACACAAAGTATTGTTTCAACAGGAATATCAGGTGAAAATAAAAGTTTTTGTTGGCTCAAAAATTTGGGGTCCTACTACCACTTATATAGAGGCAAAATTTTGGGCTGTGACAGGGGGGCTCCCTTGCTCGCCGGCGTTGGCGCGGCCATGTCGGGCGGCTACAGGGAGGAGATGACTCCTTTGCGAAAACCCCCCTGGCCGTATTTCTCTATTTACAAAGTAGTCCTTTTTCTGTTTCTTTTCAAAACCAGTAGCACTTCAAGGATTTTATTGAGGCACTAAAACATTTTAGAAAAATATGAAATTATTCATGTAGCCTCCCCTTAGCTAGTAGAAGCTCCACAAAAATTGGTGGCTCAAACTAAAATGTTTTGAACAACTTTTGTTCATAGGGTTTGAGTATGGCATTTTTCTTAAATAGAAATTATAATCCTTTAGAAATTTAAAAGCAAGTTCAAAATATTATTTTGAACTCTTGGAACTTCCTTGACAAACATGGTATAGTATTTGTATTTGTGTTTGTCAAAAACAAACACATTTGAATTACAAGGATTGAATTTAAGTGGTGCTCTTGTTTCCATTTGTTTTTAAATTGTTTTCTTATCTTTGCTTCAACTTGAATACTAAAACAAATAATGCCATGATGCATGAGTGAAATGCAAAAGTGAAAATTTTGTTCACATTTTAGGTTCACAAACTTGGGGCTGTTACAGCGTACAGGTGTCATTCGTGGTATCCCGCACCTCTCCAACGTGACATACCTCTCCCCAAGAGAAGGAACTCAGGTTACATTTTCTTTTTTCGTGCATCGGTTATTTCTATCCGAGCTCTTTCATTATTGTGTCTATTTTTGGGAAAACAGATATCGCATCCAATGAAATTCACATTTTTTCCTCTAGCTCAAGGATAACTTATTAGAACTCGTCACACATATTATAAAAGAAAATCAATCTCCAAGAATATATATGTATGTGAAATAAATCGTGATGATGATCTATGATCCAGGGCTCAGCTGGACGAACCATGATGAACAGGGCCTTGGCCTTGCTGTGGGGCCCACGAGCCTACCTGGTTGTCCATGGCACTGAATGCGAAGCTCGCGATTATCTGCTGGTCCATGTACTTGGACAAGCAAGCATATTTGATCTTGTTTCTCATGTTCATGTTTGTGCCTTTGAAGGTCTAAAAGGAGCGGATGGAAACGAAGAAGAGGCGGCGAATGCAGAGGGAGACAGCAGTGGCCTGGTCAACGTTATACCTGGCCATGGGCAGCCCGGCCCGACCGGTCCGACACGACCCGGCCCGGAAATGCCGGGCGGGCTCGGGCCTGAATTTCGGGCCCGATACACAGGTCGGGTCGGGCTCGGGCTTAACAAAAACAAGAATTCAGCAAGGATCAGACTGGGCTGGTCAGGCCTAGTCGGGCTTTGCCGGGCTCTGGCCTGATTTCTGCAGCCCGACTGTCGGGCCGGGCCGGGCTCGGGGCCTGGGTGCGACGGGCTTTTTTGGCCGGCCCGGCCCGAGAAATGCCCAGGTATAATCAACGTGTTGCGGCGCTGGTGGAGGTTGAAGGCTACATGTGGCAATAGAAGTTGCAAGATATCATCATGGTCAGGAAGAAACCCAAGGTGTGGTCTGATAGACGAAGAAGAGGCGGCGAATGCAGAGGGAGTAGTAGCTTGCATCTGCGTGGAACATACTTGTGAATTTCGGTCTGCATTGCCAAAATGACCGAACTTTGTTCTCGAAAATCGTTCAAATACGCAAAATTTCAAAGCAATATTCTGAAATTCTTCTGAAGGTTATTGTTTCGGTGTCTGCTGAAATTCAGTCTCGAGAGGTTGCAGCTAGTACAGGTGGAAGTGCTGCTGGGCAGCATCGTGAAGGCGTTTCATTCCCCTATATATAAAAGTACATCAGATTCAGCCTCCGTTTGGGCGTCCACGTCGCCTTTTAAACGACAGCCGTTCGATCGAGCGAACCGACGTTCTGGATCACTTTAAAAATCGTGCGAGCAACAGTAATACTGTAGCTCGGGGATTACTGCCAATCGCGTGAAGACACATCGCTTCCGCACGTTTTTTGGCGCGCTGCTTTGCAGGAAACCCCCCGCGACTTCGCAGGAAAACCCCCCGCCAAGGACCAATTCGCAAATTTCTGAAAATCCAGGGGTTTCCGTGTAAAAACGTCTGCACATCTCCCCTCCTCTCTTCTCTCTCGCGCGCGGCGGAAAGTCACCGCCGCCGCCGCCGCGCTCCGCTGCTCTCCACTCAAATCGAAGCTCATGGGCCGCTCCGCCGTCGCCGCCTCCACCTCGTCCCCGAGCGCCGCCTGCCGCGACGGCCGACCTGTGCCGGAATCGCCGCCGCCGTGTCGCTGCCCCTCTGCCGCACTTGCACCTCGCCGCCGCCGCTCCGGCGACTCAGAAGCGACGGCGCCGCCGCTCCCAGGCACTCCGCGCGTGCGCGCTTCTACTGCGCCAACCACGCGGTCCGAATCGCACTGCTTCGCCGCCGCAGCGGATCGGCCCGCTGGTGACGTCACCGCGGCATCACCGTGGGCCTGGGCTGGGCCTGGGCTGGCCACGGCCTTCTCTTTTTTTCCCCTTCCTGTTTTCTTTTTTATTTTCGAAAGCTTTTGTAATTTTCCAAATACAAATTCAAATCAGTTCAAACCAATTCCTACAAATTTTCCACAAATCAAATTCTACATTTCAGAAGCTTTGGACCCTTTCCAAAAAAGATTAAAAACTTATTTATTACAATAAGGCAAAAAAAACATACATACAAAATGCACACAAAAAAAAGAACAATGTTTTTGTAAGTTCGAAAAATATAATTCAACAATATGCAGAATTAAAATCTTCAATTTTATGAACTTCAACAATGCAAACCATGTATGGAAAAAAGGCACAAAGCTATATTTCCAAAAAAAAACATTCTCTCCAAAATATCCAATTTCTTTCTAAGTTCCAGCATGGATTTAAAAATTTCACAACAACCAAAACCTTTTAATTTACTAATTAAAATAATGCAAACCATACATAAAAAATACACAAAAAAATCCCCAAATACTTCTTCCTCCCCAATAAAAAAATATTTACAAATTTGAATTACTTCCAAAAATAGATTCGAAACAATATTTGTTGGATTTTATAAGAACAGATATTCGCCCCTCCCCCACACATAAAATATTGTTGCAGGTTTCTTAGAAAAAAAATTACAGCAACTAATATAACTTTCTATGTAAA
Organism: Poa pratensis; assembly: GCA_947311845.1. NCBI lineage: Eukaryota > Viridiplantae > Streptophyta > Magnoliopsida > Poales > Poaceae > Poa > Poa pratensis. The sequence continues at coordinate 57,651 of CAMZMU010000062.1, forward strand.
TTATGGAGCTTACGAGTTTTGTTTACAAATTGTGAAGCTTATGAAAAAAACATTTCAATCTACTGACTATTCGCGGATACTCAAACCAAAAAAAATCTAATTAAGTACACATATATTCTAATAGCTTTTTCCCAAATACATTATTCGAATCGTTCCTAAATATATTTTACGTTGAACCTAAATATATTTTACGTTGAACCTGTAAAATATAATTTCGATTTAAAACTTAATCAAAACAACTATTTCTCACAATAACACGACGGTAATTTATAACAACAAAGTCGCCTCTCTAAAAAAAAACCACTAATATTTAGAGTATTATTTGACCAAAATAAAAAAGATAAAATAAATATGAAATGTTAACTATAACAGTAACTTCGAAACTATCTGTTACGGAAAATATAAGAAATATATCAACATGACCACAAAAAATGAACATATCAACTTCCAAATTCCAATATTTTAAAATTTCGAGATATTTCAAGTGCATTTCAAATCCTGAGCATTTAATAGACGAAAAAAAATATAACAAACATATCAACATGACCATAAGAAAAACATTCGTTATTTATGTCATACGATCAAATCCCATATTTCAACATTTTAAAATTTTGAATGCCTTCCAAAGCTGATCATACAATAAGCATGAAAATAATTCAAAAATGCATAACTTCTCAATTCTAACAATTTCTGAAATTTAAACAACTTAAAACTGCAAACTTTTTCTAAAAAATCCAATATACTTAAATCTAAACAGCTTTTGAATACAAACATACCCAACTTTAAATTTTACCACACGAACCTCAGCATCTGCCGCGCTAAGTTCCCGAACCCGACCTGTCTTTTTCTTTTCTCCAAAAAAAACAAAGAACATAAAAAATTATATAAACACCCATCAACAAAATTTAAAAACATAACAAAATGCTAGGGGAAAAAATGTTAACTATTTTTCACAAAAAAACAAATAAGATTGAATAACTCAAATTGACCTATATTTGCACAATTATGTGAGAAAAACAAACATATTTGAGCATTCCAACTCAAATTACAAATTTGAATATTCCAAAATGTCATACGACTTCAAAACCTGCTCATTTAGTGAACACTAAAAGAATTCAACTTTAAATAAATTCCAAATTGCTCAGTTTCTAAAATCTATTTGAACATTTCAACTCAAAAGACACATTTACATATTTCAAAATTTCAAATATCTTCCAAATCTGACCATTTTTGTACACATTAAAAAAAATTGAATACATTCCGATACAAACCATTTTCGAAATCTCACCATTCCTCTAAGCACACACTTTCCCAAATTCAAATAATATTCACATTCCAACAAAAAAATTTACAAACACATTTGAAATTCATCAAACAGGCGCAGCATTGCCGCGCTAATATCCCTAGTATTTGTTTGTTTCCTGAGGCGTGAACTGGAGCACAACATAAGCACACAGACAGCAGGCAGAATTTCCAAACATACCCATTTATCTTTACGAAAGTACACTGATTCATCTTTGAACAAAATATATGTATCAAAAAACAGAGCACCCTGACTCAACGTACCCCGTTCATGCTATTGCTAACTCAAGACGAACCATGTATTACAGGAATAATCATGAGTACAGGTGCACATAAGAAGAATTGCACGAAACTTAAGCACGAGTTTTCTGGTAATGTGCCCCTCGATCGAGGGACCAGTTTGTTCGAAACTCCGATTCAGATTGGCTCTGAACAAAAACTTCAAACTCGAAAGTGTGGAATTGCAGCACAACACTGTCAAACGGCTAACAGGATGGGTTACTTGTAGTATGTTGTATTCTTTTTCAATCTCAATTAATACCCCGCCGCCAAAGGGCGAGAAACTTTCGTGTAGTACATGACCAAACTGATCCTACGTACCTCTCCCAGGTACGGAAAATACATTATAATTGATCAAGATCGAGCCCAAAGCTCTCGGTATATTCGCCACTACTCCGTAATTATATTTACTAGCAGCTATACATAGCAAGCAGTGGTCGATCGGTCCAGCATCCGTCGGCATCTCTGTCTAAAGCTTGGAAGATGGCAGGCCTGCAATACACCCACCGCACAGTCCATCAGATAATCATCTCGCTAGCTAGTGAATATTTGTCTAATATATTGACAGTCAGATAGCAAGTGAATTACCTAGTTGCTTGGCGTTGACGATGCTTGGGCAAGCAGGCGGCGGTGTAGCCTTCTCGTCCAGGAAGGGCTCCACAGCATTCGGGTTTCCCCACACTGGATACCCCTTGATTTTACCCTGATACACCATACGTGTACGTACTTCATCAGTAATTAGTACCTAGCTACTTCCACAACAACCTATATATAATCTCGTTGACTATGGATTGTAGGATATACTCACAAGAACATTCAGAGCAGCAAGTGTTGCCATCCCTTCGCGTGTCCACTGCACAACCACAACCAGGCAATCAATCAATTAATCAGAGGGTGGATGCATGCATGTACGATTTCATCCAGTTCATATAAATATGATACGCACCTTGGAAGCCGATGCGATGTGAGGCACCACGACCGCGTTCTTCATCTCTGCCAGCCCCGGCTTCATGTACGGTTCATCCTCGAACACATCCAGCCCCACACGGAACATCGGGTTCGCCTTCAAGTGCTCCACCAGTGCCACCTCGTCGATCACGGGGCCTCGGCTCGCGTTCACCAGCACCGCCTCCTTCTTCATCATCGCCAGCCTCTCAGGGTTTATCAGGTGGTACGTCGTCTTGTCAAGCACCGGGTGGAGGCTTATCTGTTATGTAATTCACCTTTATTATTCATATTAGAAACAGTTCATTGCTATGAAGCTTCTGAAGATTAATAACTGCAACAGCAGGAATTGGTCAGCAAGCCTCAGAATTATAATTACCACATCAGCCTCCCTGAGGACTTCCTCCATGCTGGAAGCCCTCTTCCATGTAACAGGTGGCTCACCGTTTGCTTTCAGGAACTGCCCATAAGCTGCAGCATAAACATGTTTGTATTAAACCTTACCTAGCTGCCTGCCACAGGACAAATTATTAATTAATGCAAATACTAGCCAAGCTTAGCTTGCCTGTGACGAACTTCTCAAGACGAGTGGACTGGTACAGGTCAAAGTAGATTAAGTTCATCTTGAAGCCCTCGATCTTTTACCATACAGAAACAACCAAAAGTTAGTTTTCAATTGCTCAGAATGATATTGTTGCACATTTTTTACATTTTCATTATGTTGAGCTGAGATATATTGATGAAGCATAATATATAAATACCATCATCCTTGCATAAGCTGAGCCGATGCGGCCAGCTCCGATCACTCCAACAGTCTGTCCTTTGAGCAAGTTCCCAACGAACCTGTATGTAATTAACTTTTTTGTCAGAAAAGATACATGAAGCAAAATCAAGCTACATCAAAGTTAATTTTTCTTAGCAGTAGCACTCACAGATGCGGGAGCCATCCGTCGTAGAGGCCAGCCCTCATGAACTGGTCGGCTTCCACGATCCTCCGGGCAGCCGCCACCGACAGTGACGCCGCCAGCTCCGCCGTCGTCTCCGTCAGAACCCCCTGCATCCATCCATCCATCATGGTAATTAAGAGATTCAGACTTGAGAGCAGCAACACATCAAATGCGAACTTCTTTTTATGTATTTACGTACGGGTGTGTTGCCGATGGCGATGCCATTCCTGTTGGCAGCATCGACATCGACATTGTTGTACCCGACAGCCATGTTGCTGAAGGCTGTCCCGCCGGCGTGCTTGAGCGCAGAGAAGAGCACTTCACCCCAGTCCTCTGTCAGCTGCAGTTTTTCCAACACACAGCATCCAGATTGGTAACTGAGTATTAGTACTAGAGAGAAGCCAAAGAAAGCATATACTATAGCTGTTAAAAACTAGTGACTTTATTTACTCAAAGGGAAGGAAGAACAAGATGGGCTTGGTTGACTTGCCTGGCCGATGACACCGTGGCAGTGATCGCCAATGAGCGCCAGGATGTCGTCGACAGAGAGTATGGTCTTTGTCTCCGTGCATATCTACGCGTTCATGAGCAAGCAAAACAAACTCAACATCTCCCCACTACACAACAAGCAGCAAAAACACTAAAACTAAACAGTAAAGCAGCAGAACCTCGAGGCGGCAGTCGTTGTCGGTGAGGAGGCGGATCCACCGGGTGCCAGGCATGGACTTGGTGCTCACCACGCGGTACTTGCCGCTGGGGTTCCACACCTCGATCGATATCGGCTTTGCCATGTCTGGGCAGAGGCGGAGCGGGCAGCAGCAAAGAGGGAAACAAGGTGAAACTGGTGGTGATAAGCTACTTGTAGCAGTGCCTCTTATCAGGTTGAGATGCAACCTGAGGCGCCAAAGATTTTGGTATTTTCAAAGGCAAAGGCTTGGCCACTTGGTGGATAAGATCACAGGGCTGCTGAACAGGTGAGTGGCTTCAGGCCTCCCAGACTCTGAATAAGACAGCTTCTTATCATCTTCAGATTCACAACATATGGCCATGAACTATGAAGCACAATACTGATAGAAGTTATCAATCACCAGCAAATAGTAAACTTGTTCTAGCTAACAGGATATCAGGCAGCATATAGTTATCAATCACCAGCAAATACTCCCTCCGTCCAATAATAACTGTCTTAGATTTGTAAAAAAGTGGATGTATGTAGACATGATACATGTATAGGTACATTCACTTTTGTACAAATTTGAGACACTTATTTTGGGACGGAGGGAGTAGTAAACTTGTTCTAGCTAAAAGGATATCAGGCAGCATATAGTAAACTTGGCATCCAAATGAACAAAACACACAATCAAGCATCAAAATAGAATCTCAAGCACACGACAGGCATCAATACGATGATATTACCAAGCAAACATCCACTTTGACGATTTCAATTCGGTTGTTCACAAGTGATGACCACTGACCAACGATAGATAGATAGTTTTCCTTAACCGACAACTGGGGATGTTCACGGACCCCACCTCGACTCCAAAATAATTACAACCATTACGACATTAAAAGAGCGTCGAAACGCGATAAGTTTTCTAAGCATCGGCACGGCAGAAGGGAGTAGATGCCTCCTCTCTACTCGAACGCCCACTGGTTCTCCCTGCGGATCTCCTCCTCCTCCTCGGGCGTGAAGTCGTTCTTGATGTTGAAGGTTTTGCGGATCTCCTCTGGGGTCTTGCCCTTGATCATGTCAGCAACAGTCTGACACGTGAGGTCCAGCAAGCCCTTGATGTTCAGGTAGTTGGCAGCCTGTGAAAAGTAACAGTGGGCGTCAGAGATTACAGTAGATATAATGAGACAAACTGCCATGCATAATATAGATGTGTTAGTGACGAACTAAAATACAAACCAAATCAAGAGAAGAGGCTAACTTGGTACACAAATTAAGAGCAGATAATAAATACTACTCTTATCTTCCAGAAAATAACATTACAAAAAAAATCAGAGCAAATATACTACGAATAAAATACACAAACAAATACTTAAAGATAGGATCAGAAAATAGCACTAGTTATAGAAATTGATGTATGGATTCATATGATGAGCACAACCGCTAGTCATATGAACAGTCAACTCTCATCGTACAGAAGACAACATAACTGTAACACGAGTAAAATCAGATCAGAACTTAGCACTAGCTATGGAAACTCATGTATCGGCGAGTACAACTACTACTGCACCATCTGGTAATTATCACACGCACAATGAAAAGACATCTAATGCTGGAAACAAGAATGTGGTCATACTAGTCATCTGCAAGATTAGCCAAGCTAATAAAGACAGACAGAGATACATATTATCAGTGATATATGCAGAATAACCATAAGACAAGACAATATACATGTTGTGCAGGTATATGTAACATATCATCACTGCATCTTGCATGTTAATAGTTAGTTATCACAGAGAACAAGATACCATAAGATGAATGATGCACTCAAACTCTAATCTCACAGATATGGCAGAGTAAGAAGTCCAGTTTGGTTCATAGGCAATTGTGGTCAGGTTAGTCATACCATGGCGCCCAGACTTAGTTAACTATGAGCAAACAATACATATCAGTAAAAAGTAAGGTAAGACAGTAAAGACAGGCAGAGGTAGCAGAGTTAGAACTACATGTAACATGACAAAACCGTATATTTGCTGTGTGTATATACATATACTGTATCTTGGAAATTAATAGTTACCACAGGGAGAACCTTGACAGGAGAAGATTTATGCTACCGCCCAAACCCTAACCTAACAAGATGGACACAAATCGCAGCCACGGTAAAAGCGCATCCAAAGGAGTTGACTTGGGACACGAACAGGCATATCCGACCGCAAGCAGATGAATCGCGAGGTACCACGGATCCCGCATCACGCCCCAACCAAATCCAATCTAATCGTACCGGGCGGGTATCAGTGTATCCTAATCGAACCAAATCGAATCTGGCAGGAGCCCAATCTGAAATCGAATCGAAAGTAGATCTAAGAATAGGGAGCAAGGGGAAAAGGAGGGGGTGCGCTACCAGGATGAGGTCGAAGAGGGTGGCCTGGTCGACCTTAACGAACTCTGCGTCCCAGTTCTTGAGGTCCTCCGCGGGGGGCGCCGGCGCATCTCCGGCCGCCGCCGCCCCAGACGCGGCAGCTCCGTCAGCGGGCTTGGCGGCGAGTACGTGCTTGTTGCAGTACTCGATGACCTTGGAGAGGATCTTGGAGTTGACGTTGGGGAGCGGGATGCCGTTGTCGGCGCAGTCGTCCTCGATCATGTGGCGGATGGTCTGCGACTCCATGGCCACGGCCTCCTCCACCTCGAACTCCTCGCCGTCGGAGCTCTTGAGCGTGATCATCTTCTTCTCGCCGTCGGCCGCCATGGGTGGATCGAGATTGGGGAAACAGGAAACCCTAGGTGGGAAGCGCGGCGGCGGCGGCTGAAGAGGAAAGAGACGGGCTTTGGGTTGGGTGGGTTTGTGGGGAACGGCTGAGGGCTTGCGTCCTTTATTTATGGGAGCCCAGGGGTGAGAGAGAGGCTTCTCGAACCGAACCGACTCGTGGTCTGAACCAAACCCAAATCCAAACGCAAAGCCGAATTAGAGTCGAATCCAGCTTGTTTCATCGAGTTTGTTTTCGACTCTAACTAAACCTACCAAATGTTTACTACGGGCTTTTCCGGAACATGTTTGTTTGACACGTTCGATTCTTTTTTTCTCCTTGTCGCGGTTGCGGTAGGTTAAGTCGCCTTCGATCTGTTTTTCTATTTCCCTTTCTCAGTCGCCTACTAATCTCTCCAATAATTAATCGACTAAAGATAAATACACAAGACATAACAGCCCCAAAGCTCAGCCGCCTTGTGCATCGGCTAGTGATCTTGAAAACACCCGTAGACCCATAACACACTTGCCCAATAACGAAGAAGAGAGCACGTATATGTTTTGCGGATTTATTTTGTTTAAGGGAGAAGCAAAAATGCACACTTTAAAAAAAATGTTTCTGGTCAATGTTGCATCCTGAAAAAATTGCCACACAAAATAAATTATAGGAATTTTTGCCTTCCAAATCCATTTATTACTAGGAGATCCAGCAATGTATCTTCCAAGATACTCATATAAAGATTCAGTTGAAAACTGTTAAAACTCCATGAAATTCCATCGGGTGGAGTCGATATGTTACTATACACAACGCTCTCCTTACTATAGTTCCATTTATCGTGTAAAGCAGGAAACAACCTCCTTCAAAAAGGAACATCAGAATCATAGTTGCTGATATTTTGCACAAGTTCGATCTTGAAAATGAGAACATCACAATGCGAAGGGTAAGGAACGCACACAAGATTATTACTCAACCATGGATCCAGCTAAAATTTGTAACAAGACATCGACCTATGAAAACATACCTCTTTTCACTTTAATAAGCGCTTTCGAGCAAGGAGAATCAGACATTCTTGTCTTCGGGGAGGAAAGGATATAGACGAATGGGCGTCGTGATGCATGCGCCACCTGGCACACCCAGGGGGTGATTGCGCCAGCCACCCTGCGTCGCCACGTGTCTCCCCCCTCCCCCTCGAGGCCCATCTTCTGGCGCCTTGACTCTTTTATTCGTCATAATTCTGTGATTTTCTCGCGATTTATTGAGCACTAGAAATTAGCTTTCTCTATTCGGACAGTTTTCCTCATGTTCTAGGCTCCTGATGGCTTCCCCCTCTTAATTATGAAACATGCAAGATAAGATTAAAAAACATTAGAATTGCATTATAATGTGAAATATATCAATGAATCAAGGTAAATTATGATACAAAATAGTGATGCAAAATGGAATATCAACTTCTCCAAATTTAGACTCGACTTGTCCCCAAGCAAAACTAAGCTCGGTAAACATGAACATTCCTTTTCAAAGTGAGGTGTCGATAACTGAGAATACGGAAATGATATCATCAACATTTATTATTCATCATTAAGCATTCTAAACATCGACCCTTTCTCATACTGCTTCTCATACACCAGCTGCTGAAAGAACACTCCTACAAAATTATGTTTTATGGGGGCATTGAAGGTGGCTTATGACGAGTGGAGAAATCATAAGAAAGATATGTTTGATGGTGAAGATGAAACCCGATCCAAGCCACGTTCGAGGTCCGGACAAGATATTGTTGAAATGTCGGGAAGAGTGTCCTAAGTCGAGAAAGAAGCGAAAGGCAACGAAGCCGTTGTTAATCGTATGGAAAATGGGGTATGTTTTTCGTGACTTGTCGTACGGGTCAATCATCGATACGCCTCATGGTCATGATGCATATTACGAAGAATGTGCGCAAGATTTTCTTGCTGCACTAATATGCCAAAGAAAGAAAATATGGGTCGAGGGCAAGAAAAGACTTGGAAAAAATGGACATCAATGAGGTGTTTCAGGTATCTCATGAGACGGAGGAGACATATGAGGACAAGGAAAAAAGGTTAAGAGAAACTAAGTACCTTATTGCCCTCCATCTTGCTTCAATATAGATAATAAAGGAGCTCGATTAAGTTTTCAAGTGCCTTGTAGATATAAAAGTTAGTTCCAGTACTCGGGGTCATACGTAGATTCTAGAGACCCGAAGATAAGAAGGTTCAACGGGATTAAATCTCATGATTGTCACGTGATGATGACACAGATACTCCTAGTTGCACTTAGAGGCATAATGGTGAAGCATGTCCTTGACACACTTCTTGACCTATGTAAAAAAACATTTCTACAAGTATAACCATCGAGCAGCTGAAAGTCTTGATCACCGGTGCATGTCACCGGAAGAGCCACATAAAATATTATGTGATTCGCTTCCAATCCCCTAGACACCTCGCTTGCCTTGTAAAAGGGTCACTCTCCACGTCACGGAAAGAAACCTTCTGCGCAGGACTCCGGGCTACAAACATTGTATTTTTTCAGCGGCTGTGGGCTAAAACCATTATGGATAAGAAGTTTTGCCATCGCCATCCTCTTCATCGTGGCGGGCTCCCCACTTGCTCCTTTCTGAGGAAGGATTTATTTAGTTCGATGTCATGGATAGGAGGGAGAAGGTGATCGATGTCGACAACCAACTAGACTAAAACTCCAATCCTCCAAACGTCACAGCTAGAGTCGCCAAGAAACTCTAGAGGGAAAAAGCCTAGGTCACTACTACCTCTCTTGGATTGAAATGAAATATACATTGATACGGATGTTAGGGACAAATCACAAGATACTAGTTGAATGCCCGTGCGTTGCTACGGTTATATCATGTTTATTCTTGGTACACATTAAAATTCATGCCGCATAATATTTTCAAAAGTAATAAGATTCTATTTCCATAATATGTAGCAAATACATGCATGCTCCCGACACTTTGCAATCTAGCTACACTTGGTTGGAGCGAGGCCGCATCTCAAAAAACATTGTTGTGTCCCAGGTCAAAGCTTAATATGACAAATATTCAATGTTAGTACTTGCCACTGCGAGCAATAAGAAACATGTGTGATCGTGTTACATGCATTTGCGGCCAGTGTCTCTCGTATTTCCTCGCCACTGCCGCCGATCACTGTCGTCGACCTTGCGCTCGTGGATTCATATGCGCCAAGCTCATCACCTTGCCTGTCTGTCTGCTCCCCTTCTTCTCTTGTTGTCATGAATGTTGCACACATGCCGGAATTTTGCACCCTCTTTATAAAATATAGTATCGACAGGACACACACCGACACATGTTCTAGATCACACTCTTCTCTCATATCCCTATAGATTCTTTGAATTCTAGGAAAGCTTTTCATAGAGATCCACTCCACTTTATATAACACATACCTCTTTCAACAAACATTGATGATGCTAGATCGAGAAAAAAAACTTTCTATTACTACGTTGGCTTTCATACAAATGACAAGCAACCACAATATTTCATAATCTCCCTCAAAATTCACTTTCTTCCCGATACCGGCACTTCATCATCATTACCAATCTAAGAAATAGCTTGCTTTCAACAAGCTGCAAAGCCACAAAATTGAGGTGAATCATCTAAAATTATTTAATCCACATGCAGCATTCTGAAGCCTTCAAAGGAAAAACAAAAATGTAAGAAATACAAGGCACTCACATACATGCTAACATTCAGAACACACAGGTGAACACGAAAAATATGGAAACCCAAAATAAAATAACCAGCTATGAAAGAAGAGGTAGAATGAGCTCGTCCACACAAAAAAAAGTAAAAGTGAAAAACAGGAACCAGGATAAATTGACATGTCGTCTACATTTCACCATTAATATTGGCAGAAGCTCTAAAATTAGGATGTACTCACCAACACAGCCAGCAGATAGCAATGAACCATTGCAGAACAAGGCATGCCTTGAAGGGCCAAACAAAACTTACAAGAAAGGGACAATATCTAGTTTAAACAGAAAATTACAATCACATATATAACAAACTAATAAGTGGTGTTAGAGTATATGCGTGTACGGTTATTATGATAGTCTAGGAAAATTACAATGGCTTGAATGTCATGCTAATATCAGAAATCAGAAAGAACCTGCAAAAATACCAGAAATTTAGAAGCAAGTATAATTTATAATGGATGATTTCATTATTTTATCACTGAATGGAAACTGAAAGTAACTTACCTGAAGCTGGTCGGATTTCAAAAGGCACTTTCCCTGGCGAATACCATCAGGCATGCGAAGTACAACTGTGACAGCTCCTTCAACATTTGGCAGTGGCTCTTTTCATCATTATCTACTCGCTTGGCTGCAAGAATTGACTCCAGCTCCTATTTTTCATCAATTAGTGGCTTAGTGTACTTAAAACCATCTTGCCATAAATAAGAAATGTTCAGAGATGAACTGATCAGAATGTCCACCGAGAAGACCCCGCCGTTGCGAACCATAGCATGTCCACCGAGAAGAATGTGTCGTACCCAAAACATCTCTTCAGCTGCACCATTAATTAGCTCAAATATCAGTAAATCTTCATGAAATCGTACTTGATGTAATTAAGATTTACATTCAGCTAGCAGAACAAGCAATTACCTTGTTGAGGTCGAGAGTCTCGAAGATCAGTTTGGCCTCCTCTCGCCTCTGCTTCTCCCGTTCCAGGGTCTCCTTGATGAACCCCCGGAGCAGGCCCTGTGACCCCGCGATCGAAGTTCTGGTCGGCGCACTTCTTCCCAAGCTTGATGGTAGCCTCGATGGATGGGTTGCCCATGAACTTGTTGAACTCCTCGTCCAACCTCCAGTCCACTTCATGCTTCTCCTCGCTGCTCTTGGTCTCCCCTTCCTCACATCACCTCCTTCATGTTAGGATGGGGCTGGAAATAGACCGATGCAGCCAGGGTCGGGGTCGGGCCGGAAATCGAGCAAGTGCCCACGGTCGAGCTCGGGACACGACCGCCGGGATCTCGTAGCAACGGTGGGGGATCTTGGAGGCGGCGGTGATCGTGGCTTCGGCTGCGAGCAGGGATGGGGTCGAAATCAAGGCAGTTGGAGCGAGCAGGTACTCGATTGCGCGAAGTAGATGAGCAGGTACTCGATCTAGGGATCAATTCCGACGCTTGGTCACTCGATTCGGTCGCCAGAGGCCTCGATTCGCCGGCGGCTGGCGTGAATCCGGGCGGCGGCACGGGCGGGCGTCGGTGGAGCTCAAGATCGAGATGGGGTCCGGGCGAGGAGGTCCGAGGGGCTGCCGGCGCTGGGCGGCGTCGCAGCATGGCGAGGAAGGCCCAGGTGCTGGTGGCAGCGGTGGGCTCGCGCGGCGGCGCCAGGCGGCGATGGGGGGGGGGGGGGCACGAGCGATGCTGATGCAAGGCGGCGGCGACATGCGTGAGACGAAAGGTGACAGGGAAGAGAGGAGGAAATGAGGGCAGCCAGGCACGGTGCCACCTCGTCATTACGCAGGAGGAAATCAACGATCAATTTGATTCGTTGACTGGGAAAAGGAAGGAGCTCAGCATTGTTGCACATTTGGGCCGGCCCATGTCTGGGCGATAGCAGTTATAATCGGGAGGCAGAATTTTTTGCCGGGTTACACCATCACCAACTCCCATTTAATAGTACTGTTTTTTAGTGGATAGCACAAGATATACTCAGGCAAGCACAGACAAGAAGAAGGGTCGTTCAAAATAAAAGAATATGTTTTACTTTTTTTAGTGTAGAAAAAAGAGAATATGGTTGGAAGCCCTGGTGGGCCATCTTGTTTAGTCGGCCCAGCTCACTTACGTATCCCGTCCGTCGCCGTTCACTTGCGCCGCCGCAATTTCCAGCGATGCCGCCGTTCCGGGGCTGGGCGGAGCTGCCGCAGGAGCTCATCTGCCGCATCGCCGACGCCGTCCACGACCTGCAGTGCTACGCCAGTGCGCGGGGGGCCTGCACGGCGTGGCGACGCGCGCTCGCGCCGCCGACCCCGTCGCTGCTCCTCGTCCCCGACGACGCCAGCCGCCGCCCCTCCGCCGCCTCCCTCCCCGCGCGCCGCTCCTTCCAGCTCAACGCCTTCCCCTCGGGGGTTGGACACTGCGTCGGCTCCAGCAACGGCTGGCTCGCCTTCTCCGTCCGCATCCACGGCGGCCGGAGTTCGTTCAAGCTCTTCAACCCCGTGACCGCCGCCGAGATCACCCTGCCGCCGCTCGTCTGCGCCGCGAGCGACCTGCCCTCCAAGATCGTCTTCGTGCCCAACCCCGCCAGGGACGACTTCGCCGCCGCCGCCGTCTGCGGCACGGACAGGCTCGCCTACGTCACCGCCGGGGCCAGGAGGTGGGCCGTCCTCGACCCCGTCCGCCTCGCCGCCGGAGACCAGCTCGCCGACCTCCTCTACCATGAAAAGGAAGCCAGGGTCTACTGCCTCACGCGCCACGGAGACGTCCACGTGCTCTGCCTGCCGGAGCGCTGCCGACGGGAACCTGCTGTGATGGACGACCAACTGCTGCTGCAGTTTTGGAGGAGTGAAGTGCTTCTCTGCAGGCGGGCCAAAGACAAAGCAGCAGCCCAACTGCCAGACCTGAATGCGCCGGCGATAGCCAAGCCCTTGTCGTCCGTTCCCTTTGACGCTGCCACGAGTTATGCCCCGCCATACAACAAGGTCAAGGCTTTCACCAGTGCCAGGAACCTGGTGTTCTGCGATGGCAATCTGTACCAGATATGGAGGAACACAAGCTGCACGGTTACCCTGCAGCTGCCAGGGGGCGGCCGTCGACGTGTAGTGCAGGATGAAGTGTTCGTTCTGAGGTACTACCCGCAGCGTCAACCATGCTGGGATGCCGTGACGGACCTGGGCGGCTACTCGGTGTTTCTCGGGAGGAATAACGTGGTGTCAGTGCGTGCTGAAGATGTTCCGGGGCTCAAGGGGAATTGTGTCTATTGGATTGGGGGGAGGGGTAGAGACCATGGCATGGTCTTTGACATGGCAACTAGGAGGTCTACGGATTGCCTCATTCCCGCTGATGCTGGAGGTGCTCTGCAAAGCACAATTTGCTGGTACTTTCTCGGCTGACTTGGTGAATAACGGCAACGGTATCAATGTAGAGGGAAAAAGAGTTACCCATGACGAGAGTCTAGGCTGATCGAGGAAAACAATTTGCTATGTTTTGTGACTGTTAGTTTGTAGCCCGTATCGTATGATTATGTCATGTAATGGGAAAAAACGTTGTTGCAAGAAATGCAAGGTTTCAGAATTGCGTATGTTGACCTCTTCTGCTGTTTTTATTGGAACATTGTGCATCATATAGTAGTAATGAAAATATTTTCCTTGCATACTACTTGTGGTATATATAGTACTGGTGTTCACCAGTTATGCAAGATTTCAAACTTGCAGTGATGTATTTGAGTACTGACCAGATTTCATAAGCATCTAAATAGGCTTACACATTTTTTTTTTTCGAGGAAGACGGGGGGATTGCTCCCCACCGGTAGCTTACACATATTTGGATGATGCACACAGTTTTTGAGCTGTTGGAAAGACAGGGCAGAGGTGTCTGCTGTGAACTAGTGCGAGTGGATCGGGCTGATGTTGGTGTTATTATGATGGGAACATTTACAAAATCATTTGGATCTTGTGGAGGTTACGTTGCAGCATCAAAGGTATGAAGATTCTTAACGATTCTTGACTGAACATAGATTTTGATAAATCTGATGAGTAGGGCATTCAATGTTTTCTTAGGAGATCATTGACCATCTTAAGCACTCGCATGCAGTCCAGCAGGTCATCACCGTGATAAGGGTTGTCATTGGGGTAAAAAACTTGCTCAGATCAGAGAGAAGAGCAATTTTTTAAAATTTGAGAGCTTTAGAAAATGTGTTTTGAGGTGCTAGGAGATAATGACTCACACCTCTCATGCCCATCAACTTTACAACCCTGCTAAAATCCCTGCATTCTCAAGGGGGTTCCTGAAGCAAAATGTGAGTTTTCATATTGTGTTGCACCATGCATTAGCTGTACAATAAATATATACTGTCCATTTAGTGTGGATCTGTAAGAGAACATGAAGCAATTCATACTTGTGTTTCTATTTTCTAATGGATGAAGTTATAGCTCCTCTCTACTAATACTGTAGCATGTTCTGTAATTCTTCTAGGTTTGCTGTTGCATTTCCTGCTACAAACAACTTGTTGACACACACACACACTCTCTCTCTCTCTCTCTCTCTCTCTCTCTGGACACCGGGAAGAAACTAGTTGAGGTCAAACAAGGATATTCTAATCAACACCAATCCAGCTTGCCGAGCAGAGTAGAGCTCTGTTTTCTTGTTCCTTCTTCTTTCAGTAGAGCGGAGCAGAGCAGAGTACAGCTCTGCTTTCTGACGGGCAAATGACCAGCTTGCCGAGCCTGTTCATCCCGTTCACTGTGATCTGTACTGTGCGGACGTGGCAATGAATCATTTCCATCCTCGCATGATGTTCATCATCAGAGTGCAAAATTTTGATTTGTGTGGCACCTTATTCATTGGTACCTGTCTCCAGACAAGTGGTGTGTTCTGTTTATTGTTTTTCCATTAATGCTGTCCCATTACTACAATTTGTATTGTGATGGCATGCCATAACAATAGCTGTAGAGGTCACCAGATCAATCCACCATTTGACAAAGCTTTACTGTGCGTAATCTATTTTAGTTGACCCAGAACATGTCGCAAGAAAATAGAGTAAAACTTCTATTTTGAAGGCCTGCGTTGAAATCTCTGTAATATATTTTACTGAACCTGAAGTATACTTTGGTGTCATTAATAAATCTTGGATAATAAACGGTTATTGCTACTTATTTTGTTGAAAACTTTTTTTGAATAGGCAGGAATAAATGTTGTGTGTGTGTTTTTTGAATCCTATCTGACACCGTATGCCATTAAGCAAGGGGGCTGGCTGGGTCTGGTGATACAGCCTTGAACTGAACAGCCTTCAGCAACATGGTCGTCCGGTACAAGAACGTCGACGCCAATAGTATCCAATGCATTGAACTGAACAGATCGATATATTGCTAGGATAGTATGGATGCAGAATGTGCCCAATCAGTCATCATTACTCTGAATACTCTGATTGTATATGCAGCGCCCTGTATGTATGTAGTTGCTTTTCTTGGTTGTGGTTGTGCAGTGGACGCGAGAGTGAGTAGAGATACATGTCTCCATCCATCATACCCATGCCTTGATTAACCATAAAAAATATCAGAACTCTGAACCTCTGGAACAAATATGAAGCGTCACCTGATGCCCAGGACGAGCATTCTGCTGGGTGGAGAGGAACAGTGTACACTGTTCATCAAGGATCCTCGAATAACGACAGGCTCTTCCGATTGCAATTTAGTTCACGTCAATGGCGATCTTGAGGAAGCAACCTTCAGCGGGGAGCTTCTCGCCGGCGGGCGCGTGGGCAGGGCGCGTCAATTGCAGCGTCCATCCAGCTGCCATGCCCTCGGCTGGAACCCTAGCCATTTGTGGCTCCGCCGAAGGGAAATCGAATCGGGAGCGACGGAAAATTTCGAGAAGTTTTAGTTGGCCCATCTGTCGGCGCGTGCGAGCGGTAGAGGAAACGTGGTTGGACGAAGGTGTGGCAGAATGTGAAACCAAATTCTTCTTTTAGATAGGAGATATCCTATACGATAAATATATAAGTACGCAGCCAACTCATAACGATCGATCCCTCTGCGAAATAGCTCCACGGAAACGCCGGAAAAGCCGACTGTCACGCCCCGAGAAGCTGGATGCGTGACATGCTTTAGTCCCACCTCGCTAGTTGAGGAGGCCAAGCACTGGCTTATAAGGACAGCCTTCCTCCACTCAACGCCCGGGTTTTGGGTGTGAGTGGTATGGGCTGGTTACTGAACGCTGTGTCTGTGGCGGGGCTGATCCCCAAACAACATCCAACGCTACGTGTGTGTGCGGTACTGGGCTGGTCCATTACAGTGGTATCAGAGCTGGCGTCTCCCGGCCCCCGAGGGGGGGGGGAGATTGTCACGCCCCGAGAAGCTGGATGCGTGACATGCTTTAGTCCCACCTCGCTAGTTGAGGAGGCCAAGCACTGGCTTATAAGGACAGCCTTCCTCCACTCAACGCCCGGGTTTTGGGTGTGAGTGGTATGGGCTGGTTACTGAACGCTGTGTCTGTGGCGGGGCTGATCCCCAAACAACATCCAACGCTACGTGTGTGTACGGTACTGGGCTGGCCCATTACACCGACGAGGAGACATATGCATGGCGCTCGAGACTCCGACAACATGGACCTGTGTGTACGACCCTATGCCTCCGGTTCAGGATGTTCGTGTGGCTACAGGTTCCAATCTCACCAACAGGTATCTCACCAACAGGTGGTAGTGGTTGGTTGCTGGAAACTGTGATTGACATGGAGGAGAAGCTGCGGTCGTTGCACCCGAATATGCCTCCCACCGGTAGGGATAAGCTTATTGATTTTCATGGCTCCGGGAAGAGGAGCGGCAACGTGGTGTTGCTCTGTTGTAATGGCAGCGTCACCGTCTTTGACTTGGAAACCAAGGATATGCATAGGCACGAATGTGGTTCCGCATTGTTGGAGATCGACCTACCATCGCGTCTGCATAACATGAAAATATTTTCCTAGCTAGGAAACGATGTAATCGAATTTATCCAGCAAGATGAAAACAAATTTGTCGTAAGGCGTGTGGCCATGTATGTGTGCCAGGACTGTTTTCAAGTTCGGGAGGTTTGATGTCCACCACCGTCTACCACATTTATACTAGTATAATTTCCTATGTCCCAAGTAGAATCATGGGTGAATTCAATGTTCGTGCTAGTATAATTTCCTATGTTCCAATTTCTGGGGCTTTCAAGGAGAGGGAGAAGTCTGTGGACGCGGGACTTGTGATTAGCATGTACTCCCTCCGTTTATAAATATAAGATGTTTTAACTTTTGTCCACATTCACATGTGTGTATGTAGACATATTTCAATGTGCATATACACTTATTTAGGTGTGCACCTAAGCAACATGTGAGATAGCGAAAACATCTTATATTAAAAAAGGAGTGAGTAGTAGTGATGAAGACGAGACGTGATTCCGACACTGGTTACATATTAACCCGGCGTATCCGAGCAGTAGTTACGTGTGCATGCAGTAAGGAGGGCTGAGTCGTACGTGCATGCAGTAAGCTAGAGAGCATGTGCAAAAGAGATATTTTGGCCCAAATTTTTTCGTTCACAGCACAAGTGTCATCCTCGCGCAGATATGCATAGAGAATTGGAGACCAACAGACCATCCTCGCGCTCATCGGCGAGTGTATGCTGCTGCGCATGCATTGTTTAAGTATTTGTTCAGAGCCAATATGAATCGGAATTCTGACCAAAATTGTCCATTCATCGAGCTGGTGCAAATTACCAGAAAACCCGTGCTTAGGTTTCTCTGCAATTCTTCTAATGTGCACCTCTACTCATGATTATTTCTGTATATAGAAGGTTCGGTCAAAAAGTAGCAACAACATGAATGGAGGCGTATGTTTGGACTGAGCCATGTTCAGTCAGCATGTGGTGGCATATATGAAAAACTGCTGCTGATGGAGTAAGCTTCAGACACCTCTGTTTTCTCCTCTCCTCTGCTCTGTTTTCTTCTTCTTCTTTCAGCTCCAGAGCAGAGTACAGCTCTGCTTCCTGAAGGGGCTGCAAATCTCATCGCAAACTACAAACAGAAACATTCTTCTCTGCTTCCTAGTTAAACTGAATCTACAAATAGTTAAGCTGCCCAAGGGAAAATAAGCAACCAGCAGTAGATAAATCTACAACTAGGAAATATATATAGGTGAAAATAAAGGAAGAAACAGGAGATGTGTTTTTAGGGTTTTCATATATCGAGCCACCCAGCCACCCACTCTCCGGCCTTATGTACACGACCGTGAGCCTCGATAAAGTACAATTATTACAGCAAACTCACTGATTAATCATTACTAAAGCTAAGCTGAGCATAGGACGGTCTTGACAAGGAAATCTTATCCTAATAGGCAACTTTCACTTTCAGCCATGAGATCTTCGTTGGACGTCGAGTGCGACTGAAGAACATAGCACTTCTGAACTGTTCGGACAGAACAGGGATAACTGAAGAAATACAGGTCCTAACACTCCCCCCACCTGCATGCAGCCTTCGTCCTCCAACAGCACCGCAGCTTATAGCCCCGGCCGCATCCCACCTCCTTCTGCGTTCACCGCCTCTTCTTCGTCTCCATCCACCTCTTTTCGACTGTCAAAAGAAAATATATTAACATGAGAAAATAGATTAAATATGCTTGCTTGTCCAAGGACATGGATAGCAATCTGTATGATTACTTGGTGAGTGGTGACACAATACAACTAATATTCCGAGGCTCTCCTTCTATTCAATAACCCCAAAAAGGGTCATAAGCTTGACCACATGGCATAGAATTTTTATCGTATTTATCAAAACTTATTTTGTACAGTTTTAGCAAACAGTAGATAACAACTAGTCCTGTTCACAAAAAGTAAATATCGACTCCCATCAGAAACAGGGTAATGCTAACTCATGTTAGCAGCAGCCATCAAGTATGCCCGCACAAATTATCAGTCATTCGTCAATGAAAAATAGTTAATTAGTGAAGTGCAAGATGGATGAAACATACTTCTGAACTGTCGAACAAAACATGGATAACTGAAGATATTCAGGCCCTGACAATACCCCACCTGGATGCAGCCTTCATCCCCCACCAGCCGCCTCCCATCGCATCCGCCGCCTCTTCATATCCATCCACCCCTTTTCGACTATCAAAAGAACAAAACATTAACATGAGAACTAGATCAAATAGGCTTGCTTGTCCAAGGGCATGGACGGCAATTAATTTATATCATTACTGCATGCCACCATTGGTACTGGATGAAACATACGTTGCTGAACGCCTTGTTGTGGCTGCCACAGACGTCGACTGGGGCAGGAGCAGGAGCACCAGGAGGATCAGCATGGCCATGGGCAACCCGGTAGGTTTGCGGGCGACAGAGCGAGTTCAGGGCCTTGTTCATCATGCTGCTCGCCAAGCTACAACCAAGCCCTGGATCAAAGATCACCATCATCGTGATTAATTCCATACATACATAAAAGTTAATCGTAACGAAAGGATTGTGTGCCGTGGTTAGCCCCACGGCTGGCTCTTGTATTTATATGAACAAAAACGTGTAGAACACGTATACAACACGGATACAATACATGAGTCGGTATTCTACCTAATACACCCCCTCAATCTAAACCGTCGTGTACAAGGTTAAGATTGGAAATAAACCTACTAAGCAACTGCCGAGAAACAGGCTTTGTGAAGATATCAGCCAATTGATCTCCTGAGGCAATGAACCGTACGTCGAGAGCACCCATAGATACCTTCTCGCGCACAAAATGAAAATCAACCTCGATATGCTTGGTGCGAGCGTGAAACACCGGATTGGCTGACAAATAGGTAGCACCCAAATTATCACACCATAAAACAGGAGACTAGGGCGAAGAGACTCCAAGTTCCTTGAGAACAGACTGAATCCATGTTGCTTCAGCTGTACCATTAGCAAGAGCCTTGTACTCCGCTTCTGGACACCGTGGGTTGTTTGCGAGAGCTCCAAGAAACAAGATTGGGACCAAGAAAAATAGCAAAACCTCCAGTAGAGCGACGATCATCAGGACAACCCGCCCAATCAGCGTCAGTGTAGATATTCAAAAGAGTAGAGGGAGACTTCTGAATCAACAAGCCAGTAGACACGATACCCTTGACATACCTAAGGATCCGTTTGACAGCTTCATAGTGAACCGAAGTAGGCTGAGCAAGAAATTGACAGACTTTGTTGACCGCAAATGAAATATCAGGACGAGTGAGCGTCAAATACTGGAGACCACCAACCAGGCTGCGATAGCGGAATGAATCATCATCAGACAGTCAAGTACCTTGGTCACGAAAGAGCTTATCAGAAGTAGACATCGGAGTTGGTTGGGGATGGCAATCCTCCATATGTGCACGATGAAGCAAATCCAACGCATACTTATGCTGTGTCAACCTCATGCCCGTAGGAGTATAGGAGGCCTGATACCCAAGAAATACTCAAGGCGCCCAAGATCCTTGATAGGAAATGCTTGTGCCAAAACTTGCACAAGTTGATCAACTGCAGCTGAGGAGGAGCCCGCAATCACAATATCATCAACATAAACTAGCATGTAGATAGTAATGGCATCATGCTGAAAGATAAATAACGACGTGTCGGCCTGACTGGAGATAAAACCTAGCTCATGGAGCTTATCACTGAGCCGAGCATGCCACGCCCGAGGAGACTGCTTCAGACCATAGAGAGCACGCTGAAGCTTGCACACATGCTGCGGGCAACGAGAATCCTCAAAACCAGGAGGCTGCTGCATATACACATCTTCTTCAAGAAAGCCATGAAGGAAAGCATTACTGACATCAATCTGTCGCAAACTCCAGCCTCGAGACACCGCAAGCGAAAGAACCAGACGAATGGTAACAGGTTTAACTACCGGACTGAAAGTATCATGATAATCAATACCTTGCTATTGAGTGAAGCCACGAGCAACGAGGCGAGCCTTGTGCTTGTCGACAGAACCATCCGGTCGAAACTTGGTTTTGAAAATCCACTTGCTCCCCACAATATTAGTACCAGGGGGACGAGGAACAAGGCGCCATGTCTGATTGCGCTGCAATGCATCAAACTCATCTTCCATGGCAGCACGCCAGGCCGGTTCAGAAAGAGCAGTACGAGGAGACGAAGGAACTGCCAGAAAAGCACCACGCCGGCGACAAGGATTATACCGAACAGTTTCGTCAGTTTTGATCTTAGGGCGATGAATATTATTCTGACTACGCGTGACAGCCCTCGAGGACGCCGTAGGCGCCGTGGAGACAGGCGCGACGAGAGGCGCTGCTGGAGCTGACTCAGCAGAGCGTGCGGGCGACGGAGGAGCCTGTTCTTCTGCATCACGTGCCGGCGACGGGGCAGACTTGTCTTGGGCGAAGCTGGGCTGGCCGGCCCAGGCGGCGAAGCAGGCGCGATCCAGGAGGCGTCGCCTGGATGGCCGAAGACGCAGGCGCGCTCGACGAGGCGTGCATGGGCGCATGCACGTCGGAGGCTGCATGCGGCTCAGGTACGTCGATCATTGGCGCAATGGAGAAATCCTGCACAGGGCGATCACAAGAACTACCAGGAAAATCAAATGGCAACAGAGTCACGTCATATGTACGCATAATAGGACCCTGAATAGCTGGTTCTTGTGCAGGAAATGACACGGGATGCAACTGAGTATAATCAATAACAACACCCAGTGTAGCAAAAGGAAAAACATGTTCATCAAAGATAACATCGCGAGAGATGTAAATACGACCTGTTGTGCGATCAAGGCACTTGTAGCCCTTGTGCATAGGACTATAATCAAGGAAGACACACATCTTGGAACGAAATTCTAATTTGCGCGAGTTATACTTGCGAAGACTAGGCCAACACGCACATCCAAAAGTGCGGAGAAACGAATAATCAGGGGACTGGCGAAGTAACCGAGTAATGGGAGGCTGATTATCAAGAGCAGGGGAGGGCATCCGATTAATGAGGTAACAGGCAGTGAGAAACGCTTCATCCCAATAACGTAAAGGGAGAGAAGAGTGAGCAAGGAGCGCTAATCCTGTCTCGACAAGGTGTCGGTGTTTGCGCTCAACAATGCCATTTTGCTGGGAGGTATGCGGGCATGACACACGATGGAGTATGCCCGTGCGACAAAAATAAGCGTGAAGGCGATGGTACTCACCACCCCAATCGGACTGCACAGCACGAATTTTAGTGTTAAGGAAGCGCTCAACATGAGTTTGAAATTGGTAAAAGATGGCCTCAACATCAGATTTGTGCTTAAGTAAATAAATCCAGCAATGACGACTATAGTCATCAACAAAACTAACATAATATTTATATCCGCCAGACGAGGGCAAAGCAGGGCCCCAAACATCTGTATGAACAAGTTCAAGAGGTGCAGTGGAAACACGATGAGAATGACTATAAGGTAATTGATGACTCTTAGCACGTTGACAAAGCATCACACACTGATGACTCAAAATCTGAGGAACACGACAGAGAGTTATGCTTAACAATACTTTGAACTACACTATTCGATGGATGACCAAGTCTTTGGTGCCATTGCCTAGGAGATAGCTTAATACTAGCAGCCGCATGCCTAGAAGAAGATGCCCGATGAAACGGAACCGGATAGAGACCCCCCTGACTTCTACCTTGAAGGACGATTTTCTTCGTGGCCTTGTCCTTAACACAGAAAAAATCACGGTGAAATTCGATAAATACATTGTTATCACTAACGATGCGATGAACAGAAAGCAGATTCTTGCTAATATGAGGGACATGAAGGATGTTTCTAAGATCAAGAGAATGCATAGAACCAGCTAAACGAGAGTGACCAATATGCGAAATAGACAGACCTGCACCGTTGGCGACTTGAACTTGATCTCGCCCGTGGTATGGTTCATGGACGTGAAGCCTCTCCATGTCATGTGTGAGGTGGTCGGTGGCGCCGGTGTCCATCAACCAATGAGGTTGGTGCTCGGGGTGGTTCTGGCTAGTGGAGGCTGCGTTGCCGGAGCGAGGAGCTTCTCCGTTCTGAAACTTGCGACAGGAAGGTGCCTCATGCCCCCATATGCCACATAATTGACAGCGCGGGCGAAAACGACGCCCTCCACGACCACCTCTACCTCCACGGCCCCAATGCTGGCCGCCACCACGACCACTGTTCTGGCCGTAGAAGCCACCACCGTCATGGCCACCACCTTGGCCTTGCTAGTAGCCTTGTTGGCCACCGCCTGGACCATGATAGCCACCTCCATTGTTGTAGCCACCGCCTAGACCATGATAGCCACCACCATTGTTGTAGCCACCACCGCCTCCGTGTCCTTGGTAGCCACCACCCGGCTGGCCACCGCCTCCTTGGCGACCACCACCGTAGCCGCCACCTTGCTGAGTACCTCCACGGCCGTAGTTCTGGCCGTAGGCGCCGCCACCATTGTTGCGGCCATAGTCGCCACGCCGTGCTGCATTGGCGGACGAGGAGAAGTCGAAGTCGTTCCCGGGCTGATCCTGCATAGCCTCATGGGAAATCAACATGGAGTAAAAATCGGCGAGGTGGAGGGTGGCGTTGGGGTTGGTGTTGGAGAAGACGTTGAGCGACGCCTGGAGCGGGGCGAAGGCGCTGCCCAGCCCGGCGAGGATATAGTCGATCAGCTCATCATCGGGAAGCGGAGCTCCGACGGTTGCCATGGCGTCGGCAAAGCCCTTCATGAGGTGAAAATAGTCGGCCGCCCCCATGTCGTTCCGCCTTGTCGTCGCCAGCTTGCGGCGGAAAGCGCGCATGCTCGCCCGTCCATGGGCGGAGAACATGGAGCAGAGGCAGCTCCACACGGCGGCGGAGGTATTGCGCCCGACCATCTGGGCGAGGATCTCTTCAGACATGGACCCGAGCAGCACGCTCAAGACGCGCTGATCCATGCGGTGCCATGCGAGGTAGTCGGGGTTGACATCGGTCTTTGCATCCGCGCCGGTGCCGGTGGTGATCGTCTTCGGCGGTGCGGGCAGGGTGCCATCGATGTATCCAAGGCGTCCCGATCCGGTGAGGTTGGGGATGACCTGCGTCTTCCACAGCAGGAAATTGCTCCGATCCAGACGGACCGTGATAGTCGAAGACTCGCCGGTCGGAAGGGAGCCGACGGCGGAGGAAGCTTGCGCGGAGGAGGTTGTCAATGCCATCGCGGCGGAAGGCGCAGCGGCGGCGGGAGGCACAATGAAGAGGAACCCTAGAGCGAAGGCTCTGATACCAATTTAATCGTAACGAAAGGATTGTGTGCCGTGGTTAGCCCCACGGCTGGCTCTTGTATTTATATGAACAAAAACGTGTAGAACACGTATACAACACGGATACAATACATGAGTCGGTATTCTACCTAATAATAAATGCATGGAGACTGACATTGAGTTTGTTGATAATCTGCTTGAATTGCAGAATTGATTAGTTCTGAACTTTTGATCGTGAAGTTACCTTTGAGCTGGAGGAAAAAATGTGAAATTTCAGTGATAAGCATGCCCTTTTTTATCCCTGGATGTGATATCTGTTATTTACATTGCTGTTCCAGACAAAGCGGTGTTGTAATGGTTGGATTCAGAAGTAAAAGCTTTTGGTAAACTAACCTGCAGAGATGATACCATGTCTTCCATTACCACACATGACACAACTAGGTATTTGGTCAACAAAAGATCCATCAATTCGTTTCCAAACGTTGGCACCCTGGGTTCCTTCCTCACCACACTACCAGTGTGCGGCCTTCGTCGTCCACAGAGCCACGACCCCACCACATAGCCTTAGCCGCTGCCGCCTTGCTCTGCTGCATTCACGGTCTCTTTCATCCGCCCCTTTTCGACTGCACGCATGCTTCGACAGACAGAGACGCCCAATATTTCAACCGTTCCTTCTCTGGCTGTGAAGAGAAGGCTGGCCTGTAAGTTCATTAAGGATATATATCACAAGGTCAGGGAATTCAAAGAGACATTATGATCCAAGTGTACTCAAGAGTAACATCTGAGAACTGCATCCACCAGGCAGAACCTCGTCTTTTCGCTGATTTGGTCTTCTGCTTGCAGGGAGATTGATCCAAAAACTGAAGTAACACCAGGCATTTGCTCTACTGACAGCGTGTATCTAACTGAAGCTGGGAAAAGACCAACGAGTGAGGCACCAGCAGATGAGCAGATCCATCACCAGCGAGGCAAGATTCGCTTATAAGCAATCCAGCAGCATATGTGGATCCTTGGCAAAAGTGACAACCTGATTAGTGTTGACTGATCAGATCAAAATTCCACCATCTTGTCACGGAACCCAATGAAAATATAAAAGATAATGATCAGATCAAAATTCCACTATCTTGTCATGGAACCCAATGAAAATATAAAAGATAATTACAGCTCAGTGTACAGATAAAGAAAAATCGTGCTAAAAAGATGGAGATCTTCTGAAGTATCGATTACTAGACTTAACGCTAATTTTGATGATTCATAGGTTCTGAAAATTGCATATAGCCTATTGCCTGCACTCTAACTTCAGCAATTGACTATTTCAGCCCAAAAGCAGGGGCTATACCTTCAGCCTGCTACAATTAGCATTCCTGCTTTATCAGAGAACATACTGACCTTTCCGTGTTAGCACGAGACCTGGACAGATGAAGTTTCATCCACTGGGTAGCACCGTTCTCATGTGGCTGAACAGATGATCCACAAACTGAAGTAACAACGTAACTGAGGTGAGCTTCCGACAGTTCTGAAAACTGCTCCAGCTCAATACTGGAAATATAATAGTATGCGCAGTAGACTATTCTGAAGTTCTGATCAGTTCAGTACCTTTCTAAGCAATAACACAGACAGCTTCCCTCTCAATAGAAATGGGAATCATGCAGAATTTGTTTTTACCAAGAAGAGATCGATAGATCTGCAAAGCGTTGAATGCAAAAAGACCTGGGAATCATACCAATGTAGCTGTCGATGGAAAAATTGCACGGTAATCAAATTAGCCAGGTACAGCACCCAAGTCTGATTTTTTGCATAATCATTCCACGGTAATCGAATTAGCCAGGTACAGCACCAAGTCTTGACGAGTAATGCACTGATACCAACCGAAATATAAATGCAAAGTATGTAGAAGCCAACTACAACAAAAATATGAACACCTGCACAGAAAACCAGAAGAGGTGAATACTTGACAAATTTCATGATTTTCGTCCAGGAAATATATCAAAGAAACTCTCAAAAGGCATTAACTGATAATTACAGTGATAATCAATGAAAATCTGATATAGCAGGAGAACAAGTGGAAGTTGTTATAGCAGGAGTAAAGTTCCAGATAGATGTACTTATTAGATTTTAATAGGAAGGAAGAAGATGTCCATAATATTTATAGCATGGCACCAAAGTATCATTTAATCACTGAATCAGGCCATGGTGATATTTTGATCCACACACCCAAATTAGCCAAGTACACATGTACATCTTGATGAATGACGCCCAAAATTCAAACGAAAATTATGAAGAAAAATACGAGAACATAAGAGTACCTGGGAACCAAAATACAGAGTGATTTACATAACAGATTTCATGAAATTCTTCCAGATACAAAGAAACCCTTAGAAAGCATTGACTGATAATCATGTAGGTTTTCTCAACTTGTAAGGAGACAAGGGACATGGAGAAATAGAGCATATGTAATAGTTGCAGTAGAAATATTTTCACAACTGCGAAAAAATGATATTCTAATATGGCAGGAGCATACGTGGATGTTGTATAATTGATACAGTACAGAAGGAGCAAGGTTCCAGTTCTTACCAGATTTGTGTACAGGAAGGAAGAGTGTGGTCACCATGTCATGCATGTGGGGTAACAGTTGAGCTCTACAAGGCTAGAAGAATGTACAAGGAATCTCCAAGGCAGAGGCCTGCATCATAGATGTAAGCAAACACTGATCAGATTACTATGCAGGAAAAAGAAAGCAAGGGTAAAGGTGGAATCTGAGAATGTACAAGGGAACAAGGAAGGAAATTGTGGTCGTTACCTTGGATCAGTCTCCACGTTACAGTTTGATTTCTGGTATGGTTCCCACTAACCCCCTGCATTGTTGTTTCAGCTCCTCGTTGCGGCAGTACTGAACATCTAATTTTTGCAGTGATTTGGGGAGGCCATCCTTGGGCAGCGACCGGATGGACGAACATGAGTCAACGTGTAATCCCTTGAGGTTGGTCAGCTTGTGCAGCCCTGCAGGGAGGTGCTGAAGCTTTCTGAAGCTGAAAATCTGGAGTTCCTGGAGGGAGGCGAGGAGGTGGAGGGTGTCCTCTTGCTCCTTGGTGAAGTGCTCCACCTCCTAGTTGCTAGTCCCACGAAGATACAACTCGGTGAGGGAGGAAGACAGGAAGCTGCAGATTGGCACAGCAAAGAGTCCCACGGCGTCATCCGTCAAGACCACCTGCAGTTTGGATGGGGAAACAAGCTGCTGCTCTTCTCTGCCTATATCCTCCTGCAGCAGCACCCGCCTGGGGTTGGGATCCCATCCAGCAAAGAATCTAGGGCTGCCAAGGACGATTAATACTCTGAGCTGCCTGGAGAGGCCCTAGGCCCTTGCATCTTAGATCCTCTCCGCGATGGTTCAAATCCAATCGGGTGAGAGAGGTGACGTTTGAGAGGGGCTCCAGCGTCCCCATGCCTTCCACATCATGAAGAACGAGCTCTTGCAGAGAGGACGGGAAAAGGCAGCAGGAAGACGAGTTGATGGCAGATAGGAACCTAGGGCTGCCCCAAATTATTAACCTCTGGAGGGATCACAGGGCTTGGAGCCCTCCTCCTCCTTCTCTGACAGGAAGAAAAGTTGAAGGGTCCACCAGGACCAGCTCAGGGCAATAATAGATGTACAACTCCCGCAGTGAGTCAGAGAGATGAGCCGGGAAGAGCAGCAACCCATCTTCTTCTCTTTCCACCTCTGATGTTGATGCTGACGTCACATCCACCCCCACTGCCAGCTGTCTTATATTTTCATAGTCCAAGATTGTCAATTCGGAGAGCCTTGGGAGGTGGGTGAGGAGCTCTGTCAGTTCCTTCCCACTAGCACCACGTAATTTCTTGACCCAAAGACTCTCAACAGGGACCTGACAGTGGACATCACCCTCACCTCCTAATGGCCCAACCAGACCATCTGAACTCTCTACAACCAATTTTCTTCAGTGAGGTGAGCATCAGAAGGTGCTTCAACTCCAGAGGAGGGCACTTCCACAGTCCCAGCTCCTTGAGACCTGTCAGGTTACTGAATACTAACACCTGATCTAAGCTATGCAGATCATCCATCCTAGTAATATCAAGCTCAGATGATTTGGAGTTGTACTCAAAATTCTCTAGTAGCTTTACATCACTTATGTTCACACGACGCAATGTTTGGGTCCAGGGGATATGAGCCACTAACAACAATTCTGGACAAGACTCTATCTCAAGCTCTTGCAGTTTTGGAAACCAATCAATGTTCCTGCAGCCTTGATCTGGTTTAGAGTAAAGGTTTGAAAATGGCATCTCCATGAGTTTAGGGCAGTCTTCAGTGATCAATACTTGCAAAAGAGGAAACATATGAGCGCATTCTGATGGTACCCATTTTTCAAAACTTGCCAAGCCAACAAGTTCAAGCCTCACAAGCCTGTAAAAGCTTTGCTCTATAATAAACTCCTTCATTGTGGCAATACGCTCCAGTATTACTTTCTTTAGAGCCTGCATTTTCCCTAAAGAAGGGAGACATTGCCAAGAAACACCATCAAGATGAAGAGATTCAAGAGCTTCGACAGCGAGCTTATCACCCAGCCATGTTGGACATGAAGGGCCTCTGTGCCCTCTAATGCACAACTCTTTAAGATATCTATGTGGTTGAAGGCTCTCAAGGACAACTGCTTCCACACCAGGCTCAATATTATTCCGCTCACTAGCCCAATCTAATGTTAGCCTCTCCAAGCAGTTCTTCTCTATGAGTTTTGCATTGGCTGCTTCTTCATTTGTGTGTATATTCTCAAGGTTATAGATGCCAAGCTCTCTTAGTTCGGTCAAATGCTCTAGTTGGTTTAGTTCAAATCCTTCACTTTCTTTATTGACTCTAAATACTTTCAACTCTTCTAAAAGTACAAGTTTTCCCACATTAAGAACATCAGAAATGCAACTCATCACTTCGGGTGTAAAAGCGACGCAATTTTGTAAGGTTGCTCAAGTCTTTAGGCAAATCATGACAGCGGTACCATGATTTCAGATCTAGAACCCTTAAATGATAGAATCTAGAAATGGAAAGTGGAAAATTCATCACCATCGTATAATCTTTTGTCCCTAGACATAGGTACCGTAGGTGGACTAGTGTTGAAAAGTTAGGTAACACAGACTCGACAGAACACTGCATGTCAACCAAATGGAGAACACGGAGAGCATTTGCTTCCCTAAACAAATCACGCAAAATGTTTGCAAAGCTTTCATCCATGTGCCCAAACCACATCAAAGTATGCAATTGTTTGACCTTCAACATTGTCTTCAGCTTTCTCAACCCACTCATAAAGTTTTCATGAGACATTGTATCATCATCTATGACCAAATACAAATGACGGACGGATGGCTGAATTTCTACTGACCCCATGGAGGAGTGATGTAAACTAATACAGTCATGAGATGCAACTTTCAATGCTAAATCATGTAGAAGGTCATGCATGACATAACACATACAACCATTCGTTTCCTCTTCTCTGAAAAATCCATGTGCCACTAGATCATTTAAATTGCTCAAACCAATATCTTCCAATGTTTGGTTCCGACTACCAGGCTGTAAAATATCTAGTCCTATCCACAAGTTGATTAGCTGAGTGGCACTATACTTATGATCTTCAGGAAACAATGCCGAATAAGAGAAACATTGTTGCTCATGGAAAGGAAGATGGTCATAGCTAAGTTTCAAGGCAGGCATAATGTCATTGGTACTCGTCTGTCTCTCCCATTCTTTACTTTCTAAGACCCTTTTCCAATGACGCAAATTAAGGTCTTTCCTTAGTAATGTACCCACAGTTTTTGTAGCAAGAAGGGAGCCCCTTAGTTTTTCCATTATCTTATCTCCGGTATCGAGCAAAAAGTTGTGATCGCTTCTAAAGGGCTCATCACCAAATATATATGCACGGAATAACTTCCTGTATTCTTTGGATTCTAACCCCTTCAAATCTATATGATCAGTTTTTTTAACCATCTTTGCTATTCCTGGAAATCGAGTTGTGACTAGAATCATGCTACCATTTTTTTGTGATGTTTTGAGTGGCAGCAATAACGTTTTCCAATCATCCTCATTACTACACTCCCATATATCATCCAGTACAAGCAAAAACCTTTTAGATTTTAATCTCTGTTCAATCAGCTCTTCTGGTCTATTCCCCTTTTCTCCTTCAACCGGAGGGATATCCTTTTTAATATCTTCTAGAAGCTTATTCAAATTGAAAGTAAGTGACACACATACCCAAATAACGACTTGAAAATGATTTTGAACTTGCTGGTTTCTGTACATATTTTGTACCAAAGTCGTCTTCCTATCCCCCCTGGACCGACAATCGGAAGCACAGTTAGATCCTTGTTGTGGTATTTACCCTTGGTCATATCATGTATGATGCTATTCATGATATCGTCCCTCCCATACAATTTTGGCTCTATACTTCGACCGGTGGTGCTGGGACGACTCTGTTCAATATCTGGATGAGTGATACGATCACAACTATGCAGAATGGTGGTGAACTCTTTACGCACGGGCTGCAACTGCTCTATAGTGTGCTTCATTCTTTTAGAGACATCAACCCTATTGAACCTTAGCAATAGTGTTTCTTCCACATGCGGCAAACCGCAGAGAGTTGCCTGGCCACCAATATTGTCATCTTTAACATTTGGTGAAGATGAGTGAGGGAGGAGTTTACCGATCTTGGGCATGCATCCGTGGACCTCTTGCTCATCAGCCTGGTTGATGTTTGGCGTGGAGGAGGAACTGTGATGTGACCTGCGCCTGGCACGTGGCCACACGCAGCAGCCGCCATGCTGTCTTTCATCCTCTGCTACTTGTCCAGGTTCAGCGGCAGGGGCGGTAGCAGAGGATAAACCAAGCACAGCTCTGGCTGTGTGACGAGCGTTGAGGACAAGGTTGTGGACACAGCCCTTGGCATTCTGGTCTTCAGCGTCACAAGTGCCGTGGAGCTGGTCGTGGATTCGGAAGTAGTCGAGCTCGTCCAGCAGGTCCTCGGCGGCGTGTGCTGAGTCCCGCAGCCTCTGCAGTAGCTCCTTGGTGGCCTGGCCAGCGATGTGCTTGCGGCTGGCGGTCTCAAGCGTGGCCTTGACAAGCAGCAACTCCGTCCTGAGGGCCTCGACGTTGAGGCCGAGGTTCCTGCTGCTGTCCCAGTCGCCCAGCACGCCGTCGGCGACGGGGGCCGGCGCCTTGCCCACCACCCACAGCGCCGTGCTGACCAGCGCGTTCATCCTGCCTCTAGATCAGACCTGCATCCATGAATCAAAAGGAGTTCACTCGTAAATGCGTCTGCCATCACCAATCATGTGCCAGTGAATACTAATTACACAAAAGAAATCAAATTTACTTGTTTCTTGCTGCCAGACGCGCGAGAGGCGATCCTGCAACCCGAGATGGGCAGGCCGTGGACGCGGATGCCGGTGAGGGATGTCGGCTGCCAGCCAGAGAATTGTATTGCTTAGTGCGCTGCAGGAGGCAGGTTATATCTCTACTATATAATATACGTAAGCGACCGTGGTTGCGGTGGTACGTCGGGCCGTTTTTCATTTTAGTCCCTACCAATTGTGGAAATTAACCCGCGGTCCTTTCTTTAGTTCAAACGGTTCACCGTTGTACTTTGCAAAAACACCCTTCCTTCCCCCGTTGACCCGTTCTTCTACGTTCGAGCAGCGCCGCGTGGCAGCTCATCCCCACAGGCCACTCCTGCAGCCCACCAGCACGCCGTCGAGCGCCAGCCGGCGAGGGGGAGTTGGGCGCGAACTGGATTGGCTCGCGCCGTCGGGCAGCGCTGCCGGCGGGCATGCCATAGGGCCGTGGTCGTGCACAAATCACTCGGGCAGCCTAGCACGCGCGAGCCGGCCAAAATTCACCGGCGGCGTGGCGGGACTCCGCTGCCCTAGCGCCGTCCTCCTCCTCCGGCGAGGTAGGGTGCCGTGGTCCTCCCTTCAGAGGCCGCCCCTCCTCCCTGCCTCAGCGGCCGCCGAAGAGGACCAGACGCAGCAGGGCGGACAGCGTGGAGATTCAGCGCCTCAGCGGCCGCCGAAGAGGACCAACCGCAGCAGGGCGGACAGCGTGGAGAGGCATGAGGAGGATAACGGAGCTACCTTCCCTCTCCAATTGCTCCCGGTGCAGGGAGGTGGTCAGGCGGTGCATCACTCTCCTTCTCCGACGAACACGACAGGCTGAGTCGTCCGCTTATCCAGGATCGACGGCCATAGGGGCAGGACGGGACCATTGTTGGGGCAGGCGAGGGGAAAGTATGGCTGATGATGTCGTGGAGGTCTGGTTGCGTAGAGCGCCGCCTGTCCAGCCCGTCGACAACATGGTGATGCAGGTGAGTCTGAACCTGCACAGGAGGAATGACATTACTGCTGGCCTGAATGGCATGAAGCTGCTGCATTAAACTAAGCAAGAACACACTCAGGTCAGAACAGTTTGCATACAGATACAGAGCTGCAATCGTCTATTCATTATCCCGTGACTCTGTTTGCTCTAGGTTCAGATGGGTTTGTACAAGGAAACCTTCTGAACGTGGAAGAAAAATCTAGGCAAAGCAAATCTGAAGAATCGTTGAAGATTTGACAGTTCCTGCTCTATTTCATTAATACTTACAAATTTGTTTTCAGTTCCATTGTGCGACAAGAAGGTCAAGAAAATTGACTGACATGAAATGTGATTGAATGATCAATGCAAGCACCATTGACGAGTGTTTATATTCTTGAGCAGCTACACCATGGGTTTGCTAAAGCGCTTCAGTATATGTGTCCTTTCCAAGGGTTAGGTGCAGGCATACATAGTTTTCAGGCATACATAGTTTGGGTAGCAGAATTCAGTTCATAATGTTCATAATCTATTGCGTGTTGGGTCAACTCGTGATGCGGTGTTGTCTGTTTTCTATGCAGTTTGGGGTTCAAGCTGGAGCAGATCGTGATAATTTGGGTTCTAACTCGGTGGTCACTGCAATTGTAGTGCCAGAGACCTGCTCAGCTAGGATATAGAGCTACTTAGTACCACTTGAGTCTTGCGGTCTTTAGATCATAATGCAGATTCAGAGAGCAACAAGGGATCTCACTGAGTCAGCTGATTAGTGAAGTGGCGCGGTGCATGTGTACATAGGCCTCCTATGCTCATTCTCATATTGTAGTGATGAAAAAATAATCCTTGCAAATGTGCAATGTATTCCTTCCTTGGACAAAGATGAATAAAACTCTCATTGAGAGCATGTGTCATTTGTATTGCAATTAACATGTTCAGTACAAATGAACAACATTTGCTTTCAGTCTTTGACCGTACAAGTTGAACTCAGGTGTTGCTTTCTGAATAATAAGGTAACTAGCAAACGTGCCCGTGCGTTGCAACGGGCTATTTTGTATTGTCACTCATTTCGCATATGTAAATATAAAGTACACATAAATATCCTACAAATTCAAAGATCGTTGTTATATATGTCAAAATATTACTTTGATTAATTAAATGTCACTTGTACAAAAAACAAACTCATGTTTTGTTTCGATATTTCATTGTAAAATCATTAGGCATATTTAAAATAATGACTTAATTCTAAAAATCAATTTATTTTTCAGTATTGTCGAAAATGTACATTTGTTATCCACGAGCAGCAAATCTGTCGCTACAAGTACATGACGAACGTATTAGTTATTTTTTTAAATATAACAAATCTTAGACAATTTTATCTCAGTTAACATTAAAAAATGCCTAAATGTTATTTTGTGAAGGAATGAAAACAATTCTATATGGAATGGGTTGGGAATTATGCCTAGATCCCGCGCAAATGGAAATTTCATTGATAAGACCTCCTCAATTGTAGCCAATATTTTATTGCGAATAATTCCGACAACCTCAGAGAAAAAAAAGGCATTTACTTATTATAGAGATGGTGCGATTTGACTCTTTTTTTGTTTTTTAGCCCTACCTACACCTCAGTCTTCCGAGAAAGAGACGGGGTTCGCATAGAGAGAACAGTATTAGTAAAGCAAACCTACGCTTCGGGAAGGTGAGGTGAACTAACAATTCCTTCTGTCGTGTATCCTCGATTGATGCGGCCTCAGATGCTTCAATTATGGATTTGAGTATTGAGCGAAAGGTTACACCTACAGGATAGGTTATGGATTACAGGCCAGGCCAATCCTACTCTATTAGTACCAGTAGGCAGCATAGGGGTTAAAAGCACTACACCTAGAAATAGGAAAGGAATCAACAGATAAAAACTTTGTTAGAAATTAGCCTTTCCTGATCGGTATCGGGGCTGGGAAGAATGGTTGGGATAACAAACAACCATCAGGTTTGTACTTTGGATACCCCTGTAACCATCAAAGATCGTTGAAGTGGCTAATTCCTCTAAATAACCAATATATACTCCATTTACATTTTTGGGTTCTTGGGCAACATCGACAAAGTCCATTCTATATTTCTATCCTGCCCGTGAGGTACATAAGAGAGAGAAACATATATCTTCATAATTATTAATTTGTTCATTTGCAATATGCATATGAAAAAATTCCCTCATTACACCCGTTTTTTTCAACACCATTGTGTCTTAATCTAGTTTCTCCATAAACTTGTGTTCCGATGATTAAGTGTAAAATCAGTAGACAGATTAGAAATAAAGATTTATATTCTAAAAGAATTGATTGTTTATATTTCTTATCCACGAGCTACAAACTTGTCGCACTGATAAGTCCACAACGAGCGTAGTGGGAATTGCTTTGTAAATATAATAAATCTTATACAATTTTATCTCAGTTAACCTTTAAAAAAAACTGAATGGACAAAAAAAAAAGGAGAATGGAGACGTAAGAAAATAGGAGTGACTTTCTCTTCTTGGTCTCCCGTCAGTCTCTCTCCCAAGATTCCAATTCCCCACCGTTGACCTCTCATATCCTCACCGCTGAGGTCGCCCACGCCGGGCGAACCCAACTCCGGTGCTCGCGTCTCAGGCTCTGCGAGCTTCTCTTCCACGCCTTCGCCCCTCCATAGCCATTGCTGGCGTTGGGTACTTCGCCGACCGTGGCCTCCCCATCTCCTCGCGTGCATCGGCCGCCCTCGTCACCTCGTCGAGCTGCCGGTGACAAGGGCGTGAGAAAGCTCAATAATATGCAAAGTGCGGCGGTCGAGCACGGAGAGGTCGGAGGAGTACATCTCCGTGTTGCTGCGCCGTCTGAGTGTAGACTCCTTCTCCTCGTCGCCGTCCGGAATCCGGCGAGGCAGTGCCTCTTGGCTGCAGCTTTGAATGCCGATGCAGCGACAACGATGTGGCCGCCTCCCAACTCCATCATCCACGTTCTGGGATTTGAACGAGGGTAGCAAACTGGGAACGCAAGCTAGAAGTTCCAGGTCTCCAAACCGGCTCCTGTCATTTGCTCTCCTCTGCTCTTTTTTTCCTGCTCGCTCTGCTTGCATTATTTATTTATTTTTACACTGGTTGATTTTGGAACTGTTGGGAGACATTGTTGCATTCTGGTTAAGTAATATACAATTTGATTGGGTTGCATTTCTTATGTTACTTACTCAATACTTTTAGTGTGTTGTGTTGAACAGATCGTTGATGTTCAAGGTTTTGAACAGTTCATTGATGTTCAGGTTGTTGAACAGATCATTGCAGGTGACTATCTTATTCAGTTGACCTTTATATCAGATGATTCACTTATAATCATTTCATGTTCGTGTATGTACATGTTCTTACCAGGTTTGGGAGAAGATAACACCTGGTATGGCTTCACAGTTTGATACTCTGTACTCAATTCCTCTGATAGCCCCACGTTCGCTGTTGCTCCTAAATGGTAAAACCAATCA
This sequence comes from Poa pratensis, assembly GCA_947311845.1. Taxonomy (NCBI): domain Eukaryota; kingdom Viridiplantae; phylum Streptophyta; class Magnoliopsida; order Poales; family Poaceae; genus Poa; species Poa pratensis. The sequence continues at coordinate 94,263 of CAMZMU010000062.1, forward strand.
TATATCTTATTGACTGCTTCTGTTTTGTCCAATACTTAAGCAATTTTTTGTTGTGAAAACAAAACATGCATTTAGACCTGAAAATATGAACTGAATCCACCCGTTACTCCTGCATATAAAGAAATCTGCTATTTTGCTTTATTTTGACAGTCATGTTTCTTCTTTACATGCAGACTTTTTGATATATTCAGTCCTAACAGCCTGCATTTTTCTGCAGAATGAGGATACAACACTCTTTGAACCAACTAACACCTACTTTTAGATGATCCTTTTCATGTCGGGCAACATAATTAAGATGACCAAAATTACTTATTCATGGGGAGGAAGACAAGAATTCGGAACCACTGACAATGCAGGTAAAGTCCTACGCTGTCTTACATTAATATAATTATCTACCTATTGCCCGCGTCTCTGCTTTATCCACTATTGAAATGAATAACAATGGAATATCATAATTTTCCTTGCACCGACAGTACTTCTTGTCACGCAGATTGTACTTACTAATCATAAAGTAATATGCTGAAATCACGTCCAGCTATTTCAGATGGTAAGGACTTCCTTGTAGACTATGTTCTTTGTGGTCCTTACTAAGGACTCAGTTCGTTTTCTCTTCTTTGAATTCTTGGTCACGTCCTTTCCTTTGACTTTCATGGCGAGGATCTTGATGTTTCTTTTCGCGGTTGCTCTGGATAACGCGACGTATAGCTGACCATGAGAGAACACCGGCTCCGGCAGGTACACGCCTACAATCGGGATGGTCTGTCCTTGCGCCTTGTTGATCGTCATGGCAAAGCTAAGCCTGACAGGGAACTGCTTCCTCTTGAATCTGAACGGGAACATGTCACTATCGGATGGACAAAGAGGTATCCGAGGAAGAAACACCCTCTCTCCAGCGTGCTGTCCCACCACGATCTCCGCATCGATTGCGTTCCTCTGGAACCCACGGACCACAAGCCTTGTGCCGTTGCACAACCCATTAGCTGGGTCAATGTTCCTCAGCAGTATAATCGGGCAGTTTATCTTCAGTTTAAGGGCGTGCGGTGGCATCCCATTAGGAGCCAGCGAGTTAAGAAACTCTTGAGCATAGTAGCCATGCGGATCATCCTCTGCACTATCGAAGCTATGGTAGATCATCTCCTCTCCCTCAAAACGCTCAATCATGCGCATGTTTATTCCATCGACGTTGTCGTTCTTTGTGGAGAGGATCGCTCGAGAAGTCATGTAATTTGTATTGTCCATGTTTTGGTCTAGGGCAGGAAACACATGGTCGATCAAATTCTCTATGTCAGCCGTGTCGCCCTTAGACGACACATATATCTTCCGGAAGCTGGATGTTTCCTTCCTTGTCGGTTTCCTCGGTGCCGTTACCTATTCTCAGTAAGTAATCCGCGAACCACTGGTCGTTTTGCGCCCTCATGTTCCTTACGAGCCTTAGTTGGCGCATACCCTTCCATAGGTTGGAACTCCGCAGGCTCGCGTCGATTATCTGACCTCGTGACCCTTTTCTTACTACCGGAAGCACCTGCCTAAAGTCCCCACCGAACACGACAGTCTTGCCCCCAAAAGGTCGGTCTTGGCGGCCCATGATGTCGCGCATGCTTCTGTCCAATGCTTCAACTGCCTGTCGTTTCGTCATGGTTGCCTCGTCCCATAGTATGAGTTTAGCCATCCTCAGGAGCTTGGCAGTCCCACTCTGCTTAGTGAAGTTGCATGATGCCCCTTCTTCAAGGTTTAGTGGGATCTTGAACCTCGAGTGGGCTGTCCTGCCTCCCGGCATGATTGAAGCGGCGACACCGGACGTCGCTGTGGCCACCGCTATATTTCCCTGTCCACGTACCGTAGCGAGCAGTGCCCTGTAAAGGTATGTCTTCCCAGTGCCTCCCGGACCATCGACGAAGAATACGCCCCCATCGTCGTCATCAACTGCCTTTAGTATGTCGTCGTAGGCAAGCCTCTGCTCGGTGTTTAGTAAGGTTGCTAGTGCAGCGTCTTCCTCGTCAACCTTGATGTTTGTTTCCTCGATTACCTCCCTAGCCTCGCCTCCAGTGTTGTCATATGTCTCGTCTATGTCTGGAAGAGGGAACGACTTTATGTCTTTACCCATGGATTCTAGCATGCCCCTTATATCAAGCAACACCATTTGCTCCACCGCTTTTGGACACGTGTGTTGTCGCCGGTAGTCGTCTGACATCGCCTCAAGGTGTCGATCCCAAAGACCGCGCACATCGCCAGGCTCACAGAATACCAAGATCGTTGCGAAGAGCCTCCTGAGTGAGCTTGGCATGGCGAACTGCTCCGACTCAGTAAGACACTCATCAAGCGTGTTGTCGGCCTCAATTAGACCTTTCCTCTCCGCGGCCTCACGAAAGGTATCACATAGCACACCATCAACGGTTTTCAGGTCTTCGAAGGACGTCGAGCCTGGTACATGGTTAAGAAGCACCCTAAGAAAGTACCGCTCCCCCTCGGCGGGATTGGCTGTCACGATTCTGCCTACTTGGTGAAGATCCCTTTTCCTTTTCCTCCAATACTTCTCTGGTTGCCATGTGAACCATTGTGGAAAATCCCTATAGAGAATACCTCTAGCCCACTCGTTGTTCTGGTTAGCCACAAAATACTCTGTTAGCATGGATGCGTTCTCCTGGGCTGCGACGTCGTTTAGGTTGTCTCCCTCTTTGAATGTGACTCTTTGCATATCTGGTAGATGAAGCGGCAACTGTAGTACAGACGGATGGATCTCTGAGAGTACGAAGCCAAATATCCTCCACATGGATTCAGGTGGTGTAATCCACCTTGCGTCAACGTATCTCTTTATCTCGTCTATGTTACCATCAGCGTCGGGCTTGTCGATGTTGAATGAAGTCTGATCGTGGCCCTTGTATATGTACTTATATAGTACTTGACTGCCTTTATGCTGGAGCACACCTCCACGTTGATGTGGCAGTTGAACAGCCGCAAGAGGTGAGGGTTGTACGGCACAACCCATCTATTGTCGAGCGTTGCACCGCGGACCTTCGCCGAACGACCGTCCTTCCGTCTCCGATAAATGGGGTATGAGTCCTTCCCTTGTATGGTTGTCTCGTTGAACGTCCGTGGGTACCTACACTTGCACGACCCATCTTGCATACACACGTTGTTTGGCTTTAGGGCACCGCATGGGCCGTGCATCATATGTTTAACGACCATGGCGTATAGCTCCGGGTACTTATCCTTGTCTGGGAGCTCCGCTGATATGAGGTGGTCATACTGCTCCGGCACAAGTAGCTTATAATTGGAATCCATGATCAATAGGAAATGGGCATGCGGGAGGCCCCTCTTCTGAAACTCGACCACATAGACCCACGCCTTCACAACGCCTAGGATGTGCTTCTTGGTCAGCATATATTTCATCATCTCTAGCTTGGCCCTAAATACTCGCGCCACAATATCTGGCCGGTCCTGCGGGGTTTGGCCTGGAAGAAGGGCATCCTGTATCTCCTGCCAGTTTGGATTGCATGTCATTGTCAGGAAGATGTCAGGCTTGCCATACGTCTGTACCAATGCCATGGCATCCATATGCCTCCGCTTCATGTCTCGGAAACACCCCTGGAATTTCCAAGGTAGCACAATCCTTGTGCCAACAGCACTTGCTCGAGTCTCTCCGGCCGTGATGCTATCGACAATGCCTTTTATAGATCAGCACGTATCTGTGGCTGGTGCTCCCTGATCCAATTCAACCTGCAACCCTCGATCTTTATGTACATGTCCACCGCCCATTGCTGGAAAAGACGCCCTCCATGCAGTATGGGGTTGAATATAGCAGGACGCGTTTGTAGTCGGTAACAGTAGTAGTCCCTGACGGAGACGCATAGACGGCCACCCCCCTCTGTGACAGAAAAATATGGTTATTCGACATTTGCGAAAGAAAAATAAGCTTATTCAACATATGCGAAGGATAGACTAAAATATTTAGAAGTATCCGAGATACCTGGATCATCTTCACGATCTGCTCTTGGTAGCTGCGCAAGGTCCCATGACTTATTATGTTTAGGTATATTCGGATGCCAACCAAGCTCCCCTTTGGGAAGAAGAGGGGGTACGAGAGCGGGTCATAGCATCCTTGTGTGGCATGTATACTGTGCCTCTCGTTGTTGTTACCGTAGAGGGTAATGCTGCGCTTGAACCTATTTGTCGGATCGCTGCCCTCGACCCATATCGCAGCCACCTCGGATGACAGTGGTGTGTTGTATCTTCGTTGGTCTAGCTTTTTGTCCGTGTTCAGTTCTATACGGTAGTCCTCAAGGTTATCCTTATGCTCGCCCAATCTCCTAAACTGCTCGGAGTAGGGGTTTCCTCTCAGTATTTCCACAATTTTCTGGACGACCTCCTGATCTAGTTCCTTGGTTGCTTCCTTGCGATGGACCAGGCTGGGATCATCGTCGTAGAAGTAGAGTTGTAGATGTTCCGAGCGAGAGCCTGGCCCGAATGAATGCACGTTGTGGTACATTTTGCCTTGTGCTCGAACGTGTAGACCCCGGACCTCATGTTCGTGCAGTCGTTGTCGAGACTGACGCCAAGGGTTGTGAAGGAGAAGTGGCCGTTAAAGAATCGTATGCTTTCTCGAAAATGTCGGCTGTCTGCATCCGCGCTAGACCATAACCTCATCAGCTCCGGTATAGGAACTTGTTCAGCCAGTTCGATCTGTTCGTTTCGGCAGCAAAAACCGGGGGTCTCATACTCAAACCTCTTGGCATGGCAGTGTTTGCAGTCCGGTACTTGCTCTAGTATGTGCGTGCTATCTGGTAGGTTTGAGTACACGAAGTCAAAAGGATCGATACCACCCTCGTCGGATAAGTCTATCGGTGTATGTAGGTCCATGTCATCGGCGTCGAAACCTACATGTAAAGTACGTCACATCATTATGTTCAGATTTGACTATTAACCGAGATGGTTGAAAAGGCTGGCGTAAGTACCTTCACCAGCATACATGTAGCACTCTTCGTCCATGAGGTCGTTGGCGATTGTATTCTCGTCCATGATACCGCTGAGGAAGGCCTCCATCTCTCCTACAACATTCTCGATCTGGTAAGTATGATGCATCAATAGTCCATGACATAAATAATAAAGTGAGGACAGATTGGTGTGTTACCGTCGGTTCTGATGGTATACTCCGGCGAGCTTGCTAAAGGTGAAGCAATCCCCTTTTTGGCTGATGATCCGTGTTTGCTCGTTGCCAGGTCTATCGTTGGCAAAGTTGTTGCATTTGGGCACGGCATCGCGATGGATTCAGGGCACGGGCGGTTCCTCTTAGCCGCGTCCTTTGCCTTGCGCTGAGCTAGCAGTTTTGCTCTATCCTCTTCAGATTTGCTTTGCCTAGATGTCCGTCTCCGTGCATTCTCTTTGTGCCTTTCTTCTGTGGATAAATTTTGCTTGTTTGCCCTTCGTCGTCTGTTTCTATCATCTTGCGTTTTCTTTTGCCAAGCTGCTCTTCTACGTGCATTAATCTCCTCTTTTTTCTGGGTCGAGGTGTGTCTCCGTGCATTCTGTTCCTTCGTTTCTTCTCTTTTGTCTTGTGTTTTCTTTTGCCAAGCTTCTCTTCTACGTGCATTAATCTTCTCTTTTTCCTCGGCCGTCAAACTATTTCGCCGAGCTCTATCACGCTCACGCCTTGCTTGATTTCTATCTTCTGAAATGTTAAAATTCTTGTTGGATTCAATGTTTTGATCCATTTTCTGCAATTGAAAAAAAGTTAAACATCCAATACTCAGATTTTTGAAACAGTAATTCAAAAAAGTAATGCAATGAGAAAGATAAAATTGTAAGCGACACTCTGAGACTGTTGTAATGTGTTGATGCAGTAGCAAATCATTTATTTGCTTATTTTAGACAGACATAGCAAGTTTACTCTTAACCTAGAAAGATGAAAACAAATTTTCCTGGGAGAAGCAAAGCAGGTTCGTTTTGGTTAGATATCAGGCTGTTTAGTGACTAATGTTTGTTCCGATGGATCTTTGATCAGATGGCGGCGTAATTTACTTAAGAAGCAGGTAGTGACCGTGTGATCATTGCATGTGCTATGCATCCTGCACAAGGATTGGGATACTTGATATTCCCGTGGGCCATATATATGGCAGGTACTGTTGAGAGTCTATAAGCTCCAGCCATAGATCTTGATTTGGGTTTTTTATGTGCAGTTGTTTGATGAAATTTCTCAGCCATTGAAGCTTCCGTGCTACCTCATCATCAGTTCAAAGATCATACCAGACTAATTGCATCATCAAATTATCAATGTTCTTAGATTGAAAAGCTTGTAGTCTGGATGAGATGTCTGGCTAAGCTTACATGCTTTAATTTTTAAATCATGCGCTCAGTTTGGGACATTTTTTAAAATCTATGCACACAAGTAGAAGCATGCCAATTTTGCATCAATTTCTAAAGGTGTGATATATTTTCCAAGCTTTAAGGTTGACTACAGTTAGATGATAACATGTTTCAAAGCAGGTTCGTTTTGGTTAGATATCAGGCTGTTTAGTGACTAATGTTTGTTCCGATGGATCTTTGATCAGATGGCGGCGTCGGGCTTACCAGTAAAACCGTGAAGGTGACGAGAGATAGTACCAGCAGCAACTACCTAGGTTCAGACGGCGGCGTGCCTGGTGGGGACGTACGTTGATGGTATGGCGACTCGATTGATTATTCTGTGCGTTGGAGAGCAATAGGACTGTGTATTTGTAGTCATGTTATTTCTAATCCAATCCTGTTCGGTGTCCTATTCCGTGCTGTAATCGATATTCTAATCCAATCCTGTTCGGTGTCCTATTCCGTGCTGTAATCGATTTTGTTTGTTTTTGACTGGGCCGTGCGTGCGACCTTTTTGTTTGTTTTTGACTGGGCCTTTTTGACTGGGCCGTGCGTGGCTGTAATACGATCGTAGCATTTGTTTGTTTTTGGCTGGGCTTGTGGGCTGTGATACGATCGTAGCATGTACGATCGGACCGTGCGTGCGACGATAGGCAGGCGACGTACGAAGAAAGACCTACGACCGCCACGGCTAAGGATATTATATAGTAGAGATGTGTAGGCAGAGATCAACCGGCTCTCATATTGAAATAATCTCCATGTTAAATCTAAGAAGAAAAAGATATTCCGATTTTCACATTCATCGCCCGTTGCAGCGCACGGGCATTTTGCTAGTATATATAGAGATGTGTATGTTGTAGTTTGGGTTGGAATTCAAACAGAGATGTGTATTGCAGAAAAGCATCATGCATGTGGAGAATAATAATAAGCTGAACTCCCGGAGGGAGGACCTCTATTTATATAGATAAGAGATATGTGTATTTTCCGTTCTGGCTTGGATTCGAGTCTCGACAAGCTTCTTACTTTACGTTGCTTAATTTATTCGTTCTCTCTTTTGTGTATATCAGCAGATGATTTGCAGCCATGGTAGCAAGGAAGGAATCTGATGGCTTGCCTAAATTAAAGGCAGCCAATAAACAAAACATCGCGTTCTTGCCAAGCAATTAAATAAAGAAAAGCAAAGAATAACTCAGGTTCTCTCACTCCACCGAAGCCTACACCCACCCACCGAACCCTTAGCCCTTAATTGCCATGGTTCCGCAGCATCACAAAGAGCGATTGTGAGGAATCGACATTCTAAAGAACGAAAAATCATTGGAATTTCCCATCTTTTTCAGCTCTGCTCCCGTCCCGATGGGAGACTTTTGTGTATACTAGTTGACATGTACGTGCAACACACGTCTTCGCAATTACATGGGGCAATTTACAAGTAAGAAATATTGCACGTACAATGCACATGTCCACTAATATATACAGAAAAATTAGTCCGGTTCTAGTAAATATTGATGTACACAAATAGTTCTTTAAGCCAAAAGTAATCAATAATTTACACAATGTTTTCATCTAGAAGGGTTGATTGTCAACTTTACCTTAGGGCAACGTGTCGGTTCCGAGAGGTGGCGAGTTGTATGGTGATACCATCGTAGAAATCTTGATGTGGTTGAATTGCTCAACAACGAACACCGACCCTCGGCGTGAACCTGGACCGACAGCGCGACATGAGAGCTCGCCGGCAATTTGGGGTGGGCATCGTCCCAGCAAGGATTTGCCGCGGTACCCACATGACTTGGGTTGGCGCTGCCGCGGCGAGGTGAGAGAGGTGGTCCTGGGCCGTCGGAAAACAACACATTAATTCGGACTGCCCGGACGGCAGCCCGGTAGCGACGTGGATGGGATCGGTGAGACGGCAGCGTGATCAACGACGTCGGCGAGCGGGTTGGCGCACTGCCGGCCGGCACACAAATAAGCTCCATGTATTGCCACGATTTTTCTCACATATGCACGTATCCGGTAACCCGGCGCACGGCTGGCCGACACACAAATAAGCTCCATGTATTGCCACGTTTTATCACATATATGCACGTACGCATATGGTAGCCAGCTTCTACCTGCTAGCATCTGACTAACTTGTTCACCTAGGCACCTAGCTAACCAAGCTTTCACACCGGATGGAACAGTGCACGTACACTGGTTTGTGCCAAAGCTGATAGACTGGAATACGTATAGAATCTCTGGTCAGCTGGGTACGTTGTTGGAGCAGCGCTGCTGCCGTTGCTTTTCTGTGGCTGCTACTCTGCTAGCGGATGGAGCAAGGCGAGCAAGCGCTGGAGCGCGACTCGGAGAGGAGATGGAGGAACATGGCGTGCTCGAGCCGGACCTGGTCGGCCAGGATGCAGTGCCGGTCCTTGGGAATCCGATTTTATTTTAGCGATGGCGATCATTGTAATTTACAGGAAAACGAAAATGTGTGTTGAGTTGTCAAACATTGAAGCGATCTGGACCGTTAATATAATATTGAACGTTTGTCATTTAATGTATCCCGAACATGTTTGCTCTTTTAATCTCTACTATATAATATAGCTAAAGGTGGTGATGATGGTACGTCATATTTTTTACGAATTTACCCTCCCACAAAATCACATTATACAGCCAAACAACCAGCGTACCGTTTCGCTTATGTTTCCTCACCGAGAAAAAACAGCGATCTGCCACTTGTGCGCAACACGACCTGTATGGACGAGATAGAGAGAGCAGCCGATTACAACCACGCCTCCACGTGCGACCATGGCCCATGGTCTCCCACGTCGGTAATACTGCGGTCGCAGCGCCGACCGCCCAACCCAGCGACCTCGCCTTCCTCGAGGCCGTCGAGAGACAGAAGTCCTCGGTCACCACTAGAAGGCTATTCACCTCGCCGTCCAGGTGCTCGGGACCCTGCAGGAGCCCCACGGCGGCCGGTCGTTCGCCGTCGCACGAGCCATCCGCCTAGCCGCCGTCGCGGCCTCCCGCCTAGGCCTCCTCAAGGACAGCCCCGAGTATCTTGACGCCAGCGTGCACGAGCAACTCGCGCGCAACAATACGGTCATGTCGCGCTATGGCCAACTTGCGCCGCACGCCGGAGCTCAAGGCTATTTCCTGAAGGGAGGAAGCGCGGATCTGAGCGGCCCCAGATTATTGCAGCCTGACGACGTTGACAACGGCCCTCCTCCATCTGCCTCTGTTTGACTGCTTCTTTACCTCGCGGTAGATGCGGCCATGTGGCCTCCCCGAGCAACAAACATGAATTAGTTGCTGATTTCGTTTGATTTGGTACGGCTAAAAGTGCAGGCCAGGTGCCCAGTAGCACCCACAGGTTTCTGCACCACCAGAAGAGGTTGCGTATGAGGTGATGCAGCCAGTCGTGTGTGAGACAGGTGCACATCTGTGTAGGTGTGTCTAAGAGATGGTAAAAATGTTAATTACATGCTATCACAAATTGTCGATTGGAAAAGTTGCACATTCAGCGAAAGAATTACTTTAAAATGACTGAAGTTGAGGGAAAGAAGAACAAATGGAACAGTGTTATCTCCACAAATAACTGGACTACACTAGAGATGAGAAATATGTAAAGCCGAGATTGTAAGTTGCAAATTTTCTCCATACAAATTTGACAGAATGACAGCTCACGTAGGTCGTGCAGGTCCAGCTGGTTGTGGGAATGCATTTTTAAAGATTTTGAGCTTTGGTGCACGACGTCGCAATCTGTTGTTCACGACATAGACGTCGACCTTGGAGAGTTTGACTGAAGATCGGCAACATCCGGCAAACGACGGTTCATAAGATTTCGCTCCATAGCGATGCTTATTTATATTTATCGAAAAACACGGTATATACGAGCTTAAATTATCTATATTTTTAAAATACTAGGCGCTACACGTGACGGCAAAATTCTTAAATATCTAAATGACCGTAGCAGCGCACGGGCATTCAGCTAGTAGTAAGTATAGATCAGCAGATGATTTGCAGCCATGGTACCAAGGAAGGAATCTGATGGCTTGTCTAAATTAAAGGCAGCCAGTAAAGCAAAGCATCGTGTTCTTGCCAAGCAATTAAATAAAAAAAGCAAAGAATCACTCAGGTTCCTGTCAAACAGAAAAGAAAGCTTAGCATCGCTCGGGCTGAATGGAATTTCCACTTTGCGAGTGAAGACGCACCCCCAAAGCAGAGCAGTGCGCAGTGGTGGGTATGTGCAGTGGCCATCCCACCCGCCCGGGTTCGATCCCTGCGGGACGAATTTCGGGTGTCTCACCACCGCGGTACTGTTCTCAGGAACAGTACCCGCGGCACTGTTCATAGAACAGTGTAATAAATCGAACATGCCTCTCAACGTCTACGTGCCACAGGCGAGGACGACGTGCCCGTCGTTCCCGGAGCTCTGAACTTCGGAAGTCTCTCAAGACGTATTAGGGATATAGGTTGTAGTTCTAGTTTAGACGCATAGGTGGGGGGTGTGCGTGTGGTGTGCGTGTGTGGGGTGTGCGTATCTGTGCGTCCGAACAGATACTACAGCTTGTATACTCAGAAGAGGCTCAAAAAAAAAAAAAAGTGGGCCTGCTGTAACCGGTAAGCAAATGAGCCAGAAAAAGCATCCACAGATGTTGGCCCTGGTGTAGTGTAGGCATCAGGAGTTGTGTCCAGGGTGAAGATAACAGGAGGCTCAACGACAGAGGCAAGGAATTATAACCAGGGCCTTTTTCATCAGTTTTATTACGGCAAGTTCTAGACCCATGTATGCTAGCAGAATAGAGTACTTCTAAGCTGCAAGTTAGTGAAGCTCAGCCAAGAATGGCGAGAAATGCAGGGCTGAAATGGATTGCTCCGTAGGATGCCGATGTCAGTAGGAGTGAAGGGAAGGCAGCAATGGTCAAGTTCAAAACCGAAAATTGGTAAAACAATAAACCGTTCTTTATCATGGCAGGAGCATTGCATCACATCTTTCACAATTCACATAGCACTGCTGAACTCATGACTTGTGTTTTCAGTGACAAAGAGTCAGACTGGATGTGTTGTCCAGTTGTGCAAAAATAGAACAAACAGGACCAAATTGGGCAATAGCCTACACAGAATGTAACTGCAAGTAGAGAAGGAGTAATTTTCAACCACAGCAAGACAGCAGAGTGCGTCATCAGTTGGACAAACATGGTCAGGCATTATATCAGCCTCTCTGTTCCGTGCTCGCAGCCGACCATCCACTCGAGGGAGCACTGCCGCTGCAACGCTTGCTGCCATTATATCTTCTTCTGGAATGAACCTGCTGCGCCTGTGAGAACACTGACCTGTAAGGTTTGAGATGCGTTTCGCTCGCTGCAGCCTAGAAAGAATAGAATCACAAAGTCGGGAAATTCAAAGCCATCAGCTCAGGAACTTCTTCTGCCATCATCCGTACAGCATAACAGTTTTGGTGTGGCTGTTGCACTGTCAGGAGATTGCCTGAATCAGGAGTACTTTACAGCTCGGCAAGGGAACTTTTACGCACAAACCTACAAAGGACACGTACAGGTATATCGATCTGTACGAGATCTCGCACGCGCATCCTTTTTCTCTCGTGTGCCTGATTGTGAGAGATTCGCCCCGCATGTTCCTAGTATACACTCGCCGCCCCTGCCGGCTGTCCGGAATGGCACCGGTTGCCGTGGAGGAGCTGTCACTACAAGAAAGAGGACCTATGCCGACAGCCATACCCTACGCCGGCGGCTTTTTGTCGGGGCGTAGGCCCTGACGAGGCCAGACCGTCGACATAGCCGTCGGCGTAGGATATGCCGTCGGCAAAGATTTGACACAGGGCTATGATTTTTTTCTTTTATTTTTCATTTAATATGAAATAATTCATATCTTTAAATCCGTAAATCGAAATTTAACAAATGAATGTCTAAATCGATTAGAAAAATGAGATGAATCCAAATATGACATCCATATCATCTTTTTTTATCATGTATATGACTTTTTACAACATATTTTTGGTACTTGCTTAATAAAAAAGTCATTTTTTGGCACTTAAAAAATAGAAAATGATATTTATAAAAATATTTTAAAAATTGTTTTTGGTAGCAATGTTTACCATACCAAGACACACCTATGTGTCAAATATGGACACTTTATCACAAATTATGGTACGGGGTCCATTTTGACCATTTTTTCAACAAAATAAAAGAAAGTGAAAAATACTCAAAAAATGAAATCCTTTGACATGGAGTCATTTTATGTGTACTAGTTGCTATGAAAAATGATAAACTTGAGTTTTGACAAAGTTTTCAAAAAACTTCTTGACAAAAAGACAATCATCTATAAACATGTAGAAGTTTCGAGTCAAATGACCTAGATATGATCATTCCCGTGGCTTAATTTGTGATAATGTGCCCATATTTGACACATAGGTGTATCTTGGTATGACAAACAATGTTGCAGAACTGAGTTTAAAAAATATATTTATACAAATATCATTTTTCATTTTTTTAATTGTCAAAAATGACATTATTTGTGAAGCAAGTACAAAAAAATATGGTGGAAAATGGCACCCATCCAATTATCGCACAAAGTAGACCATATTTTATGGATAATCCAGCAATATTAGGAATTTTCTCGGTTTCTACCAAATTGCGCCTATTTAAATGACTTTATGACTATTTTCCGAAAGTAATTGAATTTTGAACTACAAGTGTGTGATAGTTTGCTCTGAAAATTTTACAAAATTCATTTCAAGATACACCAGTAGTGGTTATATCACAGAACCGTCGATAGTTTTGAAAAATGCGACCCCTTTCGATGAATAGGCACAGCGGGCATTTTGACCATTTTTTCAACAAAATAAAAGAAAGTGAAAAAATACTCAAAAAATGAAATCCTTTGGCATGGAGTCCTTTTATATGTACTAGTTGCTATGAAAAATGATAAACTTGAGTTTTGACAAAGTTTTAAAAAACTTCTTCACAAAAAGGTCAATCATCTATAAACATGTAGAAGTTTCGAGTCAAATGACCTAGATATAATCATTCCCGTGGCATAATTTGTGATAATGTGCCCATATTTGACACATTGGTGTACCTTGGTATGGCAAACAATGTTGCAGAACTGAGTTTTTTTCAAATAATTTTACAAATATCATTTTTCCATTTTTTAAATGCCAAAATGACTTGTTTTATTAAGCAAGTACCAAAAATATGGTGGAAAATGGCACCCATCCAATTATCACACAAAGTAGACCATATTTTATGGATAATCCAGCAATATTAGGAATTTTCTCTGTTTCTTCCTAATTTCGTCTATTCAAATGACTTTATGCCTATTTTTCGAAGGTAATTGAATTTTGAACTACAAGTGTGTGATAGTTTGCTCTAAATTTTTTACAAAATTCATTTTGAGATACACCAGTAGTGGTTATATCACAGAACCGTCGATAGTTTTGGAAAATGCGACCCCTTTCGATGAATAGGCATAGCGGTCATTTTGACCATTTTTTCAACAAAATAAAAGAGAGTGAAAAAATATTCAAAAATGAAATACTTTGGCATGGAGTCCTTTTATGTTTACTAGTTGCTATAAAAAATAATAAACTTGAGTTTTGACAAAGTTTTCAAAAAACTTCTTCACAAAAAGGTCAATCATCTATAAACATGTAGAAATTTCGAGTCAAATGACCTAGATATGATCATTCCCGTGGCGTAATTTGTGATAATGTGTCCATATTTGACACATAGGTGTATCTTTGTATGGCAAACAATGTTGCAGAACTGAGTTTTCAAAATATTTTTATAAATATCATTTTTCCATTTTTATGTGCCAAAATGACTTTTTTTATTAAGCAAGTACCAAAAATATGTTGCAAAAAAGTCATGTACATGATGAAAAAGATGATATGGATGTCATACTTGGATTTCTCTCATTTTTCTAATCGATTTAGACATTATATTTGTTAAATTTCGATTTACGGATTTAAAGATTTGAATTATTCCATATTAATGTAAAAATGAGAAAATAAAGTAAAATAAATTTTATTTTTATTTATTTAAAAAATATTATTACATAATGATTGTTATTTATTCAAATAAATTTTCAAAAATTTAAACAATAAAAGTGTAACATCATGACCTAGTGGTTAATATGATTGATATGATACTAATATCAGTAAGTTATAACATCTCATTTAGAAGCTAATTTGGAAGGAACTCAAAAGTTAAGCGTGATTGGGCTGGAGCAATTTGAGGATGATTGACCGAATGAGAAGTTTGACCAGGTACTTTGACCTAAGATTAAGTGTGTGGCTAAGTGGGAAATTTCGAAATTTCAAAAAAAAAAACAAAAGTGGTAAATTTCGGAGTAGAATTAAAAAAATATAAAAAAAGTTCAAGTTTTTATTTTTTTTAAAATATTTTTTTTTGGAAAAAATAATTTTGGAAAAAAAATGCCGACGGCTTTCTGCGCTACGCCTACAGGCATGTATGCCGACGGAGCTACGCCGACGGTTGCCGTCTGCATAGCCTATGCCGACAACATTTTTTGCCGTCGGCGTAGGTCATCATTCCTGTAGTGTGTGCCCGGTACTCCCCGACGATTTTATCGAGGACATCTTGGCGCGATTACCTGCCAAGGACGTGTACACGTGACGTTCCCTCTCTCGCACATGGGCTGCTAGGCTCGTCTCCGGCGAATTTGGTGATCGTCACTTTCGCCTAGCCAACTGCCATGGCGGTCCAAGGGTTTTCTTCCTGGAAAACTCAAACAGGGGATGTGCAAAGGTTCACTCTTGGTCGCCAGAGAATCCAAGGGGCACCACCATAATCGAAGCCACCCTTGGTCACAGCAACAACAAGTACCACGGCAGCAAGATCCTCCACTCGAGGCCCGTCGCACAACAGTGTCACGGTCTCCTCATTCTCAAGTCGGATATGACAAGGATGTACTACATGTTCAACCCGTCCACCGGCCGATTAGCCAAGCTCCAGCCTTGCCTCGCAGCGGACACACATACTTGGGGATTGGGCTACGACACACACACTAGAAAACACACAGTGGTGTGCATCTACTTTGGCATGCATGAAGACCCGCAGATTTAATGGTTACAAGGTATATGCAATTAACTCCACCACAAAGGACTGGCGGTCGGTGGAGGCAAGTGGTCAAGAGAGACATTGTGGTTGGGTCAGACAGAAACGGTGTGGTTGGGTCAGAGAGGACCAGGAAAGCGTCTTTGCGCAAAGGCATGTGCATTGGTTGGTTGACTACATTCTTGGCGCCTACTCTGAGGTGTCATCGATTTTTTCCTTCTCCCTTGAGGACGAGTCGTCTAGATTCATACCTGTGCCGCCACTTAAGATGGGGAGAAAGCGTTATAGGTTGACGCCTATGCCTCTTTTGCACGGAAATGGACAACACTAAAGCTATGTGGGCGTGTCGGTACGATGTCTGGCTGTTGCGTGGCCACGATACGTGCCTCTGGGATTTGCATTGCCGGATCGATTTTGACACATTGCCGCCGAAGGTTGCTAGTTTCATGCGCCACGGGCATATGGGGCGATGGGGCATCGTTGATGATGGTGGTCGTCGCATCATTTTTGTACAACCACGCATCACGTATATACTACATGAACCAAGCATCATATTGTGTTCATATGATCCAGTGATTGACCAAGGGCATGGAGGCCCTCCTCGATAGTGGTGGAGGGGATGTCGTATCTAATGGTAATGTAGAATTATTAAAACATGTTGCAGTCTACAAGGAAAGTATTGTGTCACCTGGGCAGCAACTAGTGACAAGGTTGTAGCTGTTTTACATCGAAACTAGGGAGAAACAATGTGTGAGTGTGACACATCTCGATATCAATTTTATTCACCATATATTCTTTTACAAAGTAGCCTACTTGAGTTGAATATTTTATATTTTTGGAAGAAAAGATATATGCGTACTGCCCCATAGAGGGAACGACGCTTTTGCCAATCTGGATGGTTGGGAAAGTACATGTACCATGTATATTCATTGGCAGGAACGTTCCAATCTTAAATAAAAATTTTCGTTTTGCTAATTGCTAGTCAATTGAAAATCATGTTAGAGCTCAGGTGCATAGACGTTAGATTTGTGTCATGATTCGTGTTGTGTGAGTGTGACACATCTCTACCAATTCTATTCACCATATATTTGTTTCACAAAGTAGCCTACTGGAGCTGTGCAAAATATTTTACTGTATGTTTTTGAAAGAAGGGACAAATAATGATGCAAAATCAATATACGCAGTACAGTAGTTCACAATTACCAGGGATTAGTGGATGGCGGGGAAAGTATATGTACCATGCATAGAATCTTCAAAATGTCACTGTGGCATCAGATTGCCTAGAGGTGGTCAAGGCGATTAATTCCGGTACGTTGGCGAGTTATGGATCCATCATCAGGGGAATTAAGCACCGGGAACAGGAGTTCACTGTTCGTCCATGAATGTAGAAGGTCTAATAATGTACTCCCTCCGTTTATAAAAGGATGTCACAACCAACCTCAAATTTGCATGTACCTAGACATGATTTAGTGTGTAGATACATACAAATTTGAGATTGGTTGTGACATCCTTTTGTGAACGGAGGGATTACATGCACAGTGCCTTGCCCGTAGCTCTTTATCGATAGAAACGGGCCGTAATACCTGGCTCCTTGATACTCCTCACGCAACCATTGTACCCTTTGCGATTGAGCAGTAAAATGGAGCCCAGATGTTTTTAAAAAATAGTAGGCTAAACTCCTACTGGTGTTTAAAAAAAAAGACGCGTACTGATACCCCAGGACTGCTAACCGCTCGTAGATGAGAGAGAGCTCTGGCGACCCGATGGGCGCCGACCGGCGCGCCCGTGGCGCGGCTTGCCGGCCGCTTCTGGGACTGTGCCGAAGACTCGCCGCCGGCAGCTAAGACTGTGACGAAGACTTTTTGAAAAAATATCAACAACAACAATATTATATGGATATCATCACTAGTAGAAAATGGGGCTCTAGTCCCGAGTCGTAAGGGGCTTTAGTCCCGGTTGGCCAACCGGGACTGACCAACCGGGACTAAAGACCCCCCCCCCCTTTAGTCTCGGTTCGTTACGACCCGGGACTAAAGCCCCTCCCACGTGGCCATGCACAGCGCGCTTGTCTGGTGATCTTTAGTCCCGGTTCGTAACACGCTCCGGGACTAAAGGTTTGTGCAATTTCACTAGTAGAAAAAGAGGCTTTGGTGCCCCCCTTTAGTACCGGTTGCACACCGGTACTAAAGGTTGCACACCGGTACTAAAGGGGGCATTAGCACCGGTTGCGTTCGTGTGCAAGCAGGGGCACACCTTTAGTACCGGTTGCTAATAACAACCGGTACTAAAGGGTAGCCTTTAGTACCGGTTGTTGTTAGCAACCGGTACTAAAGAGTTGGAGGCCACGCGACACATGCAGCCGCGGTTGGTGGCCCCACGGCGAGACCTTTAGTACCGGTTGTTATTACCAACCGGTACTAAAGGTTTCGGGCACTATAACCCTTCTTCCACCCCGAGCCAGCTCCATTTGAAGCAACTCGACCCAACTCCATTTTTCCTCTCTCCCAAGCTCTCCCAAGCTCTAGTTCACCGCTTTTTTCTCCAACATTTGTCAAGATTGGTGGCACCCTATACAGGGGTTAGCAACTTCTTCATCTTCTCTTCCGGCATTTCAAGTTTAGCTCATTTTCGTGCAAGTTTAGCAAGTTTGATTTTGGTGGTGCTTGCAAGGTGTTTGATGAAATGACTAAGTTAGAGATTTTATTTGTTTTATATGCACTTTGAGCTCAAATTAAAGTATAATTTGTGGTTTTATATAGTGCCCCCTTCCTCACCGCCGTCGATCGCCCGCGCCGCTCCGTCACCGACACCACCTCGGTGAGCCTCTTTTTTATCTTTTATTTTAAAAATTGTTAGTTATATGATTTAAATGCATAATTATTTCTTGTATAATTTTCTTATGTTTTTTTATATATGTATAGTGTCATGGTTTTGATATCCGTCCCCGTCGGCCCTCGTCCAGTCTATGATTCGGATGTGGTATATCTTTTTAACTATTTATTTTGTTTCGTGTTTATAACAATCATGCCGACCAACTTGACGTAGATATATTTTTATTTAGACGGTAGTTGAACCGGAAATTCCGGCCGACCCTATAGTCGAGTATTTTAAAAAAGAAAATGACGATTTGAGAGCAAAATTAAAGATAAGTGAAGATCTTCGTCTTCAATGCCTAGAAGAGAAGATGGAATTGGACTTGACGATTGCCGACATCGTTGATACTCACGGGGTCGAGCTTGCCGACGTCGTCGCTGTCGTGGGTTTGTCACGTCAGGTGTCATAGATGACTTCGTAGGTGTGGGATTACGCGAGTCAAGCATCTCCGAGCTTGGGATCGCAGGAACAAAGATCAACACAGATTTACCCAGGTTCGGCCCCCTCAATGTGAGGTAAAAGACCTACTTCCTGCCTACCCTAGATTGGTATTGATATGATAATCGAGGTGTTACAATGGAGGCGATCCGATCTGGTACTCGCCGTATGAGCTAGGGTTTGGGGCTTGATAGCTTGACCCGCTCTAAGTCCTGCGAGTCCTCTTTATATACACAGAGGCTCGCTAGGTTACAAAAGGAAACTTCCCCATAAGGAATACATCCACAGAGGCCTACTCGGAGACTACTTGGTCTTCACGTCCTCCGGGATATGTCTTCTAGATCTTTCCCTTATGGCGGTTCAATATTGGGCTTGCTCCCAAGTGGGCCTTCGTCCGTGCGAGTAAGTTAAGTCGCACTGGGCCGCGGGTTAATCCAGAAAGTATTCCCCCGACATTAGCCCCCAAGATTGGTTAGGACTTTACGGTGAGAATCTTCTGACCTCTTGAAATGGTCTCTGAGCCGCACTGCAAACGTTCTGACCAATCTCCTGACTTATGCGATTCAGAGCTGTGACTCATCTGCGCGACTCATCTCTCCTTCTGGAAATATTCTGTTTCCTTTAATTGCGGACCGTTACTCGTTTTGCGGGCGCAAATTGTGCCGTTGGTTGCGAGCACAGATAATGCCGTTAGTTGCGGGCCCCTTCAGTTATAAGCTGCGGCCACCTAGGTCATTATCCATTTGCCCTTGCAATCTTCTCATCCCTAGCCGCGCCGTCTTCTTCCTCGACCCGAGCCTAGTTCCCCAATCCAATCTCCCCCTCGCAATGGCGCCCAAGGCGAAGCCATCTGACGATAGGCGCAAATCTCCTGCAACTGGGAAGGATCCTGGGTAACGGAGGAAACTCTTGCAGATCTGGCCGAGGCTGGCTTCTTGCCGCCGAAGGAGGACGGCGTCTGGCGGGCGCCAGGCGATGAAATCGAGCCGCGCCCCAAGCCCAACGAGCTGGTGATGTTCGTGGAGCACGTGGAGCGTGGATTCACGCCGCCAGGTTCTCCCTTCTTCCGCAATTTGCTGCAACGCCTAGGCCTCCGTCTTCACGACATCGGGCCCAACTCAATGCTCCAGGTGAGCAATTTTCATGTGCTGTGCGAGGATTATCTTGGCATAGCCCCCAACATCGATCTATGGCTGGCCTCTTTCACCTGCAACAGCCAACTTGTCTCCAAGGGTGGCGCCTACGTTCAGGTCGGCGCCATCTCTCTTCAACGCCATAGGAACTCTTGCCTTCCCAAGCTAGCCCTGGCGAATCGACCCAGGGCTTGGCAAAAATCTTTCTTCTATTGCCAAGATACTTCACCGGAGGGCGAAACTCGCCTTCCCTCCTGGTCTAACACCCTCTTCGTGCCTACCGAGGCACTGAAATCAAAACCCCGCGACTCGTCCATGTCCTTCATCAATGAGTCGCTGATCAAGTCCGCGCCTTAATAGGTCATGGTCTTACTGGCCTTGATCTTCTCTCTTGCTGGACCAAATGGCGCATTCAGCCCGTGAGTCCACGACAGCGATCCTTCCTTGAGTGCACAGGCACCTCTGCTGACGTTGATCGTATCAAGGCTTCGGACTGGAGGCCTGAGGATTGGGTGGAATTTGTCACCCGCGTGACTGAGGAGAAGGACATCTCCTTCGATAAGGTGGGGCTTGCCCCTTTCAGTGTTAACAACAAGCCTTTTGAGGTAACTCCTCTTCTCTGTCTTTTCGCCTTCGTAGTTGAGTCGCATTCCTTTTCTTAATACTGCAACTTATATTTCCCTGATCCAGGCTGATGAGAACTACTGGTCGCTGCCTGCGACCGTCGCCGGCACTGCTGCTCCCAAGCGTGCCGCACGAAAGAAGTTGCTGCCCACTCTAGAGGGCAGCGAGACTGCTGATATCCCTTCTGTTGCTTCTGCGGCCTCAGATGGTGAAGAGACTGAACTGGACGAGGATGACAGTCCAGTGCCAGCCGCGAGTTCTGTTGCCGCGGCTGGACCAACTCCCCGTAGAGCCTCCAAGAGGCTATCTCGTGAGGAACCAGAGGTTGATGCTCTGGAAAACCCTGAGGCCACGAAGCGTCGCAAACCTGCTACGGGCGCGACCTCCTCCGTTGCCAGGCGTGCTTTCAAAGCCACCGCCTCTGCTGAAGAAGACATGGGTCCCCACTCTGGTAATTTCTGTTGTCTTGTCATCTTGAATGCTTATTCTTTTTCCTCTACTGACACGCAAAACTTCTGCTCGTAGATTCTGGGACCCAAGGCCTGTCCTCACCGTCAAGCGGTGAACTTATGGCCTTTGTGAAGATGGCTCCAGAGTTAGTAACTTTTCCCTGTGCTTTAATACTTTTATTCTGGCTTATGTGCTTCTTCTTCACACAATGCCCTTGCTTTTTGCAGAAGTGCGGCTAAACCCGCGACTGAGCCTGGAACCGCGGTTGAGCCGCATTTATCACCTGCGGCTCATACCGCCATGGTAGAGGGCGTGGCCACCACTGATGACCTGGCCACGGTCCCTGTTCTTGACACAGCCACCCAAGAGGTGGCTCTGGAGGATAGAACGGATCCCCTTATGATCCAGGACGTGGAGAAGGTCAACCCCTCCTCCATAGATGTAATGGCCAAGGATGCTGATACGCCAGTGGTTGAGTCGCCAGCGGCGGACAATCTGCGGTCGCCAATTCTGCATGCTGAGGTTGCTTCTTCCTCCTCCACAAGCCGCGCTGAGAAACTGTCAGAGGCTATCATTGCCTCAAATGACAAGCAAGCCATGGAGCTCCGCAAGGCACTATCTGACCTGTCTGCGGCTTATAAGGTAAACTTCTATCTCCAGTTATCTGTCTCTAGCCCCCAAGGATCAAGTTTCTTCTTTGACTGTAAAGGGAGACTTGATGCTTCTCTTTTAGCTGTTGATATATACTTACTAACTGATGTACCCTTCGTAGGAGGAACTAAGCTCCATAACGCTGCCAAACTTGCCTTGGAAAAGCAGCTGGGGGATACTCCCTCTGAACTGGAGAGGCTGCGCGAGCTCCTTGGCCAGCGTGACGCTGAGCTGAAGAAGAGGGAAACCAGGATGGGCGAGCTATCTGATGAAAGCTTCAAGTTATCTGAGCAAGCCAAAGCCACCGAGCTGCGGCTTAAAACTGTTGAAGAGAAGTTCCAAGAGAGGGTCCAGCAGCTGGACCTCCAAGTCAGTGCTCAGAAAGACGCCATTGCTGATGCCAATGAGGACGCAAGGCTTAAGGCTGTTTCCATTGGCGAGCTTGAGAAAAAGTTGAAGAAAGTTTCTGATGCCCATAACCTTGTCCACGCCAAAGTGTGCATCATGACTCAAGAGTTAACTGGTATGTGTTGCGACTCATATCTGCATCTGTTTTCTCTACTATCTTTGCCTGTGTGTTGTAGAGCTGACGGAGACATGCCTCGATGTAGGTGAAGATGCCAAGGAGCAGCGCGGCAGTACTCAAGAACAGCTGGAGTATATCCGCGATTTTTCGCGAAGAACTTGTGACGCCATGAAATCACTGTCTAAGTGCCTGCTGCCGACCAAGCCAGTCCCCGGTGATTCTGAAGGGCTGCTGAAAAGACTGCTTAGGGCGCCTCAGTTCTTTTTGGACTGGAAGGAGTCCTCAGCTCGCACCGGCGCGGCTCATGTTCTTGCTTTGGCCAAGACGTACTATCCTTCTTTTGATGCTGCCAAGGTTGCAAAAGGTAGGCCCTCGAAGAAGGTGGATGGCACCGAACTGACGGCCTCAGAATATGCGACGACTTGGAAGGATATGCGCGGCCACGCGACTGAACTGGTGGAGGGGATAGATCTTGCGACCTATATGGGCAAGTATAATGCAGATGGAAGCAGATGGGAGAAGTTACCCGCTCCGTCATCCAGTGCGGTGATTCCGCAGGAAAAGAACCCCTCTCCAGGCGTATCCAGCTCTGCAGCCCCCAAGCCCGCGACTGAAGAGCCCTCCAGCGAGCCTGCGATTGCTCCTTCTGGCAAGCTTGGTAAGCCGCCTGTTCCTCCTTCCCACCGGCCAAAAGCTGCGCACAAGTGAAGAAGAGAAAACAATGGTTTGATGATCTTGGCCCTTAGCGGTCTGTAATAATTGTTAGAATTTATGTGTCATAAGACAATATTATGGTTTGCTTAAGTACTCTTGGCAGTACATGTTTCGACCAATAGGCTGGTCCTTATGATTTGTCTCGGTTTTTCCTCACTTAGGCCCTTGCGCGGCTCAGTATTTCCCAGGTAAAAAGTGCGTGTTCAGGGTCGAGAGCGGCCATGATAGGCAATCAAACTCGATTGACGCCGCACCCCCAGTACTTTGGCCGCATAGTGCAAGTCGCATCCAAGAGAGGTTGAGTATAATCACGATAAATGCCACTTGTTTGGCGATCCCAAGGAATAGGCCGCGCTAAAAAGCTGCCGCACCCCCAAGGGACCAATGATTAAAAAATAAAAGACTCACAGCTCAATTGGTAGTTTGAGATGCTTTATTTCAGAATCATTATATGATACATAGGGTCGGTCGCGCCTAGGTGGCGACCAGAAGTGATGCTTGGGTCGGTTGCGCCTAGGTGGCAACCAGAGATGTTACATGGGTCGGTCGCGCCTGAGTGGCGACCAGAATTGGGTCGGTTGCGCCTAGGTGGCAACCAGAGATGTTACATGGGTCGGTCGCGCCTGAGTGGCGACCAGAATTGGGTCGGTTGCGCCTAGGTGGCAACCAGAGATGTTACATGGGTCGGTCGCGCCTGAGTGGCGACCAGAATTGGGTCGGTTGCGCCTAGGTGGCAACCAGAGATGTTACATGGGTCGGTCGCGCCTGAGTGGCGACCAGAATTGGGTCGATCGCGCCTAGGTGGCGATCAGAAGTGTCATATTGGGTCGGTCGCGCCTGAGTGGCGACCAGAATTGAAATTTTTAGCCCTGAGTGGCCAGCTTGATGATGTAAACTCTTAATAATTTTGCTGCGGCTGCTGATGGCAACTCGCGACGCTGGGATGTGTCCTTATTGGCAATGGCTCGTAGCCTTTGACTTCCTTGCCTCCCTTGCGGCCGTAATCTGAAGTCGCAAGTCAGGCAGGTGCCTCTTGGCCTTCACGATGTCATCAAAATTCTCCTGCGACTCGCGCATGGGCGCGCTCTCTGCGATGCAAGCTGCTCTGGCTATGGCCTTGTCGCCTTCTTCACATTCTTGAGCTATTCTTTTGTCGCCATTGATGGTGATGACACCCTAGGGCCTGGTATTTTAAGCTTTAGGTACACATAGCACGGCCTAGCCATAAACTTTGCGAATGCTTCTCTGCCAAACAGCGCATGATATGGGCTCTGGAAATCTACAACCTCGAACCAAATGTACTCGCTCCTGAAGTTGCTTTGTGTCCCAAAGGCGACCTCCAAGTTAACTCGCCCCAATGGCTGAGCTGATATGCCTGGCACGACACCATGAAACGTTGTTCTTGATGGGTGTAGCTGCTTTTCTTGAAGGTTCATTCTTTTGAAGGTTTCATAGTATAATATATTGATGCTGCTGCCTCCATCCATCAGTACTTTGCTCAACTTGTACCCTGCGACTTGAGGGGCAACCACCAGCGCGAGTTTTCCTCTTCATTTATTTCTCCTGGGTGATCCTCGCGGCTCCAAACTACTGGTTGCTCGGACCACTTTAGCCACTGTGGGACGGCTGGTACTATGGCGTTAACAGCCTGATTGCGTCGTCGCAGCTTTTGTTCCCTCCTTGAAGTATTCACCACAATGGTATGATACTGACCCAACTGTTTTGGGAACTGTGGCTGATCTGGCTGCGGATTTGGGACGGCGTTGTTGCTGTTGTTGCCTCCGCCATGTTTACCTTCCTCGTTGTTTTGATGATTGAAGTTTGTGTTGAGTGGCTGTCCATCCTTCCACTTTTTGTAATGATAACACTGTGCCTTCGTGTGGTTGGGTGGTTTCCCATCTTTTCCTATATGGATGTCGCAGGGGCGGTTGAAAACCTCTTCCAAATTAACTGGGTGAAAATTCCTTCCTCTGCTGCTGCTTTGTTTGTAACGAGTATTCGTATTTGCGACTAACCCTGAGTTTCCTTCCTCGTTTTTGCGCTTGTTATAACTCGCATTGGCATTGCTAGCTTGCTGTTGTTGAGGCTTGCTACTGGCCTTCTTTCCCTTGCCAGTGTTTTCCTCTTCCTCCCCATCAGATGCGTCCCTGGTTTTATCCGAGCTAGCATACTTGTTGGCCGCCGCCATTACCTCGCTTAGGCTCTTGACTTTATCCTTCATGCGACCTAGTTTGTGGACTAGCGGCTCAAATTTGCAATTTTTCTCCATGACAAGGACTGCTGAACTGGGTGGTATGTTGTCTGAGGAATGTATGATCTCTGCGACCCTTCTCATCCAGTGGCGACTCGACTCGCCTTCCTTCTGTACACAACGCTCAAGGTCCTCTATGCTGCAGAGTCGCTTGCATGTTCCTTGGAAATTCTTGATAAAAGCTTCCTTCATCTCATCCCAAGAGTTTATTGAATTTGGTGGCAAATTTTGTAGCCATATGTGGGCTGCGCCTTCTAACATCATGTTTAGGTAACGTGCGCAGATCTCTTCGGATGCATTTAGGATGCTCATGCCCATCTCGTAATTGTTGAGCCAAGTAACAGGGTCCATGCTGGCGTTGTAGTTGGCGACCTTGCGAGGTCCTTTGAAATCTGCAGGAAACGGTTCAGACCTGATTCTTTCGCTGAAACAGACTGGGCCTTTGAGTCGCGACGATAGGTTGGACGAAGCTGGCCTTCCTATTGGTTGGCCGCCGCGCGCGGCTGCACAATCTCTATGGGTTGAATTTGCTGAGGTTGATTTTGAGCCGCAGGTTGATCTTCCCTTTGTCGCCTAGCCGAGCTGAGGTCGCAACGTGTGGCGACTCCGCGTGGATGCTTCTCTCCGCCGTTGCTCTGCTATTGTAAGGGGTGGAGTGCAGCCGTCCTGCGTGTTCGGACATATTCGCCTGCTGTATTACTGCTGTGCTCAGCATCTCAATGGCGCGCCGTGCCTCTCTGTCCATTGGCGTGTTTCCTGCTGGCGCTAATCTGGCCAAGATGTTTGTGGCTGCAAAGAGATTCTCCACTGGGCTAACATAATGCCCTTGCGGCGTGTGGAACCTTTGAGGCTGCTGTGGCGACTGCTGAACAAAGGTTGGCTGCGTCAATGGCGGGGGCATCATGGCCCTGTTGTTAGCCTGTACTATGGCCCTTGACCCAGGTATCTCTGCTACTCTTGGTGCTGCGAAAGATGGAACCGCTGGTACGATTGATGGTACAGCGATTGCTTGAACCGCGGGCGCAGCTAACGGGGCCACGGACCGCATAACCATGGCAGATGGTGCCATGTGTGCGGGTACCGCGACTGAAGGTTGTGCGACCCCTGACCATGCGACCGGGTGCGCCGTGTTGGTGGCGACTGATGGGACCGCAATTGCTGGTTCAGCGGTAGGTGATTGGAACAGCTCCATAGGGTTTACTGTTCCTGGCTGCAGGCGACTCGCGTGGCGTCTGTGTGGCAAGGTGGCCTGTATTCCTTGCAGAGTATTGGTTTCCTCGATGAGTCGCAGTTGCTCCTGTTGGAGGCGCTGTTCCTCACGCGCCAGCCTGGCTCTCTCATCTGCGATTCTCTGGACTTCATCATATAGCCCGATCCTGGTAGCCTCCAATTCTGTCACCCTAGCAGCCGCGTTAACCGCAGATATTGGTGTAAACAACACGCTTCCCTGTGGCGGCGTGACCGCTGCGCTGGGGGTTACCCTTGACCCTGATTCCGCAGGCGCGACTCCAGGTGGAGTCTCTGTTTGCGACTCCTGAGGCCGCGACTCCTGGCGTCATCGCAGCGGATGCCGCGACTCCTGATGCGTCTAGCGCGGCTTGTTCTGCTGCTTCCGGCGGTGTGGGGGCTAAGCTGCCTGGTGGCATGCCCAGCCCTTCGTCTGCTTCTGTGGTCCTGTAGACCCCTTCCACGTGCCGATCTTCTACAGAGGGCGAGCCACTATCCACAGGGCCTCCGCATAGCCTTTCCTCAAGGACATACTCAATGGATTGGCCTTCTTCGTCTTCGAGAGGCAGCGACTCGTGGTTGATAGATTCTTCTTCTTGGTCCACTGTTACCGCGACTCCTTCTTCTGAGTCGCCATGTTGCGATGGATCCTCTGACTCGCCGCCAATGAAGCCGACGAAGACGTTGATGGATCCAAAGGGGATGACGTGGCCGGTCTCCAAGTAATCTGCTTCCGGCCCCCAGCTTGAATCGTCGATGAGGGGTGTGCCATTGACCGTGATGATACGGCCAACAACAAGATCTTCAGCTCCCTTCATGGATCCTGCGCGGAACGTGACGCTCTTGACCGCAGGCCCCACGGTGGGCGCCAACTGTCGTGGGTTTGTCACGTCAGGTGTCATAGATGACTTCGTAGGTGTGGGATTATGCGAGTCAAGCATCTCCGAGCTTGGGATCGCAGGAACAAAGATCAACACAGATTTACCCAGGTTCGGCCCCCTCAATGTGAGGTAAAAGACCTACTTCCTGCCTACCCTAGATTGGTATTGATATGATAATCGAGGTGTTACAATGGAGGCGATCCGATCTGGTACTCGCCGTATGAGCTAGGGTTTGGGGCTTGATAGCTTGACCCGCTCTAAGTCCTGCGAGTCCTCTTTATATACACAGAGGCTCGCTAGGTTACAAAAGGAAACTTCCCCATAAGGAATACATCCACAGAGGCCTACTCGGAGACTACTTGGTCTTCACGTCCTCCGGGATATGTCTTCTAGATCTTTCTCCTTATGGCGGTTCAATATTGGGCTTGCTCCCAAGTGGGCCTTCGTCCGTGCGAGTAAGTTAAGTCGCACTGGGCAAGCTTGGTAAGCCGCCTGTTCGTCCTTCCCACCGGCCAAAAGCTGCGCACAAGTGAAGAAGAGAAAACAATGGTTTGATGATCTTGGCCCTTAGCGGCCTGTAATAATTGTTAGAATTTATGTGTCATAAGACAATATTATGGTTTGCTTAAGTACTCTCAGCAGTACATGTTTCGACCAATAGGCTGGTCCTTATGATTTGTCTCGGTTTTTCCTCACTTAGTCTCTTGCGCGGCTCAGTATTTCCCAGGTAAAAAGAGCGTGTTCAGGGTCGAGAGCGGCCATGATAGGCAATCGAACTCGATTGACGCCGCACCCCCAGTACTTTGGCCGCATAGTGCAAGTCGCATCCAAGAGAGGTTGAGTATAATCACGATAAATGCCACTTGTTTGGCGATCCCAAGGAATAGGCCGCGCTAAAAAGCTGCCGCACCCCCAAGGGACCAATGATTAAAAAATAAAAGACTCACAGCTCAATTGGTAGTTTGAGATGCTTTATTTCAGAATCATTATATGATACATAGGGTCCGTCGCGCCTAGGTGGCGACCAGAAGTGATGCTTGGGTCGGTTGCGCCTAGGTGGCAACCAGAGATGTTACGTGGGTCGGTCGCGCCTGAGTGGCGACCAGAATTGGGTCGATCGCGCCTAGGTGGCGATCAGAAGTGTTACATTGGGTCAGTCGCGCCTGAGTGGCGACCAGAATTGGGTCGATCGCGCCTAGGTGGCGATCAGAGTGTTACATTGGGTCGGTCGCGCCTGAGTGGCGACCATAATTGGGTCGATCGCGCCTAGGTGGCGATCAGAGGTGAAGTTTTTTAGCCCTGAGTGGCCAACTTGATGATGTAAACTCTTAATAATTTTGTTGCGGCTGCTGATGGCAACTCGCAATGCCTGGGATGTGTCCTTATTGGCGATGGCCTGTAGCCTTTGACTTCCTCGCCTCCCTTGCGGCCGTAATTAGAAGTCGCAAGTCAGGCAGGTGCCTCTTAGCCTTCACGATGTCATCAAAATTCTCCTGCGACTCGTGCATGGGCGCGCTCTCTGTGATGCAAGCTGCTCTGGCCATGGCCTTGTCGCCTTCTTCGCATTCTCGAGCTATTCTTTTGTCGCCATTGATGTGATGACTCCCCTGGGGCCTGGCATTTTAAGCTTTAGGTACACATAGCACGGCCTAGCCATAAACTTTGCGAATGCTTCTCTGCCAAACAGCGCATGATACGGGCTCTGGAAATCTACAACCTCGAACCAAATGTACTTGCTCCTGAAGTTGCTTTGTGTCCCAAAGGCGACCTCCAAGTTGATTCGCCCCAATGGCTGAGCTGATATGCCTGGCACGACACCGTGAAACGTTGTTCTTGATGGGTGTAGCTGCTTTTCTTGGAGGTTCATTCTTTTGAAGGTTTCGTATAATATATTGATGCTGCTGCCTCCATCCATCAGTACTTTGCTCAACTTGTACCCTGCGACTTGAGGGGCAACCACCAGCGCGAGTTTTCCCTCTTCATTTATTTCTCCTGGGTGATCCTCGCGGCTCCAAACCACTGGCTGCTCGGACCACTTTAGCCACTGTGGGACGGCTGGTACTATGGCATTAACAGCCTGATTGCGTCGTCGCAGCTTTTGTTCCCTCCTTGAAGTATTCACCACAATGGTATGATACTGACCTAACTGTTTTGGGAACTGTGGCTTATCTGGCAGCGGATTTGGGACGGCGTTGTTGCTGTTATTGCCTCCGCCGTGGTTGCCTCCTCGCTGTTTTGATGATTGTTATTCGTGTTGAGTGGTTGTCCATCCTTCCACTTTTTGTAATGATAACACTGTGCCTTCGTGTGGTTGGGTGGTTT
Organism: Poa pratensis; assembly: GCA_947311845.1. Classification (NCBI taxonomy): domain Eukaryota; kingdom Viridiplantae; phylum Streptophyta; class Magnoliopsida; order Poales; family Poaceae; genus Poa; species Poa pratensis. The sequence goes on from CAMZMU010000062.1 coordinate 123,773, forward strand.
CCCATCTTTTCCTATATGGATGTCGCAGGGGCGGTTGAAAACCTCTTCCAAATTAACTGGGTGAAAATTCCTTCCTCTGCCACTGCTTTGTTTGTAACGAGTGTTCGTATTTGCGACTAACCCTGAGTTTCCTTCCTCGTTTTTGCGCTTGTTATAACTCGCATTGGCATTGCTAGCTTGCTGTTGTTGAGGCTTGCTACTGGCCTTCTTTCCCTTGCCAGTGTTTTCCTCTTCCTCCCCATCAGATGCGTCCCTGGTTTTATCCGAGCTAGCATACTTGTTGGCCGCCGCCATTACCTCGCTTAGGCTCTTAACTTTATCCTTCATGCGACCTAGTTTGTGGACTAGCGGCTCAAATTTGCAATTCTTCTCCATGACAAGGACTGCTGAACTGGGTGGTATGTTATCTGAGGAATGTATGATCTCGGCGACCCTTCTCATCCAGTGGCGACTCGCCTTCCTTCTGTACACAACGCTTAAGGTCCTCTATGCTGCAGAGTCGCTTGCATGTTCCTTGGAAATTCTTTAAAAGCTTCCTTCATCTCATCCCAAGAGTTTATTGAATTTGGTGGCAAATTTTGCAGCCATATGTGAGCTGCGCCTTCTAACATCATGTTTAGGTAACGTGCGCAGATCTCTTCGGATGCGTTTAGGATGCTCATGCCCATCTCGTAATTGTTGAGCCAAGTAACAGGGTCCATGCTTGCGTTGTAGTTGGCGACCTTGCGAGGCCCTTTGAAATCTGCAGGAAACGGTTCAGACCTGATTCTTTCGCTGAAACAGACCGGGCCTTTGAGTCGCGACGATAGGTTGGACGAAGCTGGTCTTCCTATTGCATTAGCCGCCGTGCGCGGCTGCACACCTCAATGGGTTGAACTTGCTGAGGTTGATTTTGAGCCGCAGGTTGATCTTCCCTTTGTCGCCTAGCCGAACTCGAAGTCGCAACGTGTGGTGACTCCGCGTGGATGCTTCTCTCCGCCGTTGCTCTGCAATTGTAAGGGGTAGAGTGCAGCCGTCCTGCGTGTTCGGACATATTTGCCTGCTGTATTACTGCTGTGCTCAGCAGCTCAATGGCACGCCGCGCCTCTCTGTCCATTGGCGTGTTTCCTGCTGGTGCTAACCTGGCCAAGATGTTTGTGGCCGCAAAGAGATTCTCCACTGGGCTAACATAATGCCCTTGCGGCGTGTGGAACCTTTGAGGCTGCTGTGGCGATTACTGAACAAAGGTTGGCTGCGTCAATGGCGGGGGCATCATGGCCCTGTTGTTAGCCTGCACTATGGCCCTCGATCCAGGTATCTCTGCTGCTCTTGGTGCTGCGAAGGATGAAACCGCTGGTATGATTGATGGTACAGTGATTGCTTGAACCGCGGGCGCGGCTAACGGGGCCACGGACCGCACAACCATGGCAGATGGTGCCATGTGTGTGGGTACCGCGACTGAAGGTTGTGCGACCCCTGACCATGCGACCGGGTGCGCTGTATTGGTGGCGACTGATGGGATCGCAATTGCTGGTTCAGCGGTAGGCAATTGGAACAACTCCATAGGGTTTACTGTTCCTGGCTGCAGGCGACTCGCGTGGCGTCTGTGTGGCAAGGTGGTCTGTATTCCTTGCATAGTATTGGTTTCCTCGATGAGTCGCAGTTGCTCCTGTTGGAGGCGCTGTTCCTCTCGCGCCAGTCTGGCTCTCTCATCCACGATTCTCTGGACTTCATCATATAGCCCGATCCTGATAGCTTCCAATTCTGTTACCCTAGCAGCCGCGTTAACCGCAGATATCGGCGTAAGCAACACGCTTCCTTGTGGCGGCGTGACCGCTGGATTGGGGGCTACCCTTGATCCTGATTCCGCAGGCGCGACTCCAGGTGGAGTTTCTCTGTTTGCGACTCCTGAGGCCGCGACTCCTGGCGTCATCGCGGCGGATACCGCGACTCCAGATGCGTCTAGCGCGGCTTGTTCTGTTGCTTCCGGCGGTGTGGGGGCTAAGCTGCCTGGTGGCATGCCCAGCCCTTCATCCGCTTCTGTGGTCCTGTAGACCCCTTCAACATGCCGATCTCCTACAGAGGGCGAGCCACTATCCACAGGGCCTTCGCATAGCCTTTCCTCAAGGACATACTCAATGGATTGGCCTTCTTCGTCTTCAAGAGGCAGCGACTCGTAGTTGATAGATTCCTCTTCTTGGTCCATTGTTACCGCGACTCCTTCTTCTGAGTCGCCATGTTGCGATGGATCCTCTGACTCGCCGCCAATGAAGCCGACAAAGACGTTGATGGATCCAAAGGGGATGACGTGGCCGGTCTCCAAGTAATCTGCTTCCGGTCCCCAGCTTGAATCGTCGATGAGGGGTGTGCCATTGACCGTGATGATACAGCCAACAACAAGATCTTCAGCTCCCTTCATGGATCCTGCGCGGAACGTGACGCTCTTGACCGCAGGCCCCACGGTGGGCGCCAACTGTCGTGGGTTTGTCACGTCAGGTATCATAGATGACTTCGTAGGTGTGGGATTACGCGAGTCAAGCATCTCCGAGCTTGGGATCGCAGGAACAAAGATCAACACAGATTTACCCAGGTTCTGCCCCCTCAATGTGAGGTAAAAGACCTACTTCCTGCCTACCCTAGATTGGTATTGATATGATAATCGAGGTGTTACAATGGAGGCGATCCGATCTGGTACTCGCCGTATGAGCTAGGGTTTAGGGCTTGATAGCTTGACCCGCTCTAAGTCCTGCGAGTCCTCTTTATATACAAAGAGGCTCGCTAGGTTACAAAAGGAAACTTCCCCCATAAGGAATATGTCCACAAAGGCCTACTCGGAGACTACTTGGTCTTCACGTCCTCCGGGATATGTCTTCTAGATCTTTCCCCTTATGGCGGTTCAATATTGGGCAAGCTCCCAAGTGGGCCTTTGTCCGTGCGAGTAAGTTAAGTCGCACTGGGCCGCGGGTTAATCCAGAAAGTATTCCCCCGACACACGCGGCCAGGTAATTGGGCCGCGTGGGCCCACTCATCTGGGTCCTCGGGCCTCCGCTTGTTTGCTTCCTTCGCTCCCACGCTTTGTTCCTTCCAAAAACTGATGCTCGTAAATTTTCAGGTCATTTGGACGTCGTTTGGGTCCCTGAAACATTAAAATATAGAAATAGGGTTTTCTGCCTACGCAGGGTTAATTCCATAAAAATTAGGAAACATATCAAATATTCCCAAAATCATTATAAAACCGTGATATAACCCTAATATGATGCAAATATGACTGGAATATAAGTAAAAATAATGCAAAGTTCATGTATGCATTTTACATGCATCAACATCTCCAAGCTTAACCTATACTAGTCCTCGAGTATGAAGGTGATAAAACTAACATGGACTTTGCAATTTAATATTATCAATGGATATCAAAGATGATCACTATTGCTACATTGAGTCAAATGGTTCATTCTTAAAAGGAGTAGCAATATGCAAGATAGATTAAGAAATGATATCAAGTATTCAATGCAATGATGTTCAATGATAATTTACAAAGTGTAACATAAAAGACAAAGTACTATGGACCACATGTATGCATAATGATAAGTAAGAACATCCTACAGTGGTCATAGAGTATTGATGAAAATCTGAATATAAAAGGTGGACACTTTAGAAAGAATATATATGAGTAGAGGTAAATCATGAATAAATTTCATCTAACTTCTGAACTTCTCTACTTAAGTCAATGATTGTAATATGGTAATCCTTGGTGTCAAGCTCTCATTCACCTATCATAGCATCTTGAATGATTAAGTTTAAAGTGAAACCAAATATGAGTAGTGTGCTTGACAAAGTACAGGTTGAAAGTCTCATGCCCCTTGAATACAAGTACCTACTCCATGTGTTACTCAACTCGGAAAACAAAGCAAGTTCAAGTTAAATATCATTGTAAGTAATAATAGTATCATTAAGAGCGTCAACTGGGGTACCTCTTGTCCCAGGATATGGAACAAGCCCATATCAAAATGACAAGACAAACAAACACAATGAACAATCTCAACACCCTTTTTATTTACCATTAGATAACTTTTTATTGTAAGGTGTATCACAGAAGGTTCACCATAGCATGTAAGTAAATTTCCAGCATGAATGATGCATGGCTTAGATTAGCGGCCCAGGCGTCTCTCTAACCATTTATACAAACTCATTTAAACTCACTTCATTTCCACATTTATTTCACCCATGGTAAGCATCCATAAACAAAAGTACATGATATCCATAAACTCACTCTGAACCAAAGACATTTGTCAAGTCCACAACATCATAATTTTAATCACAATGGGTCATGTTTATTTAATGCAATGAAATTAAAGTGTGCATCAAGTTCGAGAGAGCTCTATAACCAACTTTGTCCATAACAATCAACAACATAAATATCATGATAAATATACTCGGAATAGCATAAAGCTAATAGGTAGATATGGTGGACTCACTGGAAAAACTTTGGTTGAAGGTGTTGGAAACAAGTTTTTGCTTGTTGGAATTTTTGGGCTAGCAAGAGGGAGAAAGTTGACCATCTAAATGCATGCATGAGTGTCCATAGAACTAACTAATCCATGTTAAAACAAGGTAAAATAACATTTAGCATCAAAACATGAATAAAAGATAGCTCTTGATAAAATACTTGCAAATTATTACTCATTAATAAGCTCATGAATTATGCAACTATATGTGTCTTTTAAAATCAACTCCTACATCCCTTTTCCCAATCTTATAATAGCATCCAACATAATTCAACCCAAATTTCCAGTAGCTCTCTCATATATAAATGATAGTGTGGTGGTCTCACAAAATAAAAATCAAACCTAAACAAACAAAAAGACGCTCCAAGTTTATGCGATAAAGTGTTTCGATCGAAAAACAAAAATTAGACGTGTGCAAACCGAGAGTGTGTAGGTCCAGTGGGGTTGTCTTCACATCCTCAAGCTTATGGTCTTCACCATCCTTGGATAGCTCTTGGTGCATCTCCTCTAATCCCTGTGAAAAAACTTCAAACACCGTTTCTCCCATTTCTTTTTCTGTGGGGTGCATTAGTAGTGATAAACAAATAGATTTCTTGATGCATATAATCCTTAGACAAAAATTCATATGAATGTCCAGAAAGTGTATAATGTTGTATGCCTACTCATAAACTCAATTGGATCAAAAAGATTCATGTTAAAAGTTCTAAGCATGCATCAAACAAAATGGGATCTGTCCAGAAAAACAGCAGCTGCTAAACATATTTTTCTACCCTACTTAACTTTGTCGGAAAATTCTGACAAATTCATGCATACAGAGGATGAAAAGTTGCTACTACAGTTTAAATATGAGATCATTCGGAGTTACAGATTAAGAAATAAAAATCATACCGTGCACCGATTCGTGCAGGAATAAAATCTCCAAACGCTATAAGCAACTTCTTCACACCAAAATGAGTAAAACTTGGCACTTTTATTAAACATTTTCCAGAAACTAAAATAAACACTAAGTCTCTTGTTACAGCAAGAGGACACAAAGAAAATCACAAATAAAAACAACCGGGTTGCCTCCCGTAAAGCGCTTTCTTTATAGCCATATAGCTAGGCTTCTTACTTGATGTTTATCGGGACGAACTCATGCGGGAGCTTGAATGATGTGCCCCTCTTCCTTGGAAACTGTTCCATACATTTCTTGTGTGGAAACTGAAACTTCACATTCCCTTCTTTTGAATCAATGATAGCACCTGTAGTACGAAGAAAAGGTCTTCCAAGAATAATTGGACTAGAGGTTTTATTCCCCATATCCATGATTAGAAAATCAACAGGCACAAATGTCATATGTAACTCTACCATAACATCACTTACTTTTCCTAAAGCATGTTTAATGGAATCATCAGCAAGTGCAAGTTCAATAGAGCATTTTTCAAGATTTTTTAATTCAAGTACTTCATATAGTTCTTTAGATAAAACAGAGACACTAGATCCTAGATCAAGTATAGCATGGTGTGTCTCTTTTCTAATGGTTACTAGGACTTTGGGAATCCATATATCCCCAAGCTTAGGTGGTATCATAGCCTCTTGGTTGTACCTAGCAATCTTTTCTTTTAAGACATGATTAGTAATATAAGAACCAAAACCAGCTTGGTTATAGTTGATGGAAGGATCACTTGCAAATTTTTGTAAGATAGATATTAATTCATGCAAACTACAATTCCCTAAGTCAAACAATGGTTTCTTGACTTCACTAAGCATTTTAACTTCCTCAATCCAAACAAAATTATCATTTCTTCTCTTTAAAGCAGCATTAAAGGCTATTTGGAGATCATCCTCTTTTTCAACATAATTCTTAATATCCTTGTCTAAAGGTCCCAACATAGAAGATATTCTTTCATTTAATTCCCTAGTCAACTTCTTTTTAGACTTGGCATAATTCAATATAGTTTCCATTTTCAAAGAAATTCCCAAAATAGTGTTGTTTGTCTTCTTCATACTAGATTTTGTATGAAGGATAAATGAATGCATCTCATTTTTAGTAGGATAATCTTCCATATAAGTTTGTAGACATAATATTGACCTATCCATAGAAACTTTTAGTTGTTTGATCATAATTTCATCTTTTGATTCTATAGAGTTTCCAAATAGATTTTCCATTAGATTATTGGCATGTGAGGGATTTCCAGAGGCAAATCTTCCACTAGTTAATGAGTCTAGAAAACATTTTGACCACCCATCTAGACCATTATAAAAGTTTCTTATCAAAGTAGCAGGGGTATATTTGTTGACACCATTTTTACTAATGCCCTTAATTCTAAACCAAGCATCCATTAACGACTCTCCATAGTATTGACCAAAATTGTTCATTTCAACACTAGAAGCCATTTTAATAAAGTTTTTATGTGTTTTTTAATTTTTTATGCAAAACTGAAAATAAATATGCAAGACAATGACAAAACAAGATAAATTGCTTTGAAGGTAAAGATGGATAAGATGATGCTCACGTAGGTGCAACCTCCCCAAGCTTAGGTGTTAGCACAAGTTGGTGATGAAGTTGACTTGGTGAGATATCCTTGGATAAACCCGGCGCCAGAAAACAGAGCTAGTGCAGGGGACCCTTGGATAAACCTTTCAGCAATGATTCCCCGGCAACGGCGCCAGAAAACAGTCTCGATGGCCCTTCACGTAGTAACCTACGTGAAAAGTAAATGGGTTAGGTTGAGACTCCAAGTGAAGAGTGTGTAGTAAGTGGAAGACGTGTTTTCCCCACGAGGGGTGACTCAAGGGTTTAATATCGAACTCTCGGGGAATCAGTAGTGAAGATTTATCTTTCCTATCCTTCTTTTGGTTACCTACAAAACAAAGTAAATGTTATGGTCTTCAACCTCACCTTGTGGTTGTCAAGCACAATGTGTGAGAATGATATCAAGATAATATGCAATGCAAACAAGAAATAAATATGCAATGGTGGTGAATAAATATGCAAGGATGGTGGTAGCAATGATAAATGATATTTTTGGGTTTTATATGATGAATGCAAGATGGAAAAGTGTTCTTGTATTTTCGAATTTTTAAATGGCAGAAAATGGAAAAGTGATAAAAGTGGTTGGAAATGTGTTTCTTATGATTAAAAATGGACCGGGGTTCATGGTTTCACAAATGCACTCTCTCTTTAATAAAGTGCTAGACAATGGAACACTAGAGTTGACATATGAGATTGCAACACAACAGTTTAATGACAAGTTATAATTACATGGGCATCACATCCTAACATAGAGACCTTTTGGTTATTAGTCTCTCTTATACTCCACCAAGATGCGAACTAAATCATAACAGCTCAGTAATTAAGATAACTCAGAGTATAGCAATAAGTATCATGACATGAAGTTAAAATAAGAACATGCTAGATCTAGTCATGGAGGAAGTGGCAATGGTCACACCCACATCTCCGGTAGCATGGTATTTATTTTTATCCCTAGTGAGGCAACAAAGTAAGGTAAAACACCCAAGTGGATCGCAGAACTTTCTCTCACGTTCACTGCATTAGCCACCCCTCGTTACTCTAACTAATGCACACGTTCCCCCTCACACGCTCTCATAAACATTCTTGATCATGACAAGTAAATAAGAACGGGGTACATAATATGCATCTACTTTCATAACTGAAACAAAACCATTGCAATCTCAAACATATATTAACTCATGAAAAGATCCACCACAAAGGTATTACATAGATGACCGTAATCATGTTCAGCAGCTCATACGGTACTAATTAGTGAAGCTCGAGAGAGAGAGAGATACATAAGTTACTTCCACAAACCCATAGTCCAGAGGTGGACTACTCCCTTTTCATCATGGAGACGGTGGAGAAGTCGTTGGAGAAGATGGAGACCACGCCGGCAGCGCCCCGCTGGAGTTTTCCCCCTCCAATCTGCAACTCCAGGTCTCTGTTTCGGTGTTTCTGTGTTTCTGCGGCGCTCCTTCCAGAGAACGTCGGGGGACTATTTTTATAGGCGGTTTTAGGTCAAAACAGAGTCGGTGGAGGAAAGATCGACGACAACGGAGCTCCGAGGGCCAAAAAGGGGGGGGGGTCCCACGCGGCCAGGTACTTGGGCCGCGTGGGCCCACTCATCTGGACCCTCAGGCCTCCGCTTGTTTGCTTCCTTCGCTCCCACGCTTTGTTCCTTCCAAAAACTGATGCTCGTAAATTTCAGGTCATTTGGACGTCGTTTGGATCCCAGAAACATTAAAATATAGAAATAGGGTTTTCTGCCTGCGTAGGGTTAATTCCATAAAAAATAGGAAACATATCAAATATTCCCAAAATCATTATAAAACAGTGATATAACCCTTATATGATGCAAATATGACTGGAATATAAGTAAAAATAATGCAAAGTTCATGTATGCATTTTACATGCATCAAGCCCTCACGGCTCTGAAAACTCAATTGACAAATGCACCGGTTCTTGCGGCCCCTAAAGACAAAGATCCTTTGTTGCTTTACATCGCCACAAATTCACGAGCAGTCAGTGTAGTGGCCGTTGTGGAAAGACAGGAACCAGAAAAAGAGTATCCAGTCCAGAGGCCAGTATATTACGTCAGCGAAGTGCTTACAATTTCCAAACAACGGTACCTCCAGTGGCAAAAGCTAGTATTTGGCGTATTCATGGCGAGTCGCAAGCTGAAACATTATTCTCAAGAACATTCGATAACGGTGGTCAGTGCAGCGCCATTGGCAGATATAATCCGCAACCGTGAAGCTACGGGGAGAATAGCCAAGTGGGCAATAGAGCTGGGACCATATCACATCAATTGTGAGCTGCGAACATCCATTAAGTCGCAGGCCTTGGCTGATTTCATTAATGATTGGACAGAAATTCATTCATATCCTAGTACCCGGATGCAAAGTACTGGGTCATGCATTTTGATGGATCCAGACAGCTACAAGGATCGGGGCCGAGAGTTGTATTAATGTCGCCCAAGGGAGACAAGTTGAGATACGTGCTTCAAATACACTTCAACTGCACAAACAATGTGGCAGAATATGAGGCGCTACTCCACGGACTTCGCATTGCGAAAGAGATGAATATAACTCGCATATGTTGCTTTGGAGACTCAGACCTGGTGGCACAGCAGGTGTCTGGTACATGGGATAGCAGGGATGCTAACATGGTGGCATACAGGAGGGAAGCAGATCAGATCGCAGGACATTTTGCTGGGTTCCAAGTTGACCACATTGATAGAAGGCAAAATGAAGCAGCAGATGCCTTGTCTCGCATAGGATCTAACAGACAGCCAGCGCCTCCCAATGTTTTCCTAGACGCATTGCATAATCCATCAGTTAAGCCTCTTACGAGTTAGAAATCGCTGATCTGGAGGTCAATTCGGCATTAGTTGTGGCTTTACATGAACTACCAGAGTGGACAACACTTTACATGGCGTACTTGGCTCACGGAGAGCTCCCAGAGGATGAAGTGGAGGCTCGAAAAATGATACGGCGATCCAAGGCCAATACAATTATCAACAATGAGCTATACAAGAGAAGTATCTCAGGAACATTCCAAGGATGCGTATCACCAGAAGAAGGACAAAAAATCTTGAACGAAATTCATGCAGGCGATTGTGGCCATCATGCTTTGTCCAGATCTTTGGTGGCAAAGGCGTTCAGACATGGTTTTTGTTGTGGCTCATGGCGTTAGCAGATGCTGAACACATTGTCAGAGTATGCGACGGATGTCAAAGATATGCTCGGCAAGATCACATGTCGGCTCAAGCCTTGTGTACAATCCCCATTACATGGCCGTTTGCGGTCTGAGGCTTCGACATGGTGGGGCCCTTTAAACGATCCTCCAATGGAAAAACTCACCTCTTAGTCGCAGTGGACAAGTTCACTAAATGGATTGAGGCAGAGCCAGTTGCAGATTGTGAAGCTGAAACAGCAGTCAAGTTCTTGAAGAAGATAGTATTTCGCTTTGGATATCCCCACAGCATCATCACAGACAATGGCAGCAACACTTCTGAAGGAGCCACTCAAATCTTCTGTGCCAATAATGGAATAAGACTAGACCTTGCATCAGTATCGCACCCACAAAGCAATGGACAAGCAGAGCGTGCCAACCAGGAAATTCTCCATGGAATTAAGCCGCGCCTTATTGAAAAGGTTGAAGCCTCTCTAGGATGTTGGGTGGACGAATTGCTAGCTGTGCTATGGAGCTTGAGAACAAACCCAAACAGATCTACGGGATACAAACCTTATTTTATGGTTTATGGGGCAGAAGCAGTAATGCCAAGCGACATCATACATGATTCACCAAGAGTCGTGGCTTATATCGAGACAGATAATGAGATGGCCGGGAAGATTCGGTGTATACTTTGGAAGAAGCTAGAGATTTAGCTGCATCAAGGTCAGCGGTTTACCAGCAAGACTTGCGGAGATATCATGCTCGACGCATCAGAACCCGCACCTTTCAAGAAGGAGACCTGGTGCTGCGACTCAAGCAAGACCATCAAGGAATGCACAAGTTGTCATCCCATGGGAAGGACCCTACATCATCTGTAAAAATCTGCATAATGGGTCATATTATTTGATGGATGTGCGAGAAGAAAATAGCAGCCTTCCGGAATTTGAGGATCGTCTTGAACTGCCTCGACCATGGAACATCGCGCAATTGCGACCATATTACACCTAAAAGCTAATCAGAGCTGAGTATCATCTTCATAGCTAATCAGAGCTGAGTATCATCTTCACAGCTAATCAGAGCTGAGTATCATCCTCACAGCTAACTAGAGCTGGTTATCATCAAAGCTACTTAGAGCTATCGTCACGGCTATTGTAGCTGATTATATAAAAAACTGATCGCCCCCTACGTGCGATCGTACCAAAAGTGTATTACACATTGTATAAAAAATCGACTGCAACCTACGTGCAGTCGTACAATGATTAATGAAATAAAGCCGGCACCCCTGCTATGCAGAAGGTCGTCGTTTTGCCTCAAACTACCAATTGAGCTGAGTCTTTTATTTTATTTATCGTCGGTTCCTTGGGGGCTTTGATGCTTTATGAGCTCAGCTTATTACCTTGGAATCTTGCCAACCTACTGGCATTATTCTGATTGATCAGCCTTGAGGTTGGATGCAACTTGCATTATGTGGCCAAAGTACCGGCATGTGGCATCAATCGAGTCTGAATGCCTATCATGGACTTTCTCGACACTGAACACACATTTAGCCTGGGAAATATCGAGTCACGCGAGGGCCCACCTAAAGGATTTCTGAGAAAATCGACAGACCTGCCTACACGGTCTATGTACAGCCTATAGTACGAAATTATTAACAGACCTACGTACAGGTCAATGTACTGCTTATAGTACAAAATTATTTGCAGACCTATTTACAGGTCAATTTGGTAATCATTTTATCATCAAAATATTTGTTTTTTGAGGTTTCAGGAGATGATCATCAAATATTTCAAGAAGCATTGAGGTGATCGTCAATCCAATCAACTCAATATTGGGGGCTGCGGGTGTGTTATCAAAAATTTGAAGCAATATTCTGAAGAAACAAAAGGGCATTACAGTCAGCCCGTGGAGGTACTCCCAGGACATCCAAGTGCAGGGAAGGCTTGTAGCCACAACAAAGGCTAAGACCATCATGATCATTGAGTCGACCAAAAGAGGTGCTACATTGAAAATCAAGCCAGAGAGCGGAACTCTAGACTAAATATTCAAAACAAAGGCTTGGAAGATACAATTCATTGTCCTATGAAATTCAGGCTACACTTGGGGGCTAATGTTGGGGGAATACTTGACCCGCGGCTCATCAAGTGAAATGCGCTTATTATGAGTTCACGGCCGCACCATCGATGGGCTTACACGAAGATGGGCCGACCCAAAACCATGATGAGAAAGATCTAGAAGGTCGAAGATAACTTGACTTGGAAGACATGAAGTCATTTAGTCTCCAAATAGGACTCCGGCTTATACTTTCCTTGGATGAAAGACTTTCCTTGTAACCTAGCGAGCCTCTGTACATAAAGAGGACTCGCAGGACTTAGAGGGGGTAGAGACAAGTTCTAAACCCTAGAACATACGGCGACTCGGCATCTCGATCGCCAACCCTTGTAACACCATATTCCAATCAATATCAATCTAGGATAGGCAGGACGTAGGTCTTTACCTCACATTGAGGGGCCGAACCTGGGTAAATATTGTCTTCTTCGTGCCCTGTGATCTTAAGCTCGGAGACACTTGACTCGCGCAATCCCACGCCTACGAAGTCATCGCAATGACATCTGCCGAGATTAACCCATGACACTAGCGCACACGCCTCACGATAGGCCAAATCTTCTAAGGTTTCAGCGTCAGACCTTCCCGGGAAAACAATATAGATGATGCTCCTAGAACAGTCCCTCCTCATCTCGTGCCACTGCATCCACGGTTCCGCAGCCCGTGTTCGTCCCCACGACTGCATCCACATTCATTTTCACCCTCCCGCTAGGCGGCGGGATCCATGCCAGCGCGGTAGCTGGTACCTCAGTGGCGGTACCCTCCTTCTCTTGTCTCCTATAGACCCAGATCGGCAATGAAGGTTTCCACAGAATGGTGTACAGTCAAAGGGCTCTTGTAAACCTATTCATGGATTGCTTTTCTTCATGCATGCCAGATCGCCCACACCGTCACAAACACTTTGACCTGATCCTCGTGCTTGAGGGTGTTGACTAAAGAAGCCAACCAAGCTCGAGCATCTTCCTCACCCGAGCAGCAGAGATGCTCGGTAATTTTCTCGTCCACTAATGCCCATACGCTCCTCGACATGGTGCAGTCGAGTAGGGCGTGGAGCCATGAGTCTTGTGCTCCGCACAACTGGCAAGGATCATTCTCTGCCATTCTTCGGTGATGCCTAACCGTGTTCGTCGGCAGCGACGGCTTGGCTAGCCGCCAGAGAAAAACACGTACCTTGGCTAAGTTGACGAGGGAATATATTGCGGTGTTGCTTCTATCTCCCCGGCAACGGCGCCAGAAAATATGCTTGATGCGTGTAACGTCACACGTCAGTTGGGAACCCCAAGAGGAAGGTATGATGAGTGCAGCAGCAAGTTTTCCCTCAGTATGAAACCAAGGTTTAATCGAACCAGTAGGAAAACGAGGTTGCTTCGAAGGTGTTGGTGAAGGAGTGTAGTGCGGCGCAACACCAGGGATTCCGGTGCCAACGTGGAACCTGCACAACACAATCAAATTACTTTGCCCCAACTTAACAGTGAGGTTGTCAATCTCACCGGCTTGCTGAAAACAAAGGGTTAAACGTATCGAATGGAAGATGATGTTTGTTTGCATAAAACAGTAGAGAACAATGATTGCAGTAGATTGTATTTCAGATGTAAAAGAATGGACCGGGGTCCACAGTTCACTAGTGGTGTCTCTCCAATAAGATAACTAACATGCTGGGTAAACAAATTACAGCTGGGCAATTGACAATTGATAAGTGCATATAACATGCATGTGTGAGTTGTGGTGTCTACTATGAGATTCATTTGGGCATTACGACAAAGTACATAGACCGCTATCCAGCATGCATCTATGCCTAAATAGTCCACTTTCCGGTTAACATCCGTACCCCTTCCAGTATTAAGTTGCAAGCAACAGACAATTGCATTAAGTAATGTGCGTAATGTAAACAATACATTCATCCTTGAATAAAGCATTGCTGTTTTACCCCTAGTGGCAACAACACATCTACAACCTTAGAACTTGCTGTCACTATCCCAGGTTAAATAGAGGTTGAACCCAACTATCATGCATAAATACCCCCTCTTGGAGTTACAAGTATTCACTTGGCCAAGGCTTCAACAAGTAACGGAGAGCATGCAAGATCACAAATGACATAGACATGATAATATAATATTCAGCTCCACATAGGTATCAATATAAGTCAGATCCCAGCAAACACAACATGTAGCATTACAATAAGATGATCTTGATCATGATAGGCAGCTCACAAGATCTAAACATGATGGCACAAGTGGAGAAGACAACCATCTAGCTACTGCTATGGACCCATAGTCCAAGGATGAACTACTCACGCATCACTCCGGAGGCGGGCATGGCGATGTAGAGCCCTCCGGTGATGATTCCCCTCTCCGGCAGGGTGCCGGGAAGAGCTTCAGAACCCCCCGAGTTAGGGTTGACGACGGCGGCGGCAGCGAATATGTTCTGGATGAAAGGCTCGGTGTTTTAGGGTTTTCACGTCTCGGGGAATAAATAGGCGAAGGGGCGATGTCGGCGGACCCCCGAGGGGCCCAAACCACCAGGCGGCGCGGTGGGCCCCTGCCGCGCCGCCTGTGGTTTGGCCACCTCGTGGCTCTTCGTCTCTCCTTCGGACTCCGTGTACGTGCTGGAAAAATAGGGACTTGGCCTTTTGTTTCGTGCAATTCCGAGAATATTTCCAGAAGTAACTTTCTGAAACCAAAAACAGCAGAAAACAGGGAACTGGCACTGTGGCATCTTGTTAATAGGTTAGTCCCAGAAAATGCATAAAAGTGATATGAAGTGTATATAAAACATGTAGCAAATGGTATAATATAAGCATGGAACAGCAGAAATTATGGATACGTTGGAGACGTATCAAGCATCCCCAAGCTTAGTTCTACTCGTCCTCGAGTAGGTAAAACGATAACAACAAATAATTTCTGAGGAGACATGCTTTCACACAATCTTGATCAATATATTGCAAGGCTCATGTCATGAATGAAGTGACTCAAAGCAATGATCTATAGTTTGCTAACAAATAGATAAAGAGTAAACAATGAATCATATAAGCAAAAACTTTTCATGAATAGTACTTTCAAGACAAGCATCAAAAAGTTTTGCATAAGAGGTAACTCATAAAGCAATAGATTCAAAGTAAAAGGCATTGAAGCAACACAAAGGATGATTAAGTTTCAGCATTTGCTTTCAACTTGTAACATGTATATCTCATGGATAGTTGTCAACATAAAGCAATATAACAAGTGCAATAAGTAAACATGTAAGAATCAATGCACACAAAGTTGACACAAGTGTTTGCTTCTAAGATAGAAAGGAGTAGGTAAACTGACTCAACATAAAGTAAAAGATAGGCCCTTCGCAGAGGGAAGCAGGGATTAAATCATGTGCTAGAGCTTTTTAAGTTTTCGAAAGCATATAGAGAGCACAAAATAAGTATTTGAGAGGTGTTTGTTGTTGTCAACGAATGGTAGTGGGCACTCTAACCCCCTTGTCAACCAGACTTTCAAGAGCGGCTCCCATGAAGGACGTTATCTCTACCAGCAAGGTAGATCATCCCTCTTCTCTTTTGTTTACACATGTATTTTAGTTTCTTTATAGATGACACTCCTCCCAACCTTTTGCTTACACAAGCCATGGCTAACCGAATCCTCGGGTGCCTTCCAACATTCACATACCATGGAGGAGTGTCTATTTGCAAAATTAAGTTGCTTACTGATAAATCAGGGCAAAACATGTGAAGAGAATTATTAATGAAAGTTGTAATTAATTGGGGCTGGGCACCCCGTTGCCAGCTCTTTTTGCAAATTATTGGATAAGCGGATGTATATGCCACTAGTCCATTGGTGAAAGTCTGACAAGATTGAAAGATAAAACACCACATACTTCCTCATGAGCTATAAAACATTGACACAAATAAGGAGTAATAAAGTTTTGAATAGTTTAAAGGTAGCACATGAAATATTTACTTGGAATGGCAGGAAATACCACATAGTAGGTAGGTATGGTGGACACAAATGGCATGGGTTTTGGCTCAAGTTTTGGATGCACGAGAAGCATTCCCTCTCAGTACAGAGTTTAGGCTAGCAAGGTTGTTTGAAGCAAACACAAGTATAAACCGGTACAGCAAGAATCACATAAAAACATATTGCAAGTATTATAAGACTCTACACTGTCTTCCTTGTTGCTCAAACATTTTACCAGAAAATATCTAGACCTTAGAGAGAACAAATATGCATCCCAAGTCTCAACAAGCTCTACGGTAGTTCTCCACTACTAGGCTTTAACTACATGATGCAAGAGCTTAAACATGATCTACTTGAGAGCTCAAAACAATTGCAAAGCATCAAATCGAAACAAGACAATGATCTACAAGAATGCATATGTCTTTTCCAATACCAACTACTACATGTAGCATTTTCTTTCTTCCAAACAAACACCAATCAATTTATTTAAACATAAACTCTCCAAATGATAATATAATGCAGCAAGAGAGTATTTATAAACAAGTGCTAACAGCTCGAAGAGATGCATGAAAAACAGGAGCTAAAAGCACTGCAGTAGCTAGTTAAGAATACTCAACAAATATAAGTGAAGAACATGAGTATTCACATGAAAAAGCGGAGCGTGTCTCTCTCCCACACAAGGATTGCTAGGATCCGAATTTATTCAAACAAAAACAAAAATAAAAACACACAGACGCTCCAAGTAAAGCGCATAAGATGTGAAAGAATTAAAATATAGTTTCACTAGAGATGACCTGATAAGTTTGTTGATGAAGAAGGGGATGCCTTGGGCATCCCCAAGCTTAGACGCTTGAGTCTCTCTGAATATGGTTGGGATGAACCACGGGGGCATCCCCAAGCTTAGGCTTTTCACTCTTCTTGATCACATAATATCACCCTTCTCGCTTGATCCTTGAAAACTTCCTTCACACCAAACTCAAGACAGTTCTCATTAGAGGGTTAGTGCATAATCAAAAATTCTCATATTCTGTAATGATACAATCAATCCCAAAGCTTCTGGACATTAGCTACAGCCACCAATGCTTTGTGGAGCAAAGAAATCCACACAAACACAGTAAAAGAGCGAATGCAAAACAAAAGGCAGAATCTGTCAAAAACAGAACAGTCTGGAATGACGAATTTTTTCGAGGCACTTAAGTTGCTCAGATGGATCTGGCCTAAAATAATGAAAGTTGCGTACATATCTCAGGAATATGCGTGATTTTTTCAGAATTTTTTGAATTTTCTACAGGGAGATAAGCTCAAATCCGTGACAGCTAAAAATCTGTCACTGCGCAGAAATCCAAATCTTGCATCAACTTTCAATATAGAACTTTACTTGGCACAACATTGCGATAAAATAAAGATACAAAGGAGTTGCTACAGAAGTAACAAAACTCCTTGACTCAAAGAAAACAAAAATAACAGCAAATAAAAACGATGGGTTGTCTCCCATAAGCGCTTTTCTTTAACGCCTTTCAGCTAGGCGCAGAAAGTGAAAATCAAGTGTTGTCAAGTGGCAAATCATTCAAATCATCAAAAGCTTCTTCCAACACACAGCTTGTAACAATGGGTATCTTAGATGTTCCTGGAGGTGTTTCATTACCTTTAACCGTACTAAAAGTTTTATCAATTTTAAGCTCATAATGAGTCTTTGGTTTTGGCACTTTAGGAACATACATAAACTTTTGCTCTCTACCCACATAAACTTTCTCCTTTTTAGACTTAAGAGAAGTAAAGGTTGAACTTAAGGTTTCAATAGCTTCCTCTAACTCATCAATTCTATGATTTTGGGTGTCATGGATATTATTATCCTCAAGAACAGTGATTCTTTCATTGATGGTGGCTATTGATTCATTAGTCTTACCAATACAATCAAGAAAATTTGGAAAAAAATTCTCCATAGAGTCTAACTTATTTATAACATCCTCCAAGGTGATCTCAATTTAATATCTTTAGTGGGTGGTGTTCCTACCAAACTTTCAATAATATTACAGGCTTCTAAAGCAGGAGTACCCAAGAAATTTCCACCTGTAAGAGTGTCTAGAACATACCTATACCAACTAGAGATACCAACATAAAAGTTCCTAAGGAGGATAGTGGTAGAGTGTTTCTTAGTACATCTATGATGAGCATCACTAATTCTATACCAAGCATCTTTCAAATTTTCACCTCCTAGTTGCCTAAAAGAACGAACTTCAACTTCAGGAGCATTCATTTTGAAAAACAAAATCAAACTGAATTAAACAAGTAACTAATTTTTTTGTGTTTTTGATAAAGAGAGCAAACAAGACTAAATAAAAATAAACTAAGCAAGACAAATAACAAAGTAAAGAGATTGGGTGTGAGAGACTCCCCTTGCAGAAGCAATTCGGTTTTCCCCGGCAACGGCGCCAGAAAAATGTTGCTGGCGCTAAGTTGACGAGGGAATATATTGCGGTGTTGCAACGGCGCCAGAAAATATGTTGCTGGCGCTAAGTTGACGAGGGAATATATTGCGGTGTTGCTTCTATCTCCCCGGCAACGGCGCCAGAAAATATGCTTGATGCGTGTAACGTCACACGTCAGTTGGGAACCCCAAGAGGAAGGTATGATGAGTGCAGCAGCAAGTTTTCCCTCAGTATGAAACCAAGGTTTATCGAACCAGTAGGAAAACGAGGTTGCTTCGAAGGTGTTGGTGAAGAGTGTAGTGCGGCGCAACACCAGGGATTCCGGTGCCAACGTGGAACCTGCACAACACAATCAAATTACTTTGCCCCAACTTAACAGTGAGGTTGTCAATCTCACCGGCTTGCTGAAAACAAAGGGTTAAACGTATCGTATGGAAGATGATGTTTGTTTGCATAAAACAGTAGAGAACAATGATTGCAGTAGATTGTATTTCAGATGTAAAAGAATGGACCGGGGTCCACAGTTCACTAGTGGTGTCTCTCCAATTAGATAACTAACATGCTGGGTAAACAAATTACAGCTGGGCAATTGACAATTGATAAGTGCATAAAACATGCATGTGCGAGTTGTGGTGTCTACTATGAGATTCATTTGGGCATTACGACAAAGTACATAGACCGCTATCCAGCATGCATCTATGCCTAAATAGTCCACCTTCCGGTTAACATCCGTACCCCTTCGGTATTAAGTTGCAAGCAACAGACAATTGCATTAAGTAATGTGCATAATGTAAACAATACATTCATCCTTGAATAAAGCATTGCTGTTTTATCCCTAGTGGCAACAACACATCTAAAACCTTAGAACTTGCTGTCACTATCTCAGGTTAAATAGAGGTTGAACCCAACTATCATGCATAAATACCCCTCTTGGAGTCACAAGTATTCACTTGGCCAAGGCTTCAACAAGTAACGGAGAGCATGCAAGATCACAAATGACATAGACATGATAATATAATATTCAGCTCCACATAGGTATCAATATAAGTCGGATCCCAGCAAACACAACATGTAGCATTATAATAAGATGATCTTGATCATGATAGGCAGCTCACAAGATCTAAACATGATGGCACAAGTGGAGAAGACAACCATCTAGCTACTGCTATGGACCCATAGTCCATGGATGAACTACTCACACATCACTCCGGAGGCGGGCATGGCGATGTAGAGCCCTCCGGTGATGATTCCCCTCTCCGGCAGGGTGCCGGGAAGAGCTTCAGAACCCTCCCGAGTTAGGGTTGACGACGGCGGCGGCAGCGAATATGTTCTGGATGAAAGGCTTGGTGTTTTAGGGTTTTCACGTCTCGGGGAATAAATAGGCGAAGGGGCGATGTCGGCGGACCCCCGAGGGGCCCAAACCACCAGGCGGCGCGGTGGCCCCCCTGCCGCGCCGGCCTGTGGTTTGGCCACCTCGTGGCGAGTCTTCGTCTCTCCTTCGGACTCCGTGTACGTGTTGGAAAAATAGGGACGTGGCCTTTTGTTTCGTGCAATTCTGAGAATATTTCCAGAAGTAACTTTCTGAAACCAAAAACAGCAGAAAATAGGGAACTGGCACTGTGGCATCTTGTTAATAGGTTAGTCCCAGAAAATGCATAAAAGTGATATGAAGTGTATATAAAACATGTAGCAAATGGTATAATATAAGCATGGAACAACAGAAATTATGGATACGTTTGAGACGTATCACCCCCTCCGATCATAATGCTATGCCCAGAAGTCATCAAACCTTCTGTTGCATATCAGAATCTCCTTTATTAGCTTAGCACCTGAGGTGGAGGAGGGGAAGGAGGAGCGCCGTGCGCTACCCTTCCCTGCGGCGCGGGTGGCGCCAAAGAGTGGGATTGCGCCGGGGCGGTTTTGGCAGCGTGGATGAGTTCTGTGACTCGCTGGAGCCATGCGTCATGCCCGGCCTCACTGGGGCGGTAGCTGAGTAGTTCCTGCGCCATGAGGAGTGTAGCCCCCGGCGTTGGTGGAGCTCGGGTGGAGATGTAGAGTAGCAGCAATTTTCCCTTGATTATAAAACCAAGATTATCAATCTAGTAGGACTTGGAGAAGGATTCGGCTTGGTGTCAATAGCAACGGCGCAGGAAATTGCTGACTTGGACCTGCACACACACAAACACTACTTTGCCCCAACGAAACAGAGAGGTTGTCAATCCCTCTGGCTTGCTGAACACAAAGGATTAAACGTATATGTGTAAAATAATATGAGAGCAAATATCACCAGCAAGCAAATGATTAGAAAAAGGTATGAAAACGGTTGTAAGCAATATAGGAAAATAGGACCGGGGTCCACCGATAACTAGTGGTGTCTCTCTAAAAGATAAACGTTTTGGGTAAACAAATTACAGCGAGAGAATTGACAAAGCATGGACGTATAACAATACTATCATGACATAAAGTTCACCGTTTCATTTAATATGGGCATTACGTCAAAATACATAGACCTTATCCAACTGCATTTACGACTAATAATTCACCCCGAGATCGCTATCCAGCATGTCACTTGAAAGTATTAAGTTGCAAGCAACAGATAATTGCAATAAGCATGGTGCATAATGTAATCAATGGTTACAACATATAGCAATAAACACCGCTGTTTTAGCCCTAGTAGCAACATCACATCTCAAGCCTTAATCGTTTATGTCAACTTGGGCTCAGACAAAAGAACCATTATTAAGAACCTGCTATCTAACATAAATACTCCCACTAAAGATACTAGTAATTACTTGGCCAAAGCATACACAAGAATCGGAGAGCATGCAAGATCATAAATAAAACATATCATAGATAAACTGAACCATAATGTCATAACTCCATAATTCATCGGATCCCCGCAAACACAACAAATAGCATTACATATTAGATGATCTTAATCATGTTAGAAAGCTCATAAGATCTAAGACAATGGAGTACAAGGAGAGAGACAACCATCTAGCTACTGCCATGAACCCGTAGTCTCGTGGTGGACTACTCACGCATCACTCCGGGGGCAGGAATGGTGGTGTAGATGCCTCCGGTGACGATCTCCCCCTCCGGCAGGGTGCCGGGAAGAGCTTCAGAACCCTCCTGAACTAGGGTTGACGACGGCGGCCACGAAACTTTTCGTGCATTTCTGATCGGGTGCCGAGGGTTTTCGGCACGAAGGGAATTTATAGGCGAAAGGGCGGCGTCAGTAGGTCTTCGAGGCGGCCAGGTGGGGCCTTGGCGCGGCCCAGCCTTGGCCGCGCTTGGGGTCATCTGGGGGCTGTGGGGCCCCCTGCAGGCGCCCTTCTGGCTCCGTCTTTGTTTCTTCGTAAAAATAATTCTTGTAAAATATGAGCGAAGTCCGAGAAACTTACCAGAATAACTTTTCTGAAACAAAAAGACAACAGAAAACAGGAACTGGCACTGTGTATCTTGTTAATAGGTTAGTTACAGAAAATATGCCAAAATGATATAAAACATTATAAAAACATGTGACAATGATATATAATATGTATGGAACAACCCAAAATTATGGATACGTTTGAGACATATCAGGGCGCTGCAGATTCTAGGTGCTTCAGGGTCTTGTGTGGCTGTTCTGGTAGGTTGAAGGTTATTCCGGGTGAAATCCCTGCCCAGACTCTCGGATCCGGTGCGGGCAACGGCGACGTCTGCGGACGTCAAACTCTTCCATGGTGGCATCATCATGGATTCGCATCTCCCTATCAGGGGTTAGGCCTTCGGGTGAAAATCTAGCTCCTTTGGAACGGGCATCGACGGCGTGCATGGCGGCTTTCCCTCGCTGGAGGCGATGCTTTCGAGGCCAATCCCAGTGGTTCTGTGATGGTCATTGTTGTTGCGTGTTCGATGGTGTTTTGGCGGCGATAGCTTCGCCGTGGGGTTGCCGAGGATGGTTGGGGCCGAATCCAAGGATACCTTGTTGGTGGTCATGAAGGTTTCGACAGTGTGTCCATGTCGTCCTGTTCCTGGGCATGTTGCCCTTCATCCAGTTCGGTGCTCGTCGATCTCGAGCAAGATGGATTAGGGGCCCTCTCCGACGGCGGCGGCGGCAGGAGCGGAGGCGTCTCTTGTGACCTAGGTGGGTCACCTGAGTCGTGCTCTCCCAAGTTGGACCTTGTGTTCGCGTGTCAAGGCCTTGGTACTTGATGGGACGCTTGGCCTTCACTGATGCCCTACGCCGCACTCTTTGGTGGGCTTGTAGCGTGGCCTCCTCTTCAGCTCTTTAGTCGACGTTGGTGAAGACCTCAAGCGAAGGACTCCATAGTTTATCTTGTGTTTGCTTGTAGCTGTTCTGGCCCTTCGTGTGCTTTGGTGTTGGGGTGTCTTTCTGTTTCCTTTTTTTCTTTTCTTTCGGTGGTGTATGAGTGTTGTTGTAATCCTGGCCGGTTGATAGCTTCGTTAATTCAAAGTCGGGCTCGTCTCGAGCCTTCCGTCTTTTTTTGCACGACAAATTAAACGAATAACACTTAGCCTTTGAAGTGTGATCCGTGAACTGTAGATTGTTAATACTTAGTATTTTTAATGTTGTTGTACAATGGAATCAACTCTCCATTTCTTTTTGCTGAATAATGTCATCACTCACATTGATTTCAATGATTACATATAGTGGCTTACACACTTGCCTTCTCATATTCTTGTTTTTTCATTCATTTATTGGGTTTCTCTTACTTTTAGGCAGGGGAGTTCATTGGAAATGGGTGGATCTTAAACTTTGAACATGTCAGATCTGTTGGTATGGTGGTTGAGAAAGTAGGACACAAACTATCGCTTTTGCTATTTATTTTTTGCTTGATTACTCAATTTATAAGATGATGTATGATCTGTTGCTAGTGCATTAATTTGATTAATTATTAAATTCTTTAGTTTCTATCTTTTGAAAAAGCATGCCTTCTGGATAAATACCAGATGTTCCAGCTTTGTATTCCAATATTTTCCGAGTCTCTCATATCCACACGAGACACAAGTTTAGTTTTTTCCTCCCTCTATGGCATCAAGTAACTTATCTCCTACTAGTTTTGTATTGCGGTCCACATGTACTTTATGCTACCAGAATAGCAAAAATAGAGATATATAGCTATTGTTGCCTGGTCATCAGAATGTGGGTAAACATATGCTACCAGTTTGTTGCTTCTATTGATGTCATATGTGAAATAGTTGCCTGGTTGCCACTTCGAAACTAAAACTTGTTATGGTCATGTAGTCAATTTTTGTGTGCAAATGACTACTCAATTGGTACATGCAGTAGTATTTAACTCGATAATAATCATAAATTCATAAATTATCAAATTTTCCTTTCGTTGAATAACATAGCATTTTTAATTAAAACTAATAGTAGCAGTACTACTGTGGAATGCTAATTTGGTCACTAAACTATAGCATTTTATTTTTAATTTGGCACAACTTGACCAAAATCCCCGAGAACAATTCTTGATGAATATATCTTCTTGGACATCTAAACTATCATGAGCCTATAAAATGTCCTTCATTACTTAATACTTGATTCTTCTTCTTCTTGATCTTTAATGTTGCAATCATGCTAATGTAAATATGTTTGAATTATATTGATTGTTCTGCAGGTAACCGGAGTTCTCTTGAGTTTTGCCCGAGACACATAAATGCTTTGCCCATTCCGTCGTTACTGCCCATTCATCCTAGTTACTGCACATTCCATTGTGTGGATCGGTCCCATGTCTCTGTAATGCAGTATACGTAGCATTATGTGGATTCATCCTAGTTACATCCCATTCCATTGTTACCCCTGTCTACTCCCAGATTGGCCAATGGTAGTATCGGATGTCCTTTTGTTTGTTTGTGTATCTTCTGCTAGATGGATTTAATATGCTTGTATGGATGTAACTTTGTGGACCGCAAAACCATCGATCAATCTGAGATGTCTATTTTTATTTATTTTTTCATAGCGTACGAGAAATAAACTAACGAGAGCAGGAGATGCACGCACGGCGATGAAATTGATTCACGACTGGATGGGCTTGTTTGAGTACATATACCAATTTATATTCGTGTTACGTGATGGTAGGTGTGTTTTTTTTTCTCCAATTTTAGGCTGGTTTCCTGCCTACTCTCTTCTTCTTGATTGATGGAAAGTGGCAAGTTTTTGTCTCGCTTCAAAAAGTTGTACCACACCATTCTATTTAAAGGAGAGACACAAATTATTTTTATCACTGGAATCTTCCATATACATAGTGCTACCTATGTTGTAGACATACAACATTCCAAATAATGATTAAAATACCACAAATTTATATCCGATGTGCAAAACAGTAAGGCTAACGATCCTATACTATCCTATGTTTGCATTAGTGGCTGCTTCCAGGTTAATCCTTCACCCAACATGGAGCGAATGGAAAAGATTCTACGATATCAGCATACCTATCATGGTTTATACACTTGCCCAAGTGTTGAATCTTCGAGCTATTAAAATGGTAGGCTAGTGTTTTTCCACACCCATAAAATAATACAATCTCTTTATAAGGGTGAAATCCAAGACGGTGGAAATAAGGATCTTCACTGCTGCACTCTCTAGGCCAATCTACAGTGTCAATCGTGTTTCTATCGTCAGAGTTCCATTAAAACTATCTTCCATCGACTCAAGGCATGTGCCATTCATCCATTTTGTTTCCAGCGGATCACATGACTCTACGATCCACGTTTCATCAGCGTAATTTGTGTGATGATATAGCTTCACAGGCTCGAGGTTCATCTTATTCCTTAACAACCACTTCGTACAACAACACGATTCTTCGAGGAAATAAATCTCGAACATAGATCGGCTGTGTCCAAATGCGCAGTACACCCCGTCTTTTGACTTTCCTAAACGGGGACTTCCTTTTCTTTTTCTGGTGGAACTTAATAACTTGGTATGTGTCATTTTGTGGGTTTATCCCTTGAAAACCGAATCACTTGTCAAAGCACTAATAAATTGTATTATAAATCATGCTAATACGAAAGCTAGTACACCTAATAAAGGGGTGAGTTTGTAGGTAGATAGTACCACAAAACAAAGTGTTTTCCATAGAGAGCGTATAGTTGCTCCTGCTAGTAGGCGGCATGGTATAAATTAATCTTCATAACTTGGCGATTTGACTTGGAAGATTGTACCAGCTGCATACCCTTTTCATGCAAATGACCTCTCCTCCCATCTTCCCGTTTTCGACGGTGGCACGCCATCGAAGCGAGAGCTCGGTGGCGGTTCTCTGAGCGTCGACGTTGTGGCACGCCAAGCCTTGCACACGCGGCGTGTCACGCACCGAGACCCTGCCCGGTAGAATGACAGCCGCCGCGCGCCTATAGACCCGAAAGTCTCTACACGTGCTAGGCTAGTGAAGTAGGCATTAAACCAGCACAGTGGATCAAAACAGCTCATTTACTCATATTTATAAGATTATTACGTTTACAAGAATAGAAGGTTCTCTATTCGTATCCCACCCAACTGGTCCAGCCTACTCTTCAGGTGACGTCTTTTTCCGCTGCGCACTCTGATAACTGCATCTAAAAACAGAGGATAGCAAGGGTGAGTACAACAAGCAGGGGCGGAGCTGGAGTAAAAGTAACCCTGATGCCCTACAAAACAGTGAACAAGTATAGTGGCCTACTACTGCTTAAATGGTCTTGTGATTTGTGAAAAATGGGCTTCCTGATGCACTCTTGGTGGCCTAACCTGATGCCAAAAGCCATTTAGATGGTAAGTAAGGCTAAAAAAAATCTTGGACCCTGATGCATGTGCATCAGGGTGAGCCCAAGCAGCTCCGCCCCTGACAACAAGAGTCATACTCAGCAAACAATTCATACACTTTCATATACTTTGTAAAATACACTAGGTTTTCAGAATACGAGTAAATCATTGTATGGTTAAGTTGTTAGTCAGGTTAAAACTCATGGTAAATCATTGTATGATTAAGTTGTCAGTCTTTGGGCCATTATGCAGTGTCAATCGCATTTCCATCGTCAGAGTTCCATTCAAAACTACCTTCCATCGACTCAAGGCTTGTGTCATTCGTGGAAAATACAACACCACAACTAACATGATGTCCACTAACTATCATGGCCGTCCAACTGTGTTGGAGATTCGTGCAGCTGCTTTGACCGCTCCTCTTGGTGTGAACGCACTTCCGCTTTCTGCGCCGCACGCGCCTGTACTTTGCCGGGCAGTACCTAGCTTAGATGTTTTGGATCACAGTCATAAACGATGGGTAGATAAGGCAATATATTTTCTGCCTAACCCGCTGCTACAGTTTATTTCTTTCTCTCCCCAACAGCTGCCTAGCCCGCTGTTTTTCGATGCATTATTGGTATATGGATGCAAGTTACTGGTAGGATTTTGATCGATATGGATGCAAGGTGCTTGTAACCTTGTACGATGCTTTTTAGCATCAAGATTTTTTTATGCATAATCCGAAATCTCTATTTATGTATATGGATGAAGGTGCTTGCAGGATTTTTAATGCATCAAGATATTTTTTTGTTAATTCATATTTCCAACAAAATGGTTAATACATATTTCCAGATTTTTTTTGATGAATATGCATGAACCATGGTAAAAACATTTGGATGCTTTAACTGTATTATATTGATTCTGAATCAATTGATTAGATTTTTTTGCTAATGCATGATAATTTTTCTGATAAAAAATTGTTAATGCATCGGTTTGAATTTCGTGTTAATGCGTGATAATTTCTTATATGAAAAAATTGGTAATACATCGATCTAATTTTCTTTTCCTGTAAATGCGTCAAGATCCCAAACTCATGTTAGTACATCAAGATCAGAATACATGTTGTTAATGCACAATATTTTTTAGAATTAATGTACAAGATTTTGTTACATTCGAATGCTTCCTAATATGAATGAAGTGATGTTTTCTAAATTTGAAGTTCTTGTCCTAAATATTCTTGTTAATGCATATATGGTTTCGTTTAGCCAGAAATAAAATGCTAATGCATGATCCAATTGTCTACTGTCAAAAGTGAGGCACAGCGGGGGAAAAAGACCTAAGGGTATTTTAGGCAATATGAGTGGGTCCAGTCAGGTGTGGTTAGGAAGAGTAGAATCTTTGCAGGAGATTACGTGTTTCCTGGGAAGTCAAAGACCATCGCTGCACTTCGTAGGGGCATGTAGCTGGCTCGGATCCCTAAGTGAACCAACGGTATGGATAGTTGGTGGAGATCAATGTAGTTGTGGAATCGTTGCGTTGGTCATTCGTCCATTCCGTTTCTAGCGGATCACATGACTCTACGATCCATGGTTCGTCTGCGTAACTTGTGTGATGATATAGTTTCACAGGCTCGAGGTTGATCTTGTTCTTCAACACCCAGTTCATATGACCACGCGATTCTTCCAGGAAATAGATCTCGAACATAGATCGGCTGTGGCCAAATGCACAGTACACCCCGTCCTTTGACTTTCCTAAACAGGGACTTCCTTTTTTTTTTTTTGGGAACTTAATAACTCGGTATTTGTCATTTTGTGGGTTTATCCTGCGAAAATCGAATCACTTGTGAGAACACTAATAAACTATATTATAAATCATGCTAATACAAAAACGAGTAGAATTAATTAAGGTGTGAGTTTGTAGGTAAGATACTACCTCAAAACAAAGCGGTATCCACAGAGAACGTATAGTTGCTCCTGCCAGTAGGCGGTGTGGTACAAATAATCTTGGTAACTTGTCGATTTGACTTGGATGACTGTGCCGGCGGCAGTCCCTTGTCGCTCAAATGACCTCTCCTCCATGCCGGAGCTCCCGGTTTCCGACGGGAAGACATGCATGAGCCATGATGTAAGGTGAAGGCGGCCAGTCCATGGCAGAGAGCGGTGCATACCGGGGGGGCATATGTCTAGAGATATGATCAGACGGCAGCTCGTTGGGACCAAGAGCACCTCGTAGTGCGGCGACACGGCGGGATCGTAGAGGAGGTAGTGGTTGTCCGCGCAGCACTTGCAAGAGCGTGGCCGTGGTGGCAGCCGCGTGATCTGGCGTGTGGCGGGGTTCAACACGTGGTAGGAGGAGACCGTTGCAGCAGTGCATGAGCTCCGGCACGGGTAACGCGTCCTTGAGGCCGCGGAAGGTTCCCACGACGTGGAAGGACGGGAGAAGAGCATCGGGGTGACCGAGTCCGTGGCCCTGGAGGGGCGCGCAGCAGACTGTGGGCGTCGACGGTGGCACGCCAAGCTTTGCACACGCGGCGGAGGATGTCCACCAGCACGTCGTGGTGCTCATGCAAGTCCATGTTGTCGATCGATACGTCGGTGGCGGCAGTGGTTGCGTGCGAATGGTATATGTAGCGCATCCGATGAAATGAAAAGGAGTTGAATCCTAGTCGATGAAGTTGTCGGACGCAACCAACCAAGAAGGAAAAAAGGAAACAACCTTCCACGATGGGACCCACCTCCTTGCCTTATCTCCTACTAGCTCGGTCCATCCCTTCCGCTCGTCCGTGGCAACAACATATACAAAAATAAGCACTGATTTTTTTTTTTTTTCGCAGCACAGGCAACCACAAATGTCATTTCGTCACGAAACTTTGCAGAACCTAGCCAAATGTATACATATATTTGAGCCACTAACAACATTCACCGCTGAAGTTGTTTCTGAATTTCTTGGAACTGAAATTGGCATGCCACAAAGTTGCTGGTAGTGAAGAATATAACTGAATATAACTGTTTGCTGGTCTAGTTGCTGGCCATGTACATAGTTCCTACCTGGCAGTTTGTTCCCTGTACATAGCTACTGCACATACCTATCAGTGTTTGTTCAGCAAAATTTATGTTTAAGTTATTGATCAATGCAGAATAGCAGTAGGATATTCACCCAAAACTGCGAGTGTCGTGTTCTCCACAGGGACTAGGCGACAAGTATCGAGCTTCGGCTAAAGTTAGATCACAATATAAAGGTGGATTTGCAGGAAATTAAATCTAACTAGCAAGCATCTTTTTGGTATTTTCAGTTTAATGAACAACACAAGGCAGAGCCAACTAAAAGAAAGAAGACACACATACCATCTGACAAGCATACATAAAAGACAGGGAAGAAGCAATTTATTAGACAGGGATAGAAAACATCACAAGGGCACAACCACACAGACTAGAAACTGAACATAAATTGCACACACGAGTAGCAGTTTTAATAAGCACAAGCACAAACGTAGCACAGGTTCACTTGTGACTGAATTACACACACAAGCACATACACATACACGAACAGAATACTACAAAGGTTCAAGAGTAATTAGACTAGTGCACAAGCGGACACATAGTTTATTCAGCAATTAAGAGAGAGAGGGGATCGGATGGATTCAACCACACGGGACTGCTTGCTTGGTGTTGAGGAGCCGGATGGAGGAGTAGCAGGGGAGGTTGAGGAAGAGCAGCACTTGGGGTCTGAGAAGAGCAGCAGCAAGTCGTCGGTGCCTTGGGGCAGAGCAGCAGCAGGGAGGTTGAGGAAGATCTTCAGGTCGCCGTCTTCTTCGTTGCGGGAGCTGGGATAGGTGAATTGCAGCAGCTCGCAGGGCATGGGATGAAGCAGCTCGTGGGGTATGTGATGCTGGGAAACGCTGTGTAGTGGAGGATCGGCGGCGCGACGCCTCGCCGGCCTGGCCGAGGCGGCGGCCGGAGGTGGAGAAGAAGGTAGGGGATTAGGGATAGAAGTGCCAGGCCTACCAAAGACATGGAGGCTGCGGCCCTTTTCTCCCGATCTGGTGTGGTCTTTTTCATCTTTGTCCCTCCACTTCTCTCCTTTCTTCACAAGTTTCATCTGAGCCCTTGCCATCTTCTTTTACTTCATACACGAGTCCCTCTGAATATTTGTACATCAGCAGCTTGTCCAAAATGTGAAGAAAACGTGCCTTGTCGCACCGATCTGCAAAATACATTGCAGGACTGTGAATATGTTCATTTCAACAAATATTGTACTTACAGGAATCAGTTTATAACCGGAATCAAGTTTAAATGATGCCAAAAGGTCAAGAAGTGGTGCCACAAATAATACAAATATGCCACTGATCAACTCCCCCACACTTGAATCTTTGCTTGTCCTCAAGCAAAGGCAAGATATAACACTAAATGAAATTGAACAATAAGCAATCCCAAGAATATATCAATCCATTTGACTATGATCTTAGTTCCAATGATTATCTATGAGTTATGCAAAATGGTTCCTGAGTAAACATTCAGTTAGACATTCCAATTTTTCTCCAATTAAAAGGAATTGCAATAACGGAGATACAAATTTCGAAATAAAATCAAATAGCATAATCCAGAATTGAGCCAGGAGACAAAAGTTAGTGCTTCACATATCCAATCCAGAGATCACCATATGCTAACGCTTATGCAAATGTTAGTATGCAGATGCTTTTAGTTAACTTTTGTTAGTGCTTCACATATCCAATCCAGAGATCAACATATGCTAACGCTTGATAGTATAGTGCTTCATCCTTTTTTAAAGGGATTTCTGCCAAAACTTGTCCAAGTTAGTGCTTCACATATCCAATCCAGAGATTACGATATGCTAATGCAAACAGAGTTAATTATGGTTTATTTACAAAATGATAAATATGCAAGGAAGTTAGTGCTTCACCTATCACCGATCCCGAGATCATGATAGGCTAATGCGAAAAAGTTAGTAACAAGGCTCTCAAGTGGATTATGAAATTCGAGTTCATTTCAAAAATAGGCATCCCAAGTTTTGCAAAGCTTTTTAAGGGGAGAAATAAAGGAATTTATGACCGAAAGATTACACGGAACACAACTTTGCACAATTCAAAAATAGTACTAGAAATAGGTTCACAGAAACATGGAGTCATATATAAAAGGGATTGAAAACATTGCAATCTCACTTAGCGCAGGGAACGAATATATCTTTTGCAGTGTATCATGCAAATGATCGAATCCATAACTTCAGTTCCCAAAAGTATTGCTGAAATGAAAATGTTGAAACGTTTTCACCTGACGGATCAGCTATGGCTTCCACTGCCTATTGAGACTCGCTACTCTTCCTTGTCTTCATGCTCTTTTGATGCTCATCCTTGCTCCAATCCAACTATTCTCCTCAACGCCATACCATGAATCCACCAGGATCCCATGGAATGTCGACTCGCACCATGTACGACCTCAATGAGTAGTGCACAAGCAAAATCCTGAAAAAGCTCAAAACCAAGCAGCCAACACAAGTGGTAGGGACAGTTCCCTCTACATCATCAATAGAGTGCCCTATGACATAAGCATAACTATAGATTGCATAGGCATTATCAATGGTTCTGTGTGTTTTGTTAAGCAGGTTGAAATCATACCTGAGATGGTTGAGGAAGAGTTTCGGGACTACCTTAATTATAGATGTCATGGAAGATGCGGTAGTAGAAATTTCCCGTGGGGCAATGTCAACAATGGAAGTTGGAGAGCTCGGCTTGTCGACATCTGAAGTACCCTCATCATCATTAACCATGAAGATCTCCATCTCAGGCTCAAAAGAAGTAGAATCAATGTTGCTAACATCCTGGAAGGTGAACTTCTCCATATCAATTTCCAGCAGCTCATCATCAATAGCAATGGAAGGAAGCTCTTCAACATCAAAAGCAACTGACTGCAGCTCAGGCTCACACATAAAAGAATCAGCCAAGTGAAAAACTGAATTTGTTGCAGTAGTGCTCATAGAAGCTGTCAGGTGTGTGTCACTTAGAATCACATCATCATCATCAAACAAGACCCATGCAAGCTCAATCTTCTCACATGGAGCACCTGGTTGAGGCTTTTGTGCAAGTATTGACTGTTGATGTGTAACATATTGATAGCCGCAAGCCAACAGGTCTGAGCTGGGCTTCTCGGCATACCACTGAAATTGGTGGAAGGCTAAGTTATCAATGAGCATAACTGCACCTTCAACGGTTTTGTTCATAATTGTTCCACCAGCTGACATATCAATGTGATCTCTTGAAGAACATGTCAGCCCTCTATAGAATGTCTGCATCACTAACCAATCATTTAGCCCATGATTAGGACATTTTCTAAGCAGATCCTTATATCTCTCCCAAGCAGCATACAAGTTCTCACTGCCATCTTGTGCAAAACTGAGGATCTGGTTGCGAATTGCAGATTGCTTATAAAGTGGAAAATATCGCTCCAAGAAAGCTTGAGATATTTCTCCCCAAGTGTATGATCTGGATGGCAAAGAACGGTACCAATATTTTGCACCATCTCTGAGAGAGAACGTGAACAACATACACTTGATAGCATCCCGAGAAACTTCATGGTGTTGGACTGTGTTAGCATACTCCAGAACATTACGGATGTGCTCATGAGGGTCTTCACTTGGTAATCCTCTAAACTGATTCTGCTGTACCAGAGCAATAAGTTCAGGCCTCAACTCGAAGTTTTCTGCTTCAATTGATGGCCAAATTGGCCCTGTAACTTTGTCCAAACAACTTGGCATCCAAAGATCACGAACTAAAGCCATATGCACAAGTTCAACTACCAATCAACCTGCAAAAGTTTCCTACACACACTCACAGACAACAACCACTGGTGAGAGGGTTAGTATCCTAATAAGCCGAAGCAACAAAAGGGAAAAAGATGAAAGAAACACGCTAAAAGAAATATCACAGAAAAATTAAACAAGAAACTACACTAAACCTAGTCTCCAGCCTAACACAATTGTTCGACGCTAGTCCCCGGCAACGGCGCCAAAATGATCAATGCAGAATAGCAGTAGGATATTCACCCAAAACTGCGAGTGTCGTGTTCTCCACAGGGACTAGGCGACAAGTATCGAGCTTCGGCTAAAGTTAGATCACAATATAAAGGTGGATTTGCAGGAAATTAAATCTAACTAGCAAGCATCTTTTTGGTATTTTCAGTTTAATGAACAACACAAGGCAGAGCCAACTAAAAGAAAGAAGACACACATACCATCTGACAAGCATACATAAAAGACAGGGAAGAAGCAATTTATTAGACAGGGATAGAAAACATCACAAGGGCACAACCACACAGACTAGAAACTGAACATAAATTGCACACACGAGTAGCAGTTTTAATAAGCACAAGCACAAACGTAGCACAGGTTCACTTGTGACTGAATTACACACACAAGCACATACACATACACGAACAGAATACTACAAAGGTTCAAGAGTTATTAGACTAGTGCACAAGCGGACACATAGTTTATTCAGCAATTAAGAGAGAGAGGGGATCGGATGGATTCAACCACACGGGACTGCTTGCTTGGTGTTGAGGAGCCGGATGGAGGAGTAGCAGGGGAGGTTGAGGAAGAGCAGCACTTGGGGTCTGAGAAGAGCAGCAGCAAGTCGTCGGTGCCTTGGGGCAGAGCAGCAGCAGGGGAGGTTGAGGAAGATCTTCAGGTCGTCGTCTTCTTCGTTGCGGGAGCTGGGATAGGTGAAGTGCAGCAGCTCGCAGGGCATGGGATGAAGCAGCTCGTGGGGTATGTGATGCTGGGAAACGCTGTGTAGTGGAGGATCGGCGGCGCGACGCCTCGCCGGCCTGGCCGAGGCGGCGGCCGGAGGTGGAGAAGAAGGTAGGGGATTAGGGATAGAAGTGCCAGGCCTACCAAAGACATGGAGGCTGCGGCCCTTTTCTCCCGATCTGGTGTGGTCTTTTTCATCTTTGTCCCTCCACTTCTCTCCTTTCTTCACAAGTTTCATCTGAGCCCTTGCCATCTTCTTTTACTTCATACACGAGTCCCTCTGAATATTTGTACATCAGCAGCTTGTCCAAAATGTGAAGAAAACGTGCCTTGTCGCACCGATCTGCAAAATACATTGCAGGACTGTGAATATGTTCATTTCAACAAATATTGTACTTACAGGAATCAGTTTATAACCGGAATCAAGTTTAAATGATGCCAAAAGGTCAAGAAGTGGTGCCACAAATAATACAAATATGCCACTGATCAACTCCCCCACACTTGAATCTTTGCTTGTCCTCAAGCAAAGGCAAGATATAACACTAAATGAAATTGAACAATAAGCAATCCCAAGAATATATCAATCCATTTGACTATGATCTTAGTTCCAATGATTATCTATGAGTTATGCAAAATGGTTCCTGAGTAAACATTCAGTTAGACATTCCAATTTTTCTCCAATTAAAAGGAATTGCAATAACGGAGATACAAATTTCGAAATAAAATCAAATAGCATAATCCAGAATTGAGCCAGGAGACAAAAGTTAGTGCTTCACATATCCAATCCAGAGATCACCATATGCTAACGCTTATGCAAATGTTAGTATGCAGATGCTTTTAGTTAACTTTTGTTAGTGCTTCACATATCCAATCCAGAGATCAACATATGCTAACGCTTGATAGTATAGTGCTTCATCCTTTTTTAAAGGGATTTCTGCCAAAACTTGTCCAAGTTAGTGCTTCACATATCCAATCCAGAGATTACGATATGCTAATGCAAACAGAGTTAATTATGGTTTATTTACAAAATGATAAATATGCAAGGAAGTTAGTGCTTCACCTATCACCGATCCCGAGATCATGATAGGCTAATGCGAAAAAGTTAGTAACAAGGCTCTCAAGTGGATTATGAAATTCGAGTTCATTTCAAAAATAGGCATCCCAAGTTTTGCAAAGCTTTTTAAGGGGAGAAATAAAGGAATTTATGACCGAAAGATTACACGGAACACAACTTTGCACAATTCAAAAATAGTACTAGAAATAGGTTCACAGAAACATGGAGTCATATATAAAAGGGATTGAAAACATTGCAATCTCACTTAGCGCAGGGAACGAATATATCTTTTGCAGTGTATCATGCAAATGATCGAATCCATAACTTCAGTTCCCAAAAGTATTGCTGAAATGAAAATGTTGAAACGTTTTCACCTGACGGATCAGCTATGGCTTCCACTGCCTATTGAGACTCGCTACTCTTCCTTGTCTTCATGCTCTTTTGATGCTCATCCTTGCTCCAATCCAACTATTCTCCTCAACGCCATACCATGAATCCACCAGGATCCCATGGAATGTCGACTCGCACCATGTACGACCTCAATGAGTAGTGCACAAGCAAAATCCTGAAAAAGCTCAAAACCAAGCAGCCAACACAAGTGGTAGGGACAGTTCCCTCTACATCATCAATAGAGTGCCCTATGACATAAGCATAACTATAGATTGCATAGGCATTATCAATGGTTCTGTGTGTTTTGTTAAGCAGGTTGAAATCATACCTGAGATGGTTGAGGAAGAGTTTCGGGACTACCTTAATTATAGATGTCATGGAAGATGCGGTAGTAGAAATTTCCCGTGGGGCAATGTCAACAATGGAAGTTGGAGAGCTCGGCTTGTCGACATCTGAAGTACCCTCATCATCATTAACCATGAAGATCTCCATCTCAGGCTCAAAAGAAGTAGAATCAATGTTGCTAACATCCTGGAAGGTGAACTTCTCCATATCAATTTCCAGCAGCTCATCATCAATAGCAATGGAAGGAAGCTCTTCAACATCAAAAGCAACTGACTGCAGCTCAGGCTCACACATAAAAGAATCAGCCAAGTGAAAAACTGAATTTGTTGCAGTAGTGCTCATAGAAGCTGTCAGGTGTGTGTCACTTAGAATCACATCATCATCATCAAACAAGACCCATGCAAGCTCAATCTTCTCACATGGAGCACCTGGTTGAGGCTTTTGTGCAAGTATTGACTGTTGATGTGTAACATATTGATAGCCGCAAGCCAACAGGTCTGAGCTGGGCTTCTCGGCATACCACTGAAATTGGTGGAAGGCTAAGTTATCAATGAGCATAACTGCACCTTCAACGGTTTTGTTCATAATTGTTCCACCAGCTGACATATCAATGTGATCTCTTGAAGAACATGTCAGCCCTCTATAGAATGTCTGCATCACTAACCAATCATTTAGCCCATGATTAGGACATTTTCTAAGCAGATCCTTATATCTCTCCCAAGCAGCATACAAGTTCTCACTGCCATCTTGTGCAAAACTGAGGATCTGGTTGCGAATTGCAGATTGCTTATAAAGTGGAAAATATCGCTCCAAGAAAGCTTGAGATATTTCTCCCCAAGTGTATGATCTGGATGGCAAAGAACGGTACCAATATTTTGCACCATCTCTGAGAGAGAACGTGAACAACATACACTTGATAGCATCCCGAGAAACTTCATGGTGTTGGACTGTGTTAGCATACTCCAGAACATTACGGATGTGCTCATGAGGGTCTTCACTTGGTAATCCTCTAAACTGATTCTGCTGTACCAGAGCAATAAGTTCAGGCCTCAACTCGAAGTTTTCTGCTTCAATTGATGGCCAAATTGGCCCTGTAACTTTGTCCAAACAACTTGGCATCCAAAGATCACGAACTAAAGCCATATGCACAAGTTCAACTACCAATCAACCTGCAAAAGTTTCCTACACACACTCACAGACAACAACCACTGGTGAGAGGGTTAGTATCCTAATAAGCCGAAGCAACAAAAGGGAAAAAGATGAAAGAAACACGCTAAAAGAAATATCACAGAAAAATTAAACAAGAAACTACACTAAACCTAGTCTCCAGCCTAACACAATTGTTCGACGCTAGTCCCCGGCAACGGCGCCAAAATGATCAATGCAGAATAGCAGTAGGATATTCACCCAAAACTGCGAGTGTCGTGTTCTCCACAGGGACTAGGCGACAAGTATCGAGCTTCGGCTAAAGTTAGATCACAATATAAAGGTGGATTTGCAGGAAATTAAATCTAACTAGCAAGCATCTTTTTGGTATTTTCAGTTTAATGAACAACACAAGGCAGAGCCAACTAAAAGAAAGAAGACACACATACCATCTGACAAGCATACATAAAAGACAGGGAAGAAGCAATTTATTAGACAGGGATAGAAAACATCACAAGGGCACAACCACACAGACTAGAAACTGAACATAAATTGCACACACGAGTAGCAGTTTTAATAAGCACAAGCACAAACGTAGCACAGGTTCACTTGTGACTGAATTACACACACAAGCACATACACATACACGAACAGAATACTACAAAGGTTCAAGAGTTATTAGACTAGTGCACAAGCGGACACATAGTTTATTCAGCAATTAAGAGAGAGAGGGGATCGGATGGATTCAACCACACGGGACTGCTTGCTTGGTGTTGAGGAGCCGGATGGAGGAGTAGCAGGGGAGGTTGAGGAAGAGCAGCACTTGGGGTCTGAGAAGAGCAGCAGCAAGTCGTCGGTGCCTTGGGGCAGAGCAGCAGCAGGGGAGGTTGAGGAAGATCTTCAGGTCGTCGTCTTCTTCGTTGCGGGAGCTGGGATAGGTGAAGTGCAGCAGCTCGCAGGGCATGGGATGAAGCAGCTCGTGGGGTATGTGATGCTGGGAAACGCTGTGTAGTGGAGGATCGGCGGCGCGACGCCTCGCCGGCCTGGCCGAGGCGGCGGCCGGAGGTGGAGAAGAAGGTAGGGGATTAGGGATAGAAGTGCCAGGCCTACCAAAGACATGGAGGCTGCGGCCCTTTTCTCCCGATCTGGTGTGGTCTTTTTCATCTTTGTCCCTCCACTTCTCTCCTTTCTTCACAAGTTTCATCTGAGCCCTTGCCATCTTCTTTTACTTCATACACGAGTCCCTCTGAATATTTGTACATCAGCAGCTTGTCCAAAATGTGAAGAAAACGTGCCTTGTCGCACCGATCTGCAAAATACATTGCAGGACTGTGAATATGTTCATTTCAACAAATATTGTACTTACAGGAATCAGTTTATAACCGGAATCAAGTTTAAATGATGCCAAAAGGTCAAGAAGTGGTGCCACAAATAATACAAATATGCCACTGATCAGTTATTTCCTGGTCGATTATTTCCTAGGCTTCAGAGATGATCATATATAGGCATTGTACCAACAGAGGCTCATATTTGAAGTGCCTATGAAATTTTGAGGATAATTTCATGCAAAATATTTTGTGCTTCTATATAACTGGAAGTTTACTTTGCTCTGTTTTCTTATGCAGTAGAACTGGGTTCAGTATGTTCAGGTTGTTTCTTCTTCTTCTTCTTCTTCTTCTTCTTCTTATGCGTGCCGGACCTGGAGATCGAGCTAGACGAGAGGTGCCTCTGCCTATGCGTGCCGGACCTGGAGATCGAGCCTGGAACAACGCATGTAGCTTGGAGCAGAGGCCAGTGGCCGGCCGGCGGCGAGTCTAGAGTGGAAATTTCCAAGGTCCTGGAACAGAGCCTGGAGCCTAGAGCAGTGGCGGCGACAGTGAGCTAGGAGCCTAGAGAACACCGGCGGTGGACGAGCTCCTAGTGGAGGCGCGGTGGAGGAGCTCCTGCTGGAGCCACGGAGAGGATTACCAGGGGAGATCGGTGGTGGAGCTCCTGCCGGCGGTGAGATCGCGAGGGAGAGAGATGGCTGGTGTCGCGAGGGAGAGATATCGCGAGGGAGAGGTGTCGCTAGTGTCGCTGGTTAGAAATTTGAAATTTACAGGACTGGAGTGTAAAATTGACTTTAGTGTAATCCATCTCTTCCCTGCGACATCTAATTCTAGATGGAGGGAGTACACGTAAAATCATCCTGTTAGCCAACTGACAGTGTTGAGTTTGCAGAACAGTTCATATTATTTGTTATAGAGCCTCTGAACAAGTATGAAACAGAGTTCCAAACAAACTTAGGTTTTCTGCAGTTTTCTAATGTGCACCTGTACTCATGATTATTTCCATAAATGCAAGGTTCAGTCTTGAGTTAGCAATAGACTGAATGGAGTATATTTGGACTGACAGCCAAGTTGATACATATATTTTGTTAAGATGGAATAGTCAGGGTGTTTGGAATCAGTGTATATTTTTTGATACATATATTTTGTTAAGATGGATCAGTGTAGTTGCTTCTTGCTGTATTACTCACAAGAAGTCGCCCCTGTTGTAGTAGAACACGCCGCCAAGGAAATTCTGTTGTTTCTCAGAGCAGACAGGTAGGCACTTGCCTTCTGTATTGCAATTTTAGCAAGTGCTTATTTTTTCATGCTCTCACAGCTCACTTCTGTTGCAGCTTAGCACAGTCCACTGTCTGGGGATGGACTGTCAGGATTACCAACCCACTGTCATCCCTGTCCCGCCAAAAGCTGGCCTGCTTTTGGCCCAACCCTTCGGCCGGAGCGCGCGAAGATGGGAGATGCTGCCCACGCATCTCCCGCCCACCTTTTCACCTGGTGGGCGGTTCTCCTGCCAGGACCCAGATGCATGCCTCTCGCGTGACCGCCTGTGGTGACCCCATGTGCTATAAAGGGAGAGCCAAGGCCACCGAGAGGGAAAGGATCAGATCGAGCAAGGAAAGCTAGTCTCGGCAAAGAGAGAGGAGAAGAAGGAAGAGAGGTGATCCTCCCCGGGAAGGATCTGCTCTTCTTCTTCCTCCTAGCAACAGCCGGCAGTCGACCCGAAAACCACCTCTGTGGCCACAATCATGGTGACCATCTATTCAGGCATGCAGGAGTAGGGTGTTACGCTTTCGAGCAGCCTGAACCTGGGTAGATCGCTGTGTCCTTCTTGCTGTGTCGTACTCGCGAGTTCTTCATCCCGAAGCCGATCGAAACCTTCTAGCGCCCCTTTGCCAAATCTACAAAGGGGGTACCTCGTACTCCCGGTGTCCGTGATCCATGACACGACAATCATGAAGATCTTCATCGGCTTCACTTCGAGGTCATCATCCAACTTCCCATAGGTAAGAGGGAACAACTCTGGAACGATTGATCTTCACGAAGATCAAGTTCCTCCTAGTCAAATCTTGGAATGAGATTTCGAGCAGCTCTTGAATTGACAGTTACTCACGTCAAGATAACTGAAGATTTTAGAGGAAGTTTCTAGTTGGTAGATAACTGTTTCTCAGAAGGATTGAGAATATGAACTTTGCACAAGACGTAAGTGTCTGTGTAAAAATGTTGAAACCAGATTCCAAAATATGAGAAGGTAAACCTGTCGGGGGAATACTTTCTGGATTAACCCGCGGCCCAGTGCGACTTAACTTACTCGCACGGATGAAAGCCCACTTGGGAACAAGCCCAATATTGAACCGCCATAAGGAGAAAGATCTAGAAGACAAATCCCGGAGGACGTGAAGACCAAGTAGTCTCCGAGTAGGCCTCTGTGGATGTATTCCTTATGGGGAAGTTTCCTTTTGTAACCCAGCGAACCTCTGTGTATATAAAGAGGACTTGCAGGACTTAGAGCGGGTCAAGCTATCAAGCCCCAAACCCTAGCTCATACGGCGAGTACCAGATCGGATCGCCTCCATTGTAACACCTGAATTATCATATCAATACCAATCTAGGGTAGGCAGGAAGTAGGTCTTTTACCTCACATTGAGGGGGCCGAACCTGGGTAAATCTGTGTTGATCTTTGTTCCTGCGATCCCAAGCTCGGAGATGCTTGACTCGCGTAATCCCACACCTAAGAAGTCATCTATGACACCTGACGTGACAAACCCACGACAAAACCTCTACTAGACAGTTTGAGTAGAACTTCCATCACGGAAGAGCTACAGACCAGCAAAACCAAGCTGTTGAACTATTTTTGACACTAAAGGGTCACTCTTTGGGTCAACCAGAAGATAAAAAAGAAAAGATTGTCTTGGATAGGGGGTGACTCGTAGGAAGACATGGAATTCACATCATCTTGGTCTTCTGATTGATTTACTAAGATCATGATATCACTTCACCACCAGGATGAGTATATGATAGGATCCAGGTACTGCAAGGAGGAAGAACCCATTTCTCAAGCTTCAAAGGTTGGCATAACAAGATGTTTGCCACATGTTAAAGCATGACTAAAAGTCTGGGACCTCAGGGGACTGACGAATTCACACAACGTGTGAGATGATTAGAACTTCAAGTACAAACAAAAGAGAAGGGGGAGAGCACTGGTCAACGACCTGTTAGAGGTTAGCCACGGAGTGGAATTATTCTTGAGATTCAGATATGGGTAGGTGTATGATACTTCAAACTTAGCATGTCCGAATAGAAAGTTTGCAATGGTTACCATCAAGGTAAGGTCGCTAGATTCTCAAGAGATGGACTATAGTGTCAAGCTCCAAAACATGAGCTAGATTGCGAGACCGATGTGGTCGCGACAGCCAAAAGGCAGTTGCGCCCATATATACTTGTTGCAATGTAACACAACAAACTAGACATCCTTTTGAGAATGAACAAAGGCGGATAGTGCTTTTGTCTTTCAACTCTCCAAGTTATTGTCTATGCTCAACCAATTAGTTCAGGGGTATCCAGCACGATTCTTTGGGGATTGGAGCGGTTTAGCAAACTAGCTTACTCACTAACTTGACATCACGGTCAGGTGACATCATGGCGATACTTCTATAAAGACACCTAGAATATCACGAACCACCGTATGTCACTAAGTTCAGGAGGAGTTTTGCTTTTCAAGGCAAAACGATGTGGTCTTGAGAGCTTTGGCATAAACCTAACTCTGACCGAAGATGTGCGTCTGATCAAAAGGACTTGGCAACACATTCAAACTTGGCTTAGTGATCGGGTAACCAAACAAGCTAAGTGACATCGATGTCCTTGGATTTCAAAGAAATAAGAATTGCTAAGAATATTTTATGGCTACAACAATTTTCACGCCTCATCATTCTCGAGCAGCAAGCGACTCGGAGAATAGGTGAGTAACGAGGTGTAAGAGCATCCCTTCATCAAGAAGGCCATGAGACTCAGCACGACCTCTTGGTGTTGAAGTGTAGGATGCAACCCATTGGTGACACTTTGGATACATCGAACAACCTATACCTATGGATCATACATGCCATGTTAGTGAACCTAGACAATCACTGAACTTGGTATGATTGAAGTGCCTTCGTATCAAGAAGTAAAGGAAGGTATGTATAGAAATAAACAGAACAAAAGCTGATGAGGCCTCTTGATCTGATGATTACCACACTTTGACCTGGTCCTAGAAATGGACGAGGTACTGGAGTTTGTTTCTCCTGACATCCCGAAGTGGAATGGCCTGACAGACCACAAGATTATCATGCATCAGAAGACACCAATGCACATTTACAACTTGGCTGCCAACTGACAGATGAGGGTCGGAAAACAATTAAAGAAGAGGAACACGCTCAGGAGAATCCTGAGATCGTTGTGGATGCCCAGGTTAACACTCTTCCATGATAACCATGCTAAAGGGGTTTTACGAATGAGTGTTATGGCGGAGTCACGAGTCCACATGCGAGACTTACTAAGAGAATTCTTGTCGTGATCCCTCTGGTTCCATGAAAGAACTTCTGCCATAGTTAGTGGTAGAATACTCATATTGCTTCCCTTGGGTTATATGACAGAACCTCCATCATATCTGGCAATCACGACAATAACCACAAGCTTGAAGGCTAACTTCAAATCTAGCCATCCTGATGCAGGGTCTGACCATTAACACCAGGGTTCAACGGAAAGGATCTTGGCTGAAAGGTCACCGTCATGTGCTGGGATTCGCATATAGAGCGTGATCGTCACCTAATAAAGGAAATACATGATTCAACACATTAGAATCCAGCACAATCCGGGACTTTCGATTCAACTCCTTGGGTTAATACCCAGAGAAAGGAGTAACTACTAACTGAGTGATGCACAAGACACCACGAGATAGCAATCACGATGTAACTTACTTTTTTTTTTAACACGGAGAGGCCCCGAAGGGCCTGGATGCTGACTTAATTATCGGCGGTGCAGGTACATACTACAGTAGGGACCCTCAGGAAAAATAAAATTACAACATAGTCCCAACTTTTACCTAAAAAGACCCTACACGAGATTTGAGAAAAGCAATTAGGTCCTCTGCTGCCTCCGTCGCGCGACAAGCTCGAGCCACGGCCATCCACTCCGGTGCCGGGGACACAACCACTTGGAACTGGAGGGAAGAGAGCGCCGTCGCGAGCTTGAAGAAGGGCCTCCTCATGGAGGTTGGAATCGCTAGCTATCAACGCCAGCTTTGTTGACCACCAGATAGTCTTCAAAGTCGGCCGCCAGCCTGGGCGCCGAGTGTGTTCCTCAGTGATTTGCAGCATCACAACCCCAAGGTCGACGAAGACCAGAGCGCGAAGCACAAC
This sequence comes from Poa pratensis, assembly GCA_947311845.1. NCBI lineage: Eukaryota > Viridiplantae > Streptophyta > Magnoliopsida > Poales > Poaceae > Poa > Poa pratensis. The sequence continues at coordinate 167,544 of CAMZMU010000062.1, forward strand.
CACCATCTCCCCCCTTCCGCCACCATGGCGTCCTGAGGAACAAGGTGCACCATCTCCCACTCCAGATCTCCAGCTCCCAAGAAACCTGGCCTGTTGCCACCGAACAAGAACAACAAATCCGCCGTCGAACTCCAAACTCCCGCCACGAGCTGGAGGAGACAGATGTAGAAATAGATTGCAGCAACATAGAACCAGGGACCAGGCCTTATTAAAGAAGCCGTCTGTGGCGTTCATCTTCGCCGCCTCTGCCTCCCTCCATGGGAGTACCACAGCAAAGAGAGAGACCACAAAACCGAGCCGGGCTTGGCCCAAAAACCACAGCTCAGCGCTTCTGATGCGAACCTTATTCGGAGGGATGCGGGAGCCCGTCGGCCTCCCTTGCGCCGCCGCCTGCCACCTGCGGAGCGCAGCGAGGTTGAAGGAACTCTCGGCGCAGTGGATCTGGTCGCAGGAGTACACCATCCTACCCTCAGTCGGCACGGAGCCAAAGCAAGCAAACGCTACTCTAAACCTACTGCTAATATATACAATCCATGTTGCGCATCCTCGTCCACGCCGGCCAGCAAAGCCGCCGGAGAGGAGAGGGGAGCGAGCCAGAGGCGAGAACGGTGGACGGGAGTCGACTCTCAAGGAGAGCGGTGGGGAGGGGAAAGTGAGAGCGGAGGATGGATGTTCACGATGTAACTTACAGAAACCATACCTAACTTCAGAAGTAACCAAACAAATAAAAAGGAGGCATATAAACCTGATATGCCTTGTATGCCTTTCACCTTGTATGCCTACAACAGAATGGTGTGGAACCCACAAAGTAGAGGGATCATGATGAAAGAGGATCTCTCAGCTTAAAACCAGAGGAAGACGGAGCAAGGAACATTTTTTTTTAAGAATTATCCATTCACTCGTCGTCACATACCGCTGCCAAAAGTGTACACGCACCATCTTTAAAAACGTGTACACGCACACAGGCTCCTGGTCTTCAGATTCCCTCACTTTTTCCATTAGCACTCGATTGTCACTTTCTCCATCTGCGTTCTGCTTTTAATATGAGATAGATAGAAGATAGATGATGGATAGGTTAGGTAGAGATTAATTGAAAGCTGAGAAATAAAGAAACCATGGGATGAGAAGGTCCGTCCGTGTTTCTGTCTGGGCTGATGCTATCAGATCCGATCCTTGCCATGAGATGAAAACCATGGCATGTCACATAGTGCTCCTGTCGTCAAGTAGTAGTAGGTAGTGGGATAAATTACTTTTTAAGTTTTTTTCTTCTTTTTTGCGAATGAAATTACTGTTTAAGTAGATGATGTTTCCTTGGATGTGCACTGCAGCTGAAAGCAACCTTCGACCTGCACTGCATGCCGGTGCAGCAATATTTATCCTTTGGCCACAAGGACGAGTCTCCATCCTGAGCGAGTGGGGTAATATGGAGAGCCTGCTGCCGGGGGAGGACCGCCGCTTCATCATCGAGAGCGACGACGAGGAAGATGCCGGCGACGATGGGTCCTCCTCGGACTCCTCCTACACCAACCAATGGCCCCAGAGCTACAGGTATATATATATCTCTCTCGCTCTCCTTGCGTTCTCCATCCACTAGAACTATTCTGTTGGAGCTGCCATGCGTAGCTCCTCTTCTCTCATCTCTCACAAGAACACACGCCATGAGAAAGACACAAAATACACACACGCGCACACCTCACCAAGGAGAAGTTTTGCTTTGCGGAACTGAATTTAAGAAGTAGATATGCATGATGGAAAATTATTTGTACCTTGACGATTCCTAACGCGGGGATGTGGTCACTAAAGCGGAAACAAGAAAAAATCTCCGTTCTATGTTTAACTCCACTAACGCATGATAGCAACTACTCCTTCCGTTTCAAAATAGATGACTTCCATTTGTCAAGATACGAATGTATCTAGACTTGTTACAAATCTAGATATATTCGCATGTCAATAAATTAAAGTCATCTAATTTAGAACGGAGTGAGCACAAGATAAGGACTCACACCTCACGCACTTAACTCCACTAACGCACTTTCTCCACTAACGCATGATAGCAAGTACTACTCACTCCGTTTCAAATTAGATGACTTTCATTTGTCCACATGCGGATCTAATTTGGAACGGAGGGAGTACAAGATAAGGACTCACACCTTACTCCACTAATCCACCTCCTGGAATCTCTCTAGATGCACGTTCAAAGCACACCGAGCCACTACTCCACACACATGCACTAAGACCTATTCTCATGCCATCTAATTCCACCGCTCAATACTTGGTCACGGCACCCCTAATACACTCCAAACTACATGCATATTACTCTACTGACTACTGTGGACGCACTTAGCCACTAACATGCCACTAACATGAGAAGATTAAATACCTAACATGTTCTGCAACAAGTCTTTCAGCAGACACCTCTGTTTTCTTTAGGAGAGCAGAGCAACTTGCCGCCTGTTTATTCATTCCCTTCTCTGCGGATGTCCAGCTAGATGATTTTCCATTTCGCCCTTTCTGTGGGCTCATTTTTGGGGTTTTGTCCGGTTTAGTTTTGGTCCCGAACCTGGTAGTGTCCTATGGGTGGCAAGCTGATTCTGGCCCCAGCTCGGTACTCATTATTCTGGCCCCTCCTACTTTTCTCCAACCTTCGCAAATAGATTGTTTCCAGGCTTGCAACAAATTAGATTCAATAACATGCTTGGAGAGGTACTCATACTTGCGAGTAATCTGCATGCAAACACACAAAAAAAAAGAGCCAGCGGCGCCGTCCATCGTCTGATGCAAAAAGAGGGACCAACGGAAAAAAAAAAGAGCAGATCAGAAAGACAAAACCGAACCATGTTGCGTGTTTGCGTCGATTCATTTTTTCTTCTTCTTTGAAACGGGGACAAAAGATTTGTCCCAATCAATTAATTAAGAAGGAGAGTTGACCAGTTAATTAACGGAAAAACCAGGTAAAAACCGATACAAATAGACCACCACTATAGGAATGGCGAGCTATGCCGACGGCTTTTTGTCGGGGCCGTCGTCATAGGCTCCGACGAGGAATGTCCATCGACGCGGCCGTCGGCACAGGTTTAGCCGTCGGCACAGGGTCTATGCCGACGACAAAGTTCAAAAGGCTATGCCGACGGCAAAGCCGTAGGCATAGCTATGTTTTTTTTTCTGTTTTCGTTTAATATGAAATAATTCATATCTTTAAATATATAAATCGAAATTTAACAAATAAAGTGTCTAAATTGATTAGAAAAATGAGAGGAATCCAAATATGACATCCATATCATCTTTTTCATCATGCATATAACTTTTTGCAACAAATTATGCCACGGGTCCATTTTGACCATTTTTTCAAAAAAATAAAAGAATGTGAAAAAATACCCATAAAAATAAATCCTTTGGCATGGACTCCTTATATGTGTACTAGTTGCTAGGGAAAATGATAAACTTGAGTTTTGAAAAAAAATTCACAAAACTTCTTCACAAAAAGATCAATCATCTATAAACATGTATAAGTTTCGAGTCAAATCACGTAGATATGATAATCTATGTACCATAGTTTGTGATAATGTGCCCATATTTGACACATATGTTTGTCTTGTTATGACAAACAATGTTGCAGAACTAAGTTTTTTCAAATTATGTTTATAAATATCATTTTTCATTTCTTAATTGTAAAAAATGACTTTTTTGTGTAGCAAGTACAACAAATATGGTGCAAACTGGCACCCATCCAATTTCCACACAGAGTAGATCATATTTGATGGACAATCCAGAAATATTATGAATTTTCTCGGTTTCTAACTAATTTCGTCTACTTAAATGACTTTATGTCTATTTTCCGACAGTAATTCAATTTTGAACTACAAGTGTGTGATAGTTTACTCTGAAAATTTTACAAAAATTATTTTAAGATACAACAATAGTGGTTATAACACAAAACCATCGATGGTTTTAAAAAATTCGACCCCTTTGAATGAATACACACGACGGCCATTTTGATCATTTTTTCGAAAAATTAAAAGAAAGTGAAAAAATACTCAAAAAAACAAATCCTTTGGCATGGACTCCTTATATGTGTACTAGTTGCTAGGAAAAATGATAAACTTGAGTTTTGACAAAATTTCCATAAAACTTCTTCACAAAAAGGTCAATCATCTATAAAATGTATAAGTTTCGAGTCAAATGACCTAGATATGATCATCTATGTACCATAGTTTGTGATAATGTGCCCATATTTGACACATAGGTTTGTCTTGTTATGACAAACAATGTTGCAGAACTAAGTTTTCTCAAATTATGTTTATAAATATCATTTTTCATTTTTTAATTATAAAAAATGACATTTTTTGTTAAACAAGTACAACAAATATGGTGCAAACTGGCACCCATCCAATTTCCACACAAAGTAGATCATATTTGATGGACAATCCAGAAATATTATGAATTTTCTCGGTTTCTAACTAATTTCGCCTACTTAAATGACTTTATGTCTATTTTCCGAAAGTAATTCAATTTTGAACTACAAGTGTGTGATAGTTTACTCTGAATATTTTACAAAAATCATTTTAAGATACAACAATAGTGGTTATATCACAGAACCATTGATGGTTTTAAAAAATGCGACCCCTTTGAATGAATACACACGACGGCCATTTTGATCGTTTTTTCGAAAAATTAAAAGAAAGTGAAAAAATACTCAACAAAACAAATCCTTTGGCATGGACTCCTTATATGTGTACTAGTTGCTAGGAAAAATGATAAACTTGAGTTTTGACAAAATTTTCATAAAATTCTTCACAAAAAGGTCAATCATTTATAAACATGTATAAGTTTCGACTCAAATGACCTAGATATGATCATCTATGTACCATAGTTTGTGATAATGTGTCCATATTTGACACAGGTGTGTCTTGGTATGAAAAACTTTGTTGCAGAACTAAGTTTTTTCAAATTATGTTTATAAATATCATTTTTCATTTTTTAATTGTAAAAAATGACATTTTTTGTGAAGTAAGTACAACAAATATGGTGCAAACTGGCACCCATCCAATTTCCACACAAAGTAGATCATATTTGATGGACAATCCAGAAATATTATGAATTTTCTCGGTTTCTAACTAATTTTGCCTACTTAAATGACTTTATGTCTATTTTCCGAAATTAATTCAATTTTGAACCACAAGTGTGTGATAGTTTACTCTGAAAACTTTACAAAAATCATTTTAAGATGCAACAATAGTGGTTATATCACAGAACCATCGATGGTTTTAAAAAATGCGACCCCTTTGAATGAATACAAACGACGACCATTTTGATCGTTTTTTCGAAAAATTAAAAGAAATTGAAAAAATACTCAACAAAACAAATCCTTTGGCATGGACTCCTTATATGTGTACTAGTTGCTAGGAAAAATGATAAACTTGAGTTTTGACAAAATTTCCATAAAACTTCTTCACAAAAAGTTCAATCATCTATAAACATGTATAAGTTTCGAGTCAAATGACATAGATATGATCATCTATGGTACATAGATGTGTCTTGGTATGACAAACATTGTTGCCAAAAATAATTTTAAAAATAATTTTATAAACATCATTTTTCATTTTTTAAGTGTAAAAATAATTTTTTTTATTAAGAAAATACCAAAAATATGTTACAAAAAGTCATATGCATGATGAAAAAGATGTTATGAATGTCATATTTAGATTCCTCTCATTTTTCTGATCGATTTAGACATTTTATTTATTAAATTTTGATTTACGGATTTGAAGATATGAAATATTGCATATTAAATGTAAAAAGGAGAAAATAAAGTAAAATAAATTTTATTGTTATTTATTCAAATATTATTATTACATAATCATTGTTATTTATTCAAATAAATTTTCAAAATTTAGACAATAAAAGTGTAACATCATGACACAGGGGTTAATATGTTCGATAGAATAATATCATCAGTAAGTTCTAACATCTCATTTGGAAGCTAATTTAGAAGGAACTCAAAAGTTAAGCGTGCTTGGGTTGGAACAATTTGAGGATGGGTGACCGAACGGGAAGTTTGACCGAGATAAGTACTTTGACCGAGATTAAGTGTCTAATATGTAATTAGAAATTGTGTGTGGCTAAGTTGGAAATTTCAAAATTAAAAAAACATAAATTAGAAATTAAAAAATATATATTATTTTAAAAAATGAAAAAAATAATTTTGAAAACATATGCCGACGGCTCTGTGCCGACGGCAAAGCCGTCGGCATAGCCTATGCCGACGGCTAGACCTGTGCCGATGGGTTTCTAGGCTATGCCTACGGGCACCTATGCCGACGGACCTATGCCGTGTCGACGGCAAAAGGCCGTCGGCATAGGTGGCCATTCCTGTAGTGCACATGAGGACTACTCCGAAAACATAAAACTCCAGGACTGCACGGAAGACCCGACAACCATGCCCATCACGCAACAACCACAAACCCACTCACCTCTACAACGGAAAGAAAACCCCAACGAGAACACATCGGCTGAAGACAACAGACACCACCAAATCCATGGTGACAAGGCAAACCATGAGGACGATCCAAGTGACTGCGCTCCAACCATTAAGCAGTTGTGGACGCCTTCCTCATGGCGCCACACTTCTTGCCTATGCTTCTGAGACACTTGTCCACCTTCTTTATTTCCTCCCTGACTGCCTTCCCCGACAGAAGGTAAGCGATCGCCTTGCCAGATCCAGAGCTAGCCACCTCAAGGCTAGCGAGCAAGCCACAAACCTCTTTTGCGAAAAGAACATCAAAGTTAGGTGCCAACACACCTTTCTCGAAACCTCGTCACCCACAGACACCACCTCCTCAATGGTCACGGGCGAGCACATGTCACTCACAAGCACCATCGAAAGAGGCAAAGTGGGCTCTCCACATAGCTCCTGCAGGCGATGACTTCACTTCGAGAGGCATCCGGCAACGGAAGCAGCGACGATGGGCAAGGCACCACGAGGGGAGAAACCTCCATAGGGGCATGCGTAGAACCAACCTGGAGCTCGAACATTGAAGACGCAACCGGCACAACATGAAGCTTGCCGAGAGCGGCCTCTGCTGCTCTTGTCAAAACACTCGCAATACACGCAATGCAGGCACAAATCTCAGCGTGAAGCAGCGCGGTCTCCTCCGCGGGGACATGATGCAAAGGCACGTCAGCTGAGCAAGCATCATCAGTGGGTGCATGCGGCGGGGGAGGTGGTGAAGCAGCTCGCTGAGGCATTGTAGATCGGACAAAAAAGAGCGACATGGCCGAACCAGAGGCAGCACATGCATCGGATTGGGTCCCTGCACTTGCGAGTACGATGGCCTCTGGAAAGACACCGAAAGCAATGGTCACGCATCCACGCCGGGGGAGACGGCCGCACAATGCAAGCAGGACGAGACACCGTGGAGAGTGGCGCGCGGCAGTGTGCCAACCACCCAAAGGATCTCCACGCGGGGAGGATGCGCAGCACACGGGAAACGGCGGGAGTCGCGTCCTGTGTGAAGCACCCACGCCAGTCCCCGCAGCCCGGGCGCAAGGGAGAGGCCTCCTGGACGGACATGTCGCCTCCGACAATGCCGTTCGATGCCCCCGACGCCAGAGGAGACAATGGCAGCGTCGGCACTGCGGCATCAAGCTTCTCCCGAACAGCAACAGGCGGAGGAGAGGAAGAAAACCGGCAGCCTCCAGAGCGGTAGCATCATGGAACGACGACGACAAGGGCTGCAGCTGGTCGATGGCGCCCCCGGCCATGGCAGCTTGGACGGTAGGAAGGGGAGGCGAAGCGGCCACCGGCACGGACCTAGGGCGGCGGCGAGCGCAAGCCAAGCGGCCACCATTGGCCGGGTCGGCCTTGCAGGAGGAAAGGAGAGAGCGCGCGGAGGAGGGCCCGGATCTGGACGCGGCGAAGGCGGAGGTGGCCGGAGCAGCGAGATCGAGGCGGCGGCCGGCGCTCGCTTAACCGGCGACCAGTGCGGTCGCGAGAGCACCCTTACCCAGGGCGTGACTTTACGTAGATATATGCATGATGGAACAGGGCGTGACTTTACGTAGATATCTACTTTTCGCGAGATAGAATTTTAAATTGAGTTCCGCAATAGAATTGATTCCTGACGCGGGAATGTCGTGACTAAAGCGGAACAAAAAAAATCTCCCTACTATCGTAACCACAACGATATTGTTCATAGAATGAGCCTGAATCTTTATGGTATTTTCTTAAATAGATGGTATGGAAAAAATGTTGGCTACGTTTTCTTAAGTTGACGTGCTTTTAACCCCAGGAAAAGCAGAGGCTTACAAAATTGTATTGCATAAAACAAAAAAAACCTCAACTACCACCTCACACTAATAGATCTACATATTTTGCCCCTACTAAATTTATCACATAATGCAGCCACAAATTGTTTGCTCTGCTTATCTCATCTTAATAACAATATTTTCTTTCTCTTGTATTTTAACAGGCAATCAATCGACATTCTTAGTAGAGTGCAATCGCCCAGCCTGAGTTTTCTGGGGACCCCGACTCCAAGCAGACTGTCCAATTCTTTCCTCAACCACTCTTTTCAAGGCAAAACCCCTGAAATCAACTCTAATATTGTCAAGCCACTTCTATGCCCGACAACAAGTGATGAACAGAAGCAACAGCAGCACGGAGATATCCGAAAGAGTTGTGAGTACCTTGTGCCATCGAGAAGACCATCTCTGCAACATATTCCACAAGATCCAAAGCCACTGGTGATTGGTCATGAGGTTTCTCCCTATCAAGAATGTTCTTACACCCAGGGAGCAATGAATGGTAAGCACCTAGTACAGGACTATGAACTTTGAGGATGAATGTTCTCCATCATGAAAATGAAAAGAAATGCTACACTTCATCGATCGATAAAAGTAAATCAATCAATAGATCCAACTATAAGTTACATGCGTGTATGGTTTTCCTGAGCCGTTTTGTTAGTTTTGTGAGCGGAGCATGAGAAATAGGGGCCTTCAATTATTGGAACTGCGGAATATTCTTGTGATGTCTAAATATCAGATATACAGAACCATTAGTTTTTTGAAAGAAACCGCGTATATTCAAGGTAGGAATACAAACATGACTTCGTGTGATCAGAGCAGAGGTGACACGCCACCCAGCACAACAACACCAAGGACCCAAAAAAAAACCCTGGAAACCTTGACGCTGATCCACCGCACGGACTGCCACCGCCGACGATGCCGAAGAAGAAGAGGCCAGCCCACCACCAAACCTGGAACGAGGAGCTGCTCCACTCATGTAGAAGATTCGCCCGCCGGCGCCCCGCGACGAGACCTCAACTGCCATGCCAGATCGGCCCACTCCCAGATCGGTCCGCTCCTGCCCAGCAAGCAGAGACGGGGAGGGACTCAATCTGAGGAAAACCACCGCTCCGGGAAGCCGCCGCCGCCACCTCCAGTACAGCTTCCCTCGGCACCTTCCTCCCAAACCCTATGTACACGGGGGCCTGGGGTTCCCACCCCTCCCGCCGCCGCCGCTAGAGCGGCCTGTGGAGGAGAGGGGAACCCCCGGAATCGCCGGCGCACAAGGGGGAACGAAGATCGCCTCCTCAGTCGCCTCTCTCTACTGTAGAGGAAGGGGATAAGAAGCCAAGTGATGTATACATAACCATTAGTTAGTTCAACAATTGTTTTGATAAGCTCTTATTAGCCAAGTGTTGGCAGTTTAAGCAGAAAGCATCAAGTACACCAAGTGGTCAATTATGTATCATTGAGTCCGGTCTATTCGCTTTTCCCTGTACTAATACGGACAACCATGTGACAGTTGTCACATCGAAAATAGATCTGCAAGATGCACTATTGCTTCAAGACAAACCATTTTACGCAGAAGTACTTCCTTCCAAAAAAAATTGTGGAATAGTTAAGTACAGATCTGACACTATAGTTTTTATCTTCTTATTCACCCAAGGAGTTAACGAAGCTTTACTGATTTGATCCATAATATGTCACAAGAAAATAAACAGTACAACTTCTATTTTGAAGGCCTGCTTTGAAACCCCTGCAATAATATTTATTGAACCTCAAGGATACCTTTTTGTCATGAAACTGTTGATAATAAAATTCTCTTGTTACTTAGACAAGGATAAGTCATGGATAGCAACATTTTGTTTTTAATATGTAGGAATAAATCTTCTATGTGGTGTTGGAATCCTATCAACACCGTATGCGATTAAGCAAGGGGGCTGGCTCGGGCTGGTGATGCTAGGTGTATTTGCTGTCCTCGCATGGTACACTGGTGTACTCCTGCGCCGTTGCCTAGACAGCACGGAGGACCTCCAGACATACCCGGATATTGGTCATGCTGCCTTTGGCACCACCGGTCGTATAGCCATTTCGGTAAAAGTCTCCTCCATGATGATGATCACATATTAACCTGTTCTTCAGTTTGGTCAGATTTCAATCAAGGAATATTGTTGTGCTGACTTTTTTTTTTCCCTTGCGTGTGGCTTCACTATCTACAGATAATCCTGTACGTGGAACTATATGTAAGTACTCATTTACCAACCAGCCATTTCAATCAGAATTGCTACTTGCTAGGCCGAGGGAATGTACTGAAACAATTCATAACAACCACTTGCATATTCTAGAGAAAACACATAGACACGCTCATGCTCTGATATGTGCAAGGCCACTAAACACAGATCATATCAAGCGCGCATAAAAGCTCACATCCACCCTAGTTCACATACTTCGATAATATTTTTGAAAGCTATATGCTTTGATAATATTGTATTTGATATTAATATGCATATATACGAAAAACAATAACCAAAATAGTACCACGGTTACTTAGACACTAGGATCATTATGCGAGATCCTAACTCTTACCCATGTGCCTTGGTATGAGTTAGCTCAGTTTAGTGTATGGTGGGTTGCAACCAAAACATAAAAGATATTGCTTTCAGAAGAGTAACTACATTTAAGAGAATATGCAACGCAATAGCTGATCCTTAATCTATTGTTGCAGGCATGTTGCATCGAGTATTTGATATTGGAAAGTGACAACTTATCAAAGTTATTCCCCAATGTGCACATATCCATTGGGAGCTTGACGCTGAACTCACATGTACTCTTTGCAATCTTGACCACCCTTGTTGTCATGCCGACCACTTGGCTCCGTGACCTTACCTGTCTGAGCTACATTTCAGGTCTCTGTATATTCACTTGTTGCTTCTATCATGATCCTGCTTGGTCTAGGTTTATTTAGAATATTAACATACATATGAAAAAATAATGGTTTGTGTGTATGCTCTGCATGTAGTTCAGCTGTACCCTGGGCCATGTATATGTATCACACATCATTTCTCTCCATGGTATTTTGTTTGTACTTTGCAGCCGGAGGTGTCATTGCATCAATCCTTGTAGTCATCTGCCTATTCTGGATTGGGGTTTTGATAATGTCGGCTTTGAGAACAAAGGGTCTACGTTAAACCTCCCGGGAATCCCTATTGCAATTGGATTGTACGGTTATTGCTACTCGGGGCATGGGGTATTACCAAACATCTATTCTTCTCTCAAGAATCGCAACCAGTTTCCTTCCATTATGTTCACTTGGTAATTTCCTAACTTGGGACTGTAATCCTTCCATATTCCAAAAAAAATTGTATAGAAACTCAGCACTCAGATTTGGTTTGTGCTTATTTTTAGCATTGGGTTTTCTACCGTTTTGTTTATTGCCGCTGCGGTGATGGGATACAAAATGTTTGGTGAATCCACGGAGTCTCAGTTCACACTTAACTTACCACAGGATCTGGTGGTTTCCAAGATTGCCGTTTGGACTACGGTAATTGCTCTCGTCTAAACTATTTCAGAGGCCCATTTTCTGCACCGAGCATATTAGATAGGAGTTGCCTTCATTCTCAGTCATGCTGACTTGTTGCAGGTGGCAAATCCAATAACCAAATATGCGTTAGACATAACCCCTCTGGCTATGAGTTTGGAAGAGTTGCTGCCGCGAAGTCAGCAGAAGTACTCGAACATAATCATCCTTAGATCAGCCCTGGTGATCTCAACCCTCATCGTTGCTCTCTCGGTTCCCTTCTTTGGTTAGTTCGTTTTCTTTGGTCCGAATACATCATTGACTACACATTGGACAGTAGTAGCACAAGATTCAGTCATCCTCTGACCTTTATTTTTTATATATATGTTTTGCAGCACTTGTGATGGCTCTGCTTGGTTCTTTACTAGCCATGCTTGTGTAAGTTTTCCCTTATTATTACATCAGCTATTGAGTACTTGGTCAGTGATTGGTTAGAGGCTAAAATATTGTTTGATTTCAGACCTACATTCTACCTTGTGCCTGCTTTTTGGCTATCCTTAAGACAAAAGTGGCTTGGCATCAGGTACGCAAATATTTCGAGTGCTACATTTGTATATAATTATTTTATATGCAGGCAGAACAGAGAAGGTTATAAAGTCATATTTTGATGACATTGTTAATTAAATTAACGTACCCTCCATGTGAAAATATAGTGCACATTAGTTTCTTCCTAATTCAAGTTTTGTAAACTCTGACCAAGTTTAAAAAAAATATCAACACTATGATACCAAATCAATATCATTAGATACATCATGGAATTTTTTTCCATATTGTATTTATTTGATTTTGTAGATGTTGATTTTTTCCTACAAACTTTGACAAACTTTACAAAATTTGACTTAGGACAAAACTAATATGAATTATATTTTGATATGGAGGGAGTATATATGATGAGATTATACTGAGACTGGCAGGGCATAACTAAAAACCTATTTTATAGGTTGCAGTCTGCTCATTCATCATCGTCATAGGGGTTACTGTGCTTGTGTGGGGACATACTCATCCATCTCCGGTATTATCCAGAATTACAAATGACTCTTCAGAATTCCTCCCCTAAATACATATAAAGAGAAGATTGCTCGCTCAACCACATTATTATATGTGTAACTAAGCATATCTATGAGCGGAGCATATAATTTTTTCCCAGCAATGAAGTCAAACCCATCGATATGTGATGTATAATTAAATTTGTATTCTTATTTACTTTTGGCAACTCCATGCATGTATGATAAGATTGTATGTTGATGGATTTTTTTATTAATTCCTGGTTTTGCTAGCTATTTTTCAGTTGCTTGAAATTTCCGTAAATTTGTATCGAGAGAGTGAAATTATAGCAACTTGTATTAGGAATTATTTGTGTCTAGATTATACTTAGGGTATGAAGTGTGTATGATGAAGGTTGGATGTTGATTGCATGGACTAACATGTAAATGCACATATAGGTGTAAACAAACGGACAATGCACACCCGAATAAAAAACCCAGATAATGCATGTGCATACCGTGCGCACACATATGTGGCTTGATCTGACGGTCCAAAGCCATGGCAGGAGGTGGGAAAGCAAATGAGGAAAGTAGGGTGCACACGTGTAAAATTATGATCAAAACACGTGCGACGCTGCAAGTATAGAAAACATACGTTACACATGGGAATGACCATACATGTCATGATCATACTATCAAAAGCTCGTCCGTTACTATTTGAAGTGGTGTAAACAAGAATTGAAAGCTAAGGGTGCTCGCAAATATGTAATGTGAAATCAAAACCTAGAACTTTCGCGTGGCTAGGAGCGAGGATACCTAACTAACAACATGTGGTTTCTTCCTTGCCGACAAGGGCGTTGCATGTTTAATTAGGTATGTCTCCCTCCTTTGAGCGGCAGCCGTGAAGTGTCATTATCGAGAAAAGACAAGGAAGAGCAAGGACAATAGGGAGGATTAAAGCAAGTGGGAATGTGTGAGGAAATAAGAGGGTTTGGGTCACTAGGTGGGAGCGTGTACGGTGGCGGATGTCCAAATCAATAATGGAACCAATTCTCAGGGGAACTATGCCCCAACATGGGTGACCTTTATGTAACCGGTACTTATTTGTAATGGTTGACAATTTTGTTCGGTCTTATGCATCTTTTTTTCTTTTCGTAAAGAAAAAATTATCTTGTAAAACTTAGGGCAAAGGAATTGTGGTGGGGGGGGGGGGGGGGTTGAGGTTATCGAAACACATACGAGGTGATGCACACATGCAAGTGTAAAATAACGCACAAAGCACACACAAATAAAAAAGCGTAGTCTGTGCGCGTCTTGATCCAACGGTCAAAAGCTCCTTTTGTTACTATTTTAAACGGTGTATGCATGAAAGGAAATTTAAGGTTGTCCTGCAAATATGTAGTTTCAAGTTAAAACTTAGAACTTTTGTCTAGGTTTTGAGAGAGGAAGCGATATTCGTAGGATAATGAGGGAATGATGTGTGGGTTTTTTTTTACCCCAATATCAGGATTATATTAAGTAAGGAGCCCAAAATTACAAGACATATCCAGAACTTGGACAACTATCCCCAAATTACAGAAAGAACCCTGAACAAATTGGAAACTACAACCAGGCCCTCGGGATCTTCTGCGCAGATCGTAATCCTCCACCGCTTGCACGGACGCACTCGTCTCATTGGCGGGGAACCAGCAGGCAGCAGCTGAGTCGCCAGAGCAAACCTTTAGAGGGAATATCCTCGTTGAGATCGCCGCATTTGCCACCCGACGCGAACGCCGGGATCTGAGGGTGGCCAAGGGCACGTCGGCGGGGGCGACGCCCGATTCACTCTGGCGGTCAGGCCAAACTCGCCGGCCGGAACCAGCCTCATGACCTGCAAAGGCTCACAAACATGGAACAACTGCAAAATCACCAGATACATCCACGAACTCCTCAACTCCTCCATCTCCCTTCCCCTCTCACCATGGCAGCAGGAAAAGGACGCGAGGAGAAGCGAAATCCGCTTCCGATCCGGCTGAAGCACGAGCTTATTGGGGGAGATCCGGCCAGATCCGCCGCCACCATCCAATCTCCACCATGGAAACCAACGGGGGAAGGCACCAGCCAACCACCGGACGCCGCCCGCAGGCCCCGGCGAGAGACTCCAAACCGGCATGGAGCCAAGCAGCACTAAGCCTATAGCTAGTTCTACTACTACTATGTACAGACAAAGCCAACAACCTAACCCATCATCTCGCCGGTCGGCAGCGCCGCCGGAAAGAAGAAAGGAGAGGGGCGGCGATGGACCTAGGAAGTCGACTCTCAAACGAGGGCGGCGGAAGGAACTAGAAAGAAAAAAAGAGTACCCCCAATGATATGCGGTTTTCTGCATGCCGGGAAGGGAGCACCAAGCTTCATTGGACATGTGCCTTCGAGGAAACCAACGATGTGTCGTGCGATGAATAGAAGAGGAAGAGAAATGATATAGCGAGGACGAAGGCAATCAAGAATTGGATGGGAAATGAGCGGGTGGGACGATGGGCGGGAAGGAGAACGGCCTATGCTCATTTTATGATTGTCACCACGCGTCAGATTTTTGTCTCGACACGGGTGACTGTCTGGTAGCATGTATTTGTGAAGGTGGATTATTTTGTCCGTTCTTTTCTCTTTGGCTAAAGCACAAATTAACAACCTTTGTGATAAACATTCCAGGCATTACATATAAATAGATATATATACTAGATCTAGGTCTAGTAAGCTAGCCTTGTATAGTGACTAGCTAGCTACATGCATATTCATGAATTCAACTGTAAGAAGGTAGATCGATCTGAGATGCACTTTAGGTCTAGGGCAGGCCGGGCTCCAGCAAGGATGAGTTGTGGATCTCAGTTGTTGGTGGGCCTCGGGACGTACTTCCCTTAAACCCTCTAAATCTCTCCCTCACTGGCATCCATTGCTGAAATGGGCGGAAAAATTTAGAAAGCCAATATAGTGAGAGTTCCTCCCCAAAGTGTGCATTTCTCATAAATAAGTGAAATCAAATTCACATATCCAACAATAAATATTTGGACGAAATGAAACTATATTGAGGATCAAAGATTGCAAAAGGATGAGAGGGAAAATCCTCTAAACTTCTCCAAATAGAAAGCAAGCAACCAAAAGATACGAAGAACCAATTGACCAAAATATATTATGACTTGAGCAAATGGGCGTTCTAAAGAAAATAGAAGAGCTCCCCAAAGTTTGTGTACTGTTTAGGATTTTTTTGTATTTGAATACAAAGTTCACAAACATGGAATCATCACTCCCCCAATATCCTCTAAAACACAAAACAAGTGTAAGAGAGTATAAGATATGAAATAAAGCATAGCAATTGCAACAATCATATGGTTGAGCATCGATTAAAAGTCCCACAAAATATACCAATTAAAATGAACATCAGTAGGTAAAGGCCCAACCAAATCATGTGTGTGACATGGCAAAACATTTTATAAAACTAATACAAAGATGAGTTGTTCATAAGTACAGGGGCAACATGTAGTGCAGGCAAAAATAATAGGGTGTCATACGGGTGCTCCACCACAATTTGCATGATAGCATATTAATTGGTCTGACAAGTTTTTATCGATTACAATCATGAAATTTTCCTCAACCTGTGCATCTTTTGGCTACTTAAATCGTAAGTCCCTGTACCGTGTTTCCTGCAATGCAATCCTAAATACATCGTGTTTGTACTGCTCAATATTTGCCGGTGGGCGGCTCGGTGGGTGCGCTCCCACCACGACCTGATGTTGCCGGCCTTGGAGTGGAGGACGAGCGCGGAGGCGGTGGCTGAGGCAGGTGAAATCTACTAGGCAGATCCAAACAAACAGGAAAATAAGCATGGGGCTGTCTGAGCAAGCGCATACTCTAGCTACAAGGTATCAAATGAAGCATGCATTCCTCATCGAGTTGTGATAGAGAATTCAATATTATTGCCAGGAATCAACCCCCAAACTAAACAAAAAATATTTTCTACCGTTATATAGTAATCAAGCATGCATATAAAACATTACGAAAGATGATAGGCTACAATCAACACAAAATAAAACAGCCAGTAATCTCCACCACGACAAGACTATAGCAGACTGCAGAAAATCAGATTCAACATAAGGAGACGGAGATGCTATTGTCATTCAGATGTGAAGTCAAAGCCCGTTTGAGGTGCAAATTATCGTGACTTACGCAAAAGTACTATAAACATGGAAGGAGATATTATGCAAAAGTACTGTAAACCTTGGCTCAAGTGTGTAGGGGTACATTTAGCATTGCCCATTACTTTTCAAAAGCACTTACATATTTCTGATTTTGATCGTTAGTCGAAAGCATCTTTTTATGATGCAACAGTAAATTAGTTCAGTAACAATACATAAACCCCTAACTAACTAGATCGCGAAACAGATCATATCAACCACAAACAGGTCCTGATTACGCAACCAAGTTCCTCAATGCGGCAGAGGTAAACACTGCGATTCTGGCCATTTTCACTCAGTGCCCAGAAGTCCCTTCAGTAATAAATATCCAAGTGCATATTCTGCTGAACATGAACATGATATGCCTATAGCTATCCACCTAACCAGATGGCGTTGTTTCATAGAAATCCAGAAGTTCCTCTCCTGTCTTGTATGAGATACAATCAATACAGCGAGTGATGACTTAATTAATTCTGTAGCTGAGATGGCTCGTTATCAAACAAACTCGTCAGCTGAGATCTCTATCAGCGTGGCTTTGGAAGACGAGGAACAAGAACAGAGAAGAACAGAGGACACCAGGTGTTTGTGCTGCATACGATTGCGCAGCATTTTCTCTCGCTTCTGTTCTTTTCATTCTGATTAATGATTACAGCGATCGTGCTGATCTCCACGGTCCAGTATCCTCGAGCCATCCCACGAGCGAATCGTTCAGACCGAGAGACTGACGGCTAAAACTGACCAAGTCCTAGCTACTGAAGAAACTGTCGAAACTGAAGAAATAACAACCTGTAGACACTCTAACTGAGTAGCAGGGTTTATGCTAATAAAACTGTTCCTTTTCTACGCAAGCTAGCATACTATTATTTCAACATTCTATTATCTAATACGACTAACTAAACATGCTCTTCTCTAAACATTCGACTCAACTCCAGTAATGATGGTACAAGAACTGAGCAAGTACATCATACACACTTAGTTTTCAAGCGTTCATCGCCTTAATGCCTTTGTTATACTTCTCTTTGTGAAATTCCATGATCTAACAGGCAGGTCTGACTTTCTGTGGACCTGCGCCGCGACAAGACAAGCATGAAAACTGGAAATGCTGACACTTGGGCACCTCTCAAAGTAGAAGGAAATGTGTGCATAATGAAGTAGTGAGTGTACCTCAACCAAATCAAGGCCCACCCTGGCAGCTTGCCTGGGGACAACACTGCCCTGCAAAACTGAAATGTTCAGCATCTGACAGGTTGTGAAAGGAGGACTGGGGGTGTGTGTGTTAAGAGAGCGTGTGCCGGTCCGTACCTTGGTCGGTGATGAGCATGAGGAAGGGGGCGGTGATGTCGTTGTTGATCCTGGGACCGGCGTCATCGTCGTCGTCCTTGGTAGGCCTCATGACCATGTGAGCACGAGCCGAAGGAACGCGGGGGCGTGGTAGTGGTAGGAGGGCTTGGTACCAGCCCCAAAGGTCAAGTTATTTATCATGACATGAGCATTACATCAGATATTTCACAATTCAGATAGTAGTGCTAAACTCATGACTTGTGTTTAATTAGTGACAAAAAGTCATGAGTAAGTATCCACTGGATGTGTTGTCCAACTTTGCAAAAATAAATCAAAAGAGGACCAAATTGGGCAATAGCCTACAATTGGCTGAAACTCAAGAACTACAACGGAACCAGTATCAGAATTTTCAAGTTGACAATCGATTCTGCCATCTCACTACCACCACAAAAGAAACAACCGTATCCAAAAAACATGTCAAAATCACATAATCAGATGAATCCAAGAAATATTTGTCAGTCATCACAGAATGGAACTGCAAGCAAGCAAGCAAGCAGAGAATGAGTAATTTTCAACCACAGCAAGACAGCAGAGTGTGTCATCAGTCATGACTTTGAAGAATGAACAACAAACATGGTCAGCCATTATCTATTTTGGTATCTGAGTTGAGCAGTTTATTCTATAACATACATAGTAGTACAAAGAATGCTACGAATTATTAACACCGTCAAGTTACCGAGGGACATTCCAGTTTACAGTTCCCAGGTACCGTCGGCATGGTGTTCCAAGATGGCAGCTTGATTCTGTCGCCGGGCAGCGGAAACACTGGCAAACCATAAACATTTGGCTGGTCTGTATTGTAACAGATTACCTAGGGCGGTGACACGAAAGAGCATGTGGTTAGCTTGGAGAGGGACCTTGTAGTTTGCAGCACGATCAGGACACACAATGTTTGCAGGAGAAACATGTTTCTGTGCAGCAAGAGAGATCATCATTGTTGTTGTCGATGTCTCTGCTTCGCAAAGAGGTTGAGACGCCTGCCCTGGCCCTTGCTCCTGCCGGACGGAGCGAGACCGAATCGCAGCATCCCGGTGCCAGGGCTCCTCGACGGCGACGGGCTGTAGTGGACGCTGCGGCTGCGTCCGAGCCAGTAGAACCGCCTCGCCAGCGAGCCACCGCCACGACGAGCGGCACTATGTACATGCTGCGCGTGGAGCGAGTCCCCGGGCGACACCTCGGAGTCGACCCCGCCGGCGGAGGACGACACCGAGTGGCTGCCAACGCCGTTGATCCGCGCCGCGGGGCCACCCTGCGTCCGGGACCTCGCGGCGGCGTCCGTGTCCCTCCACGACTGCGAGGAGAGCGACCTGCTGAGGAGGCCCCTGATGGGGTCGGCGGCCCTGCGGGTGGTGCGCTCCCACCACGGCCGCCTGCTATCGTTGGAGTGGAGGACGAGCGCGGAGGAGAAGCAGAGGCGGCGCTGGTGCTGGGCGGGGCGGCGGATGCAGAGTCGTTGGCGTCCCATGACTGGCGGGAGGGGAGCCAGGAGGAGTCGGCGCCGGTGCCGTGCTCGCAGCAGACCATCCACTCGCAGGACTGGCGGAGGGAGCGCTTCCGCTGCAGCTGCTCCGGCGGCTGCGGCTGGGGATCTTGCTGCTCTTGTATGCAGGGGGAGGGAGGGCGGTCCTGCTGGTCGTGGAGCTGGAAGAGGCGGAGCAGCGTGGTCCTCTCCTGCTCTTGCGCCGCCGCTCGGGGTGGAGGAGGCGGAGGCGGAGGAGGGAGAGGGAGGGGAGAGGGAGCGGAAGCTGGTGGCGTGGCCGGGAGCGCGGCGACGGAGAGGCGCTCGAGGAGGCAGGCGGAGCAGAAGCCCGTGAAGGGGCGCTGCGCCGGGTGCCGACCGCACCTCGTGAGGTCGCCGCCGCTCATCCGGTCCGCCGCTCGCCGCCGGCCGCCCGGACCTTCCCGAAATTCGAAATCGAAATCGCGAGTGGGTGGTGGAGGGGATTGATTTGGTCAAACCGAGGAGGGGTAGGGCTTTGACCGCACTGAGTGAGAGTGGGGAATCGAATGAGCCGTTGTTGCCTCGTTTTGGCCTCGCTGCCATGTGGGGCCCCACGGCTCTCTCCTCCTCCACATCCATGACTTGTAACAACCTCTTCTTCTTCTATTCGCCACATATGTGTAGTCATCTCATCTCCATCTAACTAATGTATGCTGGATCCTTCACTTCCATACGTGCCATGCTACCCCTTCTAAAATTACGGATCATATAATTACTAGCAAATTGCCCGTGCGTTGCAACGGGTACAAATATTTGAGAATGACAAATTGATCCTTGAAAATATATTGGCCACATCCATAATCTCTTACAATTCGATTATACGTCTATACACCAACCTTTAGGAAAAAGACAAATAAAAAGTTGTCACTTATTTTCCAATCCTATGTGTTTAAATATTGTGGATATAAAAAAAGTACGAAATCTAGGTAAAATATGTATGACGTCTTGGTTCTCTTGGTTCAAGTGTTAGAATTTGGGCCCATTTGGGGCCGTCCAATAAGCAATTACTGAAATCTCAAATTGGCCCATGTGCATGACAAAATTTTAGGAGTGCAAAGTGGTGCTAAAGTTTAGTCTCACATTGTTAGTTGGAGGAGACAAACATCACCTTATAAGGTGGAGTGTTGTGACACTTGGTGTCTAGTCGAGAACAGGCGGCTCTCTCGTGCGCACTCCTCCTCCTCCCCCACCGCCGTCCGTCCGTCTCGTCACGACACGCCACGGGTTGCAGGAATGAGCCGAGCCGATGCCTTCCACCACGGGTCGTCTTCCAGCTGGAGCTGCGGATCGTCTCCGCAGGCGTCGTCTTCTTCGACCCGTCTTCACCAACGTCATCGTCAACAACATCACCGCTGCCTTCGACGCGGTGAACCTCTCTGCATCGACTGCTGCTTCCTCTACAACCGTTCGGTACGTGCGACGTAATCCGAACTGTTTTACCATGGATCTGTTGGCGTTTATGTTGCTACTGTTCATGTTAATTAGTACATCTAGTATGTTCGTATTTCACATGTTAGTAGTTGTGTTAGTCATGTTTAATATTCTGGAATTAATCATGTAATTATTGCCTAATTATTCAACATCAAGTCATAACAACGAAAACTTTCAAGGATGATTCAGCTAGTACAAAGCTGGTGAAGTGATTACCTCACACCTTGTCTTGCAAGAATGGAACACTCAGAGGGCACCATGAGAAAGTACCAAGAGAAGGCAAGATGGCACATTGAATATCAAATTCTTGTTTCGCGGAAAAGGAATCATGAGATGGTGAAAAAAAATACCAAATACGCATGCAAACAGAAATAGATGGCGATGACAGTGATGATAAATTCAGATAAGCTTCTGCATATATCAGTTCATACCAAACGTATCCATTCAAAGTGCCTCTATAAGTAATCCAAGAAACCAAGAGTTTGCAATATAGATACATTGTACATGACCATCAGTTAACATAAATTTGGGCGACATGCTAGTTGCAGTAAGGAAAGCCGCCTGCCCTCGTGCAGGGGTGGCCACTCTGATGCTGACCTTCCCCTTGTTCTTGTGCCTGGCGCCTCACTCATGGAGGACGATCTGGATTTTGATTCCGAAATATCAGCGGATGGAATCGCAATTCCCTGAAGTTCTGTCAGCCACTGATGAACATCACTCAGCAATCCAATTTGTATAATCTTCATCAGACTTAACCCTGTCCTGTATACAGAAAATGGTTATGCCTTCAAGTGATAGGACTGTATTGGATGCTGTAATGAAAAGCGAGGCATCGCAAAAATTCAGGAGATCCTTCCAGGATGGTATGTTACACTAAATTGTGCATGCTCAACTTTGTATGTTTGTCACAAGTCACAGCACTGCATTATTTTGTTTGTTAACCAGACAATTCATTATCTAAATAAGTAACCAGGCAGATGAATGTGACCATTTAAATCGCTGCTGCACAAATCTTGCAAAATATTATTTTTGCACTATCATCTTCAGCACTGGTATATCCTGACTTGGCTTACAGCAATCTCCCTCATCTTTTAGACAAAGAAATTGATAGAAAAGGGGAACCACGATGGCTCTGCTGAAGTGTTTAACCAAGAAATAGAAAGATAAGAAAAATAGCCCTTGCGGATGGTGGATCCAGAGGTGGTCCTCGCCGGTGGAGAAATAGA
Source organism: Poa pratensis (assembly GCA_947311845.1). NCBI lineage: Eukaryota > Viridiplantae > Streptophyta > Magnoliopsida > Poales > Poaceae > Poa > Poa pratensis. Next base: position 190,094 of record CAMZMU010000062.1, read on the forward strand.
AACGTACCATGGGCACCGCGAGCTCGCTCATCAAATGAGTGGTGTCTTGCTTTGCGGCGGCTCTCACGGGTGTTGGTCTCCGGAGGAGTACGCGCAGATGGGTGGCGGCGGCGATAACGGGCGGGCTCTGATGGGGATTAGGTCCCTCAGGATTGCGGCGGAGCAAACAGGGGCCGGCGGTGGAGGAGCAGCTCCAGTGGCGGAAGCAGGGACAGAGCGGAGGGAGGCCGAGGGAGTAGGGGCCAAGACCAGAGGATCTGGTTTTGCCTGCCTTCGCCGGAGGACGATGGTAAGGGACGTAGGCGGCAAAACCTAGCGCCGCCGCTCGCCTCTACTCTCTCTCTCTCTGCAGTACTGGGAAAGATGACCAGGGGTTGGCGTTTCGGGGTTGGGCCTTTGGACCGCGGGTTGATTTTTCGCTTTGCAAGAGGCTAAAGCGCAAAACGACCATGACGTACCACCACCACGGTCGCTTATCGATATTATATAGTAGATAGCAAATTGCCCGTGCGTTGTAACGGATATGCTATAATTGTCATATGAATTTCATTTTTTGTACCAGAAAATCATCCAACGAATGTCAAAAATATAGCTCTATGTGTCTAATTTGCAAGACTACAACATGCATAATCTGAATACATTCATCGCCAACTCAAAATATGTACACTTGCAATTTCTAGAAATTGGAAACAGAAAATACAGAGCAAGCATATGTACATGATTTGACACATCAAATAAATTTTCTACTAACTTCCTCTTCTGATTCGACATATGCAGGGTTCACCATGCAATTGATTCTTTGCATGGTGTGTTGCATCTAAACTCACGATTAGCTCTAATTTGCTCTATTCTAGCCTTTTTTCTACTAACTTCATCTTCTGATTCGACATATGCAGGGTTCACCATCGCAATTGATTCTTTGCATGGTGTGTTGCGTCTAAACTCACGATTAGCTATAATTTGCTCTATTCTAGCTTTTTTTTGTTCTGGCTGCATATTTGCATATTTCTGCTTTTCTCGCACACATTTTTTTGTCTTTTGTTCAGGCTTTAAATCTGCATATTTCTTTCTCCCCTGTGTGCATTTTTTGTGCAACTGGGTTAAATCCTTAATTGTTTTATTTTGCTGATAAGCTTCACGACGTCTTTTCAATTTTTCTTGTTTTTCTTCGTTGGTCATCCGTGCATACCTATCTCTATCTTTTTTCCTTCTTTGATCCTTAACATCTATAATTGGAGATTGGGTCCCAAATTCCTCGTCTGCATCAGTGTTTTCCATACTGCATAAATCTGTCATCAATTAAAAAGATAAACTTGATTAGATTTTACAGCACACGTTTAAGATTGAGTCCACGAAATACACACCTATTGAAGCTAGCCTAGTCGATCTAACTGATTCATCTAGTTCTGTTTGCATTGCACACCTAGCCATGCAGAAGGGTAATATGTATGCATCTAACGATGCCCACATGCACGTACGTAGAGGGCTGGCGTGGGTGCTTGGATTAACTGTCTGAGTCTTCCGCGCATTGGCCGTCTCTGTCGCGGCAAGTTGAGAGATGACTGCGGCGGCTGCCTCGCTAGTACGTGCCAAATTTTTTCCGAAAACCTCGTAAAAATCGTGCCTTTTCTCCCGCCGCCACTCCACGACGCGAGATACTACCTCTAAAAAAGAGTGGGAGGGAGATCAAGATTAGATGGAATAGAAGAGCTGACCTACACATGCATAATGAATCATGGCCAAAGTCCTGCAAGCCAATTCAGGTGATGTTAATAGCTCAATTTTTTGCCTATTTCAATCAGAACTTGGACTCCCTAGACTTAATTAAGACCGTATTTTTACTGATGACAAATTGACAATACATAGATCATACAAAAGGAGAACCTGGCCGCTGTAAACATCTCTTCATTATAAACCAACATAATAGTATTGCAGCTACTAATTCACAGCAGGTACTAACCAATCTCCCGTAAGCAGTACTAACCAGCACCGAAGTGAACATCAGATTAAGATGTTAACGACAACACGGAAAGGCAAGATCAATGAGGTAGCTAAGTAATCGTGTCAGTATAGTTCTTTCTTCCATGTCTATGTCTATTCAGTCGATTGAATTTTCTTTATTAACTAATGAAATCAATCTGACCAGCACACATCAGGAGAAGTGATTACCACGGTTGCAGGCGCGAGAGCAAGCAGTGCAGACCGAGAGTTCCGGCCAGCAGAACGGCGTGAAAGTCAAGCTGGAGCGGATATTCAGGCGTGGCAATGAAGAGCTGGGGCAGAACTTCAGGCTAGGCAATGTCAAGCTGGGGTGTCGATCAAGGGATTCAAGAGCTTTTTAAATGTGCACCTCATGGCCGTGTGGTCAATCATAGTTCTGCTCGGAGCAGTGTTTCTATAGGAGTCTGATGAGCGTCGTTCCTAGAAGAATTTTCTCGTTCATATGTCCGCTTAGTTTTTTTTGGCCCAATTTGATCTGTTGGACTCTTGAACAGAAAGTCCACCTGAAGCACGAAAACATTTGGTTGTTCTACAACTGGGCCGGCCCATGCCAAACGATCGATCGGAGACCCACACGACGTACCACGTACCACCAGAAACGAAGACGTACGACGTACCACCAAACAGACGAAGGAGGAAACACTACTCGTATTATAATAAACATTATTTTCTGTAGAGAGTGTGCGATTGTCCCTCACTATCGCGCTCTCTCGTAACAGTCGAAACCCTACCGCACGGACAACAAGTCCTATCAATATACGTTTATCGTGTACCCTTCTACGTGGAAATAGTTGCAAAGTCCAATAATCACGCGAATTGCGTGGAACATCAATGGCCATAGATCATTATTTACTACTAAAATAGAAGACCCGAGAGCACAAACCTACTATAGTATTCTCACTATGATTTAGTAATTGTCGAAAACCAAAACCATGTTATTATAGGACAATACGTGACACTCAGGAATTGAAGTGGGCGAGGTTCTGAGAGGGGATATCCAATCATAGGATGTGTATGCATTGCGAGTTACATCAATGTGGAATATGGTGTATTGTGTATGAATCCATATCCATTCACAGAAATCCATTTTGGCACCCGAGCTCAAATGCTCCCTATATCCTGTACCTACAACCCCATTGAGATTCGTGTCCACTGTTCACTGCAGACTGTTTCTACCATGGTAAAACCTGTCTCGTGCCCCACTGCTGTTCAGGCAATAAATGACTACGTTGGCGTCAATCCATGTCGGAACAAATGGGAATGGACATTCCTGTTCCGTTACCATAGGATACTCTAAATGCATTTTTCTTAATGTACATTATGACAGCATACTATGTACAACCTCATCTTTAATACAAAATGCAGCAATTTAACTATCTGGTTTTAGCTCCCAGGACGAGCAAAAGCAAACAATCAAACACTGAAATGCAGGTCATTGTGCAAGGAAAATTTCTAGTCCACAGGTAGCAAATACTGCTAATTCATAACCGTGAGAGCTCCTGATTTAGTTTGAAGGACCAAACATACCAACTAGTTGTAATATAAGATTTTTTTTAAATGGTAATCAAGAATCGATAAATTAGAAAAAAACTCACGAAGAGAAAAGCCTCTGTACTAGATGGACGTATCCACAAATATCAATACTAGTGTTGAGCCCATAAATGTAATCGAAACGACAAGTTGTAACAGATCAAGAAGAAGCAATCTTTTCAGCACACCAACTACCCAGAATCATAATATCAATCAGCAACGTCAAATTGTACATGTTGCTTAGCTCCCCATCGGCTAATTTCATCCAGCAAATAGCTTCACTGGATCAAAGTTTTCAAGAACTGTAACCACATATGGGAGTATGGGACATCAGTATACACAAATGTGGAATCTCATTCATGGGCTGATTCAGTTTTCTAAATTAAGACTGGACTAATCTCGGCTACTAGTTATAGACTTCTAGGCATGAAGAAACTAATAAAAAGGATAACTTGCTGCAACAATCGTGTTTTAAGAAATTACAATTTACTAGCCACAGCCCAGAACAACTGAATCAGGTTACTAACTGTAGTACATGCGACCTGCGACCAACCGAGCAGATGGCGAATGACACAATCAGGTGAGGTAAAAAAAAGAATAGAGCACATCGCTTCCTTTCCCATGTGCAGGAGCAGAACCTGCAACTTCCGGCTCGATCTTGGATTCCAGTGCGCTCGGCAGGGCATGCACAAGATCCATGTGGTAGCATCCACCAAGGCATGGCCACCCCTGTCTTCTCCTCCGCGGACTTCGCAATCAGCAGCAGCGACGGCCACCGACGGCCACGGCCGGACTCCGGGGCAAAGGAAAAATAAGATGTACCAAGCCATGGAGTCCACCATAGGTGGGGTCGCCTCTCTGCGAGCACCACTACTCACGACGATGGCTATGCTGACGAAAGCATTCCTCCACCGCAAGCCGAACGCAGAGATGGATCAGGCCACCTCGAGGACGCCATCCCCATGGAAGGCTTCCGATCCGGGCATGGGAGCCCAGCTCCAAGCAGAAACCACCTCACACCTCATTGTCCCCGTCGCCGGAGAGGATCAGCAGGAGGTGGAGAAGGAAACTAATCACTAGATCTAATTTATTTGGAGGAAAGGAAACCTAAAATCGCTAACTATACACATCCGGACCTCCCTCCCTCTCATGATCTCGTCGCCGGCCACCTTGGCCGCCGGCGATGGGGGAGAGGAAGGCCGGTGATGGGAGGAGAGGGAGAGATCAAGGGGCAGTCCAATAAAAGGGAAAAATGATCTCTTCTAGATTAAAAATCCCCACGGACCAGCAAAACTTGTCGTCATGTACCAACGGCCCAAGAAATTTCAGCGTTTCATTCCGTCTGGTAGGGGGAGGCCCGCAGTCTAGGCTGGGCACAGGGATTCACCGCGCCTCCACGATTTTTACCATGCCACCACGCATGCCGACAAGAACTAGGTACACAATCTCGACGTTGATTCAACGGACCAGATATCGGGACCAACTAAGCTCGGGAGCCAAATCGCCCTCATCCATTCATCCATATATATATATAACAACGCGGATTTTCTACCCAGGTGGGTAGCTGTGCATACCCTCCTGGCCATCGGATATAGAGAGTATCCGATCTCTATGCTTTAGATAGTGTCTCTTTGCTTTGACGCCGTCCTGACTTCCGTTTACATGCATGCAAAAAAGTTGTGGCCACAGGGTGAGCTGTGTTCCGCCGCGTCAGCAAACAGCAAATGAAAAAGCTGTTTTACTTATTTGTAATGGTTGACAATTTTGTTCGGTCTTATGCATCTTTTTTTATTTTCGTAAAGAAAAAAATTATCTTGTAAAAACTTAGGGCAAAGGAATTGTGGTGGGGGGGGGGGGGGGGGGTTGAGGTTATCGAAACACATACGAGGTGATGCACACATGCAAGTGTAAAATAACGCACAAAGCACACACAAATAAAAAAGCGTAGTCTGTGCGCGTCTTGATCCAACGGTCAAAAGCTCCTTTTGTTACTATTTTAAACGGTGTATGCATGAAAGGAAATTTAAGGTTGTCCTACAAATATGTAGTTTCAAGTTAAAACTTAGAACTTTTGTCTAGGTTTTGAGAGAGGAAGCGATATTCGTAGGATAATGAGGGAATGATGTGTGGGTTTTTTTTTACCCCAATATCAGGATTATATTAAGTAAGGAGCCCAAAATTACAAGACATATCCAGAACTTGGACAACTATCCCCAAATTACAGAAAGAACCCTGAACAAATTGGAAACTACAACCAGGCCCTCGGGATCTTCTGCGCAGATCGTAATCCTCCACCGCTTGCACAGACGCACTCGTCTCATTGGCGGGGAACCAGCAGGCAGCAGCTGAGTCGCCAGAGCAAACCTTTAGAGGGAATATCCTCGTTGAGATCGCCGCATTTGCCACCCGACGCGAACGCCGGGATCTGAGGGTGGCCAAGGGCACGTCGGCGGGGGCGACGCCCCGATTCACTCTGGCGGTCAGGCCAAACTCGCCGGCCGGAACCAGCCTCATGACCTGCAAAGCTCACAAACATGGAACAACTGCAAAATCACCAGATACATCCACGAACTCCTCAACTCCTCCATCTCCCTTCCCCTCTCACCATGGCAGCAGGAAAAGGACGCGAGGAGAAGCGAAATCCGCTTCCGATCCGGCTGAAGCACGAGCTTATTGGGGGAGATCCGGCCAGATCCGCCGCCACCATCCAATCTCCACCATGGAAACCAACGGGGGAAGGCACCAGCCAACCACCGGACGCCGCCCGCAGGCCCCGGCGAGAGACTCCAAACCGGCATGGAGCCAAGCAGCACTAAGCCTATAGCTAGTTCTACTACTACTATGTACAGACAAAGCCAACAACCTAACCCATCATCTCGCCGGTCGGCAGCGCCGCCGAAAGAAGAAAGGAGAGGGGCGGCGATGGACCTAGGAAGTCGACTCTCAAACGAGGGCGGCGGAAGGAACTAGAAAGAAAAAAAGAGTACCCCCAATGATATGCGGTTTTCTGCATGCCGGGAAGGGAGCACCAAGCTTCATTGGACATGTGCCTTCGAGGAAACCAACGATGTGTCGTGCGATGAATAGAAGAGGAAGAGAAATGATATAGCGAGGACGAAGGCAATCAAGAATTGGATGGGAAATGAGCGGGTGGGACGATGGGCGGGAAGGAGAACGGCCTATGCTCATTTTATGATTGTCACCACGCGTCAGATTTTTGTCTCGACACGGGTGACTGTCTGGTAGCATGTATTTGTGAAGGTGGATTATTTTGTCCGTTCTTTTCTCTTTGGCTAAAGCACAAATTAACAACCTTTGTGATAAACATTCCAGGCATTACATATAAATAGATATATACTAGATCTAGGTCTAGTAAGCTAGCCTTGTATAGTGACTAGCTAGCTACATGCATATTCATGAATTCAACTGTAAGAAGGTAGATCGATCTGAGATGCACTTTAGGTCTAGGGCAGGCCGGGCTCCAGCAAGGATGAGTTGTGGATCTCAGTTGTTGGTGGGCCTCGGGACGTACTTCCCTTAAACCCTCTAAATCTCTCCCTCACTGGCATCCATTGCTGAAAGGGGCGGAAAAATTTAGAAAGCCAATATAGTGAGAGTTCCTCCCCAAAGTGTGCATTTCTCATAAATAAGTGAAATCAAATTCACATATCCAACAATAAATATTTGGACGAAATGAAACTATATTGAGGATCAAAGATTGCAAAAGGATGAGAGGGAAAATCCTCTAAACTTCTCCAAATAGAAAGCAAGCAACCAAAAGATACGAAGAACCAATTGACCAAAATATATTATGACTTGAGCAAATGGGCGTTCTAAAGAAAATAGAAGAGCTCCCCAAAGTTTGTGTACTGTTTAGGATTTTTTTTTGTATTTGAATACAAAGTTCACAAACATGGAATCATCACTCCCCCAATATCCTCTAAAACACAAAACAAGTGTAAGAGAGTATAAGATATGAAATAAAGCATAGCAATTGCAACAATCATATGGTTGAGCATCGATTAAAAGTCCCACAAAATATACCAATTAAAATGAACATCAGTAGGTAAAGGCCCAACCAAATCATGTGTGTGACATGGCAAAACATTTTATAAAACTAATACAAAGATGAGTTGTTCATAAGTACAGGGGCAACATGTAGTGCAGGCAAAAATAATTGGGTGTCATACGGGTGCTCCACCACAATTTGCATGATAGCATATTAATTGGTCTGACAAGTTTTTATCGATTACAATCATGAAATTTTCCTCAACCTGTGCATCTTTTGGCTACTTAAATCGTAAGTCCCTGTACCGTGTTTCCTGCAATGCAATCCTAAATACATCGTGTTTGTACTGCTCAATATTTGCCGGTGGGCGGCTCGGTGGGTGCGCTCCCACCACGACCTGATGTTGCCGGCCTTGGAGTGGAGGACGAGCGCGGAGGCGGTGGCTGAGGCAGGTGAAATCTACTAGGCAGATCCAAACAAACAGGAAAATAAGCATGGGGCTGTCTGAGCAAGCGCATACTCTAGCTACAAGGTATCAAATGAAGCATGCATTCCTCATCGAGTTGTGATAGAGAATTCAATATTATTGCCAGGAATCAACCCCCAAACTAAACAAAAAATATTTTCTACCGTTATATAGTAATCAAGCATGCATATAAAACATTACGAAAGATGATAGGCTACAATCAACACAAAATAAAACAGCCAGTAATCTCCACCACGACAAGACTATAGCAGACTGCAGAAAATCAGATTCAACATAAGGAGACGGAGATGCTATTGTCATTCAGATGTGAAGTCAAAGCCCGTTTGAGGTGCAAATTATCGTGACTTACGCAAAAGTACTATAAACATGGAAGGAGATATTATGCAAAAGTACTGTAAACCTTGGCTCAAGTGTGTAGGGGTACATTTAGCATTGCCCATTACTTTTCAAAAGCACTTACATATTTCTGATTTTGATCGTTAGTCGAAAGCATCTTTTTATGATGCAACAGTAAATTAGTTCAGTAACAATACATAAACCCCTAACTAACTAGATCGCGAAACAGATCATATCAACCACAAACAGGTCCTGATTACGCAACCAAGTTCCTCAATGCGGCAGAGGTAAACACTGCGATTCTGGCCATTTTCACTCAGTGCCCAGAAGTCCCTTCAGTAATAAATATCCAAGTGCATATTCTGCTGAACATGAACATGATATGCCTATAGCTATCCACCTAACCAGATGGCGTTGTTTCATAGAAATCCAGAAGTTCCTCTCCTGTCTTGTATGAGATACAATCAATACAGCGAGTGATGACTTAATTAATTCTGTAGCTGAGATGGCTCGTTATCAAACAAACTCGTCAGCTGAGATCTCTATCAGCGTGGCTTTGGAAGACGAGGAACAAGAACAGAGAAGAACAGAGGACACCAGGTGTTTGTGCTGCATACGATTGCGCAGCATTTTCTCTCGCTTCTGTTCTTTTCATTCTGATTAATGATTACAGCGATCGTGCTGATCTCCACGGTCCAGTATCCTCGAGCCATCCCACGAGCGAATCGTTCAGACCGAGAGACTGACGGCTAAAACTGACCAAGTCCTAGCTACTGAAGAAACTGTCGAAACTGAAGAAATAACAACCTGTAGACACTCTAACTGAGTAGCAGGGTTTATGCTAAAAAACTGTTCCTTTTCTACGCAAGCTAGCATACTATTATTTCAACATTCTATTATCTAATACGACTAACTAAACATGCATCTTCTCTAAACATTCGACTCAACTCCAGTAATGATGGTACAAGAACTGAGCAAGTACATCATACACACCTTAGTTTTCAAGCGTTCATTCGCCTTAATGCCTTTGTTATACTTCTCTTTGTGAAATTCCATGATCTAACAGGCAGGTCTGACTTTCTGTGGACCTGCGCCGCGACAAGACAAGCATGAAAACTGGAAATGCTGACACTTGGGCACCTCTCAAAGTAGAAGGAAATGTGTGCATAATGAAGTAGTGAGTGTACCTCAACCAAATCAAGGCCCACCCTGGCAGCTTGCCTGGGGACAACACTGCCCTGCAAAACTGAAATGTTCAGCATCTGACAGGTTGTGAAAGGAGGACTGGGGGTGTGTGTGTTAAGAGAGCGTGTGCCGGTCCGTACCTTGGTCGGTGATGAGCATGAGGAAGGGGGCGGTGATGTCGTTGTTGATCCTGGGACCGGCGTCATCGTCGTCGTCCTTGGTAGGCCTCATGACCATGTGAGCACGAGCCGAAGGAACGCGGGGGCGTGGTAGTGGTAGGAGGGCTTGGTACCAGCCCCAAAGGTCAAGTTATTTATCATGACATGAGCATTACATCAGATATTTCACAATTCAGATAGTAGTGCTAAACTCATGACTTGTGTTTAATTCAGTGACAAAAAGTCATGAGTAAGTATCCACTGGATGTGTTGTCCAACTTTGCAAAAATAAATCAAAAGAGGACCAAATTGGGCAATAGCCTACAATTGGCTGAAACTCAAGAACTACAACGGAACCAGTATCAGAATTTTCAAGTTGACAATCGATTCTGCCATCTCACTACCACCACAAAAGAAACAACCGTATCCAAAAAACATGTCAAAATCACATAATCAGATGAATCCAAGAAATATTTGTCAGTCATCACAGAATGGAACTGCAAGCAAGCAAGCAAGCAGAGAATGAGTAATTTTCAACCACAGCAAGACAGCAGAGTGTGTCATCAGTCATGACTTTGAAGAATGAACAACAAACATGGTCAGCCATTATCTATTTTGGTATCTGAGTTGAGCAGTTTATTCTATAACATACAGTACTAGTACAAAGAATGCTACGAATTATTAACACCGTCAAGTTACCGAGGGACATTCCAGTTTACAGTTCCCAGGTACCGTCGGCATGGTGTTCCAAGATGGCAGCTTGATTCTGTCGCCGGGCAGCGGAAACACTGGCAAACCATAAACATTTGGCTGGTCTGTATTGTAACAGATTACCTAGGGCGGTGACACGAAAGAGCATGTGGTTAGCTTGGAGAGGGACCTTGTAGTTTGCAGCACGATCAGGACACACAATGTTTGCAGGAGAAACATGTTTCTGTGCAGCAAGAGAGATCATCATTGTTGTTGTCGATGTCTCTGCTTCGCAAAGAGGTTGAGACGCCTGCCCTGGCCCTTGCTCCTGCCGGACGGAGCGAGACCGAATCGCAGCATCCCGGTGCCAGGGCTCCTCGACGGCGACGGGCTGTAGTGGACGCTGCGGCTGCGTCCGAGCCAGTAGAACCGCCTCGCCAGCGAGCCACCGCCACGACGAGCGGCACTATGTACATGCTGCGCGTGGAGCGAGTCCCCGGGCGACACCTCGGAGTCGACCCCGCCGGCGGAGGACGACACCGAGTGGCTGCCAACGCCGTTGATCCGCGCCGCGGGGCCACCCTGCGTCCGGGACCTCGCGGCGGCGTCCGTGTCCCTCCACGACTGCGAGGAGAGCGACCTGCTGAGGAGGCCCCTGATGGGGTCGGCGGCCCTGCGGGTGGTGCGCTCCCACCACGGCCGCCTGCTATCGTTGGAGTGGAGGACGAGCGCGGAGGCAGAAGCAGAGGCGGCGCTGGTGCTGGGCGGGGCGGCGGATGCAGAGTCGTTGGCGTCCCATGACTGGCGGGAGGGGAGCCAGGAGGAGTCGGCGCCGGTGCCGTGCTCGCAGCAGACCATCCACTCGCAGGACTGGCGGAGGGAGCGCTTCCGCTGCAGCTGCTCCGGCGGCTGCGGCTGGGGATCTTGCTGCTCTTGTATGCAGGGGGAGGGAGGGCGGTCCTGCTGGTCGTGGAGCTGGAAGAGGCGGAGCAGCGTGGTCCTCTCCTGCTCTTGCGCCGCCGCTCGGGGTGGAGGAGGCGGAGGCGGAGGAGGGAGAGGGAGGGGAGAGGGAGCGGAAGCTGGTGGCGTGGCCGGGAGCGCGGCGACGGAGAGGCGCTCGAGGAGGCAGGCGGAGCAGAAGCCCGTGAAGGGGCGCTGCGCCGGGTGCCGACCGCACCTCGTGAGGTCGCCGCCGCTCATCCGGTCCGCCGCTCGCCGCCGGCCGCCCGGACCTTCCCGAAATTCGAAATCGAAATCGCGAGTGGGTGGTGGAGGGGATTGATTTGGTCAAACCGAGGAGGGGTAGGGCTTTGACCGCACTGAGTGAGAGTGGGGAATCGAATGAGCCGTTGTTGCCTCGTTTTGGCCTCGCTGCCATGTGGGGCCCCACGGCTCTCTCCTCCTCCACATCCATGACTTGTAACAACCTCTTCTTCTTCTATTCGCCACATATGTGTAGTCATCTCATCTCCATCTAACTAATGTATGCTGGATCCTTCACTTCCATACGTGCCATGCTACCCCTTCTAAAATTACGGATCATATAATTACTAGCAAATTGCCCGTGCGTTGCAACGGGTACAAATATTTGAGAATGACAAATTGATCCTTGAAAATATATTGGCCACATCCATAATCTCTTACAATTCGATTATACGTCTATACACCAACCTTTAGGAAAAAGACAAATAAAAAGTTGTCACTTATTTTCCAATCCTATGTGTTTAAATATTGTGGATATAAAAAAAGTACGAAATCGTAGGTAAAATATGTATGACGTCTTGGTTCTCTTGGTTCAAGTGTTAGAATTTGGGGCAGCCCAATAAGCAATTCCTGAAATCTCAAATTGGCCCATGTGCATGACAGAATTTTAGGAGTGCAAAGTGGTGCTAAATTTTAGTCTCACATTGTTAGTTGGAGGAGACAAAGATCACCTTATAAGGTGGAGTGTTGTGACACTTGGTGTTCTAGTTGAGAACAGGAGGCTCTCTCGTGCGCACTCCTCCTCCTCCCCCCACCGCCGTCCGTCCGTCTCGTCACGACACGCCACGGGTTGCGGGAATGAGCCGAGCCGATGCCTTCCACCACGGGTCGTCTTCCAGCTGGAGCTGCGGATCGTCTCCGCAGGCGTCGTCTTCTTCGACCCGTCTTCACCAACGTCATCGTCAACAACATCACCGCTGCCTTCGACGCGGTGAACCTCTCTGCATCGACTGCTGCTTCCTCTACAACCGTTCGGTACGTGCGACGTAATCCGAACTATTTTACCATGGATCTGTTGGCGTTTATGTTGCTACTGTTCATGTTAATTAGTACATCTAGTATGTTCGTATTTCACATGTTAGTAGTTGTGTTAGTCATGTTTAATATTCTGGAATTAATCATGTAATTATTGCCTAATTATTCAACATCAAGTCATCGCATAACAACGAAAACTTTCAAGGATGATTCAGCTAGTACAAAGCTGGTGAAGTGATTACCTCACACCTTGTCTTGCAAGAATGGAACACTCAGAGGGCACCATGAGAAAGTACCAAGAGAAGGCAAGATGGCACATTGAATATCAAATTCTTGTTTCGCGGAAAAGGAATCATGAGATGGTGAAAAAAAATACCAAATACGCATGCAAACAGAAATAGATGGCGATGACAGTGATGATAAATTCAGATAAGCTTCTGCATATATCAGTTCATACCAAACGTATCCATTCAAAGTGCCTCTATAAGTAATCCAAGAAATCAAGAGTTTGCAATATAGATACATTGTACATGACCATCAGTTAACATAAATTTGGGCGACATGCTAGTTGCAGTAAGGAAAGCCGCCTGCCCTCGTGCAGGGGTGGCCACTCTGATGCTGACCTTCCCCTTGTTCTTGTGCCTGGCGCCTCACTCATGGAGGACGATCTGGATTTTGATTCCGAAATATCAGCGGATGGAATCGCAATTCCCTGAAGTTCTGTCAGCCACTGATGAACATCACTCAGCAATCCAATTTGTATAATCTTCATCAGACTTAACCCTGTCCTGTATACAGAAAATGGTTATGCCTTCAAGTGATAGGACTGTATTGGATGCTGTAATGAAAAGCGAGGCATCGCAAAAATTCAGGAGATCCTTCCAGGATGGTATGTTACACTAAATTGTGCATGCTCAACTTTGTATGTTTGTCACAAGTCACAGCACTGCATTATTTTGTTTGTTAACCAGACAATTCATTATCTAAATAAGTAACCAGGCAGATGAATGTGACCATTTAAATCGCTGCTGCACAAATCTTGCAAAATATTATTTTTGCACTATCATCTTCAGCACTGGTATATCCTGACTTGGCTTACAGCAATCTCCCTCATCTTTTAGACAAAGAAATTGATAGAAAAGGGGAACCACGATGGCTCTGCTGAAGTGTTTAACCAAGAAATAGAAAGATAAGAAAAATAGCCCTTGCGGATGGTGGATCCAGAGGTGGTCCTCGCCGGTGGAGAAATAGAAACGTACCATGGGCACCGCGAGCTCGCTCATCAAATGAGTGGTGTCTTGCTTTGCGGCGGCTCTCACGGGTGTTGGTCTCCGGAGGAGTACGCGCAGATGGGTGGCGGCGGCGATAACGGGCGGGCTCTGATGGGGATTAGGTCCCTCGGATTGCGGCGGAGCAAACAGGGGCCGGCGGTGGAGGAGCAGCTCCAGTGGCGGAAGCAGGGACAGAGCGGAGGGAGGCCGAGGGAGTAGGGGCCAAGCAGAGGATCTGGTTTTGCCTGCCTTCGCCGGAGGACGATGGTAAGGGACGTAGGCGGCAAAACCTAGCGACGACGCTCGCCTCTACTCTCTCTCTCTCTGCAGTACTGGGAAAGATGACCAGGGGTTGGCGTTTCGGGGTTGGGCCTTTGGACCGCGGGTTGATTTTTCGCTTTGCAAGGGCTAAAGCGCAAAACGACCATGACGTACCACCACCACGGTCGCTTATCGATATTATATAGTAGATAGCAAATTGCCCGTGCGTTGTAACGGATATGCTATAATTGTCATATGAATTTCATTTTTTGTACCAGAAAATCATCCAACGAATGTCAAAAATATAGCTCTATGTGTCTAATTTGCAAGACTACAACATGCATAATCTGAATACATTCATCTCCAACTCAAAATATGTACACTTGCAATTTCTAGAAATTGGAAACAGAAAATACAGAGCAAGCATATGTACATGATTTGACACATCAAATAAATTTTCTACTAACTTCCTCTTCTGATTCGACATATGCAGGGTTCACCATGCAATTGATTCTTTGCATGGTGTGTTGCATCTAAACTCACGATTAGCTCTAATTTGCTCTATTCTAGCCTTTTTTCTACTAACTTCTCTTCTGATTCGACATATGCAGGGTTCACCATCGCAATTGATTCTTTGCATGGTGTGTTGCGTCTAAACTCACGATTAGCTATAATTTGCTCTATTCTAGCTTTTTTTTGTTCTGGCTGCATATTTGCATATTTCTGCTTTTCTCGCACACATTTTTTTGTCTTTTGTTCAGGCTTTAAATCTGCATATTTCTTTCTCCCCTGTGTGCATTTTTTGTGCAACTGGGTTAAATCCTTAATTGTTTTGTTTTGCTGATAAGCTTCACGACGTCTTTTCAATTTTTCTTGTTTTTCTTCGTTGGTCATCCGTGCATACCTATCTCTATCTTTTTTCCTTCTTTGATCCTTAACATCTATAATTGGAGATTGGGTCCCAAATTCCTCGTCTGCATCAGTGTTTTCCATACTGCATAAATCTGTCATCAATTAAAAAGATAAACTTGATTAGATTTTACAGCACACGTTTAAGATTGCATCCACGAAATACACACCTATTGAAGCTAGCCTAGTCGATCTAACTGATTCATCTAGTACTGTTTGCATTGCACACCTAGCCATGCAGAAGGGTAATATGTATGCATCTAACGATGCCCACATGCACGTACGTAGAGGGCTGGCGTGGGTGCTTGGATTAACTGTCTGAGTCTTCCGCGCATTGGCCGTCTCTGTCGCGGCAAGTTGAGAGATGACTGCGGCGGCTGCCTCGCTAGTACGTGCCAAATTTTTTCCGAAAACCTCGTAAAAATCGTGCCTTTTCTCCCGCCGCCACTCCACGACGCGAGATACTACCTCTAAAAAAGAGTGGGAGGGAGATCAAGATTAGATGGAATAGAAGAGCTGACCTACACATGCATAATGAATCATGGCCAAAGTCCTGCAAGCCAATTCAGGTGATGTTAATAGCTCAATTTTTTGCCTATTTCAATCAGAACTTGGACTCCCTAGACTTAATTAAGACCGTATTTTTACTGATGACAAATTGACAATACATAGATCATACAAAAGGAGAACCTGGCCGCTGTAAACATCTCTTCATTATAAACCAACATAATAGTATTGCAGCTACTAATTCACAGCAGGTACTAACCAATCTCCCGTAAGCAGTACTAACCAGCACCGAAGTGAACATCAGATTAAGATGTTAACGACAACACGGAAAGGCAAGATCAATGAGGTAGCTAAGTAATGGTGTCAGTACAGTTCTTTCTTCCATGTCTATGTCTATTCAGTCGATTGAATTTTCTTTATTAACTAATGAAATCAATCTGACCAGCACACATCAGGAGAAGTGATTACCACGGTTGCAGGCGCGAGAGCAAGCAGTGCAGACCGAGAGTTCCGGCCAGCAGAACGGCGTGAAAGTCAAGCTGGAGCGGATATTCAGGCGTGGCAATGAAGAGCTGGGGCAGAACTTCAGGCTAGGCAATGTCACAAGTTGGGGTGTCGATCAAGGGATTCAAGAGCTTTTTAAATGTGCACCTCATGGCCGTGTGGTCAATCATAGTTCTGCTCGGAGCAGTGTTTGTATAGGAGTCTGATGAGCGTCGTTCCTAGAAGAATTTTCTCGTTCATATGTCCGCTTAGTTTTTTTTGGCCCAATTTGATCTGTTGGACTCTTGAACAGAAAGTCCACCTGAAGCACGAAAACATTTGGTTGATTTACAACTGGGCCGGCCCATGCCAAACGATCGATCGGAGACCCACACGACGTACCACGTACCACCAGAAACGAAGACGTACGACGTACCACCAAACGACGAAGGAGGAAACACTACTCGTATTATAATAAAGATTATTTTCTGTAGAGAGTGTGCGATTGTCCCTCACTATCGCGCTCTCTCGTAACAGTCGAAACCCTACCGCATGGACAACAAGTCCTATCAATATACGTTTATCGTGTACCCTTCTACATGGAAATAGTTGCAAAGTCCAATAATCACGCGAATTGCGTGGAACATCAATGGCCATAGATCATTATTTACTACTAAAATAGAAGACCCGAGAGCACAAACCTACTATAGTATTCTCACTATGATTTAGTAATTGTCGAAAACCAAAACCATGTTATTATAGGACAATACGTGACACTCAGGAATTGAAGTGGGCGAGGTTCTGAGAGGGGATATCCAATCATAGGATGTGTATGCATTGCGAGTTACATCAATGTGGAATATGGTGTATTGTGTATGAATCCATATCCATTCACAGAAATCCATTTTGGCACCCGAGCTCAAATGCTCCCTATATCCTGTACCTACAACCCCATTGAGATTCGTGTCCACTGTTCACTGCAGACTGTTTCTACCATGGTAAAACCTGTCTCGTGCCCCACTGCTGTTCAGGCAATAAATGACTACGTTGGCGTCAATCCATGTCGGAACAAATGGCAGAGAACGGAATGGACATTCCTGTTCCGTTACCATAGGATACTCTAAATGCATTTTTCTTAATGTACATTATGACAGCATACTATGTACAACCTCATCTTTAATACAAAATGCAGCAATTTAACTATCTGGTTTTAGCTCCCAGGACGAGCAAAAGCAAACAATCAAACACTGAAATGCAGGTCATTGTGCAAGGAAAATTTCTAGTCCACAGGTAGCAAATACTGCTAATTCATAACCGTGAGAGCTCCTGATTTAGTTTGAAGGACCAAACATACACTAGTTGTAATATAAGATTTTTTTTAAATGGTAATAAGAATCGATAAATTAGAAAAAAACTCACGAAGAGAAAAGCCTCTGTACTAGATGGACGTATCCACAAATATCAATACTAGTGTTGAGCCCATAAATGTAATCGAAACGACAAGTTGTAACAGATCAAGAAGAAGCAATCTTTTCAGCACACCAACTACCCAGAATCATAATATCAATCAGCAACGTCAAATTGTACATGTTGCTTAGCTCCCCATCGGCTAATTTCATCCAGCAAATAGCTTCACTGGATCAAAGTTTTCAAGAACTGTAACCACATATGGGAGTATGGGACATCAGTATACACAAATGTGGAATCTCATTCATGGGCTGATTCAGTTTTCTAAATTAAGACTGGACTAATCTCGGCTACTAGTTATAGACTTCTAGGCATGAAGAAACTAATAAAAAGGATAACTTGCTGCAACAATCGTGTTTTAAGAAATTACAATTTACTAGCCACAGCCCAGAACAACTGAATCAGGTTACTAACTGTAGTACATGCGACCTGCGACCAACCGAGCAGATGGCGAATGACACAATCAGGTGAGGTAAAAAAAAGAATAGAGCACATCGCTTCCTTTCCCATGTGCAGGAGCAGAACCTGCAACTTCCGGCTCGATCTTGATTCCAGTGCGCTCGGCAGGGCATGCACAAGATCCATGTGGTAGCATCCACCAAGGCATGGCCACCCCTGTCTTCTCCTCCGCGGACTTCGCATCAGCAGCAGCGACGGCCACCGACGGCCACGGCCGGACTCCGGGGCAAAGGAAAAATAAGATGTACCAAGCCATGGAGTCCACCATAGGTGGGGTCGCCTCTCTGCGAGCACCACTACTCACGACGATGGCTATGCTGACGAAAGCATTCCTCCACCGCAAGCCGAACGCAGAGATGGATCAGGCCACCTCGAGGACGCCATCCCCATGGAAGGCTTCCGATCCGGGCATGGGAGCCCAGCTCCAAGCAGAAACCACCTCACACCTCATTGTCCGCGTCGCCGGAGAGGATCAGCAGGAGGTGGAGAAGGAAACTAATCACTAGATCTAATTTATTTGGAGGAAAGGAAACCTAAAATCGCTAACTATACACATCCGGACCTCCCTCCCTCTCATGATCTCGTCGCCGGCCACCTTGGCCGCCGGCGATGGGGGAGAGGAAGGCCGTGATGGGAGGAGAGGGAGAGATCAAGGGGCAGTCCAATAAAGGGGAAAAAATGATCTCTTCTAGATTAAAAATCCCCACGGACCAGCAAAACTTGTCGTCATGTACCAACGGCCCAAGAAATTTCAGCGTTTCATTCCGTCTGGTAGGGGGAGGCCCGCAGTCTAGGCTGGGCATAGGGATTCACCGCGCCTCCACGATTTTTACCATGCCACCACGCATGCCGACAAGAACTAGGTACACAATCTCGACGTTGATTCAACGGACCAGATATCGGGACCAACTAAGCTCGGGAGACAAATCGCCCTCATCCATTCATCCATATATATATATATACAACGCGGATTTTCTACCCGGGTGGGTAGCTGTGCATACCCTCCTGGCCATCGCATATAGAGAGTATCCGATCTCTATGCTTTAGATAGTGTCTCTTTGCTTTGATGCCGTCCTGACTTCCGTTTACATGCATGCAAAAAAGTTGTGGCCACAGGGTGAGCTGTGGTCCGCCGCGTCAGCAAACAGCAAATGAAAAAGCTGTTTTACTTATTAGCTCGGCAACCGAAAAAAACAAACAGCAATCGCAGTGGTATTTGTCAAAAAAAATGGTGTTCATTACCTTATTTTTTTCTGAATTTTTCATTAGCTTATTAATCGAAGGGAAAACTTCAGGTTCAATAGAAACGGAATTCATCACCAACAATCATGACCTAATATTAAATAATATTAAACAATCACGACCGTACTTGTGACCTTATGCCAAATTCCAACTCAGTGGCCAAAATAATAGAATAGATCATGACAAATTCGATTCTGAGATAGATACTTCATGATTTGAATTGTTATTTTCCCTCGAGCATCTATCTCAGGAAACCGCTCCATGATTCAAGTAGGATGGAAGAAAAATAAAATCAGAAACATATGTGCCCATACATTGATCTTAAGAATAAGTACAGTCTGAAATCCCATTCCAATCTAGGATCACAAATATATACAACGTGTGGATCTAGATGAGTAACGTGATTTTGGATGTTGGAGGAATAAAATCCGCGATCCAGAGAGCGCCAGAACGCGCTTGAGAACCTTGATGATGCCTTGCGTGCCAGCACCTGCTCCACGCGTCGCCTCCGCTGGCCAGCCGTCTCCTTGTCGTCAGCGAGACGGAGCACTGATTGCCACCAGCAAGGAGGCGCTACTGCCATTTTTGAAGCAGCATATGACTTCCAGGATGAAGAACGGCCGTCGGCGCAGCAGATCAAGTGCCGCTTCAAAAAATTAACGGTGCTTGACAAACCTGTTTAAATCCCACGTCTGGGAACACCTTGTACATGGAAAAAATTGCAACAAATATGGGAACACCGAACACATCATGCATGGAACTTAAAAAGTAGTGAAAAAATGAAAATCAGGAAAGAGAGCGCTAGATTTGGGAGACTGGAGATGCAGCCGCTCGGCTTGGAGGTAGCTCCAACGTGTTGAGCCGCGTTTGCATCTCCCACAATGAGGACACAAGCGCCGCAGGCTAGCTCGACTGGGGAGAGGCCGTTGGAGACCGATCTGCTGTCCTCCTCCCGAGCCGAGCTCCCCTGTCCCTGGTGTTTTCTCTCCTTGGGCGGGATTTTTTGTTGAGCCCAAAAATACAGAATCAACAAAACTAAACTTTGAAGCTAATTTTTTCAACTTACGGGCGCTGTCCACCGTGAGGTTTATCAGCTCGAAAGTTGAAAAAAAAATACAGAAACAACAAAAATAAATCAACTAATCCATCAGACGTAATCAGCAAACAAATTGAACCTCAAATTCATGTGCCTAATCACACAGCAACCTACAATTTTGCAGAGCAGAAAAAAAAGCAAAGTACATATCAGGAAAAGAAAAAGTAAGAAGGGGAGAGGAATGTATCACATAGGCAAGAACAATAGAAATACTCGACGCAGCCATTCGGCTTGGAGCTAGCTCCACCGTGCTGAGCCGCGACTGCATCTTCCATTGAAGGAAGAGACAGACGAAATCAATTTGATACAGAAATATCACAGGGGATAACGGAAATAAGAGAAGTTGAGATCAGCTTTAATGGTAGATCCCAAAACGGCCAAAGTTTAACAGAGGCAAGCAAATCGAGACGGGGAAAAGGAAACACGAACAGAAGGGGAAAAGAAGCAAATTCAGAACAAGAAATCTCCACCAACAAGATCCAGAACAAGAAATCTCCACAGGAACAAGATCCAGAACAAGAAATCTCCACCAACTTTAGATCCGAAACAAGAAGTCGAATAAACAAACAAAAATTACATCCATAGCAAGATCCAGAACTAGGGAGCTCGGATTCGAGGCCAACATGTTGATCCGGCGACGCGGACTCCCTCCCCGACGCGGACGCGGCCTCCTCGCGCGCAGGTCGCTGGGCACCCGCCGGACTCATCCATCCCCGCCTGAGTCGATCACGAATGGAGGTGGATGTGAGAGGAAAGTGGCTCGTGGTGGAGGTGGAGGAGAGGCGGCTGGGAGCTGGGTCGGGTCGAGAAAGAGGGGACGGGAGGTGAGGACGGTCGTAGGAGGTGGGGACAGGATCAGGGATATGGTTGCCACAGTTTCATTCAAACATGGGTGAACGGCGTTAACGTACTTGCTGTTAAATTTCGGTGCTCCCATTATCTCAATAGGGTGATTTAGCGGCTGGATGAGGGTGCCACTAGTGGAAACAGGAGCTTTGGTGGAGAGGGGTGTTTGGCTCTAGGCCCGGGCGTAGTTCGAACCCGGACTAGAGGAGGGAACTAGTACCGGGCTGGCTGCTCCGACGCTGCGCAGGTCGGGTCCCGGGTTGTAGGGCACCTCTAGTTCGTGGCCGTGATACCACCCGGGACCGAGGCAGTCAGCGGCAGGGTGGAGACAGGAGGGTGGACCTTTCGTCCCGGGCCGTGGTACAGCCCGGGACTAGAGGTCCCGCTATATCATCTCCCACCCCGGGCCAGCCACCATTTTTGAACTCTCAAGCTCATCTTCATTGTTTCCTCTCTCAAGCTCAAGTGTAGCCCCATTTTTTTCCAAGATTTGTCAAGATAGACGACACCCATCTCTCCAAGGGTTAGCAACACTTGATCCTTTCACCCGGCGGCCGAATTTTAGCCATTTCCATACAAGTTTAGCTCATTTCATTTTTATAGTGCTACCTAGGTGTTTGATGAAATGGCTAAGCTAGGTAGTTCATTTTTTTATGTATTTTGAGCTCAAATTAATTTATTATTTGTGGATTTTAGTGTCGTCTCGGTGCTCACCGCTGTCGATAGCCCCCGCCATCCCGTGACCGGCACCACCTCGGTGAGCCTCTTCTTTTATCTGTTATTTTACAAAATTACTTGTATGATTTGAATGCATAATTATTTTTCTTGTATAATTTTCTTATGTTTTTTATGTATAGTGTCATGGTTTTGATATCCGTCCCCGTCGGCCCTCGTCCGGTCTATGATTCGGATGTGGTATATTTTTATCACTATTTATTTTGTTTCGTGTTTATAACAATCATGCCGACCAAATTGACATAGATATATTTTTATTTAGGAAGTAGTTGAACACTCTAGGAAAGAAATCATACATATGCAGGGACGGGTATTCTTTAAAAAAAGCACACTACACAGTTCTGCATAATTCCACTTTGGTGGCTACGTATATCCAGATGCACAAGGATATTGTACGCTCTAACAACCCGGAGATGGATGACTCCGCCATTGCAAAGGAACACATGGAGAATTTTGGCGGTTGGTTGGTGTTGCCACGCAAAATTGCACAGCACCACGATACCCGTCGTACTTTCGTGACGACGAACCGATTGCTTTCCGAGCAAAGCAACAAAGATCCCCTCGCTTTCATGGAGGAGAGACGGCCGCTTTTCAGCGCAAAACGGCAAAGATCAACCGAACCCTAGCTGGTAGAGCTCGGCAGGAGAAAAAACATGAAGAAAACAATAGATAAAAAGTACGTAAAAAGTAGATGTGTTTTTGTTGAAGATCGATTGGGGGTCTTTTCAATCGGCCGTATACCCATATTTATATGGGTAACCTGGTCTTCGGCGTACAAAGAGGACACGGAAAGATTTCTTGGCATGCAAGCCGAATATTTTATATTCCTAATCTCTAATCAATCCGGCTGGGACTAGTTAGGTATAAAATATATCATCTTAATGCATTCCAGCACTAGTACGGCTCTTCTCTTGGAAAAATTACTTCCTTGCGTGCTTCGGTAGCTTTTGCAATTCACTTCAGCCTGGCATCCAAAGTCCGATAGAAATTGTCCTACACAGCAGCGTTTTAATTCAGTCCATCTCTGAATATATCCAAGACTTGTCCTCGGTGGCCTCTAGCCAAGAATAATCAATATATCCAAGACTTGTCCGCTGCAACTTCTGTACTTAATACAACCAAGACTACAATTTGAATTAAACCTCAAATTCAAATGTATATGTCAAATAATAATCTAACCATAATCATTTAAAACAATTTGGCTTATAAAATACCTAGCAGCCAAATTACACCTTCAACACATGCCCCCCTGTTTTTTGTCAATAGTATATTTATTAAAAACAATTAAATTGTACCTCAAAACGATGTCGTCGCTTCACCGACAATACCATTACTTAGGACGATGTCCAAATATCTCATCGGCCAAGTGTTTTCTTAAGGAGATGTCTAAATAACTCATTAACCATATCGTCTTAGGGCGATATTTTAACTAACATATCGGCCATTGTATCTTATAACCTGACTAATGTATCATGTATATTGCTTCATGCACTTCACCCATAGCTTTTTTAAGATAAAGATTTCACCCATAGCTAACCTAGATTGATAAGAATCCAAGCAATTACACAACGAGACATCTATTATTCGGCGATACAACTCGTCATCCAACAAAATATATGTTAAAGCTTGTTGCCGAATATTCCTATCTCTAGTCTGACCTTGCATCCTTTGAATAATATAAATAATCAGAACTCTCTGAGCACCTGGTTCTAAACTCTCTGCTGATTCGGTTGCTTGTAACTCATGCATACAATCTTTCTTTGCAAGTACTACTATTTGCTGCATGCACCGAACTAACACCAGCAGATCGGTCTTATTTCCTATGGCAAACTAGCACCGGTTTCTCTAAGTTACTTGCTAATTCTGTTGTTTCTTACCACTGCACCGAATTACTTTTGCCATGTACTTGCTGTTTGTTCAAACAAGAAATAACTGCAGCATGCACTGAATTCGTAACCAACTGATCGCCTTTGTAAAGCAGATAGCATCGGTCTTTCTAATGTAATATTTTCTATGATAACCGGATGCTAATTGTGCTAAACAATCAGCTCTAAAATGTTCATCCTGGGTATATGGTTAATCGTGGAAGTGCTAGAGACTTATTTATGTCCAAACATCGGTCCAAGTAACTATTTAGTAAACAAGCAAAACACTGAAAGTCGCCTTTCATTTGGTGTACTACCTGAAGCGAAACCCCAAAGCATTTATATCATTTACAACCATATCTACCAAATAGACCGATGTTTCATACATAACATTTTAGATGAAGCTAAAACATTGTGCTTTGTCTTCTCTACAAACCGAATCATAAGAATTAAGGTTCTATGGTCAGACACTAACATAGCTAATATTTTTCATCCTTAATCACATGATCAGCAATAAAATCGGCGATAATTTGACTTCACATACATGCAGCGATTCATACGCTAGATCATATTTGATTAATGCTGTATAAACCCTGATTTTCAATTCTACTACTAAGAATTGGCTGTCACAGCATATATTTTATTATGTCGGCCTGACAAGCTACCACACATGTACTAGAAAGTAGATAAGGCCGAAACTTGGTACACAAATAATATAAAGACAAACATAACTTATCAATAAACACGTACCGAGTCTCGGTGAGAAGACGACGAACTTAGGTATGCAATGATGTAATTCTTCCCGCCATCTTCTTGTGCCAACACCGCACCGATTGTTGTATTTTTGTAGAAATATATAACCTGAACGGCACACCAGACTTGGGCTCTCGCAGTACTACTAGAGGACTCAACAGATATCTCTTTATATTATCAAAAGCCTCCCGCTATTCTGCCCCCCAGTAAATTCGGCTTCATGTTTTAGCCGAAGTAAAGGAACCAATGATTGAACTTTTCCATGCTTTTGACGGGCTTCCATGTTATAGCACTGATATGTTTAGCACTTGGAATACCTCCATCACCATTATTATTTTTTCAAGTGGGTTAGCCGATGAGAATTTATGTCCAAACTTTTCATGTCATCAAGATCTTCAATGGCTCCGTCTTTGCAATCACTTAACACTTTGCATCGGTCGAACATTGTATATCATCGTGTTGTCAATTAACCGATGCCTCTGTCAACACGGTGCATTCCGGATTATCTGCCTAGATCAACATCCACATCAGTAGGTGCATCTCTAATATTTTCTGAATTATCATACCTAATGGTGTCATCTGCAGCTCTACTTAAATCTTCCACATTGCACTTCTCCCTCCATATCATCTTCGGAGGCACCATTAGTCTATCTCGGCCTTGCTTCTTCTTAGCTAGCTTTTCTCTAATTTCTAATGCTCGCAGCCGTTGTACCCGTCGTTTCTGGGTAGGTGTGAGTCTCGACGGGCACCACTGAGGCCCTGGTTTAGTCCCTGGTGTGACTGACATAGTTTTGCTGCCCCCCGACTTTTCCGGCCTGGACCGAGGTACTGTAGTTTTTAGGA
This sequence comes from Poa pratensis, assembly GCA_947311845.1. NCBI lineage: Eukaryota > Viridiplantae > Streptophyta > Magnoliopsida > Poales > Poaceae > Poa > Poa pratensis. The sequence continues at coordinate 215,465 of CAMZMU010000062.1, forward strand.
CGAACAATTTGTCTTTGGCTGAAAACCTTTTCTGCCGACTAAACACGCCAACACGTCCAAACTTGTGGTTGCAACCACTACTTGAATTCACGTATTGCATAGATGTACCAATACTATATTTAAAACCCATTGGAGACAGACTCGTGGATGCTCCCGAGTCACTGTTTCTTCCGACAGAATTGGTATATGTGTTAGCTGAATCAAGTTTCTGACTTGTAATAGTGGACACGATGGGTGCTTTATCTTTTTCATTCTGCAAGCGCGGCTCCAGAGTAGCTTCTTCCGAAAACTGATCAGATCCTATTTGCTGTTGCTCACCATCCCTTTTTCCATCGGCAGGTACTTTCGGAACTGAGCCTAACTCGCTTGTTTCTGCATTATCAATCACCTTCAGCTGGCTGGTGTTCATCAACATTTAAACCATGAGTAGCATCTGAATCCTCTGAACTTACAGACTTAAGTTCAGTACGCTTCACTGGCACCCATACGAGCTTGCGGCCATCCTTGTTATTTTTTCCATATGTAGTCTGTCTCCCTTGTGAATTAGAAGTCCTTGAGTTCGGCTTCTCATTACTGCCACGAAATTCAGTGGCATCATGTGATCTAACTTGCTGATTAAACCGAGCTCTCCTTTCATGCATTGGTTTTCTGTCCATATGATTTGCTGGAATCCACTTAGGTCGAAAATAATATGCTGGACCTGCAGGATATGACACCCAATGATCAAACCTCCACGGAGCAGACTGAGGATACATATGAGTTGCACAACCCCAATATGTTGGCTCCCTTGGAAAATAGTGTGTGTGGTCATATGAACTTGTTGTATTGAATTCATCCATTCGCCAATCCCTGTCTTTAGTCTTTCGCCTTGGGGGTGATCTTGATGCTCTCGCAGTACCTGGCCGATAAGCACTTCTTGCTTCATTCTCCTTTTTATATTTTTCTAATAGCTGTGCGAAAGTGACTTTCGACTTCTTCTCTTTGCGCTTATCACGGCCTTTCTCTTTCTTGTTTCTGCAAGCATCGATCTTCGAATTTCCGTGTTGCCCCCCAGTGCTTGATGTCTTCATTATAGCTTCAATGAAACTCTCGCCTACAAGAACATTTTTAATATGCTCTTCAACAGTTTCTTCACTTGTAGGCTTGATCCCATAATTCTCGGTGTGTACCTGCTCATCATTACCTGAATCGGCTAAAAGTAACCGATGCAATACATTTTCCTTATCAAGACCAACCGAATTAGATTGGTCACCTATTTGAGTTTCAACAGATTTCAATCGTCCTTTATCAGCGGCCGATTGTACTATTTGATAAAACATGTTGCAATTATTAGTACTATGATCAAACGAATCATGCAACTGGCAATACATTCGTCCTTGTAATGATGGCTCAATATTGTGATCAAGAATTCTAATATAATCAATTTTCAGCAATATATCAAAGATATGATCACACATACTCAACTTGAAAGTACACCTTCTATCTTCTAGCCGATCTTGTGGTGAGAACGGCTCTGAAATTAAACAACCGAATGGTTCAGATTCGACATCACCCCATTTAGCTATGCATTGTCCTAAGCACTCTCTTTCCGATGTCTTTGATAAGCAATTATACTTGCATCGGCTTTCTTGTAAAACTCTAAACTTGGCTTTTTATTTCTAAAACTAAAGTAATTAAAACGCATATGTCTCACTTGAGACCAAATGTAAGCCAAATATGAAACAAGCAAAGCTACCCATGTATGTATAAAATGCGAATGAAACAATGGATAAAACTGTGGTTGTAATAATTTGTTACTATCGGTCTCTCTAAATAGCACAATGTGTTGACCGATATTTTCTGTAAGAATTTTATTAGTAACAACTAAATTACTTCTCTCGATTGGTCTTTCAAAGCTTATGAAAACTCTGCTAATAGATGCATCAACAATAAAGTTTTGACCAAATCGGAAAACAAGTAAATTATTTGTTACATATACCTCTTTGAAGACGTTGGCATAGTATGATGATGGCATAACCTGAACATTACCTTGCTCCGCCTCTAGATAATTCTCCAACGCCTTGTCTTCTTCTTTCTCTGGACTTTGTGCCTCTTCACTTTGATATTCTTTGTCAACCGACCATTGTTCGGCTATGCTTTCCTGCTCCTGATGTTCATCAATTTCCTTGGCACGGAACTCGTAGGGCCGCACGAAAACTTCCCCACATCCAGAGAAATCAAACACAGCTATTTCGCTATGCTCATCATGTTCTTGATCATTGAAGCTTGCTTCTTCTGGTTTAACAGATTCGTCCAATCTATTTTTGTATTCGGCTTTTTCCATAACCGAATTAACCATACTAAACGAATCATTTGTCTTGTCTTCATAAGTTTTATCACTTCGCAAAGCTTCTTCTTTCATGAGCTGAGTGCCGAACGCAGAAGAAGAGCTCGGCGCCGTTATCTTCTCTGTTACCTTTTTGATGACGCCGTTCTTTGTCCTAATGTATTGCTTTAATTTCTCAACTTTCAATTCTTCAATCTCCCGCTCAATCTTTCGTTCAATCTTTCGCCGGTCGTCTTCACATAGATCGTCGAGCGTGACGGCGAACCGGTCATCCTCAATCTCACGTTCAATCTCACTTTCAGTTTCTTTCGGCCATGGGTTGCCGAAATTCTGCAATTGTGTAGGTGACATACCATAAGCTGCAGTACTAGATGAAAACACGTCAGCTCCTATTGAATTTTCATTTAATCGGCTATAACCATTATCAGCGTGTATGTCTGTTAGCTCTGCCTTTAGGTTCTGAACCAAATTTCTTAAGCATATTTTGTGGAACCGACGTTGAAGTAGCAGGAGTAGCAACACTAGATGAAGGCATATCAGCTCCTACTGAATTTTCACTTACTCGGCTATAATCATTGTCAAGGTGTGGAACCGGGCTATGCGTATCAGTAATTGTACACGGTGCTGAAAAATTACTAGTATGAGGTGCAGCATATGATGGTTGGGAATAATTGGCCAAATAACCAGTAGTAGCATGTCTAATTTCCCTATCTATCGGCATGCTTGAAGATAAACTCCTATATTGTGTATTATTTACCGATGAATAAAAAGTTGAAACACTTGTTGGCATATTATTAAAATTTCTAACATTAGGTGTTTCATATTGGTTAACCAAATTTGCCATGGTGTTCATCGGCATATGGTTTGCTGGGGTTACCGATGCATGAAAATTTGGATCTACATGTTGCACGTTGCTAAAATAATTTGAGGCGTGTATATTATTTTGCGTCGGCTCTTGCACATAGTTAAAAGTAGGGCTAGCCGATCCAGTATGCATATCAGAATTTCTAGCAACATCAACATATGAATAATTTGCATCTACGTAAGAATACTGAGGATACATGATACCGTTGTAGATTGTAGTTTCTTGATGACGCTCTCTACGTAGCAAGAACGGGCCGGAGACCGCTCGATCCTTCGTCCCCAGCGGAGTCGCCAATTGTGTTGCCACGCAAAATTGCACAGCACCACGATACCCGTCGTACTTTCGTGACGACGAACCGATTGCTTTCCGAGCAAAGCAACAAAGATCCCCTCGCTTTCGTGGAGGAGAGACGGCCGCTTTTCAGCGCAAAACGGCAAAGATCAACCGAACCCTAGCTGGTAGAGCTCGGCAGGAGAAAAAACATGAAGAAAACAATAGATAAAAAGTACGTAAAAAGTAGATGTGTTTTTGTTGAAGATCGATTGGGGGTCTTTTGAATCGGCCGTATACCCATATTTATATGGGTAACCTGGTCTTCGGCGTACAAAGAGGACACGGAAAGATTTCTTGGCATGCAAGCCGAATATTTTATATTCCTAATCTCTAATCAATCCGGCTGGGACTAGTTAGGTATAAAATATATCATCTTAATGCATTCCAGCACTAGTACGGCTCTTCTCTTGGAAAAATTACTTCCTTACGTGCTTCGGTAGCTTTTGCTATTCACTTCAGCCTGGCATCCAAAGTCCGATAGAAATTGTCCTACACAGTAGCGTTTTAATTCATTCCATCTCTGAATATATCCAAGACTTGTCCTCGGTGGCCTCTAGCCAAGAATAATCAATATATTTGTCTTGGTCAAATAGCTTGCTACACATGATCTGCCGCTGCAACTTCTGTACTTAATACAACCAAGACTACAATTTGAATTAAACCTCAAATTCAAATGTATATGTCAAATAATAATCTAACCATAATCATTTAAAACAATTTGGCTTATAAAATACCTAGCAGCCAAATTACACCTTCAACAGTTGGAAACGCATCTGAACAACAACAACACAGTCTCAGATGAGCTGTTCTTGTTGTCTAAGGGGCCATCTTCGACTATTTGGACTTTTCAAGGGTATGAGATAAACGGGAATACATTTTACACGAACGCCCTAGATAAAAAGAGCACCAACCAAAATAGTGGTGTCCTCTTTGATGATAAGAGCACGAATGAGGCCACGGTCACATATTATGGTTGCGTAGAGCAGATATGGGAACTTGACTATGGACCTTCTTTGAAGGTCCCTTTGTTCTGGTGCAAATGGTTCAACCTGAGAGGCGGCGGGGTAAAGGAAGACCCATTGTACGGAATGACTACAGTGGATCTCACGAATGTTGCGTACGACGAACCATTCGTTCTCGCCAAGGATGTGGCTCAGGTTTTCTATGTGAAGGACATGTCTACCAAGCCAAAAAATAGAAAAGATAAGGAAGTGAATACATCAGCCGATGAGCCAAAGCGCCACATAGTTCTTTCAGGGAAAAGAACCATCGTGGGAGTGGAGGACAAGACAGACATGTCAGAAGATTACGACAAGTTTCATGAAATTCCGCCCTTCAAAGTGACCACTGACCCAAGTCTCAAGTTATATGCAGACCCTTGTCCATGGTTACGGAGCGATCAGAAGAAAGGGTCTCACAAAAAGAAAAAGCGAAGACTAAATAGGGATGTTGTTCATGATGTGTAATAATTTATTAAACTTTTATATAATTTATAGTATGGAGGACAAGACAGACATGTCAATGAAATCAATCGTATGGCGGTGGCGGAATGTAGTACTTAATTTATAAATTTTTGATGTAGCATCAAACTTTGTGATGTGAAATGATCCACTGCGCATGTAGTACTTGATTTATAAATTTTTGAATTGATTTTAAATTAAGCGTATGTAGTACTTAATTTAAAACCAAGCGCATGTGATACTTCATTTTAAACCAAAACAGAAAACAGGAAAATGAAAGCAATTTTTACTTAATTTAGACAAGTAAATCAAAAGATATAAAAAAAGTAAGAAACCAGAAAATTAAAAAAAATTAACCTCTAGTACCGGGCCGTGCGACCACCCGGTACTACAGGTCCACTGGGCTTGGCGCGCAAATTTTCGCGGCCCTGAGGGACCTCTAGTACCGGGTGGTAACACGGCCCGGTACAAGAGGGTCTCTAGTACCGGGTGGAGCCACGGCCCGGTACTAGAGTCCTTTTTGGCGCTACTTCTAGTGGCTCGGGCCGAAAATTTGCCCAAGTCCAGCAAATCGATGCTCCGCCTCCGGGCTCCAGACGACGTCGCCCCCTGCGCCGCCAGGCTGCCGGATTTCGTCCCCGCGCTGCTGCCGCCCTCACCGTGGGTCGCCGTCCTGCTCCTGCTCCGGGCGCGGCCGTCCCCGCTCTTCCCCCAAGCAAGATCGTCGTCCCCGAGCAAGCAAAGCTCGCCCCCCGACCCACGGTGAGCTCATCCACCCGACCAACTACTCTCTCCCTCTCTCAGATCTAGCGCGCGGCGGCGGCGGCGGCGGCGGCGGCGGCGGACCCTAACCACGGGGCCGGCGCCGGAGTTGGCAAACAAGAACAGATTTTTTAGGGCCTAAGGGCCGATTTCATTATAATTAGGGGGAGGCCACAAACGGCCGATTACATTGGGGGGGGAGGCCATTAATAAGGCCATTACATTGGAGGGGAGAGGGGGGGGGGGGTCGTCGTCGCCGGTGCCGCCTAGTCGTCAAGGACGATGAAGGGCGGCGGTGTCTAGAGATGCTCCGGTGGCGCCTGCTGCTGCGGTGGCGCCTCCTGCTGCTCCGCTGGCGCCTCCTTCTCCTGCTCCTGATCCGCCGACCAGCTCCCACTGGTAAAGACCCAGGACTGGCCAACGAGGCCGGGAGGCAGAGGAGGCGGCGGCGGAAGGTCCTGCTCCTGTTCGTGTTCCATGGCGTAGTGCCACGGCTCGACCTCATCCGGGTCGTAGTACTGCGGTGGCGGCGGCGGCATCAGGGCCGCGGCCACGGCCCTCACCTTCTCCCACCTCTTGATCTCGTCCTCGACAAGGCTGGGGTTGGAGGCCTCGAACGCGGCCACCATCTCCGGGTCGTCCTCATCCTCGGGGACCTCCTCCTCGAACCACAGCGCGTCGGGCAGCGCTGGGTAGGCGGATTGGACGGCGCGGGGCGCCGGGGCGAAGTAGGAGTGGCGGCAGTCCTCGTGCTCGTCCTTGAGCCACTGCTCCCAGTGTGGGGAGTCCGCCGCGTGGACGGGGTCGTCGCGGAGCTCCGTCGGGAGGAGGCGGTGCCTGCGCGCGATCTCCCTGTCCAGTTGCCTCCCAGGGAGCGGGACCGCCGGCACCGGAATCCTCTGCGGGTTCAGGTGCCAGCCCTCGGGGAGGTGGACGTCGCTCCACTCTAGCGTGGCGGCGTTGTCCCAGTGCCACTGGCACTCCGGCTCCGGCACGTAGCGCGGCGCCGGATCCTCCTCCCTCCGGCGGTGGTGGTGGTGGTTCGTGAGGGCGCGTCGGGTGCGTGGGCGACACGCACCGGTGGCGCGGTCCTCCGCACGCCCTGCGGAACGACGCCCAAGGCCGCCGGCGGTGGAGGCGGTGGAGGCCGCCGGCGGTGGCTGGAGGACTCGCCGGCCTCGTTCTTTGGGGACTTCCCGAACCAGCGCGACATGGCGGCGAGGGCACTGGACGGGCGGAGGGGAACCGTCGCGCGGAGGGGAACCGTGGGAGCGGAGCGGAGTGGAGTGTCCATATCCGCACGGGCGCGTCCCTTTTTAAAGACCAGGACCGTCGGGAGGGGGAACCGTCGGGTGGGCCATCGCCCGAGTCGCTGGCAAGTGGGCCAGGAGCATTGACTCCTGGTGGGCGGGGGCTGTTGGTGCTCCGCATTGACCACGGGGGGTGAAGGCGAGGCGGCCGGGTGGGAACACGAGGCGGGGAGGTGAAGACGAGGCGGGGCGGGAACACGAGGCAGGGCGGCGGGGTCAGAACTGGGTCGCTGGCAGGTGGGCCAGCATTGACCACGCGTGGCCAGTGGGCGGTCACACGTGGCGGTGGGGCGGGTAGGCGCTTGCAGGTGGGCCAGCGATGACGGTGGCCACCTTTGACCAGGTTCTGGCCCAAATTTTCTAGAAGACGGGGGTATAGGAGTCTGCTGAGCATCGTTCCTAGCAGAATTTTCTCGTTCATATGTCCGCTTAGTTTTTTTTGGCCCAATTTGATCTGTTGGACTCTTGAAAAGAAAGTCCACCTGAAGCACGAAAACATTTGGTTGATCTACAACTGGGCCGGCCCATGCCAAACGATCGATCGGAGACCCACACGACGTACCACGTACCACCAGAAATGAAGACGTACGACGTACCACCAAACGGACGAAGGAGGAAACACTACTCGTATTATAATAAAGATTATTTTCTGTAGAGAGTGTGCGATTGCCCCTCACTATCGCGCTCTCTCGTAACAGTCGAAACCCTACCGCACGGACAACAAGTCCTATCAATATACGTTTATCGTGTACCCTTCTACATGGAAATAGTTGCAAAGTCCAATAATCACGCGAATTGCGTGGAACATCAATGGCCATAGATCATTATTTACTACTAAAATAGAAGACCCGAGAGCACAAACCTACTATAGTATTCTCACTATGATTTAGTAATTGTCGAAAACCAAAACCATGTTATTATAGGACAATACGTGACACTCAGGAATTGAAGTGGGCGAGGTTCTGAGAGGGGATATCCAATCATAGGATGTGTATGCATTGCGAGTTACATCAATGTGGAATATGGTGTATTGTGTATGAATCCATATCCATTCACAGAAATCCATTTTGGCACCCGAGCTCAAATGCTCCCTATATCCTGTACCTACAACCCCATTGAGATTCGTATCCACTGTTCACTGCAGACTGTTTCTACCATGGTAAAGCCTGTCTCGTGCCCCACTGCTGTTCAGGCAATAAATGACGACGTTGGCGTGAATCCATGTCGGAACAAATGGCAGAGAACGGAATGGACATTCCTGTTCCGTTACCATAGGATACTCTAAATGCATTTTTCTTAATGTACATTATGACAGCATACTATGTACAACCTCATCTTTAATACAAAATGCAGCAATTTAACTATCTGGTTTTAGCTCCCAGGACGAGCAAAAGCAAACAATCAAACACTGAAATGCAGGTCATTGTGCAAGGAAAATTTCTAGTCCACAGGTAGGAAATACTGCTAATTCATAACCGTGAGAGCTCCTGATTTAGTTTGAAGGACCAAACATACCAACTAGTTGTAATATAAGATTTTTTTTAAATGGTAATCAAGAATCGATAAATTAGAAAAAAACTCACCAAGAGAAAAGCCTCTGTACTAGATGGACGTATCCACAAATATCAATACTAGTGTTGAGCCCATAAATGTAATCGAAACGACAAGTTGTAACAGATCAAGAAGAAGCAATCTTTTCAGCACACCAACTACCCAGAATCATAATATCAATCAGCAACGTCAAATTGTACATGTTGCTTACCTCCCCATCGGCTAATTTCATCCAGCAAATAGCTTCACTGGATCAAAGTTTTCAAGAACTGTAACCACATATGGGAGTATGGGACATCAGTATACACATATGTGGAATCTCATTCATGGGCTGATTCAGTTTTCTAAATTAAGACTGGACTAATCTCGGCTACTAGTTATAGACTTCTAGGCATGAAGAAACTAATAAAAAGGATAACTTGCTGCAACAATCGTGTTTTAAGAAATTACAATTTACTAGCCACAGCCCAGAACAACTGAATCAGGTTACTAACTGTAGTACATGCGACCTGCGACCAAGCGAGCAGATGGCGAATGACACAATCAGGTGAGGTAAAAAAAAGAATAGAGCACATCGCTTCCTTTCCCATGTGCAGGAGCTGAACCTGCAACTTCCGGCTCGATCTTGGATTCCAGTGCGCTCGGCAGGGCATGCACAAGATCCATGTGGTAGCATCCACCAAGGCATGGCCACCCCTGTCTTCTCCTCCGCGAACTTCGCAATCAGCAGCAGCGACGGCCACCGACGGCCACGGCCGGACTCCGGGGCAAAGGAAAAATAAGATGTACCAAGCCATGGAGTCCACCATAGGTGGGGTCGCCTCTCTGCGAGCACCACTACTCACGACGATGGCTATGCTGACGAAAGCATTCCTCCACCGCAAGCCGAACGCAGAGATGGATCAGGCCACCTCGAGGACGCCATCCCCATGGAAGGCTTCCGATCCGGGCATGGGAGCCCAGCTCCAAGCAGAAACCACCTCACACCTCATTGTCCGCGTCGCCGGAGAGGATCAGCAGGAGGTGGAGAAGGAAACTAATCACTAGATCTAATTTATTTGGAGGAAAGGAAACCTAAAATCGCTAACTATACACATCCGGACCTCCCTCCCTCTCATGATCTCGTCGCCGGCCACCTTGGCCGCCGGCGATGGGGGAGAGGAAGGCCGGTGATGGGAGGAGAGAGAGAGATCAAGGGGCAGTCCAATAAAGGGGAAAAAATGATCTCTTCTAGATTAAAAATCCCCACGGACCAGCAAAACTTGTCGTCATGTACCAACGGCCCAAGAAATTTCAGCGTTTCATTCCATCTGGTAGGGGGAGGCCCGCAGTCTAGGCTGGGCATAGGGATTCACCGCGCCTCCACGATTTTTTCCATGCCACCACGCATGCCGACAAGAACTAGGTACACAATCTCGACGTTGATTCAACGGACCAGATATCGGGACCAACTAAGCTCGGGAGACAAATCGCCCTCATCCATTCATCCATATATATATATATACAACGCGGATTTTCTACCCGGGTGGGTAGCTGTGCATACCCTCCTGGCCATCGCATATAGAGAGTATCCGATCTCTATGCTTTAGATAGTGTCTCTTTGCTTTGACGCCGTCCTGACTTCCGTTTACATGCATGCAAAAAAGTTGTGGCCACAGGGTGAGCTGTGGTCCGCCGCGTCCGCAAACAGCAAATGAAAAAGCTGTTTTACTTATTAGCTCGGCAACCGAAAAAAACAAACAGCAATCGCAGTGGTATTTGTCAAAAAAAATGGTGTTCATTACCTTATTTTTTTCTGAATTTTTCATTAGCTTATTAATCGAAGGGAAAACTTCAGGTTCAATAGAAACGGAATTCATCACCAACAATCATGACCTAATATTAAATAATATTAAACAATCACGACCGTACTTGTGACCTTATGCCAAATTCCAACTCAGTGGCCAAAATAATAGAATAGATCATGACAAATTCGATTCTGAGATAGATACTTCATGATTTGAATTGTTATTTTCCCTCGAGCATCTATCTCAGGAAACCGCTCCATGATTCAAGTAGGATGGAAGAAAAATAAAATCAGAAACATATGTGCCCATACATTGATCTTAAGAATAAGTACAGTCTGAAATCCCATTCCAATCTAAGATCACAAATATATACAACGTGTGGATCTAGATGAGTAACGTGATTTTGGATGTTGGAGGAATAAAATCCGCGATCCAGAGAGCGCCAGAACGCGCTTGAGAACCTTGATGATGCCTTGCGTGCCAGCACCTGCTCCACGCGTCGCCTCCGCTGGCCAGCCGTCTCCTTGTCGTCAGCGAGACGGAGCACTGATTGCCACCAGCAAGGAGGCGCTACTGCCATTTTTGAAGCAGCATATGACTTCCAGGATGAAGAACGGCCGTCGGCGCAGCAGATCAAGTGCCGCTTCAAAAAATTAACGGTGCTTGACAAACCTGTTTAAATCCCACGTCTGGGAACACCTTGTACATGGAAAAAATTGCAACAAATATGGGAACACCGAACACATCATGCATGGATCTTAAAAAGTAGTGAAAAAATGAAAATCAGGACAGAGAGCGCTAGATTTGGGAGACTGGAGATGCAGCCGCTCGGCTTGGAGGTAGCTCCAACGTGTTGAGCCGCGTTTGCATCTCCCACAATGAGGACACAAGCGCCGCAGGCTAGCTCGACTGGGGAGAGGCCGTTGGAGACCGATCTGCTGTCCTCCTCCCGAGCCGAGCTCCCCTGTCCCTGGTGTTTTCTCTCCTTGGGCGGGATTTTTTGTTGAGCCCAAAAATACAGAATCAACAAAACTAAACTTTGAAGCTAATTTTTTCAACTTACGGGCGCTGTCCACCGTGAGGTTTAACAGCTCGAAAGTTGAAAAAAAAATACAGAAACAACAAAAATAAATCAACTAATCCATCAGACGTAATCAGCAAACAAATTGAACCTCAAATTCATGTGCCTAATCACACAGCAACCCACAATTTTGCAGAGCAGAAAAAAAAGCAAAGTACATATCAGGAAAAGAAAAAGTAAGAAGGGGAGAGGAATGTATCACATAGGCAAGAACAATAGAAATACTCGACGCAGCCATTCGGCTTGGAGCTAGCTCCACCGTGCTGAGCCGCGACTGCATCTTCCATTGAAGGAAGAGACAGACGAAATCAATTTGATACAGAAATATCACAGGGGATAACGGAAATAAGAGAAGTTGAGATCAGCTTTAATGGTAGATCCCAAAACGGCCAAAGTTTAACAGAGGCAAGCAAATCGAGACGGGGAAAAGGAAACACGAACAGAAGGGGAAAAGAAGCAAATTCAGAACAAGAAATCTCCACCAACAAGATCCAGAACAAGAAATCTCCACAGGAACAAGATCCAGAACAAGAAATCTCCACCAACTTTAGATCCGAAACAAGAAGTCGAATAAACAAACAAAAATTACATCCATAGCAAGATCCAGAACTAGGGAGCTCGGATTCGAGGCCAACATGTTGATCCGGCGACGCGGACTCCCTCCCCGACGCGGACGCGGCCTCCTCGCGCGCAGGTCGCTGGGCACCCGCCGGACTCATCCATCCCCGCCTGAGTCGATCACGAATGGAGGTGGATGTGAGAGGAAAGTGGCTCGTGGTGGAGGTGGAGGAGAGGCGGCTGGGAGCTGGGTCGGGTCGAGAAAGAGGGGACAGGAGGTGAGGACGGTCGTAGGAGGTGGGGACAGGATCAGGGATATGGTTGCCACAGTTTCATTCAAACATGGGTGAATGGCGTTAACGTACTTGCTGTTAAATTTCGGTGCTCCCTTTATCTCAATAGGGTGATTTAGCGGCTGGATGAGGGTGCCACTAGTGGAAACAGGAGCTTTGGTGGAGAGGGGTGTTGGGCTCTAGTCCCGGGCGTGGTTCGAACCCGGACTAGAGGAGGGAACTAGTACCGGGCCGGCTGCTCCGACGCTGCGCAGGTCGGGTCCCGGGTTGTAGGGCACCTCTAGTTCCGGGCCGTGATACCACCCGGGACCGAGGCAGTCAGCGGCAGGGTGGAGACAGGAGGGTGGACCTTTCGTCCCGGGCCGTGGTACAGCCCGGGACTAGAGGTCCCGCTATATCATCTCCCACCCCGGGCCAGCCACCATTTTTGAACTCTCAAGCTCATCTTCATTGTTTCCTCTCTCAAGCTCAAGTGTAGCCCCATTTTTTTCCAAGATTTGTCAAGATAGACGACACCCATCTCTCCAAGGGTTAGCAACACTTGATCCTTTCACCCGGCGGCCGAATTTTAGCCTTTTCCATACAAATTTAGCTCATTTCATTTTTATAGTGCTACCTAGGTGTTTGATGAAATGCCTAAGCTAGTTAGTTCGTTTTTTATGTATTTTGAGGTCAAATTAATTTATTATTTGTTGATTTTAGTGTCGTCTCGGTCCTCACCGCCGTCGATAGCCCCCGCCATCCCGTGACCGGCACCACCTCAGTGAGCCTCTTCTTTTATCTGTTATTTAAAAAAATTACTTTTATGATTTGAATGCATAATTATTTTTCTTGTATAATTTTCTTATGTTTTTTATGTATAGTGTCATGGTTTTGATATCCGTCCCCGTCGGCCCTCGTCTGGTCTATGATTCGGATGTGGTATATTTTTATCACTATTTATTTTGTTTCGTGTTTATAACAATCATGCCGACCAAATTGACATAGATATATTTTTATTTAGGAGGTAGTTGAACACTCTAGGAAAGAAATCATACATATGCAGGAACGGGTATTCTTTCACAAAAGCACACTACACAGTTCTGCATAATTCCACTTTGGTGGCTCCGTATATCCAGATGTATAAGGATATTGTACGCTTTAACAACCCGGGGAAGGATGACTCCGCCATTGCAAAGGAACACATGGAGAATTTTGGCGGTTGGTTGGAAACGCATCTGAACAACAACAACACAGTCTTAGATGAGCTGTTCTTGTTGTCTAAGGGGCCATCTTCGACTATTTAGACTTTCCAAGGGTATGAGATAAACGGGAATACATTTTACACGAACGCCCAAGATAAAAAGAGCACCAACCAAAATAGTGGTGTCGGCTTTGATGATAAGAGCATGAATGAGGCCACGGTCACATATTATGATTGCATAGAGCAGATATGGGAACTTGACTATGGACCTTCTTTGAAGGTCCCTTTGTTCTGGTGCAAATGGTTCAACCTGAGAGGCGGCGGGGTAAAGGAAGACCTATTGTACGGAATGACTACAGTGGATCTCACGAATGTTGCGTACGACGAACCATTCGTTCTAGCCAAGAATGTGGCTTAGGTTTTCTATGTGAAGGACATGTCTACCAAGCCAAAAAAAAGAAAAGATAAGGAAGTGAATACATCAGCCGATGAGCCAAAGCGCCACATAGTTCTTTCAGGGAAAAGAACCATCGTGGGAGTGGAGGACAAGACAGACATGTCAGAAGATTACGACAAGTTTCATGAAATTCCGCCCTTCAAAGTGACCACTGACCCAAGTCTCAAGTTATATGCAGACCCTTGTCCGTGGTTACGGAGCGATCAGAAGAAAGGGTCTCACAAAAAGAAAAAGCGAAGACTAAATAGGGATGTTGTTCATGATGTGTAATAATTTATTAAACTTTTATATAATTTATAGTATGGAGGACAAGACAGACATGTCAATGAAATCAAGCGTATGGCGGTGGCGGAATGTAGTACTTAATTTATAAATTTTTGATGTAGCATCAAACTTTGTGATGTGAAATGATCCACTGCGCATGTAGTACTTGATTTATAAATTTTTGAATTGATTTTAAATTAAGCGTATGTAGTACTTGACATGGGTATGCCTATCGGGTACCCTACCATGAGGGTACCTGGTGCACGTATCGACTAGGCCCAACTATCAGAACCTACATGAAGCCCATGAAGGGAGGCCCACGAAGATGGAGTATCCTCCAAGTTTGGCGAAGCAATAGTCGGTTTAGAGTTTCCCTTGTAAATCGAGTCGGTTACGAACACCCGAGACCCAGCCTATTATTTAAGGACTGGGAGGGCCATCGAACCAGACAACGAACCACCAGAGCCACAAACCCTAGCGAGATCGACATCTCGCCGGGATCCTTGTAACCATCATATTCACAAAGCAATAACAGACAGGCAGGACGTAGGGGTGTTACCTCCACACGAGGGCCCTGAACCTGGGTAAAATCTTTGCCCTGCTTGTCAGCCGACGATACTTCCAGCTCTACCACGTTCTCTCCCCCATATTCATAACCTAGGGACCTTAACCATGGGTCTTGATGAGTCTACCCCTCGTCAAGTGGCGCCGTCTGTGGGAAAGAATAGCGCTGGACTCGAAGTTTCGCCGGTCCCAACAGCAAACGGCAAATCGCCGATCACACCAGCAAACGGCAACTCGCCGATCTCATCTGCAAACGGCAACTCGCCGGCCATGTCAGCAAACAGCAACTCGCCGATCCAGGCGACACACGGCGACTCGCCGATCCACTCGAAAAGCGGCAGCCTGCCCGCTTCACCTGCAAAAAGCGCATCTGCTCTTCCAATGAATTTCAATCCGCACTCGCCAGAGCTTCAGGAGGCGTTTTCGGCCTTGAATCAGGTTTGAGCTTGACTGTTGGAGCATTCAATTTTTTCGTAAACAATCTTGGCACGCAGGACTCGACAGATCCGCAACAACTGGCGCTGGGTGCACTCGAGGCTCCGTCGACTGCTCGCCCCATCGTCGATTCCTGAAGCCTGCTCGCCCGCAACAACCATGTCGACCGGCGAGCTCGACAGATTCATGATGACGGAACTCCAAGGCGAGGAAGCAGAATCAGCATACAACACAAGCAACATCGACTTCAACCTACCACTCGACGAGAGTTTCGACTGCGGGATCTCCCTCGATGACTTCTACGAGCCCGCGATTCATAACGACAGCAACGTCGACTCGGAGATCTTCACCAACACCAACCTCGACTCAGAAATCCGTAATGGCTTCGCCAACACCGAGATGAGCATAGGTGATGAGCACATCGACAACGAGATTCGCCTCGAAGATCTACTCGATGAACACACTGGCTCTGACATGAGCCTCGACGGCGACGTCGAGTCCATGACTGGAATCGACAGCACATACACCTGTCCTCGGGTCACGCCCCATCAGGTCTACGTGGCCTTCACCGCAGAATCATCCGCAGACGCTGCCGCTCGCAGGCCTGCACAATTCCCATGCACGGTAACCATGCCGGATGGGGTCACAACCTTGACAATCACGGAGGAGATGGCAGCAAAAGCAGATAAAGTCATAAAGGAGTGCACAATGATGCCACCAAACTCCACCCCAGAGGAGATGTTGACCTTCCAGTACTTCAACTGGCAGGAGTCAATTCGACTGCAAAACTACCGAGCGACGCTCGAGGAGCGCAAAAGGCAAGCCAGCCTCTCGAGTGCCCGACGAAGGGAGCAATCCCTCGGGTCCACACAGCAACCAACCCCTCGACCTAGGTCGCGGTTGGCAAGCCTTCCAGAACATGAAAGGGTAGCAATCACCCGTAACCTGTCGTTCATGACAGAGGACGCTAACGGAATCCCAGTGCCCAAAACTGCTGCGGGTGCATTATTCTCCGTAGGTGCTTACCTCAAGGCAATACAACCTCCGGCGAATGACCCTAACGCAGCCCTGCATCGCCAACAACTCAAATCGCTAGCTCTAGCGGCACAGGCTATGCAGCCAGAAGACAAAACTCCAGCAAGGGATCGCGATCGCGACATAGTCGACTCACGACACGCAGCACATCATCGCAGTGGTCGCAGCCACCACTCGGATGAAGGAAGGAGAAGCACGCGCCGGCACAGGTCCAGCAGAAGCAGATCTCGAAGATCCTATAGCAGCGATTCATACTCTGATCGCGAACCAGAGCCATGCGGAGCATTGTGCTTCACTCGACGCATCCGTGAGACGCGGATGCCCAAACGGTTCAAGTTGACAGGCGAACAACCCAAGTACAACGGTCGCCAAGAACCTTCTGGGTGGCTAGAAGATTACAGACTCGCCGTGGCATGCCAGCGTGGCACGAACACCACGGCGATGCAGTACATACGACTTATGCTCGAAGGAACTGCCCGCGACTGGCTCAAATCGCTCCCTCCATCATCATATGACTCGTGGGATGATTTCCGCAGAGACTTCATCAAAAACTTCGAGCCTCTGTGTGAGCGCCCGAAGACATTCGAGGAATTAAGGACATGTACTCAACGATCAGACGAGTCGTTGAGATCATACATACGGCGGTGGACCGAAATACGCAATTCGGTTGGCAAAGTGTCAGAAGACAGGGCCATGGATGCCTTCATACAAGGTCTCGCCAGGAAGGACTTCAAAGAGGCACTTGGTCGTGAAAAGCCAACCTCCCTGGCTGACCTCATCAAAGTTGCGACTGAGTGGGCAGATGGAGAGGATTCTGTACGCAGATCCCGTGCTTCCCAACACGCGACAACTACGAAAGCGGCAGTCGAAGCCGCAGAGATTCATACAGAGAAGATCGCAGGCGTAAACGGTCCAGACGTCCTTACGACGATAACAGACCCGAGTTCATGGCGGCTGGATACACACAGCCAAGGAGGACCAAGATAGAAGCAATCGACGCTCGGATGATCGACGGGACAGTCGAGATCGCGAGCAGCGGAGCGACAGCTACAAAAGGCAAGAATGGCGCAAACGTAGCGACGCAAAACCCGAGCGGTCATTCGAGGAAAAGATGGACGACTGGTGCAGATTCCACCTCTTCAAGGGGGACGACGGAAAACTACGCTCCAATCACACCTTAAGAAATTGCAGGGAATTCGACCAAATGGCGACTGACTACGTGATACGACTCAAGAGGAATGGCCCAGCACCCGCTCAGCCCACGCATGCACCCGTACCACAGCCGAACGCTGTGCCCGCTCTCATGGCGCCACAGCCGCCACCCAGCACCTCCACAGCCTGCTCCAGGCGCAAACCTCGCAGGTGCCATACAACCCGTACTACGGGCGGAAGATGATCAATATCCACAGCCCCACGGGCAGATGTACATGATACAAAAGGGTCGCCCCTCCAACAGGCAGCAAAAGCTAATCACTCGACAGGTGAACATGGCTGTCATGGCACCTCCAGCCGTGCCCGAATTTCTGAAGGGATCGGAAACCATCATAAGCTTCAGTCGAGAGGATCATCCACCAGCTGTAGTTCGACCAGGGCACGCAGCTCTGGTACTCGACGCGCAAAAGGAGGCTACGCCATGACCGATCCATCCAAGACAGTCAACATATCTTCGAGCCTGCCTATCGCATAGGAAGGCGCGCCCGTCGAATTCCTCCGTGAGAACTGGGAAATATTTGCGTGGTGTCCAGCCGACATGCCAGGTATTCCCAGGGAATTCGCCGAGCACTCTCTCCAATTGTTTCCAGATGCAAAGTCAGTCAAGCAAACAATGCGTCGAATCTCCGGCCCAAAGCGAACCGCAGTCGAATCTGAAGTCGACCGGTTACTCGCAGCAGGATTCATTAGGGAAATCAAGAAATCACAATGGGTGGCCAACCCTGTACTCGTAGAAAAGAAGCATACAGACATCCTTCGGATGTGCGTGGATTTCACAGCGCTGAACAAGTGCTGTCCAAAGGATCACTTCCCGCTACCTCGGATCGACCAGATCGTCGACTCCACCGCCGGATGCGCACGACTCTCCTTTCTGGATGCTTACTCAGGTTATCACCAGATAAGGATGAAGCAAGAAGACGAAGAAAAAACGGCGTTCATAACCCCACTCGGGGTCTACTGCTACACAACTATGCCCTTTGGGCTCAAAAACGCGGGTGCAACATACCAGCGCATGATGCAGGACTGCCTCAAAAAGCAAATTGGACGCAACGTCCAGGTCTACGTTGATGACATTGTCATTACCACAAGGGAAGAATGCACACTACTCGACGATTTGAGGAGACGTTCGCAAACCTCAAACGCTTCCATATCAAGCTCAATCCTAAGAAGTGCACGTTCGGCGTTCCAGCTGGGCAGCTCTTAGGGTACCTAGTCTCTGCTCGTGGAATCGAAGCAGACCCGGAGAAAATACAGGCCATCCTCACCATGCAAAGGCCTTCAAAGCTTCATGATGTGCAGAAACTAGCAGGACGAGTAGCAGCGCTCAGTCGATTCATCAGCAAACTGGGTGAAAAGGCTTTACCATTCTATCGACTGATGAAGAAGGCGGACAAGTTCGAGTGGACGCCAGAAGCTGAAGCAGCCTTCACAGATCTCAAGCGGATCCTCACAAGCCCTCCGATCCTCGTCGCACCTAAGGAACGGGAACCACTCTACCTGTACGTCTCGGCTACAAACAGGGTGGTGAGCACCGTACTGGTAGTCGAACGCATGGAGGAGGGACACATCCAAAGCATACAACGTCCAGTCTACTACCTAAGCGAGGTTCTCTCCATATCAAAACAGCGGTACCCGCACTATCAAAAGCTGCATATGCTGTATTCATGTCCTCAAGGAAGTTGACACACTACTTCACCGAGCACCCGATCACCGTGGTAAGTAACTCAGCAATCGGTGATATCCTCACAAACCCCAATGCAACGGGTCGAGTCGCAAAATGGCTCATCGAGCTGGCTCCAAGAGACATCAAGTACGAGCACCCGAAGGCTATCAAAGCACAAGTCCTACCCGACTTCACAACCGAGTGGATAGAGGCCCAATTACCTGGAGCACCAGACGTGTCCAATTCCTGGACCATGTACTTCGATGGGTCCAAGAAACACGAAGGAGCAGGCGCAGGCGTCATCCTCATATCACCAAAAGGGGACAAGCTACGTTATGTTTTGCAGATGGGATTCAAACTACCCTCCAATAACGAGGCTGAATACGAGGCCTGATCCATGGCATGCGGATGGCAAAAGCACTTGGGTGCACTCGATTGATGATCTACGGCGACTCCAATCTCGTGGTGCAGCAAACAATGAAGGCCTGCGACGCAATCGCGGACAACATGATCGCTTATCGCGACCTGTACAACACACTGGAGGGCAGCTTCGAGGGCTGCGAGTTGAGGCACATAGGAAGGGAAAGTAACGAAGAAGCAGACATGCTAGCCAATCTTGGCTCAACTGGCGCACAAATTCCACCTGGTGTCTTCCTCGAGCGCATCGAACACAGATCTATCAAGGAGAAACGAGAGCCTCCTCCGTCGACTACGCCACCAAAAGCAAATGCCTAGCACAGAGGACCCCCCTGTCGAGGTATTCCTCATTGAGCCAACCTGGACTCAACCTTTTCTGGCTTACATACTCCGTGGCGAGCTACCAGATGACATAACCGAGTCCCGACGCGTGACTCGAAGATCAAAAGCATACACCGTTATCAACGGCGAGTTATACAAGCGCAGCATATCAGGTATGTTCCAAAGATGCATCGCATTCGAAGATGGCCAAGCCATACTTCGAGACATTCATGCAGGTACCTGTGGGCATCACGCCAGCAGTCGATCACTCGTAGCCAAAGCCTTTCGCGCAGGGTTTTACTGGCCTACAGCACTCAAAGACGCGGAGGACATAGTCAAAAGGTGCGTCGGCTGCCAGAAATTCGCAACAAGGCCGCACGCACCCGCATCGGCGTTGAAGACTATACCGCTGGCCTGGCCTTTCGCCCAATGGGGGCTCGATATGGTTGGGCCACTCAAAAAATCATCGCATGGCGGGCATACTCACCTACTGGTGGCAGTCGACAAGTTCACAAAGTGGATCGAGGCGGTCCCCATCACAAATTCGACTGCTACTACGGCAGTCAACTTCATAAAGAGCATCATCTACCGCTTCGGTGTCCCAAACAGTATCATCACTGATAACGGCACAAACTTCACGGCTGAGGAGTTCAAAACCTTCTGCAAAGAGCAGGACATTACGCTCAACTACGCATCCGTGGCACATCCACAATCCAATGGCCAAGTC
Source organism: Poa pratensis (assembly GCA_947311845.1). NCBI lineage: Eukaryota > Viridiplantae > Streptophyta > Magnoliopsida > Poales > Poaceae > Poa > Poa pratensis. The sequence goes on from CAMZMU010000062.1 coordinate 236,069, forward strand.
GAAAAGGCCAATGGACTTGTGACGAGTGGGATCAAGAAGCGCCTCCTGGTGCCACTCAAAAGAGCTGCGGGTGCTTGGGTCGAAGAACTACCATCTGTGCTATGGAGCCTACGCACAACTCCCAACACTTCTACGCAGTTCACCCCATTCTTCATGGTCTATGGTGCAGAGGCAATTCTGCCATCAGATGTAAGGTTCAATGCGCCACGAGTTGAAGCATACAATGAAGAAGACGCGAGAAGAACTCGAAGATGCAGTCGACTACTCGATGAGCGCGACACGGCCTTGGCCCGCACAGCTGTTTACCAGCAAGATCTCCGCAACTACCATAGCCGTCGACTGCGAACCAGGTCCTTCGTCGTTGGCGACCTGGTTCTTCGACTGAAGCAAAAGAAGGTGCACAAGCTCGCTTCCCCATGGGAGGGTCCCTTCATCATCACGGAGGTCCTTGGTGGAGGCGCATATCGACTGAAGCACGCGAAGACAGGCGAACTCTCTCATAATCCTTGGAACGTTGCGCATCTGCGCCGTTTCTGCATAAGTCATACAATGTAATAGGCTATATGTCGGATGGCTGCAGGTTTCAGACGCGCTCTTTTCCTTACCAGGGTACCTAAGGGGACTGGAAGGTTTTTAATGAGGCGGCCTGCAGCCTAACATTCAAAAGAGGAATAAAATCAATGTTCCTTCGACTTCTTTGTTACTACTACCCGCATAATTCATACCTTAACCGCACCCGAAACCCTCGGGGCTGTGTTATCGATCAAATGAGCTCTCGCTCTTGCAGAAACACAATGCCTTAGCCGCACCCGAATGCTCGGGGGCTGCGTAACAAGGATCCAACAAAGAACACAAAAACTCTGCAGCCGCACTCGAATACTCGGGGGCTGCACAGTCATTGGTTCACAACCAACACATATTTCACAAACCCCGCTCGACTGACTCGGGGGCTCGAAAAAATCAAAGTATACAAACTATACAATATACAAAGAGTCAAAAATTACACTCGGGGGCTGCCCCTATACAAAAATTGCACTCGCAAACTATTCTAATCCTCAGGCTCGTCCTTTACGGGCAGCTCGGGACCGCAAAGCTGTTCGCGAGTGCACTCGATTAGTGTCTCCGCAGCTTGGATCGTGTCATCCAGGTCTTTTTGTTCGAGAACCTCTCCGGCTGCAGGTGTCCGCAACACCAACCTTGGTTTTCGACTACGCATATACGCCATTGCAGCGTTGGCTCCAATCACAAGTCTTTGAGACAGCAACTCTCGAATGGGATTTGTTTGGCGGAAGATGTTCAACACAGCACGAATCCCTTGTGGTTGTGGCCCCGAAGGAAAAAGAGTCTCGTTCAGGCGAATAAACGCTGCCCGGCATAACTCCAGCAGTTCAGCACTTCGCCAGACGCGATCCTTCAGGGTGGCGAGTATGCGGGCATGGTACCTATCAAGCCAAAAGTGTTGACGCCCAGTCGTAGGGTCGTCAACCACGCTATCCAGACGCCCTTCCACGCGAATCTTTCAGCCTGGAAGTTGTCGACAAAGCCTACAAACACGGGCGCACCAGTCAGATCAAAAGGACAAAAGCTACGCAAAAAGCTTGTAAACAAAGCAAGACTCGAACTTACACTCGAGTTGCCTGTTCACAAGCTCCATCTCCCCGAGCACATAATCCTCGCGTTGGGTGGCCAACGCGGGTCTGGCCCTCAATCGACTCAGCTCAGCCTGGGCGTCCTTCAGATCTTGCTCCATTCTCACAAATTTAGCCTTCATATACTCCATCACCTTGGCATCATTTGCCACCTGACCCTGGGATCGGGTGGTGATTGGAGCCTGCGAGGAACTAGTCGCAGTAGCAGGTTCTCGTGACTGTTCAAAGAGCATAATCACAAACACAAAGTTTGTGTCAGAAGCTAAACTCATGTCGTAAGCATACAACTCTTCAAATGAAAGACATTAGCAAAAGACAGTTTGCATAAACAAGGTAGCAAAACAAAGCGCAGACTCGCGCAGTTCAGAAGGTATCATTACAAGGCATAAAAAAGCAAAAGGGTACAGCTACCCTAAGCCTAAGATTTCGATTTCCTAAGCAGACGATTGGCAGTCTCGAGTGCCCGGCGCTCCATGGTGTTCATAAAAACTTCGGCCAGTCGCGCGGCGGCTCCGCTCACCCCCTTCAGGAAATGGGCTTCCCATCTGGCTTCTGAGGGAACGCAGACAGTGCTGCCTCATAGTCGCAATCTATCCCATGTCCCATAAGAAGCTTGATGGTGGACTCGGATCCGCGTACCGTGTTGGCGCGAGCGAAACCCGCCATGGTGGACGTCCCGGGGCCAAACACGTTGGCGAAGTCATCCACCGTCGACGGCACCACGCCAGTCGGGAACACCACTTGGTATACAGCGCCAAGTGTGCTCGTCGATTTGGCGAGTGCTTCTTTCGCCTGGTTGCATAGAGCGCCTAAGCCGCCCACAGCCTGTTCCAGCGAAAGATCGTCACTCGCCACGTCGCAGAGGCCGGTGCGCCAACAGCTTCTGCACAATTCAAAACAGGCATAAGTCATTTTACGACACTCGACAAGTTATATCGTCATATCAAAAGGAGAAAAGATTACTCACCTCCCATGACCTGCGCGAGTGCCGCGAGCTGGTCAGCATATTCTCGCTCGCGTGCAGCGGCTGAGTTGGTGGCGGCAGCCAGCTCTTTCTTCGACTCTTCGCGCTGCGCGGCGAGTGCGTCTTCCAGCTCCTTCTTCTCGCCTGGCCCAGCAAAATCACGTGCATTCAATACTCGACAAAATCAAGCATTGCAAAAAGAAGTTGGGCAAAACAAAAGCAAAAAGGAGAACTCACGACTGAGCCGCTCGAGCTCGGCGCGCATGGTGTCCCTCTCCTGCTCCACCTGGACATAAGCCTTGGCAGAATCTGCCAAGGTGTGGTAGAAGGGCTGCGAGCACACGGATTCAGCAAAAATCAAAACTCTCACAGACCTACAACTAAACGGGTCAAGCAAAAAGTTACTCACGTGGTTCATCCACGGCTCAGGAGCCGCGACTGATGTCCCGACATCTGGAGTTGCCGCCTTGGCTGTCTCAACGACAGCGTCAGTGGCCATTGGCTGGGCAGCCTCGTTTCCAGTCGGTGCAGACTTCGAGTGCTCCAGGGTGGAACATTCTCGACTGGAGGAGTCCCAGGCTGATTGTTTTCAGCACTGTGAGCAACACAACAAAACAAAAGGATGGTCAGCACAAAAATGTGACAGCACAAACATTTTCATATCATACTCAAAAAACACATACCTGTGCTCCTCATCTTCCTCATCTTCGGAGTCGCCAAAAATTGGTCCCCAAAGGCTGGGGTACCACTCGACTGAAGCGGAAGAGTCGAGCTTGTTGAGCACGCACGCAAAGGAGCGGCTTGGAAAACAGGTGGTGAACCTGATTCCTCGTCATCCTCCAAGCCTGCTCCTTCGCGGGTGAACTGCAGCAGAAGGCGCCTTCTTGGCCAGTCGACGCCGCTTCGGTTGCGCGGTATCGACTTCTTGGTCAGAGGGCCTTGTCTTCAGATTGGACTTCTTCTGCTGCTTCTTCCTCGACATCCTCCACATGTGAAGTGGTGGCAGAAGGGATGGGCGACTGATCCCCTTTCGGGTCCACCACCTGTGCCTGTGTTTCTTCAGTCTCGCCATTTTCAGGCAGAGGAGGAAGGGAGGCAGCAGTCGAGTGACCCTGCATAGCACACATCACAAATTGCAAAGTCAGAATCAAAAATCGCATATCGCAGAACATGCGAGTGGCAAACTCTTCATTGCAAGCAGGCTATAACACATACATACCTCAAGCAAAGGGTTCTCCAACCCATATGGTGCAACAGGGCAGTCGACGTTGCAAGTGTCGCCTGTCGTCAAGTTGGTGATGTGCCGCACATGCGTCAGCAGCTCACTCCTTGAAAGCTCCTCTGGGTTCATTCGGGTGATGTCACCCGCGCCTTCATACTCCCACATGGGGTGCGCTCGGGCACGGATGGGCCACACCCGCCTCTTCACAAAGGTGGCGATCAAATGGATGCCTGTGACCTTGTCCAGCATGCCTCCGATCCGAGCCAGCAAAGGGCTTGCCTCCTCCATTTCTTCGGCTGAGAGTTGGTGATCCCACGCCTTGGTCCTGGTGAAAGCAGCAGTCGAGAAAGGGGCGGCTGCATCCTGCTCGACAGTCGCATAAAACCACCCCTTCCTCCAGCCTTGAGCGGAGTCGACGGTCTTCAGGCGGAAGTAGCGGGTGTCGCTGCGCACCTGTATTCCACAGCCGCCGACGGGGTAGGTGCGACCACCTCCTCTGTTCGGCCGCACCATGAAGATGGCTTTCCACAGCGCCCAGCTGGGAGCGACGCCGAGGAAGCACTCGCACAGCGTGATGAAACACGCGATATGCATAATGCCGTTTGGGGTGAGATCATGGATCTGCACCCCGTAGGCAAAAAGAAGACCACGAACGAAATCGTGGAGGGGAAGCGAAAAGCCCCTAGGCAAAAACTCCGCAAAACAAACACGCTCGTTGGCGCGTGGTTCGGGGAGTACCTCCTTGGGCGACGGCGCGCGGACGGCGAGCTGCTCCGCGGGTGGCAGATACCCCTGCTCGCGGAACTTGACCAAATGGGCGTCCTTGATGGTGGACTTCGCCCAGTCCCCGCTGCCCTTCTTCAGCGCGGCGGATGCAGATGTACCCGCCACGGCCTTCTTGCCCTTGGTCGCATCGGTAGCGGCGGCGGCGGCAGCACCACGCTTCGCACCTCCACCTTTCGCCATTGCTACGGTGGAGGGGTGTGGGGCAAGAACTTGGGCGCAGACAATGGAGGGGCAGCGCGAGGAAGGAGACGAGGGGCGGCGCAGGGGCAAATGGCAAGTAAAAAACTCTGCCAGCGCCGTCCCCCCTATTTACCACAGAGCGCAAAAACGATCGTAGCCGTTAAAACAAATCCATACGCTCCGCGCGAAATCTGGCCATACACGTGGCGGCCACGGAGAGCAACCGTCGCCGGCCACTCCGCCCACTACGCACGAGAATCCAGGAAGCCATCATCACGCCCCGTGAAAATCGCGCCGAACGGTCAAATCAAGTCCACGCGGCGTCATCCCTGGTCAGCTCTGCAAAAACGGGCCCACAAACAGGGTCACGTCTTATCAAAGCCTCTCCAGCACGCCACCGCTTGTCAGAGATAGCAGTCGCAAAATGCGTCATTGCTGACGTTGTTCTCTCTTTCACAACTGGCATAAAAGTCACTCGATGATATCTTCGGGTGGTCTCTCGCATAAGTTCGGTTGGTTTTTTAGCAAAAGTCATAGAGGCCAGTCGAAATTCTTTCGACTGCAGCATCATACTCCCATCGGGAGCGTATCAAAAAATTTCTTTGACTAAAATGTGCAGGGTAAAAATTTTGAGATTATCCTCCATTGCAAGCAATAAAGCACAATCTCGGGGGCTACTCCCATCGGGAGCGCTGTCGCGCACCCGATAGAATAATGGCAAAAGTGTCAGTCGACGAAACATTCGACTAAGTTCATAAGCAAAATCACACTCAAAATATTCCCGAGTTGATCCGACGATCCTTGGATGCTGCATGCATAAGTGCAAAGGTAAGACCCGCCGATCAGTCGAGCTGGGCTAAGGACCGCTCCAGCAGCGTTATCCTTAAATGTTCCGTGTCAGCAGACATGATGAAAATCCCCGACGGACGCGTTGGGTAGATTCAAAATTATACTGCAGTTCGATTCAGTAAGACCTCAACGGCCGTTTCGAGTCTGTCCAGTTTGTTCCAGATTCGAGTCCGGGGACTCGAGTTTGATTGAAAGCTAGTATGGTTTTGCCACAAATGGTAGTTAACCGGCCCCGATCCGTCGTGTGTGCCGGGCCTGCTAAGCTAATATCCCTTGACTATCATAAGCAAAAACTCATAGTCGATGAAACACTCGACATAGCAACATGTGCTATTTCATAAGAATTCTAAATACAGATGTAAAAAATATAACGTGCATGATGTATGAGTCCATGCCCGACTCTTCGAATCAGACAAGTACTCGGGGGCTACTGACATGGGTATGCCTATCGGGTACCCTACCATGAGGGTACCTGGTGCACGTATCGACTAGGCCCAACTATCAGAGCCTACATGAAGCCCATGAAGGGAGGCCCACGAAGATGAGTATCCTCCAAGTTTGGCGAAGCAATAGTCGGTTTAGAGTTTCCTTACTTGTAAATCGAGTCGGTTACGAACACCCGGACCCAGCCTATTATTTAAGGACTGGGAGGGCCATCGAACCAGACAACGAACCACCAGAGCCACAAACCCTAGCGAGATCGACATCTCGCCGGGATCCTTGTAACCATCATATTCACAAATCAATAACAGACAGGCAGGACGTAGGGGTGTTACCTCCACACGAGGGCCCTGAACCTGGGTAAAATCTTTGCCCTGCTTGTCAGCCGACGATACTTCCAGCTCTACCACGTTCTCTCCCCCATATTCATAACCTAGGGACCTTAACCATGGGTCTTGATGAGTCTACCCCTCGTCAATACTTAATTTAAAACCAAGCGCATGTGATACTTCATTTTAAACCAAAACAGAAAACAGGAAAATGAAAGCAATTTTTACTTAATTTAGACAAATAAATCAAAAGATATAAAAAAAGTAAGAAACCAGAAAATTAAAAAAAATTAACCTCTAGTACCGGGCCGTGCGACCACCCGGTACTACAGGTCCACTGGGCTTGGCGCGCAAATTTTCGCGGCCCTGAGGGACCTCTAGTACCGGGTGGTAACACGGCCGGTACTAGAGGGTCTCTAGTACCGGGTGGAGCCACGGCCCGGTACTAGAGGCCTTTTTGGCGCTACTTCTAGTGGCTCGGGCCGAAAATTTGCCCAAGTCCAGCAAATCGACGCTCCGCCTCCGGGCTCCAGACGACGCCGCCCCTGCGCCGCCAGGCTGCCGGATTTCGTCCCCGCGCCGCTGCCGCCCTCACCGTGGGTCGCCGTCCTGCTCCTGCTCCGGGCGCGGCCGTCCCCGCTCTTCCCCCGAGCAAGATCGTCGTCCCCGAGCAAGCAAAGCTCGCCCCCCGACCCACGGTGAGCTCGTCCCCCCGACCAACTACTCTCTCCCTCTCTCAGATCTAGCGCGCGGCGGCGGCGGCGGACCCTAACCACGGGGCCGGCGCCGGAGTTGGCAAACAAGAACAGATTTTTTAGGGCCTAAGGGCCGATTTCATTATATTAGGGGGAGGCCACAAACGGCCGATTACATTGGGGGGAGGCCATTAATAAGGCCATTACATTGGAGGGGAGGGGGGGCGTCGTCGCCGGTGCCGCCTAGTCGTCGAGGACGATGAAGGGCGGCGGGGTCCAGAGATGCTCCGGTGGCGCCTGCTGCTGCGGTGGCGCCTCCTGCTTCTGCTCCTGATCCGCCGACCAGCTCCCCCGGTAAAGACCCAGGACTGGCCAACGAGGCCGGGAGGCAGAGGAGGCGGCGGCGGAAGGTCCTGCTCCTGCTCGCGTTCCATGGCGTAGTGCCACGGCTCGACCTCGTCCGGGTCGTAGTACTGCGGTGCAGCGGCGGCGGCATCAGGGCCGCGGCCCTCACCTTCTCCCACCTCTTGATCTCGTCCTCGACGAGGCTGAGGTTGGAGGCCTCGTACGCGGCCACCATCTCCGGGTCGTCCTCATCCTCGGGGACCTCCTCCTCGAACCACAGCGCGTCGGGCAGCGCTGGGTAGGCGGATTGGACGGCGCGGGGCGCCGGGGCGAAGTAGGAGTGGCGGCGGTCCTCGTCCTTGAGCCACTGCTCCCAGTGTGGGGAGTCCGCCGCGTAGACGGGGTCGTTGCGGAGCGCCGGGAGGAGGCGGCGCCGGCGCGCGATCTCCCTGTCCAGTTGCCTCCCAGGGAGCGGGACCGCCGGCACCGGAATCCTCTGCGGGTTCAGGTGCCAGCCCTCGGGGAGGTGGACGTCGCTCCACTCCAGCGTGGCGGCGTTGTCCCAGTGCCACTGGCACTCCGGCTCCGGCACGTAGCGCCGGCGCCGGATCCTCCTCCCTCCGGCGGTGGTGGTGGTGGTTCGTGACGGCGCGTCGGGTGCGTGGGCGACCCGCACCGGTGGCGCGGTCCTCCGCACGCCCTGCGGAACGACGCCCAAGGCCGCCGGCGGTGGAGGCGGTGGAGAAGCGCGGCGACGGTTGGAGGACTCGCCGGTCTCGTTCTTCGGGGACTTCCCGAACCAGCGCGACATGGCGGCGAGGGCACTGGACGGGCGGAGGGGAACCGTCGGGCGGAGGGGAACCGTGGGAGCGGAGCGGAGTGGAGTGTCCATATCCGCACGGGCGCGTCCCTTTTTAAAGACCAGGACCGTCGGGAGGGGAACCGTCGGGTGGGCCAGCGCCCGAGTCGCTGGCAAGTGGGCCAGGAGCATTGACTCCGGGTGGGCGGGGGCTGTTGGTGCTCCGCATTGACCACGGGGGGTGAAGGCGAGGCGGCCGGGTGGGAACACGAGGCGGGGAGGTGAAGACGAGGCGGGGCGGGAACACGAGGCAGGGCGGCGGGGTCAGAACTGGGTCGCTGGCAGGTGGGCCAGCATTGACCACGCGTGGCCAGTGGGCGGTCACACGTGGCGGTGGGGCGGGTAGGCGCTGGCAGGTGGGCCAGCGATGACCACGGTGGCCACCTTTGACCAGGTTCTGGCCCAAATTTGGGCTGGGCTGGGATTGGGACAGCCTATGTTTTTTTTGAAAGATTTTTTTCTTTAGATGCAATATTAAATTGTTTTTGTTGCATATTTGTATAGTTCCCTCCTTTGAATTATTGTACTAATGCTATTATTGTTTTATCTTTTTTTTGTATTAGTTAAACAATGGATGTCGATGCTCCCTTCGTAACGAGAGAAGGGGAAGAAGAGATACTTTCCTACATTTTGGAACCCGGTGAATTTCGGCATCCCGCGGAAGGAGCTGAAGATGAGGACTCGGAAATTGGTGGACCCACGCCGTCTGGCGAGGTATATTAAGCCTATGTTGAGCAGATGCAATAACTGATTTGTGCATATATATGTATTCACACATGTTTCATATTTTTAGACCTCCGCATCGAACCAATCCACTAAACGAGGCCATGCCCAAGGGATGGGCAAAGATGAGCATCTCACAATTGACGAGGTGAATGCAACTACTGGCCAACCACTGGCACCCGTGCCGAACGCAGTTAAGTTTGTGCATCAATGCGGAGTCACTGTCAGGGACAACGTTTATATCAGCACTCAGGAATGGATTAAGCCAAAGTTAGAGGGAGTTAGTTACGTCGACAAGAGAACCAAAGATGTGCTTTGGAACAAGCTCATTGCACATTTCACCCTACCGGTCTTGGAAGATGAGGTGAAGACAAAAAAAATGACGGACAAAGTCAAGCATTTCGCTCTTAAGAAGATGGCTCAACAATTCAATAACTACAAGAACAAATTATTCCGTGAGTGGGAAGAAGATGGGAAACTTCCGGATTTCACCGGCACACGAGAGAGGCAGCGGCCTCACTGGCCTGCATTTCTGGAGTACAAGAAATCAGAACGAGCTAAGAAAAGGTCGCAAACGAATAAGAATAATGCAGCGAAAAAGAAGTATCACCATAAGATGGGGCCAGGTGGCTACCGAGTTGCCGAGCCTAAGTGGGAAAAAATTGAGTCCGAGTTGCGTGCAAAAGGGCTCACCCCGGTCACAGAGGAATGGGACAGAAGGATAAGGAATTGGCTACTTGCGCATGGAGGGGAGTATGACATGGAAACAGGGGAGTTAATAATTGATGAAAGCAAAGTAGTCAACGGAGCCCAAAAAAAATTATTGACTTAATTGCCAAGTCTAAAGAGGGAAAGTTTATTTCCGACAGAGAGAAGGACGAGCTGTCAGAGGCCCTCGGGACCAAAGAAAAAGGAGGATCAACACGAGGCTTAGGAGAAGTGCCGTGGATTGAAGGGTTTCCCAGGACCGTGCCTCTTATAGAAGCCGATTGAGAGCAAAGAGGAGGAAGGAGCAGCAGGAATCAGACCGGTTGATGATCTTAGAAAGAAATCATGACCAGATGGTTGCTCTCTATAAGGAGCAGCAGAAGCAAATAGATCAAATGCGCGAGCAAGGGGCGCCAACTCTTCAGCTGGAACAAGCGAGTCAAGGCGGCCCATCGCATCGCAGAAGCAGCGTGGCTTCCTCGGTTATGGTCGGTGATGATGAGACAAGTTACCCCGTGGATTATATCACGGAGAAAACAACTTGTGAGCTGCATGTCCCAGTATTTAACTTATCCATGAAGGCGGCGGACGGCTATGCATTCTCCATTGACTCTACAGCATCGTGGCTTGGCAATGCCATTCCAGATGGATTTGCTCGTGTCGGCGTGGATCAAGTTGTACAAGGATATGAATCACTGAACCTTGAGTTCCCAAGAGCTGATGATGAGTCGGTGCTAGGGGACGTCGTGGGTGGTCTAATTCTATGGCGGAAGAAATACATCAAGTTTGGGCGCCAAGGCCACCATCCGCCAATTCACGATTCACCACCTGATGACGATGAAGGGGACGACAACCATCAGTCGCCTCTGCATCAGTCGTCTCCGCCGCCGCGTGCGCCGACTCCACCGCCGCGTGAGCCGACTCCACCGCCGCGTCAGCCCACTCCGCCGCCGCATGAGCCGACTCCACCGCCGCATGAGCCGACTCCTGAGCCCCGACATAGGAAGGGCGCCACTTCGTCGTCCATGGGATTCGGGCGAGACCCCCGACGTTCGCCCCTCCCAAAAGTACCCAAAAGCCTTGACGACCTCAGAGCTTGCGACATGACTAAAGAGCAATTGGATGCGTGGGTGGATGCAGACACAAAAAGACAGCTTGCACGGAAAAAGCCCGAGGAAAAGCAAACATTTACTGCAAAGGAAAACAAGTGGGCTATTGGATTCATCACGGAACCATCGCAATATGAGAAAAATAAGCCAGATAACTATTTACGAGCTCTGAGTAAAAGTAGTAGCTCTCCCAAGACGAGAAGTAGTAGTGCCAGAGGGAAAAGAGACGTTGCCCAGCTCGGACAACAGGCAAACCAGTCGATAGCCCCGCTCGTAGTTATACCCAGTGGTCATGGCTCCGTGACGGACCTAATTCCTACTTTATCCTTGAAGAAGGACTTTGCTGCAGATGCTGGTATTACTCTTGCTCAACTGGACAACGAAAATCTCTTTCCGTCTGATGTAGATGATTCATGGAAATGGAAATGGGGGAGGTCCCTGCTGCGAGGTGATCAGATAAAGTTCTACCGACATGTATGCGACAACTCCATAGTTGGTACATGAAAACCACAAAGGAATTTGATGACTTTTTGATCTGTGTGAAAGTTACAAAAAATCATTTCGCGGGTGAAGACATGTTCACAATTCAGCTCGAAGAACTCTGGTACTTATACAACCTTGACTCCCTCGACTTGGCTCTCGTCGGTGCCTACTGTCTGTAAGTGATTCAATTCATTTATTTCCAAAAAAGATAAAGTCTTTAGCTCTCAGCTCGTTCATTGCCATCGCTAATTATGCTCACTACGGTATTATGCAGAATGAAGAGTGATGAATGTGAGAAAGGGCATCTATGGCTTTGGGTTCGTTAACCCAGTACGAGTTAATGCAAGGACACTAAAAAACCACGTGAAGGACACGGAGAAGAACTTGCTAAATGCCCTAATGAAGCAACATTTCAAGGAGATAATGTTTCCTTACTTCTTCAGGTAAGAGAGTGTTACTCGCTTGTACAAATTAAGTGTAACTGATGAGTTACTGACGTGTATATAATCATGCGCAGCGATCATTACATTCTGCTAGTCATTGAAGTTGATAGATCAAGAGTTCAAGTCTACGACTCATTGGACTGGCCTGAGGAGAGGTACCAAAGCATTCTAGATACGCTCCAAAGGTAATTTCAAACATTATCGCACTATATCAGTCTCTCTTATTGATTTCAGAGATATCAAGCAACTAATAACTCATTTATTCTTTTTTTTGGCCGGCAGGGTTTGGAAACAATTCAAAGCGAGGACAAAGGGTTCAGGTTCATTTGAAGAACAGCTGACTTTTGTTCACCCACAGGTAGGTAGTACGGTCTAGCTAGGTTCGCGCATCTCTTTATTTATAGTTTTCAATACCACTATATGTTGACTATGATTTGATTGAATTCTATTCTCGTAAAGTGGATCGAGAGGCAACCACAGGGGACCAATTTCTGTGGATATTTCGTTTGCGAGTGGATTCGTCGTTCGGTCACTGAGCGGGACCCAAAGAAATTTTTAGACGTACGTGAACAATCATATTCATCAATTGATCTCCAGTGTCATTCATAATTTTTGATAGTCATGATTAATATTCGTATTGATCTCCTTCTTTTATAGGCAGAGCCATTGCGCGAGAGTATGCCACTAAAGAAGCGCTTTCAAGCACTAGCAGAGGAACTTGCGGGGTTTCTGCTCAGCGAAGTCATACCTACAAAAGGAACATACAATGGAGAATAGCGGTGAAGTCCCGGTTATGATCTCCCGTGTAACCGAATAGACGGGCTCTAGTCCCGGTTATGATCTCCAGGTTATGAGCACCTCCATGTAACCGGATAGACGTGAACATATTTTTATTTATGAACATTTTGATATGTTATATGTAGTTTCTGTTTTTAATTAATTAAACGCATATTTTTTTGCACCATTTCAATATTAAATTGGGAGGAAAAACAAAAAATTACAGGCTGCCACGTGTGAGGTCCTTGGTCCCGGGTCGTATGACCAATCGGGACTAGAGGTCCTCCACCACGCCCGCGCCTCGGCGGCCACGTGGGAGCCTGTTGTTCCGGGTCGTAACGGACCCGGTACTAGAGGGGGGGGCCTCTAGTGTCGCCTTGCTAGTCCCGGGTGGACACCCGGTACTAGAGGCCCTTACGACCCGGGACCAGTGGCCCTGTTTCCACTAGTGTGCATAGCTACCCACCTGGGTAGCCCACTATTTTGCATATATAATGATTGGATGGGTTACAGGTAACTCGTTTGGATCGACCGCTTTGTACAATATGGTTTAATGTTGTTTAATAAGGAAAGAACTATATATGAAATAAAAAATGTAGAGAGTGCATGTTTTGAGAAAGGGCTTAGGGGCGTGATGCATGTGATGTGATGTGATGGAGATGCCTGGCGAAAGGGAAGGGAGGTGATGGGATATCGAAGGGGGAGTTCGCAGCAGGAACATAGGCCATCTTAAGCTTAGGGTGTATGTTTATTAATTTGAGGCAAACGAGACTTGGTTTGTGAAGGGGTTTAGAATAGAGTATGGAAGCACGTTGTGCTCTCTATAGATGTATATAAAATCGAAAACTTAGGGATTATCAAGCAACGGTTTAGAATATAATGCGTGTTGCGCCATGGAGATGATTGGGATGCAGAAGTCGATGAAGGACACCGAAGGGCCGAGGAGGGGTCTGACCTATGGCGACGAAATAACGCCGTCTTAGTGGCATCTAGTGATGACATGTGTGGCACATTAGTGGACGATGGACAAAGGAATTCCAAACACAAGAATAGAGGTCGCACTATGCCTAGGTGTGAAATGTGAAAGCATAATGTGCTCTATGTATGTATATGAAATCGGAAAAGTTAAACGAATGACAACGGTTTAGGGCATATCGCGGGCTACTCAGGGAGAATTTTGGTGGAGGACAAGGGGGAGGAAGGAGATGAGCGGTCGGGGAGGGAGCTGGTAACGACGCGAGAGTCCGAGAGGGGGTGACCTAATCGAAGGATGTGTATGCATGGTACATTTGAACACCCATGATTTTTCGGTATTAATTAGTACCAAAAAATATGCACTAGATATATACGTAGTACAACGTATATTTAGCACCACAATATTATTTGTCATTGCAATTAATGGAGAATACAGTGTATTGTGTGTATGAGTCCATATCCATTCACCCACATATACATACGAATTTTAATTTTTCGCTTGGAGCGGTTGCATGTAACTAAACGAAGTGCGTTTGAAAACCATCTGTGTCAGCTGTTTCCCGGGCTGGGTTTCCTTCCATTTTTGGCTTGGTGCCAACAGTATACTAGGCACCTAATTAACCACCGGAGCCGCGTCGTCGGATCGGAGCTCCTACAAAAACCACCACCGCCGCCGGCCACCCACAATCCATCCGTCGAGCTCTCCTTCTTCCTCAGCCGGGCTTCTTCTAGTTCTACCATCCCCTACGTACCTACCTAGCTCTCCAAGCTCGCGGCCATGGCTGGCATGACGGTGCGCGAGGTGCTGTACATGTACAGCGTGGCCCGTCAGGCGTACGAGCGTTTCGTGTCCATCAGCGGCAACCCAGAGCAGGCCCGGAACGCGGTGGCGCTGCTGGTGTGGCTGGACCAGGGCGCCGCCGCCTCCGCCATCCACCACGTGCCCAGCCTCAGCCCCGCCGCCGTCGCCACCGTGGCCGCCGAGGCCAACGGCGTCCTGGAGTGCCTCCGCCACCAGGAGCCCCTGCTCCCGGCCGTCCCGCTCATCTCCGTGCTCTGCCAGGACGGCGACGTCGACCCGCGCTTCTTCGCGTTCCACCAGGACCTCGTCGTCAGAGGCGTGGCGGAGATACTGGACGGCGTCGGCAAGCTGATCTTCGACGATCGTCTGCATGTGCTGCTCAGGAGGTACCAGACCGGGCTGGTGGGCAACCCGCCGGAGCTGATGGCGCCCTACAGCTCCGAGCGGTGGCCGTGCCGGAGGACTGCCGCTCCATGTTCATCACCTTCTCCAAGGGCATGCCCATCGACCGCGAAGAGATCTTCGAGTACTTCAGGCAGTAAGTAGCTAACACATCTATCGATCGATGGATCTTGCATGGATCATGCATGATACTGCATATAATTTTTTTTTTTGAAAATTGATACTGCATATAATTGGTGTGCAGGAGGTGGGGTGACTGCGTGGTGAGGGTGCTGATGGAGAAGACGGCGGGCGGCAACGCGCCCATGTACGGCCGCATCATCTTCAGGAGCGAGGCATTCGTCAGGCTGGTGCTCAACGGGCAGAGGCTCGTCAAGATCGTCATCGGCCACCGTCAGATCTGGCTCCGCAAGTACGTCCCCAGGCCCACCAACGACTGAGATCCATCCACGATGTACACTCAACCTTGCCGTCAAAGGAGAACCATGAATGAACATGAATGCAACTAGCTAGTCACTCTACAGGGCTAGCGATCTAGCTAGTATCATCTTATATGCAATGCCCGGAAAGTTTATTGCAAGGATTGTTAATTTGTATTTTAGCCAAGGAAAAAAGACCAAACAAAAGAATCCACCTTCACATATATAAGTCATCATGTTTGTCATCCATCATCCATACTAAGATCATTCCTTCATTATCCTTCGAATAATTGGTTCAAAGTTTATATTTGAAACTTTAAATTTCCAAGACACCTTGACTTTCCTTTCCCGCACACACCGCTTAAAATAATAATAAAAGGATCTTTTGACCGTTGGATCAAGACGCGAGCAAGTATGCAACAAATGCATTGTACAATTTTTTACTTGTGTGTGCTTTGTCCATCATTTCGCACATGCACGTGTGCATTGCCTTGTATGCGTTATGTGAATCTGAACTCTATCCTACACTACTTCCTAAAAGTTCATTACAAGATAAACGTGTGCTTTAGGGAAAGATGAAAGTCGTACAAGACCGAACAACAGGCTCCACCGTTATAAGTAAGTATAAGTCACATAACAGTCAACCTTGTCGGGACATAGACCCCCAAGGTTGGTTCCATACTAGTTTGGGCATTGGCGACCCACGTACCCCCTCCCTACCCAGTCACCCGAACCATCTCATTTCCTCATCCATTTCCCACCTGATTTACTCCTTATAGTCCTTGCTCTTGTCTTTTCTCAAGCATGCCTCTTTATAATTGTCGCCGTTCAAACGAGGAAGACATACCTAATTAAACTTGTTACTCCCTTTGTCGACAAGCAAGAAACCACATGTTGTTACATAGGTATCCTTACTCCTCGAAGCAACAAAGTTCTACGTCTTGATTTCAAATTGCACATATGCAAGCAACGTTAGCTTCCAATTCTTGGTTACAACGCTTCAAACAGTAAGCGGACCAGCTTTGACCATTTGATCAAGCCATGTATGGTCATTACCCATAAGTAATGTATGTTTCCTATACTTGATGTTGCACGTGTGATGTTTATAATTTTACACTTACACTTGTGCAGATTACTTTCCTCAATTGTTCTCTCACCTTTCGTATCGGGACCGTAAGAACAAGGCACACATGTGTGCACACGTGCGGTGTTATCTGTTTGTATACTGATCACGCGTGCATTTACATGTTACTCCTTCAAATAAAAATCCAGCCATCATCATACACACTTTACCCTAAACATAATCTAGAGACTAATAATTCCGATACATGTTGCTACAATTTTACCTTCTCAATACAAATCTATGGAAATTTCAAGCAACTATGAAATAACTAGAAAAACCGGGAACTTGATAAAAAAATCCATCAACATATACAATCTTATCATACATGCATGGAGTCGCCATAAAGTAAATAAGAATACAAATTTAATTATACATCACATATTGATGGGTTTGACTTCATTGCTGGGCAAAATTTATATGCTCCACTCATAGATATGGTTAATTACACGTATAATAATGTGGTTGAGCGAGCAATCTTCTCTTTATATGTATATAGGGCAGGAATTCTGAGGAGTCATATGTAGTTCTGGATAATCCCTGAGATGGATGAGTACGTCCCCACGCAAGCGCAGGTAACCCCTACGACGATGATGCATGAGCAGATCACAGCCTGTAAAATAGCTTTTTAGTTATGCTCTGTCTGTCTCAGTATAATCACATCATATACTCCCTCCATGTCAAAAATATAATGTTAGTTTTGTCCCATGTAAAGTTTGACCAAGTTTGTACGAAAAAAATCTACATCTACAAGATCAATTAATTACGATAAAGAAAAAATCATGATGTATCTAACGATATTTATTTGGTATCATTAATAGTGGTATTTTGTATACACTTGGTCAAAAGTTACAAGGCTTGAATTAGGAAGATACTAATGTGCACTATCGTAAATATTGATATTTTTATAGACTTGGTCAAACATTACAAGGCTTGAATTAGGAAGAAACTAATGTGCACTATGTTTTCACAAGGAGGGAGTACATATCCGCTAAATTTACGTTAATTTAGGCGACAATGTCATCAACATATGAAATCATAACTTTATCTATTCTGCTTTTCATATAAAATAATTATATACAAGTGTAGCACTGGAAATATTTGCCTACCTGATGCCAAGCCACTTTTGTCTTCAGGATAGCCAAAAAGCAGGCACAGGGTAGAATGTAGGTCTGAAATCAGACAAAAAAGTTTAGCCTCTTACCAATCACTGACCAAGTACTAAAAGACTGATGTAATAATCAGGAAAAACTTACCACAAGCATGGCGAGTAAAGAACCGATGAGAGCCATCACAAGTGCTGTAAGACATATATACATAAATATCAGAGGTCAGTAGATGGATGAATGTTGTGCTAAGTACTGTCCAATAAGTTAAGGACGTATTTGGACCAAGCAAAACGAACTAACCGAAGAAGGGAACCGACAAAGCGACGATGAGGGTTGAGACCACCAGGGCTGATCTAAGCATGATTATGTTCGAGTACGTCTGCTGACTTCGTGGCAACAACTCTTCCAAACTCATAGCCAGAGGAGTTATGGTTAACGCGTATTTGGTTATTGGATTTGCAACCTGCAACACAGGTCGAGAGCCAAGTTAACATGATTTAAAATGAAGGACACTCCCATCTAACGTGCTTAATACAGAAAAGGTGGACTCTGAAAATAGTTTAGACAAGTGCAATTACCGTAGCCCAAATGGCGATCTTGGAAACCACCAGATTCTGTGGTAAGTTGAGTGTGAACTGAGACTCCGTGGATTCACCAAACATTTTGTATCCCATCACCGCAGCGGAAGCAAACAAAACTGTAGAGAACGCGATGCTGAAAATAAGCAGAAACCAAATGTGAGCGCTGAATTTCTGTATAGAAAAAAGTTCATGGAAAATGGAAGGACTGCAGTCCCAAGTTAGCAAATTACCAAGTGAACATGATGGAAGGAAACTGGTTGCGGTTCTTCAGAGAAGAATAGATGTTTGGGAACACCCCATGCCCCGAGTAGCAATAACCATATAATCCAATCGCGATAGGGATTCCTGGGAGGTTTAAGGAGGACCCTTTGTGCTCAAAGCCGACATCATCGACAACCCCAATCCAGATTAGGCAGATGACTAAAAGGATTGTTGCAACAACACCCCCAGCTGTAAAGTACAAGCAAAACATCATGGTGAGAAATTATATGCGGTGCATATAAATGGCACAGGGTATAGCTGAACTACATCAGAGCATACACACACATTGTGAGTTTTTAAAATATATGTTAATTCTCTGAATAACCATAGGCCAAAAAGGATCATGAAAGATACCTGAAATGTAGCTCAGACAGGTAAGGTCACGGAGCCAAGTAGTCGGCATGACAACGAGGGTGGTCAGGATTGCGAAGAATACATGCGACGTCAGCGTGAAGCTCCCAATGGATATGTGTACATTGGGGAATAACTTTGATAAGTTATCGCTTTCCAATATCAAATACTCAATGCAACAGGCCTGTGAAAACAGATTGAAGATCAGTAAATACATTGCAAATCTTTCAAATGCTGTTGAACAATATTGTGATTAAATAGATGGTTGGTAATGGATACTTACATAAAGTTCCACATACAGAATTATCTGCAGATAGTGAAGCCACACACAATGAAAAACACAAGTTAGCACAACAACATTCAGTAAACTGAAATGTGCCTGGAGAATTTAATTAGTGATGGAGGAGATTTTACCGAGATGGCTATACGACCGGTGGTGCCAAAGGCAGCATGACCAATATCAGGGTATGTCTGAAGTCCTTCCGTGCTATCGAGGCAGCGGCGCAGGAGTACACCGGTGTACCATGCGAGCACGGCAAATACACCAAGTATCACCAGCCCGAGCCAGCCTCCTTGCTTAATCGCGTATGGTGTCGATAGGATTCCAACACCACATAGCACATTTATTCCTAGATATCAAATATAGAATTGATTCAGCCATGACAAAAAAAAGTAACCTTCAGGTTCCTTGCGTGAATAGGAAAGTAAAACTACATCTGTACTTTATTATTTCCCAATTTTTTGGAAGGAAGCATTTCTGCATAAATGGGATTGTCTTCAAGCTACAATACAGCCTCCAGATCTATTTTTCGATGTGACAACCGTCACATGGATATGCTTGTGCTGACTCATCACTCATCAGCGATGCGATGTCCCTATTAGTATGGAGAACAGGACGAAAAATCAAAATGGTGGAGCTGTGATGCGGCGTATCAACAAAGAGAATGGACCGTACTCAATGATACATAATTGACCATTTGGTGTACTTGATGCTTCCTGCTTAAACTGCCTAAACACATGGCTAAGAAGAGATGATGCGAATATTCACTGAACTAATTAATTGTTTGAGTCAGTGCTATATCAAACTAAAACAGTGTGATTTGTACGCAGATCCTTAAAAAATTATGCTCTTATTTCTTTGGAGTTTTGTACCGGTGTAAACTGCGTATTGATAGCGCTCAGCGAAATACTATAACGCGTAAAATTGTCTAACCGGAGCATCAGTACATCGAACTTGGACACTGGCCAGTCGGGAACGCGTCTAGGTTCAGTAAACCTGATATTCAGCAATGGTACATCTCAAGAATAACCTGCAGTGCCAATAATTGAGGAGCCCTATTTCTCATGCTCTGCTCTCCAGGACAGCCGTACACGCATGTAATTTGTAGTTGGATCAACAATGAAATGTAGCATTCCTGTAGCATTCATTTTCATTTTCAGGATTGAAAACATAGACCTGAGTGTAGGTGCTTACCATTCATCGCTCCCTGGGTGTAAGAGCACTGCTGATAGGGAGAAGGCCCATGGCCAATCACCGGCGCCTTTTGATCCTCTGGAATCTGCTGCAGAGACGGCTTCTTCGACGGCAGGAGGTACTGGGAACTCTTGCGGATATCTTCATGCTGATGTTGTTGCTGCTGCTGCTGCTGTTCCTCGCTTGTAGTCGGGCGTAGGAGCGGCTTGACAAGATTAGAGATGACCTCAGGGGTTTTGCCTCGGAAAGAGGAGTTGAGGAAAGAGCTGGACAATCTGCTTAAGGTCGGCGTCCCCAGGAAACTCAGGCTGGGCGATTGCACGCTACTGAGGATGTCGATCGATTGCCTGTTGAGATACAAGAGAGAAGGAAATTGTTGTTATGATGAGAGAAGCATAGAAAACTATGTGCTACATTGTCCCATATAACCTTTTGGGAGGACCCTGCGCAGAAACATGTAAGCGGACAAATATGAAAAATGAAGTTAACTGAAACTATTCCCGCGTACTAATGCGATATGAATGGACATGTGAGTGTGTTGTTTAAATTCATTCCTATCTCCTACTTTTCCTGGAGTCTGGAGAAGAATGGCTGACTGAACATTGGCAAAGATCCATATGGCAATGTAATGGGAAAAGGTTAGGAACAACACGGTTTCCTTTCAGTAAACATTTTTTACTCTGAAGTTGCAATCATCTATGTGAACTAGCGACAGTCAGATGATGGGCCATGCCACTTGATGATTGTGTCTGTCATGAACATCTGTGCTGCTTATTACGTGACTTGGTCGAAAGATAACTTTAGCAGGATCAAGAGATGTAGATCTACTAATGTGAGGTGGTATTTGAGGCTTTTATGTCTTATGCAAGAAGATTCTTTTTCGTTTTTTTTTTTTGCAGACCATAGAAAGTCCGGTTTGTTCTATGAACAGTTTCATACGTGCAGGTTGCGTTTCGAGAGAAAAGACGGCTTCTTACTGAATACATTATTAAGACATAATAATAATTGAGACCTTGGAAACAAAGACCTAAATCATCAAGTATTGGAGTACAGTTCCTCTTCCTGGAAAACCAATGTCGTTCTATTCAATTTATAGCAAACCCAGGGAAAAACAAGCAGAAGAAATGAAATGAGATGAAGGTATGACAGCTAGGTGTTGTTGGTCCACCATGGGTTGATCTCTACAGCTTCTACTGTGATGGCATGGCATCCCAATCAAAACCGTGGTACTGTAATGGGACAGCATTAATGAAAATAAATAATGATTAACATAGCACCGCTTAATTGACTGGAGACAGGTACAGGCATTTGGGATCGATTATTATAGATTAGGAGTACCGCCAAACACAAATCCAACTTTTCCACTCTAATTAGGATCCACGTAACGTGATTCATTAACACGTCAGCACCGTGCAGATGGATCCACAGAAAACGGAGCTGGAATCTCAAGTTGGTCGTCTGTCAGAAAGCAGAGCTCTACTCTGCTCTTCTGAAAGAAGAAGAACAAGAAAACAGAACAGAGCAGACACAGAGAAAACAGAGGTGGCTGGGTTGGGTGGTTGTTCCTTGTTTGACCTTAACTAGCTTCTTCCTGGCATCGACAGAGTTGCAGAAAGCTGTTCTATTCATTCACAACAATTCTGCTCGGACGTGGTCGATCTCGATTGCACATACACATGTATAAGTCTTAACACTAGTAGGTACGGTGAGTGCGGATGGGGAATTTCGAGATTTGATGGACCGAGTTGAAGAACCAAAGACAGAATTTTTGCACTTGATGGGGAACAGAGAGAGGAAAATCAGGATATAAAACAGTACCTGTAACTCTGGGGCCACTGGTTGGTGTAGGAGTTGGGGTGGCTGCCGTCGCCGCCGCCGCCGCCACGCGGGGTGGCGCAGGAGGACGACGAGTCCGAGGAGGAGCCGTCGTCGTCGTCCTCGTGGCCGGCGTCATTGTGGGTGGGGTCCTCCTCGTCGTCGTCGCTCTCGATGATGAAGCTCCGCTCCTCCCCCAGCAAGCTCTTCATCGTCCACTACTCGCACAGCAGAGGAGAAGCGATTGCAGAGGGAAGCGATGATGGTGAGCGACTCATTGGTCGCCTGCCTCCCTCCCTGGTTTCAATATAACCGGACGATTCAGACGCATCCATGACCCGGGCCCACGTTCTCAGTGACAGGTTGACAGCTTATGTGTTGGATATTACTTTTACTAATAATAATAATAATAATATCAAGAATGGTAAGGTGTAAATGTTGAGTGCAGATTTCTTGCTCTCCCTTCATTAAAAAAATTAAAAATCATGCTTACAAGTTTTTAAATCTAGGAAAAAAATCCTGCATGTTGTCAATGATGTATCCGATAAACGTGCAAAATTTCAGTTTGAAATCCTTTAGATTTTTAGCTACACAAAAATGACAACTCTGTCGAAAATGTACTTTGTATCCAGGGGATCTGAGTACACAATTTCAAATCTTCAAAATGTACAAGATTTTGTCATTTTTTGTAGCCCACGATATAAGGAATTTCGCATTGGGATTTTACATGCTAGAAGGATGTATCATTGACTACATTCAAGAAATTTTTTCAGATTTTTTTTAACTTTTAAATATAGCTTTTGAATTTAAGAAAAAACAAGGATCACTGGATCTCGGAAGTCAAAATTACTTTCCGGAAAATATTCCTATATGATGTACTCCCATAAGAAGTTCTAACAGTTAAAGTTGAATTGCTAGGATGTCTTATATTTAAGGACAGAGGGAATAGTATATAACTTCCTAATATAACATAACTTAGCATGATCTGCTGGTCTAAGATACTACGGAAAAGAAAAGGAAGGAGAGGAAACTGCGGGTCTAATTGATCTCAAAACGCCCCAATTAAATCACGAATTAATGCTATTGCGACTAAACCTCCGCTGGTTGTGAAACTGCATGGAAATAGAAAGGCTCCGACCCGGAGGGAGTAAGAAAATTCTCATCAATGCTCCCTGTTCACCGAATATATTGATGCAACGAATCCCGTGTAGCAAACTTGTTGCCACCGTTTTATTTTAATTGGGAATGGTTCGGAAGGAGCCAGAAGCTTCATCGATAGTGGTGGGCACACAAGTACAAAGAGGACCCCATAAGAAACTAAAATTACAAAATGGTCCTTGCTATTTGCAAAAAAGTACCTGAGAGGCGAATGAAGAAACGCAATCCGGTCCTTCCCCACCGCTCCTGCATCTGGACCTCGAAACACGACCACCTACCCCGCCGCCGGTGACAACACCACTAGGGCGGGGTAGACGTGGAGCGCGATGCTGAGATCGAAGATCCTCCATAGAGGTATGCCGGCCAGAATTTAGAGGAGGCATGCACCAAAGCGCGGAGTGGCCTCGTCGGCCGAAGATATCGGCGGCGCAACCTCGCCGCCATTGATGAACTCTGCACACCGAACCTTTGAGAATTACCCCCACCATGGAGGACGAGCAAAGAAGCTCGCTGGCCTCCTCCATTCGTTGCTTGCCGGGGACCAAGACTGAATCCGAAACACGCCAAGCGCCATATAGGCAAACCTAGACCTAAACCTACACCTAGACCTACAGCTAATATGAACAAAGGCTGCCCGGCCACCTCTCCATGCCTGCTCCGGCCCGCGAAGCTGACAAAGAGGGAGGGGCGAGGGGTCTCAAAGGGATCAGGAGAGGAGAAAGACCCAAGGTAGTACAAGTTGAGCAGTGAAAAGGTTGCTTTCATCAGCAAGAAAAACCCAAGGTAGTACAAGTTGATGTTGTAGCTCTTGTTCTTTTGTCTGACACACACACATACTGACATAGTGACAAACACAGTAACATAATGGTGATGGGAAGACATGACCAGGAGTGAACGATGGGATCCACTTATCGCACTTCTTGTCCTAGGGTACATGGGCTTTGTTGGGCTTAGATCCAGCCAGGCAGGCGGGCTCCTGCTCGTCGCCCGATCATCATCCCCTACCGGTCCGTAGCCGCCCACCGATGAAGGGCCAACTTGGCAGACTCCGCCGGCGGGGTTGACCCCAAGATGTCTCCATCAACTCACATAGCGGCGCCGCCGCTTCGCTGGTGTTTCTCCTGCAAACATTATGCATCAATTGTCAACTTAACAACTCTGACACTTTGGTGAGGGAGTTGATCAGTGCCTACTTTAGCTTGGCTTTGGTTTGTGCTGCCTTGCAAGTAATTAAGTTGGAACCCTTTTCGTTTGCTTCAGTGAAACCAGGGCCAGACGCCTTAAGTATGAATCTAGCAATGTGTAGCTCTAGCAAACTAATGATTTGTTTATCTGAGGACACAAAGGAAAGTGTTCATACATTGTGCAGCTAATCCTCTACACCTGCCTATTATGTAGGCGATGGAACTTGAAGCCAGAGGGAAGCACTAGCTGAATGGGCCGGCGGCAATTAGCACACATTTTTTCCAAAACTAATAAAACATCTTTAAAAATGATACAGTAGGATTTACGTATTTCCATTTTCTAGAAAGCAAAAAAAAAATTTATTTATTTTAGAAAAAAAATAACTCTGGAGGATGAAAGAACACAAGAAATTATGGAAAATAGAAAATAAGAGAAGATTTACATAAAAAAGTCTAACATTCAAGTTTTTTTTGGAAACTATATGAATTTTATAATATTGAAGTTTTTTTTGGAAAATAAGCATGTGACCCTTAGTGTTTAAGCCATTTGGTGGCGTGTATAGATGGATTTAAGAAACACATTCGGTGGAACCACCCAGAAAAACTAGGTGTTCTTCCTCCGAAGAATCCCGAGCTGCAACGGACCTGATTGAATCCAGGAACTCGCAAATCTCTCACCCGATAACGCTGATCCAAAACCCAATGACAACTATGAATTTTTTCATCTCTACATGCTAATCACAATCCCAGCAACATTCACGGCCACGGTCTTCTCCCTCTTGTTGAAGGTAGCTCCCTGGGCTAGGGTGCTATGCTCTTGAGGTCTGTGACTAAGGATTTTCGCAACGATACCCAGTTGGCTGCTCTCTGACATAAGGGCGCTATGGCGTTGAGGATATCGCCCCAGCGATAGGCGCTACCGTTTTGGGTTAATTTCGAATATTTATTTAAAAGTAGAACATTTTGTGCTAAAGTTTCCTGACAAGGTCAGTTTTGTGATTTTTTCACTGTTTTTGCATCTGGAAAACAAAATTCCTGCAGGTGGTGACCTGTGGCAGTCCAGGGAGCAGTGAAAAAGGTTGCTTTCAGTTGCAAGGATCTAAGGAATAAAGTATTCATTAGTTACCGAGTGAGGCGTTTTGTCGCACGGGTGCCATGGCACCCGTTTTTATTATTATTTTTTTGTCGCCATTTTAAGTTTCTAAAAAATCCGAAAAAAATACTGGACATTGACAAGTACTAGATCTATGATTCTGAAAAGTTTCAACGCAAAATAGTTTATATTGCGCCCTACACAAAAATGACAAAATTCTGACAAATTTGAGAGGATTTGAATCTCCACCCAGATCTATAAATTTGTCATTTTTGTGTAGGGCGCAATATAAACTATTTCGCGTTGAAACTTTTCAGAATCATAGATCCAGTACTTGTCAATGTCCAGTATTTTTTTCGGATTTTTTGGAAACTTAAAATGGCGACAAAAAAAAAATAAAAAAAACGGGTGCCATGGCACCCGTGCGACAAACCGACTATCCGTTAGTTACCCCACTAGTACAAGTTGGCGTTGTGCAGCTTGTTTTCTTGTCCACACTGACATAGTGACAAACACAGTAATATAATATAGTGATGGGAGAACGCTGTCCTCAGATGAGACGACAGCTGCTGCATGGATCCATGTCATGTGGTTTCCATCTCATTGGCAGTCTTGGAAGGATCGGATCTCATCGCATCAATCGGCCTAGACAGACAGAAACACGGACGGACGAGCTGATAGTATTCTACTAGTATCTTTGTATGATTGAGTGTTGTCTTCATTGTCAGCGGCCGATCGGATCCCTCCCATGGTTTCTTCTTTATTCCTCAGATCAACTAGATTATTAAACTCCAATAGGTGGACCATGCATGCCATGATCGATGCC
This sequence comes from Poa pratensis, assembly GCA_947311845.1. NCBI lineage: Eukaryota > Viridiplantae > Streptophyta > Magnoliopsida > Poales > Poaceae > Poa > Poa pratensis. The sequence goes on from CAMZMU010000062.1 coordinate 262,201, forward strand.
ATCTCAACCAGTTTGTCTATCAAAAGCTGATGTTGTAGCTCTTGTTTTTTTTTTGTCTAACACACACACACACTCTGAAATAGTGAACAACACAGTAATATAACAGTGATGGGAAGACAACAGATGACAGCAGCTGCCATGGATCCATGGCATGTGGTTTCCATCTCATTGGCAGTCTTGGAACGATCGGATCTGCTCGCATCAATCTTTGCGTTGTATGATTAATTGTCAGCGGCCGATCGGATCCCTCCCATGGTTTCTTTATTCCTCACATCTAGTCCCTCTGTAATAAAATGTAAGACGTTTTAGACTTTCCTGTACAAACTTCGTCACATACAATTTTTTTCATCTTTCCCAATCTACCCTCGCGCGGACATGAATCACACTCCCCACTCGCACGCGTTCCCCTCCCCACTCGCTCGTTCCCCTGCCCAATCCCCACTCGCACGCGTTCCCCTCCCCACTCACATCATGGCGCAGTGCATCACCGTCGCGGCGTCGCCGCCACCCCGTCTCTCTCCCCGTCGCCGCCCTGTCTCTATCACTCCCCGTCGCCGCCTTTCCTCACCGCTCCCCACCCCGCCTTGCTCGCCACCACCTCGATTCATCTCCCACCGCACCTGCGACAGGAAGCAATACACACGATTCAGTGCCACACCCAAGAAAACAGTGTGGAAAACACATGAGATATCTCAAAATGCAGATGTTCATTTTGTCTCGGTTGTCTTTGGTGGATGCCCAGAGCATTTGATTTGCTGTTTTCTCTCGCGCTAACTGAATGTGTTCCTGAATGTTGTCCTGAATGCTCTCTGTCCTGTTCAACCACAGAGAGTAAGAAAATGTTCATGTAACCTGTAGTTGTCTATACATGGATTTGGTGAATGCATTTGGGCTTTTGGCTCTGCTAGAAGTGATTTAATTTTATTTTTCTTTGGATTTGATGGTCAGTTGGGCCTTGTGTTCTGTTCAAATTGAATTTGAATTTGTAAAAATCCAGGAGTGCAAGGTGTAAGAGTAGCAGTACACTGAACTTCATTGTTGCAAGCTTGTGCAAGTTTGTACTCCTAACAGCTCGTTATACTAATTTTTTTCATCCACTATCTTTGTTTGCTTTGGCTCCCATGTTACATTAGCTACAGCTGAGGACTTCTCTTATGATGCTCTCCCGTGTTAGCTACAGCTGAGGGGTATTTATTCATGCTTGCTACAGCTGAGGAGTATCTCTTGGCTTTCTGTACTTTTTTGCATGCCTTTTTTTTTTGCTAAAATCTGGTGTGTTAGTGCTCTGCTGCTGCCTGTGTGTAGAGAGATTTTCTTGAGCAGGCTGAATATTTTTGTGTAGTCAATTTAGCTTGCTTGAACAACAAATCCAGTGCAAGCTTGCTGGAGTAGTGCAAGATTGCTTGCTGGAGTAGCTTGCTTGCTTGTAGTGTTGCTTGTGCTTGGTACTTTTCCAGTTAATTAAAATTAACTGAAACTTTTCCATTTAATTAAAGTTAACTGAAACTTTTTCAGTGCTTGCAGTTTAAATTAACTGCAATTGCTTGCACTGCTTGCTTGCACTGCACTGCTTGCACTGCTAGCAGTGCTTGCAAGTATTGTTTGCAATATCTGAAAATATTACTGCTCCATCAGTACAAGCATACAGTAGCAAATGCTTGACTATACACTTGCTTGCATGAACTGAAACACATACACAAACACATACAGTAGCAGTAGCACACAGTACACAAACATACAGTAACAAATACAGTACTCAATACACAACAAGTACAGTAATAAAAACAATACTCAATACACAACAAATACGGTAGCAAATACAGCAACATTTTTCAGCTAATGCTGACTTAAACACAGTAACAAACACACAACAATCTTGGCACATCTTGGACACACAAAACACACATCTTGGACATGAATTCAATTCACATCTTGGCCTAGCATCTGTAGGGCAGTAGCATAAACTTCTAGAGGACATTTAAACCTTAGAGGTAGCAGCCCAAGCCTTTCCAGTCTTGCTTTGTTCACATGCGGAGTTTTGTAGCCATTTCCTCCACTATGGTTCATGATTTCAATCATGCAGGCTTGTAGAGTTAGGAAAATCTTGTTCAACTTGGATGATTCATATGCAGCAAATTCTTCCTGCACGCCTTTAATAAAATCTTGGAGAGTTTTAGTGCTTAGACAATCTGTTAGAGATTGTATAGATCTAAAAAAAACCTAGATCAAGCACATTCAAATCAAGACTATTTGCTGGCTGCTGCATCAGTTTGATGTCCAGTCGTGTATTGGCCACAGCTTCTGCGAATGCTAGGTCATCGGGCAAGATATGCGGCCTCGCATTGTCCTGCTGTATGAAAATAGTCTTTCATGCATCTTCTTCAGGCCAAACAGCTTCTATTGCAGACAATAGCTTATCAAGAAAGTACTCTCTCATCACTTCCCTGGTTACTACCAAATTCTTGGTCTCTAAGGTCCCTCTTTCCCTGTTTTCGCTTCTTCTTTGTGCTGGAACCTCTTTCGCAAATGGCCACATGCCTATTATGCCATCAAATGTCATGTTCCCTGCATTGTCATATCTAGGTCTAGCAACAGCGGTGTGAAACATAACTTTGCCTATACAACTGCTAGGTACAGGTCTTATAGGATCTTGTTCATCAGGGAGCAAGTAATATGTCTTGTTATTCTTGGTCATGTTGAGCCACTTTTCATCGACATGCACAATCCTATACATATCGATGAAAAGTGGGCTTGCATTTCCTGTAGTAGTTTCATCGACCATTGATACACAAAACCCCACCTGTTTTTCTTATGCTTTTCTGTTAGTGGAGGCTTTAGGGAATTTGAGTGACTCCGGATCAGCTTGAGCTGGAACTTTCTGTACAATGTCATAGGGTTCACTCCCAGCTAGGCCTGGAATTCGAGCCGAGCTGAGCCAGCTCGGCTCGACTCGTTTAAACTCGGTCAACTGGTGAGCTAGCTCGGCTCGACTCGTTCAAACAAACGAGTCCAGAATCAAAGCTCGGCTCGGCTCGGTGAGCTCGCGAGCTACTCGCGAGTGGCTCGGTAAAAACAGAGAACAAGCAAAACGCATGCAATTTCCCTGATTATTTGGCCTTGCCAACATGGTGTGCACCGAAGCGAGCTGTGACGGATGCCGGTGATGCGGACAGACCATCCCACTCCTTCTTCCCCACAGCCTTCAACCCCAAGCTTGACTGATTCTCCATGGCGCGGTGGTCAGGCAAGGAAGGCGCGCGGCGCGGTGGTCAGTGTCGCGGTGGCATTTGGGGAGGATGGGGGCAACCGGTGTCCAGCGGGGACGGGGTGGGAAGGCCGGCTGGTTGACGGAGGGCGGCGGGGACAAAGGTTGTGCACCGCCGCCGCCTCTCATCAGACTCAGCGACAGGATACGGGAAGGAATCGGTAACCTAGTCTGATTCGTGCATCGTACGTGCTAGTGCTTGGTGCGTGGGTGGGCTTAGGCGCTAGGTGGGCTTGGGGTGCAGGATTTGCTAGCTGGGTTTGGACTACACACGCACATGCATCCTATTTTCTGATTTTTTTTAACAATCTATTTTCTGATTTTAAGCGAGCTAAACGAGTTAAATGAGTAACTCGGTAACTCGGCTCGTTTAGCTTGAACTCGTTTAGCGACAAAAATAAAAGCTTGGCTCGGCTCGTTATATTCCGAGTTCGAGTCGAGCCGAGTCGAGTTGCGAGTTACTCGTTTAACTCGCGATTTCTGAATTTTAATTCCAGCCCTACTCCCAGCTGCCAAGCTAGAGACCTTATTGTTGACCTCCCGTTGAGTGGGATAGTGGGGATTAGTGACAGATCAATGTCAATTGGCTTTCTTCCACATCTCCCCTTTCTCTTGCTTGAAACATCTACTGGCAAACCTTCTGCAATTTGTTTCATAGCCATCTTCCAAATCCTTTGTATAACTTGAATATCTGCTTGGAAATTTTTTGCTATGTCTTTCTTATCATTTCTCTTGAATTTCCCACCTCTGCTCATACAAAGTGTGTGCATGGCTACATAAGCAGCATATTTCTGAGTGTCATTGAGTGTTTTTCTTCTTCTGACTGGTTGCTCGACACCTGCACCAAGAAATACAACAAAACTTGAGTAGGAAACTTGCTTGAAAATATTGCAGTTTGAGTAGATATGAAAATTACTGTCAAGTTTACTCCATGTTCATAATTCATTATCATTTTCAAGTCATTTGCAAGTCATTTCCATGTTCAGTCCAGCATGTGCACTTTCTTTGACCATGTAAAGCACTTGGAGAAGTAACCTCAGTAGCATATCTATAGTTTCAGTTCATATACTAGTGCATCAAGTTGTCAGTGCAAATCTAGATCTCTCTGTCTACTGGTGCTATAGTGTAGCAAGTGCATTTTCTGATTGCATAAGATTAACTGAAACTTGCTTCCTTTTCTGATTGCATGCTTGCAGTTTGAAAAATTAACTGAAACTTTTTCAGTATATAACAAACATGAGTTAAATTGTGAAGCTATGATTTCTGATGCAAAACGAGCTAGAAGAACAAACCAGCTAGAAGTATTATTGGGTAATAAGTAGACAATGTGCAGCCTCAGATAAACTCACAGCAGCCACTTATCTTTCCTTGAAAGTATTACTGGAGTAAACAATAGAAAACAGAGTAGTATCTGTGAATTAACCTAGGCAGAAACGATGCCTCTCCCTGGCTCGTGTTTCGTGTTTATATAGGACCGGTTAACCAACGGTAAGGCATGTACATTGTATGTGGATCGGAAATACAAAGGGATACGAGGGAGAGATGGATCGGTGTACAACACCGTATCCAAATACATGAAGATCTATTTATTCTAACAGCCTCCCTTAATCGAAACCTCTTGAAAGGTTTAGATTACGCATGAACTCATGTAGAAGTTTAACTAGAAGAACCTTGGTGAACCCATCTGGAACTTGACCCTTGCTTGAGATGAACTTAATATCTAATCTTTTTTCTGCAACTCGTACTCGTACAAAATGGAAATCAATCTCAATGTTCTTTGTTCTTGCATGAAACACTGGATTTGTAGATAGGTAGGTGGCTCCGATATTATCACACCATAAACAAGGTTTTTCCTTTAGAGTTACTCCAAGCTCATCCAGAAGAGCTTCAACCCATATTAATTTAGCTGTTGCATTTGCCAAGGCCTTATATTCTGCTTCAGTGCTGGATCTAGACACAGTAGCTAGTTTCCTTGCGCTCCATGAAATCAGATTTGGTCCAATGAATATAGCAAACCCTCCAGTAGATCTTCTATCATCAAGACAACCTGCCCAATCAGCATCTGAAAAAGCACTCAAGATAGTAGAGGATGATCGCTGAAATGTGAGACCAATATTAAGAGTATCTTGGACATATCTCAATATCCTCTTGGCAGCTGTCCAGTGTATTGTAGTGGGAGCATGAAGGTACTGACAAATTTTGTTGACAGAGAATGCTATGTCTGGTCGTGTGAGAGTCAAATATTGAAGGGCTCCAACAATGCTTCTATACTCAGTTATGTCATTCGGACCAAGAGGAGTACCTTTTGTAAGCGACAAAGGTTATGAAGTTGACAACAGTGTAGGAGCTGGTTTGTAGTCTTTCATGCCAACTCGTGTAAGCAAATCCTTTGCATATTATTCTTGAGTCAACAACATACCATCTTTTATCTTTTTGACTTCAATACCAAGGAAAAAATGCAAATCGCCTAGATCTTTGATGGCAAAGTGTTCATTAAGATCTTTAAGCAAAACAGAAATGGCATGTTCTGAAGAGCTTGTCACTATGATGTCATCAACATAAATAAGCATAAATATTGTGATACCTGCCTTTGTGTAGAGAAACAAAGAGGTGTCAGCCTTGGATGGCACAAAACCAAGGTCATGCAATTTTGAGCTCAACCGAGAGTACCATGCTCGAGGTGCTTGCTTTAATCCATAAAGAGCTTTATCCAACTTACATATGTAATGAGGAGCATTAGGATCTTCAAAACCAGGTGGCTGTCTCATATAAACTTCCTCTTCCAGAACACCATGAAGAAACGCGTCCTTGACATCTAGCTGCCGCAAACTCCAACCTCGAGAAACTGAAATTGCTAAAATAGTTCTAATAGTAGCTGCTTTGACCACTGGACTGAAAGTATCTTCATAATCAATACCATATCTCTTTTTAAAACCTTTTGCAACTAACCGAGCTTTATATCTATCAACTGTGCCATCTGCATTTTTCTTTATACGGTAAACCCACATACAGTCAATCAAATTTTTGTTTGCACTTGGGGGAACAAGGTGCCAAGTCTTGTTCAGCAACAATGCATCATGTTCCTCTGTCATTGCCTTTCTCCATTCAGAATTTTCCAACGCTTCTAAGAGAGAACACAGTTCTCCTGTAGATGTTAGCATGCTATATCGAACAATATTTCCTTCCTTATAAATTCTAGGCTGTCTACCATAAGTAACAGTGCCATCTTTATATTCTCGGGGTTTTTTAATACCTTTCTGAAGACGTGTTTGAATTTTTTGTATTTGAACCGGAGAAGGATCTCGAGAAGAATCTGCATCAGCCTCCCCAGATTCTGCACCGGAACTAGCCACAGAAGATCCGGAGGCCTGCTGGTCCACATGCGGGTCATCATTGTTCTCCTGCTCGCTGTCGCTTTCTGCATGGAGATGCTCCTGGTCGTTGTCGCTTGCACATGTGGCGCGCATGGACGGGCCCGCGCCGCTGTCCCCTGCCGCCCTGCTGGCGCGAGCATGCGAATGCACAGGAGACGGGGACCGCGCCAGATCTGATGATGATGCTGCAGGAGAATCTAGATCAGAGGAATGTTCCTCCTCGGGATCGGTGCTGGCAGGCGAATCTGCTCCAGAATCCGTGCCAGCGTTGTCTTCTTCTCCAGAACTCATTTCTTCACCGTTTTCAGAATTTTGACCACCGTTTTGAGCAGAATTTGCTGGGCTGTCATTATTTTCATCATCACTAGCATCTGGAATGATTGGTTCTGCAGTAGGCTCAGCAATATTATTAGTAACAATTGGCACAAACGGTGAAGACATATGATCATCATTTTGTGCATCCCCGGAAGTGGAATTGGAAGGCAAAAGAAGAATGTCTTTTTGAAGATGTTTTCCAGCATTAGGATTTAGTGAGGCAAAAGGGAAAACATTTTCATCAAACACTACATCTCGTGAGCATATACGCGGCCTGTGGTAGTGTCTAGACAACGCACTCCTTTGTGACGAGGACTGTATCCAATGAACACACACCGGGTAGAACAGAAAGAAAGTTTTCTCTTGTTGTGGGGACGCAAGTTTGGCCAGCAAGCACAGCCGAAAACTCTAAGAGAGTCATAGTTGGGAATAGTGTTCAAGAGACGTTCAACAGGAGTGTCAAAGTTTATGACACTGCTAGGAAGCAAATTTATGAGAAAAGTTGCCGTAAGAAATGCATCATCCCAAAACTTGAGAGGCATAGAGGCATTAGCAAGTAATGAGAGACCAACTTCAACAATATGACGATGCTTTCTCTCTGCTGAACCATTCTGTTGATGAGCATGAGGACATGATACATGATGTGTAATGCCAATTTTTTGAAAGAAACCATGGAGTTTTTCATACTCACCACCCCAATCAGTTTGCATTGTGATTATTTTTCTATCAAACTTGCGTTCAACTAGTGCTTGGAAGTTCAGAAAAACTTGATAAACCTCAGAACGATTTTTGAGCAAGTAAATCCAAGTAAATTTACTAAAATCATCAATAAAGCTTACATAGTATGCATGCTTGCCAACATGAAGAGGCGCAGGACCCCATACATCAAAGAACACTTGTTCCAGAGGAACAGTGGAAACACTAGTGGAAACAGGATATGGTAATTGATGACTCTTAGCTAGTTGGCAAGGATTACAAATATAAGGAGTAGTTTCTGGGGTATAAGAAATATTGTGCTTCCTAAGAATTTTATTGACCACAAATGAAGAAGGATGTCCTAAACGACGATGCCATGTAGAAGACGACGGCTTTATTATGACGAAAGCTTGCTTGGACGACCCGGAAGAGATGGACACTAGTGGATAGAGACCATCATGACAGGGACCCTTAAACAGAATTCTCCTGGTGGCCTGGTCCTTGATCAAAAAGAAATATGGGTGAAACTCAAGAAACACATTATTGTCAAGTGTAAGCTTATGAACTGATAAGAGGTTTTTAGTAGCACTAGGAACATGAAGAATATTTTTAAGATGTAAAGAATCATGTGGGGTGCACAAAAATGAATGACCAATATGTTTTATGTGCATACCGTTACCATCAGCCGTGCGGACGCAATCACGTCCCTTGTACTTGTCATGCGTGGAAAGCTTGCTCAACTGCCCCGTGATGTGATTTGTGGCACCAGTATCACTATACCAATTGGTATCAACTCCATAGGATGCAACATGGGCATTCTTCGTGTCACGGTCACCATCATCATCAGAATCATCACGCTGAAAGCGCCACCAGCATGCACTCGCCGGGTGGCCATGGATCTTGCAAATCTGGCAAGTAACATCAACATAGGGAGTAGGAGCACGTCCTCTATGTCCATCACGGCGACCGCGGCCTCCATCATCACAGCCACGATCACCCTTGCGGCCTCCATCATCTCGGCGCCCTCCATCATCATTGCGACGCCTGTCTTGCCCCCTGTCATCACGACGGACATCATCATGGCAGCCACTTTTGCGGCCATCATCATAGCGGTCGCCACGGTCGCCGCGGTCGCCGCGATCACCGCGGTCACCGCGTGCTCCGCGCTCAACAAAGCGTCCACGGGCATCTTCATCGTCACGTCCACCATGGTCACGCCGTGCAGCGTTTGCAGAGGAGGTGAACGCTTCAGGAGCTGCCTGTCCAGTAGCAGCTAGCATCTCTTGACGCATGTCATGTGCCGAGACCTGCCCGAACATATCGGCAAGGGAGGTCTTGACAGCGTTGGCGGTGGACACGATGGAGTTGTACGAGCCATCAAGGCCGTTCAGTATGTATCCAACGAGTTCTTCATTGTCTATGGGCTTTCCCACGGCGGCCATCTCGGCACCAAGTCCCTTCATCTTCGTGAAGAACTGCGCCGCGGTCATATCGGCTTTTCTTGTGCTATTGAGGGTGGTCCAGAGGTGCTGGATCCTCGAGCGAGACTGCGAGGAAAACATCTCCGTGAGCGCGCTCCAAACTTCAGCGGTGGTGGTCAGACCAAGGACATGCGAGAGCACATCCGGCGACATCGAGTTGAGGAGATATCGCATCACCTGCTGGTCTCGTGCAACCCAATCGAAGTAGGCTGGATTGTCGACGAGTTTCTTGTTCTTTTCTGCATCCTTGACCTCAAGTTTTTCTGCCGGCGCAGCATCGGTGCCATCGAGCAAACCCATGGCACGGGCACCGCGAAGGGCGGGGTAGACAAGAGCCTGCCAGAACAGGAAGTTGTCCTGCGTCAACGGCTGTGAGGGTGGGGCCCCGAGGGCCGCGGCCAGAGCAGCGGGCGTCACCGTTGATGATGAAGACGCCATGGCTTTGGGAGGGAGGGATCGATCTCGGTTTTTCTTGGTTGTGGTTTTTTTGTGGATCGGCGGCGGCTAGGTCATGGAAGAGCCAAGCTCTGATACCATGTAAATTAACCTAGGCGGAAACGATGCCTCTCCCTGGCTCGTGTTTCGTGTTTATATAGGACCGGTAAACCACCGGTAAGGCATGTACATTGTATGTGTATCAGAAATACAAAGGGATACGAGGGAGAGGTGGATCGGTGTACAACACCGTATCCAAATACATGAAGATCTATTTATTCTAACAGTATCCAATTAATTTTCACACATACAGTTAAATGCTTAAGGGTTGTTCTTGGCAGACTTGCTATTTGTGTGCCAAGATATGCTATGGTAATGTGTTCTTGATGAGTTAGTCGAGGTCTTGGGTGTGAAGCTACTGCAGTCACATTGCTAGGAGTAGTAGATTGTTCAGACTCTCTTGCTTAACTCTCTGTATGCTGAATTTAAATTGCTCCTTTTCCTTGAAATTTACTCCAACTTGCAAATGTCTTGGAGTAACTGTAACTCTACCTGCATCTTGATCAATTTCAGATACTTCATCTTGATCAATTTCAGGTTCTGCATGTTGATCAACTCCAGGTCCTACATCTTCATCCATTTCATCTCCATCTTCTGCAGGTGGAGTGCAGAGGACCATGTTCTCCATTTTCTGCTGTATCGCTGTGTTCCGACAGGGGTAAACATGTCAACTAGCACGTTTTTGCTGTTTGTCCGAAAATGCTAAAACGTCTTTCATTTTGTTACAGAGGGAATACTAGATTAACTAGCAAACTGCCCGTGCGTTGCTACGGATTATCACAAATATACTTTACGAAATATCGATTTAGAGATATTTTATCTTGTGAAGATACACTCCTAGCATGATAGATGGCCCTTCGGAAAATCTATGCTATTTGTGGACAAATTTTAATTTAGTACCTTCTTCATAAAATCATGTAGTAAAAACACATTGAGCCAGTTTCCACGGCGCCAGCCTGCCTGGTTCTCCTTCTTAGCTCTTCTTCAGAGTCGGAGCTGCGCCGCCTTTGCGCTTTTGGGGGAGCTGTCGCAGCTTCCTGGAGGGTTGTTCTTTGTGTTGCGGCGGGCGTCTTTTAGGCCGGGGCGGCGGCCCCGGATGTTGGTACGACGTCCGTGGTCTGCGAGCAGCTCTCCCTGGGCAGCTTGGGCTGCGGGTGGCTGGTTCGTGCGGCGTCGTGGCTCGGTTGCGAGCGGTGCTTTGTCGGGACGGCGGTCCCGGAAGGGGGTGCTGGCGGCGAGGCTGTCGGGGCTGCTTGGGCAGCGGCAGCAGCGGTTGTCTTTTAGGCCGGGGCGGCGGCCCCGGATGTTGGTTCGGCGGCCGTGGTCTGCGAGCGGTTTACCTGGTGCAGCTTGGGCTGTGGGTGGCCGCGTCGTGCGGCGTCGTGGTTTTTTCTCGAGGTTGTGGGGCTTCGCCCCGTGGGTTGTGTTGTGTTGTTGTATGGTTTTCGCCCGGTTTCTTCTATAATAAACCGGGCACCTTCGGCTTAATAAATGGTGAGGCAATTCTTTTGTCTCGGTTTCGGAAAAAAAAAATGACGCTCGATCCAACTTCCCCCTAAGGACAGTAGCATGAAAATGGATGCTCATGTTCTCTTTTTTAAGCAACATTATTTTGGATATGGACAACTTGACGCCACTGGAAACATATTATCCACTTAAAGCTATGTGCATACACAGTTTTATCACCGCACGTGACCAGCTCATAAATTAGACAAACACAGTAGCTTTCAGAAAAGTTCTTAGATAACTGTGTAGGGATGTTGCTACCGGACCACTTCCTCCGCTCAGTTCAACACCCTCTTTCCCTCTTCCTCATCTTCTTGATAACGATGTTGCAGCGATAAATGTCTTTGCACTTGCTAACACCATGAAAACGATGCCGCTGCTTTCCAGTTTCTGACACTTCAAACTCTTCTTACATCGCTTGCACCTAATCACAAGAGGTAGCGGAGCAAGGTTTTTTGGTCCAAGGATCCTCTGCTCTACCAGGAAGAACACACCGGGAGAGAACAATGCTTCATACATTGATCTTTCAGTCACCAACTCACCATGGGAAAGTTGTTCTTTCGGGCAATGGAAGTGGTTCTGGATCAAATAAAAAAGATGTAATCACCACTTAATTTATGTAAGAGGTTTCAGCAGATCACTCGCTCGGGGCCCAGTGACGTGTGTAATCTCCACTTGGTTTATAAGAAGTTTCGGCTAATTCAGTAGGGTGGGACTAAAAGACAATCATCAGATCTTGATCGCAAAGCGAAATGAACTGGACACCATTAGGCTCGCACTATTATTTGAAAAGAGACATCGGGCTTTGAACTTTTTGCGTTTCTACTGCGATGAGAAAATCATCACTCAGCGTCACTGTTAAACAACCAATTTGCTTAAAGAAGTTAAGTACTCCACTATTTTTCATATAAATTTCAGACTTTGTATGTGATAGTTGTAGTGTGTGTATATGGAGCAGAGAAATTAATCCATATAAACATCAACGTTTGCCCCATACATAATTTAACTTATCACTACTGGTATTGATTTGTCCACGCTCGATCGACTACAACCACCAGAAGCTAGCTTTGTTGTTCGAAGCACCGTAAAATTTGCATAGGAATAAGTTGGTAAAATTCATGATAATTAACGCAAGATGGATAGATGGATGCAGGTGCTCACGTACCTGATCCTGGCGGCCGGCGAGGCTACCGCGGTGCTGCACTACCAGGTGTACAACGGCGATCAGGAGGTGAGATGCAGCGAGCTGGACGGCATATTCGGAGGCATCTGCAGGCAGGCCGGGCCGTCGTTGTTGGCCATCACCTTAAGCTCTGTACTCTGCTACATCCCCCTCTCCCTCATCTCCTCCCACGATCGCGTGTGTCGGCGATGTGCACGAGCACTGTGTTTCGGATCCCAACGATCCGGCCGGGATGACAGAGAGGATGAGGATGAGTAAACAGGACGGAGGACGTCTATTCGGCGGTGGACATAGAAAATTCCTTTAAATTGGGAACGGGAGATTTGAAGACAGCACAGAGCGGCCGCGCGGGCGACATTGACAAGATGCCCGAAGCGGCACTTGACAACTGATGGATACTCATGCAAATCGACCGGTCGGATGTGCGGACGCCACAGGCGTCGCCGAGCCGTTCAGGTACGCAGGGCGGCGGAGGTTGAGGACGGAGGCGATGCCGAACTTGATTACTTGACCATAGCCTCCGCTATATCTTCCGACGACAGCGCGGGCCCAAGCCTAGCCCAGCGTCGCCTCCTCTGCGTGCAGACACGCTGCAGAAGCCGCGCGGCCGCCTCGCGAAAATACGGCGCCGGGGACTCGGGAGGGTGCGTCAGAGGGTCGCCGTGGGGCTGGACGCCTGCACCGGTGAGCGCGGAGGCTGGGTTGAGCCTGCGGAGACCTCTCTTCGACGGCGGCGCGAAGGTCGGGGACCGGACCACCGCGAGCAGCAGGAGACAGGCGGCCGAGCTTGCCTCGCCGGCGACCGCGAGCAGCAGGAGACGAATAGCGAAGCGATAATATGACTTAGCGGTGGCATACTGCGTAATTATGCTATCAATGCAAGGGTATAACTGGAAAGTGAAAAACGGACCATCATCTGAAGCCATATTATATAGTAGAGAAGAGATAGAGATCTCCAATGGTGCTAACAGACTGACCGAGTAAGGATCAGATCTCATCGCATCAATCCCCCTCGTCGTTTCCCCGAGTCCCGCACCGATGGAAGGAAGAGAGGCGAGCGGTGGCGCTAGGATTTTCCGCCGCCGCAGAAACAAATCTTCGGCCCCATCCCGTCCCTGACTATTGGAGAAGAAGCGGCCCTCGGTGGTAGTCTATTAAGGGGATGATTCGGTCTCCAGCGCGCCTCTCCCCCAAATCCCCAGCGCCGCCGCGTCGGCCTATCGCCGTGGCGCTGGTTCCACGCCGCCCCGTTCTCCGGCACGACTGCGACGTCTCCGAGCTCCTCCCAGCCAACACATCGTGCTAGGAGGCAAGGTCGTCGGGGGACACGCGCGGAGAGAAGGGGGTTGCTGGGCTGCACGGACAGGCGAGGTCGCCAAGGGGCAGCGCGCATCTGTGCGGGTTGTGTGGAGGACGACCGCAGGGCGCTCGTGTCGTGCCAACCAAGCGCCGCTGCCGACGGTCACCGTAAGGCGTCCTTGCTCCAGATCTGGGCATGGAGTGCCCGTATCATGTTAAGGGCCTGGATCCGAAGCCCTCCTTCGATCTCTCAATTTGATTTGTTTTCCCACTTGAAAGATACATCAACCTTTGTTTTGTGAAATGATTCAAGATCCAAACCCTGGAAGCGTGGCAAAAGTAGTAGTAGTCACTATGGATGATTCAAAGGTCTGTCTGTTTCTTTGTTGCCTTCCATGCATCGCTTCATGCTATACCAATAAAAAATCTTTGTTATGTTACTTATTATTCTGGAGGGTTCGAAGAGTGATACAAAGTGGAATATGACTAGCAGGTCATGGTCGAAACAGATCCAAGATATGGTGTAACATCCCAGCTTTGTAATAAAGTGTTAAGTTGTGTAATCATGTCATTTCATGCATTAAACTTTGCACTAAGAAAAATTTGTATTTAAATTAAAGAAAAAGTAATCAAAAAGGCCTAAACCTTGATCTATTTTAATTCTGGTTCACAAGTTCCAAAAATTCAAAATAAAAATGTGTGGGGCTTCTCTACAATATTAGAAGGCTCCATGAATTTTTGGGTAATTTATTGACTCTTGTAAATGCCCTAAAAAAATGCAGGAAGTTGCTGTTGAAAACATTTCTGTAAATATTTAAAAGTCCAGTGTGTTTTTCGTAAAATGTCCTTTTCTTTCTTTCTTTCTTTCTTCTTCCTCCCGCCAGAAGGACGAGGAGGACGTCGCCGTGTTCGTTTCGTCGATTGCCACCTCCTCTGTGCTTCCTTGCTTGCGAGGATAAGACCACAGAGACGTCTAAATCGAGCTCTCCCTCCCTATGTCATTTTCCCTCTCTCCCGTGCTCTCCTTCAACCTCTGGGTGAAACCCTAGCCGCACGGCCGCCGTCGCCGCGCCGTCGATTCCGGCCTTCCCAGGACGCACCGAGGCCTCCACGAGCTCCGCCATCCTCTACTCTTCCTCCCCATCGAGTTTCACAAGCCGGGATGGCCTGAAGCGAGCGAATCGTGCGTTCTTTCCCAGGTCCGGCCGCCGGGTTTGGAGCAGGTTTCCGACGCCGTCCGGCCTCCCCGACCTTCCCCGACACAATATCTGTGCTCCTGGTGAGCTTGTGATCCTCCCCATGCCCTTGCCTTGCTTCCTCGCGCTCCGTAGCAGCGCCGTCGCGTTGCTCGTCGTCGGCTGCCGCGTTTGGTCGTCGCCGGCGATGCTCCGGCGACCATTTGGTCACGGCGCCGCCCCCAAATGGCTCCCCGTGCACACAGGAGCGCGAGGACGTGGTCCTGTCATCTTGGTCGAAGAAGTCATCAAACCCATCCGACAAGTTCATCCAAGAGTAAGGAAATTCTGTCAACACATCAAGAATGTCATGTGCCTTACTAAAATGTACTGATCGGGAGCTTGTAAGAGATAAGTGGGTCTGAATCAGAATCCTACTGTGTGCAGACATGAATCAGTTTTAGCCCACGACGTCCACTACTTACACTACAAGAAGGCCGCGCGTCCTGGCGCGGCCTCCTCCGACGAGCCTCGCCGTGGGCGAGCCGCCGTGGTGCTTCTGTGTCACTGACGTGCAGGCCCCACACGTCAGAGTTTTATTCTTTTTGAAAATATTTTAAGAAGTTGTTAAATCCCTGACAGGTGGGGCCCCGAGCAATTAGATAATTCCAGAAATTGATTAAAATTGTAAAATCAATAACTTTTGATCTGTTTATCAGAAAAATATGAATAATATTTCAAAATGCTCAGAAAAATAAATGCTAGTTAGTTATGCAAAAATACAAACATATTTGAACATTTCAATTTGGTAAATATTTGAAAATAACGTAAATGCGTTTTCTCTAATTATGGAGTTAAATTAAATAAATGCTCATTTTTACAATTTGACTTCTTATAACATTTCAAACATGATTTAGAGCTCCATGTCAATGCATTAAATTGATCATGCATACATATTGCGCATTGCATCAATGCCATGTATTGATTGTTGTCTTTTTGCCGGTATTTATTCTTCTCGGTAGATCGGGTTTCGGAAGTTGACCCAACTTTATTCGAAGAACAAGATCCGATCCTCGACGAACAAGGCAAGCATTACCTCTTATCTGCCCATATATGTGATTTCCAAATATCTTTATTTTTGTATGTTGCATACGTTTCCAAAGTATCTTTGGGTTGAGAAATAGAAGTCTCCTATATATATTTGCATCACCCAGTTATCCTCAACCATTGTTCCTAGCAGCCATAGTTTTGAAATGTGTATATCGCCAAAGCCTTATATCTGCTTAGCCATGCATAGTTGTTTATCTCTGCTCTACCCGGTTGGTGAATCAGAACTGCGAATGAACTTAGTATAACAGGATATCGTGGAAAGGGATGTGAGCAGGTAAATTGACTAAAAGGCCATGGATGAGAGGCCACACGGGTCTGTGGTGGGTTGTCTCGTTCTCGCCGCCCTAGGACCTGAGTTCTCACCGCTTGAACCAAGACTGAGCGTGCATCCACACGCGGGCCAAACACCCTACTCGACTAACTAACTTGGTTGGTTGTACCCATGGGACACGTAGTTTGGTTTTCCATTTGCGTGTGGGTCAAAAACGTTTGAGAAAAGATAGGGCCTGACAAGAATCCAGTGATGGATGAACACGGATCTTGATTCCCGTGACAGAGTAACGGGGACCATCATGAGATGGCCATTTCGCGTAATGGCGGCACATCCTTGTTATGGATGACCCATGGGATATAATCAGCCAAGGTAAAGGTCGTGGTCAACCACCCTCTGCCGGCACCCCTTGGTGAGTGTTAATACGTTGGCAATAAGAGTCGGTTGGTACGTGTGGTAAATATTGTACACCCCTGCAGGGTTTAATCTTTTCGAAAAGCCATGTCCATGGTTAAGGACGACATGGGAATGGATTCTGTGATCATAGAAAACTTGAACGTGATCGTAAAACCTGTTGACAAGGAATGAAGGATACTTCCTCAAGGGTGTCGAGGGGGTAGTCCTAGTTGATAGATGTTGATGAGCTGGTGGATACAAAATGATTACAAGAGTTGGAAATACTCTCTTATCCCTTTTTAAAAGTGTTACGAGATTCTTCCTCCCTCTATTTGAAAATAGAGATGGCTTTATGCAAATGAATCTTCATACGTATTCTATGAACAGGCAGATATATAATAGGTTAAATAAGTCTTGTTGAGTACCTTCGGTACTCATGTTTGCTTATTTTGGTTCAGGTGAAGACCCTCACTCCGACGGTGGTTTCTACGTTGACATCGACGAGTAGTTTGGGGGTTCCAGGTAGTAGCCTGGAACGTGTAGGTTCGGTTTGGCTACGTTGCTTACTTTTGGCCTCTTAGGCCTTTTGCAGACTAGTTGTATAGCAACACATTTGCTTTCGTTGTTTGTTGTAATGTTAGGTCATGTGACCTCTGTGTGTAATATTATCAAGTACTGTAATACAAGTTATGTAATATTACTTCGAGTCGTAGAGTCTGTGATGTGCCATTTGTTCCGCAGTCTTGATGTCTCTATTATACATTGATAGTTGTGCCTGTGTTATGACATCAATCGAGGTGTTGTGTTGCCGATGATCCATTCCGAGCAACGCCTGGCAGAGGTTCTGGCCTGGGAGAGGTGTGCCCAGTAACTTTCGGTTGTATCACATGACCAGTGACACACAACATCTCTGTATAGTTTCGGGGTCGGGGCGCTACATATGGTACTATGTATCAGATGCTACAAACAAATAAAATTGCAGAACGACAAAGATACAAGGGAGAGAGATAGATATATAGATACAGAGAGAAGGGGCTAATGTTTGACATGTTAACATTCCAATTCGGTGTAAAAAAATACTTATCACGTTTATTTATATATTTTTTGATTTCTCCGTTGCAATGCACAGGCACTTAGCTAGTACTAGTAGTAATAATTTTTTTTCGCGTCGTATGATTGAGTGTTCACCCATGCTTACTTTATTCCTCCTCAGATCAACTGGCAGATTAAACTCCAATGGGTTGACCATGATCGATGCCATCTCAACCAGTTTGTCTGACCGAGTAATGGTCTAGCTAAGCATGCAACCTGTTCTGTTCTTGTCTTGGAAGAGGCTTCTTTAAATTCAGTCCGCACTTCCCCATGCGTGCCGGTGGCGATAGACGAGAATTCAAGAAAGAAATATGTGTGTTTGTTTACCACTCTGTGAATTATGACTTTTTACTGTCCGATCGACTCTCGACGGTAAGTATAAATTCAACCTCGATGTGGTGTCCACATGTCAGTTCTTTTTGGTTGTCCACAAACAAAAACACAAGAATTAACTGAGTCAGCCCCGTGTGGCGGCGGAGGGGGAACCCTAACCGAGCCACCCAAGCCCTCCTCCCTCCTCTCGTCCTCCCTCGCCGCCGCCAAAGGGTGCGGCGGCGGCGGCGGGGCCTTGTCGTCCCTCGCGTGGGGGGTTTGCGCCGGCAGGCGATCCCAGGCTAGGGCGGGGCTCGGCCGCCGGAGCCACGGCGTGGCGGCGATCTGGCGCATCAGCGCCTGGGGGTTGCGACGCACGACGACGGGTGGTGGTGGAGGCGGCCAGGGCGGAGTTCCCTGG
Source organism: Poa pratensis (assembly GCA_947311845.1). Lineage (NCBI taxonomy): Eukaryota > Viridiplantae > Streptophyta > Magnoliopsida > Poales > Poaceae > Poa > Poa pratensis. The sequence continues at coordinate 280,592 of CAMZMU010000062.1, forward strand.
TTGGGCGGCGGCGTCGGTCGCCTCCATGGCAGGAGAGTGCGTCTCCGGCGTGCTCTCGGGCGATGTGGTGGCGGCGGCCGTAGATCTGATCCCCGTTCAGATCTGTCGCGGTGTGGCCCTTGGCCGGCCGACAGTGTGCGGAGGGGTCGGTGAGGGCGGCTGGAGGTCCTCTGCCGGCATTCCGGCGGCTGCGTGCGTCTTCATGGCGCGGCTCCGCGCGGATCCAGTCAGCTACGGGGTCGGGTGGCGCAACTGCCGGTGAAAATCGCGCCAACTTCGATCATGGCGTACGATGGCGGCGTATTTGACGACGTTTCCTTGTCGAGGCATCATCGTTGCAGTCTGCGTCACCTAGCCCCAGCTGCTCGGTAGCAGTCGAAAGAGCGCACGAGAGCCATTCTAATACTCTCTACTCTCGCCCGACCCCACGTGGCGGCGGGAGGGGAAACCCTAATCCTCGCCGCCGCTCGGCCCTCCTCTCCTCCTTTCCCTCCCTTGCCACCGCCACAGGGCGCGGCCGGGCGAAGCTCGGTTGGGCGGCGGCAGCGGGGATCGATTGTCCTCTCGCGTGTGGGGTGGGGGGCGCTGGCGTAGACCGGTGCCCTTGGCTGGGGCGTGGTGCTGCCGGGCGCTACGGTGTGTCCAGCCTTGTCGGCGCGTGGCGCTTGGCGTGGCGGAGGCGCGGCGGACGGCACGTCGGAGGCGCGGGCGGCGGCTGCAGATTCAGGGCGCGCTCGGATCTCCTCCCTGCCGGCGGCGGCACCTCTCCCTGGGGTCGGGCTGGATGAATTTCGGTCGTTTGACCGGATTTTTCTAGCCCGATGCGGCACTTCTGTCCGCGTTGATGGGTGTCTCCGTTCGTCTATGCCTCCAGATCGCCTGAATTGCGGGACTACAATCGGGGAGAAATCTTTTTCCCGGATCTATCATCGCAGATGATGCAGCGACGTCTGCGGGCGCCGCTAATCTCCTTGGAGGTTATCATCACGGTGGTGGTCACGTCGAGCTCCGAGGGAAACCTCAGGTTCGGCTAGCCAGACCGGACAGTGGCGGCGTGTGGCGGCGTGTGACGTTGCCTACCTCCTTGGAGGCACTGTTTTGGAGCTCATATTTTCTGGACAGATCCCGGAGGCGTGGCGACGTTGGGTCACCGCAAAGATGGTGGCGTCTGGCGCCGCATCCCCTCCTGGGGTTATCGTTTTTGGAGCAAGTGCTGGCTGGAGGGGCCCTATGGTGGAGCGGCGTCGTATCTACTGCATCGAAGACGACGGGTCTCGGCGGCTTGGTGCAGCGGAGGCACGGCGGCGGATGCGTGATGTTGGACGCGCGCAGGACGGTGGCGCTGTCTGGCGTCGTGGCGGCGTTGACAGCAGGTCTGACAGGGTCATTGCGTTGATCTCTCCTGAAGATAGGTTGGCGGAAGACGGCGGCAGCGGCTTCTGAGTGTGCGCATGTGGTGCGCTGAGGGTCTGCTGGACCGGTTTGTGTTCCCGGTTCGCCATTGGGCGGCTTCGTTGAGGACTCCGGATTAGATGATGTGCGTTGCTGTGTGAGGTCTGGGCACATGGCTCCGATCATGTCCACGTATAATGTCGAGACGTACGGGCCTGATTTTTGTTCAGAATTTTTTGACATTTTTTAAAATTATTTTTTCGGGTGGCAGAAGCATATGCTCCCTTGAATGACAAGTCCCTTGCACCGTGACAAGCTCGTCCTTTGGTGGTACAATGCGGAGTTTATTCTAGGTCAAAGGGTTTTTGCATCTGGGACACAAATATTCGTGCAAGGGGTGATCTGTGGCAGTCCGCGGAGCAGTGAAAAGGTTGCTCTGAGATGAGCAAAAATCCAAGGAAACGTCGTCAGAAGTTGATGTTGTGGCTCTTGTTTCTAGTCCAACACACACCGACGCAGTGACAAACACAGTAATATAATAGTGACGGGAAAAGCTGGCCTCAGATGAGTCGACAGCAGCTGCCATGGATCCATGGCATCTCATTGGCAGTCATGGAAGAAGGATCAGATCTTATCGCATCAATCAGCACTAAAATATGTCTAGATACATGTGTGTTTGGAATAGGTAGAAAATCTTATATTTTGATACGGAGGGAGTAGTTTGTCTGGCCGAGTAATGGTCAAGCTAAGTAACCTGTTTTGTTTTTGTTTTTGTTTTTGTTTTGCGAGGCTTTCTTTAAAATTCAGGGCCATGCACGCACTTTCCATGCGTGCCGGTGAGAATCAAGAAAGAGATGAGTGTGTTTACCACTCTGTGAATGATGACTTTTTTTTTTTACTGTCCGATTGACTGTCAACGCGACGGTACGTGAAGACAAGTCAATTCAACCTCGCTGTCAACATTTTTTTCACGAAAATTACTCATAAAACTTAAATAAATTTTTAATGAAAAAAGTTTCATATCAACAAGGTGACAGGACGTAGGTCATTTCTGATGGGCTAAAACATGTACGGTCTAACACAATAAATTATATTGAATCTAACACACAGATTAGGTCTAACCCGTTAAAATAGTCTAACACACGAGCTCATTAGTATTAAAACCGAACATATAAAGTAAGTAGATCTGGCCTTTATAACCGTGCTAACTAAGTAGATCAACCATATAAAATAGACATGCATTTGTATACCTTCCATATGGAATGAGCATGCTTCACGGCACGTCCGGCCTTCGACCCCCATATTATGACGACAACTTCGCCATGGGAGAGAGCGAGGACGAGACGACGCGGCCGGAGGTATCCAAGAAATCTCCGTCCTTCGATATGGACGTATCCGCTCGGCATCATCGACAATCTAGTGCGGGAGATCTAGCTTTTCCGCTCTTCGACCAGGTTAGCAGGCGTGGTCCTAAAATGGGTAGGCGACTGTCGAGTGAAGTGAGACCGGACGGTTGCTGCTGGTCCAAATATATACAGAGAAAAGGTAGGTTTGTGGCATAATGGGCCCAAAATTTCACACACGGTTAAGTAAAACTAATCGTCTGCAATAGTTTGTTTTTGCATACGGTTTTATATCACAAATCGTGTGCATACATAATCCGAAATTATTATTTTAAGTTTCCACCAAAAGCGTATTGTTCATAGATCACTACTTTCTGCATGTTCATAAAACTGAAAGTGCTATTACAACAGATATTAGAAGGTGCTATTACAACATATATTAGGATAACTACATCAGCCAAATCATAATGCAGACTTTTTTCCTTGTCACGTGCATATTTTCTTATCTTCTTCATCTTCAATTTGGCATCATCAGCCTTCATTTGTGATCATGAATAACATCTTTGAATTGCAGCTCCATCTCCATCTTTTTGTCTTCAATCTGCTTCACTATTTCCTCTGCTTTCTTCTTCTCCTCGACTGCAATGTGCAGATCTTATAACAGAGCGCTCATTTTACCTTCATAATACGGCTTAAACTCGACATGCATTTTGTAGGCGCAGCATCTGGAAACCTTCAAATTTCACAAAATGGAATGAATCGGAAACAAAAAACAATAACCCTGAACATGAACGAACCCCTAGAACTCCACAAATGTTACCTCGTCCGAGTCCGTGTTGCTGCCGGTCTCCTCGATCCTGGAGACCATGGCAACGGCAGTTTCTATTCGCTAGGGGAGGAGTGGCATGCATGGGATGGAGGTCGGCAGTAACGGCTAGAAATGTGGGATCTCGCGGCAGTCAGCTAGAAAAGGGTATTTAAATGAAAAGTGGAACAATCACACAAATGGTGTGCGAACGATTTAAGTTCATAATATAACAAATCCAAAAAAATCTATGTATGGTTTTTTATGAAACTTGTTACGCATCCTCCAATAATTCTTTTTTGGTTACCTGAAAATGGTTTTGGTGATATTTCGGACCAATCATGTAGTAGTAGTAGTGCAATTTTGAATTAATTTTGAGAAATGTGCAGAAATTCATTAAATCAATGGAAAGTGGAACTATCGCACACGTTTTTTTTTTACACAAATCGTGTGCGAACGATTTAAGTTCATAATATCTGAAACCCAAAATGTATATATGGTTTTTTCTAAACTAGTTACGTATCTTTCAATGGTTCATTTTTGGTTACCTGAAAATAGTTTTTGGTGATTTTTCCGACCAACTTATCATATAGTTGTAGTGTAATTTTGAATTAATTTTGAGAAATGTGCAGAAATTGATTAAATCAATGGAAATTAGCAAGAAAGGTTGAAATTTTTAAAAACTCTGGTCTAGTTCATGATATATGATACATTATCAATGGAAAATCCAAAGGTTCAATTTTGAATGTTAAATAATTGGTACATTCTTCAAAATTTACCCACTTTTTAGTTTTCTAATAAATATAATAAAATGAAAAATAAAGATTTCTGGTAATAAGTTTCGCAATAGTGTTTGTCGTGGCAAGAATCATAGATCATGTTTATCACTTTTCTTGCCAACTAGTACAAAAAATAAGGTGACCAGCCAAGGAAATGGGTATTTTTTCGATATTTGCGTCATATTCATTGATTATTTTCAAGGAAGGGTGAAAATTGTCGGCACATCTTTCTATGCATGCATCAAGTTTTTTCTAAAACTAATGACTCGTATGCTCAAGTGGTTCATTTTTGGTTCCTTGAAAATGGTTCTTGGTGATTTTTCTGACCAGCTTATCATGTACTTGTAGTGCAATTTTGAATTAGTTTTGAGAAATGTGTAGAAATTCATTAAATCAATAGAAACTAGCAAGAAAGTTTGAAAATTATCAAAAGTCTGTTCCAGTCCATGATATATGATACATTATGAATAAAAAATCCAAAGGTACAATTTTGAATGTTATTTTTCGTACGTGCTGCAAAATTACTCTTTGTTGTATGATATTTATCTCACACACTTTGTTCCGAAAAATCAAGTGCGATAGTCAACATATCACACACGTGCAGGTGGTTGAAAACCGTGTGCGTAATTATTATTTTGAGAATTGCAACCGCTGGGTTGGAAGCGGTGGAACTGAATGCATTTGATTTTTTTCAGAATTTTAACCGCCCTCTAATGCGCAGATATAATGTTGTTATCTCCGCTTAAATCATCATTGCCATCTTGTTCATCCCCGCTTTCTCCTACACTCACTCTGCAATCTCTCTAGAGCATAGCCATAGCCTCGTGGAAAGGCGCTTGGAGAAACCAAGACTCGTCCATCGACGACGACCGCAGTCTCGCTTTAAGCGAGGACTCACTAGGCAAGGCCTTCTTGACGCCATCGGCCAGCCCTACTGCCTCTAAAATTGAATACATCGTGTTCATGGAAGGACCAAAGCCGCCGTCGGAGACCGGCTCGGAGTTGGAGTCTCTCGATTCGGAGGAGGACCACCCGGAGAGTGACGACAACGAGGACGCCGACGAAGACAACGATGACAATGGCGACTATGACGGCGGCAACGAGGACGGCAACGGCAAGAAGCGTCCTCGCCAAGACGATGGCGTGGAAGGGGCACCGTTGAAGAATACGGAATAGACTAGCTACTATACATATACGTAGTATGACTAGCTATTTCTCTGAAAATATGTAAATAACATATTATTAGTAAAATACCTATTTCTGTTCTTCGGAAGCTGTTATGTTTTATTTACCGCCGAATATTATTTTTTGAGCCAATTTCTCTTTTTCTATGAACAAAAAAATACTACTACAAATGCTTCTATCTATACAATGCACACGGTTATCGTAGCAAAAACCGTATGCGTTGTTTTCCATACACACACGGTGGAGGAACAAAGATCGTATGCGTTAGTACACCATTGCACACGGTTAATTTACGGAAACCTTGTGCGATTGTTACATAATTTCGCTTCAATTTTTACAAGTTTAATACTGAATATGTGCTAAGAAAGAGATTTAGACATAAATTACTAAAACATATCACTGACATTACACACGAGATCAACATAAATATTACTTAATTTTCGGAGGTATCCATTCAAACATTTGAGCCCTTACATATAGAATTTTGATACGTGGGGTCTACTCGTCTATGATAGAGGCGGTTACAAAGAGTGACTAATAGGACCCACTGGTACGGTCAGTTAAGATAGAGAACCGGCATGTGGTCTTTTTTTTTTCCGAGAGTATGCGAATGCGTACCATATTTTAATAGGAGATTGACGAGGTGTACCCTCCTCAAATCACATGGTTAAGAACCTAGGGTTGAGATTATGGGGAGAGAACGTGGTAGTACTGGTAGTTTCGTCGGCTGACAAGCAGAGACAAAGATTTACCCAGGTTCAGGCCCCTCGGGTGGAGGTAAAGACCCTACTTCCTGCCTGTCTGTTATTGATCGTGTGAGATTATGCGATTACAAGGAGGCTCCGGCGAGATGTCGATCTCGCAAGAGCTTTGGTGGTTCGAGTATGCCTTGGTCCTAGATCGGCACCCCTCCCAGCCTTTAAATAGGCTGGGTCTCGGGAGTTTGTAACCGAACTAGTTTACACATAAGGAAAGTATAAACCGACTATGCCTATGTCTAAACTTGGAGGGTACTCCGTCTTGCTGGGCCTCTTGTCTTGGGCTTCGAGTTAGCTCTTCGTTATTGGGCCTTTAGTCGTCACGTGCACCAGGTACCCTCACGGTAGGGTACCCGAGATGTATACCCTTGTCAGTAGCCCCCGAGTACTTGTCTGACTCGAAGAATCGGGCATGGACTCGTTCGTAGTGCACGTCATATGCTTTGTACTCTATATATTTATAGTTGGAATTCCTGTATGAATAGCACATGTTGGCTATGTCGAGTATTTTATCGACTGTGTTTTTTGCTTATGATGATCAAGTGATAATAGCTTAGCAGGCCCAGTACACTCGACGGATCGGGACTGGTTAACTACACATTCGGGTAAAACCTTACTAGCTTTCAATCAAACGCGAGTCCCCGGACTCGAATTTGGAACAAACTAGTCAGATTCGACAAGACCGCTGAGGTCTTACTGAGTCGATCTGCAGTATAACTTTGAATTTTACCCAACGCGTCCGTCGGGATTTTTCATCATGTCTGCTGACACGGAAAGTTTAAGGATTGACGTTGCTGGAAAGGTCCCTAGCCCAGCTCGAAAGTTCGGCGGGTCTTACCTTTGCACTATGCGTGCAGCATCCGAGGTATTTGCGACGGACGCAACTCGGGAATGTTTCGAGTATGATTTTGCGTATGAACATAGTCGATATACTTGTCAACTGCCCTTTGACACTATTTTATCGGGTGCGCGACAACGCTCCCGATGGGAGTAGCCCCCGAGATTGTGCTTTATTGTTTGCAATGGAGGATAATCTCAAAATCTTCTTACCCTACATATGTTAGTCGAAGAAAATATTTTGCCATAATTCTATCGGGTGCGCGACATCGCTTCCGATGGGAGTAGCCCCCGAGATTATGCTTTATTACTTGTAATGGAGGATAATCTCAAAATCACTTGGTCTTGAGCATCTTTAGTCGAAGAAATTTTTGATATGCTCCCGATGGGAGTAATATGTCTTTGATCGAAGAGATAGTCGAGTGACCATACACTCGAAAACAATCGAGTGAGTAATATGCTTTGGGCGAACCCGACATCTTTTCTGAACAAATCTGCTGCAATGACGTCAGGGATAACGTTTTATGGCGACTGCGCCACCTGACACGCGGTGGCGTGCGCTATGCTGTGATAGATGGGACGTGACACGTCTTGTGGGCCCATTGTGCAGCCGTTTGAACTGGATTTGACCGTTTAGGCACGATTTCTCCGGGGCCATGATGGTAGTTCCTAGATTCCCGTGCATAGTGGGCGGAGTGGCCGGCGACGGTTGCCCTCCGTGGCTGCCACGTGTACGGTTGGATTTACTTCCTCGCCCACGATCTCGCATCGACGGTGCGGATTCTTTTGCTTTGAGGTTAAAAGGGTGCGGCGGAGTAAATAGTATTTTACTTGCCATTTGCTCTCCACCGCCGCTGCTTCTTCTTCCTCCTCGCGCATCGCCATAGCCTCCTAGCGAAGCTTTTGCAACCACCACCGCGATGACGAAGCCTACCACCCGAAGGGGCTGGAGTGCTGCGAACGCATCGGCGGACAGCGCCGCTGGAGCCGCTGCCAGCGGTTTGAAGAGGGACAAGGGTGCTTGGACCAAGTCCACCTGCAGCAAGAGGATGCTCACCGGCCTGTGGAACGACGGGCTGATCCCTGAGGACACCTCGCAAGTTCGCATCCCCGGCGGCGAGGTAATCCCGCGTCCAGGCCCTGATACGTCTCCAACGTATCCATAATTTCTGTTGTTACATGCTTATATTATACCATTTGCTACATGTTTTATATACACTTCATATCACTTTTATGTATTTTCTGGGACTAACCTATTAACAAGATGCCACAGTGCCAGTTCCCTGTTTTCTGCTGTTTTTGGTTTCAGAAAAGTACTTCTGCGAATATTCTCGGAATTGCACGAAACAAAAGGCCATGTCCCTATTTTTCCAACACGTACACGGAGTCCGAAGGAGAGACGAAGGGGAGCCACGAGGTGGCCAAACCACCTGGCGGCGCGGCCCCCCCTTCTGCCGCGCCAGCTGGTGAGGAGGCCCACCTCGGGCTCCACCGACGTTGCCCCTTCGCCTATTTATTCCCCCCGAGGCGTAAACCCTAAAGGACCAAGCCAATTTCAACGAAGAGTTCCGCAGCGCCACCGCCATCGACGACAAGTTTCGGGGGACAGAATCTCTGTTCCGGCACGCCGCCGGGACGGGGAATTGCCCTCGGAGTCATCTCCATCGACACCACCGCCATCTTCATCGCCGCTGCTGACTCCCATGATGAGGAGGGAGTAGTTCTCCGCCGAGGCTGAGAGCTCTACCGGTAGCTATGTGGTTCATATCTCTCTCCCATGGTGTGATCTTTATGTAATCATGTGTATTGCTAGTATCGCTGAATGCATTAATAATGTTTATGCTACTCAAGTGATTTTGTCTAGTTTCTGGAGTTATTGTGACAACACGGTATCAAGGTGACAGTGTGGGTACTTGTGTGACTCTATAAATATTTAGACATTTATCATGGCTTATTCTTGAGAATTGTGGTGTTTGTTTACTCAGACTTTGAGGCGTGCTTTTGCAGCCCTACACATAGTACTCTTGCTTCATCAAGAAGGAGAATAATCCCGAGTAGTATTTACTTGTGTTCAGTTGTGCTAATCTAGTTGAATATGTAGATGTTACTCTTTATCTATTATGCACTCCAGAGGTTACTTTAATATAAACTCCGGTACTCTCCACGGTGTAAAGGTGACAGTGTCTGCACCGTGTGTGACTCCTTTATGACGTTGTGGCGCTTGTTTACTCCGACTTGAGGTGCGCTTTTGCAGCCCTACACAATGAATGGTGTTTGTTATCCAACAAGAGAGTGTTTAAGAGTAGCTTTTATTTATTCAATTATGAGATCATTGTTGAGAGTGTCCACTAGTGAAAGTATGATCCCTAGGACTTGTTTCTAAGCATTGAAACACCGTTTACATCAAGTTCTGCTACATGTTTGCTTGCTGCCATCTTTATTTCAGATTGCAGTTACTACTTATAATCATCCATATCACTTGTATTTCACTATCTCTTCGCCGAACTAGTGTACCTATACATCTGACAAGTGTATTGGGTGTGTTGGGGACACAAGAGACTTCTTGTATATTAATTGCAGGGTTGCTTGAGAGGGATATCTTTGACCTCTACCTCCCTGAGTTCGATAAAACTTGGGTGATTCACTTAAGGGAAATTTGCTGCTGTTCTACAAACCTCTGCTCTTGGAGGCCCAACACTGTCTACAAGAATAGAATCGTGCGTAGACATCAGGCCCCAATGAGCGGGTCTGCTTTGTTGATTTTGTGAACAGGGGATTCTCCTTCCCTGTTCACAACTTTCTTCGTGCACTGATGCACGTGTATGGAGTGCAATTGCACGATTTTACGCCCAATGGGCTTTTGCACATTGCGTGTTTCTTCGTCCTTTGCGAGTGCTTCTTGGGCGTCGCACCCCACTTTGGTCTGTTCCGCCGCATCTTCAACGTCAAGCGCTAGCACAGCGCCAAGGGACCTGATGGTTTTGGAGTACAGGCTCGACCTGATGTCGAGTACTTCAAGATCAACTTCCTGGAGTCTGTGCAAGGATGGCGCCAGAAGTGGTTCTACATCAAGGATGTGACCATAGGCGCCCAAACATTCGGGTTGCCTGCCTTTGACGCAGACGCCCTGGTGAAGAAGAGGCCATCCTGGATTGCCCAGCCAACCGAAGTCGAAGCCGAAGAGGCTGACATTCTGATGGAGAAGGTGCTGAAGCTTCAGGCCACTGTTGGTCGAGAGGTCACGGGCATCCATCTGCTAGCCATTATGGCCAAGAGGCGAGTGCAACCCCTTCGAGCCCGAGCACATGCTATGTGGGGATACAGTGGTGCTTCTGACCCAACCCGCTCACGCGCAGTGGAGCTTTCTGATGCGGAGGCGGAGAAGTTGGTAAGAAGCCTTACCAAATTGACTGATGAAGACCCCTGCGAGATGAACTCGCCTGTGCCTCCTTATGAAACCAGCAACCCTCTACTAGAGGTAACAGTTGATACTATATCTCAGTTGATATGTTATGCATGTGTGATGTTGAATCCTTTGCTGTTTATGTGTGCAGGGACACAAAATTTATGAGTCGATGCCTCCCTTGCTAGAGAGCGGCCCAGTGCCAGACAATGAGCCACTCGAGGCAGATTCTGATGATGAGATGGCCTCACTCGCCACCGCACACACGCCAGAAGCCGATGAGGGCGATGCTGAGTTGCAAGGCAAGCAGAAGCGGTCGCGCGACGAGGAAGACACCGCTGACTTGGAGGAAAAGGAGGAAGACAGGACGGAGTCGATGACAGCGCCACTCGAGGTGCCTCCAATTCGCTCGCTTCCCCCATGACCACCGAAGAAATCGCGCCGAGCGTGGGTGTGCTTAACCCTGGTCAAATGGTCGACCTTATTGAAGAGTAAGTATTACGTGCCCATGCTTTGTCACTTTATGAATAATGCCACCTTGTATATTTATAATGTGTGATACAGTGTTTCCTCGGATGAGGATATGCTGGCCGGACGCTGCCACCAGAGCAGCCGCCTACCCCTGCGACTCCTGCTGCTACAGCCACAGCTACACCACCCGAGCCGGAGGTTGCAGCAACTGAGAGCGGAGCTGCGGCTGCAGGTGTCCCTGCGTCGACTTCTTCCTTCTTGGAGCACGTAAGTTTATGCTTGCCGTAGTTTTAATCCTCATCGAGTGCCAAATTTTTTGCCTAGACTCAGTTATTGAGTTATGAATTTGCCCATGTCGTGCACTTAGGCATTTGTGCAAGAGTTGCTGAAGGCTGGTGCCAAGTATGTGCACAAGGAGCCGGAAGCCGCCACCCAGCAGCAGCAACTCGAAGCTGCGAAGAGTGCGTATCTCTTTATGCTAGTACCACTCGTTGAAGCTGATTCCTCTTGCAGTCTGTTGACCATGTATGTTTGTTTTGCAGAGTCCGCCGTTGAAGCGGCAGAAAATTTGAACAATGCCACCCGTCTAGTGGCTGATCTGTAGGAGAGGCTGAAGGCAGCCGAGGTTAGAGAGGAGTCGGCAATTTGTCGACTTTCCGCCGCCAGCACCACTTTGACTGGTACGAAGTTTTGCTATGTGCCTTATTTGCTTTTTTGGTTTCTGCAACATGGTGTTGATTATACTGTCCACATGCTATGCTAGGCGTGATAGATGGCCCTACTGCTCCTGGCAAACAAAGCCTTGGCACCTCACTTGATGAAAGTGTGGCTGTCTCGGAGGTTACCAGTTGCAAAGCAGGGGAGATGCTGACGCAGGCGGCGAGTGCCTTGGGCGCCCTCCATGGCAGCTTCTTCCCCGGCGAAGACCTACCATCTTCCTTTGCAGAGCTGGTTGAGCTATTCAAGCCTGGAGGGACTGCCGTCGCTGACTTCTGTCGCGAGCAAATGGTAAGTGGTGCTCAGACTACTTTTCTCATGTTGCTCGCGCACGAAGTCGAGGCAGATTTTGACACAGCTACGAAGAAGTTTCCACGGGGTTCTGATGGCAGAACCGTCGGGCTCGGCACTTGGATGGAAGCCGCCAAAAAATATGCCCAACAGCTGGTAACAACTGTTGAAGAAAGGGCAGCCAAGGTCCAGGCGAAGAAAGCTTCCTCCAAGAAGTCGACGACTTAGCTAGTTATCCCTTTGTTGACTAGGTCTTGGAATTTCATCATTTTGCTTTTGCTATATGTAAATTATCAGACATCGTATCTGTCTTGTTATGAAATATGAACTTCAGTAATCGGGAGGCGCAGCCCCCGAGCCTTTTTCTTGAGCTCTTCATGCTTCCTTATGTATTTAATTATTCTGACTGTAGAACCGAGCCTCTAAACCATCGACTGGCCCTGTTGTGGGTGGTTCTTCGAAGTCGCGAAGCGTGAATGACCAGAAAATTATGGACTACCTTCAGCAAAAGCTTTCCGAGGTTACTCGCGAGCTGAAGGAAACACAAGATGCGCATGCTGAGTTGCAGTCGAGGCCATCCCCTACTACGGAACGGGAGGCCTTTTTGCTTGAGGAGTTGGAGAGAGTAAATCTGCAACTCGAATGTAAGATATTTTTGGATCATCGAGATCTATTCTTTGCGAGGTGGCTCGACTGGGCGATGATGAGCCCTTTGTTTTTGCGCAGGTGTTTGCTCTGACCCGAAAAAGGAGGTGGCACGGATTCAGGATCGACTCAACGGTCATGCGAGTAGTACTGAGTACTCCGCCCACCCCTTTTGGTCAGACAGGGCAAGGAGCGCCATTTTGGTAAGGCTTCTGGATCGTGCGTGGCGAACTGCCATTCGACTAGAGAGCTGCAGGTTAGCTTTGTTTCGAGTCCACGAAACTTTGTTTCCTTTGAATGAGCAGCCACAGACCCTTGCTGCATTGCTGAAGAGGTTTCGAAAGGGCAAGGCGATCAAGAAGTTTGTGCGCGAGCAACTGGTTAGCGGAGCTAACGTTGCCCTTGCCTTTGTGCGATCGCATCTTCCGCACCTTGACTTGAAGAGGATTGCGATGGGTCCCGCACCCCTACCAGGTGGCGGTCCTGTGCCAATGGAGGATCATTACGAAAAGACACGGTTGGATGCGGTGGTCCTAATCCATCAGGTGCTGAAGGAGGAGGCCCTCGAGTGTAAAACGCAACACTTGTGAGTATTGTTCATTGTTTGTTTACATGTATGCAGCCCCCGAGACTGTTGAGCGGGTATATGAGGCAACTTGCTGTAAAATTAGGACTATCCAGCCCCCGTGCATTTGAGTGAGGTTGATAGAAATACTTTAGAGTATGAAACATAAGCTGCATAGCCCCCGAGTATTCGTGTGCGGCTGTGAATTTTTGCAGTACTTGAAGCTTCACCTGATGCTTCTAGGCTCAACTCCCGAATAATTGAGTGGGGTTGAGCAACTTTTTGTGTTTTATGTATGATTTTTATGACCCAGCCCCTGAGTATTCGAGTGCGGCTGGGGTATTATGTTGTGAACAAGCGGAAGCTCATGCTTTTGAGATAGCGCAGCCCCCGAGTGCTCGGGTGAGGCTAATTTTGTGAGAACAAGTTATGCGAGTAGTAAGCAGGGAGAAATATGAGGAATCATTGATTATATTCCATTTTTGAATGTTAAGCTGCAGGCCGCCTCATTAAAAACCTTCCAGTCCCCTTAGGTACCCTGGTAAGGAAAAGAGCGCGTCTGAAACCTGCAGCCATCCGACATATGTGCCTATTACATTATGCGACTGAGCAATCTAAGCATAGAAACGGCGCAGCTGCGCAACGTTCCAAGGATTATGTGAGAGTTCGCCTGTCTTCGCGTGCTTCAGTCTGTATGCTCCACCACCAATGACCTCGGTGATGATGAAGGTCCCTCCCATGGCGAAGCAAGTTTGTGCACCTTCTTTTGCTTCAGTCGAAGCACCAGGTCGCCAACCTCGAAGGACCTGGTACGCAGTCGACGGCTGTGATAGTTGCGTAGATCTTGCTGGTAGACAGCTGTGCGTGCTAGCGCCGTGTTGCGTGCTTCTTCGAGCAAGTCGACTGCATCTTCGAGTGCTTCATCTGCATCTTCTTCGTTGTATGCTTCGACTCTTGGTGCATTGAACCTTACGTCTGATGGCAGGATTGCCTCTGCGCCGTAGACCATGAAGAATGGGGTAAATTGTGTTGAAGCATTGGGAGTTGTGCGTAAGCTCCATAGCACAGATGGAAGTTCTTCGACCCAAGCACCCGCGCTCTTTTGAGTGGGACCAGGAGGCGCTTCTTGATTCCACTCGTCACAAGCCCATTGGCCTTTTCGACTTGGCCATTTGACTGCGGGTGTGCCACAGATGCATAGTTGAGCGTGATATCTTGCTCTTTGCAGAAAGTTCGGAATTCTTCAGCCGTGAAGTTTGTACCGTTGTCAGTGATGATGCTACTTGGCACACCAAAGCGGTATATGATGGATTTTATGAAATTGACTGCTGTAGTGGCAGTCGAACTTGTGATAGGGACTGCTTCAATCCACTTGGTGAACTTGTCGACCGCCACCAGAAGGTGAGTATGCCCTCCATGGGAGGATTTTTTGAGTGGCCCAACCATATCGAGCCCCCACTGGGCGAAGGGCCAGGCCAATGGTATTGTCTTCAACGCCGATGCGGGTGCGTGCGGCTTTGTGGCGAATTTTTGACAGCCGATGCACCTTTTGACTATGTCCTCCGCGTCTTTGAGTGCTGTGGGCCAGTAGAAGCCTGCGCGAAAGGCTTTGGCTACGAGTGATCGACTGCTGGCGTGATGCCCGCAGTACCTGCATGAATATCACGAAGGATGGCTTGGCCATCTTCAAATGCTATGCAACGTTGGAACATACCTGATATGCTGCGTTTGTAAGTTCACCGTTGATGACAGTGTATGCTTTAGATCGTCGAGTGACGCGTCTTGACTCTGTTATGTCTTCGGGTACCTCGCCGCGGAGTATGTATGCGAGGAAAGGTTGAGTCCAAGTTGGCTCGATGAGGAGTACCTCGACTGGCGGGTCCTCTGTGCTAGGTGTTTGCTCTTGGCTGGTGCGGCTGATGTAGGAGATGCTGCTTTTTCTTGATGGACTGTGCTCGATGCGCTCGAAGAAGACACCAGGTGGAACTGGTGCTTTGGTCGCGCCAATGTTGGCTAGCTTATCTGCTTCTTCATTGCTCTCACGCCCTATGTGCCGCAACTCGCAGCCTTCGAAGCTGCCCTCCATGAGGTTGTACAGGTCACGGTAGGCGATCATGTTATCTGCGATTGCGTCGCAGGCCTTCATTGTTTGCTGCACCACAAGATTCGAGTCACCGTAGATCATCAGTCGAGTGCACCCGAGGGCTTTGGCCATCCTCATGCCATGGATCAGGGCCTCGTACTCTGCTTCGTTATTGGATGGGAACTCGAATCCCATTGCAGGATATAGCGGAGCTTGTCGCCTTTTGGTGATATGAGGATGACACCTGCGCCTGCGCCTTCGTTTTTCTTTGAGCCGTCAAAGTACATAGTCCATGAGTTGGACACATCTGGTGCTCCTGGCAGCTGAGCTTCGATCCACTCGGTGTGGAAGTCAGGTAAGACTTGTGCTTTGATGGCCTTCGGGTAATCATACTTGATGTCTCGTGGTGCTAGCTCGATGAGCCATTTTGCTACTCGCCCAGTTGCGTTGGGGTTTGTGAGGATGTCCCCGATCCCTGAGGTGCTGATTACAGTGATCGGGTGCTCGGAGAAGTAATGCGTCAGCTTCCTTGAGGACATGAACACGGCGTAGGCCAGCTTTTGATAGTGCGGGTACCGCTGCTTTGATGTGGAGAGCACTTCACTCAAGTAATAGACTGGACGTTGTATGCTTTGGGCGTGTCCCTCCTCCCTGCGTTCGACTACCAGTACGGTGCTACCACCCTGTTAGTTGCAGAGACATATAGGTATAGTGGCTCGCGTTCCCTTGGTGCGACGAGGATTGGAGGGCTTGTGAGGACTCGCTTGAGGTCCGTGAAGGCTGCTTCGGCTTCTGGCGTCCACTCGAATTTATCTGCTTTCTTCATCAGTCGATAGAACGGGAGTGCTTTTTCGCCTAGCTTGCTGATGAATCGACTGAGCGCTGCACTCGACCCGCCAATTTTTGCACGTCATGGAGCTTTGAAGGCCTTTGCATCGTCAAGATGGCCTGTATTTTCTCCGGGTCTGCCTCGATTCCTCGAGCTGAGACTAGATACCCGAGGAGTTGCCCGGCTGGCACGCCGAACGTGCACTTCTTCGGGTTGAGCTTGATGTGGAAGCGTTTGAGGTTTGCGAACGTCTCTCGCAAGTCATCGAGTAGTGTGTTTTCCTCCCTTGTGGTGATGACGATGTCATCTACATAGACCTGGACGTTTCGCCCAATTTGCTTCTTGAGGCAATCTTGCATCATGCGCTGGTAGGTTGCGCCTGCGTTCTTGAGCCCGAAAGGCATTGTTGTGTAGCAGTAGACCCCGAGTGGGGTTATGAACGCCGTTTTCTCTTCATCCTCTTCCTTCATCCTTATCTGGTGGTAACCCGAGTAAGCATCCAGGAAGGACAAGCGAGCGCACCCGGCGGTGGAGTCGACGATCTGGTCGATTCGAGGTAGTGGAAAGTGATCCTTTGGACAACACTTATTGAGTGCTGTGAAATCTACGCACATCCGAAGGATATCTGTGTCTTCTTCTCTACGAGTACGGGGTTGGCCACCCATTGTGATTTCTTGATTTCTCTGATGAAACCTGCTGCGAGTAGTCTGTCGACTTCGGCTTCGACTGCGGTTCTTTTTGGGCCGGATATGCGGCGCATTGTTTGCTTGACTGGTTTAGCATCTGGAAATAATTGGAGAGAGTGCTCGGCGAATTCCCTGGGAATACCTGGCATGTCGGCTGGACACCATGCAAATATATCCCAGTTCTCACGGAGGAATTCGACGAGCGCGCTTTCCTATGCGATAGGCAGACTCGACGAGACATTGACTGTCTTGGTCGGGTCAGTCGGGTGCACCTGATGCGATCTTGTGTCATTGGTGGCATTGAATGCTCTGTCGACTGCCACCTTTTGTGCTCGGCATAAGTGTTCGATCGTTGGAGACCGCTAGATCGCGAGTGTTGCTTCCATGCCAAACATCTCAGAGATTTTGCTAAACTCTCGGTCGCAAGAGTCAGACTTTTGGAAGTTTCCCTTGACTGTGATTACTCCTTTTGGTCCAGGCATCTTTAGCTGGAGGTATGCGTAGTGTGGCACCGCCATGAATCGAGCGAACGTCGGGCGTCCAAGTATAGCATGGTATTGTGACTTCCAGTCGACAACTTCGAACTCAATCGACTCTGTCCTGAAGTGGTTCTTGTCCCCGAACGTTACGTCGAGTTGTATGGTGCCTTCTGGGCTTATTGCTTTGCCTGGGACGATACCGTGAAAGGTATTTGAAGATCTTGGCAGGTTTTCGACTGACCTGTTCATTTTGCGGAGCGTATCTGCGAAGATGATGTTTATGCCGCTGCCCCATCCATGAAGACCTTGGACATGGCGTAGCCTCCAATTTGCGCGTCGAGTACCAGAGCAGAGTGCCCTGGACGAACAACCGATGGAGGGTGGTCCTCTCGCTGAAGCTTATTGCGTTTCAGAACCCTTCAAGAATTCAGTTACAGCGGGAGGTGACATGACCGCCATGTTTACTTGTCGAGTGCGAAGTTTTTGCTCCCTGTTGGAAGGGCGACCTTTCTGTATCATGTACATCTGCCCTTGGGGCGGAGGGTACTGTGGTTCGTCCACCCGAGGTATGTGCTGTATGGCACCCGCGAGATTTCCGCCTGCGCAGGCTGTGGTGGTGGTGGTGGTGCCATCAGAACAGGCACGTTGTTTGGCTGAGGCACAGGTGCAGGTGTGTGTGCGGCTGCCTTTCTGAGATTTACGTAATCAGTCGCCATTTGGTCGAACTCCCTGCAGTTTCTCATCGAGTGATTGGAGCGCAGTTTTCCGTCTTCCCCTTGTACAGGTGGAATCTGCAATCAGCATCCATCTTTTCTTCGAATGATCGCTCGGATTGTGCCCGGATCGTGACTTGCGCCAGTCTTTCCTTTGTAGCTATCACTGCGTTGGCCGCGGTCTCGACTGTCCCGGCGATCATCTCGACTGTCCGCGATCATCTCGACTGTCCCGTCGATCTTCTGACCGTCGGTCGCTTCTGTCTTGGTCATTGCGGGGTGTGGAGAACCCAGCCGCCATGAATTCGGGTCTGTCATCGTCGTAGTGACGTTTTGAACGCTTGCGCCTTCGGTCGTCTCTGTACGAGTCTCTGCGGCTTCGACTGCCGCTTTCATGATTGTCACGGGGTGAGGACCCGCGTGTGGTGCGCGCCATGTCTTCTCCGTCTGCCCACTCAGTCGCTCATCAAGAGGTTAGCCACAGAGGTTGGCTTTTTGCGACCAAGTGCTTCTTTGAAGTCTGCCTGGCGAGTCCCATTATGAAAGCATCCATGGCCATATCTTCTGAAATTACTCCGACTGAGTTGCGTATCTCAGTCCATCGTCTGATGTATGACCTCAACGTTTCACCTGACGTTGAACGCAGGCTCGCAGTTCTCGAACGTTTTTGGGCGCTCACATAGAGGCTCGAAGTTTTTGATGAAGTCTGCGCGGAAGTGATCCCACGAGTCGTATGTTGATGGAGGTAGAGCCTTGAGCCAGTCGCGGGCTGTGCCTTCGAGCATGAGTCGTATGTATTGCATGGCTGTGGTGTTTGTGCCTCGCTGGCACGCGACAGCCAGCCTGTAGTCTTCTAGCCACCCGGAAGGTTCCTGTCGACCCGTGTACTTGGGCTGTTCAGATGTGAGTTTGAACCCTTTGGGCATCCGTCTCGCGACGCGTCGAGTGAAGCACAGAGCTCCATGTGGCTCAGGCTCTCGATCAGAGTATGAGTCGCTACTGTAAGATCTGCGCGATCTGCTCCTGGACCTGCGCCTGCGCGAGCTTCTTTCCTTCGAGTGGTGGCGACGACCACTGCGATTGTGCTCTTCACGACGCGTGTCAACTATGGCACGATCTCGACTCCCTCCTGGAGTGTTTGGGATTTGGCGTATAGCCTTTGCTGCTAGGCGAGTGATTTGATCTGTTGGCGATGTAGTTTTGCATTGGGGTCATCAGCTGGAGGCTTGATTGCTTCTAGGTATGCTGCGGCAGTAAAGAGGGCACCCGCAGCTGTTTTGGGTACTGGCACTCCCTCCTCGTCGTATGTCATGAAGGAGTTGCCTAAGTTGCGGGTGAGTGCCGCTCCTCATCTGGCGAGAGGTGTGACAGCCTTGATCTGGGTCTTGTGTCTGCTCGCCCGGTGGAGCTCAGGGAGAGCTGTCTTCTTCGCGCACTCGACAAGCTAGCTTGCTTTTTGCGTTCTTCGAGTGTTGCTCTGACCTGCCGCAGTCGAAGTGATTCCTGCCAGTTGAAGTACTGGAAGGTCAACATCTCTTGTGTTGCGTCTGCTGGCATCATTGTGCACTCCTTGATGACTTTATCTGCTTTTGCTGCCATCTCAGCAGTGATTGTGAGAGTTGTGACTCCGTCCGGCATAGTAACTGTGCACGGGAATTCTGTAGGCCTGCGGCTGGCCGCAGCATCTGATGATTCTGCGGCGATGGCAACGTAGACCTGCTGGGGTATCACCCGAGGGTATGTATGTGTTTTCGAGTCCCGTCATGGACTCGACGTCGTCATCAAGACTCATGTCGGAGTCGATATGCTCGTCGAGTGGTCCTCTGGATGGATCTCGCAGTCGATGCCTTCATCGCCCATGCTCATCTCGGCGTCGGCGAAGTTGTTATGAATCTCGAGTCGAGGTTGTTGTTGGTGCAGATCTCGGAGTCGACGTGGTTGTCGATATGAGTTTTGGGCTCGTCGAAGTCGCTGAAGGAGATCCCGCAGTCGATGCTATCCTCGAGTGGAGATCGAGCTTGGGGTTGTGCGGTATGCTGATTCGGCTTCCTCACCTTCGAGCTCCTCCAGGAGCTTGTTAAGCTCTCGAGTTGAGATGGTTGTTGCAGACGAGCAAGATTGGAGGATCGACGATGGTATGGACGCGGTTGATGGATCCGCAGTCGAAGGAGCCGCACCGATGGAGCCTCGGGTGCGGAAGTCGCGAGTTGGCGTGGATCTGTCAAGTCCTGCACACCAAGCTTGTTTACGAAAAAATTGAACGAACCAACGGTTAAACCCAAACCTGACTCGAGATCGGAGAAGGTCTCCTGGAATTCTGGCGAGTGTGGCTCGAAATCCATCAGAATATCTAATGTGCTTTTTGCAGGTGAAGCTGGCGTGCTGCCGTTTGTCGAGTGATTCGGCGAGTTGCCGTGTGCCGCCCAGTAGGCGAGTTCTGGTTTGTTGATGCAGCCGGCGAGTTGCCGTTTGTAGATCCGATCGGCGGTCGCCGTTTTCCGATGGAACCGAAGAACCGTGAGTCCAGCACTATTCTTTCCCACAGACGGCGCCAATTGACGAGGTGTACCCTCATCAAATCCCATGGTTAAGGACCTAGGGTTGAGATGATGGGGAGAGAACGTGGTAGTACTGGTAGTTTCGTCGGCTGACAAGCAGAGGCAAAGATTTACCCAGGTTCAGGCCCCTCGGGTGGAGGTAAAGACCCTACTTCCTGCCTGTCTGTTATTGATCGTGTGAGATTATGCGATTACAAGGAGCCTCCGGCGAGATGTCGATCTCGCAAGAGATTTGGTGGTTCGAGTATGGCTTGGTCCTAGATCGGCACCCCTCCCAGCCTTTAAATAGGCTGGGTCTCGTGAGTTTGTAACCGACCTAGTTTACACATAAGGAAAGTATAAACCGACTATGCCTATGTCTAAACTTGGAGGGTACTCCGTCTTGCTGGGCCTCTTGTCTCGGGTTTCAAGTTAGCTCTTCGTTATTGGGCCTTTAGTCGTCACGTGCACCAGGTACCCTCACGTAGGGTACCCGAGATGTATACCCTTGTCAGAGATAGAAATATTTTACAAGAGCCAAATCCGTTGCGAACAACCGATCTAGCAAACACCCACCACAAGCCTTAGGTTTACAACTCACACCAGCTCCGGATCACCAACACCTGCCAGACTCGACTGCTTCATGTCTTCAACTATCCTAGACGCGAGGTTGTCCTCGTTGCAATGCTGGCTAATGTCTCCGAAAATCCTAGCATTCCTCTGCTTCCATGTGCTCCAACAGATCAGGGTTACCCAACTATGACACCTTCTCCTTTTGCTTCGGCTGAACCACCAGCTTTCTAGCGTGTCCGTGTGTGAGGGGACAGCAGCTCCTAAATTCGCCAAAAAAGCGTCGATTTCCCGTCTCCCACCTTGATCCTGATCAGGCTGCAGTCAAACACCGCATTGGCCATATTATCCTTGATCTGTGGTAAGCCTTGCCATGGTCGATGGGGTCAGTACGGCGCATCCATACCCAGCGTACTCTCAATGCAATGCCCTGCAGTCTCAGCTCCTTGACACTTAAACAACAAAACTTCAGAGTCTTGCATATATTGTGCCACACAACTAAGCACTGGCCTCCCAGAACCTCCTCAGAACCAGCCCAAAAAAACGCTCGCATCCACTTTTGGATTTCCTCCAGCAGCCAGCAAGGAGCATCCGCAACGAGCAAGTGATGGATCGGTCTCGCCACCACCACACACTTGATCAAAATTAGCCTTCCAGGTCTGTCAATGAGGCCCCTTTGCCAAGAAGGGATGCATGTCAACACACGGTCCAACACCGGCTGCCATTCTGCTTTGGTAAGGGGTGGCAACGCCAATTCCAAGCCCAAATATTTTACTGAATCCCAAGCACCTCAAAACCTCCAGAAGAAAGGACCACGAGATCAAGTCAAAAGCTCTGGTAGGGTCAAGTTTAAGTAGCACACCTGTCTCCCGTGGAGTATTGATCTTGCGTGCCACTTGCCTTACCAAGACGAAGTTGTCGTGCAAACTCCTTCCCCGAACAAACGCCGATTGGTTCGAGCTCACCAAAGACCCTAGCTTAGGTCTCAACCGATTTGCCAGCAGTTTGGAAAATAGCTTAGAGAAACTGTGTACCAAACTGATCGGTCTGTAATCACCCACCGCAGTTGCTTCCGTTTTTTTGGTAATAAGAGTGAGGAGAGCCTTATTTAACTTTCCAAAGCCACGCCCGTCTCCAATCCAAAGTTTCAAGAGCACCGCCATCAGATCATTCTTGATCAGCGGCCAAGCTTTTTGGTAGAAAGTACCAATAAATCCATCAGGCCCAGGGGCCCTATCCTGCGGCATCTCCTTTATGATGGCCCACACCTCCTCTTCTGTGATAAGCCCGTCTAAATCCTGCAGGTCATGATCCACCATGCCCGGCTCCTCGAGACAGAGCCTAGTAAATCCCTGTAAGCTTCGAAGAACACCTTTTCCTTAGCAACCAGGTCGGTGATCAATTCCTCTCCAACTTTAATTGCCAGGATAAAATTCTTTGTTCGCCTCCCGTTGGCAACCGCGTGAAACAGGCGGGTGTTGGCGTCGCCCTCCTTGAGCCAACGGAGCCTAGACCTTTGCCGCGCAATTGTGCATTCGAGTGACGATACTCCTAGGACCGCAAGCTTCAGCGTCCTGCGCAGCCATATCTCACCAGCGCTCAGAGATCTCCTTTCTTGCGCAGTTTCCAGTTTGAAGATAACTGAATTTGCAATAGCAATCTACAGCTTCACATTTTCCACACGCCGCTACCCCCCAAGCCTGAAGATGAGCAGTGGTATTTCTAAACAGAGCATCTAGGCGTTTGAAGGGATCCACACTCTCATCATCGCATTTCCACCCTTCCGCAATGGCTTCCTCGAAGCCCCCCCCCCCCCCCCCCAAGTGCGTCCAAAAAAGCTCAAACTTGAATCTTCTTTTGGGGCGAAAATACGCATTCAGCGATACATGGAGAGGCACGTGATCCGAGATGTTGGAAGATAATGCTTGGATCAGGCAGTCCGGGTAGTTAAGATCCGAGTCCACAGACGCAAGTGCCAGATCAATCCTTGTCATGGTGGGCACATCCCTCTTATTGCTCCATGTGTACTGCCTCCCGTGCATGTAAATGTCCTTCAATTCTTGTTCGTTCACAAAATCTCTAAACCAAGCCATCATCCTTCTGTTTAGGTTGTTATTGTTTTTCTCCGAGGCCCTGAGGATCATGTTAAAGTCACCAATAACCAGCCATGATCCAGGGCATAAAGCCATACGCTCCGACAGTTCGGTAAGGAACTGAATTTTCTCCTCCTGGGATTGCGGCCCATACACTACTGTCATTCTGGTTGGACGCTCTGACCGAGCTTTTGGGCTTGGCCCGACCTTTCTGAGCTTGCCCGAGCATGGCTCGGCCCGCCAGAAAATTTGCCCGAGCCGAGCTGGCGTAGCTGGACCGCGGCGAGCTCGGGCCGAGCCTGACTCGGCTCGGTCCGGCCCGTGAAGCTCGTTATTTTTTTTTGCAAATCAATTTCCTTCATGCTTTAGCCCAGGAAGAAACAGAGTGGCCCATTAGGTTAGATACGAGTGAGAAACAGAAGCTGGCTGCACTGGTTCGTTCTCCAGCCGCCAGAACAGAGTGAGACCGCAGCTAGCAGAGCTCGCGGCCGTCACTCCCGCCGCTGGCCACACCGTGCCCCCACCCTGATCCTCCGGTTGCTCTGCTCCGGCCGCTTTGACCCAGCCGCTCGGCTCCCTTAGCTCCGCCCCACTGTACCGGCCGCTCTGCACCGTCCCGCCGCTCGGCTCCCTTAGCTCCGCCCCGGCCGCTCTGCACTGTCCCGGCCGCTCTGCACCGTCCCGGCCGCTCCGCGCCGGTCACGCCATGGTCGTGGATAAGAAGAAGAAGAGGGACAAGACGTTGCCGGTTTCCATGGGGATGAAAAAGCCAGGACCGCCACTGGTTGGGGGGAAGAACAAGCCCGGCCTCCCACGTTCACGGCCACGTAGTGGCAACTCCACTCTGGCTAAGGCGTTGGCGGCGGCGCCTCTGCCGACGAAACTGCACACTCCTCCGCCTCATCATCTCCCTGCCTTACATTTCGAAAGAGCTAATCCTGCCATCAAGCTCCTTGTTGCATCGACATCGGCAACGGTGGTGAGTGACTTGTCAATTGATGCAAAACATAGCTATATTTTAGTTTAATGCAAATTCATTTGTATTGTTTGAATGCAAATGTAGTGATATGAATGCAAGTGTAGCTATATTTTAGTTGGATGCAAGTGTAGCTATTTAGTTGAATGCAAGTGTAGCTATATTTTAATTGAATGCAAAATGTAGTGATATGAATGCAAGTGTAGCTATATTTTAGTTGGATGCAAGTGTAGCTATTTAGTTGAATGCAAGTGTAGCTATATTTTAGTTGAATGCAAAATGTAGTGATATGAATGCAAGTGTAGCTAGTATATCAAAATTTAGCAATATTTTAGTTGAATGCAAGTGTAGCTATTTTTTAGTTGAATGCAAAATTGTGCATGCTTATTTATGATCTACGCTTATTTGTGTGATCGTTTTTTAATTGTTCCAATAGGAAGAGGAGATGGATGTTGAGGAGGAAGAGAACCGAGATCGTAATGAGGATGTCGAAGGGGAAGAAGAAGATGACAAGTATTTGCCCGATGATGATGATGATGAGAACTCTCATGACCATAATGACACCATGTCCGAGGATGATATTCTAGGCAAAGAAACATTGGATATTAGTTCGGGAGAAGATAGAGTAAGTGCCAAATCAAAGAAGAAACCAAAAGAATGCATAGAGAATTCCCCCGCTTGGGAGCATTTTGTGAAGGTGATGGTGATCACGAAAGAAAATCCAGAAGGGCCTGAGGAGTTAAGGGCAAGGTGCACCCATTGCACTAAAATATTTATGTATAAGCAAGGTTCAAGCACCTCAAGCCTTAATAGGCATTGGAAAAAATGCAAGCACCGCTTAAGGAAAATTGAGAGGGTAAAGATCCAGAAACGTCTTTCATTCAAGCCAATCAATACTAGTCGAAATGCCCCCATGGGAGATGTTGGGTTTGAGTAAGCGATCATTAAGGAGCTCATTTGTAAGATGATAATGGTCCATGAGTACTCATTCAGGATGGTTGAGCATGAGTGGTTCAACATTGTGATGAAGTATTTGAATCCACTCTATGAATCCATTGGCCGAAAGGCAATCCGAGCTGAGTGCTTGAGGGTTTACAAGAAAGCAAAGGAGGTGCGTAAATTAGCACTCAAGGATGTGGAGTATATTAGTCTCACTACAGATTTGTGGACTAGCAATCAGACTTTATCTTATATGTGTGTGGTGGCACACTATATAGATGCTAATTGGATTATGCAAACCTGTGTGCTTGCTTTCATGGAGTTGGACCCACCGCATAGTGGACATGTCATTGCGGATGCTCTGTGGGATTGTGTGAGAGAATGGAAGATAGAGAACAAGGTAATATCCATCACACTAGACAATGCATCTAATAATGATGTGGCTGTTAATGATTTGAAGGCAAAGTTTGAGTTCCGAAATTACCCAAATTATGAAGAAATGTATTTCCATGTTCGGTGTTGTGCACATATCATCAACTTGGTGGTGCAAGGTGGAACAGCTTGTATGAACACTTTGTCATCAAACTTAAGGGAGACGGTGAAGTACTTCAAGAAGTCTACTTCTCGCATGCACTCGTTTGTTGGGATTTGTCGAGATTTGGATCTCCAAGTCGGTGCTCACTTGACACTAAATGTTTGTACAAGGTGGAGTTCAACTTACAAGATGATAGAAACCGGCTTCCATACAAAGTGGCACTAAAAGAGTATGCCAAATCTGATCCAAACTACAAGTGGCTGCCACGTTTTTTAGATAAAGGGCTTTTATTACTTAAAAGGTTTAAGCATTTCACCCGGCCTCTCCATAGCTAAGATGCACACAGCCAACAATTCACCAGTACTCAAAGCGGTATCCAGAAACTAAAAAACAAAAGGCGAATTACATATCAAAATGAGAAATTGTAGATCCGCCTAAGATGCTGGTAGGTCTATCCGGAGTCTATGTTGCCACCCATGCCGGGAGAATAACTCCCTGGCCACAGCCTCCAGTCTCGACGCCACCTCCAAAAATAAGTCTCGGTGCTCCACACGCTGCAGGTTCGACCATGCTCGAAGCGTCGCTGTGCACCGGTAAATAACCTGCATAAGAGAAGTATTTTTAGCATTAAAAACCTTGTCATTCCTACATAGCCATAGCGACCAAATAACAGCAATCGCGCCCACCCTACTGAAAAGTTTAAACCTAGGATCCACTCCGTTTAACCAATTGCCAAAAATGTTAGCAACAGTACTTGGTGGATGTAAGGTAGAACCTATCTGGATGGCTGACCATATAGACCCGGCGAACTCGCACTGAAAGAATAAGTGTGTAATGGTCTCGTCGTGTTGACAGAAGACACAATTTTTACTTCCATGCCAATTGCGTTTGGCAAGATTATCTTTGGTAAGGATTACTCCTTGACGTAGATACCACGCAAACACCTTTGTTTTTAGTGGTATCTTCATCTTCCAAAGTTTGTTATTGTTCTTGCTATCGACTGGAACTTCAGGTAGGATTAGTGCCCTATACATAGAATCAACCGAGAATGTACCATTCTTCGTAAGATTCCGTTGAAATTTATCTGGACCTTCCGTCAGTTGGATTGAATCCAAGCGCACAAGCAAAGCATCCCAAGATGCTTGTCTAGTTCCAAGTAAACTTCTTCTGAATGAAACATCTAGTGGGTAAGTACCTAGCACCTTCGCGATTGTGTCGCTTTTGTTTCGTACAATAGAATATAGAGCTGAGTATTGTTCTTTGAGTGATGATTGGCCTAGCCAAATATCCTCCCAGAGACGAATTTCCGATCTATCCCTAATTGAGAAAGATCCATGTGGCAAAAAGAACTGCTTTGTAGCCATAAGGCCTGCTCGGAAGTGTGAATCGCCAGGTTTCCAAAGAACCTGAGAGACAGCTTGATCTCCAACATATTTTCTCCTAAGGAGGGTTTGCCAAACTCCATCTTCAAAAAGAAGTTTAAATAGCCATTTACCTAGCAAGGCTCTGTTCTTGACCTCAAGGTCATGAACACCTAGCCCTCCTTGGTCTTTAGGGCAGCAAACCACACTCCATTTAGTCAGTCGATATTTTTTCTTCTCACAATCTCCTTGCCAAAAGAATCTAGATCGGAAATAATCCAATGTTTTAAGACACCTTTAGGCAGTTGGAAGAATAAGATCATATACAGTACCATGTTCGTTAGTACCGAGTTTATGAGAACCAATCTTCCACCCAGAGATAGGAGTTTTCCTTTCCAGCTATTTAAACGTAATTGAAGCCTTTCCTCCACCTTTTTCCATTCAGAATTTGTAAGTCTCCGATAATGAATCGGAATACCCAAATAGTTGATAGGAAATTGTCCTTGCTCACAGCAAAAAAGCTCAGCATACAAGGCGGCATTTTCACATGCCCCACCAAAGCAAAACAATTCACTTTTATGGAAGTTAATCTTAAGACCCGAAAGTTGCTCGAAAGCTGACAAAATCAACTTGAGGTTACGAGCTTTTTCGATGTCATGCTCCATAAAAAGAATTGTATCGTCGGCATATTGAAGAATCGATAATCCACCATCGACAAGATGGGGAATCACTCCTTCAATGTGACCCTCAGTTTTAGTGCGTTCAATCAAGATAGCCAACATATCCGCCACTATATTAAATAGTATTGGCGAAAGCGGGTCACCCTGTCTGAGGCCTTTTTTCGTTTGGAAGTATTTGCCAGTGTCATCATTGAACTTAATGGCTACACTTCCTCCGGAAACAAAGGAATTAATTAACGCGCGCCATTCTGAAGAGAAACCTTTCATCCTGAGGGTCTGCTGGATGAAAGACCACTTAACTTTATCATAAGCTTTCTCAAAATCAATTTTAAGAATTACCCCGTTCAACTTTTTCCTATGCAGTTCATCGACTGTTTCATGTAGGACCGCAACTTCATTAAGGATGTTGCGACCTTTCATAAAAGCCGTCTGAGACGGATGAACCACATGATCTGCCACAGTGTTCAGTCGAATCGTCGCCGCTTTGGTGAATATTTTAAAACTAACGTTAAGGAGGCATATAGGTCTAAATTGTTGGATCCTTTCTGCCTCGTTAACCTTAGGTAACAAAATTATTTCACCAAAATTGAGAAGAAACAACTCTAATTGTCCTTTGTGATGACAGGCGAACAATTGGAGCAAATCGGCCTTGATAACATCCCAAAAGTTCTGATAAAACTCGGCCGGGAAGCCATCAGGATCAGGAGCTGTATTATGTTTCATTTGGAAAACCACCTTTCTCACTTCCTCCTCTGAATAGGGTTTAGTAAGAAGGCTATTTTCCTCTTCTGAAACCTGGGGTATGTCCGCTGTTCGGGACTCATCCAAGGAGAAATTACCTTCCTCTGGAGCACCGAACAGGCCTTTATAGTAATTTGTAATGTACGACTTTAGCTGTTCATGGCCCTCAATCGTTTTCTTCATCCTGGACCAGAGAATGAATACGCTTTTTCCTGTGTCTGCCATTGGCAATAATATGGAAATAGCGAGTATTCGAGTCTCCTTCTAGAATGAATTGGGCCTTGGAACGTTGATACCATTTTAACTCCTCCTCGCGCAGTAGTTTCGCTATCTGTGCATTAAATTGGCTCTTTAGCTCAATTTCTTGCGCAGACAGTAACCGAACTTCTGCTAATGCTTTTAGAGCGTCGATTATCGAGGAAAGTCGTACTTTTTCTTTTTTAAGTAAACCGGTAGTATGACGATTCCAACCAACGAGGTGAGTACGTAAAGCACGTATCTTGTTATTCCACCGCTAGATAGGCGTATCACCCGTCACCGGTAATTCCCAGATTCTTTTAACCATCTCATGGAATCCCTCACGGTGTAAGCAACCAAGTTCAAACTTGAACCGTGGTTTACACTGCAATCTAGGCACTCCAGTGGTCAATAGAATGGGAGCATGGTCCGACAAACACTCAATATGTTCTAGAGCCCGTATCGACACCAATGGGAACCTATCTTCCCATTCAGAATCCATCAGTACACGGTCTAGTTTCTCGTATGTGGGTTCAGGTAGGGAATTAGCCCAAGTAAACTGTCTCCCCACCATCGTTATCTCTCTTAAGTTCAAGCTGTCAATGACTGCGTTGAACAAAAGAGGACAACGGTTGTCGAACTGACCCTTACTTTTCTCGAATGGAAACAGTAGCATATTGAAATCCCCACCA
This sequence comes from Poa pratensis, assembly GCA_947311845.1. Classification (NCBI taxonomy): domain Eukaryota; kingdom Viridiplantae; phylum Streptophyta; class Magnoliopsida; order Poales; family Poaceae; genus Poa; species Poa pratensis. The sequence continues at coordinate 309,934 of CAMZMU010000062.1, forward strand.
ATGAGCAAAGGGTACGGGTTATCTTTTGCCAAGTTTACCATATCACAGAGAAAAGAGGTCTTAGCCACTTCCTGAGCTGGCCCATACACGGCGACAAGACTCCAAGTGAAGTTATCGGATTTATTACGGATGTGCATTTTGATATGAAAATCGCCATCCGTAACCTCCAATACTTCCATGGTATCAGTCCTGATGCCTAGTAAAATGCCTCCGGAACGGCCATGAGGGGCCGCGAGTACCACTCAAACTCTAAACCGCCCGAAACACGGTTCAAGAGAGATTGTGAGAACTCACGTTTACCAGTCTCAGAAATTGCTAAGAAATCCAAATTATGGTCCCGAATACAATCCGCGAAATGCAAGTGTTTGGCCAGGTCACCAAAACCTCTGCTATTTGCAAACATGCCCTTCATCGGGAAACCGTGGGGGATTTGGATAACTTGGTCCGTTTCCGGGACATGTTGGCTGTAGATTTAGATTTTCGACCGGATGCTTTTAGCTCATATAATGAACTCAAGCCGTCGTCATCCAAACCACCATCCAACACTTCACCAATTAGATGAGAAATAAGCTGACCATCTAATGTGGCAATCGCTTCATCCTCATCATCATAGGTGGAAGACAACCCAGTCGAGACTTTAGGAATAACCGTGAGACGGTCAAATTCCATATGTCTCAAGACATTAGTTGAAACATGAACTTGAGATTGATTATTACCAAGCGTAAGACCTACACTACTTAGTTTCGAATGAATTGAATGCGGCGAAAAAGAAAGAAAAGATTTCGAATTCGCATCCATACCAGAATAGTCCAAGTTACGCGCCGCCTTACGACGCATAGCCTTCGTCATGGAATCCTCGTCGGTGACGGAAGCTCCATCCCCATCCACCCCGAACCTGTCGCTGCGACGGGCCGGAGGAGTGGATGGCGTGACGATACGTCCCTCCCCACGCGTAGCCCTCGGTGTAGTAATGACATGGGGCGGCGTGGGTGAAGAAGCATCCACCCCAGCCATCACCACCGTACCGAGCTGAGCCTCGCGAGGCGAGTGGGCCTGTGTCGGAGACGAGGCCACACTCGTCGAAGCAGTGATAGGGGTCAGTCCATCCACGGGAGGCTGCGGCGAAGTAGAAGCCCCCCTGGAGACAAACCCCTCGCTGCCAACCAGGTGCGCCAGGCCTTGCGCGACGCCCCCAGCAACTGGACCACTGTCCATTGCCGTGAGCACCCCCGAAGCAAGCGACCCAAGCCCATCGACCGGAGGAGGCGAGGTCGAAGTCGCAGCCCCCTCCCGGCCCAGCTTGGCGACTGCTGGAGAACCGGCTCGTCCTCCGATCACAGCACCACGGCCCAGCCCATCCCTAGCTGCAGCTCGAGCATGGCTGCAGTCCGCCGGCCAAGGCCCAGCATCAGCCGCTGCGGCTCCCGGCCTAGCGAAGCCGCCAGGGGAGTGCAGCCCATTGGAGCCAACGGCACCATCCCCAGCAGCGATGAACGCCGGCACTGACTCCGGCGTGGTACGCAGCAGTCTCGGCGAGGTACGACTAATCCTCTCCACAATCTCCCGTCCTCTCGGAGTGCTTGGACATGCATTGTACGGGGTGATAGCCATCACGGAACCAACATTAGCACCGGGTGTAGCGGATTTGTTAGCACTCGATGACTCGGACGGTGTACTACCATCAAAATCCATGTTGTTGGCGAGAGACCCATCGGTGTTGAACTGACCCAAAGGAACCTCCATGCCATGCTCATTACCCTCCTCATCATCGGTGTCATCACTCTTATGACGCCAAAAGAAGGGCACAAAGTTGGCACAAAGTGGCTGCCAAGTGAGGATGAATGGAAAATGTTTCAACTTATTAAGCCTATTCTGTACTCTTTGTCTCAAGTGACTACGGCGTTTTCGGGCTCATTGTATCCCACGGCGAACATATTCTACCCCCATATTGTGAGTATTAAAATTTCATTGGTGGAAGCCATGAACCACAAGAATGAACTCTATAGGAAGATGGGAAAAGCGATGATGGAGAAGTTCAACAAGTATTGGGAAGAAAAGAACAATGTCATGGTGCTTGCTACAATCCTAGATCCAAGGTACAAGTTGATGTATATGGAGTGGGCCTTTGAGGAGTTCTATGATGTGGAGAAGGTTAAAACGGAAACGGAGAATGTGCACAAGGAGTTGTACACTTTGTTTGAGAAGTTTGATAGTGAAAAGAAGCAATCAAAAAAATGTGCCCCATCATCATCCAAGTCTCTCATGTCAAATAATTCAATGCCCTCATCAAATGCCAAATTTCACTCTTGGCGACCCAACACCACACCAAAATCATCAAAGAGTGAATTGAGAAACTACCTAGATGATAGAGCTGAAGATAATGAACCCGGATTTGACTTGCTTAATTGGTGGAAAGTGAATTCACTTAGGTACCCGGTGTTGGCAATGATGGCAAGACGGTTCTTGACTATTCCGGCTAGTTCCATGTCTTCGGAATCAACTTTTAGCACCGGTGGAAGGGTTTTAGATGACTATAGAAGTTCTCTAAAACCGGTTATGGTCGAAGCTTTGGTGTGTGGTGCAAGTTATATTAAGGTCGCGCATAGTGACTTGAATGTGATAGTATGTTTCTCATCTCCTTCTCACATTGTCAACTATCTTGTTTCATTGTCATACAATGTAAAATGCATGGCTAACTTTCTCATATTTAGGAGAGGGATATGAATGATGCGGACGAAGATGTGGAGACCATCGTGTTACCTAAAGACATGGTGAATAGCAACTAATGGTAAATATATATTCTCCATCAAGCTTGATTTTTGTTACTATGTGATATGAGCAAAACGTGCACCTAACTATTTCTCTCTTTCTCTATTGTAGACTCTACTGACGTCGATGCACGTCGAGTCCCATGCAAGGAGGATCCCTCCTCTAGTCTCAATCGCCGGCATGCATGTACGCAAACCCATCAAACGATGGGCCTAGACATTGCATTACAGTAAATTGGTCTACCACATTTAACTTAGTCTCTTGGAGGCAGACTAAGTTCACATGTATCGAATCCACAAACTCCCTCACAACACTCCTTTTAGCTGGATCATTCAACCCCCGAGGGTTCCAGCTCAGGATTTCCGGGTTACAATCCATAACCAGATTGTAATAACACCAACACCAACGGAGGGCACTCAGTGTGCGCAAATCTCCACGCTGCCCTCCAAGTTCAGCTCACCGAATTCCGGCATAGTCTGCCGAAAAGCCCTGCGATCACGCGCAGGTCTTCATCACGGAGCGGGGAGTCGAATGTGTGCTTAAGCTGGAGCAGCGCTTCGTCGTCAACTGACAGCTCGCTAGGTGAGATGCCTAATGCTTTCAGAAGAACAGCGTCCGCTGCCGAAGCCTTTCTGGATGCTCGTGGGATCGAGGCGCTCAACTCAGCAGTCCTTGTGTGCCTCCGCGGTGTGAAGGGTTCCGCCTCGGCCCTGAGCTTGGAGGACAACTCGATTTCGTGCAGCAGAGGTGGCGCCAACGTTCTCAGAAGTGATGCGCCGAAGGTTTTGATCCTCCAAGTGCCACCGTGTCTTGTCCCTCTTCAGTTACCGGGGTTAGCTGCATCTCATCGTTGGGCTCCTGCGCATACGACTGGAGGGGGGCGCAGGTCCAAGGCTAGAAAAGCAATTCGAGCCCGGGTCCTCTTGTCCCAACTCGTGAGGCCCAACATCTGCCGCGGAAATTCCATCAGAGAGAGAAACCGGGAAAAAAGCCATCTCGGATCCCCCCCTGGCCGAGGAATCCCCAGTCACACTCTGCATATCCTCCAAACAGTCCCCATCAGGTGACACGTGTGAACTCCCGACTGGTCCAGACTGGGGGGAGCTCCTTGTCCCCCGATTGATATGTGATGGGTGACTACGATTAAAATCATCTAAGAACCAATAAGAAATCGTCCCTTTTGAAATAATGAGACGAGATTTGGCCATGTCACTTCCTGCACCAAATTGGCCCTAGCATTGGCTTCGCCGGAGAGGGGAAGCTGGGAGAGGGAAAAGTAGTGGTAGAAAGGGTCTGTATCCTCGGGTTCGTCGAGCTGAAGCCCGTAAGAGCCTCTGATGGATTCTGACGGCGAAGAGGAAAACAACCAAATTCTGGCTTACTGGGGTGGCTATAGAGGGGAATGGGACTGGTGCGAGACGTTGGAACAGCTTGGGTGCCCTTTTTATAGCGGCGAGGCGACTCACCATGGGCGCGGTACACCGAGGCGTTATCGATCAAGCTGGCGAGCGATTGGGCCCTAGCGCGGCGCTACAGAAGCTCTGACGAACGTGAGAGACAGGTCCGGAGCGAGGTGAGCGTGGTAAACGGGCAGAGCGAGCTGCACATGGTGGGGTCGATGTGGTAGCAAAAATGCTCGTCCGAGGGCTAGCATCACTATGGGGCACGAAATGGGGTCGTCTTGGAGGGGTGTGTGTGCTCGAACATGGAGACGGGCAAATTTCTGCTAGGCACATACTGAATTTCAATCCAACGTGGTCATCGTGGGTTGGGCATGCATGGCAGCACCCATTCTTGACAGGCGTGAAAATCTCTTTTTGCTAGAGCGGGTTGTCGGGAGGCGAACATGGCGAAGCGCCTAGGGAACTGGCGACCTCGTACAGGACATGTCCTAATGGCATGTCCGTTCTAGGTGAGAGAGAGAAGCAAGGGAGAGAGAGGGCTAGCTAGGGTCACTGGTGTGTCGGGCCTGTGCCCTAGAGCCACTCTGACAACCGACCACTGTTGAATGGATTGGGTGAGAAAGGATTGAGCGAAGGTTGAACTTTGGAGAATTGTCATCTTGGCCATGTTTTGGGCAATCTTTAACTTGAAAATTTAGTACATAACTGAAAAGGGAGAGAAATGCATGTGGGGTGCAGATGGTTAGGGTTACCGCTGGGGATTTTTGGGTATTTTTCTTCCTATTTTTGAATTGTGTTTGAACAAGATTTTTAAATCTTTCCAAACTGTTTGCTTGAATGAATTTTGAAACTTTAACTTGACCAAGTGGGGTTTTTTAGTGGATAGTTTTGAAATACTATTTAGAACTTTGGTTGAATTTCTCAAGATTTTCAGTTTCTATTTGTACGTTGAATAATAGATTTTCTATTTCCTCTATTTTCAAAAATAAGGAAAACACTTATGAAAATATCATCATTAATTTTATTTTTGGAGGTGAAGTGAGACATTATATTATGGACCTCATTTATTATTTTTAATAATTTTATATTATAGAAATAATAAGTTGTTTTTTTAGAAAGTAGTGTTTTAGGGTTAAAAGACAGGAAATCTTTTAAATAGGGATTACATTGGAAAATGGGGCAAAAATGCATTTTTAAGCTAATCCCACACTTGTCAAGGTCAATACCACCTTTCGGGTGTCACACAAAAAAGTTGGGGTTTTTCACTTACAAGACAAGCAAAAGTCAAATGGAGGCAAAAGAATCAATAACACGAAATGCAACACAAAAGCTTTTGTTGGCTCCAAAATCTCCTCCTAATTATCTTAGTCATTCATGTTACAAAATATGCGACTTGGCAGTCGCTTATGAGGGGAGAAGATGTGGAGGGCAGGTTTTTTTTCTCCTTTCGAGTTATATCTTAGTTTCAAATTGTAGCCTGTTACTCTTCTATAGATTGATTAGTGTTCAAAGAGAGAGAGGCTTTTCGGCACCTGGGAGCATATGCTCCCGGTTTTTATAATGCGTTCTGAATGTATTTTGAAATGTTAAAAATATTTCGAAGAGAAATTCCGTGTGTACATCTCAAAATTCAATTTTTCTCACAAATTTGCTTCACGAAAAACAGCTTTTGACGAGACATATTTTTTTTTGCCTTTCTTTACACATACCATAAAAAATATCGGTTTTCTGAAAATTTGACATGCGCACATAGAATGTCGAGATGTATGAGCCATATTCGTGTTCGAAAGTTTTTGATATTTCAGAATGTTGCTTCCGGTGGCAGGATATTTTTTTTTGTTTTTACATTATTTTGTGTTTACCTGTTGTCACATTTTCCCCTTTACCCCTTGGCGCCAGGATAACTTATTTTATCAAAGAGAGATAGAGAGAGAAAATTGAAAAATGACAGTCACGTCGATGCTTTGACCGAGCGCTCCATGGCTTCTATAAAAGTAGCGCCTCCTGCCTCTCACTCCAACTCAAGAAACCTCCCTCTCCAGTCTCCACCCAACCAAGTTGAGGCATGGTACTCTCTGCCGTCTGTCAAATAGGTAAGATGTATACATGGCAAAACTGCATGAATATGAGCCCCCCTCAGCTGATTGATGAAGACAACACCAGATCGACACCCCGACGTCGTCCTCCAGCATTGGAGCACGAGCAGAGAAAATTGTCGGCCGCCTCCAGTCGTTGCTCACCTTAGACCGATACCGACTTGAAAATACCGGCTTCATGCGATGCGCCATAAAGGCTGTAGCGTTTGCCGTAACAAGTACCGAAGAACAAAGAAGATTATGGGTGAACACCTTTGCAAGAATGGGTTCACGCCATTGTACCACCGTTGGGATTTCCATGGTGAGTCAAAACCAAAACGTGCAAGAGAGAATGAGGCGGGGCAGAGAACACAGAGTCAGCGCACGGGAGAATTTGGTACTGGGTTTGGCGACTGCTTAGATGACTTCCTTAATGCACATGAGCTTGAAAATCTAGCTGTAGAGGAGGAGACACAGGAGGAGGCGGAGCAAAGCACCAAGAAGTACTAAGATACTTTGTTTGCAACATAGAAACCCCTTCACGCGTATACAAAGTTTTCTCAACTGGATGCCATCGCATGACTAATGGCCTTCAAGTCCGACTATAACTTGTGCAAAGATGGCTTCGATCAGCTTCTGACCGTCGTTGCCAGCCTTCTGCCAGAAAAACACCTGTTGACGAAGAACATGTACGAGTCGAACAAAATTCTCGGTGCACTCATATGAGTAGATAGATTGTTGTTCAAAGGGATGCATGTTATTCAGGAAAGAACATGCGGAACAAAAGTACCGTGTCAAGTGCAATTCCTCTAGGTATCTCGAGGTCAACACCGGTAATGGTCAGAAGAGGCAGCTCGAAGTTGCCGAAAAGATCCTCTGGTATCTTCCATTCATACCAAGAATCTAACGGCTTTATATGACCGAGAAATCCGCCCAACAAATGAGATGGCCCACACAAGGGAATAGATACCGTCCTACGAGATACATCTGTCGGATGGTGAAGCATGGCAGAAGTTCATTGAAAATTATCCGGATAAAGCGGGCAACCTGTTTAGTGTTGTAATTGGAATATCAACCGATGGGTTCAATTCATTGGTATGATGGTTGCAACATATAGCTGTTGGCCCATGTTCGTTATTACCATGAATCTCCCCATGGCGTCTGCATGAAATGACATAACATGTTCCTATCGCTGATAATTCTAGGGCCGAAATACCCGGGGAAGAATATGAGCGTGTACATGGAGCCGCTGGTGGATGACTTGCTCGTAACGATGGGGTGCGAACATACGATGCCATAACAAAGAAGCAATTCGATATGTATGTTTGGTAACACACATGGGAAGTGGCCTTGCCCTGTGTGTGCTAGGAGGCTTTGAGTTTCTTTTGGCTGAAGAAGGGTGGCAAGTATAGCTGCTTTGACGAACATCGACAGTTCCTTGCTCCAGATCATGAATTCAGGAGAGACAAAAGGAGGTTCAAGAAAGGCGTTGTTGTCGACCACGCCACTAGTAATATAAATATCAGTGTCATGACTCTTCTCCGACACGCCACTAATGACATTTCGAAAATTAAAAAAATAATAGCTGCCATTATTGAATTTAACAGCAGCAGTAATAAAAATTATAAACCAGTAGCACATGACAGAACAATAACCAGTAGCACATAATTATTGACTAGTAGCATAAAACTTGACATTCATCAACTAATTAAGTATTACTTTTTTTTTTGAAAGGAAAGCGGTGGGGGAAGCCCCCACAGCGAGTTTTTTAAAATAATATAAGATCCCAAATTCGCGTCCGTGAGGACTTGAACCTGGGTGGCTGGGTTGTACATCTACTCCGCTAGCCAAGTGAGTTGGGCTCACTTCTTAACTAATTAAGTATTACTAACTAGCTAGCTCTCATCATTCGCAAAAAAAACTCTCATCTTCATCTCTGGTACACAATGATGCCGTCATCAACAGCTCTGGGGTCATGATCGTCAGAGTCGAAAGTGTCGGAGTTGTCGGGGTGCCTGTAGAGGAAGTAGATGTACACCTCACCTTGATCGAGATAGAACGTGCACCTCGTCATGGGTTGCATCTCGTACGCGTCTGCAAGTTCTCCCCTAGCAGGGCCACTGAAATATGTCTGGCCATACTCGTTGGTGACAAGAACTCTGTAACTTCGGGTGGGCACTGTCAGCTGCACCAGGATGACCTCAAATGTCCGGTGGTCACTAATGACAACGTTGCCATGCTCCAAAAAGTCACGTCTGGCCCCGTAGGGGATGATCTGAGAAAAACAATAATTAGACATTTTTGGGCTGTAACTTTTGAACAATTTTGGCACTTCGTGTTGAATTAAAACGTACCGTTCTAGTTCGAAAATCTTCTTGGAGAACCATGCCAAACTTCTTATTCTTGCATTCGGGGTAGCCACAACGTTCACACACGTCCATTTCCTGCTATAGTTCATTGCATAATCTATTATATACTAAAAGCAATATACGGATGTCTAATAGAGCCACCACGTTGAGCCACATCATCTAAATTGTATAGACTATTAGATGTATAATTGATGGCTATGATCTATCGGACTCAAAACTCACAGTGAAATTACCCATGTATATATGCCATTGTGTAAGACGCTGTTCTCCCCTAACCCTAAGATAATCTATTTTCTTGCCTGTATCTCTTCTATCCCGTGCGGCTGGAAACAAACCGCGCTCGCCGTCGCCATGATCGCGATTACGCTCGCAAACAATAGGGTGTCTCTAACTCACAATCGATTGAGAACTAACTAAGTTCTCAATCGGGTGATGTCAGCAGATTAAGCCAGCCGTTGGAAACGGCCCAATACATCTCCACTTGCGTGTTTGTTTTGTTTGTTGGGCTTTTGTTTGTTTTCGTCATTCTGGTGTTGTTTTTTGGGCTTTTAGTGGGCCTTTAGTAGCCTCTTTGTTTGTTTGTTCTCCACAAGATCCAGCACAACCAGACCAACTTGTACGACAAGAAACACATCGCACGGAGCTCTATCTCCACAAAGAAACATTTGCAAAAAAACCCTCGAAATAAACTTACAGCAAAAGCAAAACCCTAACCACGCTCTCGTTCCTGTTCCCAAAGCTCGATACCATTGTTCTACTTCCATGGCAGATTCGAATTGAGGTGGGAGGATCGATCCATTCTTCCATGGGAGAATCGAGTTGGGGCAGAAGTAAGATCGATCCATTCTTCCATGGAAGAACTGAGATCGGGGGAGAGATAATCCATGAAAAAAGAAAAGAACAGCTCGAATCAACGAAAGAGGGAAAAGAAGAGATGGCGCAGAATCAAGGCAACAATGGTTTCAGAGGGAGGACGTACCACGGTGAGTTCCATCTTCAAGCCAGCGTATCCCCACCCCTGTCCACGATGGTTATCTCTTCTGCTTCTATTTGCCACCAAGAAAATCTCTAGTTCTTTCCAACACAAACCTGACAAGAGTACTGATCAGTAACTCTGAACCAAAAAACACAATGTAGGGAATTTGGATGAAGACGACAGCATTATTGGAACCCAGGTTTGTGACTAGGAAAAAATGAAATTCAAGCTGCATATGAAAATGAATTACATTGGATGACTAATTTGTCGAAACACAAAATCTGTACCTATGCAGATTCCCTCATTTTCAGGTCACGGATACACATTCCAGTGTGGACAAAACATACAACAAACAGGATCAAGTTCAAATGGGATTTTCAATCAACAATACTTGCAAGCTACGGAGCAACCTGGCTATCAAAACAGCCTGCAAACCAGCAGCACAAGCTATAACCAGGTAAGAAGTGAAAATTCTGGTTTTACCTTTTGTTGATCACTATGGCCAGAATTGTGGAACAACATGAGCGCCATCATTCCCGGCTTTAGTTTGCAGTACGTATATAACTCCAGCCAGCCATCTTTGAATCGCAACCCTCCCCGACAGCAAAATTGGCTTCAGTTACAAACATCAAATTTACCACGCACAAACGCAAGCTTCCCCCAGTTGGCGGCGCATCAATCACTGGCACAAGAAGCTACTTTGTTTTATCACAAAAGAAATGAAAAACAAAACTGACAGTACAACAAATGACTGCAGCTCTAAGAGTAAAAAAGAAAATAATGATACGACAAAAGCTGGGACCTCAACAATAAAATCATTTTACTAAAAACAAATTATTTAGATGATAAGATTTTACTTGCAATTTCTCACCTCCATTTTCTTTTTTCTTTGCAGATGCTCAGCAACCAGTCCTTTGGCAGTACAGCGTACCCATTTCCAACCTATGAAGATGAACTTAGTGTAAGTAAGTCGATCATATGTATGAAGGTTTGCAAAAATAACTTAAATTGACACATTGACAAAACCCTTTAAATATTTTGCAGCTGATGAACATGTCGTACACAGAAATGCTAATGTCAACTGATAACCTTTCATCATCACAGGTGTATATTTTTAAAAACTCGATAATTAAAAAATGTCGAAAATTTCAATTCATAGTTTACTAGTCTCACATGTTTCCAACCTTTTTGTCAGCAGGCATACTTCAATCATGCCAACAATGCATTCACAGAACCTATGGGACTAGAGGTACAGTAAATTGTAAACCATTCAAACACAAAAAATGGGTGGTTCTCAGGTTTTCATTACAAACAAAAAACCACATTTAATTTTGCAGAATCAAACATTCATGATAACTGGAAGGCATGCAAGTCCAGGACCAGCTCCTGAAAGTGAGGATGATGAAGAAGAAGATGATCAACCAATATTTGGAGAAGAAGATGAAGAAGTTGGCAACACTAGCAATATTGATGACTGGCAGACTGATAACAATGCAAACAGGCCTGATGACGACATTTCAGATGTTGTTGATGCAGATTATTCTGAAAGTGACAATAGAGATGAAGCAGCAGCTGAAAAGCAAGGCAATACAAGACAAGAACCAGTGGCTGATCAAAACAATGCACACGTGGATATCCAAGTTGAAGAAGATGTGGAGCAACTAACACCAGAAGACATACGCATATTCCTTGAGAATGAGAATGTAACTGCTTCTCAAAGCTGCAGCCAGGAAGTCAGGAATAGTCATGCTCCTCACATGGATATGGTGTTCCCTACAGAGGTTGCTGCCTACAATTTCTACAACCAGTATGCAGGAATTTGTGGCTTCTCTATTGTTAAAGCATTCAATTACAAAGGAAAAAACACAGGAAATGAGGTTGGCAGTAGGCGGACATACAAGTGCAACCGGTCTGGGAAGGTTGTTGAGCAAGAAGTCCTAGAACAGAGAAGGAAGAAAAGGCAAGAGAATAAACAAAAGAGAACAGGTACAGGCCCCCCAAGAACCCAAGAAAGAGGAACAGGAACACAATCCAGATAACAGGATGTAAGGCAAAAATGACTGTTACTTTGGTGGATGGTAAATTTGTCGTCACAAATGTTGTGTTCGAGCACAATCACCAATTGAGCCCTTATGATGAGACTAAATTTCTCAGATCACACAAACATATGACGACGAAGAGAAGTTATTCATCAGAACGTTCACGTCGGTGAAGCTGCCAACAAGAAAAATAATGGCAATTCTCACATATCTGAGGGGAGGCAAACCAAAAATGTACCATACAGCAAGAAAGATGTGAGCAACGAGATGACATCTATACGGAACGAGAACAACACCAACGACCTGATGCAGGTCCTTGCCTATTTCAGGAAGCGTCAGTCTGAAGATCCAAGGTTCTACTACGCATTCAAATTTGCTCCTGGCAGTAACAACAAGACACAGTGCATATTTTGGGCTGACGGATACTCTAGACAGATGTATGACCTATATGGTGACTGCTTGAGTTTTGACACCACCTACAAAACGAACAAGTATAACCTTCCTTTCGCACCATTTGTTGGCGTCAGTGGCCATGGACAAAACTGTCTATTTGCTTGTGCAATGGTGCACAACGAGACTACAGACACGTTTCAGTGGTTGTTTGGCACCTTCGTACATTGCATGGGTGGGAAGCATCCAAAGACAATAATTACCGACCAATGTGTGTCGATAGGAACGGAATTAGGTTGGTTTTCACAAACAGCAGACACCGAAATTGCTTCTTCCACATAAAAAGAAGGCACAAGAAAAATGCGGGCGGAGCTTCGCAAGGATACCTAATTTCCATTCTGATTTCTGCGACATCCTACGGAATTCCTTGACAGTCGAAGAATTTGAAACCCTTTGGCCTGAAATGATAGAGACATACAATGTTGGCAACCTCAACTATTTGCAGCTTATGTGGAAGTACCGTGAGAAATTTGTACCTGTCTACTACAAGCAAGACTTCTTCCCCTTCATTCATTCGACTGCTGTAGCGAGGGTACAAATGCAATCTTCAAAGATAATGTTGGATCAACATTCAGCTTGATAAGCTTCCTTGGTGAGTATCAAAAGATATCTGAAAACATTGAGGAAATGGAGGGGAAAGAAGACTGTTACAAGAACAACAGATCCATACTACCGCCTACAAACAGAGCTAGAACTGCAAGCAGGACGACTGTACAACAGAAAAATATTCTACAAGTTTCAGAGACAAATTATCTTTTCAACTAAACTGCATGTCGACGAGGTGCATAAGCATGAAACTTATGTAGTTTATAAGTCTCAGATGCTCCAACTGAAAGATTTTAGATCAAGAAAGTACCTAGTTTCTGTGAACATGCAAGAACAAGATTTTACTTGCATTTGTTGCAAATTTCAGAAGGATGGAATAGTTTGTGCTCATATACTAAGGGTGCTCACCCATCTTAACATGTCTGAGCTCCCTGAGAAATACTACATTGCAAGATGGAAGCCAAAGGACAAGAAAGACATTAGGGACAAGCAATTCAACATACCTATTGACCTTACAACAAGCAACAGACACCTCAGATACACTGTGCTGTCGAGAAGGTTGGGCAACATTGCTTCTGAAGGTTGCGTCAAAAACCGTCAGTACTTGTATGTCACCGAAACCTGCAAGGCTATGGAGGAAAGATTGGATGAGATGGCTAAGGAAGATGAAATGGAAGAAAATAAGAAAAGACACACAAGAAGAACAACAATCCCAACAAGTTCAGAAGCTCATCCTGATGGCTATGGGGATAAAATACAAGACCCAGATGTTGCTCCATCAACAGGGCGCCCAAAAAGCTCCAAAAGGCAGAAGACGTTTGTTGAGGAATTGTTTTCAAAGCAACAAATAACTTGCAGTCACTGTGGTTCGCATGAGCACAACTTTGCAGGGTGCCTCAAAAAACACATAGACAAATCAGAGTTCGAAAACAACACACCAAAGAAGAGGAAACCTGCAGGTGAACTATATTAATTTCAAAAAATAGTTTTAAAAAGTCTAAAAATATCAATTGCAAGAACAACCCTACTACTCCTCACTAATTGCTGATTTCTTTTGTGTGTTTGTTTCAGCGAACAAAACAGGACCGAAGCAACCCCGGAAGCAAGCACAGCCGAAAGTTCAGACTCAAAAGAAAACAAAGCAGCAGCGAGCTGAAGCTCAAGCAACAAAGACATTGTAGACGAAAAAATTGAAACGGAAGAAATAGTCTCCTTATTGTTCTGTGCTGCAAAGTTATTTATTGAGATGTTGATGAAACAAAAACAAATTATTCTAGTACTAATGATGATGAATGATCATTTGTCTCAAGAAAAATGAAACGTTGTGATGAATTCCAAGATCAGATTTGTAGAGAATTTACCTTCTTGTTGTAGTTGGAAATGTCATGAGAGAATTTGTTTTCTGATCTTGATTTTGGCTTCAAATCCTGACAAAACATGTATGTAGCGAGGTTTGTTGAAGCAAAATGAACGGACAAAATCATTTTACACAATGACCAAAACAAAAAACGTGAACAGGAGGGCACAAAATACAACTACAACAAACGAAACTGACTTTAAGCAACAACTATAAGTGCGTATTGTCAGTCGATATCTGACAGTCTTACATTTACAAAAAAGGAAAAAAAACACGATAATCGACGAAGTACGAATAACATATGCACTAAAAAAAGATAGTGTAGGGACATTGACATCAATAGTCTCGACTACAAAAAAAGAGAAAATTGTGCAGACTAAGTAGTATATGTCTTCTTATGTCTTCGCAAAATCAAATTTCTGTAGAGCTGGCTTCGTAATGCATTCACAGGTTAGTGATATCTTTTCATTTGTAACTGAACTCCTTGCTCAACTATTTTGCACCTACAAAAAGAACAGAAAGAAATGGATGAAAGCAATCAAATGTGAAGGACACCTTGATAAACATACACATCAAACCATACTTGCAAAACACAAGAACTAACCTAGCTATCGGACCTGCAAACAAGAAACTTTGCATCGTGTTCAGTGTTATGGTCCATCATGATCATGTCATGCCCGTATCTGATGCGAAACAACGGTATATCTGCGCTTGAAAATGAACACTGTAGAGGATTCCTGGGGTCAAACGTTTCCATGAACCTCATGGTGTAAATGCCACAGTCATTTCTGTACATTAAAAAACAAAAACGATTGCATTTAGATGGCAAGAAAATATCAAAATCACAGATAAAAAGATAGATAAAGCAACCTTAGTACAAAAATCCAGTATATAATGAGCACAAGCTAATCAAACTTTTACAAACTGAGGGCTTGAATATGAAACAAAAAGTAATACAGGGAAACTTACAACTAACAAGTACAAGAGGAAAAATAACTTATGGTAGAACTTTATATTTACATACCCAGGCTTTTGCTTGGGGACGTTTGGATATAATCTACCAAAGTTATCAAAGTTAACATCAGCTTGGCCAGATTCGTGCCAAATCTGAATGAAACTGGGAATCTGCACATAACCACCAACAAAAAATGCAACTGGGTTATTAGATATTCAGATACTGCATGAGGAAAAAAAAATCAACTATCAGTATACCATTTTTTTCCAAATATGCCTATGGTAAGTGCTTTCTTCTCCAAAAACGGAATCAAGGAATATGAAGTTTTTCGACTTCAAGTCAACCAGGAACACAAACCAGTGGTCACTTTGTATAGATGGGAACCACAGCTGTTGGATGAAGAAAGAACAACATAGTGAGTTTAGGGGTGTGAACAAAACAACTGAGTATAAGAACAAACCTTTACTTAAAAGAAAAACGCAATTTAAAAATTAAAAAGTTCCATAGGTACCCTATCAGTCTCATTAAGAGGTCTTGCAGACCCAGCTCCTTTAAACGAATCCAGTGCTCTTTTCTTGAAATACAATCGACCCTCCTCATTCTTCCACTTTGCAAGTAGGTATTCCTATATTTTACAAAGACACATTGCCATTTTAACCGCTTAATAACAAGTAGCAAGAAGTAAAAAAATAACAAGGCAATTATTTTGATGGGAATGTTGGGTTAGTTGAAAATGATCTTACTGATACAATATTGAAAAAGTAGTGCTTGCTAGACTCTCTTGGATGTTTATCTTTGAACAATTTCCGGCAGAATGCATTTATAACCCAGGCCTCGACCTTGCCATTCATTTTCATGGAATTCCCCAACTGTTGCATTGAGACCTTGACTTTGTCTATGTTAATTGCCAGTGTACTACAAAAAACAAAAGAAAATGCAATAAAATGGCCCAAAAAAAATAAGTATCTTACATCAAAACAAACTAACAAAACGGTCAAGTACCATCAACTAAAAAAAATGAACAATGTTGTGAGTTTACAAAATAAAGAACTCACGTATTGTGGTCAGGATCATCACACAGAGTTGTTATGGATTCCCACACTTTTTGATGAATTGGCAGCACTGTAACCTTTTGGTTCATGTCATAAGGAGATGTAATAAATTTGCTTCTCTGGATAACCCTTTGAGGTCTCACATTTTCTTTCCCTTCAAAACAAGTAGCATTGCCTAGATACAGTGAAGTGTTGTACATTTCATCTAAGCTTTTGCTCGCTTGGTTTGATGTTACTTTGAAAACTTTCTCTCTGAGAATTTGAACTTCAGGAGACTCCTGTAGAAGGAGCACATTACAAACAAGGAGAAATCTTTGAGAATGTTCGTTTGAATTTGGAGACACAAGCTACCAAACAAGAAAACCAAAACGAAAACCACTCACGTCAGTAGATATTTCAATTAAGTTCCTTGTGTTGGTTTTATTCCCTGCACTGTTAAAATTATCTTCACTACTATCAAACAGCTTGCGGCCAACCAACATTGCTTTGCTGAGGTCCTGCATTATTTCATACAGAACAGAAAAAAGATTTATAAAAATACAATAAATAGAAGTAGAATATAAATCTAGCATCACATGTTAGACTTTGCGCAACAGAAACAACATATTATTACTCACAGGATTTTTTGTGCTTGTTGAGCAAGAATTATTAGACTTGAAGTGTTCTTGGGATGTATAAGCAGCTTCAGGTGAAACCTATTCCATAAAAAAAATTCCAAGAAGAACAAATCAAGAAACCAAACCAACATATCAAAAACACATAAACATACGTAGAAAATATTACTTACCAGATCAACAAAAAACATTCCTGGCATAGTATTCCGTAATGGTGAATTAGTCAGACCTGTTTTGCTTGGCTCATTCTGTGCACACTGAATACTCATTTCGTATTCTCTTCCAGAATGTTTTCCTGTTAGTTAACAGATTTAATTAAAATTACTTCAATAAAACACGTCAGAGCTAGACATAATCAAAACCAAGATATCCCCGTAAAAAAATGACAAGCCAAGCCATCTATCAACGAAGGTACCTGGTGAGTAGGAGTTGAAGGCTTGGTATCATTGGGTGATTCGCATTCCTCTTTATCTTCAACCTCACGTAACTCCAATACATTATAGCATCCTGGTTTGAAAAGAAAACACACACTGGGTGAGAAAAAAGAATATTAAAACAAGAGAACGAACATGAAAAATAATATGCCAGCAAATAAACCCAGAAAAACAAGTAACATAGGTAGCAGAAACAAGCAACCTCTATCTTCTTTAAGTACTCAAAATCACTCATCCCTAGGGGTCGAAACAGCTCTATCTCTTCAATAGTTTTCCCCAAGTCATCTTCATCTTCCGAAAATCTAAATGCTGGCATACTTGGGTCATTCCAGTAATACTTGTGCCTCGCATTTTGTAAATATACACTCCTCTTCACTGGCTTCCCTGGTTGAACATTCACATCTATATCCATTTGAACTGCAGTAGGGGCTGGTACTGAAATTTCATGTTGCATCTCGGAAGTTGGACTCCTAGATGTCTGCTGTAACTACAGTAACAAACTCAAACATTAAAAAAGATGTGAAATTAAGAACCACACTACAAGTACTAAAAAACCACCTGCTGATTATCTGATTTCATAAAAGAAAAATCAGTCTCCTCTTCTTGCATTGCATTCCTGTTCAAATCCAAGATACTTCTCTTTCTTGCGCTGTACAAAAACAATAACACACAGGTAAAAAAGCAATGAAACTTACAAAAAACTACTGCACTTTAACTAAATAAAAAACGAACATCACAAAACAGTCCAACATAGTAAGAGATACGCACATGATTTATTGTCACATCGACTGCCAGTTAACGGTATCATGTGCTCTAAACTCACTGACTGCATCGGAATCATAGTACACACTCTTGCTTCTGGAACAGTACTTTGAAATTCGGCATTCAGGTTTGGTGCTGGCATTAGTTCAACATGATCACTCCGTCTCTTCTTTCGATGCACTAGCTGTCCATCTATGTGAATGATACAACAAAATTAACAGAAAGAAAAGGCAAGACGAAAAAACATAAGATAACATGTAAGGCCCTATAAAAAACAACCATTACCATCTGAATCATCTTCAACAATGACACGTTTGTTCTTTCGTGCATCTGTTGTGCTTGACGTATCGTGTGCACCTTCAAAAGATCCTCCATCTTCCTGTGAGCTGGGTAATTTTTCTGTATCCCCTGACTGCGCTTCATTTGATACAACTGCGTGAATAATGTGCAAAACAAGCTGCTGAACTTCAATATGTGCAGACTGGCTTTTGTTCTTCATGGTCAATGTATATGCAGCTGCTATGTTTTCTTTCAACTGGAAAACAAAATGCAAAAAGGCAAGAGCAGAACAATAAATTAATAATAAAAGTAGCGAGAAACAAATTGCTAAGAGACAAATATGAACCAACACAACAAATCTTTACCTTAGATGAGACCAGGTTCCCAATTGCTGTTTCAATGGATGCCTTAACAAATTCATCAGAGACGTTGGTGTCCTGAGGTTCATTACACACTCTGTAGTAACATGTTTCACACAACTCTCTGATCTGTTTAAGCAAAAATTGGATACAATCTTTAATTGGCGTGCACTAAAAACAAACAATTTTCACGAAAGCTAAGTCCTAATTAATTTTGATGAGTGGTTAGACCATACTAACAGTGAGAACTTACAGGATATGCGCCATATTTCCCGTTGGTCCCCATAAACATCTCACTGAACACCTTAATGAGTTTACCTTTCCAAACCCTTATCCTTGGAAAAGTTGAGGGCAATTGGATTGGTCCAAAGTCAACAAAATCCAGCAACCGAACCTGCAAACCATAAAATGTTCAACTCAATAAATTGCATTCACCACAAAAAGCAAGGTATCTCTAGATTAACACAAAAGAAAGATGAAGAAAAAGATAAAGAATCAGATATGGTGTATAATCACTCACTCCTAAATGATATATGCATCCTCCAAGAGTGTGGTAAATTCTTTTGTCTCTCAAAGGTTCCTTCTGGTATTTCTTGATGTACTCAATTAACCACTCATGCACAAACTTTGACCAGTTCCTTTGGCTGATGTCTTCAACTACAACAAGTGCTCCCATGTACTTTGTGCTCAATTTTGTGCTTGAATTTGGGCAGAGGAAAGAAGGCAACGCAACACCCATAAAACAGCGGCAGAAAACAGCATCAGTCAGAATCTCCTTCCGAAGAATCATTTTGCCAAGAAACCTAAAGGAAGGGACTTCAGTAAGACCAAAAAGATGAAGGAATGCAGCTTTCCCACTGACTTCATCAGTATCAACAAGCATTTCACCAGTAGGTGTCCCTAAAGTATCAGTCACAGCATCAGCAGACAACTGAATCATCTTCGGACCAATTCTTATCATCTCTTCTCCTGTGTGTACGTTATCAGCAACCCATTGAACAAACCCTCTGGGAACAATGCAATCATCTAACTCAAGAAGCTCCCCAAAACCCATCCACCTAACAAGGCACACATACTTTGGAACAGATTTAACCCTCTTGAGCACTTTAACAAAGAAAGATATGGTGCATCTGCTATAAGCTTTGTTCTCGTCATCGGCATCGCTGCCATTAGCTTGTGGTTTTTTCAGACATTCCCTCTGAAAAAACAAAGAAACAATATCATCGAAACAAAAAACGCTTCAGTGATCATTCTGCATATATTTATTCTACACTAAAGCAATACGCAGCAAAAAATGTATGTACAAGAGAAACATTACAAACCTTTCTCTTAACTTTGTGAGCACTTTCTCGCCTTTGTTTAGCTTCCACGCTTCTCACAATCTAGAAAAAGAAATATTACACTGTTAACAAAACCTCCACATATCTCAATTAGGGATACAAAAAAAAGGAACCAAAATAAGCATAAGCACTAAAAACCTACAATTCTTAATAGATCCTCTGCCTCTTCATTGTTATTGCTATTACAATACTGCTGCCTATCATCTTCTGGTGTGTTTGGGCCAGAAGGGCCATCTAGTTTCTCAGTAGCTGCCATCCTGGTAGAAAAAAATCCACACGTTAGACTTGTAAAAAAGTTATCCTAGTTCTACTTTCTATATTTGATTTTAATGAAGAAATTAACACTAAATAGCTACTAACCAAAAAAATATACCAATCAAGCAAAGCAAACTATGTATTGAAGTACAATACATACTGAACATTCACCGTTTACGTACAAAAACTATAAGACTTACTGACGAGATAATCCATATCCACACTCGCACAAAAATGACCATCACATAGCTCTAAGATGAATATTGCACGTTGTCACAAGTACAAATCAGATGCTCTTGCTGACTAAATAATCATTGGTGAAGAACAAAAATGACAAAGCAAACCACGATACACGATCCTATATGAACTTCTCTCAATAACTAAAGCATGATCCATCAGCAGACATCTACCTCTACTGATAGGTTCAGTTCGCAAAATTCCCTCACAAAACCTCTACGATAGCGGTATATGCTGCTAACCGACCACGATGGGTCTCGAATATAGACGACGAGAAGGTCGATTTCTCTGCGGACGGAGCAAAATCACAAGCGCAAAACAAGCAGCAGCTCACCTCGCACATCACCTCGCACATGAGCTGCAGATCTACGCACCCGGGGAACTAGGAGACTACTCCCGCGCGTCGGACCGCGCCCGCACAGTTCCGTCGCAGGCTGCGCTCGCTCCGCCCCCCGTGGCTCTGACCAACATCTACCTCTACTGATAGGTTCAGTTCGCAAAATTCCCTCACAACACCTCTACGATAGCGGTATATGCTGCTAACCGACCACGATGGGTCTCGAAAATAGACGACGAAGGTCGATTTCACTGCGGACGGAGCAAAATCACAAGCGCAAACAAGCAGCAGCTCACCACGCACATCACCTCGCACATGAGGTGCAGATCTACGCACCTGGGGAACTAGGAGACTATTCCCGCGCGTCGGACCGCGCCCGCACAGTTCCGTCGCAGGCTGCGCTCGCTCCGCCGTGGAGGTCCTCCTCCTTGCTCCGTCGGCGACTGCGGGTGCGTGCGTGTACTCTCGAGGTTCAAAACACGTGGACGAGAGAGGAGCGTTGGAATTTTCGGAGATAAGGAGGGGAAAGTAGCCTGCGGCCCGTTCGACAGGTGGGTCCCACGCACATAAACGTGACGCCAAAAAACGACCGGAAATTACAATTTGAATTTCACACTGGAAAACCCTTTCTTCAAATTACACTGTGAAACTAGAAAAAAAATATCCTCACATGCTTGAAAAAACAAATTCCAAAGCATTGCAACTAAATTTTCAAACTACATAAAATAAAAAAGTTGGAGCTGCATTTGCGATATGAATTCAAACTAAAAAAAGTCTTAGTTCCAACTATTAAAAACATACAAACAAAAGTATTAAAAAACTAAGTTAATTAAAAAAACTCACAGTTGTGAGAGTAGTAGAAGTTGGCTCAAAAAAATAAAAGGCTAATTTATGCATGATTTGCGAACTCACTTTGAGCATACTTATTAAACTTACAAATAATAATAATTAAACTCGACTGCAAGGGCAGCTGGAATTGGCTCAAAAAGCAAAAAAAAGTCTAATTAATACACGCAACTACAAAAAACAATTATTATTAAGTTGCATATGGAGTTGCAACTGGCTATAATGGTCAGAGGAATCCCGGTTGCAAAAATGAAGTTTGCAGCTGGGTGAAGTTTGTACATATAATAATTAAAAAGTAAATAAAAATCCCAGTTGCAGGTCGAGTTGCAACTGGCTGTCAGGGCGACACGAATCGCAGTTGCAAGTGAAGTTGCAATTGGGTAAAAAAAATAAATAATAAATAATAAAAAAATCCCAGTTGCAGGTCCACTTGCAACTGGATATCAGGGCGACATGAATCGCAGTTGCAAGTGAAGTTGCAATTGGGTAAAAATAAAATAAAAAACTGAAATAAAAATATAATAATTAAAAAATAATAAAAATCCCAGTTGCAGGTCGAGTTGCAACTGGCTGTCAGGGCGACACGAATCGCAGTTGCAATTTAAGTTGCAATTGGGTAAAAATAAAAATAAAAAATAAACAAAATCCCAGTTGCAGGTCGAGTTGCAACTGGTTGTCAGGGCGACACGGATCTCAGTTGTAAAGTGAAGTTGCAATTGGGTAAAATAAAAAATAAAAATCCAATTGAAGGTCCAGTTGCAACTGGATATCAGCGGGTAGACGGATCTCAATTGCAAGTGAAGTTGCAGTTGGGTAAAAATAAAAAATAAAAAAATCCCAGTTGCAGGTCCAGTTGCAACTGATATCAGCGGGTTGACGAATCTCAATTGCAAATGAAGTTTGCAGCTGGGTGAAGTTTTTAAAAATAATAATTAAAAAATAAATAAAAATCCCAGTTGCAGGTCGAGTTGCAACTGGCTGTCAGGGCGACACGAATCGCAGTTGCAAGTTAAATTGCAATTGGGTAAAAAAATAAAATAAAAATAATAAATAAAAAAAAAATCCCAGTTGCAGGTCCAGTTGCAACTGGATATCAGCGGGTAGGCGGATCTCAATTGCAAGTGAAGTTTTAAAAATATAATAAATAAAAAATAATAAAAAATCCCAGTTGCAGGTTGAGTTGCAAAACTGGTTGTCAAGGCGACACGAATCTCAGTTGCAAGTGAAGTTGCAATTGGGTAAAATTAAAGAAAAAATAATAAAAAAATCCAGTTGCAGGTCCAGTTGCAACTGGATATCAGTAGGTAGACGAATATCAATTACAAGTGAAGTTGCAAAATGGATAAAAAATTAAAACAAATCCCAGTTGCAGGTCCAGTTGCAACTGATATCAGTGGGTAGACGAATCTCAATTGCAATAAAAAATAAAAAACAAAAAATAATAAAAATATCCAGTTGCAAGTCTTAATACTCATAATAATGTAACAAAAAATTTAAAAACTTACAAAATTAAAAATACTCTTAATAAATGTAATTAATAAAAATAATCCCAGTTGCAAGTGGAGTTGCAACTGAAAACATAATTATTAAAACTTACAAAAAAAAATAAACTTAATATTGTCAATAATAAAAAAAGGGTCTCTCTAACTCTCAATCGAATGAGAACTAGCTTAGTTCTCATTCGCATGACGTCATCAATCTCAGTTGCAAGTTAAGTTGCAACTCATAATTAGCACGAATCACAAATCAAATCGAACGGTGTGGAGCAGTTGGAAGTCCAGTTGCAACTCAGGCGAATGAGAACTAACTTAATTCTCAATCGCATGACGTCATCAAATCTCAGTTGCAAGTTGACTTGCAACTGATGCATGAATCACGAAGCAAATCAAGTGGTCCGAATCAGTTGCAACCCCACTTGCAACTGATGACGTCATGCGATTGAGAACTAGCAAAACCGTAAAAAAAAATCCCAGTTACAACTGCGATTGCAACTAAAAACATAATTATTAAAAACTTACAAAATAAAAAATGAACTTAATACCGTGAATAATAATAAAAAATCCCAGTTGCAAGTGGAGTTGCAACAGAAAAAAATAATTTTTAAACTTACAAAATAAAAAATAAACTTAATAATGAAAATAATAAAAAATTCGCAGTTGCAAGTAGAGTTGCAACTGAAAACATTATTATTAAAACTTAATAATGTAAATAATAAAAAAATCCCAGTTGCAAGTGGAGTTGCAACTAGCTACAATGGTCAGATGAAATTCCCGTTTGCAAAATAAAAAACTTACAAAATAAAAAATAAACTTAATAATGTAAATAATAGAAAAAAAATCCCAGTTGCGAGTGGAGTTGCAACTCGCTATAATGGTCAGAGGAATCCCGGTTGCAAAATTTAAAACATACAAAATAAAAAATAAACTCAATAATGAAAATGATAATAAAAAATCCCAGTTGCAGCTGGCTATAATGGTCAGAGTAATACTGGTTGGAAAAAAAATCCCAGTTGCAAGTGGAGTTGCAACTGAAAAAATAATTAATAAAACTTACAAAAATAAACTGAAAAAACATAACTTATTAAAACTTACAAAAGTAAAAATAAACTGAAATTTTTTGGGTAAGTTTTAATAATTATTAAAACCTACGAAATTTAAAATAAACTTAATAATGTAAATAATAGAAAAAAATCCCAATTGCAAGTGGAGTTGCAACTGGCTATAATAGTCAGAGGAATCTCAGTTGCAATTTCAGTTGCAACTGCTATAAAATGGTCAGACGAATGCCAGTTGCAAGTGGAGTTGCAACTGGCTATAATGGTCAGAGGAATCTCAATTGCAACTGTAGTTGCAACTGCGATTATTGTCAGAGGAATCCCAATTGCAAATGGAGTTGCAACTGGCTATAACGGTCAGAGGAATCTCGGTCAAAATTTAAAACTTATAAAACTAAAAATAGTCTTAGTAATGTAATTAATAAAAATAATCCCAGTTGCAAGTCGAGTTGCAACTGAAAACATAATTATTGAAACTTACAAAATAGAAAAAAAACTTAATAATGAAAATAATAATAATAATAATCCCAGTTGCAAGTGGAGTTGCAACTGAAAAACATAATTATTAAAACTTATAAAATAGAAAAAACTCTTAATAAGAAATTAATAAAAATAATCCCAGTTGCAAGTGGAGTTGCAACTGAAAACATAATTATTAAAACTTAGAAAATAGAAAAAAAACTTAATAATGAAAATAATAAAAATAATCCCAGTTGCAAGTGGAGTTGCAACTGAAAACATAATTATTAAAACTTACAAAATAGAAAATGAACTTAATAATGCAAATAATAAAAAAATTCCAGTTGCAAGTGGAGTTGCAGCTGAAAAACATAATTATTAAAACTTACAAAATAAAAAATAAACTTAATACCGTGAATAATAATAAAAATAATCCCAGTTGCAAGTGGAGTTGCAACTGAAAAACATAATTATTAAAACTTACAAAATAAAAAATAAACTTAATAATGAAAATAATAAAAAAAACTCAGTTGCAAGAGGAGTTGCAACTGAAAACATAATTATTAAAACTTACAAAAATAAAAAATAAACTTAATACCGTGAATAATAAAAAAAATTAGTTGCAAGTGGAGTTGCAACTGAAAAAATAATTATTAAAACTTACAAAATAAAAAATAAACTTAATAATGAAAATAATAAAAAAATCCCAATTGCAAGTGGAGTTGCAACTACCTACAGTGGTCAGAGAAATCTAGGTTTGCAAAATAAAAAAACTACAAAATAAAAAATAAACTTAATAATGAAAATAATAAAAAAATCGCAGTTGCAAGTAGAGTTGCAACTGAAAACATTATTATTAAAACTTAATAATGTAAATAATAAAAAAAAATCCCAGTTGCGAGTGGAGTTGCAACTCGCTATAATGGTCAGATGAAATTCCCGTTTGCAAAATAAAAAACTTACAAAAAAAAAAAACTTAATAATGTAAATAATAGAAAAAAAATCCCAGTTGCGAGTGGAGTTGCAACTCGCTATAATGGTCAGAGGAATCCCGGTTGCAAAATTAAAAACATACAAAATAAAAAATAAACTCAATAATGAAAATGATAATAAAAAATCCCAGTTGCAGCTGGCTATAATGGTCAGAGGAATACCGGTTGGAAAAAAAATCCCAGTTGCAAGTGGAGTTGCAACTGAAAAAATAATTACTAAAACTTACAAAAATAAAATGAAAAACATAACTTATTAAAACTTACAAAAGTAAAAATAAACTGAAATTTTTTGGGTAAGTTTTAATAATTATTAAAACCTACGAAATTTAAAATAAACTTAATAATGTAAATAATAGAAAAAAATCCAATTGCAAGTGGAGTTGCAACTGGCTATAATAGTCAGAGGAATCTCAGTTGCAATTTCAGTTGCAACTGCTATAATGGTCAGACGAATGCCAGTTGCAAGTGGAGTTGCAACTGGCTATAATGGTCAGAGGAATCTCAATTGCAACTGTAGTTGCACTGCGATTATTGTCAGAGGAATCCCAATTGCAAATGGAGTTGCAACTGGCTATAACGGTCAGAGGATCTCGGTCAAAATTTAAAACTTATAAAATTAAAAAAAGTCTTAGTAATGTAATTAATAAAAATAATCCCAGTTGCAAGTCGAGTTGCAACTGAAAACATAATTATTGAAACTTACAAAATAGAAAAAAAACTTAATAATGAAAATAATAATAATAATAATCCCAGTTGCAAGTGGAGTTGCAACTGAAAAACATAATTATTAAAACTAACAAAATAGAAAATGAACTTAATAATGCAAATAATAAAAAAAATCTCAGTTGCAAGTGGAGTTGCAACTGAAAACATAATTATTAAAACTTACAAAATAAAAAATAAACTTAATACCGTGAATAATAATAAAAAATCCCAGTTGCAAGTGTAGTTGCAACTGAAAAAATAATTATTAAAACTTACAAAATAAAAAATAAACTTAATAATGTAAATAATAAAAAAATCCCAATTGCAAGTGGAGTTGCAACTGAAAACATAATTATTAAAACTTTAAAAAGAAAAAATAAACTTAATACCGTGAATAATAAAAAAATTTAGTTGCAAGTGGAGTTGCAACTGAAAAATATAATTATTAAAACTTACAAAATAAAAAATAAACTTAATAATGAAAATAATAAAAAAATCCCAATTGCAAGTGGAGTTGCAACTACCTACAGTGGTCAGAGGAAATCAAGGTTTGCAAAATAATAAACTTACAAAATTAAAAATAAACTTAATAATGAAAATAATAAAAAAATCGCAGTTGCAAGTAGAGTTGCAACTGAAAACATTATTATTAAAACTTAATAATGTAAATAATAAAAAAATCCCAGTTGCAAGTGGAGTTGCAACTAGCTACAATGGTCAGATGAAATTCCCATTTGCAAAATAAAAAACTTACAAAATAAAAAATAAACTTAATAATGTAAATAATAGAAAAAAATCCCAGTTGCGAGTGGAGTTGCAACTCGCTATAATGGTCAGAGGAATCCCGGTTGCAAAATTTAAAACATACAAAATAAAAAATAAACTCAATAATGAAAATTATAATAAAAAATCCCAGTTGCAGCAG
Organism: Poa pratensis; assembly: GCA_947311845.1. Classification (NCBI taxonomy): domain Eukaryota; kingdom Viridiplantae; phylum Streptophyta; class Magnoliopsida; order Poales; family Poaceae; genus Poa; species Poa pratensis. The sequence continues at coordinate 337,023 of CAMZMU010000062.1, forward strand.
GCTATAATGGTCAGAGGAATACCGGTTGGAAAAAAAATCCCAGTTGCAAGTGGAGTTGCAACTGAAAAAATAATTACTGAAACTTACAAAAATAAACTGAAAAACATAACTTATTAAAACTTACAAAAGTAAAAATAAACTAAAATTTTTTGGGTAAGTTTTAATAATTATTAAAACCTACGAAATTAAAAATAAACTTAATAATGTAAATAATAGAAAAAAATCCCAATTGCAAGTGGAGTTGCAACTGGCTATAATAGTCAGAGGAATCTCAGTTGCAATTTAGTTGCAACTGCTATAAATGGTCAGACGAATCCCAGTTGCAAGTGGAGTTGCAACTGGCTGTAATGGTCAGAGGAATCTCAATTGCAACTGTAGTTGCAACTGCGATTATTGTCAGAGGAATCCCAGTTGCAAATGGAGTTGCAACTGGCTATAATGGTCAGAGGAATCTCGGTCAAAATTAAAAACTTATAAAATTAAAAATACTCTTAATAATGTAATTAATAAAAATAATCCCAGTTGCAAGTGGAGTTGCAACTGAAAACATAATTATTAAAACTTACAAAATAGAAAAAAAACTTAATAATGAAAATAATAAAAATAATCCCAGTTGCAAGTGGAGTTGCAACTGAAAACATAATTATTAAAACTTACAAAATAGAAAATGAACTTAATAATGCAAATAATAAAAAAAATCCCAATTGCAAGTGGAGTTGCAACTGAAAACATAATTATTAAAACTTACAAAATAAAAAAAAACTTAATACCATGAATAATAATAAAAAATCCCATTTGCAAGTGGAGTTGCAACTGAAAAAATAATTATTAAAACTTACAAAATAAAAAATAAACTTAATAATGTAAATAATAAAAAAAAACCCAATTGCAAGGGGAGTTGGAACTACTTACAATGGTCAGAGGAAATCCCGATTGCAAAATAAAAAACTTACAAAATAAAAAATAAACTTAATAATGTAAATAATAAAAAAATCGCAGTTGCAAGTAGAGTTGCAACTGAAAACAATACTATTAAAACTTAATAATGTAAATAATAAAGAAATCCCAGTTGCATGTGGAGTTGCAACTGAAAAACATAATTATTAAAACTTACAAAATAAAAAATGAACTTAATAATGCAAATAATAAAAAAAATCTCAGTTGCAAGTGGAGTTGCAAGTGAAAACATAATTATTAAAACTTACAAAATAAAAAATAAACTTAATACCATGAATAATAATAATAAATCCCAGTTGCAAGTGGAGTTGCAACTGAAACAATAATTTTTAAAACTTACAAAATAAAAAATAAACTTCAATAGCGAGTAGCTTGCAACTGGACATACCCTCCACCCAAAAAAAGAAACGCCAGTTTCGAGTAGCTTGCAACTCGACATAAACCTCCCACTCACAAAAGACGCCAATTGCGAGTAGCTTGCATACCCCCACTCACAAAAAAGCCAGTTGCGAGTAGCTTGCAACTGGACATACCCCCCCACCCCAAAAAAAAACCGCCAGTTTCAAGTAGCTTGCAACTCGACATAGACCACCCCCCCCCCCCACTCACAAAAAAACGTCAGTTGCGTGTTGCTTGCAACTCGACATATACCCCAAAGACGCGGGTTGCGAGTAGCTTACAACTGGACATATCCCCCACCCCAAAAAAACGATGCCAGTTGCGAGTAGCTTGCAACTGGACATACCCTCCACCCCAAAAAAAAGAAACGCCAGTTTCGAGTAGCTTGCAAGTCAACATATACCCCCCCACTCACAAAAGACGCCAGTTGCGAGTAGCTTGCAACTTGCCATCAAACTAGCCACTTACTCCCATGCCCCCACATACCCCCGCTATCAACTAAACACCGTCGACAGCACTAGCCAGTTACCCCCATACCCCCACATACCCCCATACACCCACATACCCCCATGTACAATCCAAAACAACAATAAAATCCCTAAAAAAGCCCAAAAACCCTGAAAAAAGTGTGAAATTCTACATTTAGCGATGTTGATGTGCAATCGCACGTTAAACGATGTTCATTTGTAATTGCACACAAAACGAGAATCATGATCGCAAAAATAAAAACCCTACTCCCCTAAAAGGAGAATCATCACCATGCAATCGCACACTAGTGTGCAATTACAAAACGAGAATCATGATCGCAATCACGGGGATGAAACTTGTGTGCAATTGCACAGTAACAAGAATATTGTGCGATAAAAAAATGAATAAGAAGGGAGAATTGGGGGAAGCAAAAGCCTCCCACTCACAAAATACGCGATTGCGCGCTTACTAGAAAAAAAAGGTGTAAAACTACCGTGAGCGGTCTAAACTTCGACCCTTCTTTCTTTCTTCATTTTGAAGAGGGGAAGCAAAAGCCTGTTTTTTGCTCCCTCAATTTATAGATCAGGGCCCCCTCCTGTCGGCCCGAAAGAAAGGCTTCTTAAACCTTAAAATTAAAACCCAGAACCCTAAAAACCATTGAATCATGTGCGATATCGTGCTACCAGAAAGAAAAACATGTTCAACTGAGCTGTGCTAGAAATAAAAAACATGTGCGACTGCACACTGCAACCCTTAAAAAAACATGTGCAACTACGCGCTAGCCATACTTAAACATCATTATTTAGAGGTACGATAAAAAAATGATGGAAAAACACATATTCCCATGAACCAAATGCAACTCATCCAAACTTAAAAACATCACTGACATTATATATAGAGAATGATCCCATAATATAGAGGATCTTACAACACTTCAAAAAGCCACCTACATACATGCATCTTAGAGGTTCTTTCCACACTTCAGGCTATTACCTCACAAAAACATAGACAGTAAATGTGAGATAAGTACTGGCAACAGCCTGCCACATGATCATTCCCCAAAAATATACTCGAAGTTCATCAACTTGTTCCATCAACTAGACACTAACCCCCCATGCACCACATACCCCCGCTATCAACTAAACAACGTCGACAGAAAACACAACAACCTTGCCCTTCATACGGAACATCATGAGAACAACCATTCCGATACCCATGCCGTTTGCCTCCAGAAAATCTATCCACCCAGAACTGAAGCGGATTCTTCCATCATAAGAAGTGTAGTACTCTGCAACTTGGTCCACATCATGCTCGCCGCCGACAATCAGTGCATGCCCAGACTGCTTGATGGGCAGAACTGAGGCAATGGCCTTGGGGATGTGCTGTAGAAGGACATGAAAACAAAAATAAGCGAGGGAGATAAACAAAGGATGAACACATAAACTGGAACTACTTACTTAAACTAGATACTTAGGAAGAAAAATAATCAGAAAGCATAACAAAAATAAAAAAAAGTACCAGGCTATTTTGGAGGACATCTGTCCTAGTGAGCTTATGAACAAAAACTGCACCAAGCCCTATCCCGCGTTCATTGACACGGCTGTTGATTCTGCCAACCTGGGAAGCTATTGGTTAAAGATTGTTTGAAATCACAACAGCTCGAGCATATTCTACAAATACATAAGGTTCTGCATTTTCACAAAACAAACACAAGAAAACATAAAACACACAGAAAAGCTATGAATAACAAAATGTTCACAGACTACTCGAAAAAAACTAAACAGATTACCTAACACCCTTTCCTTAAGAAATCCATACTTGTCAAGAGGTGTGATGGACAAGTACGGATTGTCACCAATAATCTCACAAATCACATAGTTTTTCTTGCAAAACAGGGAACATTCTGCATCGCACGGGAAACAACACGAAGAAAAAGAACATGTGAAAACTCATAAAAACATCTGATAAAAGACAAAAGCAGTATAAAAAACATCAACTACCGATGAGATGGAACACAAAAAGAGTGAAAACATAAACCTTACCATGCAAGCTCCACAGTTGCTGCGCAGTTGGATGTTAAACTCCTTCACATTCTTCTTTTTCTTCTCACAACAACCCCCCCCCCCCCCCCGTTGTTGCACACCTGGCACTTCATCTACAAAAAAATCAGGAGTATGATATGAAGAAAAGAAAAACCAATGTTAGTTTTGTACTGTCATTTATGGTAAAATTTTCAGATACGAAATTAAAACTGGTTCAAAAGTGTTATTTATACTATAAAAGCTCTGAAAAAATGTTGAACACTAAAAACTGCTGACCACAAAATAATAAAAACAATAATAAATCTAAAGAATGATAAATACTTGATTCAGTAAGTATTAAAGCAAAATTCTATAGCAGGGAAATACTACTGAACAGTCAGGGATCTAATCCCTGCTATAGACAAAATACTCTATAGCAGGGATCTAACCCCCTTCAATAAAATCAGCAACTGGGACTGCTACCATTGTAGCATGAATTAACAAACTAAACAGTCAAAGAACAACAAAATGTTATGTGGTTTTTCCAATTTTGGTTTGGTTTATAACTACTGAACAGTCAGGTAGTTTTCATCAATAACACAAGGCACAATAGATATGAACAACAGACAAAAGTAACAAACAAAGAACATCTACATCTGCATGCGCACTGATGGAAGGTATCCATCAACAACAGACAAATTAGATTCATTACACCACATCATGGCAAAAAAGCATTCATTTCTGGTAAAACAACTACATCTATGAGCAAAAAACACATAAAAGAGCCGATCCATTCAAGTGCAGTGAGCTGAGTGCAGGAGCTGAGTGAATTGATGGCCATATTACCCTCACACAAACAAACAATAATCCGAACAAGAAATCCCCAAACCTATAACAACAAAATGCATCGACAGCATACATACTACATGGTTTGCAACCTAAAAATCCACTAAAACTGCAACATTCATTTGTCTAAAAATAATCTAGTACCATTAGCATACTAGAAGAACACCCAAAAAAACCTAGATGACATAAGTAACTCACACAAACCCTAATCCCAAAAATCAAAATCTCAAACTACTGAAAATGGGTCGGAACAATGAAATGGATCGGAACAAAAGAAATCACTAGCACCGTACACAGAGCCACAACATACAAACAACGAATTCCTACACCAACCCACCCCACACGAGCTACTAGCAACCTATACCATCATATCTACCGGATGCGGAACAGATCTGAAGAATGCGAACGAGGAGGAAATAGAGTACCCGGCGGCGAGATGGAAGACACAAACCTCCACCGGCGACGAGGAAGAACTTTGGACTCCACTGGAACCCGGCGGCGACGAGGAAGGCCGGAACAGCCGCTCTGAAAATCGCCTGCCCCCCTCCGCCCTCTCAACTCCCGTTCTCTCTCTCCACTATGCCTCCCTCGGAACGAACGAGTCTGTGCATGCTCCAAACGAAGCCCGTTCAGCAATAGAAAGCTCACACCGCGAAAAAAAAAAGAAAACAGGCCGCACTCTGCGACAAATACACAACCAGGCCCACTATTGCACACCCGCAAAGCCCAACAACTACCCAAAAAACAAACCACCTAACTACCGCCCACCCAGCAAACAAAAGCCCAAAAGCAACAGAACGAAAAAAGAAGCCAACCCACTAAAGCGCGAATCGCAAAGCACACAACAAATCCGACGGCCGCGCATGCGATTGAGAGCTAAAGAAGTTCTCATGCGCATGAGAACTAGGAAAACTGCAAACAATAACGTTCTCGCCTTCGGCAAGATCATCAATTCATCCGATCAATCGGCTGCCTCGCACGTTGAAACAAACTGGGCTCGCCGTCGCCATGATCACGATCACGCTCGGAAACAAGAGCGTTCTCGCCGTCGGCAAGATCATCAGTTCATCCGATCAATCGGCTGCCCCGCATGTTGCGTGCATGGACTCCAATTAATCCTCCATGCGTACCGGCCGGGTCAGGCAATGAGTCACACGTTGCTCCGTGCACGACAATCTAGCGGCCATGAAGACCTTTCCTCGATTCCTTATCCTGGCGTTCCGTTGATAGCTAAGTAGCTAGCTATGAAGCAGGCTATTCCTCCAAGGCTCTGATCATCATGCGGATGAAAGCATGCATCTCCATGATAGACCTCAACTCTGCATCGTCATCGCCGGCAGACTCATGCGAGGGTTCAAATCTTCATATATACATGTAAACAACGGTTGGAAACAAGACCGCGCTCGCCGTTGGCAAGATCACCAGTTCATCCGATCGATCGGCTACTACCACAAATGGGTTTTCTTTTTTCTAGAGAGACGTAGGCAGATTAGGGCTTTAGTTGCTCCCAAAAAAAGAGTGGTATTTCTTGGGTGAACATGTCGTGAAGCTGTGCCATGCTAATTACATGTCGACCTTAAGAAGAAATAAGATGCATGTACTGGCTTCCTTCTTTACTTTGAAGGGGGAATACCCAAAAAGCTGTGTGGTGTACTGGATTCTATATAATGTACGAGTATAAAGAATGTGTATAGAATCTCAAGATTTAGGTCCCTAATTCTTTGATTCATCTTTGCTTTCTCAGGTCATGGTATTGGTTATAACTTGCAAGTGAACATCAGTGTATTGTTTATAACTTGATTATTACAAGTTTGATGCGATATGCCTAGAGGGGCTACTTTATGTTCCTTCAGTTCCAACTATCAGTGTAATTACTCAAAAATAATAAGACTATTTAGTATGTGCATTCGTCATGAATATGTTTTTCTCGGCGAACCAATTAGACAATGTGAATATGTCAAAAATATACGTATCACTATTTTTAGAACTGTTTGTGATAGTATCACAATTAGCATGTTTAGAAAATGATTACTGTCACGTGTTTCTATATAATTCTTAGATTTATACTATATAATAGATATAATACCGAGACATTCCAATTTTTACGGTGTTGCAATTTTTCTTCGTTGGATATGATATAATTAAATAATAAAAATGATTGTATTAAAAGGTAGAATAAATGTGCATGTCTTAAAATTATCATTCGACATTGTCATGTATTATATAGTTGTATGATATTGTCACCATGTTGTGATCAGATATTAGAAACTGCATGCCGTCTATGTTGTCCTTAATTTGGCACGGTTGGTACCTTTGCATCTGTTGGAAAGTGTTGGATTCCTCCAAAAATGCACCCATCCACACGGTCCATAATATTATGTTTTGGAAGGAGATGTAGTGATACCATATCTATTAGTCTGTTCTATTTACAGTAGATCGACATGCAGAAAATTATTCGAAACGACTACTCATATAGCTAAAGATTTCACAACTTGATGGACACTTTAAGGGGGATACTTTGAAGAAAAAAGGGCGCATACAAATTAGATTTTCTTGTTTTCCTTTTTTTGCATCATCATGTCATCATGCATCTTGGTTTCACCTTGCATGTTTTACTAAAGAACTCAAAATATTATATTTTGCAAAACTAATTTTATTTTGCAAATAATAAATCCAACTCTCTCTCTCTCTCTCTTGCTATTTTAAATAAAACCCCAAACTAAGTATTTGGGGATAATTGCAAATTCCAGGAATTTCTTAAAGGGCTGGGTGGAGCCATCTGGCCCATCTCTCCTCCTCCTTTCTTCTTTTTCTTCAGCCCGATAAGGCCCAGCCCAACTCCCTCCTCGCACCCTCCTTGTCGTCTTCTCCAAAAGAAGCAGCAGGCACATGGCGTGACCACGCACCACCACCAGCTCCTCCCCTCCTTTTCCCCCCTCCATAAAGCCGCCCCGGTTGCGCCCTCTTGCAACCCTAGCTCGCCCCTCTCCTTCCTCCCTGCCGCCGCCACCAGCTCTCTCCGTCTCCTCTGTTTTCTCCACCTCCACCCGAGCCTCCATGGCTGATGCCTTCAAGCTCTTCGAGCCGCCGCCGTGGTCGCCAAGAAGGACATCCGACGCTGGGAATGGAACCCGGGCCTCGTCCGCGCCAAGTTCGCCGAACGGACCCGGAGCCGGAGAGCCCAGAATCGACGCCGCCAAGGTCTTCTCCCCGGCGCTGTCCGCTGCACGCCGTCGTCGCCTTCCTCTTCTTCTGGCCGTCTCCGCCCTCCTCCGGCCTCTCGAGCCTGCCATCGACCTTTCCCAAGGTGAGCCGCAGCTCCGGGACGCTTTTCCCCTTCCTCTCCCTTGCTCTGGGTGCCGCCGTCGCGTGGTCACCGCCGTCCATCTTCGTCGCCGGCCGCGTCTTTCCCTCCGTCGCGTGCACCTGAAAGTCTGAAGCTTTCTTTGTCAAATTCAGTTAACGCCTCATTCTTGTTTCATCTACCATCAGCTTCCGATCGTCGCACAAGCCGAACCGTCGCCCAGTGGCTGCGTGCGTGCTCCCTCTCTGTGCTGACTCGAGTTCGAATCCCAGCCGGAGCAGAACCCCCCATTTAATTTTGTGTAGCTCACACATGCCTTGTTTCTCCATGTTAATCAACAATTAAATTTGATGGGTAGATAAATAACTTGAACCTATAATTAATTGTCGGAATCTTGGTTTCGCTTAATTTGGCTTAAGTTGCATCTTGTCATGTCATGCATCATCTCATCACATGCTGGATCTTTTTCCGTAGTAGTAAGTGTTGCATCCGTTGTTCCTTTCAGTGTTTGTTGTGTCTTCGCGAATAGGACGTTGAGATGATGTGAGCAACGACAATTTCTGCTTCCTCTACCGTGTTCTCAGGCAAGCATTTCTCACTTGCTACCAATGCATTGTCTTTCATCCTTGTCGTTGATCTCTGCTACCCTTATGTTACGATGCTTATGCGATCCTATCCATGTTTACCTTGCTGCCATGATATAGCCCCACCTCCACATCCTATCACCCTGTTGTTTGTTTACATGTTGGCCTTTGCTAGTCTAGCGCATGCTTAGGTTGTACCTTTATCTTCTTGTTATTACCTGTATCTTTAAAGCCCTGGTAAGTGGCTACTTGCTTTACTTTATGTTGTGGGACGATTGTTACCGTAACATAAGGCACCGGCATGAGGCCCTTTGTGGTTTTTGGTCCTTCTGGTGTCGCTGTAGTTCTTGTCCTTTGATCCAAGAATGAGCGCGCTGTCCACATGTGGGACCTAATGGGAATCCCCGCGACCCACGAACCGATCTGAAGCCTTGTCCAGGGCGCCGCAAAGTAGTTCGGGCTTTCCATTTGGCGTACGCACATCATCCTTTTATGCAGGTGAAGATGTTGTTGATGATGATGATGATGGTACTTAACCGATGTGCGTACAATTTATAGGGCGGTGGACGCCTCCCAACCAGGTAGCTACCCTAGAGGAGGCCTGGAAAGGTAGTGTCTCACCAATGGTTGGGTCTGTGTCGGAGCCTCGGCCGGACTCTTGATGCGGGTAAGATCCTAGCTAGGTGGTTCCCTGGACTCGGCCGAAGAGAAGTGAAAGGTTGTATCAATCGCTCCATGGCAATTTGATGCGTGTGGTTAAACAATAGTGCACCCCTGCAGGGTTAAATCTTTTCGAAAAGCCGCGTCCGCGGTTATGGACAACTTGGTGAAGATGCTGGCTAACAAGATTAGGAGCCATACATCTAATAATGATAACTCTTAAACTTGCCCCGCTGTGTGAGTGCCTTTGGATTGTTCACTCGTGGGCTAAGCGAGTGAATGATAATCGGCTGGGTATTGTTTGGTGTTAATATCAAGTTGGTTCTTTGCTCACGTTCTTATCCCTATCTTATAGACGAAAGTTGTAGCTTGTCTTCTGTAGATGGCTTAGGTGCTGCTGCTTCAGTCCACAATCCTTTATATTTTGGGTGCCTTTGTATTGGTTCCAAGTGTTCTTTGCTTGCCAGGTAAATTCCGTTTACCTGACCCAATTCTTTTTGGGTTGTTTTGCACTGAACAGTCAACAGGTTTGAAGTCTGACGACGTTAGCTTGGGAATCCCTCCGGCTCGGCCTGGGCAGGGATATGGACGCCATGGTTATCTTCAGAACTCTTAGTCCAATTTCTATCTTGTCCGTAGTCGGACACTAGTTCTTCTTCCGCTGTGATTTGAATCTTTGTAATGTGTCAGTTGTATCTTGACTCGTTTGAGTCGTTCTTGTATAAATATATCTCCTTCTGTTGTTGTTGTTGATTCTTTCGTGAACTGTTGTAATGTTATCACAATTCCACCCACATAACGCGCATGTTTCGACGTGCACGTTATGTCTGGTGGACGTCCTAAGATCGATATTATGCGGATTTGGGCGGGATCGCTAAAATCCGCATGGTACCGATTTTGGGGCGTCACACAAATGGTATAAAAGGTATCAATACTATGATTGTCCCAATATTGTGGACTGTTTCAAAGACAGGGAGAATGTTACATCTTCGGTAGAGCTTAATTCCAATTGAATTAGTTCTATACTGATTCAAGATAAAGTAGGTTAGTTTTCGCGTACTCTATCTAATTATAATTCTGGCATAATACTCTTTAATATTTTTTTTTCTCAAATGCAATATGGGTTCATATACTCTTTAATACTCTTTAGAGAGGATGAGTGTCATAGGGAGGCAGGAGCGGGAGTAACACATGTTACCAGAAAAATAAATCCTATGGGTCACCTCAAATGCAATATGGGTTCATATATTCGCATCAAGTGAACAATGATTATTACTAATTGAATGAAATATTTTCTGGTTTTATTGGAGTTAGCCACCCACGGTGCTAAGAAGCTAACTCCGAGCTGGAGGGGCAAAGCTTGGTGTTTTTCCAAATGCGATGAAAACAATCCTTTGACCAATGTGTTTATATATTTTGTTGCTGTGTACGTAGGAAGGCACGGTCATTTAGCTAGTATGAATTAAAGAGAGAGCGTTGTGTCCTCTCTGAGAGTCCTAGAGTCTCACTAGCACTCACTTTGAACGGTGGACTCAGGTGACAGAGATCGAAGAAGAGAGCTAGCAGAGACAAAGTATTTGGGTCCAGCCCCCTTCTTGGGAGCCTTCCTTTTTTTCTTTCTATTCTTTTCAGAGTGAATAGGCTAGGGTTGGATGGTACACAACGCACCTCACCCTTTTACAGCACTGCTGTCGATGCAGAATAGTACCATGCATGTCGAGCTACACCAAGTGCTCGCATGCCATGCCCCTCTACTACTCTGCTGCTTATCAAGTTGCAGCACTATATATGACCAAAAACACCATCGGGTCATGTGCTTATACAATTGCATCAAGCCCTGGTTTAATTAAGATACAAAACAAACTCAATACCATCAACGTACAAGGCCAGTTTCTAACACTCCCTTGCCACACTCGCTGTCTTGTTGTTGCTTGCACATCTCCTCGCGTCGGGTCGGGTCGAACGTGCATCTCCCCATCGACGCACCCTGCCTGCGACGTCGGGGGATGCCACAAGATTATTGTCTAACCTCGATGCTACGACAATATATATCATGTATCCGCCGTAACACGTTAGGAAGACGAATCCTTGAGGAGGGCGACCGCGTGGCACACCTCCACCATGGTGGGCCGCACCAGCGGCGAGTGCTGAGTGCAAGCGATCCCAAGGTCGATCAGCTCGACGATGACGCGGTCCGCTTGTACCGCCGACAATATCGCGCCCGTGGCCGCCAGCCATGACTGTGCGACGATGGCGGTGAGGTCATGCGGGTGGCGCCGCTTGACCCAGTCGTGCAGCGTGAGTCCCTCTTGGAAGAGCACATCAGTCGGGCGCTTCCCGGTGATCAGCTCCAGTAGCATCACGCCAAAGCTGTACACGTCACCTTCTGTCGAAGGGTGGCCTCCTAGTCCGTACTCTAAAACCACGCAGGTGAAGAACCATCAACATGAACATGTTAAGAGAAGAACGTCACATGCATTTACTCTCATATGCTATGTTAATTCGATCGATTGTCCTGTAAATTACCTGGTGCGATGTAGCCCACGGAACCTTGCAACAATCCGGCAACGGAGTTGCACGGATCAGCAGAGCAGGTGATGTCGTCATCGCCCATGTCCTTGACCAACCGCGCGATGCCGAAGTCAGACACGACGGCCGTCATGTCGTCGTCGAGGAGCACGTTGCTGGGCTTGAGGTCACAGTGTATGATGCGGACGGGTGCGTAGTGGTGCAGGTAGTTGAGCCCCTCGGCTATGTTGCCGGCGATGGCGACCAGCCGTACGAGATCCATGTCATGGCCAGGGCCGCCGTCACGCGGGTAGATGCGGCTCTCGAGGCTACCATTGGTCATCAGTGGGAGCACGAGCGCGTGGAAGTCCGGCTGGCTGCATGTGGTGACCACGCGCACCAGGTTCCGGTGCCGCGTCCGCCGCAGCACATCGCACTCGCGCTTGAAGCTCCGGAACACCTCACCGCCTCCGGTCATCGGGTCGAGCACCTTGACGGCGACACGCGTGCCGTCCTGGAGCGTCCCATCGTATACGCGCCCGAACCGCCCCGCGCCAATCAGCCTCGACTGCTCGAATCCGCCGGTCGCCTCGGAGAGCTCCCGCTGCGAGATCCTCGGGTGGTCCCCCCTATTGCTCGGCTCGCCACCTCCGACGAACGCTAGCAGCGCCGAGCGCCGCCCATCTCGTCCCACGGCGCGGCACGCGGCGAGCACAATGATTGCCATCGTGAAGCATGCGATAGTGAGGACGACAGGCAACACCACTCGCCGATTGTGGAGTACGCTGCTGCACCTAGCCAAGCCAAGCGCCATTGACGCCGTCCCCGCACACAACCCGGCATCGCCGAGGAACGCGTCCGCCGGGAACCCCGCAAAGGTCCCGCCGCTCGGCACCTCGCCACTGAAGCCGTTGTAGGAAAAGTTAACACGCCGCAACGACGCCGCCTTCTCCAAGGACAGAGGCAGGGGCCCCGTGAGTCCATTGCAGGACACGTCGAGGTACTCTAGCTCGACGCATTGGCCGAGCTGCGGCGGAATCGAGCCGGTGAGCCCGTTTGACGACAGGTTGAGCACTTGCAGCATAACCATCTCGCCGATGGTCGCCGGGATCACGCCGGACAGCTGGTTGCCGGCGAGGTTGAGGTAGAGCAACCCGCTCGGCCTCGACAAGCCAGTTGGGATCTCGCCTCGCAGCATGTTGTGGGAGAGATCGAGATTTTGCAGGGTCACGCAATGCATGATGCTCGGAGGAATGACGCCGGTGAGCCGGTTCTGCGAAAAATCGACGAGCCCGAGCCGCGGGATTGTGCCCAGGGACGGCGGGATGTCGCCGGAGAGCAGGTTGTCTGAGAGGTGCAGCTGCTCGAGCTGCGGCATGCTGGCGATGCCCTGTGGGATGGAGCCGTTGAGGAGGTTATGAGAGATGTTGAGGGTGGTGAGGTTGGCGAGGTCGGAGAGGTTCGCCGGGATCGGACCAAAGATTTTGTTGAACTCAAGGTAGAGTTGCTTGAGGCTGGGGAAGAGGCGACCGACGACAGGCGGGATCGTGCCGGCGAGGTCGTTCCCGGCAACGCCAAGCTCCTTGAGGCCGGTGCAGTTGGTAAGAGCGGCGAAGAACGGCTCGATGCTGGTGTTGTTCCGCGGGCCCGCGAAGAAGTTGTACGACAGGTGCAGATACTCGAGGCTACTCATGCCGCCGAACATGTCGTCGGACGGCAGCTCGCCGGTGAGGTTGTTATTATGCAGCAGCAGCCACCGGAGCTTCGTCGAGTTTGACAGCGAGCGGGGGATCCCGCCGCGGAGGTTGTTGGACCACAGCACGAGATACTCCAGGCCAGGTAGGGGGCAATCCGGTCGGATGGGGATCTCGCCGTCAAGATAGTTGAACGACATATCAAAGTACTGCAAGGCGGAGAGGTTGCAGAAGATGGCCGCCGGGATGTGCCCAGAGAGGTTGTTCGAGCCGAGACTGAGGTATACCAGGCTCCGGATACGCGCGAGCTCCCCTGGAATTGAGCCCTCCAAATTGTTTTCGCGGAGATTGAGGTGTACCAGGCTCCGGATACGCGTGAGCTCCCCCGGAATTGAGCCCTCCAACTGGTTTCTGCCGAGGCTCAGCTTCTCCAGTTGGGTGAGCTTCCCGAGCTGCGGCGGCACTGCCCCGGCAAAGAAGTTCCCGAAGAGATCGAGGTGGCTGAGTCTCGAGAGGTTGCCGAGCTCGCGCGGCACCGCCCCGGCGAGCATGTTCGAGGACACGTCGAGAATCCTGAGTCGGGAGAGTTTGCCGAGCTCCGGCGGGAGGCTGCCGGCGAATTGGTTGCCGGAGAGGTCGAGTGTCCTGAGGTGCGAGAGGTTGCCAAGCGCGGGCGAGACCTCGCCAGAGAGCTTCTGATCACTTAGTATTAACTTGACAACACGGCGTGTCACCGCGTTGCAAGCGACACCGGTCCAGTTGCACACGTCCGGCGAGTCCCAGACAGCGAGCGCTCCCTTGGGGTCGCCTGAGTACACGCCGGCCTTGAAGGCTAAAAGCACGGAGCGGTCATCCTCTACCAACACGCCGCCGACGCTGGCTGCGCTGTGGAGGAGGAGGAAGCAGAAGAGGAGAAATGGGAAGATGAGGACTGTGATTGGCCTGGCCGCCATGAGAGAGCGCGCGGGATGCTCTCGAGCTCAGAATGAGATGGAGTTAAGCGAAACAGGTTGGTGATGGTGGGGTTTTAAAGGAGACTGGAAGAACAAACATCGATCGCCCTGCCTAACTTATTAGAGTTTGAATACGATCTGCATGCATGTCTCTGTGGAGCCTGGTGGTTTGGATACGATCTCACGTGAAATCTAATCCGACGGATGCGACTAACTAGCGTCTCAATGGCTAATTAAGGTTTGGAGCAGGTATAGTGCTCAGATTGAGATGGACGTAATCATGTATGTATAGTGCCTAATTAAAGGTTTGGATTCACGAGCCGCATTAAGCGTGTGCCTTTTAAAATAATACTTTTTATGGCCTGCTATGTACGACTTTGACTATGATTTTCACTTTTTAGAAAATCTATTATATACTAAAAGCAAAATAAGTAGGTTTAATAGAGACACCACGTCAATCCACATCATCTAAATTATTGTGATAGTTAGATCTAAATTTTACGGCTAGAATTTAATTAAAGGTTATTAGTTACGTAACATGTTTGACACGGTTAATATTGAGACTACAACGTGTTGGGCCTGGACACCCGTAATCAACCAATAGACGTTCAACCGAAAGTCCCCTTTTTCTTTGAAACTAAGTTCCCTAGGACGGTACAAATAGCTGATTCCAAAAGAACATCGTATATGCTATCTACTCTACGTGAAACGTGGTAGTTGGCAAGAAAGAAAAAAAGCGAACCAGGTTGGAACGTCTTGGCAAGGCTACGTACGTGCAACGTTTTGCAAAAAAAAATATGAGGTGGAATTTTATCATATCTTACGTTTGTATACGAGCACCCAAAAAAAGTCCAGATCCTATACGAGTACTTAGCTCACATCTAATTCTTTTTTGTCCTATACCGGGTCAGACTAGCTAGATTCTAGAAAGCCATGCATGCATGAGAAATTGAGAATTTAAAGTACTGCATGAACATAATTTAACGTCAATCTGTATAGAATTTGCTTTGTCTAACACAAGCGTGCACTTCTAAATAACTATTTTGTTGATTCAGATTGTAACGGCACTAGCCGGAAAAATATAAATGGTTGGAAGACAAAAATATAATTATGTTACAATATCTAATATTACGGGATTGGAAGCGACAGATAAATCCTGTAATCTCTAATCTAAAAATGTCTACATTTTTATCCAACATAAAAGCAACTTAGCAAAAAAAATTTTGTGACATCAATTCATCTTATTAACAATTATTGTATCCTACCCAATTAATATGCATAGTTATGTTACATGCATTGTCCAAAGTGACATTGGAGGAAGATGGGCGTGCATTTGGCATGACATTGCACAAATAAAGCAAAAACAAGTCCTTACTACCAGCAATGTGTAGGTATATGCCAACCATTCATTTTTAGAATTTTCTTTTGATGAAAAACAAAAAACACCAATAAATGATCAGGAGATGGAGTGTGAAAACTTTTCTAACCATAATGCATCAGGTTTTTTAGTTTTCCATTCCAGATCCTTACCAATAAATTGTTATGACAAATGAAAGGATTTTTCACCTTTGTCTAATAACTTTATCACAAGATATACATATTGTCACAACCATTCATACATAGCGAATGACAAATCAATGCTAATGGATTAACGTATCAGACTAAAATAATTTGTGTAGGGAAAATATGTGACGAAGAATTAACTAAATAAATGTTTGCATGGTGTGTTTAGGCTGCAAACTTTATCTGTAATTTG
Organism: Poa pratensis; assembly: GCA_947311845.1. Classification (NCBI taxonomy): domain Eukaryota; kingdom Viridiplantae; phylum Streptophyta; class Magnoliopsida; order Poales; family Poaceae; genus Poa; species Poa pratensis. Next base: position 353,173 of record CAMZMU010000062.1, read on the forward strand.
AAACATTTTCCAAATAGGCTACTAATGCATACAATAAATTTAAAAAGCAAAACATAGCAATAAAAAAAATCTAGCCATGCAAATGCGCATGTCAACTTGCTTTGCTCCAATAAAAAAATACACATTGGCGTAAGGATATAGATTCGCGGTACTTCCTTTACCTTAGGAGTTAGGTTTAAAGTTTATGACCTATAATGAGTTTTTAGTTGAACCTGAGCTCATTGTACATTAGTTACATGATGGCATAGTTGGTGTCAACAAAAAGTTTCTATCACAAGATGTTCATTGAGGTGGAGATTAGTCAGTCGGTCATTAGAGAGAATAATGATGTTAGAGTAAGAGTAGCAGTACAGTTACATTGGATTGTCACAAGAGGAATTCAATACTGCATGGTTTCATATCCGGTGTTGGGATAACAAATCCATGGACTATTAGTTTAAATAATTTCAGAATCATTTGTGACCACAATTTTCTTGAAAGGAGGACTTAATATGGGCCTCACATTTGTTGTAAATACCTCTTTTTTATGACTTCCTGAGCTCATATATATTTCCCATGATGTAATCCATTCAATATATGTCGGTGATGGTTTCCATTTCTTTAAAGTTTAAGTGTATGCATCCTTGCAATAATACTACTTTTTATTTACCAAGGAGGTGCAATAAACAGTTGTGGGAATTTGTGGGGGAAATGGGATTAAAAATATCATTTGTGACATCAAGTATTTCTAAACATCAATATGTTACATGAAACTATGTTCCATCCAATTCAGTTGTGTGTCAATGGAAGAGTGGAAAACCTCCATTGAAGAGCGGGGGATAAGACGAAACATGGAAGAAATATATAAAAATAACACTCATATGTTCCAAGACAAAAATTTAAGATATGTGACATGGTATTTTTGGAAATTTCATAGTAATTACTCTTCATGAATTAAAATGATTCAAAATATTTCTCTCACATGTGATGTTCTACCTCATATAAGTTTTGTGAAAGCTAGAAAGACTATTGACTTACAATTTCATGTTTCCATTATCTACGTTACAATAAATTTATCCCATGAGCGGATTCCATATCCTAAAGACGTTGCCCTCGCATTTGCGAGGGCCACCTTGCTAGTTAGCATAAAGACATATCACATACACTACTGGAATCGACGATTCTGCCTAGTGCCAGACATTTGCAGAATGTTTTTTTATCGGGAGCTCGGCAATAAGAGAAGTTTGCCGAGTGCCGGACAAAAACAACTCAGGTTCAAACTTTGTTCTTTCAGTCAAGTTAATGATGTTTGGATCGTACTTTTGACATCTTTAGATAGAATTGTACATCTTATACTAATATCCCGAAGCCCTTTTACTTTTGTACATTCAGGTCAAACCGCCATAACATTATTAAAATATTTGAGGTAACAATCTTTCTTGTCCGACTAATGAAAGCTAGCAAGCGTGTGCTGATGGAAAAGCCAAATTAATCTGACAAAGAGTAGGGAATTTCTTATCCAATCTACAACAACACTAAACTACATTGCTGGTCGTGAAAGGCTCATGGAATTTCTGATGCAAGCTTTTTCCCTCGATTAATTTCTGTGTAGTCATTGGTCAATTAGATGGGTGTTAATTAAGAGAAGACCAGCGAATCCTTGGTCGTCGACAACGTACGATCGGCCGTGGAAGATGACGTACGTCCAGCAGCGTCAGGCCGATGGATGCCCTCCTAAGGCTGGTCATAGTGGGAGTAACTTGGGGGGTAACATCATACATTTCAACACAAGTTTGCATATGTGGCATGTAGTTAATGAGGAGAGAGGTGTTTGTGATAACTTAGCTAGTTACTGTAACATCACACTTATCAAGAGAATATGAGTCTATAGCCTAATAAATAAAGCATTATATGACACCACACATATGTTACTCTCCACTGTGGAGTTAGTAACATAGGCTAGTAACATCAGCATGTTACTACTCTATGTTACTCCCCACTGTGAGCAGTCTAATCCATGAGAATTACTAGCAGTTAATCACATGATTAATGTAAGCATAAGCCATGAGAATTACTAGCAGTTAATCGCATGATTAATGTAAGCATAAGCACACAACACTTGTAGCTCCTGTGTTTCCCATGTTTACATGATCCCTTGCATTGATGTGGTGGACGTGGGCACGTGGCTAACAACAAAAGTGGTAGCGTGCCATGTTTGTTTCTTGATAATTTCGTTAGCGCACAAACTGATTGTAATTATATTTTTCCTCCGTAACACTTATTTATTTCATTGGGGCATTGTGATGAACGTTCCAACGTATGAGAAGATTGCAACAGGAGGATAAAGCGAAGCAGTGGATGCAAGAAGCTGGTTGAGAGAAAAGGAAACGAAAGACGGTTTATTGTATATTTACATAATAGGGATTACGAAGACAACACTCGGGGTTAGGAAGGATCGCTAGTGAGGACGAGTGTCATAGGGAGGAGCAGGAGTAACACATGTTACCAGAAAAAAAATCCTACGGGTCATCTCAAATGCAATATGGGTTCATATATTCCCTACAAGTGAACAATGATTATTACTAATTTAATGAAATATTTTCTGGTTTTATTACTCTCGAGCTCAGAATCAGATCGAAGCTAAGCGAAACGGGTTAGTGATGGTGATAGCAAGGTTTGCTGCACAATGCCGGGTTTTAAAGGAGAGTGGAAGAAGAAATATCAATCGCCCTGCCTAAGTAATTATGGTTTCGATACGATCTGCATGCATGTCTCAATGGCTAATTAAAGGTTTGGACAAAGGACGTAATCATGCATGTATGTGTATGCGTGAATTTGTGACTTTGTGACTAATTAACTGTGTGTGCCTAATTAAAGGCTTGGGTTCACGCGCCGCGTTAAGCATGAATTTGTGACTAATTAGCTGTGTGTGCCTACTGTTTTCATTGATGAATATCAGTTATGATATGCCCTTTGGTGTCCCTTCGCAACAAAAAAAACTTTATATGGCCTATTAGATGTACGACTTTGTCTTTGATTTTCACTTATAATATGTGTAGAAAATTAGTATAAAGACATATGGCATACACTACTGGAATCGGCGATTCTTTCTAGTGCCAGACATTTTCCGAGTGAAGATGGACGGAAGTGCGGGATGGAACATGATGTCTGAGTCTGATGACTCCCAAGTGCAGGAGATCAATTGTAGTACCTTTCAAATAGAAAAGGTTGTCGAACCCACGAGGAGCTGAAGGTATTGGTTAGTAAGATTGATAAACAAAGCAATGAAAGATGCAATTGTTTTTGGTATTTTCGGTTGTATAATTCTAATGCAGCAAGTAACAGTAACAAGTGAAATCTCTCAAAGAGAGAAAGCCCAATCCTCTTATGTGAAAAGAGGACAAGCTCAAGTGATATGTGACTTATATGTGGAAAACATTCCCGAGGGCGGCATGGATAATGCTAGGCATAGAGATTTATTAAACAACACGTTGAATATCTTGTCAAGTTTTAATCTTTTTGGACGGAGCCATAATTCGGTATAGCTAAATAAATAGACTACAGCCCCTTATGATGGATCATGTGGCCAAGTAAATGACTGCACAAGAATTATTAAGACATAAAGTCCCACCATAGCATTACACTCTAAAATCCCCGATATTAATACCCTCATACTATAACTTCAAGATTCTAACTCAGGCTTACGTGTCCTCCCAAATCTTCCTCAATTCATTATACTACGGTGTTCTCCTTTGAGCCCATATAGGTGAAGTGTTGTGCAGTCGACGTTCGCACAACACCATCATAGAATCACATAAAAGATAAACTCTTGACAAAATACCAACACATGTCATATATAAATCATTGCCAATTCATCCTATGCCCTCAGGAACATACGGGACTACTCACAACGTGCAAACATGATCATAATCAGTGGCATAAGTGGTACAACACAATCTGAAATTATAACTTCACCACCAAATAATGACAAGTACTCAATCACTAACATGAATAGTAGCACAAGACAAGTATCTAGGGTATAGCAACTCTCAAACTGCGAGGGGAACGGAGTGGATCACGGTGATGATGATGGAGATGGTGCTGGTCTTGATGGGGGTGATGATGTAGAGGCCTCCTCCCACGCCAAGGAGGAGAGGTGATAATGATGACGATGATTTCCTCCTTCTCCGGAGCTCCGGAGCAGCAGGATCTGACCCCCCCCCTCGGAAGGGATCAGGAGTTTCGCCGCCGCCGCGACCTCGGATGGACTTGGAAAAATTAGGGCGTTACTTTTCGGGCGAGACGAAGGCGTCGATAAAAAGCCCCAGGCGAGGAGGTGCCCGAGGCCGCTTTTAGTGGGCCCCACGCGGCCTAGGGTTTCGGCCGCGTGGGCCCACCCCTTTTGGGCCTCGTGGCTCTCCTCTCTTCGGTCTTCTTCCCTCTGCCTTTCTCCCGATGAAAAACTGACGTGGTATTTTTTCTTTTATTATTTGGGTTCCTGAAACTCCTGAAACAATAAAAACAAGAAAAGGGGGTTTTCTGCCTCCCAGATATTAAATACCAAAAATGTGGACTTTGTGTGAAAGTCCCCAAAATCATCTAAAACATGTAAAAACAATCATATAATCATGCAAATAACATTCTAGTATGATACTAAAAGTTATATAAATGATGATATAAAATGCACGTATCAACTCCCCAAGCTTAAACCTTTACTCGTCCTCGAGTAAGTAAGGACATAGATCATTACATGCATCAATACTAGACAGTACTACAATACTAGATCGGTAGATGCTACTTTAAATAAAATGTAAGATCTAGTGTCGAGGGGTGTATTCATCATCGGCACTAGACAGAACACAATACTAGACTTCAAATACTAGACAAGTTTTCTGTGCTACTTTAAACAAAATGTAAGATCTAGTCGGCTACATACCCGGGGAAGATGCACGGCAATAGACCAGTAGATCCGCGTCGGCGACATACTCGGGGAAGATGCGCGGCGGCTCGCCGACAAGCCGCTGGGGGGTGTGCGCGGCGGCTCACGACGCGCCGCTGGGGGGGATGCGCGGCGGCTCACGACGTGCCGCTGGGGGAAGATGCGCCGACGCGCCGCTGGGGGAAGATGCACGGCGGCGATGCCGGCCGGACGCGCCGCTCAGATCTGCGAGATAAGGGTTAGGTCTGGAGCCGCCGCCACACTATGACTGTGGAGTGAGAGTGAGAGTGAGAGTGAGAGTGAGAGTGGGAGTGAGAGCGAGAGCGTTAGGGTTGCCGCAGTGGCCCATTTATAGCATATAATAACATCGCAAACGGAGGCGATAAACAACCGTTTCCTCTAATTTCTTCACTGACACACTGGGCCTACTTACAAAGGATCGATAGAGTAATTGAACTAACTATCTACTCTACTTGTTCTGCTTACGCCCTGCCTTCGCGCCATTGTCATCCGCGGCGCGGCGTCGCTTCTTGCCGGTTGCCTTTTCCTCAGGCGCCTCCTCCGATGCCTCCTCCTCCGGCGCCTCCTCCGACGCCTCCTCCTCGTCGTCGTCGTCGGCATCGTATTCTTCCTGGCTAGAATAATACGGCTCCGGCGGGTCCTTCGGCTCCTCTTCCTCCGGCAACTCGTCCTCTTCGGAGTCGTCTTCTCCTTCGCGTGAAGACGGCGGGTCCGAGTCGTCGGAGTCGTCTTCTATAGAGCGTGAAGATGGCGGGTCCGAGTCGTCGGGGTCTGAGTCCGGCGGCCCGTCTTGATCCCACCATGGAACTTCACCGCGGTCTTCCGCGCTCGCGTCGTCGCTCGGGACTTCCTCGTTCTGCCACCAGGGTTCCGCCATGGCGGTTGTGCTAGTGTGGTAGATAATGTGGGAGAGAACGAAGGGGAGAATGCGGGACCTGCCTGGCTTCGCGCGGTTCCAGTCACATTTTATTAGCGTCGATCAGGCAGTTCCAATCCCTCGTGACTTAAGCCGAATTGAACAGGCGCGCTTCCAGATTGCAACTGCAATTTCCCAAGCACATCGCAAACGGATATACATAAACAACCGTAGCCATAGAGATACATATTGGAAACGGAGACAAATTTATGACCGTTGCCAATACTTTTGGTAACGGAGATATAAAATTCTCCGTAACCAATGTTGACGGACCAGCCTCTGCCAGGCCTCGTCCGCAATGCTAAAATCGCGATTCTCTGTCGCCTAACACCTGCCGTTTCCATAGAGGGGTATCCGATGTGTCGTTCTGTACTAGTGTTTTAGTTCAAAACTAGGATCTCCTTTAGGTGGTGGTAGCACTCCTAGATTATCAGGTGGAATATGCAACTGTAATTGTGGTGGTTGTTGCCATAATATTTGTTCTAAAGCCTCCTTTTCCTCATCATTAAACGGTTCATCTTGATTAAGCATATATCGTTCTACAACATATGTTGAACCTACAGCTATATGACCAAGAGTTTCAATTAAATCTTCAGAAACAGGCTCTTTAACAACATGTTTATCAGCAAACTTATAAAAGTTGAACTCAAGTTTCTCACCATTACATTTAATAAACACTTTCTCTTTAAGCAAATTGATTTCAGCACCAACAGTACGCAAGAAAGGTCTACCAAAAATGATAGGACAAAATGAATCTTGAGGACAACCAAGCACAATAAAATCAGCAGGATATTTTATTTTGCCAACCAATACTTCAACATCTCTAACAATTCCGAATGGATTGATATATTCTTTATTAGCAAGTTGAATTGTCATACCTGTCTCTTCCATAGCAATAGGATCAATATCAGGCTTGATTTCAAGATAGAGAGAATATGGAATGACACTTATGCTTGACCCAATATCACATAAACCATGATAACATGAAGTCCCAATAGAGCATGATATAACAGGTTTCCCCACCTTGGCCGAATTACCTTTGATGACTTTAGTAGCATCTTCACATAGATAAACATCAACAGGATCTTCTTCATTAAGTTGCTTGATGATAGAAATTTGAGTGTTGACTTCCACCTGTTCATATGGCTGAGAACATTTTCTATTACTTTTGTTAGTAACAGCAATAAGTAAATTCTCTTTAACTTGGTTTGGATAGGGTGGTGCTTCAACATACTCCTCAATTCTCACAGATGACACCGGTTCAACCTGTTTAATAACTTTTGGAACAACAATAGATTGTTTAACAGGTTCAACATAAGTTTCAAATCCACTTTTTGGAACACAGATATGTTCAGCAAAAGATTTAGCTATCTCAAGTATAACACAAGGATCAAGATTAAATGTATCACTCATATTTTTAAACAAGATAGAAGTAGAGAAGTTCTCTACACATGAATATCCATAGTCAAAATAAGGCTCATTACCTTTATCAAGATCCCAATGACCAGTATTTTCAGAAATAGTCTCCAATAGATTCCATGCTTCTTCTTCAGTATTGTTTGTGAAACTACCACCAGATGAATTATCCAGAATTTCCTTGTGCTTCATAGGTAACCTCACATAAAAGTTTATCAATATAAGTTTCCTTGTAAGATCATGACAAGGGTTCTTGCGAAGGAGTTCCTTCAATCTCCCCCAAGCTTGAGTGATGCTCTCTCCCAGATGTGGCCAGAAATTGAATATGTAGCAGCGGTTCTCATAAGCTTCTTTAGGTGTGAAGTATTTAAGAAAGAAAACCTTCCTCAAGATATTCAGTCAATAGTAGCTTCTTCATCCAGGAGCATTACCAGATAAAGACAAATATAGTAACTTTCTTTTTACCTCATCCTCAGGAATACCAGGAAGTCTAAATAAACCACATATGTCTTCAATCAATCCATGTGTTCGTGTGCAGACTTAGTTCCATCACCTGTAAATGGATTTTTCATAACTCTTTTAACATGACCCATGGGAATTTTAAATCCCACTTTAGGTATCTCAGGCACAGCAGTTTCAACCACCTTTGCAGTAGTGGCATAAGCACTTTCATATAGAGCAAGATGCAGCGAGGCACGATTCATAAATGCCATAGTAACAATGAGATAAAACAGCTTTCAAGTTTCCTTACCAAACTTCTTACCAATAGCGCAACGCTCCCCGGCAACGGCGCCAGAAAAGTATCTTGATGACTCCCAAGTGCAGGAGATCAATTGTAGTACCTTTCAATAGAAAAGGTTGTCGAACCCACGAGGAGCTGAAGGTATTGGTTAGTAAGATTGATAAAAAACAATGAAAGATGCAAGTGTTTTTGGTATTTTCGGTTGTATAATTCCAATGCAGCAAGTAACAGTAACAAGTGAAAGCTCTCAAAGAGAGAAAGCCCAATCCTCTTATGTGCAAGAGGACAAGCTCAAGTGATGTGTAACTTATATGTGGAAAACGTTCCCGAGGGCGGCATGGATATGCTAGGCATAGAGATTTATTAAACAACACGTTGAATATCTTGTCAAGTTTTAATCTTTTGGACGGAGCCATAATTAGGTATAGCTAAATAAATAACTACAACCCCTTATGATGGATCATGTGGCCAAGTAAATGACTGCACAAGAATTATTAAGACATAAAGTCCCACCATAGCATTACACTCTAAGGTCCCCGATACTAATACCCTCATATATAACTTCATGATTCTAACTCAGGTTTACGTGTCCTCCCAAGTCTCCTCAATTCATTATACTACGGTGTTCTCCTATGAGCCCATATAGGTGAAGTGTTGTGCAGTCGACGTTCGCACAACACCATCATAGAATCACATAAAAGATAAACTCTTGACAAAATACCAACACATGTCATATATAAATCATTGCCAATTCATCCTATGCCCTCAGGAACATACGGGAACTACTCACAACGTGCAAACATGATCATAATCAGTGGCATAAGTGGTACAACACAATCTGAAATTATAACTTCACCACCAAATAATGACAAGTACTCAATCACAAACATGAATAGTAGCACAAGACAAGTATCTAGGGTATAGCAACTCTCAAACTGCGAGGGGAACGGAGTGGATCACGGTGATGATGATGGAGATGGTGCTGGTCTTGATGGGGGTGATGATGTAGAGGCCTCCTCCCACGCCAAGGAGGAGAGGTGATGATGATGACGATGATTTCCCCCTTCTCCGGAGCTCCGGAGCAGCAGGATCTGACCCCCCTCGGAAGGGATCAGGAGTTTCGCCGCCGCCGCGACCTCGGATGGACTTGGAAAAATTAGGGCGTTACTTTTCGGGCGAGACGAAGGCGTCGATAAAAAGCCCCAGGCGAGGAGGTGCCCGAGGCCTTTTAGTGGGCCCCACGCGGCCTAGGTTTTGGCCGCGTGGGCCCACCCCTTTTGGGCCTCGTGGCTCTCCTCTCTTCGGTCTTCTTCCCTCTGCCTTTCTCCCGATGAAAAACTGACGTGGTATTTTTCCTTTTATTATTTGGGTTCCTGAAACTCCTGAAACAATAAAAACAAGAAAAGGGGGTTTTCTGCCTCCCAGATATTAAATACCAAAAATGGGGACTTTGTGTGAAAGTCCCCAAAATCATCTAAAACATGTAAAAACAATCATATAATCATGCAAATAACATTCTAGTATGATACTAAAAGTTATATAAATGATGATATAAATGCACGTATCTGAGGCGTACGCGGTAGGCGATGCCATCAACTTGGTGAAGATGAAGGAGGCTACTTCCCGGTATGACACCTCAATGGAGATGATGGACGGGGCGTCGAATGCACGTGCTACGGATGAGGAGCGCCTATGGACGTTTGCCACCGATGTTGGGTCAATCATTGGAATCGAGCTCCTTTTTTGGGAGATGGACAAGGCGGAGTCCGGCGATGTCAATCAGTGAGTGCGCTGGGCCGAGTACTGATCTCTTTTTGGGGCCGGCGGGTACTGAGGCCGATCCGGTCCCGAGGTGGCCTGCACTGACCCGGTGCAGGTGTCGGGCAACTGCCGGATCAGCTGATTCGTGTCCCCGACGACGCCGCACCACACCCCGCCACCCCCTGCCGCACGCCGCGCCTCTAGTTGAAGGTGTCTCGCCGCGCATAGACTGGTCTTAATTTTAGGGTTCGACTTTTGGATACCCTAGTTTGCATGAAGTACTGTTATTTTGCTTGTAAGACTTAATTGATATATCTATGTATGCAATTGTTGCTATGATCGCTACGTTATAACCTTTGGAAAATTTTGCTATGTTTGCTATGTTTGGATAAAAGAAAAGTAAAAGTAAAAGAAAGAGTAAAAAAGAGAAGAAAGAAAGGAAAAAAAGAAAGAAAGAAAAATAAAAGAAAGAGTAAAAAAGAGAAGAAAGAAAGGAAAGGGTCAGGTTTGCACGCAAAGTGACAGGCCCCTTCCTCCGGAGGCCTTGAAACTTTTTCTGCACTCAACATAGACCATGACATGGAACATGCCAGGTGCTAGCCTTTTCCGGGGTCCGTCTTCTATATTCCGGATAGTAAGTGTATTTCTAGGGTTTAATGCCGGAAATTCAATATCTGAACTGCGACCACATGAAATAAAGGCTAGAAATGGGTGAAAAATTCCTATCTGTAGTCTTTGGTCCATCCCTAGGCCTTGTGCAACCAAGGGAGGGGTAGGGATAGACACGGGGGCAAGGCCAGGCTGCCGACATACGGAGCGAGAAAACCACGAGACCTGGCACGGTGTCTTGATATGGCCACTCGAGGCTGTGGTAAAATTTTGAGAGTGTTTCAAGAAAGCAGTCACATAGAGTGCGTAGAAACCGGACCATCTCCGAGGAAGGATCTAGGTTTCAAGAGGGAACGGATCAGGTTTGCACGCGAAGTGCCGGGCCCCTTCCTCCGTTGGCCTTGAAACTTTTTCTGCACTCAAGAGAGACCGTTACAAATCAAACTCGGCAAAATTCCATGACCAAGATCTAGGCAACCCCCAGCCGGTCCCCTTCTCTCTCGGCGCTTACTCCTTCTGTCCTCTATCCCTTGACACATAAAATAACCATATACAACGCAAGAAAAGAAAAGACAATGAAAATAAGAAAGAAAGGAAAATAGAAGAAAGTAAAGAAAAATAAAGGGAAGGAAAATAGAAAAAAATGTTACCGAGCTCCCGATATTCGATGCTCGGCAAAAGGTAGCTTCACCGAGCTCCCGGCGCAAAGAACTCGGCAACGACCCTGTCCTAAATCTACAAGCCCACAATCCGATCCACTTTCTCCCTGTCTCCCTCATTTCGATCTCCTTCTCTCCCCACGACAGCCCATCGCCGCCACCACATCGCCCCCGCACCCCATCTCCGCCGCCCCCTCACTCTTCCCCACTCACCCACCCACGCACGCACCTTACTCGTCCACCTCCCCCGTCGCCGCTGTCCTCTCTGGCCCCATCATCGCTGCCGCCCTACGACACCTCCTCCACGGTCGACCCTGCTGTCACCCGGCGTCCACGGCCTCTCCCCAGCTACTCCTTGGCCGCACTCTTCCAACTGGCGCCTCCTCCCCTGCCGACCTCCTCCAACCGGCACCTACTCCCTGCCACCCCCGCCTCGTCCAAACTCCTCTATAGGCGCCCCATCCTCGGTGAGCTCCCGTCTCAACCCCCGAAGATGCATGTGCTGTGTATGCTAAGTGTTTGTTAAAATGCCCATGTGAAATTTTGTGTTGTGTGTGTTGTGGGTGTCGGTTTGCTTGCTGACTTGGTTGTCGGGTTGCTTGCTTACCTATGAATACTTGTATGTGCATTGTAGTCAGGGGCGAATCATGCATAACAATGGACGGTAGGATCAAAACATCAAGTTCCTAGTCCTAATTGTTTCATGTAAGGCACCTCAATGGCAGAATCACCACTGATTGTAGTGATATTTTTGGTGGGTAGGCTTAAGCATGTTAAAGCCTCCCTGGAAAAATCGCCACTTATTGTAGTGATGTCTACTTTGAATCTAGAACCCTAATTTTTTGGATACTAGTATGTATGGTAGTAAATTTTGTTGGCATCGAGTATGGCAATGTGTGGCATTAATTTTGAATCTAGAGCCCTAATATTTTTGGACACTACTACTTTGAGTCATCCAAAGCGAACTTTGTAGGTTAGGGTTAGGGTGAAAATGTGTCGAGTTGTAGGAGGCGTGACTTCTAGGTTAGGGGTTCGGTGTTTAGGGTTTGGTTCACTTGTCGACGAGCCGGAGGAGAGCAATGAAACGATGCCATTGAGTCGGCCGACCACCAATTTCGACGAGGCCGGCTCCTCGGGGGGGAGGGGCTTGGATATCCCCATCTCCTCCGACTCCACGTTGACTGGCTTCTCCGAGTATAACTCGGACTAGTCTACCTAGATAGTTTGATGTCGATGTAGTCATGTAGATGGTGATGTCGACTCGGAGTAGAACATGTGATGCTTTTTTGCATATGAATCATGAATGCTTATGTTCCATGTGTTCTTCTCAATTTGTGTTGCTTGTCCTGCTTGTTGAAATCTTGTACTTCTGTCTTGGTAGATGAAGTGGTATGTGGTGTACTCAGGGATGTATGCAGGAGTCTACGGTTCATGGCTGACATGTCATGAACAAGTGAACGGTTAAAAGAATAGCTGCTATAAAGGGTTTAAGACTAGGGAGGAGGCAGAGGCTGATTACTCCAAGTACGTGCTAAAAGAGAAGAGCAATCATGAAGTACGCAAGGGTGCACTAGTACAAAAACCCCTTATAGTAGAACAGCTACTAGTGGCATTCCGTGTTATAATACGCCACTATTATTATCAGTCGTGTGTCCGTTTCGGACACGCCATTAGTAGGTCACTATCAGTGGCGTGCATTTCTGAATGACACGCCACTGGTAGCTGGGCCGAGGCCATCTGCCCAGACCCGAACTACCAGTGGCGCGTCTCAACGTCACACGCCACCAGTAACATCATGCCAGTGGCGCGCCCAAAATAAGATACCACTGGTATTGACCAGCCCAGCCCATATGCCAATAATATCTCACACTCTCCACCCCCACACTTTAGGGAGCGCCACTCCACACTCCCCTTTGTCTCGATCTCGGTCCGCCGCCGCCCCGTCGACCCGCCACACGCTGAGATGACCCCGTCGACACGCCCCGCGCCGCCGCCGCCCCATCGACCCGTCCAGCCCCCCCCCCCCCCCCCCCACAGTCAACATGTCCCGTGCCGCACCCTCGGTGAGCAGCAATCTCCTCTCCTCCTATCTCTTCCCCTATCTCACATGGTAATGGATTTAGTGTAGTTGGCTAGTAATTTGATATTTAGTTGATGAAATGTGGTGTAAATATGTGTGAGATTTAGATGAATGGATATTTGATATTTAGTTGATGAATTGTGGTGTAAATGTTTGTGAGATTTAGATGAATGAATATTGATATTTAGTTGATGAAATGTGGTATAAATTTGTGTGAGATTTAGATGAATGTATATTTGACATTTAGTTGATGAAATGTGATATAAATTTGTTAAAGGTCATCCCTTTTTTTTCATCGATTCTAATAATTAGCTTTTTCATCAAGATATCGTGTGTGAAGTATGCAAGTCCGATTGCACGAGGTCATCGAATAGTGGATCCTCGTTCATGGTCAAACTTCGTGAGGGGCACTTACACTCAGTGGTAATTAACAAACAACTTGTGGATCCTCTATTTGATATATAATATTTGTTTCTTTTGCTTTTGTTCAACAGATTGTACCATGCAACTTTTTTTTTACCAGCAAAACCGTAGGGGAAGCCCCCACGGTTAATTTTCCATTTTCGATATCAACCACCCGGCATCCCAAAACAGGGGTCCAGGCCAAGTACAACAAAACTTTACATAAATACAACGGGGTTGAGAGGATCAACCCCAAGGATGAAGAGGAACTAAAACAAAGAAAGTAAAAATTAAACAAGCAAGATCCAATTCAACAGAAGCTCTCTTTTGGCGGGCTTAACCCTGTACGAAGTAAGGAGAATGTCCTTCCTGAATCTCTCCTTACACCTTGCAAAACTCGGCCTCTGGTTTTCAAAAATGAACAGGTTTCTCTCTTTCCAAATGTTCCACGCTGCTGTCACTGTTATTTCCATAAAGCAGGGGCCAAGGAATGTTGCCTTTGCTGCACCAAAAGCTTCCGACATAGAGTCCGCCTGCGACCAAGTGATCTTCAAATGATTCCAGCACCTATCAGCGAAACCACACTGAAAGAATAGGTGGTCTCTTGTTTCCAAAGTATACAAGGAACATAGGACACAATTCGGGCCAGAATTTAAATGCCAGTGCCTTCTGATCATCATATCTCTCGTGTTGATTCTGTCAATAATCATCAGCCAAGCGAACACCCATAATTTTGGTATGCATCAACTTTTCCATAGCTGACGAAAGATGGGTTGTGCTGATATTCCTTGAAAGAGGAACTTGTAGTAGCTAGACGAGGAGTAAACTCCTTTATTCAGTGAATATGTCCATTTATCAGTACTGGGACGGAATGAATTCTTGACAGCAACAACGCTTTGCTGAACCCATCAAAGTCGATATAGGCCTGCTGCGACATGGGGAGGAAGAAGAGCTGATCTAGGTTGTCCGTTTCCAAGGCCTTTTTCACCGAAATGTCTTTGTCAAGAGCAAAAGGATAGAGCCTCTCAAATTTAATTGCCAGCAGCTCATTTCCTTCCCATTTATCCTTCCAGAGTAAGATCGAATTACCGGGACCAGGATCACAAGATGTAACACCTCTATATTGGAAGGATAGAGCCCAAATTTCTTTCCACCAGAAGGAACCCACCTTTGGAGAGGCATGAGGATCCTTTTCAAAGTAATATGAGTGCCAAACCAAATATACCCATGGAATATCCGCTTTATTCATGAATTTGTCCATGTGTTTGAGCAACAATGCATCATTTTGTAATTCCAAGTTGATAACTCCCAGGCCCCCTTTCTCTTTTGGCAAGCAAACTGTCTCCCAAGCAACCAGAGCTTGTGATTTCTCTTCCCAATCACCCTTGGCCCAAATGCAATGTCTTCTGGCTCTATCAAAAGTTTTGATAGCAGTCCTTGAATTTTAAGAGTGCACATATAGAATGTGGGAAGTGCAGAGAGAACCGAATCCACATAGGTCAGTCTACCAGCATAAGTCAAGAATCTAGAACAAGCATTGAGACGCCTTTCCATATGGTCAATCAGAGGAGATAGGTCCTGGATGGTAGGCTTAGTAGTGCCAAGAGGTAGACCTAGATAAGTAA
Source organism: Poa pratensis (assembly GCA_947311845.1). Classification (NCBI taxonomy): domain Eukaryota; kingdom Viridiplantae; phylum Streptophyta; class Magnoliopsida; order Poales; family Poaceae; genus Poa; species Poa pratensis. Next base: position 368,322 of record CAMZMU010000062.1, read on the forward strand.
AAGGCATTCCAGCGATTTGGCACTCCAAAATAGTTGCAAGTTGAGCAGCTAAATCCTCAGGGCAATTGATCGGAATCATATTTGACTTTTGAAAATTCACTTTCAGACCTGTGGCCTCAGCAAATTGATTTACCAAGTTCTTTAGCAACTGGACCTGAGAAGGGCAAGCCTCCATTACCACAATGGTGTCATCAGCATACTGAATCACAGGGAACTTGTGGTTCGGAATAGGTACAGGAGCATGTAAATTTCCTAGCTGAAACTGATGATTGATCATCGTTTGGAAGAGGTCAGCTGTACCGACATAGAGTAGTGGTGATTATGGATCACCTTGCCTCACTCCACGTTTGCATTCAAATTTCTTTCCTGCTACTCCATTGAGTAAGACTGCCAAAGTACCGGTTTTCAGAATATTAGCAATCCAGCCCAACCATCTCTCATCGAAACCTTTTAACCGCCGGATTTTCATGATAGCTGAGTGTTCCATCATATCAAAAGCTTTAGAGAAATCAATCTTGAATAAGATAATCGGTTGCTTGGACTGTTTGCAAAGAAATAAATATTCAAAAGCCCAAGCTAGGCAGTCTTGTATTGTCCTCGACTTCAAGAAGCCATATTGATTTTTATGCACTGTTTGCAAGATCTTGGATTGCAATCTGTTTGCCAACAATTTAGTGATGATCTTGAGGCTGATATTCAGAAGTGAAATCGGTCTAAAATCATTTGGTCCAACTAGGGAATTCACTTTGGGGATTAGAGTGATTAAAGAATCATTGATATTCTCGAGACTTAGCAGCCCTTGTTGAAAATCCAAACAAAGCGTATAGAAGTCATTTTTAATAATACTCCAGCAGCTCTTAATAAATTTCCCATTGAAACCGTCCGGTCCTGGTGCCTTATCAGCTGGCATATGAGCAATAACTTCATCAATCTCCTTAGTCGTGAAATCCACTGACAGTTCCGCAAGCCCATCAACCCGAGTGATCAAGGTCTCTAACTCAGAGGGAAAGACAATCTCACTGCGTTGCCCCAGCCTGTCCTTATATGCAGAAAACAAAATTGCAGCTTTCTCATTGTGATCCACCACCTCTCTCCCATCAGGCAAAATAAATTTCGCAATGTTATTTTTTCTGTATCTAATAGTTGCCATGGAGTGGAAAAAGGAAGTGTTCTCATCTCCCAGCTTAGCCCATCTGATGGTGCATCGATTTTTCCAAATATCTCTTTTGCAGTTAGTGAGATGTAAGTATCTGTCCTTGGTGATCCTTCGAAAATTCCATTTAGAGAGGTGCAGATCTCTGACTTCTTCAAATTCATCAAGCATGAGAATGATTTTGTTGCAGTTTTCTATACAAAAGTCTATCTGTGAGAGGTTACCACTCCATTTTCTAAGAGCCTGTCTCAACAGCTTGAGCTTGGAGGTGATAATCTTGGCGGCGTTCCCATGGATCTGAATATCCCAGATTCGCTGTACAAGTTCCATAAACCCTGGTTGCCTGATCCAATAGTTTTCAAACCGAAATATTTTTGCCTTTGGAATCTTAGTCCCAATGTTAATGACACAAGGGATGTGATCTGAGACAGGACGGGCCAGGGGATTCACCACCGTATTTGGATATACAAGGGTCCAATTGGTTGATGTGAAAAACTAGTCCAACTGAACCATAAGGGGATTTTGTTGCATATTACTCCAAGTATAGGCCCTCCCCTTAATTGGCAGTTCAATCAATCCAAGATGGCTGATGAGATCATTGAAAATATTAATGTCCTGTATATTTGCCTCTGGTTTGTTTCTGCTATCGGCATATCTATAGAAATTGAAGTCACCGAGAAGTAGCCAATTTTCATCATCTGATATATCCAAGTTATATAACCAATTAACAAAATCACTCCTCCGAGGTTCAGTACATGGCCCATACACATTGACCAGCGTGAAAGTTTGTGAGTTCATTGTGGATGTGAAAGACATAACTACCCCAAAAGACTCTTGCAACAAAATTGTTCCCGAGAAAACCGAGCTATTCCATAAGACCAAAAGACCTCCAGAAGCTCCATTCGCTGGCACACATACAAAACGATCAAATCTCTTAGGAGCAATTTTGCGAATCATGGCATTATCAAAGGAGGCCATTTTTGTTTCTTGCAAGCAAATGATAGATGCAGAACTCTCTTCTATCTTGTGTCTAATTGGGGGCCACTTTTCATCACCATTTAAACCACGAATGTTCCAACATAAAATATTCCAGAGTCTAACAGCATCAATAAAAGTAGACATAGATAAACACCAAAATGAGGTTCAAATTTTTTTAGCCGAACCAACAGAAAAGTGGGAGTGCAACAATTAAGTAGCACGAGGCTGCAAGAATTTCTCTTCAGAGAGATCTTCAGGAGGAATGCCACACATCTCGACGCCCATTTTCTTCATGGCCTCCATCTGCAGTACTTCAGGGGTGGAGCCATCTTGGCCGATTTCTTGCGAGGTTCCTTGAGCAGCTCGAGAGGAACAAACCCTTCCTTGTCACTACGCAGCCCCTTTCGTGAGGCCACCATCTGCTTCTTTTTCTTCCTATCAATCACATGGTTCTGAATTGGGGCTTCACCACCAACTGAATTGGGCAGCTCATTCGTCTCTGTACCATGATCAGTAGCTATTTTAGACCTCGCTTCATCTTGCGAGAACAAAGAGTCCATCGTACCAGGTCCCAGGCGTGGAGTGGCAACCACTGAGTAGAACTTTGCAAAGAAGTATACAACACTAACTGACAGCGGCAGCAGCAGTTCAGAGCCCGCCCCTCCAGCACGCAAGAAACGAACATCTCCAGATACCACTCCATTCAGTACATCTTCTGCAGCTTGTTCCATAATCATCACATGCTCATTCCAGAGAGCCGAACTATCTCCTTGGACATTATTTTCCGGTAGAACACCATCCATCATGGACTGGCCATCATAACCAATAAGCTCACTCATGTTAGTACCAGAAAAATCAGCTGGGATGAGTGGATGTTGTTGCACCCCAATATTGAGCTGTGCTGCAGCTTGGTCCCATGCCATGTCAGCATTCTGCTGTTGCCAAACTTGCTGATCATGAATAGCCTGAGGGATGTTAGCTATGGCAGACGGCGACGCAACACCTTCTGCACGATCTAGGGTTGAAGACTCAACTTCTGAAGTAGCGGAGAGAAATAGGGAATCGGTGGCAGTATTGTTGGGATATGTGATGGCCAGCGACAAGTGACTCCCCAAATTCTGGGATATACTCGATTCGTTGCCGCGTTTTCCTTTAACCACCCAAACTTTCCTCTGCGCTGAGCCCACCTTGTTTAGCTTAGTTTTGGGTCTCCAAACTTTCTGAATAGCAGGACAAACTCGGACAAAATGGCCCAGAGTTTTGCATCCCCGACATCTGATTCCAACATCACATGCTTCGGCCCTATGGTCCAAAGCAAAGCATCTCAAACAAGGGCCCATAGACTGTTTAGGTGGCAAACAAACAGGGCATTTACTGCCTAAGATCTGACACGCAGAACAAACACCCGGGCAATTGGGCCTCAAATGATCAGTGAGGCTGCAGCGAGAACATCTGCCCAGAATTTGAAAAATGAGATCCCGCTCTGGCACAAAAGGAATATCCAGTGCTTGACAGATTTGGTCTTCCGCATAATTAGCTGTTCTCAGATCCTCTAAATGCTCCAACGTTATTTTGGGCAAGTTTGAAAAATATGCAGCAGTGAAACCTTTCGGGACGAAAATCCAAGAGTTTTGAATCTTTCCCACAAATATCGGATCAGGAAAACTACCAAAAATAATTCCACTCTCATGCACAGGCGCCGGCGGCGAGATAACCGACAAAAATCTGGTGGCTAAACGCACTGGCGAGCATGATCCAAACTGAACAGAATCTAGCCCCGGTTGAACTGAATTCGAAAGATCAAACTGTGACAGCACTGATTTAGAATGGTCCGATGAATCCCGTGCAGCACTTAACTCTAAGAACTTCAGATTAGGTTTGATACGGGTAGGGCTCCTCTGCGAGACCTCTACCAGTTCCTCCGAGGAATGCCAAAAGGGATCAAGCGGGTGAAGAAAACCAGAATCCCGAGGATGAGAACCACGGAAGAGAGAGAAATGGCAAACAAAATCCGGCCAGATGCGGTCCTTAAGACCATAGATGAAATGACCCACTTGACAAGAAGCCACTGAAAACCGAAAACGTCGATCACTCAATTGGAAGACCTTGAAACCTTTCTGATCACCACCAAGACAGCACTGCAGAGCCAAGCCCACCGATTCCTCGGACAAAGGAAAGGAGGCCGAAGAGAAAGAAACCACCAGAAAGAATTCCTTGGATGAAGAAGACGGCGAGAAGTGGACAGATGATCCAAACGGCGACGCACCTGATCGGCCAAAGCGAGTCCGGGGGAGAAATCCCAGTGGATCAGCGCCTCCATGTCGAGAACACCTAGACGCCATGGCTACCACCGGCGGGGGGGGGGGGGGAGGCGACGGCGGGGAGGGTAGGGTGCGGGGTGGGAGCGCCTCCATCTTTTTTAGGGTGCGATCTTGATCTCAAATTTGAAATGCAAGTTTGTACCATGCAATTCAAAAGCTGAGTTCAATAAGTTAACCGGTGACGATGTGCATTTTGTTGCTCATGGTGGTTTCTACCATGTTGACGTGACAAAAACACAAACGAAGACACGTTTAAACGGCTTAGGATGGGATGCTTTCGTCTCCGCCAACAGCCCCACCGGCCGGGGACAAATGGTTCATTTTTCTATAACTTTACGACAACCCACGATGTCTGCAATCTGGATGGGCAACATGGTAGATGAGGATGATGAGGACGAGGGTGAGGACGCCAAGATGGATGTGGACGAGGGTGCTGAGGACCCATTTCAGTCTACCATATTCGCGCTAAGAATCAATCTCGGGGACAATGAGAAAGCCTGGCTCCCTCAGCTTCTAACGCCAGTCGGTACCTACATAGGGGTTCCTTTTGTGACTTGTTTTACGGCCACAAATCTAAACACCACCAACGTGATGGTATGTTTCTAAATAGATTTATCTTCCCTATTTTGTGATTATCATGTTTGGCCTTGTATGACATTCTTCCGTTTCATTTTTTCATCCTATAAACTAACTGAGAGACTAGCGCAACTCAGTGGCATCCTGAGTGAAGGAAGAGTGATACGTCTGAAATGTATCTATAATTTCTGATGTTCCATGTTGATATTATACCAATTGTTACATGTTTTATATACACTTCATAGCATTTTTATGCATTTTCTGGGACTAACCAATTAACAAGATGCCACAGTGCCAGTTCCTGTTTTCTGCTGTTTTTGTATTCCAGAAAAGCTAGTCTGGAAATATTCTCGGAATTGGACGAAACTTGGACAGAACCTCCTATTTTTCCAACACGAAGACGGAGACCCGAGGAGACACGGAGGGGAGCCACGTGGCGCCCACACCATGGGGCCGCGCGGCTCCCCTACCGCGCCGTGGGGTGGTGTGGGGCCCTCGTGGCTCCGTAGCCGCCGCCCTTTCGCCTATTTATTCCTCCCGACGCGAAAACCCTAGATACCCGAGCCATTATCCACGAAAAGTTCCAGAGACGCCGCCGCCGTCAACCCTAGCTCAGGAGGGTTCAGAAGCTCTTCCCGGCACCCTGCCGGAGAGGGGAATCATCACCGGAGGGCTCTACATCACGATGCCTGCCTCCGGAGTGATGCGCGAGTAGTTCATCCTTGGACTACGGGTCCATGGCAGTAGCTAGATGGCTGTCTCTCCACTTTATGCTATCATGTTTAGATCTTGTGAGCTGCCTATCATGATCAAGATCATCTTATTGTAATGCTACATGTTGTGTTTGCTGGAATCCGATGAATATTGAATACTATGTCAAGTTGATTATCAATCTATCTTATATGTTATTTATGATCTTGCATGCTTTCCGTTACTAGTAGATGCTTTCGCCAAGTAGATGCTTGTAACTCCAAGAGTGAGTATTTATGCTAGATAGTGGGTTCATGCCTCCGGTAATCTGGGAGAGTGACAATAACTTCTAAGATTGTGGATGTGATGTTGCCATTAGGGATAAAATAACAGATGCTTAGCTGAAGGGTACGCCGTTAGGTCTAATGCATTTGTTTACTTTACGCACATTACTTAATGCAATTATCCGTTGCTTGCAACTTAATACCAACGGGGAACTCGGTATGACAACCTGGCAGTGGATTAATAGTCATAGACTTTGTTGGATAATGGTCTATGTATTTTGTCGTAATGCCCACATGAATATCATAGTAATCATCATGTCATATATATGCATTGTTATGCGCTGAATATTTTGTCAATTGCCCAGCTATAATTTGTTCACCCAGCATGTTAGTTATCTGTTATGGAGAGACACCACTAGTGAACTGTGGACCCCGGTCCATTCTTTTACACTGATAATACAACCAACTGCAAACACTGTTCCTTTTCATTCTCTGCAATTTACTACTGTTTTCCACACCATACGTTTAATCCTTTGTTTTCAGCAACCCGGTGAGATTGAAAACCTCATTGTTTCGTTGGGGCAAAATAGTTTGATTGTGTTGTGTGCAGATTCCACGTTGGCGCCGGATTCCCTGGTGCTGCGCCGTGCCATATTCCGCCACCAACAACCTTCCGAAGCGATTTCTTGCTCCTACTGGTTCGACTAAACCTTGGTTTCATACTGAGGGAAAACTGTTTCTATATTGCATCATACATTCCTCTTGGGGTCTCCCAGCGAACGTGTGATCCACGCAATCAAGCATATTTTCTGGCGCCGTTGCCGGGGAGCAGAAGCACTTCGGTTCAGCAATCTCCTTGCCTTCCTTCCACACGTCATATTTTCTGATGCCACATTGGGAAGCAAGAGGATTTCTGCAAGGGGAGTTTCACGCTTCCAATCTCTTTACTTTGTTATTGTCTTGTTTAGTTTATTTTTATCTTGTCTTGTTTGCTTCATTTATCAAAACACAAAAAAAAATTAGTTTCCTACATCTAGTTTATTTCGGTTTGTCATTATGTTTAGTTGTTTACTTGCTATCAATGGCTTCTTTCTTTGATACTAAATTTTATTGGCACGGTGGGTTCACAGAGGGTCATCAAAAACATTTTAAGAAACACCGTTTGTCTGAAAAAGGGTTACTATTATGGAGTTTTATTGAGAAAGTTAAGTCATGTGCCTGGGATTTATGTAGGCTTTATGATGTAAAATGTTCTTGTGGACTGCGTCACCTTCCTTTCTAATGTGCTCACAATGATAATGAAATCTTGTCTTCTTATGCTAATGGGGATTATGATTTTTATAATGTGGAGAGAATTGAAGAATTTATTGCTTTTAAGGGGGCTTATGAAATTGCTCCTTTATTTGACATTATTGCTAATGATGATGTTACCCCTTATAAATATGAGAATCTTGATGTACTTAAATATTGTTTTGAGAATTACAAGGATAATGGTTATATTACTGAATTTATTAATAGGAGCTTTCCTCCAAAGGAGGAGACCATTGCCTTGCAGGAACATGTGGAAGAAGAAACTGTTGATGCTGAAATCTCATTGGATGAAAAAGAGGAGGAGAGTGATGAACAAAAGGAGGAAGAGTGGATTAACTACCCATGTCTACCTTCCAATGAGAGTAACTCTTTAACTCTTACACTATTTGATTGCCCTCCATGCTTACCAAAGGAGGATGAATGTTATGTTCCTATGGATTCTCTTGAAATATTCCCTATGAATGAAACTTGTGGAAATGAGTATGCTACTGTTATTTATGATAATCCATGCTATTTTGATAAATCTTATGATAATCCTTTATTTGTGCGTAATTTCGAAATGCATGGTAATGAGAAAGTTTGTTTAGAAAATGTTTATGATAAAGCTCTAGATGATGGTCCTATATTGCATGATAATATCATGTATTCTACTAATGAAAATGGGATTGCAGAGGTCTTGACTTTATCAAGGTGGAGTCCCATACCTCTTGAGAATGATCAATCATCTTGTTATAAAATGGTTAAAAGTGGGTTTGAAAGTTTTAATCCCACTATTTTTTAGCTTAATAAAAATTATGTGTTTGTAGATCATGAAAAGCATGCTTTATGTGATAGTTATATTGTTGAGTTTATTCATGATGCTACTGAAAGTTATTATGAGAGAGGAAAATATGGTTGTAAAAGTTTTCAAGTCACTAAAACACCTCTCTTTATGTTGAAAGTTTTGAAGTTGTATCTGTTTCATCTTTCTATGCTAGTTGCTTTATACTTCAATAATTTATTTTATTACAAGATTCTTTGCATAGGAAGTGGGTTAGACTTAAATGTGTTTATATTTACCTTTTGATGCTCTATTTTGTTTTTCAACTCTTATTCTATGAGAGCATCATTAAAATCTTCTAGCCTAGCTGAAAGGCGTTAAAGAAAAGCGCTTATGGGAGACAACCCATTATTTTATTTCTGCAATTTTTCTTTTTTTTGAGTCAAGGAGTTGTTTACTTCTGTAACAATTCCTTTGTATCTTTATTTTATCGCATTGTTGTGCCAAGTATTGCCTCTAATAGGAAGATGATGCTAGATTTGGATTTCTGCGCAGGAACAGATTTCTGCTGTTCACCGTTTTAATTCTGTAAAATCACAGAAAAATTATTTAAATCTGAAATTTTTGTGCGTGATCCTCAGATATGTACGCATCTTTCGTTAGTTTAAAGTTTTTCGATCTGAGCAACGTAAGTGCCTCGAAAAAATTCGTCTTTGCGGACTGTTCTGTTTAGACAGATTCTGTCTTTTATTTTTCGCATTCTCTCTTTTACTAGTGTTGAGTGGAATTCTTTTTTAGGGTGAAGAGCTTCACATAACATCAGTGGCAGTAGCTAATGTTAAAAGTAACGGTCATGTTTGTGTCCTTATAGAACATGTGAGTTTTTGATTGTGCACTAACCCTCTAATGAGAATTACTTTGAGTTTGGTGTGGCGGAAGTTTTCAAGGGTCAAGAGAGAAGGATGATATAATGTGATCAAGAAGAGTGAAGAGCTTAAGCTTGGGGATGCTCCCATGGATCACCCCAGCATATTTCAAGAAGACTCAAGCGTCTAAGCTTGGGGATGCCCAAGGCATCCCCTTCTTCATCAGCAACTTATCAGGTCATCTCTAGTGAAACTATATTTTAATTCTTTCACATCATATGTGCTTTACTTGGAGCGTCTGTGTGCTTTTATTTTCAGTATTTTATTTTTCTATGGTCAACTTGATTGGACCCCAGCATTCTTGATTGGGAGAGAGACACGCTCCGCTTTTTCATATGAATACTCCTATTCTTCACTTATACTTGTTGAGTATTCTTATCTAGCTATTGCTATGCTTTTAGCTCCTGTTTTTCATGCATCTCTTATTCAGAGCTGTTAGTTCTTTTAAAGAAAGTACTCTCTTGCTTCACTTATAATTGTTTGGAGAGTTTATGTTGAAATAAATTGATTGGTGTTTGGTTGGAACAGAAAATGTTGCATGTGGTAGATGGTATAATGGAAAAAGCTTACATATTCTTGTAGATCTGTATTGGATAATTTGATACTTGTCAATTGTTTTGAGTTATGCTTTTGTATCATGTAGTTAAAACCTATTAATGAAGAACTACCGTAAAGCTCGTTGAAATTTGGTTTGCATGATTGGTATCTCTAAGGTCTAGATATTTTCTAGTAAAAGGGTTTGGTTAACAAGGAAGACAGTGTAGAGTCTTATAATGCTTGCAATATGTTTTCATATAAGCTTGCTGTGTCGGTTGATATCCTGTGTTTGCTTCAAATAACCTTGCTAGCCTAAACTCTGTACTGAGAGGGAATGCTTCTCGTGCATCCAAAACCTTGAGCCAAATCCATGCCATCTGTGTCCACCATAACTACCTATATGTGGTATTTCCTTGCCATTCCAAGTAAATTTTTCATGTGCTACCTTTAAACTATTCAAACTTTATTACTCCTATTTTGTGTCAATGTTTACCAAGCTCATGAGGACGGGGTGGATGTCTTTATGTCAACTGTCAAACAGACTTTACCACCGGACTAGCGGCATATACATCCGCTTATCCATTAATTTTGCAAAAAGAGCTGGCAAATGGGGTGCCCAGTCCCAATTAATTACAACTTTAACCGCTTAATTCTCTTCACATTTTTGCCCTGATTTATCAGTCAAGCAATGACAAACAGTGAAATATCTGCATGTGTAAACAAAAGAGAAAGAGGGATGATCTGCCTTGCTGGTAGAAATAACGTCCTTCATGGGAGCCGCTCTTAAAAGTCTGGTTGGCAGGGGTCATATTGTACTTTCCATTTTCTGATTCGTTGACAATTAACAAACACCTCTCAAAACTTATTTTTACTCTCTATATGATTTCAAAAACTTAAAAAGCTCTAGCACATGATTTAATCCCTGCTTCCCTCTGCGAAGGGCCTTTCTTTTACTTTTATGTTGAGTCAGTTTACCTACTTCTTTCTATCTTAGAAGCAAACACTAGTGTCAACTTTGGTGCAACAATTTTTATATGCTCTATATTGCACTTATTATATGCTTTGTGTTGACAAATATCCATGAGATATATATGTTGAAAGTTGAAAGCAATTGCTGAAACTTAAATCTTCCTTTGTGTTGGTTAAATACCTTTTACTTAGAATCTATTGCTTTATGAGTTAACTCTTATGCAAAACTCTTTGATGCTTGTCTCGAAAGTACTATTCATGAAAAGTTTTTGCTTATATGATTCAGTTGTTTGCTCATTATCTACTTGCTAGCAAACTATAGACCATTGACCTGGATCACTTCATTCATAACATGTGCTTTAATACTATTTGATCAAGATTATGATTGTAGCATGTCACCTCAGAAATTATTTTGTTTTTATCGTTTTACCTACTCGAGGACGAGTAGAACTAAGCTTGGGGATGCTTGATACGTCTCAAACGTATCTATAATTTCTGATGTTCCATGTTGATATTATACCAATTGTTACATGTTTTATATACACTTCATAGCATTTTTATGCATTTTCTGGGACTAACCTATTAACAAGATGCCACAGTGCCAGTTCCTGTTTTCTGCTGTTTTTGTATTCCAGAAAAGCTAGTCTGGAAATATTCTCGGAATTGGACGAAACTTGGACAGAACCTCCTATTTTTCCAACACGAAGACGGAGTCCAGAGGAGACACGGAGGGGAGCCACGTGCGCCCACACCATGGGGCCGCGCGGGCCCCCCTGCCGCGCCGTGGGGTGGTGTGGGGCCCTCGTGGCTCCGCAGCCGCCGCCCTTTCGCCTATTTATTCTCCCGACGCGAAAACCCTAAATACCCGAGCCATTATCCACGAAAAGTTCCAGAGACGCCGCCGCCGTCAACCCTAGCTCGGGAGGGTTCAGAAGCTCTTCCCGGCACCCTGCCGGAGAGGGGAATCATCACCGGAGGGCTCTACATCACCATGCCTGCCTCCGGAGTGATGCGTGAGTAGTTCATCCTTGGACTACGGGTCCATGGCAGTAGCTAGATGGTTGTCTCTCCACTTTATGCTATCATGTTTAGATCTTGTGAGCTGCCTATCATGATCAAGATCATCTTATTGTAATGCTACATGTTGTGTTTGCTGGGATCCGATGAATATTGAATACTATGTCAAGTTGATTATCAATCTATCTTATATGTTATTTATGATCTTGCATGCTTTCCGTTACTAGTAGATGCTTTGGCCAAGTAGATGCTTGTAACTCCAAGAGTGAGTATTTATGCTAGATAGTGGGTTCATGCCTCCGGTAATCTGGGAGAGTGACAATAACTTCTAAGATTGTGGATGTGCTGTTGCCACTAGGGATAAAATAACCGATGCTTAGCTTAAGGGTACGCCGTTAGGTCTAATGCATTTGTTTACTTTACGCACATTACTTAATGCAATTATCCGTTGCTTGCAACTTAATACCAACGGGGAACTCGGTATGACAACCTGGCGGTGGATTATTAGTCATAGACTGTTGGATAACGGTCTATGTATTTTGTCGTAATGCCCACATGAATATCATAGTAATCATCATGTCATATATATGCATTGTCATGCGCTCAATATTTTGTCAATTGCCCAGCTGTAATTTGTTCACCCAGCATGTTAGTTATCTTTTATGGAGAGACACCACTAGTGAACTGTGGACCCCGGTCCATTCTTTTACACTGATAATACAACCAACTGCAAACACTGTTCCTTTTCATTCTCTGCAATTTACTACTGTTTTCCACACCATACGTTTAATCCTTTGTTTTCAGCAAGCCGGTGAGATTGACAACCTCACTGTTTCGTTGGGGCAAAGTAGTTTGATTGTGTTGTGTGCAGATTCCACGTTGGCGCCGGATTCCCTGGTGCTGCGCCGTGCCATATTCCGCCACCAACAACCTTCCGAAGCGATTTCTGCTCCTACTGGTTCGATTAAACCTTGGTTTCATACTGAGGGAAAAACTGCTTCTATACTGCATCATACCTTCCTCTTGGGGTCTCCCAGCGAACGTGTGATCCACGCAATCAAAGAGCTAGCCTTCACCATGGAGCACAAGGGCACGTCAGCCGTGTTTCATACAACACAGACGTTAATGACCGAATCGCCTTCAACAAGCAGGAGTGGAGGGAGTTTCTACAGGGAAAGAATTTGAGGTTGGACGTGCAGTTCTGGTTACACTGTGGATGATCACCGGTGCCAACCGCCGCCACTATGATGTGAAGATTGTCATGGAGATAATCTAATGCTCCTAGTTATGTTACTTTGTCGTGAAGTTTTATTTTGATACAAGTTGAGAAGTTGAGCTATTTATGATACTTTGTCGAGATGCTCTAGTTATGATACTTTGTTAATAAGTTATGGTTAAGATAATATTGTGATTAAAATGTTGCCATGGCAGCAAAAATGAGACAAGGTGCTCATTCTGCTGCTGTGGCAGCTATTTTTTTATGCTGAAATTCATATGGCGTGTGAGACAGTAGACACGCCACTACGTTTCCTGTTACTGGTGGCGTGTGGCGCTTCTGGTGGCGTGTCGAACACACACTATCCAATCTTTAAATTCACAGAATTAACAGTTTGCCATTATTGTCAGCATTTTTACTGAAAAATGGAAAAAGTATGAAAATATTGCCGAAATGTGAAATAACATTGCATTAGTGTCTAATTTGGTCTAGCTAGCCCGGACAAAAAACCAAGGTCATCTCGTAAAATTCATAAAAAATCTATTGCTTAGAAATGGGTGCCAAACATAGCCAGAACGGGTCTATTTGTAAACAATTAATTTTTTTCCTGCTCGGAATGACCCATTATCTTTTCTCTAGTTTACTATAACCAAATTAGGCATCCTTTATTTTTTTGACAAGTCCAACATATTATTAATTTTTTCCTAAATAAATTTGCCTAAATAACAGCATTCTGGCACGTGCAGCGAATCTTGCGACAACTAAGAATCACGTGCTTGTATGGCCTACCCTGACAAACGTCAATGAGCAAGGCCAACTAGTCTAACTATTTCAACACTGGTCCAAGGGGTAGACGACGCACGACAGACAAATCATTAGGGTTCGTCAAGAATCTATGATAGTATGCATCGAAACCACTCGAAATGTTGGAGTTATCATAATATTTCTATGTTGGGGTGGAGTGAAGTTGAGGAGACAATGTCCACCCTCCAAATTCACAGAATTATCAGTTTTCCATTAATCCCGAGCATTTTTATATTAAAAAATTAAATATTACCAATTTTGAAAAATAACATTGGATTCATGACTAATTTGGTCTAGCTAGATATCTACGAGTGTTGCGTTTGGATCCACATGTCCCAAAGTTGGTAGATCCAAGCCTGGGGATGTGAAGACAACCCCACTGGACCTACACACTCTCGGTTTGCACACGTCCAACTTCTGTTTTTCGATCGAAACACTTTATCGCATAAACTTGGAGCGTCTTTTTGTTTGTGTTGGTTTGATTCTTTGAGAGACCACCACACTATCATTTATATATGGGAGAGCTACTGGAAATATGGGTTGAAATATGTTGGATGCTTTTATAAGATTGGGAAAAGGGATGTTTGAGTTGATTTTTAATGATACATACAGTTGCATGATTCATGAGCTTGTTTATGAGTAATAGTTTGCAAATCCTTTTTGAAAAGCTATCACTTATTCATGTTTTGGTGCTGATTGTTATTTTACTTGGTTTAATATGGATTAGTTAGTTCTATGGACACTCATGCATGCATCTAGATGGTCAACTTTCTCCCTTTTGCTAGCCCAAACATTCCAACAAGTCAAAACTTGTTTCCAACACCTTCAACCAAAGTTATTCCAGTGAGTCCACCATATCTACCTACTAGCTATATGCTATTCCGAGTATGTTCATCATGATATTTCTGTTATCTATACCTCTGAATGAAAATGATTATGTTATTGATTGCCATGGGAAAAGTTGGTTATATAGCTCTCACGAACTTGATGCACATTTACTATCATTGCAATAAATAAAACATGACCCATTGTGATTAAGATTATGATGCTAGTGGCTTGATAAATGTTCGAGGTTGGGAGTTAGCCCATATGTGCTGTCACATGCAAAGCTTTCAACATGCTCCTTTATCTCATTTAGTTGATATCATGTACTTTTGTTTATGGATGCCTATCATGGGGAAATGAGGTGGAAATGAAGTCACTAGTACAGAACGACACATCGGAAACGGGCCAAAAACCCCTTCGGAAACGGAGAAAGGGTCCGTGTCCCCACCTCTGTCACTGATGTGAAGCCTCACAATGGCAATGGAGATTTTTATTTTTTGCAATAAGTTTAGCAACGGGCATAATATATAACCGTTGCCTTTAGTCTTTACATCAGATACGAAGATTAGTTTTTGACCGTTTGTAATGAGGGCTGAAGGAAACAAAAAAAAGCCGGTGACGCCTGCTGCACCGTCGACGGAGCCCTGTAGTTCCTGCTTGACGGCCGCCGGTTCTTCACCTTCCTCTTCGCCCAACTTCATTGCGTGGTCTTCTTCTACCTATTTAGTACTGCACAAAAGTCTTGCTCCTGGATGCGCCGGCTTCAGTGGACCGTGTGGACGGAGCCCCGCTCCTACGTCTTCACGGCCGCCGCATAGTCTCCAGGTTTCCTCCTCGCCCTAAAGGAGATGAAAAAAATCAAAATGTAAGCTCCTTCATCTCTATACACAAGACATATGCTTCTTCATCGGCATTACAGAAAATATAGAACTAATTACAACTAGAACATAGCCTAAACAATGCCTCATATATAGGTAGATTGGACACACAAATTCCATGGATGGAGCAAGCGAGCCAAGTAGGATGCACAAGATCGATGTGTATTTGTGCATATCACAAGGATCACTAGCGCCACCCCCGGATCACACGGTGTCACCTAATTTTAATCATCGGAATAAACAATTAGCTACTTACAACTAGAAAACGGCTAAAATCTATGTGTAAACAATGCCTACTAAAAACAGAACAAATCTATGGATAAACAATTAGCTACTTACAACTAGAAAACAGCTAAAATCTATGTGTAAACAATGTCTACTAAAAACAGAGCAAATCTATGGATAAACAATTAGCTACTTACAACTAGAAAATAGCTATAATCTATGTGTAAACAATGCCTACTAAAAACAGAGCAAATCTATGGATAAACAATTAGCTATTTAAAACTAGAAAATAGCTAAATCTATGTGTAAACAATGCCTATTAAAAACAGAGCAAATCTATGGATAAACAATTAGCTACTTACAACTAGAAAACAGCTAAAATCTATGTGTAAACAATGCCTACTAAAAACAGAGCAAATCTTTGGATAAACAATTAGCTACTTACAACTAGAAAACAACTAAAATCTATGTGTAAACAATGCCTACTAAAAACAGAGCAAATCTATGGATAAACAATTAGCTACTTACAACTAGAAAACAGCTAAAATCTATGTGTAAACAATGCCTACTAAAAACAGAGCAAATCTATGGATAAACAATTAGCTACTTACAACTAGAAAACAGCTAAAATCTATATATAAACAATGCCTACTAAAAACAGAGCAAATCTATGGATAAACAATTAGCTACTTACAACTAGAAAACAGCTAAAATCTATGTATAAACAATGCCTACTAAAAACAGAGCAAATAAAACAGCTAAAATCTATGTGTAAACAATGCCTACTAAAAACAGAGCAAATCTATGGATAAACAATTAGCTACTTACAATTAGAAAACAACTAAAATCTATGTGTAAACAATGCCTACTAAAAACAGAGTAAATCTATGGATAAACAATTAGCTACTTACAACTAGAAAACAGCTATCCTACTGAACTGGGGTCTTACATTAGGCGAGGCGGGCTCGCTTAGCATCGCCGCCGGCGACGGAGCTAGCGCCGGCCTCCCCTGGCGGCGCCTTGCCCTCGCCGTGGACCAAAGAGAGGGCTATGGCGGCCCGGAGGTCAGACTGGTAGACCGCCTCCTCGGCGCGTTCGACCTGGGTCGACGCCTCGGAGAGGGGGACCGCCGCCTCCAGATCGGCCTCGCCCTGATGACGCTTGGCGTCCTCGCATTCGAAATTGGCGCGGGAGAGTTGGCAAGCGATCTCCAGATCACGATCCTCCTCCTCTCTTCTTCCTCTTCCTCCTCGTCGGAGGACGAGGGCGAGGAGGAGGTGGAAGAAGGATGGCGACCGGGGTACATCGCCTGGCGAATCTCGCGGTAGCTGCAATGGTGGCCAAATGAGCGGGTGCGGCCAGAGCCTTCGCCGTGCGGACGAGCGCCAAGGCTGCGGGGCTGGCTCGCGGGGCCGGATCGGCAGCGGCCTGTTCCGCAAGCTCGTCCCGCAACACCAGCTGACGTTGCTGCTGCCTAAAGGCCCGGAGGATGGGGCAGCCATGGCCGTGGCCGTGGCCACGGCCGCGATGGCCGGATCTACCAGCGCCGACGGTGGAAGCCATGTGAGAGAGTGGAGAGAGAGGAGACTGTGCGGCGGCTAGGGTTGGAAGTGAGACAGTGAGAGTGAGAGTGAAGGGCATAGTAGGTTCTTATAGGCCGGCTGTCGGGCTGCTTCTAATGGCAACGGAGATTACGAAACTGTCCGTGTGCGATGAGCACACATCGGTAACGGAGTTAAACCAAACTCCGTTGCCAACATATATTCCACTATTCACCCGTTGCCTTTGTTGTGGGCCTGCTTTACGGCCCAGTGCGGGCACGCGGGGGATGTCGCGATTTACCGTCGCCTATCTCCTGCCATTGCCATAGAGGGGTATCCGATGTGTCGTTCTGTACTAGTGAATAGTTTAAATGAGTTTGTATAAATGGTTAGAGAGACGCCTGGGCCGCTAATCTAAGCCATGCATCATTCATGGTGGAAATTTACTTACATGCTATGGTGAACCGTCTGTGATATACCTTATAATAAATAGCTATTCCAATGGTAAATAAAAAGGTGTTGAGGTTGTTCATCTTGTTTGTTTGTCATGTCATTTTGATATGGGCTTGTTCCATATCCTGGGACAGAGGTACCCCAGTTGACGCTCTTGATGATACTATTATTACTTACAATGGTATATAACTTGAACTTGCTTCGTTTCCTAAGTTGAGTAATCATGGTGTAGGTACTTGTATTCAAGGGGCATGAGACACCTAAACTTTACTTTGTCAAGCACACTACTCATATTTGCTCTCACATTAAACTATAATCATTCAAGATGCTATGATAGAGGAATGAGAGCTTGACACCAAGTATTACCACATAGCAATCATTAACTTAAGTAGAAGAGTTTTGATGCATGTAAAATGCATCCATGAACTTTGCATTATTTTACTTATATTCCAATCATATTTGCATCATATAAGGGTTATATCAATGTTTTATAATGATTTTGGAATACTTCATAGTTTTCCTATTTATTTGGAATTAACCCTGTTTTCCAGAAAACGTCTTTTTTAGTGTTTCAGACTTTCCGGGAGCTTCGGGACTCCAAAAAGGGCAAGGTCAGAGAGCACGCTTCAGAATTTTCAAGACGAACGCAATGGGCTCAAAATGAAGGCCAGAAGCCCAATGGTGCCTGGTTGACGGGAGAGTATTTGAGGATGATGATGATGGTGATGATGAGTACTTCCCCGGCAACGGCGCCAGAAAACAGCTTGATGGCTACGTGTTGGTGAACCCCAAGAGGAAGGTTATGATGTAGACAGCAGAAGTTTTCCCTTGAATAATCTACCCAAGGTTTAATCCAGTAGGACTTGACGATCTATCGGAAGGTTGTTGATGTTGACTCCCCCTGGCGCTAGGGAGCTTGCACCAACGTGGAATCTGCACAGACACAAACCAGAACTTTGCCCAACACGAAACAGAGAGGTTGTCAATCTCTCCGGTCTTGCAGAAACAAAGAGTTAAACGTATGGTGTGGAAAACAGCAGGAAAAACAGCAAGTAACAGGAAACAGATGATTGCAGCAGGTTGTGTAAACAGTATGAGGAAATTGGACCAGGGTCCACAGTTCACTAGTGGTGTCTCTCTCAGAACAGATAACTAGCATGTTGGGTAAACAAATTACAGCTGGGCAATTGACAAATAGAGAGGGCATAACAATGCAATACATGCCAAGATGTCTACTATGAAATCTAGTTGGGCATTACAACAAAGTACATAGACCGTTATTCCAACCGCATCTATGCCTAAATAATCCACCTTCAAGGCAGCATCCGCATCCTTTCAGTATTAAGTTGCTAACAACAGATTATTGCATGAAGTAAAGTGTGTAATGTAATCAATACAAGTGCCCTTGGACACTGCACCAATGTTTTATCCCTAGTAGCAACAGCACATCTACCATCTTAGACCTTTCTGTCACTGATCCAGATATCTAGAGACTGAACCCACTATCGAGCATAAATACCCCCTCTTGGAGTCACAAGCATCTACTTGGCCAAAGCATCTACTAGCAACGGAGAGCATGCAAGATCAAGAGCACATAGATAAACAACTTGAATAAACATGGTATCAATATTCATCGGATCCCAGCAAACACAACATCTAGCATTACAATAAGATGATCTTGATCATGTTAGGCAGCTCACAAGATCTAAACATGGAGGCACAAGGTAGAGAGACAACCATCTAGCTACTGCTATGGACCCGTAGTCCAGGGGTGGACTACTCACGCATCACTCCGGAGGCAGGCATGGTGATGTAGAGCCCTCCGGTGATGATCTCCCCTCCGGCAGGGTGCCGGGAAGAGCTTCAGAACTCCTCCGATCTGAGATTGACGATGACGGCCGCGACGGAACTTTTCGTGGAATATGATCGACCGTAATAGGGTTTTCGCGTCGCGGAGAATATATAGGCGAAGAGGCGGCGTCGGTGGCCGAGGGGGGCCACCACGCCATAGGGGGGCGCGGGCCCACCCTGGGCCGCGCCCTAGTGTGGCGTGGCCCCCTGGTGGGTCTGCTCCGACTCCCCTTTGGACTCCGTGATCTCCTCGTGATATTATTGACGATGTCTTTTGTTTCGTCCAATTCCGAGAATATTTCCTTAATAGATTTTCTGAAACCAAAAACAGCAGAAAACAGGGAACTGGCACTGTGGCATCTTGTTAATAGGTTAGTCCCAGAAAATGCATAAAAATGATATAAAGTGTAACCAAAACATGTAGCAATTGATATAATAACAGCATGGAACATCAAAAATTATAGATACGTTTGAGACGTATCAAGCATCCCCAAGCTTAGTTCCTGCTCGTCCTCGAGTAGGTAAACGATAAAAACAGATAATTTTTGAAGTGACATGCTACCAACACAATCTTTGATCAAATAACAATGTAATGCACATGATCTGAATGAAGTGATCCAAGCCAATGGTCTATAGTTTGCAAGCAAGTAAATAAAGAGTAAACATAAGTGATCACACAAGTGCAAACTTTCATGAATAATACTATAAAACATTTAGAGATATAATAGTCTAACATAATAGTTAGTTCACAGCAGCAATAATTCTCAACATGAAAGTGTTTGTATCAACACAAAGGAAGATAATAGCTTCAGCTTTTGCTTCAACTTTCAACATGTATATCATATAGATAATGTCAATGCAAAGAATATGATCAACCAAACACAAAGTTATGTAAAAACTGTTATACTGGAGTTGACAATGATGTTTGCTTAAGTAGACAGAAAGAAGTGGGAAAACTGACTCAACATAAAAGTAAAAGAATGGCCCTTCGCAGAGGGAAGCAGGGATTAACATCATGTGCTAGAGCTGTAGTTCCCGAAGGCATATAGAGAGCATAAAATATTGTTTTGTAAGGTAATGGTGTATACAGGTGTCAACAAATCAAATAGCAGGTACTTGTCATCTTCCATGGCTAACTAACTTTTAGAGCGGTTCCGAGAGTTTTTAGGACTGCACTTGTAACAAGCACTTATTGGTGACACTCCTCCCAACCATTTACTTTCCACAAACCATGGCTAACCGAATCCTCGGGTGCCCACCAACATTCACCATGGAGGAGTGTCTATTTATTTATTTATAGGGTGGACTAACCAGCTCTTTAATGCAAAATAAAAGGTGGAGAAGCAGATGAAGCTGCCAATCCTTGTAAATTAATTAGCATGGAAGATGACAAATCTCACTACTACGTCCTTATGAGCTTTTCAAGTAGTGACACAAAAAGGAAATGTAACAGTTTTGAGTAGTTAGTAGATAGCACATGAAGAAATTTACTTGGAATGGTGAAAACACCACATAATAGGTAGGTATGGTGGACACAGGTGGCATGGATTTGGCTCAAGGTTTTGGATGTACAAGAAGCATTCCCTCTTAGTACAGAGTTTAGGCTAGCAAGGTTATTATAAGCAAACATCATTATCAACTGGAATAGCAAGAGTGTACATAAAACACAAGGTTTGACGAACCATAGACTCCCACTGTCTTCCTTGTTAACACATAGCCTTCATCCAAAAATTATCTAGACTACTATGGACTTCCAATTATGCAACAGATTATTATAGCAGAAAATCCTTATAGTAGTTCTTCATTAATAGCCATTACTTACATGATGCACAAGCTTAAACATTAATTACTTGACAGCTCAAAACAATTGGCAAGCATCAAATTACTCAAGACAACGATCTAAAAAGATTCATGTAAGCATTTTATACCACTACCACATGCATAGCATTTTTCTGGTCCAACCAAACACCAATCAACTTATTTGACAACTCTCCAAACAGATATAAGTGAAGCAAGAGAGTACTTTCTTCAAAAGAAACTGAAGCTCTAACAAGAGATATGAAAAACTGAGAGCTAACAGCAATAACAGCAACTAGACAGGAATACTCAACAAGTATAAGTGAAGCACAAGAGTATTCTAATGAAAAAGTGGAGCGTGTCTCTCTCCCAAACATGAATGCTAGGATCCAACAAGTATAGCACAGCAAACAAAACAAAACAAACTGAAAACAAAAACACACTGACGCTCCAAGGAAGAGTACACTAGCATGAAGCAATAAAAATATAGCACCATTAGAGATGACCTGATAATTTGTAGATGAAGAAGGGGATGCCTTGGGCATCCCCAAGCTTAGATGCTTGAGTCTTCTTGAAATATGCTGGGGAGGTAAGCCTCCCCAAGCTTAAGCTCTTCACTCTTCTTGATCATGTAATATCATTCTCCTCTATCAACACTTGAAAACTTCCTTCACACCAAAACTTAACAGCTTTTCTCATTAGCAGGTTAGTGCACTAAAAGATAATACTTCAAAGTTCTAGCAAAGACAAAACTCACAAGCCAACTATTTTAAACATTAGCCACTGTTACTAGGCTCAAGTGGGCACTTTTACACGAAAAGAAACCACTTAAAAACTTGTAAAAGAGAGAATGCAAAATAAAAGACAGAATCTGTCAAACCAGAACAGTCTGTAATGACGAATTTTTTCGAGGCACTTACGATGCTCAGATGAAAACTTTTGAAATAATGAAAGTTGCGTAACATCATCAGGAACATGCACAAAAAGTTTCAGCATTTTTCGATTTTTTCTGATTTTCTACTGAATTAAACGGTGACGAACAGCAATCTGTCCCAATGCAGTCCCGAAAATAAAACCAACTTTGCATTAGTAACTCTCCTTGGCACAACAAAACAGCAAATAAAAGATACAAAGGAGTTGCTACAGAGGTAAACAAGCATCCTTGACTCAAGAAAACAAAAATAAAACAGCAAATAAAAACATGGGTTATCTCCCAGAAGTGCTTTTCTTTAATGCCTTTGAGCTAGGCATGAAGAGATGCATCAAGTATTGTTAAGACCAGAGGTACCAATAGTGTTACCTTTAGACCTCTTATTCTTTTTCTTAGCCTTGGCTTTAGGGGCATTAGGAAAATGATGCAAACAATATGGAGGTTTAAATTTCAGAGTAGCTTCACCCATGTCAATGACAGCTCCCAATTGCCTCAATAATCCTCTTCCAAGTGTGATGCTCCCATTTCCTACACATTCAATGACATGATAATCAGTAGGTGTAAATACTCCCTTTATTTTAGTAACAACTCCTTGAGTAGTCCCAAAAGATAACTTGATTGAATTATCAGCTAGAGTTACAAAAGTTTCACTTTTTGAGAGTTCATATAAATTCAGGGAGTCATAAATCCTCTTAGGCATCAAGCAAAATTCAGATTTAATATCACAATGAGCATAGAAAATTGTCCCATCAATTGAAATTTTTAGTGAAGGAACCCATCCAGAAGGTTCGAATGGCATAGGGACACTTTCAAAAAGTTTAAAAGTTTCTTTAAAACTAGCCAACTCTGACTCAAGTGATTCTAGTCTTGAATGAATGTTCTCAAAAGCAGATTCTATTTTTTTATTTGAAGAGGCAGATGCTGCAATTAATTTTTTTATGGCATTGAAAGCTTGATCCCCATCATAACGAAGGAAATCTCCCCCAACTACAGCATCTAGAGCATATCTATAACAAAGAAGCAACCCAAAATAGAAACTACTAAGAAACAGACTCAAAGCCATTTTAGGTTCAGTTTTAACATAGGATTCAGAAATTCTAGACCAAGCATCACCAAAACTCTCCCCACTTCCTTGCTTAAAAGTGAAAACCTCTTCCTCAGGAGACATGATATTAGGAGCGGAACTAGACATGGCAACAAGCAAGTAACAACCGAAATAGTAAACTAGATGCAGGAATTTAATTTTTTTGGGTTTTTGATTTTTAACAGCAAGCAAAACAAAAATAAAACAAGACAAAAAACAAAGTAAAGAGATTGGAACTGAGAGACTCCCCTTTCCAATAGCCTCCAAGTCCCCGGCAACGGCGCCAGAAAACAGCTGGTGCCTGGTTGACGGGAGAGTATTTGAGGATGATGATGATGGTGATGATGAGTACTTCCCCGGCAACGGCGCCAGAAAACAGCTTGATGGCTACGTGTTGGTGAACCCCAAGAGGAAGGTTATGATGTAGACAGCAGAAGTTTTCCCTTGAATAATCTACCCAAGGTTATCAATCCAGTAGGACTTGACGATCTATCGGAAGGTTGTTGATGTTGACTCCCCCTGGCGCTAGGGAGCTTGCACCAACGTGGAATCTGCACAGACACAAACCAGAACTTTGCCCAACACGAAACAGAGAGGTTGTCAATCTCTCCGGTCTTGCAGAAACAAAGAGTTAAACGTATGGTGTGGAAAACAGCAGGAAAAACAGCAAGTAACAGGAAACAGATGATTGCAGCAGGTTGTGTAAACAGTATGAGGAAATTGGACCAGGGTCCACAGTTCACTAGTGGTGTCTCTCTCAGAACAGATAACTAGCATGTTGGGTAAACAAATTACAGCTGGGCAATTGACAAATAGAGAGGGCATAACAATGCAATACATGCCAAGATGTCTACTATGAAATCTAGTTGGGCATTACAACAAAGTACATAGACCGTTATTCCAACCGCATCTATGCCTAAATAATCCACCTTCAAGGCAGCATCCGCATCCTGTTCAGTATTAAGTTGCTAACAACAGATTATTGCATGAAGTAAAGTGTGTAATGTAATCAATACAAGTGCCCTTGGACACTGCACCAATGTTTTATCCCTAGTAGCAACAGCAAATCTACCATCTTAGACCTTTCTGTCACTGATCCAGATATCTAGAGACTGAACCCACTATCGAGCATAAATACCCCCTCTTGGAGTCACAAGCATCTACTTGGCCAAAGCATCTACTAGCAACGGAGAGCATGCAAGATCAAGAGCACATAGATAAACAACTTGAATAAACATGGTATCAATATTCATCGGATCCCAGCAAACACAACATCTAGCATTACAATAAGATGATCTTGATCATGTTAGGCAGCTCACAAGATCTAAACATGGAGGCACAAGGTAGAGAGACAACCATCTAGCTACTGCTATGGACCCGTAGTCCAGGGGTGGACTACTCACGCATCACTCCGGAGGCAGGCATGGTGATGTACAGCCCTCCGGTGATGATCTCCCCTCCGGCAGGGTGCCGGGAAGAGCTTCAGAACTCCTCCGATCTGAGATTGACGATGACGGACGTGACGGAACTTTTCGTGGAATATGATCGACCGTAATAGGGTTTTCGCGTCGCGGAGAATATATAGGCGAAGAGGCGGCGTCGGTGGCCGAGGGGGGCCACCACGCCATAGGGGGGCGGGGCCCACCCTGGGCCGCGCCCTAGTGTGGCGTGGCCCCCTGGTGGGTCTGCTCCGACTCCCCTTTGGACTCCGTGATCTCCTCGTGATATTATTGACGATGTCTTTTGTTTCGTCCAATTCCGAGAATATTTCCTTAATAGATTTTCTGAAACCAAAAACAGCAGAAAACAGGGAACTGGCACTATGGCATCTTGTTAATAGGTTAGTCCCAGAAAATGCATAAAAATGATATGAAGTGTAACCAAAACATGTAGCAATTGATATAATAACAGCATGGAACATCAAAAATTATAGATACGTTTGAGACGTATCACCCAACCAGTTGGAAATGAGAGGGCCCCACGCGGCCTAAAATCTTGGCCGCGTGGGCCTACCTATTTTGGGCCTCGGAGCTCCGCCGCCGTTGATCTTTTCTCCACCGACCTAGTCGTGACCTAAAAACGCCTATAAAAATTGTCCTCCGACGTTCTCTGGAGGCAGCGCCGCACAAACACAGAAACACCGAAACGGAGATCAGGAGCTGCAGATTGGAGGGGGAGAACTCCGGCGGGGCGCTGCCGGGGTGGTCTCCACCTTCTCCAACGACTTCTCCACCGTCTCCATGATGAAGGGGGAGTAGTCCACCCCCTGGATTTGGGTTTGTGGTGGTAACTTATGTATCTCTCCTCTCTTTGAGCTTCACTAATTAGTACCGTATGAGCTGCTGAACATGATTACGGTCATCTATGTAATTCCCATGGTGGATATTGTGGTGTGAGATAATATTTGTTATGCATTTACTGTTGTGTTGGATCTTTTATGACTTGTCGTACTTTGGAGATATTCTATGATGCATGTGATGGTTTGATTTATGCATAATGCCTTGTTTATCTTTATCATGAGGTGATTGACACCACCAAGTGTAGATAGATGAGAGAGATGTGGTAACACACACGAAATATAAATCATTGCACTAGTGTCTAGAATATTGTCCATTATGAATATGATGTATGTGGGTACGGGATGGCCGATGTGACAAGGCATAGGTATTGAGTGACACAGTACCGCCCAACATCCTTTATCTGGGGTAAAAGAAAGAGTATGATGTGGGAGTGAGAGCAACCGCGCTAGCCTTACGAGGGTGACCTAGCAATACAAATGAGTACTTCTTTCAACTATGTGTTTTAGGACATATAGCGGTTATAAAAGCTACCATTAAAGCATGACAATTATGTGTACTTTATCTATAACATAATAATCACCATAGATGAGAGAGAGGATTAAGTGAACCCATGAACCCATGTCCATTGTTCCTATAAGAGAAAACCTTTGTCTTGTCCTCTTGCATTGAAGAGGATTGGGACACTTTTACATTATTGCTTGGTTACTTCCATCCATCAAATCAACCACCTTGCTCCTTAAACTTGTTTAGTGCATAATCAACTAAAACTTGTGACACTTTAGTTGTAGGGAATAGATAACTTTTCCTTCTTGCTCCTGTGGATCGATACCTTACTTCCACATTGAGAGGTGCTATAGTGATCCCCTGCTCTTGGGGGTAATCAGCCGGGAAGAGCTTCTGAACCCTCCCGAGCTAGGGTTGACGGCGGCGGCGTCTCTGGAACTTTTCGTGGATAATGGCTCGGGTATTTAGGTTTTTCGCGTCGGGTAGAATAAATAGGCGAAAGGGCGGCGGCTGCAGAGCCACGAGGGCCCCACACCACCCCACGGCACGGCAGGGGGGCCCACGCGGCCCCATGGTGTGGGTGCCACGTGGCCCTCCTCCGTCTCTCCTCTGGACTCCGTCTTCGTGTTGGAAAAATAGGAGGTTATGTCCAAGTTTCGTCCAATTCCGAGAATATTTCCAGACTAACTTTTCTGGAATACAAAAACAGCAGAAAACAGGAACTGACACTGTGGCATCTTGTTAATAGGTTAGTCCCAGAAAATGCATAAAAATGCTATGAAGTGTATATAAAACATGTAACAATTGGTATAATATCAACATGGAACATCAGAAATTATAGATACGTTTGAGACGTATCAAGCATCCCCAAGTTTAGTTCTACTCGTCCTCGAGTAGGTAAAACGATAAAAACAAAATAATTTCTGAGGTGACATGCAACAATCATAATCTTGATCAAAATAATACTGTAAAGCACATGTTATGAATGAAGTGATCCAGGTCAATGGTTTATAGTTTGCTAGCAAGTAGATAATGCGCAAACAACTGAATCATATGAGCAAAACTTTTCATGAATAGTACTTTCGAGACAAGCATCAAGTAGTTTTGCATAAGAGTTAACTCATAAAGCAATAGATTCTAAGTAAAAGGTATTTAACCAACACAAAGGAAGATTTAAGTTTCAGCAATTGCTTTCAACATTCAACATATATATCCCATGGATATTTGTCAACACAAAGCATATAATAAGTGCAATATATGAGCATATAAAAATTGTTGCACCAAAGTTGACACTAGTGTTTGGTTCTAAGATAGAAAGAAGTAGGAAAACTGACTCAACATAAAATTAAAAGAAAGGCCCTTCGCAGAGGGAAGCAGGGATTAAATCATGTGCTAGAGCTTTTTAAGTTTTTTAAATCATATAGAGAGTAAAAATAAGTTTTGAGAGGTGTTTGTTAATTGTCAACGAATCAGAAAATGGTAAGTACTATATGACCCCTGCCAACCAGACTTTTAATAGCGGCTCCCATGAAGGGCGTTATTTCTACCAGCAAGGCAGATCATCCCTCTTTCTCTTTTGTTTACACATGCATATATTTCGCTGTTTGTCATTGCTTGACTGATAAATCATGGAAAAAATGTGAAGAGAATTAAGCGGTTAAAGTTGTAATTAATTGGGACTGGGCACCCCATTTGCCAGCTCTTTTTGCAAAATTAATGGATAAGCGGATGTATATGCCGCTAGTCCGGTGGTAAAGTCTGTTTGACAGTTGACATAAAGACATCCACCTCGTCCTCATGAGCTTGGTAAACATTGACACAAAATAGGAGTAATAATTTTTGAATAGTTTAAAGGTAGCACATGAAAAAATTACTTGGAATGGCAAGGAAATACCACATATAGGTAGTTATGGTGGACACAGATGGCATGGATTTTGGCTCAAGGTTTTGGATGCACGAGAAGCATTCCCTCTCAGTACAGAGTTTAGGCTAGCAAGGTTATTTGAAGCAAACACAGGATATCAACCGACACAGCAAGGCTTATATGAAAACATATTGCAAGCATTATAAGACTCTACACTGTCTTCCTTGTTAACCAAACCCTTTTACTAGAAAATATCTAGATCTTAGAGATACCAATCATGCAAACCAAATTTCAACGAGCTTTACGGTAGTTTTTCATTAATAGGTTTTAAGTACATGATACAAAAGCTTAAACATGAACTACTTGATAACTCAAAACAATTGACAAGTATCAAATTATCCAATACAATGATCTACCACATGCAACATTTTCTGTTCCAACCATACACCAATCAATTTATTTCAACATAAACTCTCCGAACAATTATAAGTGAAGCAAGAGAGTACTTTCTTTAAAAGAACTAATAGCTCTGAATAAGAGATGCATGCAAAACAGGAGCTAAAAGCATAGCAATAGCTAGATAAGAACACTCAACAAGTATAAGTGAAGAATAGGAGTATTCATATGAAAAAGCGGAGCGTGTCTCTCTCCCAATCAAGAATGCTGGGGTGCAATCAAGTTGACCATTAGAAAAATAAAATACTGAAAATAAAAGCACACAGACGCTCCAAATAAAGCACATATGATGAGAAACAATTAAAATATACTTTCACTAGAGATGACCTGATAAGTTGCTGATGAAGAAGGGGATGCCCAAGGCATCCCCAAGCTTAGACGCTTGAGTCTTCTTGAAATATGCTGGGGTGATCCATGGGAGCATCCCCAAGCTTAAGCTCTTGACACTTCTTGATCACATTATATCATCCTTCTCTCTTGACCCTTGAAAACTTCCGCCACACCAAACTCAAAGTAATTCTCATTAGAGGGTTAGTGCACAATCAAAAACTCACATGTTTTATAAGGACACAAACATGACCGTTACTTTTAACATTACCTACTGCCACTAGTATAAAAGTGGCCTTAGAGGCGGACCTTTAGTTGCGGCTCGTTTCCGAACCGCGACTAGAGGTCTCGCGGCTCCGACAGATCCAACGGCTAGGACAGGTGGCGGTTTGTGCTGGAGCTTTGGTCGCGGTTGGAGCCACCAACCGCGACTAAAGGTCCTCCACCTGCGGCCGGAGCTGCGCGGGGCACGCGCGAGGACCTTTAGTCGCGGTTGGTGGCTCCAACCGCGACTAAAGGTCCCGCACAAAAAGGCCGCCTGTCCTAGCGAGGACCTTTAGTCGCGGTTGGAGCCACCAACCGCGATCAAAGGTCAGTCGCCTTCATCTTCCACCCCGAGCCAGCCTTGGCCATTTCGAGCTCGAGTTGAATCTCCATTTTCTCTCCACCGAGCTCGATTTCATCCACGATTTTTTGCACCATTTGTTAAGATTGACGGTGGTGCATCTATCCAAGGGTTAGCAACTGCAAACTCTCTCTTTCGGCGCCCGTTTCGTTGGTTGTCTAGCTCATTTAGCTCAATTCATATTTGTAGTGCTAGGTAGGTGTATGATGAAATGCCTAAGTTAGCTCATTTTGCTTATTTTGCTCAATTTTGTATTGTCAATTTGATCTTAAACTAAATTATGTTTTTGTATTTCAGTGTCACAACATTCACCTCCTCACCGTCGTCGATAGACCGTCTCGTCACCGACACCACCTAGGTGAGCTTTCTTTTTTATTTAAAAAAATCTATGTTGTATGATTTTGTTCCATAATTATTATTTGTCGCCACTCTACTTTGCTTGAATTATTATGGTCACTTATCTATTCATTACTGGCATGCATAATTTTTTTGATATACTTATATAATGCATATGAGACGTCAATGGATGTACGGTGACCGAGTTTGTGCCGAATTCATTACTGGCATGCATAATTTTCTCCATGTGGCTGAGACAAGCAAGCGAAAGGATGGTTTTATGTGTTGTCCATGCAGTCTCTGTATGAATAAGTATACATACTCTTCCACAGACAGGCTTCACGAACACCTGTTGCGAAATGGTTTCATGCTTGGTTATTATTGTTGGACCAAGCATGGAGAAAGAGGGTTATAATGGAAGAGAATGAAGAAGAGGAGGATAATGACAACTATCCTCTGTTCAATGAACACGCTGATACTACAATGGGGGAAGACGAAGTTGAAGAGGATGCCATCTTTGATGAGCCCGACGATGATCTTCGTCAGGCCATTCATGATGCACAAATGGACTGTGGAAGTGAAAACGAGAGGTTGAAGTTGGAGCGCATGTTAGCCGATCACAGCAAATTGTTGTACCCAACTTGTACAGATGGCCAGAAAAAGCTCGGTACGATACTGGAAATGCTACAATGGAAGGCAGAGAGTGGTACTACCGACAAGCACTTTGAAAGTTTGCTGAAAATAGTTAAGAAGATGCTTCCAAATGAAAACGAATTGCCCTCTAGTACGTATGAAGCAAAGAAGGTTGTCTGCCCTCTAGGATTAGAGGTGCAGAAGATACATGCATGCATTAATGACTGCATCCTCTACCGCGGCGAGCACGAAAATTTAAATGCTTGTCCTGTATGCGGTGCATTGCGGTTTAAGATTGGGCGAGATGACCCAGGTGAAGTTGAGGGCGAGCAAGGTTGTCCAAGGAAGAGGATTCCTGCCAAGGTGATGTGGTATGCTCCTATAATACCACGTCTGAAACGTTTGTTCCAAAACAAAGAGCATGCCAAGTTGTTGCGCTGGCACAAAGAAGAACGTAAAAAAGACATGATGATGAGACACCCCGCTGATGGGTCCCAGTGGAGAAAAATCGACAGAGTGTTCCCGAAATTTTCGGATGACGCTAGGAACTTAAGATTTGGTCTAAGTACAGATGGATTTAATCCATTTGGAGAGCAGAGCTCCAGTCATAGCACTTGGCCTGTGACTCTATGTATATATAACCTTCCTCCCTGGTTGTGCATGAAGCGGAAGTTCATTATGATGCCAGTGCTCATCCAAGGCCCGAAGCAACCTGGCAACGACATTGACGTGTATCTGAGGCCATTGGTGGAAGAACTTTTACAGCTGTGGAGTGATGAAGGTGTGCGTGTGTGGGATGAGCACGAGCAAACGGAATTTGATCTACGAGCGCTCTTGTTTGTAACCATCAATGATTGGCCTGCTCTTAGTAACATCTCAGGACAGTCAAACAAGGGATACAATGCATGTACGCATTGTTTAGGTGAGACTCAAGGTAAACATATAGGTAACAAGATTGTGTACCTGGGCCATCGTCGATGGCTTGTACCGAGGCATGCAGGAAGAAAGGAAGGCCGACATTACAAAGGTGAGGAAGATATTCGGCGGAAGCCTACTCGACCTTCTAGTTCTGTTATACATGATATGGTCAAGGATTTAAAAGTAATATTTGGGAAGGGTGCTGGAGCACTATCTGTTCCGAATGACGCTCAGAACCACGTTCCCATGTGGAAGAAGAAATCTATATTTTGGGAGCTGCCCTATTGGATAATGCTAGAGGTTCACTCTGCAATCGACGTGATGCACGTGACAAAAAATCTTTGCTTGAACCTGCTTAACTTGTTGGGCGTGTATGGAAAGTCAAAAGATACACCGGAAGCAAGACAGGCCCATCGACGTATGCATTCACGAGACGACGATCATTCTGATAATCATCAAGGTCCTGCGAGCTATGCTCTTACGAAAGAAGAGAAGAAAATATTTTTTGAATGTCTTCGCAGTATGAAGGTTCCATCTGGCTTCTCGTCGAATATAAAGGGAATAATAAACATGGCAAAGCAAAAATTTCAGAACCTGAAGTCTCATGACTGTCACGTGATTATGACACAATTACTTCCGGTTGCATTGAGGGGACTTCTAAAAGAAAATGTTCGAGTACCCATTGTGAAGCTATGTGCATTCCTGAATGCAATTTCTCAGAAGGTTATCAATCCACTTACTCTAAAAGATTTAGAGAATGATGTGGTCCAATGTCTTGTCAGCTTCGAGTTGGTGTTCCCACCAACCTTCTTCAATATTATGACGCACCTTCTAGTTCACCTGGTGGAAGAGATACGTGTTCTCGGTCCTGTATTTCTACACAACATGTTCCCCTTCGAGAGGTTTATGGGAGTCTTAAAGAAATACGTTCATAACCGTGCTAGGCCAGAAGGAAGCATCTCCAAGGGCTATGGAACTGAGGAGGTCATTGAGTTTTGTGTTGACTTTATTCCTGATCTTAAGTCGATTGGTGTTCCTCAATCGCGTCATGAGGGGAGACTGCGTGGAAAAGGCACGCTAGGAAAGAAAGCAATCATATGTGAAGACGTGGATTCTTTCACTCGAGCACACTACACAGTTCTGCATAGTTCCATCTTGGTGGCTCCGTATATCCAGCAACACAAGAATGATTTACGCTCCAAATACCCAGAAGATGAGATTGATGGAGTACACATCAGGACTTTTGGCGGTTGGTTACAGAAAAGACTGATGAATGTCACCACAAATGAACTACAGCTATACTTATTGGCCAAGACACCGTCTTCGACTATATTGACTTTTAAAGGGTACGAGATAAATGGAAATACATTTTACACGGCCGACCAAGATAAAAAGAGCACCAACCAAAACAGTGGTGTCCGCTTTGATGCAATAGATGGCTGCAGTGGGGAAAAGGTAACATATTATGGTTACATAGAGGAGATATGGGAACTGTCCTATGGACCTTCATTTAAGATTCCTTTGTTCAAGTGCAAATGGTTCAACCTAGATGGCGGTGTAGCCGTAGACACACGGTACGGAATGACTACAGTGGATTTCAAGAATCTTCATTACGAGAACGAACCATTCATTCTAGCCAGTGAAGTGGCTCAGGTTTTCTATGTGAAGGACATGTCTACCCTACCAACAAAAAGAAAAGATAAGCAAGCGAATACATCAAACGATGAGCCAAAGCGCCACATAGTTCTTTCAGGTAAAAGAAACATCGTGGGAGTGGAGGACCACACAGACATGTCAGAAGATTACAATAAGTTTCATGAAATTCCGCCCTTCAAAGTGAACATTGACCCAACCATCAAGTTACTTCAAGAAGATTGTCCATGGTTACGGCGCGTTCAAAAGAAAGGGGCACACAAGAAGAACAAGTGAACAATACATAGGGATGTTGTTGGTGATGTGTAATAATGTATTAAACCTTTGTGAGTTTTCTTTTTTGTTTTCTGTTAATTAATTGCATGACGACCGGTGAAACACGCGTGGTAGGTGGTTGTCGGCTCCCACACCTCCCGTGGGAACCTCTCAAACCTCAGCTTCGACCGTCCAAACACAGTTCCCCCTGCATACAGCCCGACGGTGGCTCGTGAGTTTGAGCGCCACTTCGATCCAAGCAGCGGTAAGACGTCTCTGATGATCTACAACCGTCCGGCAAGACGTCTCTGATGATCTGCAACCGTTTGGAACGGTCGCAGGTCATCAGAGACGTCTTGCCACTGGTTGCCCAAAGATGCCTCTCCGAGTGACGCTGGAATGTTTTGTGTTTGAGCGCCACTTCGATCCAAGCAGCGGCAAGACGTCTCTGATGATCTACAACCGTCCGGCAACACATCTCTGATGATCTGCAACCGTTTGGAACGGTCGCAGGTCATCAGAGACGTCTTGCCGCTGGTTGCCCAAAGATGCCTCTCCGAGTGACGCTGGAATGTTTTGTGTGAGTGAGTAACCTGTCTGAGGAGGGCGGCTATATATAGGGTACGTGTGCTTCTTTAGTCCCGGTTGGTAACACCAACCGGGTCATGTGGCTCACGAAGTGGTCGTGATACTGCTGATCCAACAGCTCACAATCCCTCAAAAGAAACACACCCCTGATCCAACGGCTCACAAGCGCTCGAAAGAAACACACGATCCGTGTGCTTCTTTAGTCCCGGTTGGTAACACCAACCGGGACTAAAGACGGGCTTTGCGGTCACGACACGTGTCCTCCCCCAGCGCTTCCCTGGGCACGTGTCCTCCCCCAGCGCTGCCCTGGAGGTCTTTATATATTGTCGCCGACGGGGTAAACCCTAATCCACCATTCCTAGCCACGAACGCATCGTCTCCACGAGATGGATCCGCCACGCCCGCCGCAGCGCCTTCTGGACGAGGTCGAGCGTGCTCGGCAGAGCGCGCTTGGGCGCAACCGCGGGAGTCTATCCCGCCGTATGCCCACGAGCCCGGCGTGGAGAGGAATGCCCAGCTACCGGCCTCCTGCTCCACCAGGTGCCGCCGCACCTCCACCTGGCGGCGCTGCACCTCCACCAGGCGCCGCCGCTCCTCCCGCGGAGGAGGAGGAGGACGACGACTTCGACTGGAGCGACGACGGGGAAGAAGGTTGTGGGTTGCAGATACAGAAGGCCATGGAAGCCTCCTTCCAGTCTATCCGCGACTACCCTGTCCAGCGAGCCAAGACTTCCTACCAGCTCAAGGCGAAGGAGGCTTCCGATCTGGATTGGGCGCTGAAAGACTCATCCTCCATGGATCTTGCCCTCCGCCGCAAACGTGCGCGCGAGAACCGGGCGGCCGCCCACGGGGCTGGCTCCTCCCGCCGTTCCCCCTAATCCTACGGCCTTCGAGCCAGCAAGTCCGTTTATGTAGAATAATGTTGGTGATGTTGGATCAGGGGTGTGTTTCTTTCAAGCGCTTGTGAGACGTTGTATCATGTGTAATAATGTATTAAACCTTTTATGTAATGCATTAAGATAAATGAATTAATAATTTTTATCTGCTTTCTTCTGCATTTTACAACACCAAACATTCATCTTACAAATATGTGATAGTTTGCTCTAAAATTGTTACAAAAATAATTTTAGGGTACACAAGTAGTGGTTACAACATAGAACCATCCATAGTTTTTGGAAATTCGACCACCTTAGATGAATAGCCATGCTCTCCATTTTGACCATTTTTTGAAAAGAAATGAGAAAAAGAGAAAAAATACTCAAAAAAATAAACCCTTTGCCATGGAGTCCTTTTAAGTGTACTAGTTTCTAGGAAAAATAGGAAAACAAATCTAAGTATATAAAAGAATTAAAATCTAAGTACATAAATGAAAACAAATACAAGAAAAGAAAATAGAAAAACAAAAAAAAAATAGAAAAGCCCTTTAGTCGCGGTTGCAGCCAGCAACCGCGACTAGAGGTCCCCCTGGGCTTGGCGCCAGAATTTTGGCGGCCCAGGTCGACCTCTAGTCGCGGTTGCTGGCTGCAACCGCGACTAAAGACCCGTTAGTCGCGGTTGCAGCCAGCAACCGCGACTAGAGGTCGATTCCGCGCCGTTTAGTGGGGGAGTTTGCGATTTTTTTGCAAACTCCCCCCAAATCGACGAATTGAACCGCCTCCGGGCTCCCCTGACGCCGCCGACGACCCGCGCGCCGTGGTGCTGCTCCGCCGCCCCGTCGGCTGCCCCTCCCCGTCGTGCTGCCCCGCCTTCCGGCCGCTGCTGCGCCCCCGCCCTCCGTTGCGTCGCCGGCCGTCTCCCGCGCGACGACGACGCCGCCCAGGGCGCCCTGCCGCCGCCGCCGTGTCCCGTCCCCTGCCCTGGACGCCGGCCGCCCTGGGCCTGCCTCCCTCGGCCTCGAGCACCACCACCGGCGCCGCCGCCGTCCCGTCCCCTGCCCTGGGCGCCCTGCCGCCGCCGTCCCGTCCCGCCTCCGCCGCCGTCTCCCGTCCCCTGCCCAGGTTAGTTTTTCTTATCTTTTTATTTTGCATATTTAGGTTAATTATTATCTAGTGTTAGAACTAGATGCAATTTTATCAAATAGATGTGTTAGAAAAAATGTGTTAGAAAAAATAGATGTGTTAGAACTTTTGATCAATTTTTTAGCAATGTGTTAGAACTAGGTTAATTGCAATGTGTTAGGAAAAATAGATGCAAAATAGATGCTATGTAAATTTTCATTATAGTTAGGTTATTAGTTAGATTATTAGAGCTATGTGAATTGTCATTATATAGTTAGGTTGTAAATTATAGGTATTAGTTAGATTATAGTTCATTTTAGTTAGATTAATATAGTTAGGTTGTCATTATATAGTTAGGTTATTAGTTAGATTATAGTCCAGTTTAGTTAGATTAATATAGTTAGGTTGTAAATTATAGGTATTATGTAAATTTTGTTTAGTTGTTTCCTTTTTTCATTATAGTTAGGTTATTAGAGCTATGTGAATTGTCATTATAGTTGATTTTCTATGTTTGAAGTTGTTTAGAAAATTTGAATATGTGAATATTACTATGTGTAAATATGTCAATATGTAAATTTGCTAAGTTAGTATTGCTAAGTTTGCTAAATATTACTATGGGTACCGTAACGGTTGCTAAGTTTGAATACTAATTATGCAAATTTATTGTGTGTAGGAACATTCAGCTATGGATGACCCTTTAATTGTGCGAGACGAGGAAGGAGAAAACTTATTCATGCAGGATATTTTTGAGCATCGCGATGCAAATGCTGCCGGTGGAGAAGGCGCCGCCGACGATCGAAACGAAGATTTTGAGCAATTTGCATCACAATTTTTAAACCCGTCTGGTGAGGGTATTTTAGAGGAAGAAGAAATAACAGCCTCCACCTCGAACACCCTCCACCTCGAGGTTTATATATGAATTCTATATTTGCTTGAATACAAAATGCATTAACTGATTTGTATTGCACTTATTAACGCATTATATTTCTTACTTTAGGCGTCCACCTTGCATAAAAAGGCTAAGAATCAAGCTCCTCGTGGCCCAGCGAAAAGAATGACTAGCGAAGATGCAAAGTTACCAATCTATAAAATTGATGTAGATGGCGATCCGGTGGAACCGATAGAGAACCGCAGAAAATATATTAGTCAAGCTGGAGTTATTGTTAGGGACGAGGTCCCGATCTCCATAGCAGAATGGCTTAAGCCAGCAGGCGTTGCCGAGGATGACCCTTGCTATGTCCACCAGCATTATAAAGATTTCTGCTTTGACACACTCTTGCAGCATTTTAACCTCCCGGATGGTATTGAGCCCGCCTTGAAGTTGAAACTCAAGCACTGGACTCTCTCCAAGATGGCCGACGCCTTTCGGAAATATAAGCAAACATTATGGGCAAAATATGAAAAGGTTGATCCAGATTTCAGTCAAAAAAATTTGGTGAAGCTAAGAGATCACTGGGAAGCCTTTAAGGCGTATAAGACCTCGGCTGCGGCTGTGGCCCGATCGGAAAAAAATAAGCTAAATGCTGCGAGTAAGACACACCACCATAACTTGGGGCCAGGTGGCTACAGGTTAGCCATTCCTAAGTGGCTAGCCATGGAAGATAAACTCGTGGCTGCAGGTTTCACTCCACAGACATACAGCTGGCCCGAAAGGTCCAAATTCTGGTTGTTCGCGCATGGCGCAACGTTGAACGAGGAAGGGAAGATTGTCCCGAGGGTTGAAAAATACAAGGCAACAGTAGTAGCCATGGTCCCAAAAATTGAAGATGCAATAAAGGAAGTTCTAGCGGGTACGTGGGAACCCTATAGAGAGGAAGACGAGCTGGCACGGGCCCTAGGGAAACCTGAACACTGGGGACGTTTACGAGGCTTACCCGGCGGTGCCACCTTGAAAAAACAGTATCCGCAGCACGCTGACACTTATAGAAGCCGTGCAAGAAAGAAGAAGCAGGGTGAAGAGCGGATAGCGAATTTGGAACGCCAGATGAAGCAACTCATTAATGAACGCCAGGTGCAGCAGCCCCAAGATCCTGAAGTCGTGGATGCTCGATCTCAGCTTAGAAGCAGCGTGGGTTCCACGCAACTAGAACTCGATGCTCGCTACCCCGTGGATGATATCACGGAACCGACACCATGTGAGCTACATACGCCTGTGAGCAACATATCCATGAAGGTGGCGGTCGGCTATGCATTCTAATTTTCTCACCCGATGTTAAGTTTAACTGATGAGTTATGCATGACTGTGCCCAGCTACCACTGGATTCTTCTTGTCATTAGACATCACGAAGGACTTATTCATTCACTTGACTCATTGAGGTATCATCCTGACACTTACAGGAGTTGTTTCGACTTACTAGCAAGGTACATTCATTTCTTACCGCCTCTGTCATCTGACATTTGATGTCAAGTCATTAACGAATAACTCATTTGTGAATGTTCTTTGTCGGGCAGAGTTTGGGAAAGGTTTCGAGCGGAAGATCCTGAAGGTGGGTGGCGCCAAAAGCTGGATTGGAAGTTAAACCAAGTAAGTACTGCTACCTCTTCATCCACACAACATTTCTCATGCATACTTCATTATTATTGACTGAAATCTATTCTTGTATAGTCTTGCATGGAGCAACCAAAGGGAACTGAGTACTGTGGATTCTTCGTTTGCGAGTATATATATGTATTAGTCACCGAGAAATGGAATATGAGAAAGGATGCAGAGTTGGCAAAAAAGCGCGAGAGGCTACCACTCGACCACCGCTTCAGAGCAATTGGAGAGGAATTGGCGGGATTTTACCTTTCAGAGGCCTTACAGGAGAAAGGAGAGTACTACGATGCTGAAAGCATGAAATCGTTAAAGTAACTTGTTGTTTTGCTTCAACTCTTGTACTACGATAACTCTTGGCGCATCAACGAACTCTTGTCTACGATCTTCAAGTATTACTTAATTTAATTGTATGTGTTATAAATATGTGCATCGACTTCATACGACACGGGAACGGTTACGACATCGAAAACGTTACGGTTACCGTAACGGTAACCATCACGGTTACCGTCACCGTAACCGTCATCGCAACGGGAAGGGTTACCGTTACCACGGGACACGGGAACCTAGCTATAACCAAACCCCGGCATATATAAACCCTAAACCCTGCAATTAAATCGAAAAAGAAAAAAAAACCAAAACCCTTTGGTCCCGGTTGGTGCTACCAACCGGGACCAAAGGTCCCAACACCCCACGTCCCCCTAAAGCCCACGTGGAGGGACCTCTAGTCGCGGTTCGGAATCCGCCGCGACTAAAGGATGGGGGCTTTAGTCCCGCCAGCCTAGTCGCGGTTGCCTAACCGCGACTAAAGGTCCTCTGGAACCGCGACTAGAGGTCATTTTTCTAGTAGTGTGTCACTGATGTTATGTGAAGCTCTTCCCCCTAAAAAAGAATTTCACTCAACACTAGTAAAAGAGAGAATGCGAAAAATAAAATACAGAATCTGTCTAAACAGAACAGTCCGCAAATACGAATTTTTTCGAGTCACTTACGTTGCTCAGATCGAAAAACTTTAAACTAACGACAGATGAGTACATATCTGAGGATCACGCACAAAAAATTTCAGATTTAAATAATTTTTCTGTGATTTTACAGAATTAAAACGGTGAACAATAGAAATCTGTTCCTGCGCAGAAATCCAAATCTAGCATCATCTTCCTATTAGAGGCAATACTT
This sequence comes from Poa pratensis, assembly GCA_947311845.1. Lineage (NCBI taxonomy): Eukaryota > Viridiplantae > Streptophyta > Magnoliopsida > Poales > Poaceae > Poa > Poa pratensis. The sequence continues at coordinate 407,614 of CAMZMU010000062.1, forward strand.
GGCACAACAATGCGATAAAATAAAAATACACAGGGATTGTTACCGAAGTAAACAACTCCTTGACTCAAAAAAAAGAAAAATTGCAGAAATAAAATAATGGGTTGTCTCCCATAAGCGTTTTTCTTTAACGCCTTTCGGCTAGGCGCAGAAAGTAAGAATCAAGTGTTTCCAAGTGATGAAGCATCAACAGAATAATTTGGTCTAACAATAGAATCAAAAGGTAACTTCATCTTCTTTCTAGGGAAGTGTTCCATACCTTTCTTGAGTGGGAATTTATATTTAATATTCCCCTCTCTCATATAAATAATAGCACCAACAGTTTTAAGAAAAGGTCTTCCTAAAACAATAGGACAAGAAGCATTGTATTCAATATCCAAAACAACAAAATCAACGGGGACAAGGTTATTGTTAACCATTATAAAAACATCATCAGCTCTCCCCAAAGGTTTCTTTATAGTATTGTCAGCAAGGTGAACATCCAAATAACAGTGTTCCAAATGTGCTAAATCAAGCATATCATAGAGTTTCTTAGGCATAACAGAAATACTAGCACCAAGATCACATAAAGTATTGCAATCAAAATCATTCAACTTCATTTTAATGATGGGCTCTCAACCATCTTCTAACTTCCTAAGGATAGAAGCTTCATGTTTTAATTTCTCTTCCCTAACTTGCATGAGAGCATTAGTAATATGTTTAGTAAAAGTCATGTTTATAGCACTAGCATTAGGACTTCTGGCTAGCTTTTGCAAGAACTTAATTATTTCAGAAATATTGCAACCATCAAAATCAAAGTCATTATTATCAAAAGTAATAGGACCATTGTCTCCCATATCTTGAAAATTTTCAGCACTTTTATCAGGAACAGTTTCAGTGTTTTCAGGCAATTTTAAACGTTTTGCAACAGAAGTAGAGACATTGCCAACACCATTTACTTTACCATTGATAGTAGGAGGTTTGTTAACACTTGAGTTTATAGCATTTTCAGTAGTAGTAATAGTATAAACTCTAGCAATACTATTATTTTTAGCAATTTCATCCTCTCTTGCCCACCTAGCATGTAAATCAGCTAACATCCTCACATTATTATCAATTTTAACTTGTATAGAATTGAGAGTTTTGCTCTCTTTAACATGATGAGACATAGTTTTAATTTTTAACAAATCAACATCAAGAGCAAGACTATCAACTTTAGAGGCAAGAACATCAATTTTCCCAAACTTTTCCTCAACAGATTTATTGAAAGCAGTTTGTGTACTAATAAAATCCTTAAGCATGACTTCAAGATCAGAGGGTACACTCTTATTATTGTTGTAGGAATTACCATAAGAATTAACATAACCATTGCCACTATTAAAAGGATAGGGCTTATAATTGTTATTACCAAAATTATTCCTATAAGCATGGTTGTTGAAGTTATTATTTTTAATGAAGTTCACATCAACATGCTCTTCTTGAGCAACCAAAGAAGCTAAAGGAACATTATTTGGATCAACATGCATCTTTCCATTTGTAAGCATAGACATAATAGTATCAATCTTATCACTCAAGGAAGGGGTTTCTTCAACAGAATTTACCTTCTTACCTTGTGGAGCTCTTTCGGTGTGCCATTCAGAATAATTTATCATCATATCATCAAGAAGCTTTGTTGCAGAGGCCGAATCCAATAGGTTTCTTGAAGAAAAATTTAGTCCTGCATAAAAGGTTTGGATGATCATCCAAGCAGTCAGTCCATGGGTGGGACAATTCTTTACCAATGATTTCATTCTCTCCCAAGCTTGAGCAACATGCTCATTATCAAATTGTTTGAAATTCATAATGCTACTTCTCAAAGATATAATCTTAGCAGGTGGATAATATTTTCCTATGAAAGCATTTTTGCATTTAGTCCATGAATCAATACTATTTCTAGTCAAAGATAGCAACCATTCTTTAGCACGTCCTCTCAAAGAGAAAGGAAAAAGTTTCAGTTTAATAATATCACCATCTACATACTTATACTTTTGCATCTCACAAAGTTCAACAAAATTATTAAGGTGAGCAGCAGCATCATCAGTACTAACACCAGAGAATTGCTCTTTCAAAACAAGATTTAAAAGTGCAGGTTTAATTTCATAGAATTCTGCGTTAGAAGCAGGTGGGGAGCAATAGGTGTACTAATGAAATCATTGTTGTTCGTGCTAGTGAAATCACACAACTTAGTGTTCTCAGGGGTACTCATTTTTAGCAAAATTAAAACAAAACATAAAGATAACAACTTGAAAATAAAAGTAACTAATTTTTTTGTGTTTTTGATAAATAAAGCAAACAAGACTAAATAAAAATAAACTAAGCAAGACAATAACAAAGTAAAGAGATAGGAAGCGTGAAACTCCCCTTGCAGAAATCCTTTTGCTCCCCGGCAACGGCGCCAGAAAATATGCTTGATTGCGTGGATCACACGTTCGTTGGGAGACACCAAGAGGAAGGTATGATGCAGTGTAGCAGCAGTCACTAGTACAGAACGACACATCGGATACCCTTCTATGGCAACGGCAAGAGTTAGGCGACGGAAAAATGAGCTCCGCGCGCTTCCACGAGTGTGCGCGCGTCGATGGGCCCGACACAATGGTAACGGAGGCTGAAAAGATCTCCGTTGCTCATATATAGGCAACGGAGAAAAGAATATCTCCGTTGCTGATATTTCCACATCAGAAACGGAGATCGGTCTATCTCCGTTTCCCATGTGAAGGCACATTAAGCGGTGCCGGTATTAATATCTCCCACTCCAGTACTGTATCTCACTCTCACTCTCAGTCTCACTCTCCCCAGTTCCTAACCCTAGCCGCACACGCTCTCCTCCTACTTCACCGATCAATGGCGAACCCCTCCGGCGCCGACGGAAGTTAGGATGGAGCATCTTCCTCCTCCCACCCTCCGAGGTCCAGCCCGGATCTCCACTACAACTGGGGCGAGATCCCCGGCGACTGCGGTCGCGAGTTCATTCTGAGCCGTCAAATCCCATCCGGATCCACGACGGCGGCAGCCACCGACGCCCGGATCTCGTCCTCATCGTCCCCCACGGACGATGAGGACGAGGATCTGGAGGTCGGTCTCCTCCTCTCTCGCGCCTCCTTTGAGCGCGAGCGCGCCGAGGGTGTCATTCGGGCGTCTGCGATGCAGAGAGCTATCTGCATCTCCACCGCCGAGCACGCGATAGAAGCCACCGAGGAGGCGTTGTTCCAGACGCGGCTCCGGGCGGCCATAGACCGCTCTCTTCTCCCTGGCCAGGGCCCTGGGCCAGATGCGGCGGCGGCAGCGGTGGCGGCGGCGGAGGAGGAGGAGGATGAGGAGGAGGAGGAGGACGCTCCGGTGTTCGAGCAGGATGAGGTCTCCTCTGACGTCTCCTCTGGCAGTGGCTCCGGCGCCGACGCCGACACCTGGGACGCAATCCGCAACGGAAAGCGACCCCGCCTCGCCTAAGGTAAATGACCGCTCTGTTAGCTACTTATTTAGCTCGGTTTGCTCTGTTAGTTAGCTCTGTTCAGCTATGTATTTGCTATGTTAGCTACTTATTTAGCTCGGTTTGCTTTGTTTAGCTATGTATTTGCTATGTTATCTACTTATTTAGCTCAGTTTGCTCTGTTAGTTAGCTCTGTTCAGCTATGTATTTGCTATGTTAGCTACTTATTTAGCTCGGTTTGCTTTGTTTAGCTATGTATTTGCTATGTTAGCTACTTATTTAGCTCAGTTTGCTCTGTTAGTTAGCTCTGTTTAGCTATGTATTTGCTATGTTAGCTACTTATTTAGCTCGGTTTGCTTTGTTTAGCTATGTATTTGCTATGTTAGCTACTTATTTAGCTCAGTTTGCTCTGTTAGTTAGCTCTGTTCAGCTATGCATTTGCTATGTTAGCTACTTATTTAGCTCGGTTTGCTTTGTTTAGCTATGTATTTGCTATGTTAGCTACTTATTTTGCTCGGTTTGATTTGTTTAGCTATGTATTTGCTATGTTAGCTACTTATTTAGCTCGGTTTGCTCTGTTAGTTCGCTCTGTTCAGCTATGTATTTGCTATGTTAGCTACTTATTTAGCTCGGTTTGCTTTGTTTAGCTATGTATTTGCTATGTTAGCTACTTATTTAGCTCGGTTTGCTCTGTTAGTTAGCTCTGTTCAGCTATGTATTTGCTATGTTAGCTACTTATTTAGCTCGGGTTGCTCTGTTAGTTAGCTCTGTTCAGCTATGTATTTGTTATATTAGCTACTTATTTAGCTTGGTTTGCTCTGTTAGTTAGCTCTTCAGCTATGTATTTAGCTCGGTTTGATTTGTTTACTGCTTATTGGCTCTTTTTATTAGCTTTGTTTGCTGTTTTTAACAAAGAATATTTGTTGTTTCAAGGGCTTGGTGGATGCTTGGTGACGATGCTGCTGCCGTGAAGACCTAGGAGCGGGGCTCCATACACGGTGCCGTCACCAGGAGCAGTACATTTTGCGCAGCAGGAAAGACAGTAGATGTTCATCTGGCGGCCGTGAAGACATAGGAGGAGAGCTCCAGCCACGCGCACTGATGAACTTTTGTAAAGCAGGGCGTACAGGAATACGGTGATGACCGGGCGGCCGTCTAGTCGCATGGAGCGGGGCTCCATCGACGGCACAGCCCGTCACCGTGTTTTTTGTTTTGTTTTCCTGTAACACTTATTAGAAATGGTTATTAACAAAACTCCGTGTCTAATGTTAAATACATCAGAAACGGTTTATCTCCTCCGTTGCCATTGTGAGGCTTCACATCAGTGACAGAGGCGGGGACACGGACCCTTTCTCCGTTGCCGAAGGGGTTTTTGGTCCGTTTCCGATGTGTCGTTCTGTACTAGTGAGTTTTCCCTCAGTATGAAACCAAGCTTTAATCGAACCAGTAGGAGCAAGAAATCACTTCTGAAGGTTGTCAGTGGCGCGCTGACGTGGAACCTACACACAACACAATCAAACTACTTTGCCCCAACGAAACAGTGAGGTTGTCAATCTCACCGGCTTGCTGAAAACAAAGTATTAAACGTATGGTGTGGAAAACAGTAGTAAATTGCCGAGAATGAAAAGGAACAGTGTTTGCAGTTGGTTGTATTATCAGTGTAGAAGAATGGACCGGGGTCCACAGTTCACTAGTGGTGTCTCTCCATAAAAGATAACTAACATGTTGGGTGAACAAATTACAGCTGGGCAATTGACAAAATATTGAGCGCATGCAATGCATATATATGACATGATGATTACTATGATATTCATGTGGGCATTACGACAAAATACATAGACTGTTATCCAACAGCGTCTATGACTAATAATCCACCGCTAGGTTGTCATACCGAGTTCCCCGTTGGTATTAAGTTGCAAGCAACGGATAATTGCATTAAGTAATGTGCGTAATGTAAACAAATGTATTAGACCTAACGGCGCACCCTTAAGCTAAGCATCGGTTATTTTATCCCTAGTGGCAACATCACATCCACAATCTTAGAAATTATTGTCACTCTCCCAGATTACCGGAGGCATGAACCCACTATCTAGCATAAATACTCACTCTTGGAGTTACAAGCATCTACTAGTAACGGAAAGCATGCAAGATCATAAATAACATATAAGATAGATTGATAATCAACTTGACATAGTATTCAATATTCATCGGATCCCAGCAAACACAACATGTAGCATTACAATAAGATAATCTTGATCATGATAGGCAGCTCACAAGATCTAAACATGATAGCATAAAGTGGAGAGACAACCATCTAGCTACTGCCATGGACCCGTAGTACAGGGATGAACTACTCACGCATCACTCCGGAGGCAGGCATGGTGATGTAGAGCCCTCCGGTGATGATTCCCCTCTCCGGCAGGGTGCCGGGAAGAGCTTCTGAACCCTCCCGAGCTAGGGTTGACGGCGGCGGTGTCTCTGGAATTTTTCGTGGATAATGGCTCGGGTATTTAGGGTTTTCGCGTCGGGAAGAATAAATACGCGAAAGGGCGGCGGCTGCAGAGCCACGAGGGCCCCACACCACCCCACGGCGCGGCAGAGGGGCCGCGCGGCCCCATGGTGTGGGTGCCACGTGGCCCTCCTCCGTCTCTCCTCTGGACTCCGTCTTCGTGTTGGAAAAATAGGAGGTTTTGTACAAGTTTCGTCCAATTCCGAGAATATTTCTAGACTGTGGCATCTTGTTAATAGGTTAGTCCCAGAAAATGCATAAAAATACTATGAAGTGTATATAAAACATGTAACAATTGGTATAATATCAACATGGAACATCAGAAATTATAGATACGTTTGAGACGTATCAAGCGCCGCCACTATCCCAACCCCATCGCTCCCTGGCCCGAGCGCCGCCACTCTCCCAACCCCATCGCTCCCTGGCCCGAGCGCCGCCACTCTCCTTCGATGCGCCTCCACCCCGGCGAGTTGGCCCGATTCTGCTCGTCTCCCGCGCTCCGACCTTGACACCAGCCGTCGGCGTCGCTCCTCGCCGACATGGACGCGAGCCACGGAGGGGAGACCAGGACGCAGCTACCAAGATCCGCCGCCATCCTCTAAGAGGCCACTTACCGGCCACCGGCCGCCCACTCCAAGCTCGCCGCCATGGACGGCTTCTACATGGAGATCGACGCCATCAGCGGTCAGTCTCTCCTCCTCCTAATCCTCCCTCCCGCGCGTCTCCCTTCGATTGCCGCTCTGCTCACGCCGCTGCCTTGTGCTTTGATTCGCAGCTTGCTCCTAATCCCCAGATGGAGACTGCAGCTGCCGGGAGAGCGCTCGAGCTATCCGGACCGCTCCGTGACCTGCTCCCGCCGGCGGAGGGGCCAGCTCACCCACGGCTCCACCCTCCTCCACGCCCGCCCCGACGGGACCTCCATGGTCGAATACATCCTCGGTGTCGCTAACCCCCTCGCACGGCCTCGTCCTCCGGGAATAGCTCGCAGGCGGCTGAGGGGCCAGCTCGCCGGCGGCGCGTCTGAGATCGAGATGGGCGGAGGGGCAGCATCCTCAGGGACCTAGATGCAATTTCCTTGTTTTATCGTATGTTTGTAACTGCTAATAATTAATTTATTTCGTTTTTTATGTTTTTTAATTCCTAATAAGTTACCGCTGGCGGACGCCGTGCCCGCCAGCGGTAACAACCTTTACCGCTGGCGTGCGCAAATTATGCCCGCCAGCGGTTACAACCCATACCGCTGGCGGACGAACCGCCGGCCAGCGGTAACTATTACCACAGGCGTATGTACCGCTGGCGGGCGCCTGTTCGCCAGCGGTAGGCGATTTCCGCCCGCCAGCGGTAGCCGTTTTCCTACTAGTGATATTGTCACAACCATTCATACATAGCGAATGACAAATCAATGCTAATGCATTAACGTATCAGACTAAATAAGTGTTTGCATGGTGTGTTTAGGCTGCAAACTTTATCTGTAATTTGAAACATTTTCCAAATAGGCTACTAATGCATACAATAAATTTAAAAGGCAAAACATAGCAATAAAAAAATCTAGCCATGCAAATGCGCATGTCAACATGCTTTGCTCCAATAAAAAAATACACATTGGCGTAAGGATATAGATTCGCGGTACTTCCTTTTCCTTAGGAGTTAGGTTTAAAGTTTATGACCTATAATGAGTTTTTAGTTGAACCTGAGCTCATTGTACATTAGTTACATGATGGCATAGTTGGTGTCAACAAAAAGTTTCTATCACAAGATGTTCATTGAGGTGGAGATTAGTCAGTCGGTCATTAGAGAGAATAATGATGTTAGAGTAAGAGTAGCAGTACAGTTACATTGGATTGTCACAAGAGGAATTCAATACTGCATGGTTTCATATCCGGTGTTGAGATAACAAATCCATGGACTATTAGTTTAAATAATTTCAGAATCATTTGTGACCATTCAATATATGTCGGTGATGGTTTCCATTTCTTTAAAGTTTAAGTGTATGCATCCTTGCAATAATACTACTTTTTATTTACCAAGGAGGTGCAATAAACAGTTGTGGGAATTTGTGGGGGAAATGGGATTAAAAATATCATTTGTGACATCAAGTATTTCTAAACATCAATATGTTACATGAAACTATGTTCCATCCAATTCAGTTGTGTGTCAATGGAAGAGTGGAAAACCTCCATTGAAGAGCGGGGGATAAGACGAAACATGGAAGAAATATATAAAAATAACACACATATGTTCCAAGACAAAAATTTAAGATATGTGACATGGTATTTTTGGAAATTTCATAGTAATTACTCTTCATGAATTAAAATGATTCAAAATATTTCTCTCACATGTGATGTTCTACCTCATATATATATTTCATGTTTCCATTATCTACGTCACAATAAATTTATCCCATGAGCGGATTCCATATCCTAAAGACGTTGCCCTCGCATTTGCGAGGGCCACCTTGCTAGTTAGTATAAAGACATATCACATACACTACTGGAATCGACAATTCTGCCTAGTGCCAGACATTTGCAGAATTTTTTTTATCGGGAGCTCGGCAATAAGAGAAGTTTGCCGAGTGCCGGACAAAAACAACTCAGGTTCAAACTTTGTTCTTTCAGTCAAGTTAATGATGTTTGGATCGTACTTTTGACATCTTTAGATAGAATTGTACATCTTATACTAATATCCCGAAGCCCTTTTACTTTTGTACATTCAGGTCAAACCGCCATAACATTATTAAAATATTTGAGGTAACAATCTTTCTTGTCCGACTAATGAAAGCTAGCAAGCGTGTGCTGATGGAAAAGCCTAAATAATCTGACAAAGAGTAGGGAATTTCTTATCCAATCTACAACAACACTAAACTACATTGCTGGTCGTGAAAGGCTCATGGAATTTCTGATGCAAGCTTTTTCCCTCGATTAATTTATGTGTAGTCATTGGTCAATTAGATGGGTGTTAATTAAGAGAAGACCAGCGAATCCTTGGTCGTCGACAACGTACGATCGGCCGTGGAAGATGACGTACGTCCAGCAGCGTCAGGCCGATGGATGCCCTCCTAAGGCTGGTCATAGTGGGAGTAACTTGGGAGGTAACATCATACATTTCAACACAAGTTTGATTATGTGGCATGTAGTTAATGATGAGAGAGATGTTTGTGATAACTTAGCTAGTTACTGTAACATCACACTTATCAAGACAATATGAGTCTATAGCCTAATAAATAAAGCATTATATGACACCACACATATGTTACTCCCCACTGTGGAGTTAGTAACATAGGCTAGTAACATCAGCATGTTACTACTCTATGTTACTCCCCACTGTGAGCAGTCTAATCCATGAGAATTACTAGCAGTTAATCACATGATTAATGTAAGCATAAGCACACAACACTTGTAGCTCCTGTGTTTCCCATGTTTACATGATCCCTTGCATTGATGTGGTGGACGTGGGCACGTGGCTAACAACAAAAGCGGTAGCGTGCCTGCATGTTTGTTTCTTGATAATTTCGTTGGCGCACAAACTGATTGTTATTATATTTTTCCTCCGTAACACTTATTTATTTCATTGGAGCATTGTGATGAACGTTCCAACGTATGAGCGCAAGAAGTTGGTTGAGAGAAAAGGAAACGAAAGACGGTTTATTGTATATTTACATAATAGGGATTACGAAGACAACACTCGTGGTTAGGAAGGATCGCTAGTGAGGATGAGTGTCATAGGGAGGAGCAGGAGTAACACATGTTACCAGAAAAAAAAATCCTATGGGTCATCTCAAATGCAATATGGGTTCATATATTCCCTACAAGTGAACAATGATTATTACTAATTTAATGAAATATTTTCTTGTTTTATTACTCTCGAGCTCAGAATCAGATCGAAGCTAAGCGAAACGGGTTAGTGATGGTGATAGCAAGGTTTGCTGCACAATGCGGGGTTTTAAAGGAGAGTGGAAGAAGAAATATCAATCGCCCTGCCTAAGTAATTATGGTTTCGATACGATATGCATGCATGTCTCAATGGCTAATTAAAGGTTTGGACCAAGGACGTAATCATGCATGTATGTGTATGCGTGAATTTGTGACTTTGTGACTAATTAACTGTGTGTGCCTAATTAAAGGCTTGGGTTCACGCGCCGCGTTAAGCATGAATTTGTGACTAATTAGCTGTCTGTGCCTACAGTTTTCATTGATGAATATCAGTTATGATATGCCCTTTGGTGTCCCTTCGCAACAATTTTTTTATGGCCTATTACATGTACGACTTTGACTTTGATTTTCACTTATAATATGTGTAGAAAATTAGTATAAAGACATATGGCATACACTACTGGAATCGGCGATTCTTTCTAGTGCCAGACATTTTCCGAGTGAAGATGGACGGAAGTGCGGGATGGAACATGATGTTTGAGGCGTAGGCGGCAGGCGATGCCATCAACTTGGTGAAGATGAAGGAGGCCGCTTCCCGGTATGACACCTCAAAGGAGATGATGGACGTGGTGTCGAATGCACGTGCTACGGATGAGGAGCGCCTATGGACGTTTGCCACCGATGTTGGGTCAATCATTGGAATCGAGCTCCTTTTTTGGGAGATGGACGAGGCGGAGTCCGGCGATGTCAATCAGTGAGTGCGCTGGGCCGAGTACTGATCTCGCTTTTGGGGGCCGGCGGGAACTGAGGCCGATCCGGTCCCGAGGTGGCCTGCACTGACCCGGTGCAGGTGTCGGGCAACTGCCGGATCAGCTGATTCGTGTCCCCGATGACGCCGCACCACACCCCGCCACCCCCTGCCGCACGCCGCGCCTCTTGTTGAAGGTGTCTCGCCGCGCATAGACTGGTCTTAATTTTAGGGTTCGACTTTTGGATACCCTAGTTTGCATGAAGTACTGTTATTTTGCTTGTAAGACTTAATTGATATATCTATGTATGCAGTGGTTGCTATGATCGCTACGTTATAACCTTTGGAAAATTTTGCTATGTTTGCTATGTTTGGATAAAAGAAAAGTAAAAGTAAAAGAAAGAGTAAAAAAGAGAAGAAAGAAAGGAAAAAAAAGAAAGAAAAATAAAAGAAAGAGTAAAAAAGAGAAGAAAGAAAGGAAAGGGTCAGGTTTGCACGCGAAGTGTCGGGCCCCTTCCTCCGGAGGCCTTGAAACTTTTTCTGCACTCAACATTGACCATGACATGGAACATGCCAGGTGCTAGCCTTTTCCGGGGTCCGTCTGCTATATTCCGGATAGTAAGTGTATTTCTAGGGCTTTAATGCCGGAAATTCAATATCTGAACTGCGACCACATGAAATAAAGGCTAGAAATGGGTGAAAAATTCCTGTATGTAGTCTTTGGTCCATCCCTAGGCCTTGTGCAACCAAGGGAGGGCTAGGGATAAACACGGGGGGCAAGGCTAGGCTGCCGACATACGGAGCCAGAAAACCACGAGACCTGGCACGGTGTCATGATATGGCCACTGGAGGCTGTGGTAAAATTTTGAGAGTGTTTCAAGAAAGCAGTCACATAGAGTGCGTAGAAACCGGACCATCTCCGAGAAAGGATCTAGGTTTCAAGGGGGAACGGATCAGGTTTGCACGCGAAGTGCCGGGCCCCTTCCTCCATTGGCCTTGAAACTTTTTCTGCACTCAAGAGAGACCGTTACAAATCAAACTCGGCAAAGTTCCATGACCAAGATCTAGGCAACCCCCAGCCGGTCCCCTTCTCTCTCGGCCCTTACTCCTTCTGTCCTCTATCCCTTGACACATAAAATAACCATATACAACGCAAGAAAAGAAAAGACAATGAAAATAAGAAAGAAAGGAAAATAGAAGAAAATGTTACCGAGCTCCCGATATTCGATGCTCGGCAAAAGGTAGCTTCACCGAGCTCCCGGCGCAAAGAACTCGGCAACAACCCTGACCTAAATCTACAAGCCCACAATCCGATCCAGTTTCTCCCTGTCTCCCTCATTTCGATCTCCTTCTCTCCCCACGACAACCCATCACCGCCACCACGTCTCCCCCGCACCCCATCTCTGATGTCCCCTCACTCTTCCCCACTCACCCACCCACGCACGCACCTTACTCATCCACCTCCCCCGCCGCCGTTGTCCTATCTGGCCCCATCATCGCCGCTGCCCTACGACACCTCCTCCACGGTCGACCCTGCTGTCACCCGGCGTCCACGGCTTCCCCCCCCCCCAGCTACTCCTCGGCCGCCCTCTTCCAACTGGCGCCTCCTCCCCTGCCGACCTCCTCCAACCGGCACCTACTCCCCTGCCACCCCCGCCTCGTCCAATCTCCACTATAGGCGCCCCATCCTCGGTGAGTTCCCGTCTCAACCCCCCGAAGATGCATGTGCTGTGTATGCTAAGTGTTTGTTAAAATGCCCATGTGAAATTTTGTGTTGTGTGTGTTGTGGGTGTCGGTTTGCTTGCTTACTTGGTTGTCGGGTTGCTTGCTTACCTATGAATACTTGTATGTGCATTGTAGTCAGGGCGAATCTTGCATAACAATGGACGGTAGGATCAAAACATCAAGTTCCTAGTCCTAATTGTTGCATGTAAGGCACCTCAATGGCAGAATCACCACTGATTGTAGTGATATTTTTGGTGGGTAGGCTTAAGCATGTTAAAGCCTCCCTGGCAAAATCGCCACTTATTGTAGTGATGTCTACTTTGAATCTAGAACCCTAATTTTTTGGATACTAGTATGTATGGTAGTAAATTTTGTTGGCATCGAGTATGGCAATGTGTGGCATTAATTTTGAATCTAGAGCCCTAATATTTTTGGATAATACTACTTTGAGTCATCCAAAGCGAATTTTGTAGGTTAGGGTTAGGGTGAAAATGTGTCGAGTTGTAGGAGGCGTGACTTCTAGGTTAGGGGTTCGGTGTTTAGGGTTTTGTTCACTTATCGACGAGCCAGAGGAGAGCAATGAACCGATGCCATTGAGTCGGCCGGCCACCAATGGCGATGAGGCCGGCTCCTCGGGGGGGAGGGGAGGGGGTTGGATATCACCATCTCCTCCGACTCCACGTTGACTGGCTTCTCTGAGTATAACTCGGAGTAGTCTAGCTAGATAGTTTGATGTCGATGTTCTCATGTAGATGGTGATGTCGACTCGGAGTAGAACATGTGATGCTTTTTTGCATATGAATAATGAATGCTTATGTTCCATGTGTTCTTCTCAGTTTGTGTTGCTTGTCCTGCTTGTTGAAATCTTGTACTTCTGTCTTGGTAGATGAAGTGCTATGTGGTGTACTCAGGGATGTATCCAGGAGTCTACGGTTCATGGCTGGCATGTCATGAACAAGTGAACGGTTACAAGAATAGCTGCTATAAAGGGTTTAAGACTAGGGAGGAGGCAGAGGATGATTACTCCAAGTACGTGCTAAAAGAGAAGAGCAAGCATGAAGTACGCAAGGGTGCACTAGTACAAAAAACCCTTATAGTAGACCAGCTACTAGTGGCATTCCGTGTTATAACACGCCACTATTATTATCAGTCGTGTGTCCGTTTCGGACACGCCATTAGTAGGTCACTATCAGTGGCGTGCATTTCTAAATGACACACCACTGGTATCTGGGCCGAGGCCATCTGCCCGGACCCGAACTACCAGTGGCGCGTCTCAACGTCACACGCCACCAGTAACATCATGCCAGTGGCGTGCCCAAAATAAGATGCCACTGGTATTGACCAGCCCAGCCCATATGCCAATAATATCTCACACTCCCCACCCCCACACTTTAGGGAGCGCCACTCCACACTCCCGTTTGCCCCTCTGTCTCGATCTCGGTCCGCCGCCGCCCCGTCGACCCGTCACACGTTGAGACGACCCCGTCGACACGCCCCGCGGCGCCGCCGCCCCATCGACCCGTCCAGCCCCCCCCCCCCCCTAGTCAACCCGTCCCGCGCCGCACCTTCGGTGAGCAGCAATCTCCTCTCCTCCTATCTCTTCCCCTATCTCACATGGTAATGGATTTAGTGTAGTTGGCTAGTAATTTGATATTTAGTTGATGAAATGTGGTGTAAATATGTGTGAGATTTAGATGAATGGATATTTGATATTTAGTTGATGAAATGTGGTGTAAATGTTTGTGAGATTTAGATGAATGAATATTGATATTTTGTTGATGAAATGTGGTATAAATTTGTGTGAGATTTAGATGAATGGATATTTGACATTTAGTTGATGAAATGTGATATAAATTTGTTAAAGGTCATCCCTTTTTTTTCATCGATTCTAATAGTTAGCTTTTTCATCAAGATATCGTGTGTGAAGTATGCAAGTCCGATTGCACGAGGTCATCGAATAGTGGATCCTCGTTCATGGTCAAACTTCGTGAGGGGCACTTACACTCAGTGGTAATTAACAAACAACCTGTGGATCCTCTATTTGATATATAAAATTTGTTTCTTTTGCTTTTGTTCAACAGATTGTACCATGCAACTCAAAAGCTGAGTTCAATGAGTTAACCGGTGACGATGTGCATTTTGTTGCTCATGGTGGTTTCTACCATGTTGATGTGACAAAAACACAAATGAAGACACGTTTAAATGGCGTAGGATGGGATGCTTTCGTCTCCGCCAACTGCCCCACCGGCCGGGGACAGATGGTTCATTTTTCTATAACTTTACGACAACCCACGATGTCTGCAATCTGGATGGGCAACATGGTAGACGAGAATGATGAGGACGAGGGTGAGGACGCCAAGATGGATGTGGACGAGGGTGCTGAGGACCCATTTCAGTCTACCATATTCGCGCTAAGAATCAATCTCGGGGACAATGAGAAAGCCCGGCTCCTTCAGCTTCTAACGCCGGTCGGTACCTACATAGGGGTTCCTTTTGTGACTTGTTTTACGGGCACAAATCTAAACACCACCAACGTGATGGTATGTTTCTAAATAGATTTATCTTCCCTATTTTGTGATTATCATGTTTGGCCTTGTATGACATTCTTCCGTTTCGTTTTTTCATCCTATAAACTAACTGAGAGACTAGCGCAACTCAGTGGCATCCTGAGTGAAGGAAGAGCTAGCCTTCGCCTTGGAGCACAAGGGCACGTCAGCCGTGTTTCATACAACACGGACGTTAATGACCGAATCGCCTTCAACAGGCAGGAGTGGAGGGAGTTTCTACAGGGAAAGAATTTGGAGGTTGGACGTGCAGTTCTGATAACACTGTGGATGATCACCGGTGCCAACCGCCGCCACTATGATGTGAAGATTGTCATGGAGATAATCTAATGCTCCTAGTTATGTTACTTTGTCGTGAAGTTTTATTTTGATACAAGTTGAGAAGTTGAGCTATTTATGATACTTTGTCGAGATGCTCTAGTTATGATACTTTGTTAATAAGTTATGGTTAAGATAATATTGTTGTTAAAATGTTGCCATGGCAGCAAAAATGAGACAAGGTGCTCATTCTGCTGCTGTGGCAGCTATTTTTTTATGCTGAAATTCATATTAGTGGCGTGTGAGACAGTAGACACGCCACTACGTTTCCTGTTACTGGTGGCGTGCAGCGCTACTGGTGGCGTGTCGAACACACACTATCCAATCTTTAAATTCACAGAATTACCAGTTTGCCATTATTGTCAGCATTTTTACTGAAAAATGGAAAAAGTATGAAAATATTGCCGAAATGTGAAATAACATTGCATTAATGTCTAATTTGGTCTAGCTAGCCCGGACAAAAAACCAAGGTCATCTCGTAAAATTCATAAAAAATCTATTGCTTAGAAATGGGTGCCAAACATAGCCAGAACGGGTCTATTTGTAAACAATTAATTTTTTTTCCTGCTCGCAATGACCCATTATCTTTTCTCTAGTATACTATAACCAAATTAGGCATCCTTTATTTTTTTGACAAGTCCAACATATTATTAATTTTTTCCTAAATAAATGTGCCTAAATAACAGCATTCTGGCACGTGCAGCAAATCTTGCGACAACTAAGAATCACGTGCTTGTATGGCCTACCCTGACAAACGTCAATGAGCAAGGCCAACTAGTCTAACTATTTCAACACCGGTCCAAGGGGTAGACGACGCACGACAGACAAATCATTAGGGTTTGTCAAGAATCTATGATAGTATGCATCGAAACCACTCGAAATGTTGGAGTTATCATAATATTTCTATGTTGGGGTGGAGTGAAGTTGAGGAGACAATGTCCACCCTCCAAATTCACAGAATTATCAGTTTTCCATTAATCTCGAGCAATTTTATATTAAAAAATTAAATATTACCAATTTTGAAAAATAACATTGGATTCATGACTTATTTGGTCTAGCTAGATATCTACGAGTGTTGCGTTTGGATCCACATGTCCCAAAGTTGGTAGATCCACTGCCTAGTAGGTCATATAGTTATGTATCTAGCACCTTTAGAACATGTGGACCCACATCAGCACCCACAGCCATCTTGACCTAGCACGTCTGGAACATGTGGACCAAAATGCAACACTCATAGACATCTAGTTGTATATCAACCACCTTTGGGACATGTGGACCCACAATCCACACTCCTAACACTATTGCATGTTGTGGGACCCACATGATAGTTCTAGTTCAAACTGTCTAGGGCTGGTGCATGTGGGTCCAGCTTTCTAATAGGTCATGCAAGTATATATCTACCATATTTGGGACATGTGGATCCACATACAAAACCCATAGCCATTTTGACCTAGCATATTTGAGATATGTGGACCCACATGCAACACTCATAGTCATTTAGTTGTATATCTACCACCTTTGGAATATGTGGACCCACACGCAACACTCCTAACCATGCTGCATGTTATGGAACCCACATGATAGTTCTAGATCAAGCTATCTAGGCTAGTGTATGTGGGTCCAGATGTTTATTAGGTCAATATAGGTATACAAGTATGTATATACCACCTTTGAAACATGTGGACTGTAACATCCCAAAAATATTAATCAATATTATTATTCCAAAAATGAGAGCCAACAAAAACTTTTGTTAAATATTATGTGTTGTCTGCAAAATATTGCTTGTGGTAATTAATCCTTGTTGCTTGTGTTATTCCTTCTTGCTAGTGGTTTGTTGTTTGCTCTAAATAAAAGCAAGAAGAAAAGAAAAGAATTGAAATAGCAAATAAAGCAAGAAAAATAAAAGTGACATTTGTGTCCCACAAATTCTCCAAGTGAGAATTTCAAATGGTTTCAAACAAAATTCAGTGGAGTGGGTTTATAAACACTCCCCATTTTGTTCCTACCACTTTCCCCTCTCAAATATTATTTTTGAACTAGTTTTAAAATTCTAAAATCAAAACAAATTGAAATAAATTAAAATGCCTTAATTAAAACACTATAAAAGAAAATGTTTCAAAACATTTTATTATTTTATGCCAATTTTTGTGGAGCTTCTGTACATTATGGGAAGACCCCACAAATTTTGACAAATTTTTATAAATTGATTTAGTGCCTCAAATTAAATCAGGAAGTGCTGCTGCATTTAACAGAAGGGCTAAAACGTAATTAGACGAAAGAAGAAGGAAAAGAAGCAGTGCACAGGAGCCAGGGGGTTTTGGCAAAAGTGTCATCGCCTACCTCTCCGTCGCCGTGTCGTCGCCGCACGCTGCGCGCCTCGCCGCTTCCCCGGGTCCCCCAGGCCCCCCCTTTGCTCGCAGCCGTCCACGCTCCGTGCCTCTGCAGCCGCCGCAGTCGCTCGAGCACACGCTCGGCCCGATGCCGCCCCTGTCCCCTGCATCTCCGCCGTGGTTAAACGGACGGCGACTGGCCAAATTGGCCCAGCTCGCCGCACCTCGCCACGCAATCCTCTACGCAGAGAACCCTAGCCCACGCCCGGACCCCCCAGACACCGCGCGCTGGCCTCTCTCGCCCTCTGGACGCAGCTGGACTGCGACCACCGTGCGCCGCCGTCGCGCCTATTTAAACCACCCAAGCCCAGCGCTCTCTCCACACCGCCCCACTGTCTCTCTCACTCACCACCCTCTCTCGTGCACCGCCAGGAGGCCGGAGCCTCTGCCGGGAAGCCACTGCTGCCCGTGGCAGTGCGCTGCAACCTCGCCGTGCCGAGGTAGGCGACGACCACGGCCTCGCCGTGCTGGCCTCCCCTTTCCTTCCCTCTGGCCTCTCCCTGCATCCCTGCGATCACCGCACTCACTCACCCCTTGTTCCCCTCTCTTTCGTGCACCAGAGCATCGCCAGGAGGTCGCCGGAGCCCGTGCCCGTAGCCGAGGAAGTTCCGGAGCTCGCCGCCGACGAACCACTCCTTCCCAGGAAACGCAAATCGGCCAGGAGCTTCCCCCACATCGCCGCCATCGATCTGCATCATCTCCGCCGTCCCTAGCCCTCTCAGGTGAGCCAATCGAGCTGCTCGCCGCCGCCGGAGCAACGGCGCCGCCTATTTTAGGTCGTCGATGAACGCGGCCTCTGTGAGCCGTTGGATCTTTGATCCACGGTCGCATACCGCTTCGCGCGCTTAGCCACTGACTGGTGGACCCCGCTAGTCAGATCTTTAAACATTTCCCGCGCGCGCACCGTTTCGTCTGAGTCACTGACTGGTGGACCCCACCTGTCAGGGATTTCAACATTATCCAGAACAGTTAGGATTTCTAATTTTAGTTTCTCTGGAAATTCAGTAATGGACTCATTTTATAAATTCAATAACTTGAGAATTAGGAATCCAAATAAATCAAACTCAATTGTTCTGGAAAGCTTATGAAATTTTTTAACCAACCCAATTGGTCTGATGTCATTTAATTAAATAGTTAAAAAGTATTATTGAAAATGCCACAGAAGGTTTAAAATCTAAACTTGTTTGTTTCTGATACTCTGTTAGTCCAAATAATTCCAAACCAATTTTGCTAGCTTAGTACTGCCTTGTGTTAGCTCCGCTAATTTTGGTAGAATTAATTAAGCAGTATTAATTGTTGACTTTAAGATAAACCCTTCTGGACTAAAACAAACAAATATGTTTATTGGTTAACCCAAATGAGTTAGGACCAATTTTGTTAGCTCACTTATAGCCATGTTTAGTTACCCCTAAAAGGGTTTAATTTTTGGAGCAATAGAATTTAAATGGTAGCTGAAACTTGATTATTCTCTGAGCTTGCACTACCAACATATGCATCTACTTTCATAACATGTTTTACTCTCAAAGCAAGATTTATAAAACTCATTTCAAAAGTATATGGATATTATTTTGCCACCCTATGTAGTAGTTTATATAAAACTTTAGGATGGGAAAACAATGTTGTTTATTCAAAACTCCTTTGAAATGTCTTGTGAGTTTATGGAATGCCGAGATGTCGGTGTTGTATTGGAAAAGTGGAAAAGTGGTGATGTTTATGAAAAATGCACAGTGTGTCCTTGTACTTACGTCAACCATCCGATACCCTGTGCGACCACCTCCACCACATATGGGAAAAGGGCGTAGTCATATAATTTGCTCATATTAGTATGGGACTCCTCAACAACGAGGATGACCTCGTTCCATGAGGGGATGGTCATGGCGACCTACCCCCTGACCTGGGTCCTGGCATCTGAGGATGGGGGATTGAAGGGTTCGCTCGCCGGGCAGAACTACGAGTCCTCACACTTAGGTTTCCCGACGGGGAATCTGGACTGGGTGTTGATGGAAAGGATGATAATTTCGTAGCGGTAGGATCCTATACTAGCATGAGCAAAGGACAGGCTATGGTCGGCGGCTTACTTCGCATACACCTGTATGGCGAGACGTGGCGGACACGATGAGCTGCCGGATGGATGTGGGATAAAAGCGTGCTACCTCTGCAGAGGGTTAAAACTATTCGAATAGCCGAGTCCTCGGATATGGACAGCTGGGAGACCCTACTTTGACCATGTGCAAGTTTTTGGAAAAGCTTTTAAGTTTAAAAGAAATTGAAATGGTGATGGGGTTACACAGCTATACCAAATGAAGTGGTAGGAGTTGTGGAATAAATGGACTATGGTGAGCCATGGTCATGAAAAGGAGGAGTTTTTGAGAAACAAAATGAGATGGTGACTTCTTTCAAAGATGGTTATAAAACTCTTCTTACCTTTTTCAATAAAGATATAGAGATGTTTTAAAACAAATAAGAGTGCATACTCATGTTGGGGTAGTTTGCGAGTACATTCAAATGTACTCATATTGGTTTCGTCCCTGGCTATTGTCCTAGCCAGACTACGAGGAGGAGCACTACGCCGAGCAGGAATATGGCGACTTCTACGCCAACTAAGGATCTCCACAAGTCAGCTGCCTGTCGGGTTGTCATCGTTAGAATATGATGTCTACTACGCCGTAGCTTCCGCTGATATATTTGGTTTGGCCCATGAAGGCACCTATGTAAGAACTTGGTCTAAATGACCATTTATGTAA
Source organism: Poa pratensis (assembly GCA_947311845.1). Taxonomy (NCBI): domain Eukaryota; kingdom Viridiplantae; phylum Streptophyta; class Magnoliopsida; order Poales; family Poaceae; genus Poa; species Poa pratensis. The sequence continues at coordinate 427,923 of CAMZMU010000062.1, forward strand.
GACTTTTATTCGGTACTGTAATGGATGTAAACTTTGGTATCCAATTCGGATTATGTGCAACGACAGACTGATCACGGGATCGTTGTGTTAAGCATAATCGGGTATTTCGGACAGCTAGTCCGGGGTCCCCACAGACTTGGTATCAGAGCCATCCTGACTTTAGGAAACCTTAGTTAGCATGGTCGTTTGTCAAATGTTACAAAAGATGAATTTCTAAAAAGAAAGGAATGAAGTATTTTCGAAAATTGCTTATCTCCAATCCTCTTACTTATGCAAAATTTTACTCTCATTAAATATTACATTTTCCTTGGTATCCCTAAAATTTTGTACACCTCTCATTAAGTTAAAATTTGACTCACTTGTTGCCCTACTATATTAAAATTTTGATATACTTGTCACCTAACTAACTTAAAATTTTGCTTAAAAATGTAGATGGCACTCCATTGGACCGAGTTCGTTCAGCTGGAGAAGGACAGCAAGCTGACGTTTGAGAGGGACTTGTTCGAGTTGACCAAGCTGTTAGGTCGCCCCGCTCCAGAGTTTGAGGGAGCTCAGATTGATGTTCACGGTGTCGGAAGGCTGAGCTGGCTCATCAGATCGTCAGTTCGCAGGAACATCAAGTCTCCCAGTTCCAGGACGCTCATCTTCACCACCAAGGAGGCCACCTGGGTTGATGGTCTCTGTACTGCTACACAGAGGATGCTAGCCCGACTTTGTGAGGAGCACAAGGCGGAGTTAGTAGACTCCCGTTTCCGGTTCTACGGGAGGCGCAACTGTGATGGACACCCTACTCCTTCACCTTACCACCCGATGTTTGGGAGCTACATCATGGACATGGAGATCTTACTTCAGTGCACTCAGGATGATCTGTTGCGCCACTTCGACCGCGAGTCGCTCGTTGAGCTTCGCGAGAACGAGATGAAGCTGATGGTGGAGAAGGTTGCTCTTCTCAGGAAGAGGGCCCAGCTGAGGAAGACTATCGTGAAGCTCCGCACGAAGGTGGCAGAGCAGGATGGACTGATTGAGGATCTAGAGCACCATACTGACGAGATGGAGGAGGAGGGCGAGGATCTCCGCAAGGAGAACGACGCTTTCCTCAGTGACGATGATGACTTCGTGGAGGAGATGGACTGTGAGGAGGAGGATGATGAGGAGGAGTTAGTTGACGAGGAGGAGGAGCCACTCGAGCCAGTTCTCGAGGACGAGGAGGAGGATCCCGAGGAGCCAGCCTACCAGTCAGATGCTGACGTGTTAGAGCTGGAGGTTCCACCTCAGTAGGCGAGTGACTTGATCACTACCGCAGGATTAGGTTGACCCCCTATAGCTAGTCGAGTAGTAGTAGTGGTTCTTTTGGAAACCAGATGTTATGTATCCTAGATGTAAGGTGATGTTGTAAGCTTGAGTTGTAAGCTTGATGTTGATGTGAACTCTTGATGTGTTGTTTGTGAAATATAAGTATGTTTGTCTTGTTTAAATCTGTGTGAACTATTTTCATATAAATCTTAGGATTAATCAACCACTTGAGAGATCATCTTTTCCCTTAGTCGAACTTTTCTTGCCTTGTCTCTTATACCCGGTGTGCTTCAGGATGCCACCCCGTCGCAGCAATGCGGAAGGATCAGGATCAGCACCACCACCACCGGACCCAACCCCCACCCAACTTCTCGCGCTTATCATGGAGGAGCGTGAAAATGCCCGGCAAGAGCGCCAAGCTCATCTCGCTGCCTTACAACAACTCGCAGCCGCTTATAACAACAACAACAACAACAATGGTGGTAACGGCAATGGCGATGGAAACCAGCGATCTACCTTGGGTGATTTTCAGAAGACCAACCCACCCACCTACTCCAAGGGACTTCACCCACTAGAAGCCGATGATTGGCTTCGCACCATCGACAACAATCTGGAAGTTGCTGCTGTGGGAGAGAATGAGAAAGTGTGTATGCAACCCACTATCTCGCTGGACCTGCAAGAGCTTGGTGGGAAACTACCAAGACTCTCCAGCCAGCTGGTCATGTTATCAACTGGGCTGAGTTCCAGGAGAAGTTCCGCAAGAAGCACATTCCCTATGGACTCATTGAGAGGAAGAAGGATGAGTTCCGTAAGCTGAGGCAGGGAAGTAGAGATGTGGTCGGTTATCTTGAGGAGTTTACCGACTTATCTCGGTATGCTCCTGATGACACCGACAAAGAAGAGAAGAAGATGGAGCGTTTCATGAGTGGACTTCATGATGAACTGCAGTGTGCTCTGGTTATCCATGACTTCCGTGATCTGGAGTCACTTGTGGACAAAGCCATCCAGCTGGAGACCAAGCGCAAGTCTATGTATGAAGGTCGCAAGAGGAGGATGAATGCTCAGGAAGGTTCGAGCAGCCAGAAACCCGTATCTTTCAGCAGAACCCCAGGCCTGCCTATCGTCCACCCCAAGTTCCACGCCCCAATTTCCCTAACCGCCCGAACAACTTCAACCGCCCCAATGACAATAACCGTCCCAGAGGAAACTTCAACAACTTCAACCCCAATGCCAATGTTGTCTGCTTTGAATGTGGCAACAAAGGTCACTACTCCAGAGAATGCCCCAATCCCAAGAAGCCTGTCCAGCGCCCCAATGCACCTGCACCGAACAATGGTCAAGGCCGCAATGGAAATGGTAATGGCAAGAATGCCGCACCCCGCGGGAATGTGCTGTTGTCAGAGGCCGTCTGCACCACATCAATGCTGAAGAGGCTGAAGAAGCGCCAGATGTTGTGCTGGGTACGTTTCTTGTCAACTCAGTACCTGCAACTGTTCTGTTTGATTCTGGTGCTACCCATTCGTTTATTACCAAAGAGTTTGTTTCTAAGGGAGGTTTAGTCGGGAGTCTTTTACCCAAACCAATGTTGGTACAAACCCCAGGACTGTTAGCCAAAACCAACCAGATGTGTTCCGAAACCCCCATAGAAATTGGAGGAGGAAGGTTTGCAGCCGACCTAATTATCTTAGGAAACCAAGGCATAGATGTTATTCTTGGAATGGATTGGTTAGCCAAGTACCACGGTCGTATTGACTGTGCCCGAAGAGCTGTTTCTCTCACTTCTGATGATGGAGTTGAAGTGGAGTATGCATCTGAGACCAGCCAGACCAGACCCGGATGCCATGAGAGCATAGCTCGACCCGCCCTAGATGAGATCCGTGTTGTTCATCTGTTCAAGGATGTTTTCCCAGAAGAATTGCCTGGTATGCCGCCAGACAGGGATATTGAGTTCATAATTGAGCTTATCCCAGGAACATCCCCCATATCCCAAAAGCCTTATCGGATGAATCCGGAAGAACTGGTGAGTTGAAGAAGCAGTTGGCTGATATGCTAAGCAAAGGTCTTGTCCGCCCAAGCGCTTCACCATGGGGATCACCCATTATTTTTGTGGACAAGAGAGACGGTACCACACGCCTGTGTGTGGATTATCGCAAGCTGAATGACGTGACCATTAAAAACAAGTACCCTCTTCCCAAGATCGAGGATCTGTTCGATCAAATGAACGGAGCCCGAGTCTTTTCAAAGATCGATCTTCGGACAGGTTACCATCAGTTGAAGATCCGAGAGACAGACATTCCCAAGACCGCCTTCACCACCCGTTACGGTTTGTTTGAATACACCGTCATGTCCTTTGGCTGACCAATGCCCCAGCCTATTTCATGAATCTCATGAACAAGATTTTCATGGAGTACCTCGACAAGTTCGTGGTAGTTTTCCTTGATGACATCCTTATTTATTCCAAGACCGAAGAGAGCATGCTGAACACCTGCGTCTAGTTTTGGAGACCCTCCAAGAGCACCAGCTGTATGCCAAACTTAGCAAGTGTGAGTTTTGGCTCAGTGAAGTGGCATTTCTTGGACATATTGTATCCGCTGGAGGAATTTCTGTTGACCCTGAGAAGATACAAGCCATTCTTGACTGGTTATCCCCAACCAATGTTTTTGAAATCCGAAGCTTTCTCGGACTTGCCGGTTATTACCGCAAGTTCGTGAAGGATTTTCCAGTATAGCCAAACCTCTGACCCAACTGTTGAAGAAGGACAAGAAATTTGAATGGACTCAGAAGTGTGAGGATAGTTTCCAAGAACTGAAGAAGAGACTAACCTCAGCCCCAATCCTGATCATGCCAGACGTCACCCAGAGTTTCGACGTGTATTGCGATGCATCACGCCTCGGACTTGGTTGCGTTCTGATGCAAGAAGGCAAAGTTGTGTCGTATCTGTCCCGGCAGTTGCGACCGCATGAAGAGAATTACCCAACCCATGACTTGGAGTTAGCTGCTGTGTCTTTGCTCTTAAGAAGTGGCGTCCCTATCTTGCGGGACATCGCTGCGAGGTCTATACAGATCACAAAAGCTTGAAGTATATTTTCACCCAGAAAGATCTGAACCTGCGACAGAGGAGATGGATGGAATTAATCAAGGATTATGATATTGGAATCCATTATCACCCTGGAAAGGCTAATGTAGTTGCCGATGCCCTTAGTCGCAAACCTTGCACCCTGAATGCCCTGATCCAAGCCGAACAGCCAGCCTTGTTCAAAGAGTTCCAAGATTTTGGACTAGAGCTTGTTAGCCATGGTTATCTCGCCAATTTAGAGTTAACCCCAACCCTGATGGATCAAATCAAAGAAGCCCAAAAAGGTCATGAAAGCATAGAGGGAATTAGGAAGAAGATTTCCCTCGGCAAAGCACCCGGTTTTACCGAAGATGCTGAGGAGTGCTGAAATTCAATGACCGTATCTGTGTGCCCAATGTCACGGAACTTAAGGAGTTAATCCTGAAGGAGGCCCATGAGACCCCTTACTCAATCCACCCCGGCGGAACCAAAATGTACCAAGACCTTCGAGAAAGATTTTGGTGGCATGGAATGAAGCGAGAGATTGGTTCATTCGTAGCCAAGTGTGACATCTGCCAGCGAGTTAAGGCTGAACATCAGCGACCCGCTGGATTGCTTCAACCTTTGAAAATTCCCGAGTGGAAGTGGGATGAGATTGGAATGGATTTTATTACCGGACTTCCAAATCCAACCGAGGCCATGATTCAATCTGGGTCATCGTTGATCGACTGACCAAGGTTGCCCATTTCATCCCTGTCAACACCACCTATCGGGGACATCAGTTGGCCGACTTGTATATTTCCAGAATAGTGAGCCTGCATGGTGTGCCTAAGAAGATTGTATCTGATAGAGGCACGCAATTCACCTCAAGGTTCTGGAAATCCCTTCATGAAGCCCTCGGAACCAAGTAGCATTTAGCACAGCTTATCATCCCCAGACCGATGGCCAAACTGAGCGAGTGAACCAGATATTGGAGGACATGCTTCGCGCATGTGTTCTATCCTATGGTTCCAAGTGGGAAGATTGCCTTCCGTTTGCAGAGTTCTCGTACAACAACAGTTATCAGTCCAGTCTGCAAATGGCCCCTTTTGAAGCCCTTTACGGCAAGAAGTGTCGTACACCCCTGAATTGGTCCGATACCGGAGAAGGCAAATTGTTCGGACCAGATACCCTCCGTGAAGCTGAAGAGCAAGTTCAGCTTATTCGTGAACGCCTCAAAACTGCCCAATCCCGTCAGAAGAGTTACGCTGACACCAAGCGCCGTGACCTCACTTTCAGTCGGAGATTATGTTTATCTCCGAGTGACACCCCTCAAAGGAATGCAGCGTTTCCATGTCAAAGGAAAGTTAGCGCCAAGGTATATTGGACCCTTCAAGGTCATTGCTCGTCGAGGAGAAGTATCCTATCAGCTGGAGTTACCCCAGGAGTTAGGAGATTATCATGATGTCTTCCACATTTCCTTGCTCCGGAAGTGTCTTGAAGTTCCTGACCAGCCTGATGTTTTCAAAAACATCGACCACCTCTCCATCGACCTGAACCAAGACCTGACTATCGTGAGAGACCTCTCAAAATTCTCGAAGAAGATGTTCGTGTTACCCGAAGACGTGCGATCAAGTTTTACAAAGTCCAGTGGACTAACCACTCTGAAGAAGAAGCAACTTGGGAACGCGAAGACTATCTTCGAAGTGAATTTCCAGACCTCTTTAGTACCCAGGCCTAGCAAATCTCGGGACGAGATTTATTCTAAGGGGGAAGGATTGTAACATCCCAAAAATATTAATCAATATATTATTCCAAAAATGAGAGCCAACAAAAACTTTTGTTAAATATTATGTGTTGTCTGCAAATATTGCTTGTGGTAATTAATCTTGTTGCTTGTGTTATTCCTTCTTGCTAGTGGTTTGTTGTTTGCTCTAAATAAAAGCAAGAAGAAAAGAAAAGAATTGAAATAGCAAATAAAGCAAGAAAAATAAAAGTGACATTTGTGTCCCACAAATTCTCCAAGTGAGAATTTCAAATGGTTTCAAACAAAATTCAGTGGAGTGGGTTTATAAACACTCCCCATTTTGTTCCTACCACTTTCCCCTCTCAAATATTATTTTTGAACTAGTTTTAAAATTCTAAAATCAAAACAAATTGAAATAAATTAAAATGCCTTAATTAAACACTATAAAAGAAAATGTTTCAAAACATTTTATTATTTTATGCCAATTTTTGTGGAGCTTCTGTACATTATGGGAAGACCCCACAAATTTTGACAAATTTTTATAAATTGATTTAGTGCCTCAAATTAAATCAGGAAGTGCTGCTGCATTTAACAGAAGGGCTAAAACGTAATTAGACGAAAGAAGAAGGAAAAGAAGCAGTGCACAGGAGCCAGGGGGTTTTGGCAAAAGTGTCATCGCCTACCTCTCCGTCGCCGTGTCGTCGCCGCACGCGCGCGCCTCGCCGTTTCCCCGGGTCCCCCAGGCCCCCCCTTGCTCGCAGCCGTCCACGCTCCGTGCCTCTGCAGCCGCCGCAGTCGCTCGAGCACACGCTCGGCCCGATGCCGCCCCTGTCCCCTGCATCTCCGCCGTGGTTAAATGGACGGCGACCGGCCAAATTGGCCCAGCTCGCCGCACCTCGCCACGCAATCCTCTACGCAGAGAACCCTAGCCCACGCCCGGACCCCCCAGACACCGCGCGCTGGCCTCTCCGCCCTCTGGACGCAGCTGGACTGCGACCACCGTGCGCCGCCGTCGCGCCTATTTAAACCACCCGAGCCCAGCGCTCTCTCCACACCGCCCCACTGTCTCTCTCACTCACCACCCTCTCTCGTGCACCGCCAGGAGGCCGGAGCCTCTGCCGGGAAGCCACTGCTGCCCGTGGCAGTGCGCTGCAACCTCGCCGTGCCGAGGTAGGCGACGACCACGGCCTCGCCGTGCTGGCCTCCCCTTTCCTTCCCTCTGGCCTCTCCCTGCATCCCTGCGATCACCGCACTCACTCACCCCTTGTTCCCCTCTCTTTCGTGCACCAGAGCATCGCCAGGAGGTCGCCGGAGCCCGTGCCCGTAGCCGAGGAAGTTCCGGAGCTCGCCGCCGACGAACCACTCCTTCCCAGGAAACGCAACTCGGCCAGGAGCTTCCCCCACATCGCCGCCGTCGATCTGCATCATCTCCGCCGTCCCTAGCCCTCTCAGGTGAGCCAATCGAGCTGCTCGCCGCCGCCGGAGCAACGGCGCCGCCTATTTTAGGTCGTCGATGAACGCGGCCTCTGTGAGCCGTTGGATCTTTGATCCACGGTCGCATACCGCTTCGCGCGCTTAGCCACTGACTGGTGGACCCCGCTAGTCAGATCTTTAAACATTTCCCGCGCGCGCACCGTTTCGTCTGAGTCACTGACTGGTGGACCCCACCTGTCAGGGATTTCAACATTATCCAGAACAGTTAGGATTTCTAATTTTAGTTTCTCTGGAAATTCAGTACTGGACTCATTTTATAAATTCAATAACTTGAGAATTATGAATCCAAATAAATCAAACTCAATTGTTCTAGAAAGCTTATGAAATTGTTAACCAACCCAATTGGTCTCATGTCATTTAATTAAATAGTTAAAAAGTATTATTGAAAATTCCACAGAAGGTTTAAAATCTAAACTCTTTGTTTCTGATACTCTGTTAGTCCAAATAATTCCAAACCAATTTTGCTAGCTTAGTACTGCCTTGTGTTAGCTCTCCTAATTTGGTAGAATTAATTAAGCAGTATTAATTGTAGACTTTAAGATAAACCATTCTGGACTAAAACAAACAAATATGTTTATTGGTTAACCCAAATGAGTTAGGACCAATTTTGTTAGCTCACTATAGCCATGTTTAGTTACCCCTAAAGTGTTTAATTTTTGGAGCAATAGAATTTAAATGGTAGCTAAAACTTGATTATTAAGCTACTGGATTCAATCCAATGTGTAGGGAGTTTGGTAACTCCAAATGATCCAATTCAAATTGGGTTGTCTTCTACACATCAGTAGCTTTCTATAGAAATTTAGTTTGTATTTTTGTGACCAACAGAACTCAAGTTGTGGAATTAAACATGAATAACTAGTTTCTGCCATAATTTGGACTTAATTAAATAATGTTTAATTCAATTTATTTGAAAACCAAATTGTGTGGTTTGGGTGTGCAGTACCTAATTGTGATGTTTATGTTGTTGTGTTGAGAACGTTGTCGATATATCGAGGAAGAGAGTTTGCTGAAGTTGAAGAACAAGAGCAAGATCACTTTGCCAAGCAAGGCAAGCTATTCTCTGAGCTTGCACTACCAACATATGCATCTACTTTCATAACATGTTTTACTCTCAAAGCAAGATTTATAAAACTCATTTCAAAAGTATATGGATATTATTTTGCCACCCTATGTAGTAGTTTATATAAAACTTTAGGATGGGAAAACAATGTTGTTTATTCAAAACTCCTTTGAAATGTCTTGTGAGTTTATGGAATGCCGAGATGTCGGTGTTGTATTGGAAAAGTGGAAAAGTGGTGATGTTTATGAAAAATGCACAGTGTGTCCTTGTACTTACGTCAACCATCCGATACCCTGTGCGACCACCTCCACCACATATGGGAAAAGGGCGTAGTCATATAATTTGCTCATATTAGTATGGGACTCCTCAACAACGAGGATGACCTCGTTCCATGAGGGGATGGTCATGGCGACCTACCCCCTGACCTGGGTCCTGGCATCTGAGGATGGGGGATTGAAGGGTTCGCTCGCCGGGCAGAACTACGAGTCCTCACACTTAGGTTTCCCGACGGGGAATCTGGACTGGGTGTTGATGGAAAGGATGATAATTTCGTAGCGGTAGGATCCTATACTAGCATGAGCAAAGGACAGGCTATGGTCGGCGGCTTACTTCGCATACACCTGTATGGCGAGACGTGGCGGACACGATGAGCTGCCGGATGGATGTGGGATAAAAGCGTGCTACCTCTGCAGAGGGTTAAAACTATTCGAATAGCCGAGTCCTTGGATATGGACAGCTGGGAGACCCTACTTTGACCATGTGCAAGTTTTTGGAAAAGATTTTAAGTTTAAAAGAAATTGAAATGGTGATGGGGTTACACAGCTATACCAAATGAAGTGGTAGGAGTTGTGGGAATAAATGGACTATGGTGAGCCATGGTCATGAAAAGGAGGAGTTTTTGAGAAACAAAATGAGATGGTGACTTCTTTCAAAGATGGTTATAAAACTCTTCTTACCTTTTTCAATAAAGATATAGAGATGTTTTAAAACAAATAAGAGTGCATACTCATGTTGGGGTAGTTTGCGAGTACATTCAAATGTACTCATATTGGTTTCGTCCCTGGCTATTGTCCTAGCCAGACTACGAGGAGGAGCACTACGCCGAGCAGGAATATGGCGACTTCTACGCCAACTAAGGATCTCCACAAGTCAGTTGCCTGTCGGGTTGTCATCGTTAGAATCTGATGTCTACTACGCCGTAGCTTCCGCTGATATATCTGGTTTGGCCCATGAAGGCACCTATGTAAGAACTTGGTCTAAATGACCATTTATGTAAGACTTTTTATTCGGTACTGTAATTGATGTAAACTTTGGTATCCAATTCGGATTATGTGCAACGACAGACTGATCACGGGATCGTTGTGTTAAGCATAATCGGGTATTTCGGACAGCTAGACCGGGGTCCCCACATGGACCCACATGCAGCACCCCTATCCATTTTGAGCTAGCCCATCCGGGACATGTGGACCCACATGCAACACTTAGAGCCATCTAGTTGTATATCTACCATCTTTGAGATATGTGAGCCCACATGCAACACTTGTAGCTATGTTTCATGTTGTCAAACCCATATGATAGTTCTAGGTCAAGCTATATAGGGCTGGTGCATGTGGATCCAGATGTCTAGTAGGTCTTATCGGTATGTGATGCATGTAAAATGCATACATGAACTTTACATTTTATTACATGTTATTCCATGTTATTTGCATCATATAAGGGTTATATTCATGATTTATATTAAGTTTTGGGGATAATTAACAACTCCCCCATTTTTCTGGAATTAACCCTGCGCTGTCAGAAAACCCCTTTTTCTATATTTTGATATTTCAGGGACCCAAACGACGTCCAAATGACTTGAAACTTTACGGGGGTCATTTTTTTGGAAGGAACGAAACGTAGGCGCAAATGAATCAAAGAAACAGAGACCAGAAGGCAGAAAGGGGTGGGCCCAGGCGGCCAGATTCCCTGACCGCGTGGGGTCCCCCATCCTGGCCCTCGGGCCTCCACTGTCGTCGATCTTTCTTCCCGAAGCTTCGTCTTGACCTAAAAACGACTATATATAGACCCCCCAGGGCTTTCGCGTAAGGGAGCGCCGCCGAAACACAGAAACCATGAAACAGAGACCTGAAGCTGAAGATTGGAGGGGGAAAACTCCGGCGGGGCGCTGCCGGTGTGGTCTCCTTCCCCTCCAACAACATCTCCACCGACACCATGATGAAGAGGGAGTAGTCCACCGCTGGACTATGGGTTTGTGGAAGTAACTTATGTATCTCTCCTCTCTATGAGCTTCACTAATTAGTACCGTATGAGCTGCTGAACATGATTACGGTCATCTATGTAATTCCTTTGTGGTGGATCTTTATTATGAGTTAATACATATTTGAGATTGCAATGGTTTTGTTTCAGTTATGAAAGTAGATGCATATTATGTACCCCGTTCTTATTTACTTGTCATGATCAAGCATGTTTATGAGAGCGTGTGAGGGGGAACGTGTGCATTAGTTGGAGTAACGGGGGGTGGCTAGTGCAGTGAACGTGAGAGAAAGTTCTGCGATCCACTTGGGTTTTCTACCTTACTTTGTTGCCTCACTAGGGATAAACAAAAATACCATGCTACCGGATAGTGGATGTGACCTTGGCCACGACCTCCATGACTAGATCTAGCATGTTCTTATTTTAACTTCATGTCATTGAACTTATTGCTATGCTCTGATTTATCTTAATTACTAAGGTGTTATGATTTAGTTCGCATCTTGGTGGAGCATAAGAGAGAGAACAACTTATACTTGAGATCTCTATGTTAGGACGTGATGCCCATATTATTAATAACTTGTCAAACCATGTCTTGCCATCTTATATGTTAATTTTAGTGTTCCATTGTCTACCACATTATCAAGAGAGAGTGCATTTGTGAAACCATGAACCCTGGTCCATTTTTAATCATAAGAAACAACTTTCCAACACTTCTATCATCACTTTTGTTTGCTGCCATTATTAAATCTGAAAATACAGAAACACTTTTACATCTTGCATTCATCATAAAAAATCCAAAAATATCATTTATCATTACTACCATCATCCTGGCATATTTATTTTACCATCATTGCATATTTACTTATTGTTTGCATTGCATATTATTTTATTATAATTCTCACACCTTGTGCTTCACAACCACTTGGTGAGGTTGAGGGCACAGAACAATCTATTTTGTTGCAGGTTCTCAAGAGAAGGATAAGGAGATAACACCTTAAATACTGGTTCCCCGAGAGTTCGATATTAAACCCTCGAGTCACCCCTCGTGGGGAAAACTGTCTTCCACCACTACATACACTCTGCACTTAGAGTCTCAACCTAACCCATTTACTTTTCACGCAGGTACCACGCGAAGGGGCTAGCAACTGTTTTCTGTCGCCGTTGTGGGGTAACTACGTGAAGGGCCATCAGTATGTACTTACCACCTTTGGGACATGTGGCACTACTAAATATCCGACGATCAGGGACGAGTCAATAACGTGGTGATTGGGCTTCAAAACGTCGCGACGTGCCATCCGCGATCGTTCATCGAGTGTAATAAGAGATTCTACGACGATTTGTTGCCCCTCGGAATGTTTTGAGAGATCCTCGACATTTCGTGAATCGACGCGAGTAACTGGACCAGCCCGTTATCAGGCCCAACAAGGCGCGAGCGTTTTTGTTTTGTCGCAACCTACGACACGTGGCAGACAACCAACAGCGCCGTTTGATGACATCACTTTATCCGTGAAAAAATTGGAACGTCACGGCATATAATGACGTCACTTTATCTACCACTTTGGGACATGTGGACCAACGTGCAAAACATCTAGCCATTTTTTTGACCTAGCACATGGCACATGTGGACCCACAAGCACCACTTATAGCCATCTAGTTAAATATTACCATCTTTGGGTTATGTGGACCCACATGCAACACTCATAACCATCTAGTTGTATATCTACCACCTTTGGGAAATGTGGACCCACACACAACACTCTCAACCATGTTGCATGTTGTGGGACCCACATGATAGTTCTAGATCAAGCTGTCTAGGGTTTGTGTATGTGGGTGCAGATGTCTATTAGGTCATATAGATATGTATCTACCACCTTTGAAACATGTGGACCCACATGCAGCACCTCTAGCCATTTTTAGCTAGCACATACGGGACATGTGGACCCACATGCAACACTCATAGCCATCTAATTTTATATCTGACACCTTTGAGACATGTGGATCCACAAGCAAAACTCCTATATTGTGGGAAGATCATGTTGTGTAGGGCTGGTGTATGTAGGTCCAGATGTCTAGAAAGTCATATAGGTATGTATCTACCAACTTTATGACATGTGGACCCATATGCAGCGGCCCTAGCCATTTTGAGATAGGACATCCGGGACATGTGGACCCACATATGCAACACCCAGTCATCTAGTTGTATATCTATCATCTTTGGGACATGTGGACCCAGATGTAACACTCCTAACTATGTTTCATGCATGTTGTGAGACCCATATGATAGTTCTCGGTCAAACTGTATATGGCTGCTGCATGTGGATCCAGATGTCTAATATGGCGTATATATGGATATGTATCTATCACCTTTCAGACATGTGGGACCCACACGCAAAATCCTTGGCCATCTTGACATAGCACGTACATCTAGGACATGTGGAGCCACATGCAACACTTATTCTGGCACGTGCAGCGAATCTTGCGACAACTGAGGCTTCATTGTTCGTTCTCGCGTATGCGCTACCCTTATTACAGAGTCATTGAGCAAAGCCAATTGGTCTACCTATATAACCTACTCGACATTTGGTTCCACATGCACCAGCCCTAGAGAGGTTGACCAAGTAGTTGTATACCTACCACCTTTGGACATTTGGACCCACATGCAATACTCCTAGCTAGCTATGGTTTATGTTGTAGGAACCACATGATAGTTCTGGATCAAGATGTCTAGTGTCGGTGCATGAGGTTCCAAATGTCTAGTAGGTCCTATAGGTATATATCTACCACTTTTGGGATATATGGACCCATAGGCAACACCCCTAACCATCTTGACCCCAACACATCTAGGATATGTGAACCCACATGCAATACTCATAGCCATATCTTACCACCACTGAGATATGTGGACCCACATGCAACACTCCTAACTATGTTGTATGTTGTAGGACCCACATGATAGTTCTATAGGTCAAGTTGTCTAGTGCCTGAGCATGTCGTTACAAATGTTTTAGTATGTCATATGTATGTACAACCTTTGGGACATGTGGACCCACATGCAACACCCCTAGCCATCTTAACCCATCACATCTTCTAGTTTTTGATTGAATGGTTTACATCTATATTGTCTTTGATTTCATGTAAATTTCAAGGTTGGGCCGTGGACCCCTAGCTCTTAATGACCAGATGGGCATTTTTTCATTTTATGTTTATTTCCTTTTTCCTATATTGATAATGTGAGAAAAGGATGCTTACTTTTTCCTTATAAATTAGGTGGGCACTTTTTTCATATATTGTTTTTATTTTCTTTTCTTATATTGATAATGCGAGGAAATAATGATAACTTTTTCTCAGGTGTAACAAGATTATGCCTTATTCATTTCTTTGGAAGGTTACTTATTTTTTAGAAAACTAACGACTAGTGCGCCATTGCCGGTAAATGAGAAAATTGGTGTGGTCCAATTTTGCAACAAATATTTGGTAGGTTATTTACAAAAAAAATTGCAATTGAAAAAGAAAAAATGTTTTTTTCTGGCAAAGAAAATGAAAGCTTTGTTCGGTAACTTTGATAGTTCTAGATCAATCTGTACAGGTCTGGTGCATCCAGATGTCTAGTAGGTCATATATGTATGTATCTACAACCGCGAGCGTAGGAAGGAAAGAAGACGACGCCGCTCCTACCGCCGGCCACGCCTCGCCCCATGCTCTCGCGAGGAGAGCATACAAGATGCACACAATGTCTTGTATTTTTTATGTTTATTAATGTGCTATAATCATCATGTTTTTCATGAAAATGGGTTTATCTATATTTTAATATCATGTTGTTAATTTCTTAGAATTAATTTTGAATGATTTGTTACTCAATTTCTATTATTAATGAGTCAAAGAACGATGGAAATCTTCTCCCTATAGGTAGGACACGTGTTACCTGCCTTATATAGGGTGTGCTCCATCGAGTGAAGTGATTTGGAGGATGAGCTCCAGGGAGCTCGTTTTTTTTGAAAATATCAAAACGACGTATTTAAGTTTCGAAAAAATGTGAAAAAATTCTTGTATGTCAAAAATGGTTATTTCTACCAGTGTGCAAAAATTCAGCGTGAAATATTGTGTAATTTGGGTTGTGTAAAAATGAAAAATTTCTGAACCTGAGACGTGAAGAGTGCAAAATTCCAAAATTTCAGATTTTGTCAGACTTTGTCATTTTCGTGTAGGCCGAAATACAAACTATTTCGGGTTGAAAATTTACAAAACCGTATAATACATCATTGTCAACGTATATGATTTTTTGCAGAATTTTCGGTGGTCCATCCGTTTGGACGACAGGACAATTATAATATTATTTAATAAGATGCTTAATACATCACCGACACAGCTGTAGCACAGGGGCATTGCTCCTTGCGCTGCACCTGTGTGACCTAGGTTCGAATCCCATCCAGAACTAATTTTTCTTTCTTTTTCCCAGGCTTGTTTACAAGTCAGAACGTGCTGCTTCACGGTCGGCATATTTCCCGATTCCGATCCCGAATTACCCGAATCTGAAAATACCGATAGCTTTTCGGGAAGGAGATCTGATTTCCCGAAATAATCTCGGGAAATTCGGGACTGTAGTTTTGTCCCGAATTAGACACGAAATATTAGCTCACAACACACTCCCGTACTTCACAGCAGCCCAAAAGGCCCATCGCTGCATCGCATGCCCACGGCCCACTTCGTCCTCAAACCCTAACCCCTGTCTCGCACACACTCCCGTCGGAGTCACGAACCTGGCCGCCGCACAGTCCCGTTAGAATCCCCAACCTGGCCGCAACCGCCGCCGCCTGCGGCGCAGTCGGATGCCTCTCTCGACGGCTCCCGCGCATCCGCCACCGGCCACACCTACTTCCGCCTGAGGCCGCCGGCCGCCGTTCTCGACGCGTGTTGTGCGCAAGGTGCCTGATTCCTCCCTCGACGGCGTGGTGCGGTGCAGCGCCGCGCTGGCTGCCTCCCTCGACGGCGTGTCGTGGTGGAGCGCCGCGCTGCGCCGACCGCGTCCCTCCAACTCCGTGCTCGTGCACGGCTGCGTCGCTCCATGCCTCCATGGCTCCATATCTTCCCCGTCCCCAACCCGACGCCTCCATCCTACTCGAGTCCTCCTTTCTCTGTTCTGAAATTCGGGAATTCCGGGATTTCCCGATCCCGATCCCGAATTGTCGGGATCCCGAATTGTCGGGAATCAAAAAAAATCAAGACAAATCGGGAATCATCTTGCGATTCCCGAATTTATTATTTTCCGAATTTCCCGTCCCGAAATTTAGAGAATTCCCGAACGCCCGGCCTGAGCTGCTGGCTTGGATAGTCACCAGGTCGGCTCGGCTCCCTCCAGGTCGGCTGGCTGGCGGCTCCCTACAGGTCGGCTCGGCTCCACATACGGCCTTTGTACGGTTTATTATACGTTTAGTGTTTAGTGGGAGGACCGAAGCAGAGCTCAAAGGATATATTCTAAAGAAATGTTGAGTACACAAATCCATACAGAGACCAACAAGGCAACCCTCGATTCCTTACTAATCGTAGATCTCATTAGACTAGCCTCAATACCCTTTGTAATCTTTCCGACAATCAATACAAGCTTCACAGGAGTAGGGTCATTATCGTAAGGAAGGCTCGACACTATATAAGTCCTTGTCTAACGGTGATACGTCTTAGTGTTCCCTATGTGTATCCCCTCTTTATCTCTCGTACCGATGCGATTGTAAGACTGGTGATTACGAATCATCATCGACAATTATATTATTTCTTGAAAATTTTCTTATAATGTTTCCATTATTTTTGCTGACTAATTTGCCACGTGTGAGAAAACACGCCATCATGTTAAAAACCACTTTAAGTAGGTTCAGGGACCACATTAATTTAGATGGTTTTGACACTTGAATACCAAAAATATCCTGTATATAATTGAGGAGCCAGACTTACATTTTGGCTATAGTTGGACACTAGAATTGGACTTGTTTCATTTTACTATAATGTTCACTCTAGATTGTCGCAATCTACAAATAAATACACTATAAAGGCAGGTCAAACCTCCCATAGGTCCGGTTCTTGTTTGCTGCTGAGAAACTGCAGCCCAATTCTTTTTGGCTCCTGTTGTCTGAGCTTATTATCTGAGTTGTCTAATAAAATTCCATAATCCCCCTAGACTATAAATGCGTCATCATTAACCGATATTATGTTATTTCATACTGTTTTGCTACGTATATGACCAAGAAAACCATTTCCAGCATCATAATGTGCTAAATATTGCAATAAAAATATGTTGTCATTGTTACTCGAGAACAAGTCAAATAAAAGGAAGAATTTCATGTTTAGTTAGTATTACAGGGTTGCTCTCTAATCCTCAAGGTTCCAGTCTCGTGGGTCGTGGCAATACGATCCCTGATTGCGCACATAGGATTTGTAGGAAAAAATTGATGTAATAATAATGCTATACAAATTGACCATAAAATCCTATCTTGGTCTCAACAAGGAGAATTGACATAGATTAATCAACAATGAGACTTGACGTAAAATCATCAACAAGCAGAATTGACATAGATTAAGTAGGTAAGCATTGAGCAAGCGGATAAAAAACAAAGAAATTCTTGCTTTGCATGTTATCAACAAGGAGAATTCACATGCTTTGAAGGTACAAAGCAAATAGTAATGGCATACATATACACCATATGGAAATAAATTTTGTTCTCACTCCCGCAACAATAATAGCATGACATCAACTGCAGGGCGGATGGTGGGGAGGGCACCAGCGGTGGCAGGACACGGAGTGAGGTCGGCGGGACGGAGTAACTGGGGTCGGCGACGAAGGTGGTGGGGTCAACAGCAGGAGGTGCTATAGTCGGTGGCGAGAGGAGATAGGTTTGGCTAGCCAGGAGCTGCAAGGAACTGCGGGGGGGGGGGGGGGGGGGGGACCCTAGCTCGGGGCGAGACCGGGAGAGGAGGATGCTTGAGCTGACAGAGAGGAATGGGTGAGCGCTTTGGGTTGGGGGGTCGACCTTTTTTCCAGTGGGAAGTACCCGATGGCATTTCTAGCGTAACTCGACTACCAAATTGGAGGACAAAGACTTAAGGGCCGGTGCCCTCTAGACAGCTTTTTTCATGTGAAGGATTGGGGTGGGAGAAGTGCTGGAAAGGGAAGCTGGTTATATTATGTTCTTTTCGTCTGGAGCTTTTTTTTCACCTAGAAGCTGTTGTTGTTGTAGAAGCCGAAAAGAACTGACCCATAGTAATACTCCCAACTTTAATCCAGTAAAATACGAAGTTCTCTAGTCTAACGTTGTGGCAAACTTTCACATGCATCCACCCCTCACCACAATAGTGCAATCGAAGCATACGTCTATTAAGGTGAGTTAGGCTCAGGAGATATCTGAAAAAGATAAGCTCTGGTTGTTTTTCATAGCTGTAGCTAAATTAACAAGAACAAGTCTAATTAAGATACGATCATTAGAGCATTACTTGTATGGTTCGCACTCTACTACCATCCCCTCTCTTAAAAGCGAGACGGGAAGCACCTTTTGGACGAAAAAGATAATCGGACAAATCAAATGCGTCAGATATGAGTAGTCTGACATAAGCAAATGCAACTTGAACAAAGAATCCACTTAATTAGTGTTAGTTACCATCACATCAACCTTTGCTTATTGCTGCTCTGCCTGCAATGATCCCAAAAGTACCTTAATATGATGTGTCGTGATTGCATGGTCAATATTCCAACATTGTGTGAGATACTACTGACCTATTCCAACATTGTGTCAGATACTACTGACCTTTCATTAATTAGGCTCAAACTTTGTTCTTTCTTTAATGATGTTTGGATCAGAGGCGAATTTTGCAAATCCCCTATCCCCTCTGTTCTCTCGCGAAAAGGAGGCGAAAGGGAGAAGCCACTAAACCCGCTCCCCGCCGGCGACACCGGTGGTCCTTTCCCCCACCGTCTGCCGCTTCGGCGGTGGGAGGGGGTGAGGACCCTAGATCTGTGGCGCGGCGCGGTCGTTAAGGTAGTTAGGTTTAAGGTTTCTGGTCCCGGTGATGGCGCTGTGGTGGCGACGGCGGGGTTTTAAAGAAGAGTGGAAGAAGAAACATCGATCGCCGTGCCTAACTAATTAGAGTTTGGATACAATATGCACGCATGTCTCCGTGGGACCTGGTTGTTTGGATACGATCTCACTGGAAATCTAATCCGACGGATGCGACTAATTAGCGTCTCAATGGCTAATTAAGGTTTGGAGCAGAAAGGGACGTAATCATGTACTCCCTCCGTTTCATTTTAATTGACTCACATATATCTAGATATGTATGTACCTAGCACTAAAACATGTCTAGATGCATCCATATCTAGATATATGTGAGTCAATCAAAATGGAACGGAGGGAGTATGTATATCTGTGTATGCTGTGAGTGCCTAATTAAAGGTTTGGGTTCACGCGCCTGCATTAAGCGTGTGCCTTCTCAAAAAAAGTATTTTTATGGCCTACTACATACGACTTTGACTATGATTTTCACTTATAATGTGTCTAGAAAATTAGTATAAAGACATATGACATACACTACTTTGTTTTAATAAAATGGCTATGTACATCAACCAATGCAAAGGGCGGGATACCCCTTTTCGAGAAAAAAAGTCTAAGTAAGAGCATTACATGCTTGCTTCGCACTCTACTACCTTCCCCTCTCTTAAAAGCGAGGCGGTAAGCATCTTTTGGACGAAAAAGAACATATATAAGACAAATCAAATGCGTCAGATATGAGTAGTCTGGCATACGCGAATGCAACTTGAACAAAGAAGCCACTTAATTAGCGTTAGTTACCATCACATCAACCTTTGCTTATTGCTGCTCTGCCTGCAATGATCCCAGAAGTACCTTAATATGATGTGTCATGATTGCATGGTCAATATTCCAATATTGTGTCAAATACCACTGACCTTTCATTAATCAGGCTCAAACGTTGTTCTTTCAGTCAAGTTAATGATGTTTGGATCACACTTTTGACATCTTGAGATAGAATTACATCTTATACTAATATCCTGAAGCCATTTTACTTTTGTACATTCAGGTCAAAACCCCATAACATTATTAAAATATTTGAGGTAACAATCTGTCTTGTACGACTAATGAAAGCTAGCAAGCGCGTGCTGATGGAAAAGCCTAAATAATCTGACAAAGAGTAGGGAATTTCTTATCGAATCTACAACAACGCTAAACTACATTTCTGGTCGTGAAAGGCTCATGGAATTTCTGATGCAAGCTTTTTCCCTCGACTAATTTCTGTGTAGTCATTGGTCAATTAGATGGGTGTTAATTAAGAGAAGACCAGCGATTCCTTGGTCGTCGACAACGTACGATCGGTCGTGGAAGATGACGTACATCCGGCAGCGTCATGCCGATGGATATGCCCTCCTAATCCAAGAAAATCACTAGCAGTTAATCACACGATTAATGTAAGATTCGTACATAACAGTACCATATCGATCGTGAACAGTGTTGCATGCGAAGTGACATAAAGTGTGGCTACTCTACTTGTGTGCAATCATATATGCACACAACACTTGTATCTGTGTGTACGTCACGTACCAGGTGCCAACACTTATTATATTTTTCCTCCGTAACACTTGTTTAGGACAATGAAACGAAAGACGGTTTATTGTATATTTACATAATAGGGATTACGAAGACAACCCTCGGGGTGAGGAAGGATCGCTAGAGAGGATGAGTGTCATAGGGAGGAGCGGGTGTAACACATGTTACCAGAAAAAAATCCTACGGGTCACCTCAAATGTAATATGGGTTCATATATTCGCTACAAGTGAACAATGATTATTACTAATTTAATGAAATATTTTCTTGTTTTATTACTCTCGAGCTCAGAATCAGATCGGAGCTAATCGAAACGGGTTGGTGATGGTGATAGCAAGGTTTGCTGCACAACGCGGGGTTTTAAAGGAGAGTGGAAGATCAAACACAATCTGCATGCATGTCTTTGGGCCTGGTGGTTTGGATGCGATCTCACGCGGAATCTAATCTAACGGATGCGACTAATTAGCGTCTCAATGGCTAATTTGGAGGGTCAAAAATCAACACATTTTTTGTCGTGACATGCGGCCCAAGAACAGCCCACACGGGAGGAAGAGCCAAATCATACGGCTAGGAATTACTAAGAGCCGCATGCACAGAACAAGTTAATACACTAATAATGATTACTTGGCTTGTTATAATATCCCAGAAAACATTTAACTAAACCAGATCAATGAGAAATTAAATTTGGGACCGTCTGGGCCTCAGGCGCCTGAGAACTCGCTAGTTCTCAGTCGATTCCCCTAGCGACATGTTTTCGTGCCAGCTTATGTTTTGCCTGATACGATCGATCGTCCCATCCTTTATATTTGAGGCATGAGTTCACGTGGCCCATGGGCCTTTTCTTTCTGGTTTACTAGTTATACATTTTTTATGCCAATTAATTGAATAATCGATCAATAAAATACATGAGGAGTTTCACGTGTCTCTTTGCAAAAATATTGTGTTGTTGAAAAAAAATCAGTTAAAAGGTGAAATATTATATTTTCTTGCAATTTTAACCATATAGTGTTAGCACCCGTTTTTGGCAGATTGCCAGTTTCAGGTTCAAGGAGGATTTGGCGGCTTAAAGAAGGCGGCGAAGAAGGCTAAAATGGTGGCCTGGGAAACTTTCCAGGAAAAGACGGCCAGAAGAAGGCAGCCAATAGTCCGGCAACTGGAACTAGGCGGAAGCTGGATTCGAGAGTGCAAAGTTGCCTGAAGACCGAGCGAGCTAAGTCAAAGGAAAGCAATAAAGGCAGCAAAAGAAGCCGACGTTGTCCAAACGAGCCGGCAGGAGAGAAGCCAACTTTGTCAAAACAAGCCGGCAGAAAGATAACTTTCCACCGATCAAGACAGCAAAAGACTTTGAAGGTCAAGATCAAGGCGGAAAAGGTGAAGACGACTTTCCAAGATCAAGGCGGGAATATAGAAAGCAGCTTTCTAAAAGAAGTCGGATGGGTACTGAAGTCTGGGTCTGATACGAAGCCGATCAAGATATCTCATCTCTAAGAAAGAAGGCAAGTTTGAAGCTAATACGGAAAGAAAAAAGGCAACTTTCCAAGTAGCTAGCAAGTTGGAAGCCAATACGGAAGGCAAAAGGCAGCTTTCCAAAGTTGCCAGCAAGTTTGAAGACAACGTTACCGGCCAAGAAGTTGCCTAGTTTAGAGATGGATTCGACTTAGACTAAGATTTGTAAACCTTGTAGAAGTCCAATACTTGTACGGGAAGTCCAGCCGCCTCATATATATGTGAGAGGTGATGGCCGATTGAAATTAAGCAAACAATCGACAACCTATCAATACAACCTACTTTTTACCCTCAAACCCTTGTTCATGCTTCCGTTGTTCGGCGACTTCGCGCAGATTTCACCGGATATCGAAAACCGAGCTAAGAGCGGCCAAGTCCGGCTTAGTTCAGCCAATAGTCGCCGGCTTCCTCTGACAGGGCTCATCCCGAGGGGCTGGGGCGTCTGGTCTAAAAAGCGCCTGCTTGCTGTCTTGCGTATCGCGCTGGAAGCAGGCCTCCCGTGGGGCGAGTTGCGGAGTATCTCCCCCGGCACCGTGGGTACACGAGGACGTGTTCGTGTGACGCGTTTCGAGCGCAACACACTTTTTGGCGACTCCGCTGGGGAAAATTCGATCTAAAAATTGGACAACGATGACCAATTCCAAGACCGACGCCGCCAGCATCAGCACCGACAACATCATCAAGCCAACTCTCGAGAAGTTGTCGGAAGAACAACGCCAAGGTCTGGAGGCGTGGAAGAAGAAAAGAAACGAGGAGTTTGAGGCGCTGCGAGCTAAGCGGGATCAAGAAGATGAAGACCTGTACTTGTCCAGCTTCAAGGTAGATCGGCAAGGTGTAATCTCGCCGATCAGGGAGCCGGAGTTTGTACCGCTGGGCATCAACGTTGACAAACCCGCTGTAAGTAGTAGCCTTTTTTCCTCTGAACAGATAGCCGAGATTCAATTTCATGTTTCGCAAGGCACTGCCAATGTTTACGATCTTATGCTACAACATGAAAAGGCTAGGAAAAATACGCTCCATGTTCAGCCATCGGACAAACAGCCGATGGGTCAAAGCAGGGAAAACCAACTTGTGCCTACGCTGCCATGTCCAACTCCTATCCAGAGTCCGCCTAATCCGGCAAGCCAGCCGGATCAAACAAGGCGGATTTTGGGTCATGAGTCAATGCCGAATCAAAATTCGGCTACTAGGGTGCAAGCTGGCCCTGCCGCCAATCCTTCTTTCGTGACGGCTAAATCGGCTGTTATAGACGATTCCTTAGCCGAATTCAGGAGAAGGTTAGACCAAATAGCTTTTGACAAACTCGGGGTGATGCCAAAACATAGAACTTACACTAAGCCTTACCCCGATTACTTTGATCTGCAACCTTATCCACCTGGTTATAGAGTCCCTGAATTTGCCAAATTTAATGGGGTGGATAGTAAGACAACATGGGAACATATTAGTCAGTACTTGGCTCAATTAGGCGAAGCTAATCATTATCATATTAAAGTTCGCTTGTTCTCATTATATTTGACTGGCATTGCGTTTTCTTGGTTTTCGGCTTTAGCTCCTAATTCGATACATACATGGTTTCATTTAGAGCAAAAGTTTCATGAACACTTCTTTGCCAGAGAAATAGAACTCAAGTTGTCCCACCTTACATCGGTTAAGCAAAAGCATGATGAATCGGTGTCCGATTATGTCAAAAGATTTAGAAACACTAGAAACCAATGTTATAATTTGGTGATAACTGAAAGAGACATGGCTGACTTGGTTTTTAATGGGCTAAGGTCCTACCTAAAAGAAAGGTTAGAGGGACATGAATTCTTGTCTGTTGGCCAAGTCCAGGAAAGAGCTTTGGCTCAAGAAAGCCGGGTCAATGAGTCAAAAGACTCGCATCGGATGAACAGGAGTCGGCTAAATATTGTCGAAAATGATGCCGACTCCAGTGATGAAGCCGATGTTTATTCTGCCGAGTTTGTTTGGCCCAGCAAGGCCAAACCTTACATGTGTGATGATCTGAAGCCGATTCGCAAGAATCGGGATGATGAGTTAAAATGCAGCTTTGACATAGGCAAGTGTGATAGAATATTTGATGCCTTGTTGAAGGATAAAGTGATAATAATCAATCATGTTATACCATCGTCTGATGAATTAAGGCGGCGGGCTTATAGCAAGTATCACAATTCTTTCTCTCATGCTACTAATGATTGTAATGTTTTTCGTCGACAGATCCAATCGGCCCACAATGACGGACGATTGAGCTTTGCTGGCATGGCAATTGACACACAGCTGTTCCCAATGAACGCGCTAGACCTCGAGGGAAAGAAAGTTTTACTTCGGCCAGAGGCGGCCGAAGCCGCTAATAAATCTAATGTTGTTATTGGTGAACCCAGGAAAGTAGCCGGCAACAAGGCGGCAGGAAGACAAGTTACAGTGAGCCGGCAACCAGATGGAGGCGAAGTCATCAAGATTACCATCAATAACCCTGCGCTCGGGGGGCAAGGACCATGTGCAGACAAGTTGCCGCCTAGATTTATCAAGCCCAAGAGCCCAGAAGTTGGCAGATGGAAGACAAACAAGGTTGAACATAGACCAAGAAAGATAAAGCCAACTTTTGACATGCTGCTGAACAAGTACGTACGTCAAGCTGGGTCAAGGTCACGCCAACAATGGCAACATGGCAAAAGGCCCAGGTCACCATCTGCTGGGGAAAGTAGCCGGCATCAGAGGCCGGCTGATCATGAATTCAAACGCAGAGCAATCCAACAATCTGTGCAAAGCCGGCTTGTGTATCCCGGAGACACGTCGTATTGGCGGTCAAGGAACAAGGTTCTAAAAAAGCTGAGTCAGAAGGTGGATTGGTTGCAGACAACTTGTTGATTGTTGGAACTCATATGATAAAGATGAAAGACCCGGTTGTAGAGCCGGCAACCAGCGAGCCGATACTTGTTATCGGTCAAAAGGCAACAACCAATGATCATAAAGCTGGCTCCATTCAAGCTGCAGCAGTTCAATCTCGGGATCCAAAATACACTCAGCCAAGGTGGTGTCCGCCAGGTATAACGAAAACACAAAGGCGGAAACTACAAAGGGCGAGAAACCGAGAGAAGAAACAAGAAGGAGCTGAGAAATCCAGGGACGCCAAGTTCAACACTGAATGACCAATGTTGCCAGCTCAAATGTGGATCCCAAGGCCAGTCCTTATTGCAACTCCGACAGCAGTCACACTAGCTTTAGCTGCGAATGATGACACAATGTTGGCGGATGCGCCTGCAATTACTTACTCGTCATGGGCAGATGAAGTAGAAGTAGAAGATTTGGCAGAGGGAAATTCGACAAACTTGGTGGCAGAGGAGCCGGCAACTCAAGAGGAAAATCCGGCAGACTTGGCGGAGGAGCCGGCAACTCAAGACCTTGCAATAGAGAAGCAGTTGGAAGAAGACCTCACAATGGCAACATCAGCAGTGAGCGAATCGGGCAATATGACCGATGACGAAGATCTGCTGGATTATGAAGAATCGCCGACTCGGACGGCCATGGACATCAACATGGTTTATTACTTGCCGGCTGAGTTCCGCGCTGTGGAAGAAGAAGGCGAAGTTGCCAAATCAACTTTGGACCCAAAATGTTGTCTTCGAAAAACCTGACAAACCGGTGAAACACCTCAAACCTTTGTACGTCAGAGGACATATTGATGGCAAACCGGTAACCAGGATGATGGTTGATGGCGGCGCTGTGGTAAACCTGATGCCGTATTCTGTCTTCAAGAAGCTACAACTAGATGATGGTGACCTGATGAAGACAAACATGGTGCTGAATGGGTTCGAAGGAGGAGAAGGAGTAGAAGCCAAAGGGTTATCAGCTTGGAGCTCACAGTAGGAAGCAAGACTTTGGCTACCGCCTTCTTTGTTGCTGAGGTGCAGGGAAATTACAATGTGCTGCTGGGACGAGATTGGCTTCATGCCAACCAATGTGTTCCGTCTACTATGCACCAGCAACTCGTACAATGGGTTGACGACGAAATTGAAGTCATCCATGCTGACGAATGCGTGCATTGCATTAGCCGAATCGATTGTTGACTGGCAACATTCCAATGTCACATGCCTTTCTGGGGTGATTTATCCGGGTTCGACTTCCTGAGTGCTACCAGGGACGGATTCGTGCCAGTGTCTCTAAAGCCGATTGGTGGCAATCGGCCGCTCAAGTAGATGGATCAAAACGATGAGTGGCTGCAGAAGCGTCTGGAAAAGTATCGGGCCGAAAGGAACGATATGTACGAAGCAATTGAAGAACCAGACGATATGGACAAGTTGGGACAAGGCTTTACGTCGGCCGACTTGCTTGAAGAAGTTGACATTGGGGATGGCACTGTCCCTAGGCCGACATTTGTGAAGCAAATTGGCGGCCGATTATAAGTCTAAGTTAATCGCGCTAGTCAAAGAATACGTGGATTGCTTTGCATGGGAATACCACGAGATGCCTGGGTTAAGCCGAGAGTTGGTGGAACATCGGTTGCCTATTAAAGCCGGCTTCAGCCACACAAGCAGCCGGCTCGCAAATTTAATCCACAGATCTATGATCGGATAAAGGCGGAAATAGGCCGTCTTTTGAAAGCCAACTTCATTCGGCCCTGCAAATATGCCGAATGGTTATCCAACATTGTGCCGGTCGAGAAGAAGGATCCGACAAGATCAGGGCGTGTATTGATTTCAGGGATTTGAATCGAGCCACGCCAAAGGATGAATACCCTATGCCAATAGCCGACATGCTTGTCAACGAAGCCTCAGGTCACAAAGTTATCAGCTTTTGGATGGCAACGCAGGTTACAACCAAATATTTATGGCCGAAGAAGATTCGGCTAAGACAGCGTTTCGCTGCCCAGGCTTTGTTGGCTTGTTCGAATGGACTGTGATGACCTTTGGTTGAAAAATGCTGGAGCCACTATCAAAGAGCGATGAACCTGATATTTCATGATCTTCTGGGAGTCGTACTGGAGGTGTATATTGATGACGTGGTGGTTAAGTCGGACGGCGAGTCAAATCACTTGGCCGACTTGCGGCTTGCGTTTGAAAGAATGAGGAAGTACGGGCTCAAGATGAATCCTTTGAAGTGTGCCTTTGGCGTGTCGGCTGGGAGGTTCCTTGGTTTTATCATACATGAACATGGCATAGAAGTTGATCCGGCAAAGATTGAAGCCATCCAGAAAGTACAAGCGCCGGGTTGCAAAAAGAGATGCAGAAGTTTCTGGGCAAGGTAAACTATTTAAGAAGATTTATTGCTAACTTGTCTGGAAAAGTTGATGCGTTTACACAGATCCTTCGGCTCAAGAACGACGATGAATTCACCTGGGGGGCAAAGCAACAAGAGGCGTTTGACAGATAAAAACTTGCCTGTCTACTCCTCCAGTTCTCAGGAAGCCGGCTCGTGGTCAGCCTTTCCGGCTTTATATTGCTGCTGAGGACAAAGTAGTCGGAGCTGCCTTAACTCAGGAAGCCGAAGGACAAGAATACGTCATCACATATCTGAGTAGACGTTTGCTGGATGCCGAGTCAAGGTACAGCTTTGTAGAGAGGTTGTGTTTGTCTCTTTACTTTGCCTGCACCAAGTTGCGCCATTATCTGCTGTCCAGTGAATGCAAAGTCTTTGGTCAGACCGATGTTCTCAAACACATGATACAAAGGCCGATTCTCAGTGGACGAATCGGCAAATGGGCGTACGGGTTGATTGAATATGATTTGGCTTATGAACCACTAAAATCTATGAAAGGCCAAATTGTAGCTGACTTTATTGTTGAACATCGGATTGACCTGGAGCAAGAAGCCGACTTAACATTGTGTCGGCTGTACCGTGGAAGCTTTATTTTGATGGCTCAGTCTGCAGCAGCGGACAAGGAGTTGGCATTGTGTACATCTCACCACACGGTACTGTTTTTGAAGCCTCTTGTCGTCTTGACTATTTATGCACTAACAATGAAGCCGAATACGAAGCACTTCTATTCGGGCTAGAAATATTGGTGGACGCAGGGGTAACTCATGTCGAGGCATATGGAGATTCGTTACTTATTGTCCGCAAGTGGCCAAGATTTGTCAATGCAACAGCGGATCACTCAACATGTACCTTGACAGATGCCTGGATATGATTTCAACGTTGGATTATTTCCATATATCTCATGTTCCTAGGCAAGACAATTGGCTTGCCAATGAGTTGGCGCAACAGGCATCCGGCTATCACGTCAGTCGTGGGATGTTCTTCATCAGGGAACAGCCGCAAGTAATGTTGCCAACTTGGAGGAAGCCAAACAAAAAGCCGGCTTGTTGGAGCCGGCTACAGGAGAGTCAAATGTTGCCAACTGGAGAAGCCAAACAAGAGCGGCTTGTTGGATCCGGCTAAGAAGGAGGCAAATGACAACTTGGCGGACGACTGGAGACAACCTTATATTGACTATTTACAAGATCCAAGTCGAAAAAGACAGAGCAGTTCGGCGTTATCTCTCAAGTATACATTGGTGGATGCCGCCTTATATCGCCGAACAGCTGATGGTCTTCTTCTAAAGTGCTTGAATGAAGACGAAGCTAGAGTTGCCATGGGAGAGGTACATGATGGTTTATGTGGAACACATCAGTCGGCCCACAAGATGAAGTGGATGCTCAGGCGAGCAGGATTTTATTGGCCGACAATGATCAATGACTGCTTCAGATACTACAAGGGATGCGAAGCCTGCCAGAAGTTTGGAGATATTCAGTTGGTGCCAGCTTCATCTTAATCCAATTATAAAACCGTGGCCTTTCCGGGTTGGGCGCTTGACTTTGTCGGCATGATCCATCCGCCTTCATCCAAGGGGCATCGGTTCGTATTGGTGCACTGATTATTTCACCAAGTGGTCTGAAGCAGTACCTCTCAAAACATGACCCACAAGGAGGTGATCCAGTTTATTACAGAACATATCATCCATCGATTCGGCATTCCGCAGACTCTTACCACAGATCAAGGTACTTCCTTCATGGCTAAGGAGGTGAAGCAATTTGCCGAATCACTTGGAATCAAGATGCTCAGTTCATCTCCCTACTATGCACAAGCCAACGGACAAGCTGAGTCAAGCAATAAAATCTTGGTCAAATTGATCAAGAAGAAGGTACAGATCATCCAAGGAGTGGCATGAGGTACTGTCCGAAGCATTGTGGGCTCACAGAATCTCAAGGCATGGAGCAACTAAGACAACTCCTTTTGAGTTGGTGTATGGCAAGAAGCCGTTTTGCCAGTAGAAGTGAATCTGGCTGCCTTGAGGTTTGCAAGCAAATGACTTGTCGGCTGAAGACTACTGCAGCTTGATGATGGACAATATTGATGAAGTAGCCGACAAGCGTGTTATTGCCTTGAGAGAAATCGAGAAGGAAAAGTTGCGGGTGGCAAAAACTTACAATAAGAAGGTCCGGCTAAAGACTTTCAAATTGGCGACTTGGTCTGGAAAGTTATATTGCCAGTTGGCTCCAGAAGCCGGAAATTTGGCAAATGGTCCCCAAACTGGGAAGGGCCACTGCGAGTCGCGAGAATAGTACCCGGCAACTCTTATCTGGTGGAGACATTGGAAGGCGGCATGCTGCCTCGAGCTATCAATGGGAAATACTGAAGAAGTTCCACCCGAGCGTGTGGCAACTGCATGAGTTGCACGTATGGCCGATATACATATATCGCCCTTAGCATATGGCCGATGAGCTTAAGCATCGCCCTTAGACAAAAACTTCTACATTGTATATTTTCTAGTACGCAAGCTCTACTAGAAAACAGGGGGGCATATGTTAGCACCCGTTTTTGGCAGATTGCCAGTTTCAGGTTCAAGGAGGATTTGGCGGCTTAAAGAAGGCGGTGAAGAAGGCTAAAATGGTGGCCTGGGAAACTTTCCAGGAAAAGACGGCCAGAAGAAGGCAGCCAATAGTCCGGCAACTGGAACTAGGCGGAAGCTGGATTCGAGAGTGCAAAGTTGCCTGAAGAACGAGCGAGCTAAGTCAAAGGAAAGCAATAAAGGCAGCAAACGTAGCCGACGTTGTCCAAACGAGCCGGCAGGAGAGAAGCCAACTTTGTCAAAACAAGCCGGCAGAAAGATAACTTTCCACCGATCAAGACAGCAAAAGACTTTGAAGGTCAAGATCAAGGCGGAAAAGGCGAAGACGACTTTCCAAGATCAAGGCGGGAAGATAAAAGGCAACTTTCTAAAAGAAGCCGGACGGGTACTGAAGTCCGGGTCTGATACGAAGCCGATCAAGATATCTCATCTCTAAGAAAGAAGGCAAGTTTGAAGCTAATACGGAAGGAAAAAAGGCAACTTTCCAAGTAGCCAGCAAGTTGGAAGCCAATACGGAAGGCAAAATGCAGCTTTCCAAAGTTGTCGGCAAGTTTGAAGACAACGTTGCCGGCCAAGAAGTTGCCTAGTTTAGAGATGGATTCGACTTAGACTAAGATTTGTAAACCTTGTAGAAGTCCAATACTTGTACGGGAATTCCAGCCGCCTCATATATATGTGAGAGGTGATGGCCGATTGAAATTAAGCAAACAATCGACAACCTATCAATACAACCTACTTTTTACTCTGATACCCTTGTTCATGCTTCCGTTATTCGGCGACTTCGCGTAGATTTCACCGGATATCGAAAACCGAGCTAAGAGCGGCCAAGTCCGGCTTAGTTCAGCTAATCGTCGTCGGCTTCCTCTGACGGGGCTCGTCCCGAGGGGCTGGGGCGTCTGGCCTAAAAAGCGCCTGCTTACTGTCTTGCGTATCGCGCTGGAAGCAGGCCTCCCGCCGGGCGAGTTGCGGAGTATCTCCCCCGGCACCGCGGGTACACGAGGACGTGTTCGTGTGACGCGTTTCGAGCGCAACATATAGATACAATTCTAACATAGTTATATTCATCTTGCAACTGGACAAAACTTAGTTACAACCCACTTGCAACTGGACCAAATTTAGTTGCGACCCACTTGCAACTGGACAAAACTTAGTTACAACCCACTTGTAACTGGACCAAACTTAGTTGCGGCCCACTTGCAACTGAAGAAAACTTAGTTATGACCCACTTGCAACTAGACCAAACTTAGTTGCGACCCACTTGCAACTGAAAATTATAGTTACAAAACCACATAAAATTAAGTTGAACCCACTTGCAACTGCAAAAAAGTTAGTTGCGACCCACTTGTAACTGGACAAAACTTAGTTACGACCCACTTGCAACTGGACAAAACTTAGTTGCGACCCACTTCTAAGCTAATTCTCGCTCGTCCGAGAACTCGTAAAATCGAGAAAATAATTAACTGGACAAAACTTAGTTGCGACCCACTTCTAAGCTAATTCTCTCTCGTCCGAGAACTCGTAAAATCGAGAAAATAATTATCATACCATAATATATATAAAACCTTAAAATAGAGAAAACATAGTAGTGTGAACTACAATACTACTACCTCGGATCCGGAAAAATTGACGTGGGAGGTGTGCTGCAATACTAACTTGTATACGGCTTGCGAAACTAAAATCGGATGAGAGAGTAAAGAACCAACGCACAAAAAAGACAAAACAAAATCGTGCAGCTGAATGGGGCCCTTGGCAAGCGGTAGGAACAAAAGTCTAGAAAACTCTCTCTGAGACAGAACAAAATCATGCAGCTCCACGTTTATTAAAAAAAATTAAATGAAGAAAACAAAACAAGACAGCGCATGACAGGTGCAGCCCATACACGCACTGCAACAGCAGCGGCCCTAAACTCTGCGTGAGCAAGCCCTCGTTCCATACACGAACAAATAGTCTCCCTAAGAAAAATGTGCAAACAGCACGAATCTGGGTATCCAATCCAACGGCAGCCGAGGTGACTGAGAATTAGTGAGTTCTCAGGCGACTTAGAACTAGCAATTCCGATTAAATTTGGACATGAGTTAACAAGTTTTTTTTGTTTTGCAACAAAATTCAGATAGAAATTGGGAAAGTGGATTCAACATATCCCCGTGGTACTAAACAACGAGAAAACAGTATTTATATAGCCACTTCTTCACTTCTATGTTCAGGAATGATCTGGTGGAGTAGCTCAACAGGGAGGCATTCTAGCTCTGCAGCCCACCATGCCAATGGTTCTGTATAAGGTCAAAGGGTATAGAAAAGCTCAATAGTTGTTTTTAATTTTAAAAAATAATTGTATAGCTTTTGTTTTCTTTTAGAGAAATTGTTATACATAGATACTACTTGCTAGCTCCCGAACAGTTCAACAGTGGTGGTAATGACCGTCCATTTGGTAGGCAGGTCTTGGTATCCCGCAGTTCATCGAAGAATGGATAGGCACAAGTGTCAACCTGCAAGTATAATCGAGAATGTTTTTCAGTCAGAACAATACTGTCTTTTTCAAGGATTATTCTTCTTCATCCCTAATTTTGTAGGGTCATGATTCAAAGATGCGAAGATAACACAAAACCTTCTTTGAAGCAAACAAATTATAGCATTTTAACTGAAGGGGAATGTGGAACTTAGCGTTAGCAAGCAATGCATCCTTGCTGATATGTTCATTAGTTGGCTCAAATGGTTGAAGCATAAAAACATTTTGTATGTTCTGAAGTAGCCTTGACACAAAACCAACTGCTTCAGGTGTGTATCAGAAAAAATTAGGCAAGCAGGTTACAGCAGTAAAGTCTAAGTCAGTACAGATCAGATTGGCTACTAACCTTGTGGCACGGATGAGCTTTTCATGTAGAGCGAATTTGAATTCAGAGTAGTTTGGGTTCATAAATCTGATTTCTTCTCTTGCTGGGTACCCAAAATCTAGAATAAAGAGAAGGGATAATGATTTCAGTATACAAATGATACCCAGCTCGGTGAAAGGACCATAGAAATTATCTCAAATTAAATTTGTTCGAGAGTGCATGCAAACAAAGGATAGAAATCAAAGAACAACAGTGGATGTCCTTTGTACCTAGGGTAAAGGAAAAATCCATGAAGCCATTCATCGCTGCCAGGCGCTCGAGCAGGCCGAACACAGGAGAGGACGGCGACGACTTGGCGACCACGGATGCATCGGCTTCCATGGAGGCAGGGAGAAGCATAGCACCGGCCAGCGGGGAAGCGTCATCTCGAGGATCCCCTCTTTCCCGTGACAGAAGAGACGGCACAACGGCCAAACTCCAACTGCAAACCCAGTCAGCCTGCCTTGATGGCCAGCCGCACCTCAATCTTTGCATGTGGTCATGGGGATTTGGGACGATTATCTTTCGGGGCTTCTCTTCCATGCGGGCTGGTAGATGGAGCGGTGCTATAAGGACAGAACCGGGCGGCGACGGTGACGGTGCTGAGGAGCAGAGGGAAGGGGAACGCTGTTTGATGGGATCCAGGCGCAGTGGATAGTATCACGAGGAATCGCGAGGAGGTGGGCATGGTGGCGGCACCGAGGGTTTGCCCTAGGTTGAGTGATCAGACGGTTAAAAACGGTGATGACCTGAGAGAGCTCCCTCTTGTCCCAGTTATAATCTGCCTAATAACTAGACCATGAACGTGTGTGCGTTGCTGCACCCGTCTATATTAAGAAAAGTATAGATATGTAATAGAATTATGATTATTCAAGTAATTGATTAAGTGTTTAAGAAACACACAGTCAACACAATATAGCACCCCCAATCCAGGATATCACACCCTTCTCCCAAGTTTGTAAGCATCCATGTTAAGATTTCACAAGGTAAGGGCACACGTTTGGCTACTATGAGAAGCAAGCGCTTATGACCATATCATGACAAATCAAAGACATATATAGTACATACATGAAGCTTGCATCAAACTCCATGATACAATATCCTTGCAAGACTAAAATGGTCATTTCATCCGTGCTCAAACATATTAAAGATAATCGATAATTCTCTAACAATTTGTACAACTATAGCTCACATATAACCAAAACTAAAGACAACTGGCGTTAAAAATTACGCAAGCACGGAGGAGGCTTCACGGGGCGGCGTTTCTCCGGTGGCGGTGCTCTCTAGGAGGCGGCGGCCCGGCCCTGGCTGGGTGGTGGTGGTCCGGCGGCGCTGGCGTCGTTCTGCAGGGCAGGTGCAGGGCTGCGGCGGCGGCGTACAGGGGCGGCGCTGGCAGAGCCCAACGTCCCAGATCAGGGCCCCACGGGCCCCATCTGGGTCGGGCGAGCTGGCCTGCCTGACGTGCGATCTGCAGATGGTGCCGAGGTACTTCGTGCAGGGGGCAGCGGCGCCGGCGGCCGGCTCGTTGCAGCGCGGCAGCAGGCTTTACGGGGCCAATCTTGGCCCGGCCGGGCCCTATTGGGACTGGTGTGCCCCTATGGCTGCTTTACGGGCCGCTGGGCCCGGCCGGACCTAACGGGGACTGGTGTGCGTTGCCGCCGCGTCCGGTCGACAACCGCCCTCGGCGATGGAGGCAGTTCCCTCCCGCTTGACCGCGGTAATGCTGACCTCGGTACAAACTACTCATGGCCACCGTCTTGTAGACCTCGTGACGACTACTTTGGTGAGACGGCGATGGCGGCTTCGTGACCGTGGTGGCGCATGTTGGTGGGTGGCTAGTCTGGTGCTGTCGAGACTTTGTTCTTGCGGGGCTCTTGTGCTACGGATCGTCCGAGGTTTGTGGATAGGGTTTTCGGGAGAAATCCTTGTCGGCACAATGCCGACACCGACGCGGTGCCGCCTCTGGGTGGCATCATCCCTTCCTGAAGGGCGTCATGGCTACCCTTCGTCCGCTTCCCTTTGTGTGCCGGGGGAAACCCTAGGACCAGTCGCTGGTCCGGGCAGCAGCGTGTGCTTCCCTTCTTGAAGGTACTGCTTGGTATTCGACGATTCGACGCTAGGAGCATGGTGGTACTTCTTCGGAGAGGGCGCAACGGTTACGGGTCACCATCGTTTAGTCGATCCGCTTATGTCTCCTTTTTATTTCTTCTTTTCTTTGCTTTGGGTGTGTGTGTTTGATGCTACCCAGCATTTTGTTCGTTCTGGTTGTATCGGGTGGTTGCTATATTAATATAGCGGGGCTACGGCCTATTTCGTCAAAATATTACGCAAGCAGAACTCTGCTGCAAGCAAAGAAATAAAGATTGATTTCCATGTACAGATACCATACAATGTCAATTAGGATACATCCTTGACTTGTACAAATATAAAGAAACTGCCTGAAAAATCGTCCTAAATACAGACCCAGAAAGTTGTACCCTCGTCAAAATGTTGACTCGATCCATGTTCCATCAAAATAGGCACCCAAAAAAGTAAGAATATGGTGGGGGAAAAGAGTTAACTGATACGTGTCATTCAACATTACCCAGGAATAGAGCAATGTGATGAATAACATAAATTATAATAAACAACTACTTATATGGCAAATTGTTTTACAGAGGAAACAAAGTTCTAATACAATAGTACACACTTTAAAACTAAATGGTTTATGCATTGCTACTTTTCTTTCAGTTGATAAATAATTATAGGAATGTATGATCATCAGATATCGTATATTCTATCCACTCCTAGTCCTTTTAGGCTAATGGACTTTTCTTTTGCTTTTGCTCCAACGATTTTAAAGTGTTGATATATGAAATGTCAAAGAATCCAAGAAAAGATCTCTATGAACCATAAAAACTCTATCCAACAATTCTACATCCGAAAACAGAGCAATCGTAAAGTCCTAGTTTGGAAGTACATTAAGAAAAGGGCTAACAACAATAATTATTACAAACAAAAGCTTGTCGTTCAAAGAGGCTACCGTTTATGCTCAATTGCTAGTGTTTAATCAAATGTGACAGCCTATCATCCCATGGCAATGCTATTGGTCCTTCAACATGAAGATGATCATAAAGGGTTCCACTGGATATGAACTCATAGACCAATAGTGGGACTTCTGTTTCAAGGCAACAACCATAGAGTTTTACTACATTTCGATGGTTAATTTGTGACAGGATAGCAACCTCATTGATAAACTCAACAATTTCCTTTTGAACCACCTTCTTTGGTTTCTTGATGGCCACGGCATGTTGGTCCGACAAAATCCCTTTATAGACGGTACCATGCCCTCCAACACCAAGCTCACGTGATTTATCAAAATTACATGTTGCCTTCTCTAGCTCTTCCAGGGATATGATCATTTTTTTCTGCAATATCAGCTCTTTGTGATACCTATTGTCCACGTTTTTGCTCAAAGAACTTGCGCTTCATCATTTGTGCCCTTCGATGTTCAAGTATGTTGGAACCGAAGAATGCAACGAGAACCAGAAGCACGACACACGCCCCAATCGCAATTCCAATAGGGATGTACATACCTAATCAAAATACAAGCTTTGTCAATATTATTTATTTTCCAGCATGTATGTGTAAGTAAAAAAACAAAAAAAATTCACAAAGCTGGAGTTTTTACTCACTTGTAGATAAGGGCTTGCGGTGGCCACCTGAAGACAGACAAGTTAAGGGCTTCTTTGATTTGTAGGGAATGAAAATTAAAGGAACAGGAAATAGGAAGGAATAGAAAAGGATGGCAGCGGTAATCCTTTCCCTCGTTCCTTGTCTCACAGGAATCAAAACATGAGCTCTGAGTAGATTCTTTTTTTCCTACGATTTTGCACTGAATCTGACAGCTAGAGGAAAAATTCCTATGAATTTCCCTTCCACCATTCCTATGAATCAAATGGATGAACAGTAGAATCTCTTGAAATATTCCTAACCCTCTACTTTTCCTTCATACTTCCTTCAAATCAAAGGAGGCCTAATTCAGTTACCATGGTAATTAAGAAGGGAAATTAATTGAGAAATTTTGCACAATATACTAGCCTGGAAGCAGACAAGCTAACCTTTGCAGCCATCGTTGTCGGGGCTATAGGCATTGCCAACGTAGCTGTCCTCAGAATGGCATGTGTAGCCTCTCTTTCGTGATTTGCAGTAGCTGTGCTTGCTGCGGCAGAGTTTCTGGGTTACCTGCCAAGAACAACTGGGATGTGACTTGGCGTCGTGTTTCGGTAAACACCACAGCGGCAAGACCTCCCACTGTAGAATTATGGGAACGTCCCGCGACCGCGTCGCTACTGACAGGGGATCAACTGAGAAACCCGGCTGATGATCGAACCACCCCTCCTCCGTGATGAACACATAGACAGGCGGAGGGTTCATGCCACTCATGTACCACTCTTGCGTCTGTTCCAAGTACATGGTAGTGGGCATGGTGCCGTCCGTTGACATGGAGATGTGTGCCTGGCAGCAGCCCATGCCATAGCAGCCCGTGACATCATGAATAGGGGCGTCCGCGGTGGCACCGAAGCAGAAGGATGCGCAACCGCTGTAGATGCCGGCGTAATTGTGTCCACTCAATGCTGCCTTTGCGTTGCACCCAACGAGTGTCAGCTGGTTGTGGATTGACAGCCAGAAGGGAGCCTCCCGAACAAAGAGCTAAAAGCGAAATCATTGTGGTGTTGAGAGGTGTCTATGAAGGCACCAGTGCGGAAGGCAAGCGCACCGTGGCCTCCTGCAGGTTGATAGAGCCAACTAGTAAGGAGCCATTGATGCCGAGGAGCAGATGTGGGGGTTGATGCCCCGTGTCGCAGGTGAGGTTGAACCCTGGCAAGTAGCAACTGGCTGGACCCATGCCATTGATCCCAAACGGGTACTGCACATTTATGTGGCCGCATGACCTGTTGCAGCTTCCTGACGCAAAAGTATGTAAGATGTTTTAGCTAATTTGTTGTACGTTAAACATTTATAAGTTTCGTCAGGTCTTTATCGAAAGTACATGATTGCATTTTTTTTTACAGTTGATATATAGTAGCAACAGGTTGACGAAAAACAAAGTAAATCCACCAAAAGAAGCAGCCAGGGTTGCTTAATTACCTGTTTCTTTGTTAGAATTGAAGCATCCACCCGGTATGTAGGGGTCGCCATGGGTTCCTCCTGGGCAGTGGCAAGAGTAGGATCCGACCGTGTTGACACACTCGCCGAAGCACGATTTGCCTTCTTTCCCTTTGAACTCGTCATAATCTACACACGCACACACTCAGATTAATTACTACGTTATATATTAATGTGATGAAGCAAAATACAAATAAGGAATGAATTGATATCACAAGAAGTGGAGGTAGCCAACCTGTGCATCCGTCGGTGAGGTAGGGATTTCCGATGTAGCCATTTTGGCAGTAGCATCTGTATAGTAGCCTCCTCTACTGCATGTCCTCTTCTTGGTGTCGGTTGGTGGTGTGCCATGGCCAATAATCTCCCAGTCCAGGTCCAGCTCCATGTGAACTTGAGTCGGAGCTAGCATACTATTATTTCACCATTCTATTATCCAATGCAATTACTAAACAAGTAAACATGCCCCTTCTCTAATCATTCAACTCAACTGCATTAATGCTTGTACAAGAACTGAGCAATTACATCGGGCCATTTCAACTACAGAATTAGTTAACTCATCATTCGATTTATTTATTGTATCTTCTCCAAGAAAGGAGGTCAGCTTTTGGATTTCTATGAAAACAACACCAGCTGGTTAGGTGCAGAGTTTTCTTAATAGAGGTTGAACCCTAGCCTGGCATCGAAATGATGCACACGACTTTTTTATTATAATAAAAATCCACAAAGCCTTACAAAGAGATGCACCTGAAAACTGTAACCTGTAGGTGTTGATAATAATAATACGATATGTGTTACATCATAAGATAGTGAACTCGGATATACCAAAAGTGATGCTAGATTTGTGTGTTGTTGACCAAGTGAATGAATAGATGAAAAATATTATGAGCGCACAAACAGGAAGAACAGAACTTGCGTCCCTTGGAAAGTTAATCAATGGATCACACAGAATTAGATAATCAGTCCATCCAGGTTTCAGAATTCGAAAGTGCTCCAGTAAAACAATGAAAAATGGGTGCAAAAAAGGGCCAAAACCAAGGGGTGGTTCACTATCGACATGACAAACTTTGCCGAATAATTTGGATAAAATTCAATACATGTTCAGGGATGGTACTGTGTGCAGTATATACCCTTGAGAGCTCGCACAATCTATAAATGCATTCATACTCTTCGCTTCTTCAGATATATATAAGTATATCATACAAGATCCATTCATATTCTGTTGTAAACCTTTAATAAGATCCTCCCTGGATTGGGATGTAGTACTAGTAGTGGCGCAGCAGGAAATGCAACAAGAAACCTAAAAGAACTACAGAACATGCGGCATTAATATACATGAGCAAGTTTCTTGGCCCTTATTCACATGAATGACTAGAATAGGAGTTTCGTCAAGACAAGAGACAAACGGAAGTGATAAATTTGTTAAAATCAACATTCTGATATGCATAACTCCGCCTATGTCTTCTAGGCATAGCCGGTCCCAAGCCCGGATAAAGGAGGAGGGTTGTGATAGGCTTGGCGAGCCAACGTAAAAACTAGCCAGTCCCATGGATATGAAACCCACGAGAGTAGTACTAGGGTGGGTGACCTCCTGGAAAGTCCTCATGAAAGGTTTCATATCTAAGGGTTGTGATAGGCTTGGCGAGCCAACGTAAAAACTAGCCAGTCCCATGGATATGAAACCCATTTGGGCGAGAGTAGTACCAGGATGGGTGACCTCCTGAGAAGTCCTCGTGACAGGGTTTCATATCTAGCCTACCCCAACTTGTTTGGGACAAAAGGCTTTGTTAAGAAGTTAAGAAGAGAACATTCTGATATGCATCTCTTAGACCCCAATACACCAATTTCCCAGTCGAAATCATCCCACACATTACAAAAAAAAATCCATTCATTAAAGAAGTTTAGGATATTCTCTATATTTGAGTACGAGAAACTGAAATATCACATCTCGAGAGTCACAAATAAAGCAACGGTTTTAAGAGATAAAAAGCGTCGCCAATAGAAGTTTCATAAACACAAACAGTACACAAAATCTAGTACAACCATCCACTACAATCGGTTGACCCACATAAGCATTGTTTCTTCTTGATGTTACCTTCAGAGTCATGGACACCATCTGGGACATAATTAGTCATATGATAGCTGCAGCAAATTCGATGTGGGGCATACGATGTGGGGCATACTCTTATCGTCGTGATCATATAGCAAATTCTGTGAAAAGAGGTTGGGGGTGCAGCAATGGTTGATGAACCTTGCGAAGTTGCCACACTTAAGAGCATCCACGGCAAAGGCATTAACTTCGGCTTCTCCAAGAACATTCCGAAGAGAGGGAATAGATTTTCCTAAGTCATCCCACCGAGGTACATTATAATAGTTATGACCAATACCAAACAAGTACTCGTCATTTTCCATTTTCTCAGCATCTTCATGCTCCAACAAGTCTCCTATATATTCGCACACAAAGCTTCCTTCGGGTATAAAATCTAAGCTTCGTACTCCCCACCCCATTGATTTTGTCTTGAACACTTGAAGGCGAAATTTGATTCCACGTTGGATGACCCTGTTGTGACAAGTTGAAGGGCACTTGCATGCAGGTCCACACTCATAAATAAGAGGTTTTTCACCAAAGATATGGCCCTTTTTGCTGAAAGGTATCTTACCTCCATTTTTCACCGCGCATGCACTGTTTGGAGAGTCCGAACATCGACCGACGCAATCACAGCCTGATGGAGGATCTGGCTGATTCTCTAGGGGATACTCTATGTGTGAAATGTAGTGAAATGGCAGCAGATACTCATTCGATATGGAGTTGATGGCAGATATAGGGATCTTCTCGAGTCCCGCCGACATATCTCCGATGAAAGTTCCATTGGACGGCTCCGCCATTCTGTTTTTCACAAGTTGCTGCATATTGATGTGTGGTTGACCTGGCATTCTTCTTAGAGTGAAAGTAGTAACGAACCGGTCTTCCCTCACCACCTCTCTACAGAATTTCTTGACCAAATATAAACCGCCATAAACGAAATACGTAAGCTGCTCTTTACACGGAGAGTTTCCACCACTTTGATGAACCACAGACGACCTATAGATGACACGCACATGCGTTCCAGTATCCATACTCCGCTTCAGCGCCTGGTCCGTGCCTTCCATCCTCTGATCAGCCTTGGCAACCGTTGATCCAACATGCAGCAAGAAATCCAGATTTTCATTTAGGGCAGAAGACACAATGCTGACGGCCAGACAACCCCTGCCCCTTTTGACGTAATCAACGCAAGATTGTTCGGAACGGTGTAGACCAGTGATGAAAAGCTCCATGTGAGAGTCAAACACGTCGCCAACCTGAACCCCCGGCACGCTACCCACAAGCTTCTTGTCATCATATTCAACCCAGAACCTCTCCTTCCAGACTTGGAAAGCCGCCATATCGTGTGTAATGTTGCTGCCATCTTCTGGTTTGCTGTGCTTACTCTTTTCTTCCTCGAGAAGACTCGGGTACATTACCCGGAACTCATGCAGAGAAGACATGAGTCTTTCTCTGCTGATGGCAACTCTGCTGAGTTTCGTCTTCTCCATGGGTATAGAAGCAGCTGCTCTCCCAGCTATCACGGTGGACCGATTGTACCCTCTCTGGAACCTCCATTGGGCTAAGGCCTTGCGTCCCCTGCGGCAGCCTGCACCACCTGTACTGATGCCTTGTGATTTGCCATCTTCTGTCGGTGATGAAATATCCTCCCTCGTAGGAGCGCCATTGCACTGAAGAAAACAGTATAGCAGTTAGATACACAATCGTACAGCAATATCATGATTCGTGACTACCATATATCAAATGACACAAGAGGAATTAATTAAACCATCAATTTCAGAACAATCATATGAGCACGAGAAAAAGTTAACGGTCGGTGATAACAATAGCGGTGTTAGTTTGATGGTTATGTATACCTAGGGCAAGGTTTTGAATTAATGAACCTGTAAAATGGGATCACAGCAGCAATACCTGACCAACTGAGGTGGTGTTCGAGAGTGGGTTGTTGGCTTCCCCATTCGTCTCATTGTTAGCCGCGTCGCCGCCGCCAAGGCCATGATCCAAGTTGCCATCTGTCACATTGACAGCCACGTCGCCAACGTGGAGGCCCTCCTCCAAGCTGCCGTTGGTACCCAGAGCGTGCTTTGTTGAACTATAAGTCTGACGAAGAAGATGAAATTCAGAGAACACTTTTACTGTAGCGATTCAGACACTTTCAGTTAGAGGTGTTCATAGTTAGCTGTTTTTCAGTTTCAATCAAACGGTCGACTCGCAGAGCCTGTTCTCGAGTTTGACCTGGTAGTAGCTAGCGATCGTTGCGCCGTGGGATGGCACGGGTTGACGCACGACGCAAGGCAGTCGTGGGCGTGATCTGACGGACGTGGGATGGCACGTTCAGTAGGCTCAGTCATCGCCACGATTTTAGGAGATGATCGTTAGGGTTGTAATCGAGCTACAAATAAGGAATGAGAAAACAGAAAAGCTGTACGTTGTACACAGCACCAAAACCACTGTCTTCCTCTCTGTGATCTAGCTGAATTCGAGCTGAACTTTTGATTCAGCGCCTTCATTTGGCATCAGAGCGGTTATCGTTCCTGAGATCATGTCCGACGACGGCGAAGGCACGCCTGCGGCGACGCCTCCCAACGCAGGGGGGGGAACGGCTGCGGCGGCGACGGACACGGCGTCAAGATCACCCGTACGACAACGGGGACGGAGCGTGATCAGGAGGGGCGGCGGCAACGACGTCATCGTACACGAGCGCGTGGTGCAGGAGCGGACGAACTTCGGCACCAACTACATCAAGTGGTCCTTGGTCATGAAGATCAATCTTCGCGCGCAAGGCCTCTGGGAGGCTGTCTCCGGCATGACGGTGT
Organism: Poa pratensis; assembly: GCA_947311845.1. Lineage (NCBI taxonomy): Eukaryota > Viridiplantae > Streptophyta > Magnoliopsida > Poales > Poaceae > Poa > Poa pratensis. Next base: position 470,645 of record CAMZMU010000062.1, read on the forward strand.
CGGGGGAACGCGAAGACATGGCGGCGCTGTCCGCGCTGATCCGCGCGGTGCCGCCAGAAATGGTGCCAGCGCTCGCTGTCAAGGAAACCGCGCACGAGGCGTGGGAGGCCATCCGCATGATGCGCCTGGGCGTGAACCGCGTGCGGGAGGCGACGGCGCAGCGCCTGCGCAAGGAGTTTGAACAGATCACGTTCAAGAACGGCGAGTCCCTCGACGCGTTCGGCATGCGGATCACGGGCATCGTCAACAACCTCCGCTCGTTGGGCGACACGGTGGAGGAGATCAAGGTCGTGCAGAAGTTCCTGCGCGATGTGCCAAGCCAATACGCGCAGATCGCGTGCTCGATCGAGACGTTGCTCGATCTGAAAGGCATGTCGATCGAAGAGCTGATCGGGCGTCTCCGATCAGCTGCAGAGCGCTGCTCCATCACCGCCACTGACGCTGGCGGCCAGGTCCTCCTCACGGAGCAGGAGTGGGCCGCCCGTGGCAAGCAGCGCGTCAAGGGCACGTCCAGCGGCGGCAAGAACGGCGGAAAAGGCAAGCAACCGCAAGGGCGCGACGGCGGCCAACGTGGGCACGAGTCCAGCGTCGATCGTGACTGGTCGAAGATAAAATGCTACAATTGTAACAAATTTGCTGGCCACATTTCCAAGAATTGCCCAGAGCCGCGCCGGGAACGCAAGGGGAAGGCGAACCTGGTACGCGCGGAGGACGACGATGGAGAAGAAGCCGTCCTCAACCTCGCCATGGTGCACGACATCACCACGGTGGTCGAGAACACGGAGGAGCACGTACTCCTCAACGAGGGACGCTCCCAGGCACGCAAGGCCGAGACCGGCATCCGCTGCGACACGGCTTGGTACCTGGACACCGGGGCGTCGAACCACATGACGGGGCACCGCGAGATGTTCAGCGAGCTCGACGTCGGCGCCACAGGCGTCGTCAAGCTAGGCGACAGATCGGAAGTACAGATCGAGGGCAAAGGCACCATCATCTTCGAGTGCCGCAATGGCGATCACCTGACGCTGTCACAGGTGTACTACATCCCTCGACTCCGCAGCAACATCATCAGCATCGGCCAGATGGACGAAATTGGGTGCGAGACGTGCATCCGACACGGCTAGCTGCGGCTTCGCGATCATGATGATCGACTCCTCGCACGAGTGAAGATTAATCAAGGGCGCCTGTACGTGCTGCATCTGACAAGCGCACGGCCAGTGTGCCTGATGGCGAGTGGCTCTGATCCAGCCTGGCTGTGGCACGCACGCTACGGTCATCTGAACTTCAGGGCCCTGCGCGAGCTGGCACGGCGGGACATGGCGAGCGGCATCCCGCTGCTCGATCGTCTGGAGCAGGTATGCGACGGCTGCACACTAGGCAAGCAGCATCGATTGCCATTCCCGCAGGCCACGACGTACCGCGTAGAGCAAAACCTGGAGCTGGTGCACATGGACCTGTGCGGGCCAATCTCGCCGGCGACAGAAGGAGGGAACAGCTACTTCCTCCTCCTCGTCGACGATCACTCCAGCTACATGTGGTTGGAGGTGATCAAGTCTAAGGCCGACGCGTTCCAGCGGTTCAAGAAGATCAAGACGCTGGCAGAGACGCAGACAGGACGTCGCCTGCGCGCGTTCCGATTTGATCGCGGCGGCGAGTTCAGCTCAACGGAGTTCAAGGAGTGGTGCGAGCACGGCGGCATCAAGCACTTCACCACGGCACCGTACACGCCACAGCAAAATGGCGTGGTGGAAAGGCGCAACCAGACGACGGTGGAGATGGCACGCTGCTTGGTGAAAAGCATGGGCATGCCCGTCACGTTCTGGGGAGAAGCTGTCAAGACAGCGGTGTACCTGCTGAACCGTGCTCCCACACGCAGCCTCGAGGGAAAGACGCCGTACGAGGCGTGGCACGGCAGGAAGCCTTCTGTACAGCACCTACGCACCTTCGGGTGCGTGGCGCATGTCAAGCGCGTCGGCCCCGGCATCGACAAGCTCGCTGATCGATCAACGCCCATGATCTTCATCGGCTACAAGGAAGGATCTAAGGCCTACAAGGTCTACGATCCAGCTACGAAGAAGGTGCGAATCTCGCGGGATGTCAAGTTTGAAGAACAGAGGAGATGGGACTGGACGACGGCGGCGCACGACGCACCGAACCTGGACGAACACCTGGTGGTCATATACTCGCAGGAGTCCACGGGTTCAGTGCCAGCGCCTGCAGCGGCGACGAGCGAAGCTACAGACTCGCCACGCCACTCCCACGAGCCACGTGCCACGAGTTCTTCTCCAACGACACCAGCAAGCCGTGCTGGCAGCTCTCCTGTCGGAGCTGACGAACCTGAAGACAGCAGGACTGCTTCACCTGCACCAGCACCTCCACGACACCAGATGGTGACACGAGCACGCGACGGCATCGTGCAGCCAAACCCAGCCTACAAGGACTACATCATGAACCTGGAGGAGGAGGTGAACAGCAATGAGGCAATGTGCCTTGTTGCAGCAGAGGAGCCTGCATCTGTCGATGAAGCACTCGAGCAGGCGTGCTGAAAGAAAGCAATGGACGCAGAAATGCAAGCCGTTCAGAGCAACGAGACATGGGAGTACGCCTCTCTCCCACCTGGACATCGAGCAATCGGGCTCAAATGGGTGTACAAGGTAAAACGTGATCCTGCAGGAAACATCGTGAAGCACAAGGCGCGCTTGGTGGCAAAGGGCTATGCACAGCGGCAAGGCGTGGACTACGACGAGGTGTTCGCACCTGTAGCTCGCATGGAGACGGTGCGCCTGCTGCTCGCCCTCGCCGCGTTCCGGGGCTGGTCCGTGCACCACATGGACGTCAAGAGCGCGTTCCTGAACGGCGACCTGCGGGAGGAGGTCTACATACATCAACCTCCTGGGTACATCAACGACAACAAGCAGAACGCCGTTCTGCGGCTGCGCAAGGCCCTGTACGGACTCAAGCAGGCGCCGCGCGCCTGGAACGCCAAGCTCGACGCGTCACTCGCATCCCTGGGCTTCGAGCGCAGCCCTCACGAGCACGCGGTGTACCGGAGTAACACCAGCACGTCCACGCTGATCGTGGGCGTGTACGTGGACGACTTGGTGATCACCGGATCCAGCGACAACGACATCGACGCTTTCAACGACGAAATGAAGAAGCTGTTCGCCATGAACGACCTCGGGCTTCTCTCATACTTCCTCGGCATCGAGGTGGCACAGACGGAGGAGGGGATCACCCTCTGTTAGAGCGCGTACGTCGCCAAGATCATGGAGGCGGCGACCATGACAGAGTGCAACGCGACGCACACGCCCATGGAGAACCGCCTCAAGCTGGGAAAGGCAGCAGCCGGCGACGCGGTGGACACGACGAAGTACCGCAGCGTGGTCGGGAGCCTCCGCTACCTCTGCAACACACGGCCCGACATCACGTTTGCTGTTCGCATAGTGAGCAGGTACCTGGAGGCACCAGCGGCATCACACTGGGCAGCAGTCAAGCAGATTCTACGCTACATCAAAGGGACTGCAAACTACGGCTGCTGCTACAAGCGTGGCTCAGGAGGAGCACCGGAGTTGATCGGCTTCAGCGACAGCGACTATGCCGGAGACATGGACGATCGCCGGAGCACGACGGGGACGATCTTCTTCCTCGGCATGAGTGCGATCACGTGGACCTCGCAGAAGCAGAAGGTGGTGGCGCTGTCTTCCTGCGAGGCGGAGTACATGGCAGCTGCATCCGCGGCGTGCCAGGGCGTCTGGTTGTGCAAGCTCCTGGGTGAGCTGATCGGCGACGCTCCACTGAAGACGAAGCTGCGCGTCGACAACATGTCGGCAATAGCACTGAGCAAGAACCCAGTGCACCACGACAGGAGCAAGCACATCGACATCAGGTTCCATTTCCTTCGTGAGTGCATCGACGACGGCAAGATCGACATTGGTCACGTGAGCACCAATGGACAGCTCGCCGAAATTCTGACCAAGGCGCTGGGCCACATCAAGTTCGTTGAGATGAGATCAAAGCTCGGTGTCATGGAGGTAACCACGAATCGTCAGGCTTAGGAGGAGAAATGTTGAACTATAAGCCTGACGAAGAAGATGAAGTTCAGAGAACACTTTTACTGTAGCGTTTCAGACACTTTCAGTTAGAGGTGTTCATAGTTAGCTGTTTTTCAGTTTCAATCAACTCGCAGAGCCTGTTCTCGAGTTTGACTTGGTAGTAGCTAGCGATCGTTGCGCCGTGGGATGGCACGGGTTGACGCACGACGCAAGGCAGTCGTGGGCATGATCTGACGGACGTGGGATGGCACGTTCACTCAGTCATCGCCATGATTTTAGGAGATGATCGTTAGGGTTGTAATCGAGCTACAAATAAGGAATGAGAAAACAGAAAAGCTGTACGTTGTACACAGCACCAAAACCACTGTCTTCCTCTCTGTGATCTAGCTGAATTCGAGCTGAACTTTTGATTCAGCGCCTTCATGCTTGCGTCAGAACGGTCGAAGTCGCCATTGAAGCGGCACGGCGCGAGACGCTTCCGGCCGCACGCCATCGCCTCCGCTCCACCTTCCATCAGGGTGAGATCAAATCCAGGGACCTACACGTAGCATTGCATTGAGGTGTCAGTTAGGGAGAATAGAGTGGAAGGGCCCAGGGGAGCGTCCGTGGCGGCCGTGCTGTGCAGACTTACCCGGTCGAAGGAAACGGAGACGAGGACGGGAGATGGCCGATGGGTGTGTCTCCGGTCGCCGGTGAGAGCTCGTGGTTTGGAGTGCGGCGGCGGAGGTAGTACGGTGGTTAGTCGGACTTGCCGGTTGTGGCTCCGAAACTAACGGGAGATCGTGATGGATATCTTGTTTCTTTACAGGGACCTGGTGGTCGTACCGATCGTGATTGCAGTGGTGGTTCCTCTTCTTTTTTTTTTTTTTTTTGACACATCCAACTTCCTCATATATTCACCAAAACAACCACATACACAAAGTACACGGAAGAACAGAAGACGTACAATACGAGGGAGGAAACGAAACCAGAAGCAACGGGAGCACCGGCCTCGCCGGCGTCGGAGACGAAGACGACCACCTTCCTTCTTGCCGCAGTCAGGGATGCTTTTGCCCTATGAGAGACGCCGCCGTGCCCGCCCGCCGCGCCGCGGCGGAGCTTGAATCGATGAACGGCCGGGGCGAGCGCCCCCCTGTCCCATCTACACCTCCTTGCCGGAGTCATCTTCGGAGCCGCCGCTGGACGAAGCCGTGGATCCCGGCGAGCTCCAGGTTCCGAGCGAATCCACCGCCAGGACGGAGACCGTCGCTGGATCTGGCAGTGGATCGAGGCACGGCGCGGATCCACCGATCCGCGGGTGCCAGGGGAGCAGGCGCGCCGGCCCGGAGCTCCACGAGCGCCGCCGCCGGAGAGGAGAAGCACCTGCAACAAAAACCTCGCCCGCGACACCCCCTCCTCCACGGTGCCGCCGGCTGCCCCAGAAGAACCTACCACATATACACACGCGAGGCGGGGATCCCCCACCCTCCCGCCGCCGAGGCGGCCGCCGGAGGGCGAGGGATCCGACGGATCGACGGCGCGGAGGTGGATCGACCCGGTGGATTCACAAATCGCCCTCCCGCTACAGTGAAACGAGAGGGGAGACGACCAGCGATATCTTTGTGAGTGAGTAGTCGCAGTGGTGGTTCCTCCTCGACACGTTTTTAGCAGTGGCATTCCTACGGAGCTGCACACAAGTAATGAGTTTAGCACCAGTATACAAATGTGTTGTAATGCTCTTGTCACGATGAATAACTATGTTGATAAGATGTCTTTGGTGCCTTGCGAGTTGCGACCGACTGATTACTACATAGATGTGCTATAAGTTATAACCACCTCAAACGGACACGATTTGGGTGGTTCAACACTTGTCCGGCCATTTGCCTGGTCGATCGGCACCCACAAACGGCACCACCAAATTCAATTTTGATCATTTCTTGACAATTTGCAACAAAATATCAACAAATCAGGCCGAACACTAAAATAAAATATAACAAGATTATATTTTAAAACCTAAACAAATTTAACAAGCCACATTTAAGTTTAATCTAAACCCTATAAAACTAGATCTAGCGGCTATGTCGGCTATGGTGAGAGAAGGAGGCCTATCAGGCTTCGTCCTCCTCACTTCTGTGAGAGAAGGAGGCATATCCCTTCGGCGGCCAAACCCTGCAGCATCTCGACGACCACTAGACGTTGTGAGGAAGATGCCTATCCCAGCGTCACAGTCTTGAGAAACTTGCATGCCTTAATGATCTACCGTCGGACGTGTCATCTTCTACTGCCGGCGGCGGCCTTGAGGAACATGCATAGCCTCGGCTGAGGATTCTGGTTGCGCTGGCGGAGTGACGTGGGTTTGATCGAGTGTCGGCCGTCCTCTCCCTCTGTGGCATGTGCCCCCCTTCTCTGATGCCCGTGACGCTGCTAGGGAAGGTTCTTGTGATGGCGATAACGGGAGCTCATATTCCTCGTTGTCAGAGCACGACCGCTCGCCGTCCGACGTGAACCACTCCGGCGGTGGTTTTCGCAACCGGCGAGAAGGAAGAAGATGTCGAGGCGCGCATGGTACTCTGCCTCCCTGACTTCGTGCCAGTGCGGCGTCGAAATAGAGTAGAAGGGGTCTTAGCGCTACACCAATGGCAGACCCCTCCACCTTTGCATGATGTAGTATAGGCTCGCATGCCCACTTAGCCGCAGCGCGACATGCATCTTGACGAGGTTCGTTGTTCACCCCTCCGGCAGTTGACGACCATCTTCCACCGAGATGTTATTGTAGAGGTGGTGTTGCGCCCCCTCGACTGTCAACACTGGTGGAGGCTCGTAGTAGGGCGCCAGTGGTGTGCCCAATGCCCATTAGCAGTAGAGAAATCAAGACGCAACTAATGTCATATTCTCTACTATTGTAAACAAAAGAATAACTAAAGTAAAAGGAAATAAAAAAAGGAATAAATAAATAAAAGGAAATGAAAAAAGAAAAAAACATAAAATAGAAAAGGTGGAATGAAAAAACTAACATGGAAAATTTAACTTTCCTGAGAGAAATATACATAGCGCTCGGCAAAGAGTTTTGAACTACGAGGGAAACTGTGGCAGAATATTTTTGTATAAGGGGGAAAGGCTTTTTCCTAGAGCCATTTTGTAGGCTCTCGGCGAAGAAATTTTACTAGAAAAGAAAAGGAGGTGGCGGTGAATAAATGGTTTCGTGTTTAGGTTTTAGGGTTTTACGGTTAAGGGTTGCTAGGGCCTGGCCAAAATGAACCGAATGGTGCAGCGGCAAGGCGGGGTAGAAAGTTTAGTAACACCTTGCACTGGTGGTCTATTTCTCTAAAGTGCTCAAAAGTTTTTCCGATGGTCCCTTGCAGAGCCCCCGGCAAAGAAAGTTGAACTGTGTCATCGTCGGCAAGGACGGACAAAAGGGACATGTGTCCATAGTGATTCCAAGCATAGTTCTTTGCCGAGTGGTGTCCTCGCCTTTACCTATCAACTCGACAAGATTGTAGCTCATTTGTAGGAACAAACTCAAAGAAAACAAATGAGAAAAATTTCTCGTGCACATCTTTTCAGAACACACAGCAGCAGCCCATTTGAAAAGAAATGAGGCCGGCCCAAATTGGCGCTCCTAATAACCCTTCCGGTAAGCTGCGTTGATTTCGCCAAAATTAAACTCATTGCCTCCATCGTAGAGACCGCTATTTCTCGAAACCTCTCCATCCCTCTCCTCTCTACTGTTCCAGAGACGTTCTTGAGGGAAACCTCGGATCGGCCAGCGTTCGCCGGCGCATCCGTGAGATTTCCCACCCTCCGGCGGCGGGAGGATGGGGAATCCCCGGATCTGCGTTTCGGCAGTGTAGATAGGGTGTGTGGGTGGTTCGCGGGCGACGTGGTCGAGGCGGGGAGGCCACCGTCGTCGTTTTGGTCGGCTGCAGCTTCCCCTCTATCCCGGCGTCGTCTTCGACGGCGGCGGCTGGCTGCTGCCCTTTCCTGCCGGCGCTCCCTCCCTTGTCGGCGGTTGGATCGCGGCTGGTGTACAGGAGGCGGTCTCGGTTCTTGCGATGATTCGCCAGTGACAGCGACGACGATGGCGTCTTCTTCTGCAGCGCGTAGGGCCGTTGGTGCCCCTTTCTCGAAGGTCTTCGGCTGCTTGCCCTTGAGGCTGCCCAGAGCGATGTCGGCGGCGCCGTGCCTTCGATGCGTGTTGTCGGCGGCGACGGCCGTCTTTCCCCTGGGTTGCGTTGTAATTTTCTTATTTTGCAGGGGTGTCTGTACCGGTGTAATTTATTAATAGATCTGGGCTTGTTTCAAAAAAGAATAGAATGATGCGGGTGCGGCAGTGGCGGCGCACGGCTCCTCAGCCGCCGGCCGGTGGTCCTACCACGAGGCGGATGAGGCTCGCACAGCTCCAACCACCGCCGATAGACCACATCAGCGACCTCCCCAACGACGTCCTGGGCGAGATCATCGCCCTCCTGCCCGTCGAGGACGCCGTCCGCACGCAGGTCCTCGCATCCCGGTGGCCCCAACTCTGGCGATCCACGCCTCTCAACCTCGACTGCGAGGGCCGAGTAAACCTCTCGTGCGTCCTCGAAGCCCACCCTGGCCCCGGCCGCCGCTTCCGCGTCATGACGGTCCGCTCGCCCGCCGAGGTCGACGCCTGGCTCCGCTCCGCCGCCCTGGACAACCTACATGAGCTCGACTTCGCCGGCTATGTGCAGCGCCTGCCGGCGTCCATCTTCCGCTGCTCACACACCCTCCGTGCCGTCACCCTCACAAGCTGCAAGCTCCACGACCCTGCCGTCTTCCAAGGGCTTCATTTCCCGCAGCTCAAGATGCTCGGGCTTGAACGTGTCCTCATGCCGGACATCTTGCTGCAGAGCTTTGTGGACGGATGCCCCGCTCTGGAGTTCCTGAAGGTTCACGTCCCCCGATTCCGCCGCCTCCGGATCAACTCGCTCACCATTGCAAGCATATGCGTGCGCGTCAACAATCTTGATCCTAGGAGCTCGTCATCAAGAACGCGCCTCGTCTCGAGAGGTTGATTCATTTGTATGCAATAGAAGACCTCGATGTGTTGGTATTTTCCGCACCTAAAGTGGAGACCGTGGGCATCCTTGCAGATTGGCATAATTTCTATACAGGGATAGTGTCATGCTCCAGACTTATTCGGGTAATTAATCTTAGACTTTATACTTGAATATAACATTTGTTTATATGTGTTGATCATTCACCCTTTCTATTTGTATGTCGTCTTCCTTGCTCAATTAAGGGATTACCTGTTGATAGCCCGGTGAAGGTGGTACACACCGTCAATATGAGTCATCTTAGTATAGATAGTGTTGTTGTCTTGCTGAGATTATTTCCGTGCCTGGAGAAGCTGCAAGTGAAGGTAATTATTTCATCATTGATAGCTTTCCATCAGCGCTGCTATCATGATATTTTTACAATTCCAACGTGGTTTATTTTTTCTATTTGTCTTTCTTTTCAGTCAAGCCGATGGTGGGAAAGTAACTGTTGGCGTCGTAAACACCGGAATCTTCACGACATCCGCCTAAAGACGGTAGTGTTGGAACCCTATCGCCGCAACATGCCACACGTTAATTTTGCCAGATTCTTTGTCGTGAACGCAAGGGTGCTAGAATTGATGACATTTCATATTGATGCCAAGTATAACAATGACAAGTTTTTGGCGGAGCAGCATCGTAAGCTTGATTTGAAGAACAAGGCTTCAAGAGATGCTAGATTCCATTTTATAACCACTAGTTGCCAACATGCTGCTTGGAACAAAATGTAATTCCACGATCTGGGCTTTAATGATCTTTGCGTTTGTAGATGCTGAAACTGGGTATTGTCCATTTAGTACATTTGTTATTTCGTACTACCTTTTATATTTGGTACAAAATGGATTTGTTCTTGTGTTTACAGTTTTCTCATATTTTGTTCTTGCTCGCTAGTTCTGTGATAACACTAGAATGTATGAAGCACACATCTATGCTGCTGTTGAGTTGCGCGCTGTGATCGATGTTCCGTGTCAACAATAATTAAATGCTATCTCACACCACCCACGGTGTCATTCTTCAATGGTAATCAAATAGTGTGTTGTTTTCTTGAATATCACCGATTCTTAAATGTGAAAAGGGTGTAATTATGTCACTATTGAAGCTAAGATTGCAAGATGTTGATCTTCTGTGATGAATAGTGATACGAGTAAGTAATATTGGCAAATGTTTTGGTAGATGGATACCATCTTTCGTTCATGTACTCTTCCTTTCAATTTAACATGGAATGATTATGTCGTTTTCTCCGTGGTTATTTGTTTCTCCGTGGGTTGGTGGCCAATTTGGCAAAGCTAACCTTTTAGCAAAACTTGAGCCTTAGATGGACTTTTAAAGAACTTTAATCATATCTAACCCTTTTCGTCCTAAAACCGGAATAAATACCCTCCCCTACAATCATGTGACACGAAAATAAATTGGTATATGTACACAAATAAGCCCAGCCAGTCGTGACCAATTTTTTCACCGTGCGCGCATCTCCTCCATTTGTTTATTTTCGTACGTTGTGATAAAAGAAATAAAAATAGACATCTGGATTGATCAATGTTTTTGCGGTCCACAAAATTACATCCATACAAGCGCATGTGCATGAATAAATCCATCTAGCAGAACATACACAAAGAAACAAAGGACATTTGATACTACACTTGGCAAATCTAGGGAGTAACTAGGATGGAATCCACATAAGGGCCTCTACTTAAAACATATTTATATTAGTGCCTCTACTTAACAGTCGATGAACTAATATCTCACAATTTTGCATGATTCCAATAATAAAGATCAACAAGAAGAATAATCAAGTATTAAGTAATGAAGGATATGTTATAGGATTGTTTAGATGTTCAAGAAGATATACTCATCAAGAATTGTTCTCGGGGAATTTGGTCAAGTTGTGCCATTTAAAAAAATGCTATAGTTTAGTGACAAAATTAGCATTCCGCGGTAGTACTGCTACTATTAGTTTTAATTAATAATACTATGTTCTTCAATGAAAGGTAAATTTAAAGATTTATTAATTTATGATTATCATCGAGTTAAACACTACTACATGTACCAATTGATTTGCACAAAAAATTGACCACATGAACATAACAAGTTTTAATTTGAAAGTGGCAACCAGACAACTATTTCGAATAGGACAGCAGTCAAAGCAACAACTGATAGAATATATTTACCCACGTTCTGGTGACCAGGCAACAATAGCTATATATCTCCATTTTTGCTATTATGGTAGCATATGTACATGTGACCGCAGTACAAAACTAGTAGCAGATAAGGTACTCGATGCCTCAGACGGAGGAAAAAACTAAACTTGTGTCTCGTATGCATATGAGAGACCCGGAGAATATGAGAACTTGTCTGTGGCAAGATGATGAGGAGGGTGGTTGTACCTCCAACCCACCAGAATTCAAACCCCAGCTTTGACACTGGTGTTTTGATGACGGTAAAGCACACGTCCGTTGGGAACCCCAAGAGAAAGGTATGAAGCAGTGCAGCTGCGAGTTTTCCCTCAGTATGAATCCAAGGTTATCGAACCAGTAGGAGCAAGAAATCACTTCTGAAGGTTTCCAACGGTGCCAGAAAACAGGCATGTTGAAGTGGAACCTGCACACAACACAATCAAACTATTTTGTCCCAACGAAACAGTGAGGTTGTCAATCTCACCGGCTTGCTGAAAACAAAGGATTAAACGTATGGTGTGGAAAACAGTATTAAATTGCAGAGAATGAAAAGGAACAATGTTTGCAGTTGGTTGTATTTATCAGTGTAAAAGAATGGACCGGGTCCACAGTTCACTAGTGGTGTCTCTCCGTAAAATATAACTAACATGCTGGGTGAACAAATTACATCTGGGCAATTGATGAATAGAGAGCGCATAACAATGCATATATATGACATGATGATTACTATGATATTTGTGCGGGCATTACGACAAGATTCATAGACCGTTATCCAACAGCACCTATGACTAATAATCCACCTCCAGGTTGTCATACCGAGTTCCCCGTTGGTATTAACTTGCAAGCAACGGATAATTGCATTAAGTATTGTGCGTAATATAAACAAATGCATTAGACTTAACAGACGTGCCCCTAATCTAAGCATCGGTTATTTTATCCCTAGTGGCAACAGCACATACACAATCTTTGAAGTTGTTGTCACTCTCCCAGATAACCGGAGGCATGAACCCACTATCTAGCATAAATACTAACTCTTGGAGTTACAAACATCTACTTGGCCAAAGCATATACGAGTAACGGAAAGCATGCAAGATCATAAATAACATATAAGATAGATTGATAATCAACTTTACATAGAATCAGTATTTATCGGATCCCGGCAAACACAACATGTAGCATTACAATAAGATGATCTTGATCATGATAGGCAGCTCACAAGATATAAACATGATAGCACAAAGTGGAGAGACTACCAACTAGCTACTGCCATGGACCCGTAGTCCAAAGATGAACTACTCACGCATCACTCCGGAGGCGGGCATGATGATGTAGAGCCCTCCGGTGATGATTCCCCTCTCCGGCAGGGTGCCGGGAAGAGCTTGAGAACCCTCCCGAGCTAGGGTTGACGACGGCGGCGTCTCTGAAACTTTTCGTTGATGGAGGCTCGGGTATCTAGGGTTTTCCCGAGGAAGTGAATATATAGCCGAAAGGGCGACGTCGGTGGGCACCCGAGGAGCCCACGCCAGGTCACGGCGTGGCCAGAAGGGGGGCCGCGCCGCCCTATGGCGTGACCGCCTCGGTGTCCGTCTTCGTCTCTCCTTCGGCCTCCGTGTGCGTGACAGAAAAATAAGATGCTGGGCTTTTGTTTCGTCCAATTCCGAGAATATTTGCAGAACAACTTTTCTGAAATACAAAAACAGCAGAAAACAGGAACTGGCACTGTGGCATCTTGTTAATAGGTTAGTCCCAGAAAATGCATAAAAATACTATTAAGTGTATATAAAACATGTAATAAGTGGTATAATATCAACATGTAACATCAGAAATTATAGATACGTTTGAGACGTATCATGTTTTTCATTTAGGCGTAATATTCTTCAGTGGGAGGCGATGTTCCCATCGACGGCGAGGCGCCTGTGGTGACTTCGTCAATCTCAAGACTCGACCCGCCGGCTCAGTACTTCGGAGGTGCTCATAGGGGTAGGGTGTGCATGCGTGCGCTCATAGGGGTGAGTGCGTGCACGTGTTTGTGAGCATCTGTGTCTGTACTGTGTTTCGCAAAAAAAAAAAGGAGACCCGGAGAATATTGGAATACAAAGCTGCTACATCGGATAAGGAATGCTTTTTCAAAAGATAGAAACTAAACAATTTAATAATTAATCAAATTAATGCACTAACAACAAATCATACAACATCCTATAAATTGAGTAATCAATAAATAGCAAAACAGATAGTTTTTGTCTTACTTTCTCAACTATCATACCAACAGATCTGATGTGTTCAAAGTTTAAGATCCACCCATTTCCAATGAACTCCCCTGCCTAAAAGTAAGAGAAACCCAATAAATGAATGAAAAAATAAGGATTATATATGTGTCCATGAGTTGATGGACACACTTGCTAAACTTTAAAAAGTAAGCCGTTATATATAATCAAATCAATTGAGTGATGACATTATTCAGCATAAAGAAATGGAGAGTTAACTACATTGTACAAACACATTAAAAAAATACGAAGTATTAACGATCTACAAGTAGAAACACATGACAATCTTGTTCCTTTAACTTCTCGAGGTACCATTATGGCATACTAGTTGAATTTTAGCGCGCCGGTACGGCGCGCCCTTGGTGGATTTTGGAGGCATTTGAATGTTTGAAATATTCATTTTTGAAATTTGGTCATATTTCGTTTTTTTTGCGTGATTGTTTTGATATTTTTTCAAAAAATTTCTGGTGGATAGAGTTGAATTTACCGATTTTGCGTCATTTAGCAGTTTTGCAAAATTGTTTAAATACCAGAAAACAGTATGTATAAATTGCTTTCAATTATGTAGAGCATGTTCTATTTTAGAATGTGGTTTCTAATTCGAATATACTGGTATGGAATATTTTTTTTGGAACAGCTATTTCATAATATTTACATTTGTGTTATTTTTATGTTGACATAATTCTTAACCCCATGGTACAAATGGGTAATTGTATTTTGCATTATTTTTTTGTGATCGTTTTGATGAATTGTTTCGATTTTTTTTGTGGTGGAAGTAGTTGAAGTTACTGATTTTGCAGCATTTAGCAGTTTTGCTAACAAAAAAAAACTGTAAAGCAATATGTATAAAGTATTTCAAATTATCTAAAGTATGTTTTATTTTAGAATCTAGGTTATGATTAAGATATATTGGTTTGGAAAATAATTTTTAAAAAGTTTTTTTCTCAGTTATTTCGTAATATTTACATTTGGGGTATTTTATGTTGACATAATTCTTAAGCGCATGGTATAAATGGTTAATTGTATTTTGCATTTTTTTTGTGATCGTTTTGATGAATTGTTTCGATTTTTTTGTGGTGGATATAGTTGAAGTTACTGATTTTGGAGCAGTTAGTAGTTCTGCAGAAAAAAATTAAATACCGTAAAACAATATGTATAAAGTGTTTTAAATTATCTAAAGCATGTTCTATTTTAGAATCTGGTTTAAGATGATTTAGAAAAAATTCGTTTGAGAAGTTTTTTAGATTTGGATTCTTTTTATGTTAGTAAAATTGTTAGATTGCAAAGGCATTTGAAATTTTGTTTCTAAATTTTGTTTGAACGCACTAAAACAATATATGTAAAGTGTTTTAATTTGTGGGAAGCATGTTATTTTTTTTGCAATAGATCATTTGTTCGGAAAATAAGTTGAAAACAACTATTTTGCAATATTGACATTTGTGGTATCTTTATTTGGTTTTTTTGAAGCCCATGATTTGAATGGGTAAGTGTATTTCTTAAATTATCAAAAGCATGTTCTATTTTAGAATCTGGTTTTTGATAATTTACAAAAAAAAATCGTTTTGATAAAAAATTTAGAGTTGGATTCTTTTTATGTTAGTAAAATTGTTAGATTGCAAAGGCATTTGAAATTTTGTTTCTAAATTTTGTTTGAATGCAGTAAAACAATATATGTAAAGTGTTTTAATTTGTGTGTAGCATGTTATATATTTTTTTTGCAATAGATCATTTGTCTTCGAAATAAGTTGGAAACAACTATTTTGCAATATTGACATTTGTGGTATCTTTATTTGGATTTTTTGAAGCCCATGATTTGAATGGGTAAGTGTGTTTAAATGGATTACCAAACTTTATTTAAATGAGATGTCTTGTACCAATTTATTTTATTGGATGTACCATGTTCAATGATATAAATGATATTATTTTCCTGTAGTTTATTTGAGTTATAAAGAAAACATTGAAACCTATATTTTTTAAATGACGCGAAGGTGCGAAATGAAGCTTTATGTATGATTTGAACTTTGCAAGATTTGAAATAATTTGAAAAAGGTCACAAAGTATTTGGAATGACTACCTTGATTTTTGCAAATATTTGGGAATTGGTTTGAACTGTTTTAGAGGTATGTTTGAAAAGTTTTAAAAGTGTTGGGAAATAAAAAAACAGAAAAAAAAGAAAAAAATTAGAGGGCCGAGCCAGGCGCCCAATAAGCAGGCCCAACAGACGGTCCAGTGCCCAGCCCAAGCCCGTGGTGACGTCACGATGACGTCACCGGTGGGCGGAGCCGCCGCGGCGGCGGCGCGGACGCCGGCGTGGAATCACAGCGATCTGGGACGCGTGCGTAGGTGCGTTGGATGCGCGCGACGGCGGGCTACACGGGAGTGGCGGAGCCGCTGCTTATAGGTCGCCGGCGACGCGCGGGCGCGGCGGAGGGCAGCGCACATGCCGGCGTTGATTCTGGTGTGCTGACGGCGTTCCGGCAAGCGGCGCTGGGCGAGAAGGGAGCGGCGGCGACGGCGCACCTCGCAGTGTGCTTAGATTTGAGTGGGGAGGGGCGTAGAGGCGGCAGTGCGTGTCGGCGGCGGCGCCGGGGTCGCGCGGGGAGAGAAGGGGGAGGGGGTATTCTGCCGACGTTTTGCAGGAAAGCCCGTGGGTTTTGCTGAAAGTACAAACAGGTCCCTTGCAACGGTAAAATCTGGATTGCGGGGTAGCGCATCGATTAGTGAGGGTTGTTTTTGCAAAAAGGCCACGCGGACTCTCCTGGCCGTCGGATGGAGGATGGATGGTGTGGTAAGCACGCGTTACTATTCTTTGAACAGTAGTTTTTACGTGGAGGGCTGAGGGAAGCGAAACTTGCATCCCGTTTATATAGTTAGGTATATAGTTCAAGGATCACACTTAGAAGGCTAAGCATTATTTCTTTAATTTGTCCTACATATCGAGGATCACACTTCTATTATGACTACACAAAAACAAATTATAGTAGGATAGCTCAAAAGACGAAAGTTAAACCTTGCAGGATCATCATTGAGCACAGGGAATGTGGGCGGCCAGACCATCATGAAAGGATAAATACCATGCAAATATTGTTGATTATTTCCAGCCATCTCATACACTCTATGCATTACCCTACACTTAATATCCAAGTATAGTAGATATTGACAAATCTGCAAGCACGCAGACTCAGCATTCTCCCCCACCTGGATTATCTTTACAATAGCTGTATTATCAATGCAGACCGTGCAATCTAACACCCTCAAATTATCACACATCTGGCGCAAACAAATAGCATCCTCCAGCAACCAGTTACTCCCATTGTGGAGCCAGACGCCAAGTTGGAACTCCTTGACATTAATGAGGTACAGTCTGGAATCATTATCGGTACCTGAGAACATTGTGTTACTTCCGTCGAACTTCACCCCTTAAGGAAGCTGAAATTTTGAGCAACTTGACACCTTCAAATCAAAGACAAGAATGTTGCTCATGCCGGCCGCCATGTATATTTTATTGTCCACGAGCAGAGGTCTTACACCCCTTGTCCGACAAAGGTGATGTGCCATGTTTGAGTTAAGCATGCACCAGACACCATCCTTCAACATATATATTTGTGCCACGGAATTCTTCCTTCCCTGAAAAGTCAAGTAGGACTCAAACAAGGACAAGTAAGACAAGTCTCGGCCAACATGTCTCAAGAGGGTGTAGTCAGTATGGAAAACATCGGTGTCCATGGGTGGGTCGTGAGGGGGCCAAGGAACGATGGTTACAACTCCCTTAGGGTCCAGCGGTCGGAGGATCTCCCCATAGTGAACTGGTCGTGATGATGCACCAGCCCCAAATGTGGAGGTGCCATATTTGCAGCCCCTGATGAGGATGCTGCCGTTCTGGCAGTCCTCAATCCATACATTGTGATAGGCGTCCAAGCTGTAGCTGGCCACGCGGCTGGCGACGGTGGCGAGCTCGGCAGGCTGAGGCAGCATCGGGATGAAGCGCGGGTGGGTCGACCTGTCGTCAAAGGACACTAGCCTGACATCGAGATAAAAGCCAAGAAGACGTGGCGGGTGGAGCTCGCGGAACCGACGGAGGAAGGCGGGGTCAGAGGCGTGGCGGAGCCAGCGCTTGCATACGAAGGCGGCCTGGACTAGGGTGGGGAAGCCAAGGCAGATAAGGATCTCGATGAGGAGGTTGTCGTCGTCGAGCACGTTGGATACAGGGTCCACCGGATGCCGCAGCCTCTTGGCGCCTACACATCGCGATCCAGTAATGAGAACCAGATCTGCCCTGAAACAGATAGGAAACAACATTCAGTGGACTGATCAATGTTGTTGCGGCCCATAAAATTACATCCATACAAGCACATATACGAGAATAAATCCATCTAGCAGAACATACAGAAACAAACAAAGGGCATTTGACACTACCCTTGGTAAATCTGGGGAGTAGACAGGGGTAACAATGGAATGGGCAGTAACTAGATGAATCCACATAAGGCTATGTATATTGCACTACAGCTACATGGGACCGATATTCCAAATTATATTTGCCCTCTGTCAAATCCTTCTAGTCTGCACTTTGCAAGTATTCAGTTATTTTCTTGAAAGGAAAAAAAAAATGACATCTGCCTTCAGCTTTTCTGGTCCTGGTTGCTGCTGCATACTAACAGCATTTTGCAGTTCTATGCAAAACAGTCAATTAACAGGCTATGCCAATGTTCTGAGTGGTTTAGGCCTAAGCGATTCATATTGTACTACCCTGTAAGCGACTTTTCCGTTGCTGCAACTTAACTGATTCCGTTGCTTGCGACTCTAAAACAGGTGGCGGATGGCTACAAGATCTAATAATCCAATAGCGACGTTAATACTATTTGGCATTTTCATCTGAATTATTGCAGGCAAGGGGAATAGGTTGTTACCCATGTTGGGGACTCTCAGCTGCAGCAGAACGATCCATCATCATCGATCGATCTATCTCCTCTCTGCATTGTCTCAGCAATGGAGTAGATGTTAGGGAACATATCAGGCTACGGTTTCCCGCGCGAAAAATAGAAGAAAAGAGATCAAGAAGCAGAGGAAGGTGTAGGGGTGAACTGACCTTGGATCTCCGGTCGCCTTTGGCGCCGCTCCATACTCTCGCACGGCTGTGGGAGAGTGGATGAGCGAGGGTGAGGTGCAGCAGGACCTCGAATCACCCTGCCGGCGGCGCCGCCCCTTGATTGGAGTTGAAGAAGTAGTACATAGCTCCGGTGTGGTGCAGCCTTTAGATTTTTTTTTTTTGAGTACAACTTCCTGCTCAAGATCTAGCGGTTGCGATAGTTGCAGGAAAGTTCAAACCCTCTGGTGGGTTGGAGAGCCAAACATGACGCCCTGGAGCCAGCGACGTCGCCGATCGTGCCAAGGAATGAGCTTCCTTGTTCGAGTCTCGTCCTTCATGGCGGAAGTAGAAACCACCTCTTGACGCTGCGTCGGTATTTATCTCCCGAAGGATACTGCTTAGTAACCCCAGGTTCTCTTGCTGCAAACCCTGGATCACCTCCATGCAGTCCGAGGCAATCGTCGCCGTTCTCTCCTGAAGATCGGCTGCCAATGCGAGAGCTTCTCGGCAGGCAATGGCCTCGAGGCAGCCCGGATGCGTTAGCCCCTCGATCACCACTGCCGACGCTCCCAAATGCACTCCGTCTGTCGAGCGACAGACAGCAGCTGCTGCACCACGGTTCGCCGATTTGGCGACCGCTCCATCCACATTGATCTTGCACTGCCCTGCTGGCGGCGGAATCCACGCCTGCGTGATCGCGCCCTGGCGGCCACTCCGCTGTGCTTCTTTCTTCTCTGTTGGCACACAATCTAGGTCACGGAGGAAACTTTCCACAAACTGAGAAGTAGCCATCGGACTCTGAAAAATGTCCTCGTGGATCGCCTTCCTCCTCGCATGCCAGATCGACCAGAGGGTGACAACCATTCTGATCAAATGCTCCTCCTCCATTGTCGCAAACATGGAGAAGAGCCACTGTCTCGCTGTCGGCTCTGTAGATAAGCTCACCTGCTCCGAAATGACCGGGTCCGTCAGCGCCCAAACACAACGAGACATTGTACACTCCAAAAGCGAGTGTCTCCACGAGTCCTCCTGGCCACATAATGAGCAGGCACTCGTCGTTGCCATCTTCCTATGATGGCGGATATCACCTGTGGGAAGGGAGTGTTGCGCCAACCTCCACAAGAACACCCGGATCTTCGAAGGGACTCTACACTTCCACAGTTTCGACCAGCTCTTGCCCTCATCTCCATTGCTTGATGAGGCAGCATGTCCATCAAGCCAGTTCTCCCGAGTTTTCTTCGTTGTAACCAAAAGCTTATACGCTGATCTAACCGAGAAGACGCCCTTCTTCTCGTAATGCCATGCCCAAAAATCCCCCTGATTCCTCGTACTCAACGGGATGTTTCTTATCACTTCCACATCCATGGGAAAGAACCATTCCTTCAATTTATTTACATCCCACGCTGCCGATGTTGCATCGATAAAGTCACTAACACTGCAGGGAGGTTCATTTTTCCGAGCTGCAATTGGACGCAGCCGTTCATCTCGCGGCAACCACCCCTGATTCCATGCATGTGTGGTTTTGCCATCACCGATCCGACGTACCAGACCCAGCTTAAGTGCCTCACATCCCTCCAGGATCGATCTCCACACCAGTGACGGGTGAGAGCCGAGTTCGGCTGAGAGGATATCGGAGTCAGGGAAGTAGACAGCTTTCAGAACCCTCGCGCTTAAAGACGTCGGCTCCTGGAGTAGACGCCAGGCCTGCCGCGCCAACAGCGCGATGTTGAATAGCTCGATGTCACGAAAACCAAGTCCGCCAGCATATTTTGGTTGAATAATGGTGTCCCAGGAAACCCAGTATGCTCGACGTTTCCCATCCTTGCTCCCCCACCAGAAATTTCTGATCATGGAGGTAATATGCTCGCACAGCCCCCTTGGTAACTTGAAACATGACATGGAGAAAGTTGGTACAGCCTGTGCCACTGATTTGATCAAAATTTCCTTGCCCCCTACAGAGAGCAATTGTTCCAGCCACCCCAAAACTTTCTTCCACACTTTGTCTTTTAGATATTTAAAAGCTCCACTCTTGGACCGACCCACATCCGACGGCATTCCAAGATACTTCTCATTGAGTGTCTCCCTTTGGACCTCCAGCTCAACTTTAACCTCCTCTCGTAGCACTCCCGGGCATCCTTTGCTGAAGAAGGTAGAGGACTTGTCGACATTAATCCTCTGTCCCGAAGCGTTACAATACCTCGTCAACACATTCTTGACCTCCATTGCTCCCTCTCTACTCGCCTTGAAGAACAGCAGGCTATGATCTGCAAAGAGTAGGTGGTTCACCGCCGGAGCGGTGGGCGCCACCCTGAGTCCATTAAGCGCTGATGACTGCTCATGAGATTTTAAGAGGCACGAAAGGCCCTCTGCTGCCAACAAAAACAAATAGGGAGAGATTGGGTCTCCTTGGCGGATACCCCTAGTAGGCTTAAACTCCTCCTGCGGTACTCCATTGAACAACACCGAGAAGGATAATGTGGTCACCATCCTCATAATCAGTGCCACCCATGAATCGCTAAACCCCAACTTCAGCATAATTGCCTTGAGGTAGCTCCACTCAACACGATCATATGCCTTCCGCATATCAAGTTTCAAAGCACAAAACCGATTCTTCTTTGCTTTATTGCGCTTCATAAAGTGAAGACATTCATATGCCGTGATGATATTGTCTGTAATCAATCTGCCCGGCACAAAAGCCGACTGCTCCTCCGAGATGATATCTGGGAGTATATTCTTCAGTCTGTTGGCTGCAACCTTCGACGCAATCTTATAAACAACGTTGCACAGACTGATGGGACGGAACTGGCCCAACTCCTTCGGGCTTGCCACCTTCGGTATCAATACTATAAAGGTTTTGTTGATGCTGTCCGGGTTGTCTTGACCTCGCAAGACTCGTAGAACAGCGTCAGTCACTTCCCCCCCACACACTTCCCAATTCCTCTGAAAGAAATGAGCTGGAAAGCCATCCGGCCCTGGAGCTTTGGTAGGGTACATTTCAAAAAGAGCTGTCTTAACCTCCTTTTCTTCAAAAGGACGATCCAGCATGCGGTTCATCTCCACATCAACTCTCCTTGGGACACACCTCAGCACATCCTCCATACCTACAACATCCTCTGACGTGTACAGGTGCTGATAGAACTCATTTGCCATTTTTCCCATCTCCTCCTCACTTGTTGTGACAGAGCCATCCGCCTTCACAAGTTCAGATACTCGATTTTTCTTTTTCCGCTGGCTAGCTCGCAAGTGAAAAAACCGAGTATTTTTGTCTCCCTCAGCTAGCCATTGGATCCTAGATCGCTGCTTCCACATAACCTCCTCCCTATGGAGTATTTCAGTCAGGTGTTCCACTGTCTTCAACTCGACATGTGTTGGCCCCAGTCTCTCTGGTCTGTTTCTGAGCTCGCTTAACTCCTTTTGCAACACTCGGATTTGGAGCCGCACACTGCCAAAGGTCTCGCTTCCCCAACCAGCCAGGCTTTTTGATAAGTTGGATAGCTTCTCCCTGAGCTCCATCATCGTCCTACTCTTCTCACTCCCATTCCATACCTGCTCCAGCATGGACGCAAAATCAGCATGAGACTCCCACATTACCTCATACCTGAACACACGGTCTCCACTCCGGCGAGTCTGTCCACGAGGAGCACATCGCAGCAGAATCGGAAGATGGTCTGACGTTGCAAAAGCTGGCAAATGGTGCACTTTTGCCTCAGGGAACCGGGAGCACCACGACGCCAATGCAAGGGCCCGATCAAGTCTTGTTCGGCAATAGGTACCACCCGTAACTTTCTTCTCATACGTCCATGCAACCCCTTTGAAGCCTAGGTCACACAAACCACAAACATCCACCGCATCTCGGAATCCAGCAATCTGGCTCCAGCTCCGCTCATTTACACCTTCATGCTCTTCGCGTCGGAGAACCTCGTTGAAGTCACCAATACAAAGCCACGGAAGGTCATTTGATGAGCGTATATACTTGAGCATCTCCCACGTCTTATGGCGCTCGCTAACTTGGGCCTCGCCGTAAACGGCCGTTAGACGCCAAGGATCACTCGCCCCTCTGTCACAATCACATCGAGATGGTACTGTGAGTAGGGTAAAACCTCAACCTTTGTTGAATCATTCCAAAACATTCCAATGCCGCCGCTGCGGCCAGAACTGCTCACTGCAAAGCTCCTGTCAAAACCCAACGTCTTAGCTAAACCTGCAACCCGTTTCTTGTGGAGTTGGGTCTCTAGCACACAGAGCACGGTCGGGGCATGTCTCTCCGCCAGCAAGCGGAGATCACGAACTGTCGCCGGGCCGCCCATCCCCCGGCCGTTTACACTGAGGACACTCATTGGTTTAGGCGGCCCTCCGCCGAGGCCGCCGGTTCAATGTCGCTTTTGTGCCTCTGTAGCGTGGGACGCCACCCACCGACTTCCTTCCTCTTCGAGTTCAGACTGCGCATCAGTACCTTGAGGTAGGTTCCTACTCGACCTTCCCCCTCGAGTCGTCCTTTTCGCCTTCATCCATGATCGCCCCCATAATCAGGTCGCCTCGCCTAATCCCAGGTGAGAGAAAACGCCAAGGCCAGGCAGCCGAGCGAGCCGGCCCCTTGATCAGCCCGAGCGGCGGCCTCGCACAGAGACGAGAGCCGGACCCGATCGAGGTGTTATGCATCCCCTCCGCCGGGAATCTGAGATCGCCGGAGATGGTACCGGAAACCCTAATCGCCCATACGGCGGCTTAGGTCAAAACACGCTTAGTCATACAAGCGAAGAGAATGAAAGCCCAGCTGGCTCCCGAAACAATTATGGCCCAGCTGGTCTCCATTCGACTTCCAATAAAACCCAACAGCTGCTTTTGGGCCTTACTTCTTTCACTTCCCACCCCTCGTATCGGGCCTTCTTATCACTTTTTGGCTACCAGGAGCCAGCATTCCTGCATTGTCCCATAGGGCTCTAGGTTTGAGGGCTCTTACAGGGTAGAACCTAGTCCCTTTTCAAAGAATAGATCGAATTGTGTCCCTTGTCATTTTGAGCGTGATCTGGACCAAACGCTTCCAGAAGAGGTGGTGTAGCCCGAGCGAGCAATAGGTTCTCTCCTTAGTACTAGTAGGAATCGCTTCTTCTACCCTTCTCTTATTCGCAAAACCTCCAGCTCTTTTTGAGAGTCAGGGGCAAGCCCGGCCTAGCGCTTTAAAAGGGCTGTCTGCATTACTGGATTCACTATATAAAATTGTATTAAAAACAAGGGGCCACGCAAACTATTCTGAGGTGTCATAGATTGGAGCAAAAAAAATGAGCAATGCATCACAAGGCGGAAAAGCCTATTTTGAAAATCCAATCCATCCGAGATTCTCTGGCCGCCCGAACACTACACAGTCAATCGCTAAGCAAAACACGAAGAAGAGTAGACTCGACTATAAAGGAGGACGAATCGAGACCGCTTTCTGGTCTGCTTGGTAGAAAAAGTACTCAAGTTGTCGATTCTACCATTGAATCGGTAGCATTAAGAAAGAGCAGCAGCGGCTTTGTCAATCGAATAGAAAGAGCTGCTCGTCAAGCAAGGGATGGTCTATCGAAGGGATTGCTTCGGGCAGGCTCTCGAGGATCTGTAGGGGCCTTTAGTCTTTTGATTAGAGTAGAGGTCGCGAGAGAGCAGAGCGTACCGCCCTGCCATAATCGCGAGGATCTTAATAGTCGGTCGCGACTGTTGTCATAGTCAACGACGGTTGAAACTTCCAGGAAAAAACTTCGAATTGGGAGCGCGATCCTCCCGGTGAACTGACCGTACCCCAAACCGAATCCGGTGGGATTGGAAGTACAGAACTATTTAGTCGAATTAGAAATCTCTTCAATAGTGATTTCGCTTGCTTTTGGGAATGACTATTCCCTTGTTGATCCAGGCTTGGTCCAGGAAAAGCTTTCGAGAAAACCCGCCCGTTTGAAAGCAGTGATAGGCCGTACGTACCACTGCGGGCGGGCGCCCAGTTGGTCGTCATGAGCCACGAGTTCCAAAAATACTATTCTCCTCCCCTTCCCCTCCCATCTGAGGGGTCTCCGGACCTGTCCGCATGTCCTTCGGTGAGGATGGCCGCGAAGATCTCTTGCTCCGTCCGCACGGAGGGCTTTAGAAGTAGGACAGCGGCCTTAGGTGTTGTTGCGGCGAACGACCGGAAGGTTGAGCTGAGAATTGTGTTGTTGTGAATAAGCCAAGCGGTGCGGGTTTTGCTTCGGCCTCAGTTTGGTTGGGCTCAAATGGGTACTACAGAAAACAGTGTGGATTGGGGAGGGCTGGCCAACATAGGGGAGTGGTGTGCTGCGGTTTGGACTCAAACACCAAAACCACAAACGGGGTGTAACCCACGAATTTGACCAGCATGAGCCGCTCGGGGCGAAGCGAATCCCCTTCCTCCGTATTTTCTCATGGTCGCCACAGCGCGACCCACGCATATTCTGGACGACGATGTCTTCTTGGTAGCGCCCCAAATGAATCTGTCATCGCCTCGTGTTCGCTGTTCGCCCCGATTGAAACTCCGGTGTCGGCTCGGTCCGCCTGCTCCAGTTGTGTTCGCCGGCCTCCGCGCGCTCGTGATCCATTTAGACACGTCTAGACGCGGTAGGGACAACAGAACGCAATGGAGGCTCTCATGTACTACGCTAGGGTGCTTGAGAAGGTTGCTAAAGAGGTTTTTGGCGCTAGGACAAGATGGGCGACATAGACTTCAAGACTTACTGAAGGGTGAAAAAAGATGACAAAAAAGAGGTCTTAGAGCATCTCCACCGGAGGCCTCCAAACGACCCCCCAAAGGCCCTTTGGGGGGCCGGACACCAAAAACCGCCACCAGCGGCACCCCCCAAAGCCTCGCCCCGAGCGATTTTGTGTCCGGCACCCCCAATCGGACCTCCAAGTTTGGAGGCCCTCCTGGGGGTGCCGGACATTGCCGCGGCCATGGCCCTGACAGAGATGGCCCGCCCGTCATACGCTCAACCCTGCCCAGGCGTCATTTATCGCGCCGTGCAGGAGGCCGGTCTGGCCGCAATAATGGCGCAGTCGTCGACGGTTTCCAACGCGACGCGACTGGACGTCGGTGCGCATGTATGCACGCAAACCATTTACGCCGGCCAGGCGACGCGATGGCTCCCCAGGCGGCCAGGCCACGCCGCCGGCGTTGCCGATTCCCCACGCGTCGCATTAATGCCGGCCGCACCGCCCCTGGCCATGTTAAAAGCCGGCGCCCGTGGCCGTGCTTATCCACTCTACCCTCCTCTCCACCTTCTCGTTCTCCTCTCCACCTCCGGCGAGCCGTCATGGCATTCAGCGGCCGCACCATCCTAAGCGAGGACGCCTGGGAGCTGCACCGCTACAGGCTCCTCGCGCCTCACGACTGACGGCTGCCCAAAGGCTGGTCCATCTCGGCCGGTGGCCTCCCCGTGCCACCGCTCCCCGAGATGGATGAGCAAATGGGGAGGTTCATCACTCGCCGGTGCAGCTGGATGATGCCGGTGGAGCGGCGCCTCCATGATAACGACGACGGCCAGGCCAACTGGGGCCGCTGGCTGGACCGCTTCGAGCGCGAGCGGGCGGCGGTCATCGCCACGAACGACGGTACAACACCGCCGGCCGCAAAGCCTGGTGGGGAGCAACCGGCCACACGGTTGCCTCCGCCATCGATGCGGCGCGCCGCCACGCTGCCACGGGCAGCGCCATTCCCTTCCGCCTCCTCCCAACTCCACCAGAACGACGACGCCAGGTTGCGCGCTGCTCGCCGCCACGCGGTAGTGGCGGCATCACCATCGGCGAACGTCGCCGTCGTTCGCCGCCACGCCCGCGCGGGTGCCTCTTCCTCCGTCAACCCAGGGCAGAGGCAATGCCGGTGGAGACCACCCCCTACGGCTACGACGTGCCGCTCGAGATGCGGAACGAGCACGACGGCGACAGCCTGGGCTTCCTTGCGGCGTTCTCCGAGTCCGCGGTGGACATCGAGCAGGACTCGCCGGGCCTCTTGGCGACCCTGGCGATGACGGCCTCCTCCTCCTCCGGTGGCCCCTCCACCAGCCGTGCGACGGGCAACGACGGCGCGTCCTCCAGCCGCCCGCCGCGTGATTACCCCCAAGAGCAAGGGATCACCGTAGCACCTCTCAATGTGGAAGTAAGGTATCGATCCGCAGGAGCAAGAAGGAAAAGTTATCTATTCCCTACAACTAAAGTGTCACAAGTTTTAGTTGATTATGCACTAAACAAGTTTGGAGAACAAGGTGGTTGATGGATGGAAGTAACCAAGCAAGAATGTAAAAGTGTCCCAATCCTCTTCAATGCAAGAGGACAAGACAAATGGTAGCAAGCAAAATCTCTCAAAGAGAGAGAAAGCCCAATCCTCTATGCAGCAAGAGGACAAGCTCAAGTGTGAGTTTCTTATAGGAACAATGGACATGGGTTCATGGGTTCACTTAATCCTCTCTCCCTCATCTACTGTGATTATCATGTTATAGATAAAGTACACAAATTGTCATGTTTTAATGGTAGCTTTTATAACGGCTATATGTCCTAAAACACATAGTTGAAAGAAGTACTCATTTGTGTTGCTAGGTCACCCTCGTAAGGCTAGCGTGGTTGCTCTCACCCCCACATCATACTCTTTCTTTTTACCCCCAGATAAAGGATGTTGGGCGGTACTGTGTCACTCAATACCTATGCCATGTCACATCGGCCATCCCGTACCCACATACATCATACTTCTTTAAGAACAATATTCAACCAAAGTATGACAAGTCATAAAAGATCCAACACAACGGTAAATGCATAACAAATCATCTCATACCACAAAGGTATTACATAGATGACCGTAATCATGTTTAGCAGCTCATACGGTACTAATTAGTGAAGCTCAAGAGAGAGGAGAGATACATAAGTTACCACCACAAACCCAAGTCCAGGGGGTGGACTACTCCCCCTTCATCATGGTGATGATGGTGGAGAAGTTCTTGCTGTAGATATTGATGATGAACACGCCGGAGGGGGTGGAGCCCTCCGGAGGTGACTCCGGCGGCGTTTCCCCCCTCCGATCTTCTCCGGCGGCAGCCTTCTGACTCTCTGTTTCATCGTTCTGTGTTTCTCCGCCGCCTCTTTCCAGAGAACGTCGGGGACCTTTTTTATAGGCGTTTTTAGGTCAAGACGGAGTCGGTGGAGGAAAGATCGATGGCAACGGAGCCACGAGGGCCAAAAGAGTGGGCCCCACGTGGCCAGGTACTGTGGCCGCGTGGGCCACCCCCTTTTGGGCCTCAGGCCTCCGTTTGCTTTCTTCCTTCGCCCACAGGTCTTCTTCCTTCCAAAAAATAACGCCCCTAAATTTGCAGGTGATTTGGACGACGTTTGGGTCCCTGAAACATTAAAATACAAAACTAGGGTTTTCTGCCTGTGCAGGGTTAATTCCATCAAAATAGGAAATCATTAAGATATTTCCAAAATCATGATAAAACATTGATATAACCCTTATATGATGCAAATATGATTGGAATATAAGTAAAATAATGCAAAGTTCATGTATGCATTTTACATGCATCAACATCCCCAAGCTTAACCCACTCGTCCTCGAGTATGAAGGTGATAAAACTAACATGGACTTTGCAATTTAATACTAACAATGGATATCAAAGATGATTGCTACTGCTACATAGAGTCAAATGATTCATTCTTCAAAGGAGTAGCAATATGCAAAAGTTTATGAAGTGATATCAAGTATTCAATGAAGGATGTTCATGATAGTTCACAAAGTGTAACATAACAGATAGTAATATGGACATTCTTACTTTTGCATACATGTGGTCCATAGAGTGATGATGAAAATCTGAATATGTTTGGTGGACACTTTGGAAAGATGAATAAGTGAGTAGAGGTAAAGCATGCATAAGTTTCATCTAACCTCCAAACTCTCCTACTTAAGTTAATGATTGCAATGTGGTAATACTTGGTGTCAAGCTCTCATTCCCCTATCATAGCATCTTGAATGATTATAGTTTAATGTGAGAGCAAATATGAGTAGTGTGCTTGACAAAGTAAAGGTTGGATGTCTCATGCCCCGAATACAAGTACCTACACCATGATTACTCAACTTGGAAAAGCAAGTTCAAGTTATCTATCATTGTAAGTAATAATAGTATCATCAAGAGCGTCAACTGGGGTACCTCTTGTCCCAGGATATGGAACAAGCCCATATCAAAATGACAAGACAAACAAACAAGATGAAAACCTCAACACCCTTTTTATTTACCATTGGAATAGCTTTTTATTGTAAGGTGTGTCATAGATAATTCACCATAGCATGTAAGTAAATTTCCACCATGAAATGCATGGCTTAGATTAGCGGCCCAGGCGTCTCTCTAACCATTTATACAAACTCATTCAAACTCATTTCCCCCTTATTTCACCATGATAGGCATCCATAAACAAAAGCACATGATATCAACTAAATGGAGCATGTTGAAAGCTTTGCATGTGACAGCACATATGGGCTAACTCCCAACCTCGACATTTATCAAGCCACTAGCATCATAATCTTAATCACAATGGGTCATGTTTTATTTATGCAATGATAGTAAAATGTGCATCAAGTTCGTGAGAGCTATATAACCAACTTTTCCCATGGCAATCAATAACATAATCATTTTCATTCAGAGGTATAGATAACACAAATATCATGATGAACATACTCGGAATAGCATATAGCTAGTAGGTAGATATGGTGGACTCACTGGAATAACTTTGGTTGAAGGTGTTGGAAACAAGTTTTGACTTGTTGGAATGTTTGGGCTAGCAAAAGGGAGAAAGTTGACCATCTAGATGCATGCATGAGTGTCCATAGAACTAACTAATCCATGTTAAACCAAGTAAAATAACAATCAGCACCAAAACATGAATAAGTGATAGCTCTTCAAAAAGGATTTGCAAACTATTACTCATAAACAAGCTCATGAATCATGCAACTATATGTATCATTAAAAATCAACTCAAACATCCCTTTTCCCAATCTTATAAAAGCATCCAACATATTTCAACCCATATTTCCAGTAGCTCTCCATATATAAATGATAGTGTGGTGGTCTCTCAAAAAATCAAACCAAAACAAAACAAAAGACGCTCCAAGTTTATGCGATAAAGTGTTTCGATCGAAAAACAGAAGTTGGACGTGTGCAAACCGAGAGTGTGTAGGTCCAGCGGGGTTGTCTTCACATCCCCAAGCTTATGGTCTTCACCATCCTTGGATAGCTCTTGGTGCATCTCCTCCAATCCCTGTGAAAAAACTTCAAAACACCGTTTCTCCCATTTCTTTTCTGTGGGGTGCATTAATAGTGATAAACAAATATGTTTCTTGCTGCATATAATCCTTGAACAAAAATTCATATGAGATGTCCAGAAAGTGTATAATGTTGTATGCCTACTCATAAACTCAATTGGATCAAAAAGATTCAACTTAAAAGCTCAAAGCATGCATCAAACAAAATGGGACAGAATCTGTCCAGAAAAACAGCAGCAGCAAAACGTATTTTTCTACCCTACCAAACTTTCTCGAAAAATTCCGAAAAATTCATGCATACAGAGGATGAAAAGTTGCAACTACAGTTCAAATATGAGCTCATTCGGAGTTACAGAATAAGAATTAAAAATCATACCGTGCACTGACTCGTGCAGGAATAAAATCTCCGAACTCAATAAGCAACTTTTCAAGACCAAAATGGGTAAAACTTGGCACTTTATTAAAACTCCAGAAACTAAACTAGACACAAAGTCTCTTGTTACAGCAAGAGGACACAAAGAAAAATCACACACAAAAATAACCGGGTTGCCTCCCGCAAAGCGCTTTCTTTATAGCCATATAGCTAGGCTTCTTACTTGTTGTTCATGAAGATGAAGCTCATGAAGGAGCTTGAATGTTGTTCCCCTCTTCTTGGGAAGTGTTCCATGCATTATACCAGGGTCCCATGTTGCTCTCAAGCCAATGAAGATAATAGTCAAGTTGAAACATGGTAGAGAGAAAAACAAAACACAAAGTAATAACAACGAAGTCTAACTTCCTTCTATGCATTGGCATTTTGTATATGAATGAATCACAATGAATATAAGTTTTCCAATGCATATTAACAATATTACTTGCAGCCCATAATTATTAGTAGCATAAAGAGGGTTCTCATAACCTCCTCTCTCATAATAGTTGCAAGTAATAGAAGTGTATTCAACCATATAACCAATAGATCTTCCAATTTAGATAATTTAGGCACATAAAGAGGATCATTAAATTTATTTTGGAATTCATTAGCATGCTTCCCTCTTTCAAAATAGTTATTAAGATCAATATCAAGTTTAATATCATGGTTGCAACAAAGATTTGGAACTAAAGATAATTGCAAACCACATAAGTATTTCTCAACATAAGCAAATTTCTCCTCTATGGTGTTATTAGGAGAATTCAGAACAAAGTAGGACTCTTATTAGTAAGAGTATTTCGCAAACAGCAAGTATATCATTTTTATCCTCACATAAAGTAACAAGTTCTAAACATGGAGGATTATCAATAAGCATAGGACCATCATCTAAAGCATTATCATATAACATATTTAAGCAACACTCCTCATTATTATCAATAAGTTTACTAGCAAAAGGTTTTTGAGTTTGAGTGTTACTATCATATGTTGATGGTGAAGTTGGGAGATCCAACTCTTCATTCTCCAGTTGTTCTTTTTCAGCATCTTCTTGAGATTGCATGGGCATCCCCAAGCTTAGGTTTTTGTCCTCTTCTTCCTGCAAAATATTAGTTCTTTCCATGGCAGCAAGAGTTAACTTTTTACGTTTAATAGCATCTGCTCGAGAAAAGAAATCATCAGCTTCTTGTAATATTTCAAGTTCCTCAAGTGTAAATGTTGCAAGTTCCTCAGGTGTATAATCAAACAGAAAACCCATAGCAAAAGTAATGAAGAACTTACACCCAGACAAGTTTAAAGGAACCTCCCCAAGCTTAGATGATTGCAAGATATAAAACAAGTTAAAGAGACTTCCCCAAGCTTAGTCTAGTGCACACAAGAATAGAAACTTAAGCGCTACGCTCCCCGGCAACGGCGCCAGAAAAGTACTTGATTACCCCCAAGAGCAAGGGATCACCGTAGCACCTCTCAATGTGGAAGTAAGGTATCGATCCGCAGGAGCAAGAAGGAAAAGTTATCTATTCCCTACAACTAAAGTGTCACAAGTTTTAGTTGATTATGCACTAAACAAGTTTGGAGAACAAGGTGGTTGATGGATGGAAGTAACCAAGCAAGAATGTAAAAGTGTCCCAATCCTCTTCAATGCAAGAGGACAAGACAAATGGTAGCAAGCAAAAGCTCTCAAAGAGAGAGAAAGCCCAATCCTCTATGCAGCAAGAGGACAAACTCAAGTGTGAGTTTCTTATCGGAACAATGGACATGGGTTCATGGGTTCACTTAATCCTCTCTCCCTCATCTACTGTGATTATCATGTTATAGATAAAGTACACAGAATTGTCATGTTTTAATGGTAGCTTTTATAACGGCTATATGTCCTAAAACACATAGTTGAAAGAAGTACTCATTTGTGTTGCTAGGTCACCCTCGTAAGGCTAGCGTGGTTGCTCTCACCCCCACATCATACTCTTTCTTTTTACCCCCAGATAAAGGATGTTGGGCGGTACTGTGTCACTCAATACCTATGCCGTGTCACATCGGCCATCCCGTACCCACATACATCATACTTCTTTAAGAACAATATTCAACCAAAGTATGACAAGTCATAAAAGATCCAAAACAACGGTAAATGCATAACAAATCTTCTCATACCACAATATTCACCACAAAGGTATTACATAGATGACCATAATCATGTTTAGCAGCTCATACGGTACTTATTAGTGAAACTCGAGAGAGGAGAGATACATAAGTTACCACCACAAACCCAAGTCCAGGGGGTGGACTACTCCCCCTTCATCATGGTGATGATGGTGGAGAAGTTCTTGCTGTAGATGTTGATGATGAACACGCCGGAGGGGGGTGGAGCCCTCCGGAGGTGACTCCGGCGGTGTTTCCCCCCTCCGATCTTCTCCGACGGCAGCCTTCTGACTCTCTGTTTCGTGGTTCTGTGTTTCTCCGCCGCCTCTTTCCAGAGAACGTCGGGGACCTTTTTTATAGGCGTTTTTAGGTCAAGACGGAGTCGGTGGAGGAAAGATCGACAGCAACGGAGCCACGAGGGCCAAAAGAGTGGGCCCCACGCGGCCAGGTACTGTGGCCGCGTGGGCCACCCCCTTTTGGGCCTCAGGCCTCCGTTTGCTTGCTTCCTTCGCCCACAGGTCTTCTTCCTTCCAAAAAATGACGCCCCTAAATTTGCAGGTGATTTGGACGCCGTTTGGGTCCCTGAAACATTAAAATACAAAACTAGGGTTTTCTGACTGTGCAGGGTTAATTCCATAAAAATAGGAAATCATTAAGATATTTCCAAAATCATGATAAAACATTGATATAACCCTTATATGATGCAAATATGATTGGAATATATGTAAAATAATGCAAAGTTCATGTATGCATTTTACATGCATCACCGCGCCACGACGGCGCGTCCTCCAGCCGTGCTGGCTCCTCCGCAGCGCCGGTGAAGATCGAGGACGACAGCGACGACTGGTGGGATGACCTGTAGGCTAGGGCGCTAGGCCGCCACAGTTCAAATTTCATTCAAAATCTTTGTAATATATAAGAAATTTGAATCTTTTAAGTTTTCTAAAATGAATTTGAACGTCGGCAAGGTGTTCGACCATTTGCGCGCGTTTGGGGGGTGGGCCTTTGGGGAGTGCCGCTGTGGGCGGCCTCCAAATGTTGCCCGGACACATGTCCGGCACCCCCCAAACGAGGCCCAATTGGGGGTGCCGGACACACATTTGGAGGCCCCCGGTGGAGATGCTCTTAGCAACAGCACAGGAAATGAAGAAGGGAGAGGTGAAGGCGGCAGTTGTAGCTTTTGGCCAGTTTTTAGTTTCATTTTCTCCGCTCCTTTACTCTATTAAGTTCTTTTATTTTTATTCACTTACGTGGGGGAAGGCTTCCCTCCTGCAATTCTCAAAACCTTGTAAGTTGTGTTGTGGTGGTTAACTCTGTAGACGCTGGTTTCGCAAATGAAATCGGGTGGCCACCTCTTTAATCTTAAAAAATCTGCTTTCAGGACAACTTTTTTTGATTGTCTTTCTCTTAGTTTTCACGAGTGTGTTTGTTCATGTAACTTGATTTTCTGTCAGGAGAGAGAGACGAGCGACCTATCAATAGTTCAATACATGCAAGACCAAGCGCTTCCTTTAAGATTAAAAAAAACAGGTGAATACGGGTCAAGGAAGATCTCATGAATTTCTTGGAGGAGTTCTACCATGGTAATGCTCATCTTGCTGGGATCAACCAAGCCTTCATCACGTTGCTGCCAAAATCTGAGCTGGTGACAACTGCGGATGGTTTTCGCCCTATCTCACTACAAAATTGCGTCATGAAGGTCGTCACCAAGATCCTCACCTCGCGCCTCCAGCGTTTCATCGAGCAGCTCGTCGGGTTCGAGCAATCCGGGTTCATTGCAGGGTGTTGTATCACGGATAATTTCCTATATGCGGCGGAGTTGATTCAGTGTTGCCGGCTTCGTAAGTCACCAACGATCGCACTGAAGCTGGACTTCAGGAAAGCGTTTGATTCGGTTGATTGGAGGTCCCTTGATGCGATCCTGGATGTCCGTGGGTTTGGTAGCCTTTTCCGCTCATGGATTCGGGAGATCATGCACACCGGCAAGGCCGCGGTGCTCCTGAATGGCGTCCCGGGGCGGTGGATCGAGTGAAAGAATGGGCTACGCCAAGGCGACCCGTTGTCACCATACTTGTTCCTGATCGTCGCCGGCCTCCTTCGACAGCGGGTTGCGGGGAGCTCCCCCGACGGCATGCTGCTCCACCCCCTTGTGGACGACCTACCATGCCCGGTGTTCCAGTACGCGGACGACACGTTGATCCTTGTCCACGCCGACCCCCAGCAGCTCACCCTCCTAAGGAATGCACTCGATGATTTCTCTGCGGCGACCGGGCTCGCCATCAACTACCATAAGAGCACCTTCATGCCGATCTGTGTCCCTCCTGATGAAGCTGCGTCGCTTGCCGCAATCCTTGGGTGCCCCGTCTCCGTGTTCCCCCAAACTTATTTGGGGCTGCCGTTGTCTGACCGCAAGCTCCCTTCTAGTGCGCTTGATTTCCTGGCGGACAATATCGCGAGACGGATTCCTAGTTGGAAAGTGCGCACTCTCGACCCTGGCAGTCGGTTGACTCTGACGTCGGCCGTTTTGTCTGCGATCCCGTCATTTGCCATGTCTGTGCTGCCGGTCCCCCAAGGCACGCTGGTGAAGATGGATCGCCCTCGTCGGGCTATGTTCTGGAAGGCCTCTGAATCCTGCTCTGGAGGTGACTGTCTGGTGTCATGGGACACGGCGTGCCGTCTGAAATCGGAAGGGGGGCTTGGCCTTATCGACCTAGGCGTGCAAAACACCTGCCTTCTCCTCAAGATCGTTCACAAGCTGCTGACGGGCGTGAGCAACCCATGGACAAAGTGGGTGCGCCGGTGGTATTTAGAGGGCGACGCCTCCCCTCCCTCGACGCCAACGTGGCGATGCTTCAGCTCCTTTGTGCCCCTCCTTCGCCAGTTAACCACTGTAAAGGTGGGGGACGGGGCGACCACCTCATTCTGGCACGATAACTGGACCACTCTCGGGGCGCTTGCCGCCGCTCTCCCTGCATTGTACTCGCATTGCCTTGCTCCAGACGTGGGGTTGGGGCCGTGTTGCGCCTTGGCGTTGGCGCCCTGTGCATGAGAGCACGCCTCTCTCCTGCTGCTGCGACAGAGCTCGACATCGTCATGGACGCCATCGCGCACTTCGTCCCCAGGACCGCCACAGACTGCCGGACACTGCTGTGCTCCGCCACCGAGCATTTCAAGACCCGTGACGTCTACCGCCTCCTCCGCTCATCGAGGTGTGGGCCACCGCTGCATGACCTCAACTGGGAAAACTTTTGCCCGGTCAAGGTCAGGGTCTTCGTGTGGATTCTACGGCATCAGCGAACCAGGATGCGTGCTTGCCTGCATCGCCTGGGGATCTTGAGGTCCCCTGACTGCCCGTTCTGCCCTGGCATCGCGGAAGATATACGCAACCTCTTCGTCGTGTGTCCGCGGATGCAGGAGATCTGGCGTGTGTGTGCGCCCAGTGCCGCCACCCCCGTTCTGGAGAGCGTGGTCGACGCCTTCTCTGCTGAGCACCCCGCCTGGGCCCTCCCCCTCCGCATGACTGTGACTGCTTTGCTGCTCTGGATCGGCTGGAAGACCAGGAACCGTCGCGTGTTTGACGGCATTGATACGACAGTCCCGGAGTTCTTCGACGCCGTCCGTGATCACACCCGTCTGTGGGTAGTTAGGGCGCCTCGCCGCCTAGACTGTGGGCCGCTTATGGCTTGGTGTGCATCGCTCCCATCCTAATTCTGCTGTAAACCTACGTCTCCCCCCCCCCCATGTTTTTTGGGATTCGTTTGTAATCACCTTTTATAGAAATTGAAAATACAGTTCAGGTGGGCTTTTCGCCCTCCGTTGCTTGCTTCAAAAAATACGGGCCGAGCCCATATATGTGGGCCTTAGGAAGCGGGTAATCGTACTTTTGGTTGTGCTTCGTGCCGAAGTATGATTACGTTTCCTTATTCGAATCCAAATCTCTACTATATAATATGTCTTCAGGTGATGGTCCGTTTTTCACTTTCCGATTTTACCCTTGCAGTGGTAGGATAATTACGGAGTATGCCACCGCCAAGTCATATGACCGGTTGGCTATTATTAGGTATCTCTACTATCTAATCTGTCTTAGCCACATGGTACGCGTACGTCGCTCTCCCGCGCTCGTCACACGTCGATGTGGCCCATCGCTCGTACGCGCTCCGTCGCTCCATCACGTGACGGATTATAAACGATCAGGGACATGGACCTTCGCCTCGCTATGGCCATGATCAGACTCATGGACCATCGCGTTCCTAATGGGCCAATGACCGAAGAATACGCCGCCAGCCACTTCACGCAAGAAACCCAACCTGATTTCTTTTTTACATACTACCTGATGGTTGTCTACATCTCGGATCCTTCCTCTTCCCCGAGTATTCATCTTCTAAATTATGCGATGTGGGTCCCCCCATGAGCCACACGTTAGGATACACCACATCCTTTTTTTTAATATTGGTTATACATTATATAAATGACATTTTATTTGCACATGAGAAGGCCGTGTAAATTTTCCATTACAACTATTTTATGGTGCCTATCTTTCTTCACAATTTTCTAAAGAAAATAATCCATTAGAATAACGAAGGTTTTGTGTCTTAACTATTATTTACACTTCGGGATCATCTAAATATCCTCGACGAACCTAAATATATTAATCCGTGCATCTTTCTTATTCACATAAAATTAAGAAGCTGTATACATAACATAGAACGAAGTATGCACTTTGGTTCTTTTAAAACTTGTTACTCATTTCTGAAATTCTCCACAATATGCAATCAGACATATGTAGAACTTGGTTAGGGTATTTCATTATCAGATCTAGATAGTGGAATATGGGGGTAAAAAATATGTGTGTGTTAAATACCAAATGCATTCGTAAAATAAGATACATTTATGGACCCGTGGCAACGCACGGGCACTCAGCTAGTAGGAGTAGTACCACCATAATGCCCGTGACCAATATGGGTCTCGACCTGCGTCCAGCCTCCATGGTACGTCCCCAGTCTCCAATCCTTTTGCCAGTGCCACCCGCAACGGGTGCTGACCACCGGCGTTGTCTTTCCTCTTGTGCAGCCGCCGCCGCCGACAACGAGTAGGATGGATATTGAGTTCGCGCAGCGGTCGGAGAGGGTCAAATCGGTCGACTTGCACCCGACGCACCCATGGCAAGCTCCATACACTAGTAGAAAATGGGCCTATGGTCCCGGTTCGGTTGGGCCTTCAGTCCCGGTTGCCCAACCGGGACTGGCCAATCGGGACCAATGCTGGTCCCGGTTGGGCCACGAACCGGGACCAATGGTTGTCCACGTGGCCTGGTCTGGCTGCTCGTGGGGGGAGACTCATTGGTCCCGGTTCTTAATACGAACCGG
Source organism: Poa pratensis (assembly GCA_947311845.1). Classification (NCBI taxonomy): domain Eukaryota; kingdom Viridiplantae; phylum Streptophyta; class Magnoliopsida; order Poales; family Poaceae; genus Poa; species Poa pratensis. The sequence continues at coordinate 508,437 of CAMZMU010000062.1, forward strand.
GACCAATGAGTGCTTTTTTTTTTTGGTATTTAGGGTTTAGGATTCGATCTCGCCGGTGCCCCCTCTCGCCGGTGCCCCCTCTCCCTCTCGCCGGTGCCCCCTATCGCCGGTGCCCCCTCTCCCTCTCGCCGGTGCCCCCTCTCGCCGGTGCCCCCTCTCCTTCTCGCCGGTGCCCCCTCTCGCTATCGCCGGTGCCCCCTCTCCCTCTCGCCGGTGCCTCCGTCGTCTCCCCCTTCTTCGCATCGCCGACGAGCTCTCCATCGTTTCCGTACGCATATTATACGCTCTACTATATACACAGTACACGTTGATGCATATATAATTAATATTCGATCTCTTGCGAGAATACAACTATTTAATTACATGGAGATAGATCAAGCCATCAAGGCATATTTAGTTCATCGTCCGAAGCATAATGTTCTCCCTTTTCATCGATGGCCTCCCTAAGCAGAAATCCCGCCAATTCCTCTTGAATTGCTCCTACGCGCAGTTTTGGTTCGAGCGTCTCCCGCAGGTCGCTCAAATAGTTGTTCTCCGCTCAGTGGTCAACTCGCGAATGAACTCGCAAACGTAGAATCCACATAAATTACTCCCCGGTGGCTGCTGCGGACATGTCACCGATTTATAAGTTAGCTCATCTTTGAATGGACCTTGTACCTTCTGTTTGAAATGTGTCCAACACCTGCTTTGGCAAAGAAAATGAACAAAGGAGTTATTAATTACTTGACATAAGGGAACGAACGAAAGAGGGCGATATAATGCGATAATGATTGAAATTACTTGTTGAGCATTTCTTTCATGTCGGACCACATGTCTTGGTCCCAACTTAATGAGTCGTGGACTTCAACTGTGGACTTGTCAGGTTGAATGCTTAGCAGAATCCAGTGGAACCTGCGGACGTTTACATAAAGCAGACATGCATAGCTCATTAATTACACTTAACATCGAGAAAGCCAAATAAAAATATGTACAAGACAAAAACACTCACTTGAAGTTGTAAGGAAATAGTATTTCCGTACAGAAATGTTGCATGGTTAAAAAGGTGGTCAGGTCATGCTCCACGTCTTTGGGGTGATTGACTAAGGTATATGAATTCACGATATACGGGTCAACGAACCCGACCTCAAAAACTTTAGTTCTTTTGCATTCCATCATCTTCATTCTGCATAATAGCGTACAAAAGGATATATATAGTCAGGATAATATAATACAGGCAATGAACGAGCTGAGCTAGAGACTTAATTACGAAAATAAATCACTTACAGACAATAGCAAGAGAGGATAGATTTGTCGAGGGCGCGCTTTTGGAATAACTGGAACAGTTCAGTCAGTTGAACCTGTATAACGTAACGTTTGAAGAAATGCTCCACTCTAACGTCCACCGGAAACCAATCTTTCGCGTCCTTCTTTGATGTGTGCACCAGGTACCAGTTATGCAATTTCGCATATGTGTTGATAGACGCGCGAGCTCCTCATTACTGACCATAGGCTCCCCTTGGACATATTTCCGTGCCATCTCTAACATTGGCGCAGATTCATAGCCTAAAAGTTGACCAAGGCTCATACCCAAGGCGGTAGCCTGTTCCTTGGCCTGCGATACAGTGACACCAAGTTCTTTAGCAGCAGCCATGGCTCTGGGGTCCAATAATTCCAGGTCCTTATCCATAGCGTCTCTGAAGTCCTTGTCGGCATCGGAACACACTATGAGCGGGGGGACCGATTGATTTTTCTGCTGTCCGAGCTGGGCAATTTGTTTCCCGCTTTTTGCACTTCTTCCCTTGTTCTGCTCAGACTGGGCACGTGCTAGCTTAGTAAGTTCACGACCATAGTCAGATGGCAGATTCATCGATATCTGGGATGGCTGCTCAAGGAAGGACTTTCTCCACTTTTTGGTTTTTGCATCATATACCGGCTTCTGCTCGGGCTTTTTTGGTGCAAAAAAAGCCTTATTGTAGGCAGCCACCTCCGCGGCGTTTTCCGCTACAGTCCTGTCATAAGGTCTAATGGGAAGATTCTTATGAGGTACTGTTGGGAGGGGCGACCTTTTACGTTTCGGTGATCGCTTACCCCTCATAGTACGAGCGGTGGGCGGAAACGGCTGACGCGGCGGCGGAGACGGCTGACGCGGCGGCGGAGACGGCTGCGCTGGAGACTGGTGAGGCGGTGAAGAGGACTGTTGCGCTGGAGACTGGTGAGGCGGTGAAGAGGACTGTTGCGCTGGAGACTGGTGAGGAGTCGATGGCCTTGGCTGCCAGTTCGGAAGCACGATGAATTCCTTTGGCCATAGAATGGTCGCTTTCTTGGCTTCTCCAAGTTCAAGCACCTCCCCATCTTCACCTGCAGGGTGTTGCAGCTTCAGCTCCTCATAATCTTTCATCACTTCATCCACCGCGACAACAGCGTAGCCATTTGGAACCGGAGAGAAATGGTAAGTTGGATTAGGTCCAATTGGTACGACATAGCCGACCGCCACCTTAAAGGTTAAGTTAAAAACTTTCACATGCATCTCACAAGGTGTGCTCTCCATGATATCATCCACTGGGTAGCGACGAAGTGGAGCCACTGCATCATCATTACCATCCTGGAGCTCCGTGGAAGCCACGCTGCTTTTCCGATTCGATGGGACACCGGTACCATCGCATGCAGCTTCTACCATGTGCCGTTGAGATTGGCCGCTAGTACCTTGCTGGCTAAGCACGGCAATTTGTTCCTTCTGCAGCTTTAATTCTTCTTCTATATTACGCAGCCGGTCTGCAGCAGCGCGTGCTTCCATTGCCTCCTTTTCCTTTCTCCTCTGATGGCTTCTATCAGGAAATTTCTTCCTGTGCTCGGGAATCGCAATTGTCTTGGGCTTGGAGCCAGGTACGCCTCGTAACCGTCCGTCGTGTTCCTTATTCCCAAGGGCGCGTGTGAGCTCGTCATCCTCTCTATCGGGAATGAACCGTCCCTCTTCAACATCCTTTACTGCTTTTCTAATTTCTTGGATGGGTAGTAGGGGATTATCTTTGTGTCTTCTGTTATATATGCACTTCCCTTCTGCGTCCAACGTGCCCCCATGCCCGTAAAACCAATTTCTTGCCCGTTCGATCCACTTGAGTGGCTCTGGAGTGATCCCATTAGCCAGCAGGTCCGCCTCAAGTTTCTCCCACTTAGGCATGCTACCAGCGTAGCCACCAGGCCCCATAGTATGGTGGTACATCTTTAGAGCAGCATTTGCCGCATTTTTTGCAGACTTTTCCAGAGCTTCCTCTGATTTCTTGTACGCCACAAATTCTTCCCAGTAGTCCTTTATCTTCTCATACCCTTTATCGAAGTCTGGAGTCTTATTTTTCTTGACAAACAGTTTGTTCAATCTTTTCTTCCAGTTCTTGAATAGCTCGGCCATCTTCTTAAGTGCCCAGTCCTTGACTTTTTGCTCCATGATTTTCCGGGCAATCTTTTCTGCCTCATCTGGATCCTCCTCATCTGAATCCACCTCTGGCGCCGGCAGGGTGAAATTAACCATGAGCTTTCTCCAAAGTCTTTCTTTGCCCTCATCGCTGACATATAGCTGTCCTTTCTCCTTGGCCGATGCCATTCTCGAACGGTGATCGGGATGAAGTCCCTAACAAGAACTCCGCATTGCTTTACCATTTTATTTTTAACACCAGGGGGAGCAGTCGGTGTGCCGTCTTCAGCGACTCTTTCGATCGTGTACCTTTCTTGGTCGCCCAACTTTTTGGCTGGGCCTCGTTTTGTCCTTACAGAAGATTTGCTCGATCCGGAGGGCTAAAAGAAGAAAGAGCGTTAATATATGTATATAGACATCAGAGGCTTAATTAATACAATCTTCGGCTTCATTAATATATGTATATGCACCTCGCCGGAGTTTGCAACATTTAATGTTCCACCGGAGCCTTCGGCTTCTCCCTCGTCGGCTTCTCCCTCGCTGACTTCTCCCTCACCCCGGCCGTCGGGTTCTACCTCACCGGAGCCGTCTCTTCGGTTGAGAGACTCATCTCCCTCACCGGAGTTGTTCAAAAACTCCGTGGTGACATCGACAATATCTTCCGGCCCGCGGATTATATCCTGGAGGATATTTTCCTGATCTTCGTCTCGTTCCATAGTTTCTGCAAATTAAGAACAATGCACAAAACTTTAGTTGGGTAACTTGTTCCATATGTCAAGATACATCTATAGCTAAAATCATTTGCAAAGCTAAAATTAAAATTAACATCAATATGTAGCAAAACTAAAATTAACATCAATATATAGCAAAACTAAAACTAACACTAACAAAACTAATTCTAGCAAATGGCTAACAGAAAATGGCTAACAAAAAATAGCTAAAACCTAGCAACTAACACTAACAAATGGCTAACAAAAAACCATCTACAACTAACCTAGCAATTTCTATAACCTAACAATTTCTATAACCTAATAATTTCTATATCTAACAAATTTCTAAACATATTAATCATTTTAATCTACAATTTCTATAAATTTGCATCTTTGCATATCTAACACAATTTTTTTTCCTAACATAGTACTAACCATTTGAGGGATAGCAAGTACTGAATATTTCTGATCTAACACAATTGGATTCAACTCATTTAGATTAACCATTTGACAGCTAAAAATGGTGCAAGTACAGAAGGGTCTACAAACGTTAATTGAATGCCAAATTATTTTTGTTGCTCAATTAATTCCACAAAAATTAGGGATGCTAATTTACCACAATACTAAGCTAACAAAATTGGATTCACATTAGTTGAGCTAACAGAGCATCAGAAACAAACAATTTGGTGATTTAAACCCTCTGTAGTAATTTAAATACCATTCTTTTATTATTAATCTAAATAATATGGGACCAGTGTGGTTGGACAAACATTTTTATTAGCTTTCCAAAGAATTTTGATTCATCAATTTTGGACTTATAGATCTCGAGTTACTTAATTTCTAACATACACACAGAATAAAATATTTCTGTTAATTTATTAATTCGAGTCAAGGAAAAAAAACAAACAGGCCGCGAGCGTACGGTGCTCGGCCCATTTCTAACATACACCCAATGGGCTCGGCCCATTTGTTTTTTCCCGTGCGTAAAAAAAAGTAACGCGGCGGCGGCGACAAGAGCAGCGTACGGTGCTCGGCGACGAGCAACGGCGGCGCCGCCGTGGCCGTGGACGGCGTAGGGCTCACCTCGGGTGGTGGACGGCGGAAATGGGCGCGGCGGCCGAGGGAAGCGTCGACGGCGAGCACGGGCGGTGTGCATATGAATTTCAAATGGTTTTGAATCTGAAAAGACTTTCAACATGAAAAGTTATTAAATTTGAATAAATAATCCAAAACCATTTTCTGTTTTCTAAAATAATTATTCTAACTATACAAACTATTAACCATTTTGCCATTTTCAATTTAATATGGATAAATTCATATCTTTAAATCCGTAAGTCGAAGTAAATGCAGAACAATTTCAGAAAACCTATATTTGTAAGATGAATGTTTGGTGTTGTAAAATGCAGAAGAAAGCAGATAAAAATTATTAATTCATTTATCTTAATGCATTACATAAAAGGTTTAATACATTATTACACATGATACAACGTCTCACAAGCGCTTGAAAGAAACACACCCCTGATCCAACATCACGAACATTATTCTACATAAACGGACTTGCTGGCTCGAAGGCCGTAGGATTAGGGGGAACGGCGGGAGGAGCCAGCCCCGTGGGCGGCCGCCCGGTTCTCGCGCGCACGTTTGCGGCGGAGGGCAAGATCCATGGAGGATGAGTCTTTCAGCGCCCAATCCAGATCGGAAGCCTCCTTCGCCTTGAGCTGGTAGGAAGTCTTGGCTCGCTGGACAGGGTAGTCGCGGACAGACTGGAAGGAGGCTTCCATGGCCTCCTGTATCTGCAACCCACAACCTTCTTCCCCGTCGTCGCTCCAGTCGAAGTCGTCGTCCTCCTCCTCCTCCGCGGGAGGAGCGGCGGCGCCTGGTGGAGGTGCAGCGGCGCCAGGTGGAGGTGCGGCGGCACCTGGTGGAGCAGGAGGCCGGTAGCTGGGCATTCCTCTCCACGCCGGGCTCGTGGGCATACGGCGGGATAGACTCCCGCGGTTGCGCCCAAGCGCGCTCTGCCGAGCACGCTCGACCTCGTCCAGAAGGCGCTGCGGCGGGCGTGGCGGATCCATCTCGTGGAGACGATGCGTTCGTGGCTAGGAATGGTGGATTAGGGTTTACCCCGTCGGCGACAATATATAAAGACCTCCAGGGCAGCGCTGGGGGAGGACAGGTGCCCAGGAAAGCGCTGGGGGAGGACACGTGTCGTGACCGCAAAGCCCGTCTTTAGTCCCGGTTGGTGTTACCAACCGGGACTAAAGAAGCACACAGATCGTGTGTTTCTTTCAATCGCTTGTGAGCCGTTGGATCAGGGGTGTGTTTCTTTTGAGGGATTGTGAGCTGTTGGATCAGCAGTATCACGACCACTTCGTGAGCCACATGACCCGGTTGGTGTTACCAACCGGGACTAAAGAAGCACACGGATCGTGTGTTTCTTTCAAGCGCTTGTGAGACGTTGGATCAGGGGTGTGTTTCTTTTGAGGGATTGTGAGCTGTTGGATCAGCAGTATCACGACCACTTCGTGAGCCACATGACCCGGTTGGTGTTACCAACCGGGACTAAAGAAGCACACGTACCCTATATATAACCGCCCTCCTCAGACAAGTTACTCACTCACACAAAACATTCCAGCGTCACTCGGAGAGGCATCTTTGGGCAACCAGCGGCAAGACGTCTCTGATGACCTGCGACCGTTCCAAACGGTTGCAGATCATCAGAGATGTGTTGCCGGACGGTTGTAGATCATCAGAGACGTCTTGCCGCTGCTTGGATCGAAGTGGTGCTCAAACACAAAACATTCCAGCGTCACTCGGAGAGGCATCTTTGGGCAACCAGTGGCAAGACGTCTCTGATGACCTGCGACCGTTCCAAACGGTTGCAGATCATCAGAGACGTCTTGCCGGACGGTTGTAGATCATCAGAGACGTCTTACCGCTGCTTGGATCGAAGTGGCGCTCAAACTCACGAGCCACCGTCGGGCTGTATGCAGGGGGAACTGTGTTTGGACGGTCGAAGCTGAGGTTTGAGAGGTTCCCACGGGAGGTGTGGGAGCCGACAACCACCTACCACGCGTGTTTCACCACATAAAGGTTTAATACATTACTACACATCACATAAAGGTTTAATACATTACATTGATTTACATAAAAGCCATGAACCCTTCTTCGCGTATGTCCCTGGCCTATGATCGCTTCAGCCGTAACCATGGAGCATCTTCATTATTTAACGGGATGCTTGGGTCAGTTCTCACTGTGAAGGGCGGAATTTCATCAAACTTATCATAATCTGCTGACATGTCTGTCTTGTCCTCGACTCCCACGATGTTTCTTTTCCCTGAAAGAACTACGTGACGCTTTGGCTCATCGTCTGATGTATTCGTTTGCTTGTTTTTTCTTTTTTTCGGTCTGGAGGACATGTCCTTCACATAGAAAACCTGAGCCACATCATTGGCTAGGACGAATGGTTCGTTCTTGTAACAACCAAGATTCTTGAGATCCACTGTTGTCATCCCGTACAGCTGGTCTACCTTTATCCCTTCTCCATTCATGTTGACCCAACTGCACCGAAACAAAGGGACCTTAAAAGTAGGTCCATAGTCAAGTTCCCATATCTCCTCTATGCGACCATAGTATGTGTCCTTTTGCCCATCGTCGTTTGTTGCATCAAAGCGGACACCACTGTTCTGGTTGGTGCTCTTTTTATCTTGGGCGATCGTGTAAAATGTATTCCCATTTATCTCGTACCCTTGGAAATTCAATACAGTCGAAGATGGTGACGCGGCCAACAAGTAGAGCTGATCTCCGACAGTGGTGTCATTCATGAGCTGTAATCGCAACCAACTGCCGAAGGTCTCCATGTGTTTTTCTTTAATCCAGGAGTCATCCTTCCCCGGGTTCTTGGAGCGTACATAATTCTTGTGTTCCTCGATATACGGAGCCACGAAGGTGGAACTTTGTAGAACTGTGTAGTGTGCTTGAGTTAAAGAATGCCCGTCCCTACATATCAGTGCTTTCTTTCCTAGCGTGCCTTTTCCACTCAGTCTCCCCTCATGCCGCGATTCAGGAACACCAATCGGCTTAAGGTCAGGAATAAAGTCAACACAGAACTCAATGACCTCTTCTGTTCCATAGCCCCTTGAGATGCTTCCTTCTGGCCTAGCACGGTTATGAACATATTTCTTCAAGACTCCCATGAACCTCTCGAAGGGGAACATATTGTGTAGAAATACAGGACCGAGAATGGCAATCTCGTCGCGTAGGTGAACCAGGAGATGCGTCATAATATTGAAGAATGATGGGGGGAACACCAACTCGAAGCTGACAAGACATTGGACCACAGCCTTCTGTAAACTTGGTAGAGTTACTGGATCGATGACCTTCTGAGATATTGCATTGAGGAATGCACATAGCTTCACAATGGGTACTCGAACATTTTCCGGAGAAGCCCCCTCAATGCAACCGGAAGCAACTGCGTCATAATCACGTGGCAATCATGAGACTTCAGGTTCTGGAATTTTTTCTTTGCCATATTTATTATTCCCTTTATATTTGACGAGAAGCCAGCCGGGACCTTGATACTGCTCAGGCATTCAAAAAAGATTTCCTTCTCTGCTTTGGTAAGAGCGTATCTGCTTAAGTATTTACGCCCTTTATCCGTCTGCTTGTTGTATGGGTCTTTCATACGTTGCTGGTCTGCCCGTGCTTCCGGTGTATCTTTTGTCTTCCCATACACGCCCAGGAAGCCTAGCAGGTTCACGCAAAGATTCTTCGTCACGTGCATCACGTCGATTGAAGACCGGACCTCTAGGACTTTCCAATAGGGTAGCTCCCAGAATATAGAGCACTTCTTCCATATGGGTACGTGGTTGTCAGCGTCATTCGGAACAGATAGACTGCCAGGACCCTTTCCAAAGATTACTTCTAAATCCTTGACCATGTCATATATAACATCACCATCAGGGAGGTTAGGCTTCTTCCGGCGATCTGCCTCACCGTTGAAATGCTTGCCGGGCTTTCTTACGGCATGACCGTTCGGAAGAAATCGACGATGCCCCAGGTACACATTCTTGTTTCCCAAATGTATACTTTCAGTCTTATCTAAACAGTGCGTGCATGCATTGTATCCCTTGTTTGACTGTCCTGAAATGTTACTAAGAGCAGGCCAATCATTGATGGTTACGAACAGCAACGCTCGTAGGTCAAATTCCTGTTGTTTGTGCTCATCCCACACACGTACACCTGGTTCGGACCACAACTGCAAAAGTTCATCAACTAATGGCCGTAGGTACACATCAATGTCGTTGCCGGGTTGCTTCGGGCCTTGGATGAGCACTGGCATCATAATGAACTTCCGCTTCATGCACAACCAAGGAGGAAGGTTGTAGATACATAGAGTCACGGGCCAAGTGCTATGACTGGAGCTCTGCTCCCCAAAAGGATTAAAGCCATCTGTACTTAGACCAAATCTTAAGTTCCTTGCGTCATCTGAAAATGTCGGGAACTCTCTGTCGATTTTTCTCCACTGGGACCCATCGGCGGGGTGTCTCAACTTCCCGTCTTTCTTACGCTCTTCTTTGTGCCATCGCAACAACCTGGCATGCTCTTTGTTTCTGAACAGACGTTTCAACCGTGGTATTATAGGAGCATACCACATCACCTTAGCAGGAACCCTCTTCCGGGGGGGCTCGTCATCGCCCTCAACATCACCAGGGTCATCTTGTCTTATCTTGTACCGCAGTGCATTGCATACCGGGCATTTATCCATGTTCTCGTACTCACCGCGGTACAGGATGCAGTCATTAATGCATGCATGTATCTTCTGCACATCTAATCCTAGAGGGCAGATAGCCTTCTTTGCTTCGTATGTAGTCTCGGGCAATTCGTTATCCTTTGGAAGCTTCGGCTTCATTATTTTCAGTAACTTCTCAAATCCCTTGTCAGAACAACCAGTCTCTGCCTTCCATTTCAGCAGTTCCAGTGTGGTACCGAGCTTTGTGCTGCCATCTTCGCAGTTTGGGTACAGCAACTTTTTGTGATCCTCAAGCATGGCCTCCAACTTTAGCTTCTCCTTTTCTGTATCGCATTCTCGCTTTGCATCAGAAATGACCCCACCAAGACCATCAGCGGGCTCATCTGATGCCCGATGTTCACCTCTTTCTTCTTCAACGTCTTCCATAACAGTATCACCGCATTCCTCAGGGAACATAGGATAGTTGTCATCATCCTCCTCTTCTTCATTGTCTTCCATCGTAACCCCTCTTTCTCCGTGCTTGGTCCAACAATTATAGCTGGGCATGAAACCTTTCCGAATCACGTGGTCTTGAATGGTTCTCGGGTCAGAGTACTCCCTGACGTTCCGACACTTCTCACATGGACAAGGCATAAAATTATTCACTTTGTTTGCCTCAGCCACATCGAGAAATTTATGCAGGCCTGCAATAAACTCGGAACTGCGTCGTTCGCCGTACATCCATCGCATCCGTGCATCCATCTGCATCATATATATAATTAAGTTTATCAAATACCATTACAATAACATCTTGAATAGTGAAATGACCACCGTACATCGACACGTGCAATATTTCTGTATCAATTACAGACGAAAAGGATAAAGTTGCTAACCTCGGTGCGGGTCGGGCATTTCATCGAACACATCTTGTGCGTGGCAAAGAGAAAAAAAACTAGCACCCCCACTTCCCACCAATCCAGGAAAAAAAAACAGAGGAGAGAGGGGGGTGGGGGCAACAATATATAGGCAGGGGAGGGGTATTGGTCCCGGTTCTTGGCACGAACCGGGACCAAAGCTCCGCGGCATGCCACGTGGTCCGGCTCTGGAGCTTTGGTCCCGGTTCTTGGCATGAACCGGGACCAATGCCCCCAACCGAACCGGGACCATTGCCCCACGGGGCCCTGGCAGCTCGAACCGGGACCAGTGCCAGGCACTGGTCCCGGTTTTTGCCTGAACCGGGGCTAATGGCAAAACAGTACTCCGGACCAAAAGTCCTTTTTCTACTAGTGATACAATTCCATCGATCTATCTCCTTGCTAGGTTCATCGTACTAATGGATCCCGTATGTACGTACGTTTTTTACTTATAATGTAGGATGCTGGCGAGCTTCTACTCGGGGAGCGTCCGCATCTGGGACTATACCTCACAGACAATACTCAAATCCTTCCAACCTTCAGAACAGCCAGGTATACACTTACACATGTTCACGTCAAAACAGAACAAAGAAAACTTGTGGGCTTAACTTGTGTTGGCATGCATAGTGCGGTCGGCGAAATTCATCGCCAGGAAACAATGGGTCGTGGCGGCGGGGACGACGCGTCCATCAACGTCTACCACCACGATACGATGGACAGGCTCACGGCCTTCGAGGCCCACGACGACTTTATCCGGTGCGTCGCCGTCCACCCGACGCTCCCCTACGTGTTGTCATCGTCCGACGACGCGCTGATCAAGCTATGGGACTGGGAACAGGGTTGGGCGTGCATTCGAGTATTCGAGGGCCACTCGAGCTATGTCATGCAGGTGTCCTTCAACCCTAAGGACCCCACGCTTTCTCGAGCGCGTCGTTCGACGGCACCACAAAGCTATGGGGTTTTGGTTCTTCGCATCATGAATTTACGCTCGATGGGCATCAAGAGGATGTCAACTGCGTCGACTACTTCGCTACCAGTGACAAGACCTATGTGATTACCGGTTCGGATGACTACAGTGCAAAGGTCTACTTTTCTTCTTCTTTTAGTATTTTGTGATGAAACTTGAGGTGTTGTAGTTGTAGTAGAATTCCTAAGATGGATGGATACTTATGGTAAGCATGAACCAGTAGGTTTGAGATTACGAAACCAGGAGCTGTGTTCATACGCTTGAAGGCCATACACACAAGGTTTCTGCTGTTTGTTTCCATCCCGAGCTTCCTATCATCCTTACTGTATCGGAAAACGGGACACTTCATATATGGCATTCCTCTACTTACAGGTTATTTACCTTCTATTTTGCTTACTGGTGATGCAAATGCTATTTTCTAATAATCCGGAAAATATTGACTAGGTCGATATAGCACAAAACTTCTGTTTTACCCTACAAATTTTCCATTGGTGTGATGTTGAAATTTTAATTTATTGTGTAGGCTTGAGAGGACGGTAAACTATAGCTATGGACGAGCCTGGGCTGTTGGATGCATGAAGGGATCAACACGGTATATGATTTGATTTGTGCATTATTCTCAAAAAAAAAAAATTGATTTGTGCATTGGTTTATCTGTCGGGGCCTCAATAAAACTAATATTTTACCATTAGTTAGAAGCATCATATCATTCTATGTTTTCCCTATCATCATTAACGGATATATGTAACGTTGTTATGTGTCCCAAACTAATTCCCGATACAGGGGAACCAGGATTTTAGCAAAAATATAAATATTTTAAATACTAAGAAAATAAAATATGTAAATATATTTCATGATGAATCAAATGATAATGATTTGATATTTTAATTGCTAGTAAAATTTATAAAATCTTGGTCAAAAATAGTCAAGTTTAACTTTTCAGGAAAAACTATACACCTTATATCAAGAAACGGAAGGAGTTATATTTTACCATTAGTTAGAAACATCATATCATCCTATGTTTCCCCTATCATCATTAACGGATAATGTAATGGTGCTATGGGTCGCAAACTAATTCGCGATACAAGTTATCATGTTTCCTTCTAATAGACCATTATTTGGCCTTCATTTCGAGCACTGAAACTAATAATCCATTAATTTCCGTATCATCTAGCATGGCGATGGGTTATGATGAGGGAACTATTATGATTAAAATGGGTCACGAGGTAGAAACAGAGGCTGCTGGTGCAAGCTCTAAGGTCAGTTTTCTCTTGACCTGCATGCAAACAAATTCAATCGAATCGACAAGTTTGGCTGATTGTTGTTAATTGTTTTCGTACACCTCCAGGTGGCTATTGACGGCCAGCTGCGACAGAAGGCTTGTCTCTGCGCTTGGTACAAGGTGTGGCGCCCGATGTGATGCCCTCCCTTTTGGCCGGTCCGGTGTAGCCGAGCCAGATGCTTATGCGAATGACATATGAATTGTTAGAACAAGGAATGTTCATGTAATGAGAAATAGTCAGATAACAAACTAGACGCATGATGGCTACTTGTACTGTGCTTGTTGTATTCTTTTCCTAGCAAAATAGGTACATACAATCACACATATCGTAAGATGCGTATTCTCTACTTCCTTTAGCACCGAAAAGGTTGGTTAATTGGTTTGAGTGGGCTTTACTGGCCGTCTTTTTTATTGTTTGGGACGGCCAGGTTGAATTTGTGGCTCTTCTTGGCCCGAACAAGATTTGGGTAGTACTCCATCCGTTCCATAATATAAGGCGTATAGTTTTTGAGGAAAAAATCTAAAATATAGGGTGTATTGTGTTTTATGGATAGTTTTACACTTCAAAAAAATGAGTTTGTCGAGCACTGGTCGTGCATCGACAGCGACGTCGTCTTCACCCTCGACGACGACGAGGAGCAGGCCGTTGCACCACCGCCGCCCCATGCAGAGTACGGCCATCAAGGAGGAGGTGCGGCAGAGCAGCACTTTCGATGTCGACACCACGCTGGCAGTGTACGATTGGGACAATTACTACACTAGTTATTAGTTTTTGGCCTAGTTTAGTTAAATTCCGTTGGTATTTGTTAAAAAACTAACAAGTTTGAATGAAGTCTAGCAACTTCCAATTATTTTGTCGTTCATTTAAAAAAACTGTTGGGAGCATTGATGGGGCGAGCGTCCAATAGCACTTGTCTGTCACATTTGTCAAACGTTATGTTGGCGCGTCTGTGGAGCCTAGTGATACATGCATTGTCTATACATAACACCGGGAGAGTACAAATAATAATTAATTGGCGACTATTCCAAATTCAACCATAAGGTGAGATGGTTCAAACACGAGACACCCCACACACACACATCATCTAAGATCTTTTTATTGTAGCCCATGAAGGATCATATTTGAGTTTTTTATGAGGGTGGTCTAATCTATCCACTCATAGGATCTTCGGTGGTCATAAGAAATTTGGCCGGTACACTTGATCCACTTACAAAAATTAAATTGGCTGAAATGTGGCCTGATCCGACGCAGGGGCATGTTGGACGTTTTACGGCGCCCCCAATCAGATAGCCATACTTTGGGTTGGCTGGGGGATTACAAACTCAATATAAGAGTTGCCGCGGTAAATATGTCCTCTTAAAACACATGTTTGACTAGTGCGTGCTTTTGCTCAAACGAAGGAAGAGAGAGATTGGTCCCTGTCACACACCTCCGAAGAGGATGGGATTGGAATGGGGTGCAACAAAAAGACTTGGCTAAAATCCGCGCCCTTTTCTCTCCAAAAGCCCAGAATGAAGGGGCAAAAATGGCGGATATTCAAAACGGGTGGTGGGTGCAGATGCACCAGCACTACCCAAAAACAATTTTCCAAATGTCAAAAAATTCAAAACAAAATTTTTGCATGTAGTCCAACACATTTCAAGTCAGCACAAAAAGTTGCGCAAACAAAAAAAAATTTTGCAACCTCTGTAAAAAAGACAAATTCGGACGTACCAAAATGTATATATACGTGTCAGAATTTTGTTATTTTTGTACAGGGTGCTAAACAAGTTTTTTCACCATGCCAATTTTTTTGCTAATACATCACGCTGTAATGTACATCCCGATTTTTTTCATGATTTTTTGACATTCTAAAAAAACAAAAATAAATTACCTAATGGGTGCATCTAGACCCACTACCCAAATCGCCTCCTCCAATGGCGGATGGTTTCTCGGCCAGGACGGGTGAGGCCTATCTGTAGAAACATTTTGATTTCGCAGGCCAAAACCCGGCACTAGATGCTGATGCATGTAAAATGCATACATGAACTTTGCACTTTAATTGCTTATATTCCAATCATATTTGCATCATATAAGGGTTATACCAATGTTTTATAATGATTTTGGGAATACTTCATAGTTTTCCCATTTATTTGGAATTAACCCTGTTTTTCCAAAAAAAACGTATTTTTTAGTGTTTCAGACTTTCCGGGAGCTTCGGGACTCCAAAAAGGGCAAGATCAAAGAGCACGGTTCAGAATTTTCGAGACGAACGCAATGGGCTTAAATTGAAAACCATAAGCCCAACAGGCTGGAAATGGGAGGGTCCCAAGCGGCCTAAAGTACATGGCCGCGTGGGCCTATCTCGTTTCCACCTCGGAGCTCCGTGGCCGTCGATCTTTCGTCCACCGACTTCGTCTTGACCTAAAAACGCCTATAAAAAAAGGTCTCCTGGCGTTTCGCGAAAGGAGGCGGCGGAGAAACAGAAAACCACGAAACAGTGAGTCAGAAGGCTGCCGCCGGAGAAGATCGGAGGGGGGAAACGCCGCCGAAATCACCTCCGGAGGGCTCCACCCCTCTCCGGCGTGTTCATCATCAACATCTACAGCAAGATCCTCTCCATCTCCCCACTGTAAACTCTTGGCAAACATGATGTGTGATGCAATATACTATTCCCTTGATCTATTGTGTCTCCCCATCTGTGTTTGAGAAGTGATTTGTTCATGGCAATAGTGAAATAGTTCGTTGTTTGGTTGCATACAAGTGTTGTTATCTTTTATGATTGTTTTTATGTACAATATATGAGTGCACGCATATGTTGGGGAATGCATGTAAGGTGATCACCGTAGTGTAATGGATTGAGTAGGACATGTCGGAGTAGAGAGAAACCGGTGTCTGAGACTTGAAGTTACTTTATGGGGGGGATATTTGGGGGACCCTAGAATTTAAGGCTATGGTGGGACTTTTATGTCTTAATAACTCTTGTGCAGTCATTTACTTGGCCATGAGATCCATCATAAGAGTTGTGTAATTGCTCATTTATTTGGCTACACCTATTTATGGCTCCCACCTAAAAGAAACAACTAAGACTGAAACATGTGCTTCACTAATTGTGACAACCACACGAATGAAATAACAATGGCTAGAACATTTGCTCCCTTGAGATATTTGCTATTTGAGATCTTTGCTACTTGCTGCTTGAGAAACTTGCTTGAGAAAACTGCTGAGAGAAACTTGCTCTAAGAAACTTGCTACTAGATAAACCCATTCCACGTCACTTGCTTCCATTAGTTAGATCCTTTCATATTTATTGCTTTGCATAAAAGGCCATATAAGAGGGTTATAGGGCTTTAGAGAATAGATAGTTTACCTTCAGCTCCTCGTGGGTTCGACACTCAAATACTTATTGAATTGTGCTACAGTGATTCCTTGCTCTTGGGGATTATCAGATGCACATCAGGCCCAATTTTCATGCCCGAACCTACCTTGCCAATGATTGTTAGGCCGGGTTGCATGGTCTACCTTTCTCCATTCTCCCTCGGAAGTTCCATGGGGGCACAAGACTTGTCGGGCAAGAATTATATATAGCGACCGTGTCTACCAACCAGTTTTCGATCAATCGATGAAATCCCTTATCCATCTCCATCGCCATGGCTTGGAAGCCCGAGGTGGAGGAGGGAAGATAGGAGAGGCTGGCGGCATGGAAGACAGGGGAGGAAGGATGCGACTGCCAGCTCTGCGCGTCGGGACGTCTTTGGAGCTTCGGCACCTCCCGTTGGAGCATGTCCAGATTGGAGAACAGCCGCCCTGTCGCAGCACTCCCGGAGCTTTGCGGCTTGAAGAAATTGACAGAGGCAAAATCGCCATTTCAGATTTTAATTAGGCTATAATATTGTATTGTTAGCTTGATCAGGAGATAACATAACCAAATGAGGGTGCTGCCTGAATCGCCACACGGAAAAGGAGAATAGTGCAAAAAGAGATGGAGAACAACAACTGGATTCACTCGCTTGCAAACATCTCCACAGCTGTGCAATTGGAGCAGTTCACTAGGCTCTGGGCACTAATGTAGGGAGTCCTGCTACTCCCGGTGCCGGATTTCATACGGTGGCTTTGGATGGAGTCGGGGGTATACACGGCAGCCTCGGCTTACCGCTGTCATTTTGCGGGTTCTACAACCCCTTTCCGCTCGGCCAAATGTTGGAAATTGCATGCGGAGGCTAAGTGTCGGTTATTTGCATGGATGGCGCTCCATGGAAAGATTCTCACAGATGACAACTTGGCAATCTGTGGGTGGCCACACAATCCAATTTGCAAGCTTTGCGGGATACATCCGGAGATGGTGCAGCACCTCTCACTCGACTGCAGCTTCTCGACCCTCGGTGCGTGGGCGCATCTTTGCTTGGCACGGGCAGATTGGTGCCCCGTGATACGTCCAAAACGTATCTATAATTTTTGATTGTTTCATGTTAATATTATGCCTTTGGCACTTGTTTTTATATTAAGTTTATGATTTATTTGGACTAACCTATTAATAGTTGCAAAAGTGCACAATGTTCTTGTTTTACACTTTGATGTGTAGGAATTATCAAGAATACAAGAGGAAACCTTCTTGGAGTCGAATTGGAACTTTGCTGAAATCTGTCCCAGAACTGTTTTCGGAGTTTGTCAGTTTGACCCTCGAACATGACGTCAAATGGAGACCTGGCTGTTACGAAAGATGTCACAAATTTCCATGCGAAGATTTTAAGCCCGAGAACAGTCCAATCAGAGTTCGGATGCGACCTGTAGGCCCAATATGGTGAAACCCTAAAAGGGGTGACGGAAATCCGAGAAGATATATAAAGGGAGGAAACCTAACTCGTGGAGGACTCCTCCACCCATGAATTTCAGCCACCAAAAGCCACGTTTTTGCCTCCCCATGGATCCAATCTCCATGGGGGAGGGCTCCCAAGAAGCCATGAAGGAGGGAGGCTAAGGGGCGGCGCTCCCCCATGATGCCGGCGGCGGGGAAGGAGTTCCCCGCGCCGCCGGCGCCGCCGCCGCCGCCCTGCGCTCCTCGCTGCCCTCTCCGCCGTCTTCACCGCCATCTCCATCACCATCTCCTCCTTGTATTCAGTGGTTCATCCTCCCGTAAATCTCTGTACCGTCCTATGTAAACATGGTGTTTGATGCTATAATATTTATCCTATGATCTATGACATGTTTGCGTAGTTTATTTGTCTTTTAATTGCTTTGTTGAATGTCTATGGTTCATTAGAGTTGTATGTTGATATGGTACTGTCCTTTGGTGTCCATTATATTTGTGCGCGCATAGATCAACACCCTATGGTTAGTAGTATGTGCAAAGGAAGGGGGTAGTCCTGCCGGAGTGGCAGAAACCTGAGGGTTCAAATCGGTTAGTTATATGTATGGGAGTAAGAGGACCATGAACTTAAGGCTATGGTTGGGGAAACCTTAATGCATTGTTAGTATTTACGGATGTTTGCTAATAATCCAATCATATGGTACTTGTAATCCCAAGTAGTGGAGTGCATGTATATTTAGCCTCTTCCGCAATGAAAACTGCATCAAAGACAATGAACTAAATGTCTTCACTAATTAATGTTGGACAAAGCCATCACAATTACCACCACTTTTCCACACTCATGGTACTGTTAGTATATGGTTACTTAGTGTACTTTATTGCTGCAGCACTGATACCCGTAGAAGTGATAGCCTCAGTAGCTACCTGAAATGTAAAGTATACGGGGTTAGGTTGAGCCTCCAAGTGCAGAGTATGTAGTAAGTGGAAGACGTGTTTTCCCCACGAGGGTGACTCGAGGGTTTAATATTGAACTCTTGGGGAATCAGTAGTGAAAGATTTATCTTCCTATCGTTCTTTTGGTCACCTACAAAACAAGGTTAATTGTTTTGGTCCTAAACCTCACCTGTGGTTGTCAAGCACAAGGTGTATGAATGATATCAAGATAATTATGCAATGCAAGTAAGAAATAAATATGCAATGGTGGTGAATGAATGTGCAAGGATGATGATAACAATGATAAATGCTATTTTTGGGTTTTTTGTGATTAATGCAAGATGGAAAAGTGTTTTTGTATTTTCGGATTTAATAATGGCAGAAAATGGCAAAGTGGTAAAAGTGGTTGGAAAGGTGTTTCTTATGATTAAAAATGGACCGGGGTTCATGGTTTCACAAATGCACTCTCTCTTTTAATGGTGTGGCAGACAATGGACACATAGAGTTGACATATGAGTTTGCAACACAAAGTTTGATATCAAGTTACTAATTATATGGGCATCACGTCCTAACATAGAGATCTTTTGGTTATTAATCTCACTTATACTCCACCAAGATGAGAACCAAATCATAACACCTTAGTAATTAAGATAACTCAGAGTATAGCTTTAAGTATCATGACATGAAGTGAAAATAAGAACATGCTAGATCTAGTCACAGGAAGAAGCTTGGTCACCCTCAACCCTTGTAGTATGGTATTTTTGTTTATCTCTAGTGAGGCAACAAAGTAAGGTAAAACACCCAAGTGGATCGCGATATTACAGTTGTCAACTTACCGCACTCACCACCCCCCGTTACTCCAACTAATACACACATCACCCCACACACGCCCTCATAAACATGCTTGATCATAACAAGTGAATAAGAACGGGGTACATAATATGCATCTATATTCATAACTGAAACAAACATTTGCAATCTCAACATATAATAACTCACAAAAAGATCCACCACATAGGAATTACAAATATGACCGTAATCATGTTCAGCAGCTCATACGGTACTCATTAGTGAAGCTCAAAGAGATGAGAGATACATAAGTTACTTCCACAAACCCATAGTCCAGAGGTGGACTACTCCCTCTTCATGGTGGAGACGGTGGAGATGTCGATGGAGAGGATGGAGACCACGCCGGCAGCGCCCCGCCGGAGTTTTCCCC
Organism: Poa pratensis; assembly: GCA_947311845.1. Taxonomy (NCBI): domain Eukaryota; kingdom Viridiplantae; phylum Streptophyta; class Magnoliopsida; order Poales; family Poaceae; genus Poa; species Poa pratensis. The sequence goes on from CAMZMU010000062.1 coordinate 528,365, forward strand.
CTCCAATCTGCAGCTCCAGATCTTCGTTTTCGTGTTTCTATGATATGGCGGCGCTTGTTTACGGGAACGCCGTGGGACTTCTTTTATAGGCGTTTTTAGGTCAAGACGAAGGCGGTGGAGAAAAGATCGACGGCTGCGGAGCCCCGAGGGCCAAGTTGGTGGGCCCCACGCGGCCAGGTACAGTGGCCGCGTGGGCCACACTCTTTTGGCCCTCCGGCCTCCGTTTGCTTGCTTCTTTCGCTCCCACGTCTTCCTCCTTCCAAAATATTGACGCATGTATTTTTTCAAATTATTTGGACGTCGTTTGGGTCCCTGAAACATAAAAGGAAAGAAATAGGGTTTCTGCCTGCGCAGGGTTAATTACATAAAAATAGGAAACAATTATTTTATTTCCTAAAATCATTAAATAACAGTGGTATAACCCTTATATGATGCAAATATGATCTTAATATAAGTGATATAGTGCAAAGTTCATGTATGCATTTTACATGCATCAAGCACTAACTTTTACTTTCTTGTATTTATTATCCTGCAAAACTATCTCTCATACCCGTATTGCTACTGTAGTTTTATTTCCTAGATAATGCAAACGTTTAGTGTGCGTAGAGTTGTATCAGTGGTTGATAAAACTTGAGAGAATACTTATCCTACCTTTAGCTCCTCGTTGGGTTCGACACTCTTACTTATCAAAAAGGCTACACGCGATCTCCTATACTTGTGGGTTATCACCCCGCCGCCACCAAATGGCAGCACCCTCAATGCTTGGTGGGACGCAACAATAGCCGGTCTCCCGAAGAACAAGAGAAGGGAGGCGAGTGGGGCAATAATCTACTCCATGTGGGACGTGTGAAAGGAGAGAAACAGGAGAGTGTTCCAGAATGTGGCAATTCAGGCCGACGCCGTCGCGGCGTTGGTGCGAGAGGAGATGGCGCAGAGGGCATATGCGTACACACAGGATCCCGGAGCCACCTAGTTTGTGTTCTTTTTGTTTTATGTTTTTGCCTATGTCTCTAAACACTCTATTTCTACCAAATCGAAAGGCAATATACGACTGCCGGTTCCTAAAAAAACGAACACATCGGACTCCAGGGCTTAAAAGTGAGGCGAATGAAAAAGGGGCATAAGATCCAAGGCGCACGAACTAAGTGGGTTATAATCAATCAACTCCCCGTTTTATTCTGGCCCGTCTTAAGAAATATATCCAGTGGAGCCAACTAGAAAGAGGAACTGCCTCTAATTCACTCTCAAACGGTGCCTTTTCCTGGCCATCTCCAGAAATATGAAACTATTGGAAACGGCTACGGTTATAGACCCCTCAACGTGTTTAGAGACGGGCACTACAATCAACCAACATTAAGTGTAAGTTTTAAGAGCTAGTGTTGATTTTTTTTATTGTGAATCAAATTTAGAGTTGAGATTGTTGGACCTAACACACATTAAATTTGCAGAACAGGTTACATATACTCCATATAGCGATATCTGCCTCACTCTCTCTAAAACCAAAGAACAAGACACAAATGAAGTTAAATATGAGATTTGAGATAGTTGGAGATTGGCAAATGTATCATCTACCAAGTCGTGCCATCCCATGAACAAAGGATACGCCAAGATGATCTTACAACGAAAGCAGTAGCGACATGATTGTGTCCTCGTCAATTAATCAAAGCTGAAATACATCGTCATTATTATTCATGCAATAAGATGAACAAGGCATACACTCTAGAATTTTATATTTAGGCTTATATTTTAAAAAAGAAAAACATAAACTCTACTAGTGTCTATCAAGATATTTTTGAAAAACACTCTTTAGATATCCCAATCAAATTATTTAAGATACTAAATTTACCTCAATACATGCATTTACATTATGATTTCTCTAAGTGCCACAAAAATAATGCTCTCATTTTTTCATTTTCCTCTTCTTGGTTTTAGAGATAATTTATTGATTATAAATGTTTAATATGAAACAATGCACAAAAAACTGAATATAGCTTATGTTGTTGCAAGATAAGTACAACTGTATGAAAAATACTTGGATCAGGCTTCAACAAGGCTTCTATTTGAGATAAAATTTACATACATATTTGACAGCAAAACAGTTCTCACGCTTCAACTGTTTTGACACCCAAAGCTAGTTTCTCCTTGAACGTCGACTGCGCCCCTTCTTACCTTCTTACTCTTCCAGCGATAAAAACAAACCATGTCATGTAACATCAGGCCGCACACATGATGATGTCGTTAAGATCATTTCGCATGATGATGCCTGCTGGGTAACTAAACTCTGAGTAGAGTGGATCAGCGGAGAGCTTGTTTCATGTCCTTGTTCTCCGGATCCAACCTCAAGGCATTGAGAAGGGCTTTAGCAGCGCCGGCATGATCCTAATTAACACAGAACTAGAATCGGATGCCTTCCTTGTCAAGTGCGGACCTACAGGGTATTTTTTTATTTTTTTTCATGGTAATACGATTTCTCATTGATAAATACTAGTTGTTTTGCACGTGCAACGCACGTCTCCAAAATATAACACAACATGCATTTAGTGAATTTCTTTTTTTAACGAGTTACTTTTTATTTAGCTTTATTAGTATGCTATAAAAAGTCTCACAATCCGAATGCATGCTCAAATGCATGCACTCGTTGACCGAAATGCAGCATAGCAATGTGAAGACAACTTCTAGAAAAGCAAAAATTTGTACCTAGTTCTGTGCATTGTCAGAAAGAATGTGACTACACCACATAAGCTACTTCGGCTAAGTTGCCCGGAGACCAGCAGCCGCCGTGCTCCTCCTCCCCCGTCCCTCTTCCCTGCGACACATGGCTCCGTTGTGGGAACCATCTTTACGAATCATAAATAACCACATTTCGCTGCCACCTTTGTTGGTTTTTAACATTTTTCTACACATGGAGCATATAGATAATCATTGCGTGAATGCAATAAGAAATATACACCCAGGAACTATAGGTGAGAGTACAGGTCCATGGAAAAATACACGACCCCTGAAGTTATATGCTCTTGTTCTAAATTCTTGTTCTCTTCTTGTCTACCCAACCAACAAAACATTCTTTAAGTGCGCCTTGGTCTATTTATACTATGGGCAATTAAAACATTGCAGACAAATGTGCACCAAATTGCCAGAAATTTGAAATCTTCAGATAAAAATAAATTATTTATGAACGCGCATCATAAAATAATCATTTAGTAGCAGTTCTTATCCTTCCAAACCAGACCTTCTTTCTGAAAAAACAATAGTATAGATAGACCTAAATATACATATATCCTCGTCTTCGTCTTCTTGGTACCTGCAATTCAGTCCAGCATTCTCTTTGCATCAAACATTCACGAAGCCTTTGTGTTTGATGTATAAGCTGAAACAACTATTATATACATACATTTGTGGCAATTTGTCAAACCTGAAGTATGGAGGCCTACTTTACGTTTGTCTTTTAAAAAGAATCCTTGCATTCAGTTCATATACGAACCAATGTTTAACCACTTTGAACTGTTAAAAAATGGAAGGAAAATAAAAGTTGCAACTCCAGATAAACATAAACAGAGAAACTATTTGCCAGTACTGACTACTGTACTACCTGAAATTACTTTCCAGGACCCAATGTGGCACAACATGGAGCAAAATTTGGTAACAGTAAGGACAGAAGTTGCTACCAGAAATTTGCTACCAATAATCACTAACTGCAAACTGCTAATAAGAGAAGGGAAGGAGCTGCAGTTATGAGCATGACCAAGAACGGAAAAGGCTACAGGCCAGGCACGGAGAGTTCAGGTCGGGGCGGCGTGTTGACGTGGAGCTGGAGCAGTAGGTAGCGGGTGTAGAAGGTCCAGGCGGCGACGCGTTGGAGATTACTGAGTTTCCTGGCGCTGCCAAGCTTCGTGGCGTCCCTCCCGAGCTGATTGGTCAGCGAATTTGGTCTATGCAGGCCGTGCCGCCGCCGAGCTTTGGTGTGAATCAGCGACCGGGGCGGCGCTCGGATCTAGGGCAGGGCTGGCGGAGGCGGCGCTCGGGTGCAGCAGGGCCGGGGCGGAGTAGGGCCTGGGCGGCGCTCGGGGCAGGGCGGAGCAGGGCCGGTGCGACGCTCGGATCAGGGGCAAACGGGAGAGAGAGGGAGGCGAGGGAAAGAGGAGGGGTATCGCGTTTTCATTCGCTGGCAGAGTTTTCGTCCGCCTTGTTTAATTGCTAGGTGCACACAGCCGGGGGCGATTGGTTAATCTGGACGGTTAATTTCGTATGGTGGGAGCCTGACCGTGTACATCTGTTGGGGTGGCTCTAGGAAAGAATATGTTTATTCTTTTATAAGTAGTAGAGAAAAGAGGAGATACAAAGTAGGTATACACCGATCTTACAGATCTGAAAAGATAGGATAAACCTATATGACAAACCGACGCCTATCCATCTTCTTCGGCACCACCGTGGCAGCCACCTAAGAAAAAATAGACAGATCACCACTTCACCCGAGCTTGACGCGGCTCCATCGTTGATCATCAGCTTTTCGGATCTCCAAAATAGTTTGCCATAAGACAAACCATTGTCGTTGAAAGAATCAGACCGGGGCAACACGACCCCGGACACGCCATCGAACTTCAGCACTGGCACCCCCGCACGACGACGTCGTCGGAGTAGGGAACCAGAACCGTCAGCCTCCAACCACGAACCCATCACAAGGTTCACCATCTTCCAGCTGTCACCAGTGCAGACCGCCGCCTGCACGTACTCCTAAACGAATCCTCTCTGCTCTACCATGGCGCCGGAGAAAACGCCGCGGCAATGGGTACAAAGCAGGAGGAAAAACCCATCTGATGGAGTCGCCGCCGCCGCCTCGCCGACACCATCCATGAACCCTACAGCCACCGATCTAAAAGATCGGCAAGCACACAGTGCCACCAACTCTGAGATGCCGCCATGAAGGACAACATCGGTGTGGGAATAGAGTTGAGGCAGATTTATTTGCCCGGTCGCCGCTCCCACCACCCCAACGGCGCACCATGCCAGAGAACTCCTAACCCTAATTACCATGCAAAAAACGGGGTCCCCCTCCCTCCAGCCGCCGGAGCGGCAAGCGGAAGGAGAGGGCCGGTGATATGCGGCGGCGGTGGCGGCTAGGGCAGGAAAAGAGCTCGCCTCGCGAGTCGCCTGGACTCACGAGCGAAAACGATCCGTATCCTGGACCTCGATGAGGTGACCTACAGGGTATGCCTGCAGCCCAGCCCACGTACGTACGTATTTGTATGTGTATAACAGTCAGACCGGCTGGAGATCGATACGGATCGAACCAAGCGATCGATTGAAGCAGTTTCCATCAGTCAGGCAGCGGTAATCAACAGAACTCCTCGTCGTTCTCGCAATTGAATCGACAGATCCATCGGAAATGCCAAAGTATTGATTTTTCGAAGATTTAACGGCAGTTGTTCTGCCAATGCATTTCAGAGGATAGAAATAGTACGGTTTACAAGCTAGAAAGAATCTAGCGAACAACAAAGGAAAGACAACAACATGAATGGCAGACTAATAGCCTAGGCTAACAGAACTGCGTGACCGGCATGACTGATTACTCGCCATCGGTCGCCTCCAAAGGCGGCTCCAAGTTAGCAGCGAAGCGTCTACCCGCCAGGTAAGTGCCCAGGAGTAGAATGTCTTCTCTTATTAGGTCCAGAACTTGGTCATCTGTGGCAATCACTTGTTGAAAAACCTGGCGGCAACGCTCCTTCCACACATGCCAAACCCCATAGATGGCCACCAACAGCTCATCATTAGTGAGCACCGAACACATGAAACACCACCAATCCGCTGGCGAGGAGAACTGCTGTGGCTGGATTGCAAGAAGTGGTTGATCCGTCCACTGAGCAAGCAGGTGCCAGAGAGAGCGAGCAAAAGTACAGTCGAGGGCAAAATGTGCAGCAGTCTCCTGCTCCTGATCACAAAAAATGCAAAGGTCCCGGTGATCAATCCCCCAGATCTGGAGCTTGTCATCCGTGAGAATGCGTTGCTTCAACCAAAGCCACATGAACATTTTACACTTCGGTTGCACTTTGGATTTCCATAATTTGCTGAAGTCAATGGTGGTAAAACTCCCTGCAAACTGTATCTTGTAAGCAGAGGCAGTGGTGTATTGAGCTTTTGCTGTCAAGTTCCAACTGATATGATCCACTACGTCGCCAAGAGCAACATCTTGTAGCTGAATCCACAAGTCAGTAAATTCCCGAAGCTGCACCTCCGATACAATTCTCTGAAAACCAGTCATCCATCGGTCATTGAGGAGAGCCTGCTGGACTGTTAATTTTTTCAGTCTCGTAAGCTTGAACAAGCTTGGAGCAAGATCAGCAGGAGCAAAACCAGGAGTATTGATTTTGCAAACTCGGAATTTCAGAGACATAGGAGTAGTAGATACGAGACATGTGGATATACTACTTGCAACAACTTCATTGTGGCTTCACGACTGCAGTTAGAAAAAGACCAAAAGGTGTTCTTCCGGTATATAATGATTTTGCATACAAAGAAATCAACAACGGACAAGGAGTTACCATGGTGTAGAAAAGACGGGCAGTTTCCTAGTCCTTGTGAAAGCCTCATATCCTTGTTGTTTCAGTTCATATTTCTTGGCAGTACTACCCAAAAAAGAAGTACTATTAAGCGAAACGATAATTAGATAACCTGAGCTACCTCAATAGGAAGTCCATGTGAGTGCATTCAAGAGCATGTAAACTAATCCAAGTGATTGCATTAGGAGGGTTCATGTGACGCACCGGCTCCTTATAAGCATCTGAATTTACATGCCCCACTATGCCGTCAAGCACAGTTGGAGGGCGCCGAGTCACCGGAAGGAGAACCTCGATGGCTTCAGTTTCAGCATGGGCAGCGGCAGCGGCAACGTCTATGGGTAACCTACCGAGCTGTTACATAGTACAAAAACACGTCAGCTGCTGCTAGGTAGTTAGGGAGCATGTGTTGTAGACCAAGCCTTGAGCTAATACTTTATCTGTTAATAAAACAAAAAATGTTAAAACTTCTATGGTTTCAATTTTCTATCAAAAATTTCTTGTTAGTATAAATCTATCAACTATTGATAATGCGTTGATATTTAAACATTCGTTAATAGATTTGTGCACGGTCGCAAAGTATTTCAGGAAAAGCAGGGAGATCCTGCTAGTTGTGGTACTGAATTTGTATCCACCGTTGTTAACATCGGCCCCATCCTGCTTAACATTTGCGGAATAGTTTCAGCGCAACATCCACATCGTACGATGCAACAAAATTAGCAGAAGATTAAGAATGCAATTATATTCCCTTGTTTCAGCATCAGACGATGTCCCATGAGTTAGAGTGAGCGGTTCTTTAACTGCGCTTTGTATGGTTTTGGGTCCGGTTTCCCTAATTAACTGGACCAATTCTATTCTCCTAATAATGCATAGGTAGAGATTCCGCTATTTACCGTCAAGATTAAGAATGCAATGTGGCTGGCTGGCACCAGAATGAGCAGCTTCACGTCTTGCAAGGAGTCGGCGAGGAGCGACAAGACCAGCGGCGTGTAGACGCATTGCGTTACGATAATTTAGAAAAAATATTCAAAAGATAGCACGTGTATTTAATCAATTTGAAAAATAACACACTGTCGTCTCGACTAATGACGAAAGTAGGAATTCCGGCAGCCGCACTGACGAAACTAACCTTTCCTCACCACCAATGCCGAAACACCAGATTTTTGCCAGTAGGAAACTCTACTCAGCCTAGCGTATAGGTATTTTTTTTCTTTATTCTTTGATTTAAATGGATCCCTCAACCGTGTGATGATTCGTGATAAAATATACTTATATACGCGTCGACGAGTAGTTTTCATTCTCGTGATTGGTTTCGCCTTTCGTTGACTCCAACTTCTCATTTTTGGATCAAAATTCATAGATCTTGTTGACGAATTTTGTCAAATATTTTGCACTCAGTCAACCATTTAAAATTTCTTCTCCACAAATTTCAGGTTGTATCTTCTCGTTTCGACTCACAAATTGATATTTTCTCTCTAGTATTTGTGTTTTTGTATATAGATGTTACATAAAATATGTATTTGTCTGTCGAAACAAAAAAGTTATAACGTAAAAGTTGTGAAGACGAGTGTGGTACATCTACTCGTGAAAGAGTGTGGGGAAGAGTGCGACTGAGGGCAACCACGTTCGGCTGCAAAAATGGAGAGAGATCAACAACCTCGATCTAGCTAGCAGTGTTCGCTGTATATATGCTCCGTGCTTACATCAGCACCATGGGGCAGCAGGACGGAGACGAACTCTGTGTGCCGTGTGCGCCTGGGCGGCGGCGACGTGCAGCGCCGTGCCCTGGGAGTTCGCCGCGCCTGCGTCGGCGCCCTTTTGCAGGAGAAGCGTCGCCGGGTCACGGTCCCCGTTGTAGGGGGGCCTAGTGGACACTGTCGTAGATGGTGCCGAACATATATGAACCATGCCCTGTCACGACAAAACCACCTCTCATTAGAAAAAAGACAAAACCATCTTCTATTTGTCTCACGGGTAAATTTAACAGGTTTCAGTTTTTGAGGGGTGTGTTCTAACCGGTTTTGAAGTTCAAGGTTCTAACTTAAATTATGTCATATGTTCAGGTTGTAATATGCACTTCTCTCGAAATTATAGTGGGTAGAAGGGAAGAGAAGACAATGAAAATACATGAAAAAAAAATAGAAACAAGAGGGGAAACACTAATGGAGGGGGAAGACAAGCCAATCGGCACACATGGAGTAACAATTGGGGTTTGACTCGAAAATAAATTTTCAATCCATATAGTGCATCCAGCAACTCCATGTGACCATTCAATTGGACTTTTTCTTTCGGTTGAGGTTGAATAGGGGGCACACTAGATCATATTTAGTCATGCCACAAATTGATCTGAAATTCTATAGACACGACATCTAGGAACGATCCATTGCGATGGTTGCTGTTTCCATTGTTGTTTCTTATAGCAAGATACTGTGTTTACAACCGACCCACTGGCACATGCCTAAAGTCTCTTGCTTCCAGGGCATCATTAATTTTCACACGTGTATGCATTTTAGTAACTTTAGATATTGCTCGTTTGAGCCATTGCAAATGTAGGGAGGCAGATCTTAGGGTCCCTAACTGTTGGGTCTATATTTTGATTCACCATATCATTCTACGTTGTGTTTCTAGATAGTTCCCCTCCACACCTCAAATGTAAAGATGTCAAGAAATCCATGTATTAGTAAGCGAAGGATACAATAGAAATTCAAATGTCAAGTATGTAGGGCCATATAATGTGCAATGTCGTGTTTCGGAATTAAATTTCTTATAGAACATGATTTGAACAATGATGCACACATAATAAGATTCACAAAAATGTTTACTATTATATTTGAGTACAAAAATTCCTATAAGTACAAGAGTAATGTTTTCAATAGGTATAACAAACTATGTACTTACAAATATCAAAGAAGATCACACAAATACCTATTAGTTTATGAAACTTTGTTTGGTATTTTGTTTATAAAAAAACACCTTAGTGTGGCCGATTTAGGGCCAAACTGACAGTCGGCAAACATGTTTTCCGTTTTGGTACAGTCGTCAGGGCATGTTGTTCCACTGGCAGAATTAGACAAATAAGTAGGAAATGGGGGACCCCTTTGGAGTTTCACTAAGGATCTAGACTAATATTATCAGCTAAATTGGTAATAAAATTTGTCTAAACGAACAACTAAATAGTGTCATGATCGTCTTGAAATGAGAGAGTGCTTCACCTCATAAGAATCTCTAACAATGGAATATCACTTAATTAATTCCTTCAATTTCTTCTCCTAGCATTCTTAGTTGCATATTTTCAATCAGATCAGTTAGACAAGAGCATCAATATCTTAGGAAAAGTGATGTGGCATATGCTGCATAACATATTAAATTTTAGGAGAGAAAGACAAAATCATCTTTTTTACCCATGGAAGGACTGGACAAGTGCGCAGGTCAACAGATCATCTAAGAATGTTGTATTGTAGATCATGAAGAAACAAGGTTTGAATTTTTTATGAGGGTGGTCCAATCTCACAGGATCTTCTGTGGTCATATAAAATTTGGCCATACACTTGATCCACTCACGGGATTTTTGACCATACAAAAAATTATTTATTTACGAACACACCAGTGCGCCTAGCTCCATAAAGTCGCTGGATGCATCTGACGCGCGCTACACTGTCTAGAATGTGGGGTGATCCGACGCAGGGGTGCAGACGTTGTCCAACGCCCCCCGAACAGGTCTCCAGACTTTGGGTTGGCTCGGGGATTACAAACCCAATGAGAGCTGCCACGGTAAATATGCCTTTTTAAAACCCATCTTTGACTATTGCATGCTTTTGCAAAGAGAGAGATTTTTTTTTTTGAATTTATGAGTGAGCTTTATAGATTAGGCAACAGCGTTATTACAATCATGCATTAGGGATTCCGACGCGCAGGAAGGAATTGCCCCGTGGCTAACACCACACTCACGTTTGCCTAGTTTAGCTAAAACATGTGCTACACCATTGCTCACCCTACCGATCTTCCTTATCGTGACCTGTCCCAAAACTCCCAGCAAAGCTCTTGCCTCCAGGTACAGACTCCAGTGGCTGGAGCAATCACTCTTTGATGAATTCAGAACAGCAACGACAGAAGCACAATCAGATTCAATGATTCCAGGTTGCTGTGGGTGGGCTACCATGTACCTGATTCCCTCCAAGACGGCTAGTACCTCCGCCTCCTCCGCACTCGCGCATGTTGCCAGAGTTTTCCATTGAGAGTACAGTACTGAACCATTCGAGTCGCGTACAACCAGGCCAGTACCTCCATCAGACGAGGATGCGCCCCAACCTGCATCCACGTTTACTTTGATCCAACCCGGGGCAGGGGCCTGCCAGCATGACGAAGGGGCAGCATGCAATGACGGTCCTGGAATGGTGATCGGGGACACGGGCGCCTTCTCTCTGGACTCCACCTTGCTTGTGTCACCAGAGAACGAGGTAACGTAGTTATGTAGAAAAGGCACAGAAGCTGCAATAGAGGCCTTACCATCTCCATGGATGATGTTGTTGTGGTGGTGCCATGTGCGCCAGAATAGGAATATCAGCTTACTCCGCATATCAGCGCTTACACCATTGATGAGATCAAAAAACCAGCTCGGGCCTGAGTTTCTGAAGGCAGCATCCTTTGGAATGTTCCAGACTTGGCGTATGGCATCACGAAGAGCACGGGCTATGGTGCACCTAACCATGGCATGGTACGCAGTCTCAGCTTCCATGCCACAAATGGAGCAGGTTGGGTGCACCTTGGGGATTCGTTTGTGCAGACTGTCCGTGACCGCGAGAGAGTCAGTGGCGAGGCGCCAGGAAAACACCCAAAGCTTCTGCTGGACTTTCCACTTCCAAACCAGGTTCCAGATGCTTCTATCACCATCAGATTCGGCGCTGCTTTGTCCTTTGCAGAGATTGAGGATTTTCGGCTGCATAGCAAGCCTATAGGCACTGCGAACAGAGAATTGGCCAGAGCTCTCAGGATGCCACGCGATGAAGTCGTCGGTTAACCGCATGGGGAGCTTGATCATCAGAATGGCTTCAGCGTCATGAGGGTAACAAAATTTCCGGATTAGGCCTTCATCCCACCGATGTGTCGCATGGTCAATGAATTGAGAGACCCACTTAAGCCTGCAACGCTCCTTCATGCCTGACACCTTCAGACCACCATTCCTTGGCACCCAATTGTCCCGCCAGAATTTCACCATTGATCCAGACCCGATGCGCCAAACATCACCTTTCTTCAGCAGCTCAAGTCCATGCAAAACGCCTTGCCAAGAAGCCGACACATTCTGGATGAAAGCAGTGTCCAGAAGGTGGCCATTGGGGTAGTACTTGGCCTTCAGGAGACGTGCACATAAACTATCAGGAAACTGCAGCAGTCTCCACGCCTGTCGAGCCAAGAGAGCTTGATTGAATAGTTTGAAATCACGAAATCCCATGCCACCCGCAAGCTTCGGAAGTGTTACTTTGTCCCATGAGAGCCAGTGCATGCGCCGGCGATCGTGCTCGTCGCCCCAATGGAAATCACGGATCAGTTTGTTTAGCTCCTGAATGAGGCCTACAGGAAATTGGAAGACACTCATAGCATACGTGGGGAGTGCTTGGAGGACCGCTTTGATAAGAACCTCTTTGCCCCCACAGGAGAGATATTTCTCAACCCAATTACATAGTCTCTTATGGAAACGTTCCTTCAGAGACTGAAACTTTCCCTTCTTCATCTGTCCTTCAGGAACAGGTAACCCGAGATATTTGATCAGCTCTTCAGTTTCATATTTGAGCAGCTTCTTCATCTCAGCCTGAATATGTGCCTCAACCTTCTGACCATACATGATGGAGCACTTGCCGAGGCTCACAAGCTGACCGGTCCCCTTCTCATATTTGTCCAAGATTTCCTTCACCACCAAAGTTTGCTGGATGGATCCCTCAAAGAATAATAGGCTGTCGTCAGCGAACAAAAGATGGGACATACCTGGCGCATTGCGGCAGATTTTGAGCTCCTTCAGGTTGTTCTTCTCCACTTCATGTTGGATCAAGCGGGAGAGGCCATCAGCAACAAACAAGAACAAGTAAGGAGAGAGTGGATCGCCTTGGCGAAGCCCGCGAGTTGGTGTGAAGGTGTCCAACACATGTCCATTGAGACGAACTGAATAACGGACGGTGGTAACACATTGCATAATCCACCGTACCCAAGTGCTGTTAAAGCCCAGGTTCGTCATAACACCTTCAAGAAAACGCCAATCCACACGGTCATAGGCCTTGGCCATGTCCAGCTTATACGCACAAAACTTGCCCCGATCTGAAGAGTTGCTCTGAATTGCATGAAGACATTCAAACGCCATTAGAGCGTTATCCGTAATCAACCTGCCAGGAATGAAGGCGCTCTGCATTGGCGAGATGATGTCGTGGAGAAGAGGTTGGAGCCGGTTAACCAAGCATTTGGAGATGATCTTAAAGACTACGTTGCATAAGCTTATAGGACGAAAGTCCTTCAGCTCTTCTGGATCATTCTTCTTCGGAATCAGTACTATAGCCGTGTCATTTACATCCTCGGGCATCTTTCCTTCAACGAAAAACATCTGCACTGCCTTTACCACATCCTCCTTTAGCAGGTCCCAATTGCGTTGGAGGAATCTAGCAGGGAAGCCATCAGGGCCAGGCGCCTTAAGCGGCCCAATCTGAAAGAGAGCATCACTGATTTCCTTCTCAGAGAAAGGGGCAGACAACTTCGAGTTCATCTCCTCGTCCAGCCTTGGCATGAACAGCTCGAGCAGCTCTGATGGGTCAATACAATCATCCTTAGTGTACAACTTCTGGAAAAACTCAGTAGCTAAGTCCCCCATTTCCTCCATGTTTTCAGTCCATGTACCATCTGTGCGTTTCAGCTTTGCAATTCTATTCTTCCGCTGCCTCCAGCTGGCCTTCCGGTGAAAATATTTTGTGTTTCGATCGCCTTCGCGGAGCCAAGCAACACGTGATCTCTGCATCCACATGAGTTCTTCACGGTACAGTAGTTCATCCATCTCAGCAAGGAGTTTCTGTTTTTCCTCCAAATCAGCTGTGTTATTGTTTTGCACAAGAACCTCCAAGCGCTTCCTCTTCTTCTCGATCTGTTGAGTAACTGGCTTGAAATATTTTCGTTTCCAATCATATAGTGACCCCATCACTCCACGCAGAGAGGAGCAGACGTCACCCATATCTCTCACTCCGCCACGCCGAGACCATGCCTCCTCCACAGTCGCCGTCAGCGTCGGTTCACGTTCCCACATTATCTCATAGCGCCGTATGGGTTTACGACGCTGTGACTCATCGCTTGCAGGGATCACCGTAACCAACAGAGGGCAGTGATCTGATCTAGGGGAAACAAGATGCCGGACTTGCGCCGCTGGGAAACGAAGTGACCATGCCGGGGACGCCACTGCCCTGTCGAGCCGAACCTTAACGTTCCTATGTCCGCGCTGTTTGTTATCGAAAGTCCAGGGAGTGCCGAAAAACCCCAGATCATGAACATCGCAGTGTGACAACACCTCGCGGAAGTCCATCATGAGCCTCTCCGACCGGCGAGCACGAGAGAAGTGCTCCGCCTGCCACATCGTCTCATTGAAGTCACCAAGCAAGAGCCAAGGTTCAGAGGACTCATTCTTGATACGCCGTAGCATTGTCCACATGTGGTGCCGCTCGCTAGGTCTGGGATCCCCATATACAAAAGTTCCTCTCCAACGTGCTCCAAACGGCCCTCCCTTGATGTGAACATCTATGTGCCTTTTGCTATAAGAGAGAAGATTGACCTCCACATCCTCATGATGAAACAGAGCTAGACCACCTCCCGATCCAGTGCCCTCCACAGCAAAACATCCTTTCATGCCTAATCGGAATCTGAGGTTGCGAATTCGGTCAGGTTTTTGCCTAGTCTCACAAAGGAAAACTAGACTGGGGTGGTGTGTCTGAACCAAGCAGACAAGTTCTTGAACTGTCGGGGTCTACCCCGCCCCCCGACAGTTCCAACCGAATAGACTCATTGCTCATGTCGGGCCTCGTCGTGAGGTCCCGACATGTTTGTGTTACTGGCTGTAGAGGCTTCAGTCGACCTGAGCCTCTTTGAATCGACAGTGACGTCGAAACTTGAGTCTTCCTCCACATGTGGGTGAGCAACAGAAAAAGCTCCCACACGTTTACCCAACAAGCTGATGGCACGCAGCTCAGTTTTACCCTTGGTGCCATCGATCTCGCGGATGCGCAGTTGCTTGATAGTTCCCCTCTTGTTCTTGAAAACTTTGTAATTATTTCCAGTCACCTGACAGAAACGCTGAGCCTCTGAATCAGACAGGGTATGCTCCTTGCTGTGCTTCGGGAATCATCTTCACGTTGTGACAGGGCCCAATATATGGTCCTTCCTCCAGGGTCAAGAATTCTCTGATTAAATACGCCATTGTTGTTCCCATAAGCACCTCCCAGAATTTTGCTCACGGGTCCTCCAAGAAAATAGAGCATGAAAGTATACGTGAATGGTTCCATCTCATAGCAGACTTTGAAGGCCGGCGCCATCACCACCTTGGTCGGAGCAGAGGAATGAGTGGCATTGGCGACCTCCAACGGCTGGGCAAGCTTGCATGCGTATTGGCTCACAGAAGGAACCAATTTCATAGAAGCCTTGTCGCCATCTTCAGCACGCGGGCATCTAGGCATTGGGTGGAGCTGAGGAGCAAACTGACCAGAGAATTTGGCGATCGGGAGGCCGGCGGGGATCAGCTGGACAGGCTCGGTCGGACGGGGCACGCTGCAATCACCGCCGACAGAAAGCTTCTTCTTCCAGGCCACGACGCCATGGTCGTCATAGGGGCTGCACACTTGCAGGGAGGCATAGCGGCAGGGAGCGAGCACGCTAACAACACACGGGGCTGGCTGCACCTCCCAATCTGGCTTCCGATCGAAGAGGGAGGAGCATTTCGACCGGAAGTAATCGATACTCTTGCGGGGATTTGGCGAATTGCGGACAATATGCAGCAATCTTTCCTTGGTGGCGCGGGGGATAAAATCTTGGGCAGGGAAGGTGCGGGTCTGGGTGGATGTGGGGGGAATCACAGCATGGGGCGCGGCCGGAGATGGCGCCGCTCCAAGCATCTCTCTCAGGGACGGTGTCCTCTCTCCTACCTCTCCCACGCCGGGATCTCCATGGGCGGGGTCACCAGGATCGCCCCCGTCGTCGACAGAGAGACGAAGTGACAGGGTCAGACTGGATCGGGAGAAGTTGAGAGGAGTGGAAGCTGGATGAGAAGAAACCGGGGGAGAATAGACCGGCATCACGCCAGTCGCCGGCAGATCGCCGGAGTCGCCATAGAGGACGGACGAGAGCATATCCATTCTCTTCTGTCACACACTACATGATGTGATTGGAAAGGGGTGCAACTAGAAGACTTCTTGTTGCACCTCAGAAGTGCCGCTATATTTAGCATTTTAGCGCCCGCCGCTATATTTAGCGCCTCAGAAGTGCCGCTCCTGACCAGGAGGCACCAGGCCTAGGGCGCGCAACTTTTTTTAGGCTATCAACTCTGGGAGAGAATCCCGCATTTATTTTACTAAACAACAGAGAGTTCTACATGTTACCAGGAGTAAGGTGGTATCGTCACAGGTCGGCGGCCACTCTAGCATCAGCTCTCGCAGAGGGATGTTCTTTTCCGATAAAGTTTCGCAAAGGGATGAAACCAAATGGTAAATTTCTTGCGTAATGTTTTTGACAGTACCTGAGCTTTTGTGCTCAATATTTCATAACACCTTTGCATTGCGCGAGGCCCAAAATTTCCACAGTATGACCACGAGAATTATTCTGGTTTCAGTCTGGGCCGAAACATGCAAAAAGCGTGTCGATCTGTACGTACTATACAAATAAAACCCAACATGCTGCTTTCTAATTCGTCATTCTATCGTTCTAATTGACATGTTATATAATAAAGATTAAACATGCAATCAGTAAAACCAGATCGTTTCATAACAAAACTGAAAGTACACCTTATATTTGATTCTGCGCGCTAAAGAAAACTATACCTAGATGGTACTAGGATAAAGTGGTGATAAATCTTAACACGAAGATCCGGGATCCATATGATGCTAGGAGAAATTAACTAGCTTCTCCGCATGCCGGTCCACCACCTATAGGACAAGTAGCTCTCTGCCCTGACCTCCTCCGGGGAGGGCTTGAGGTCCTCGTCGAGGCCACACTCCATGCGGGGCAGGTACAGGCAAAGGCGGAGCTGGGCCCCAGGCTACCAGGGCCACGGCCCGGGGCGTAGGAATTTAGGCAAGCCAATATTTTCTATATGGCCTGGGGCGCAGGCGCTCAGCCCAGCCCAGTAGGCCAAGAAAGCGTCGTTCTGGTCCAGAAGAAAAGCAAAGTCGTTCTGGAACTCTGGTCGCACTCGCGTTCGTGGTCGTCTTCTCGTTCGTGGTCGCTGTTCTAACCTAGCAGGTAGCAGCCGCCGGCCGCCGCCGCCCTCGCCGCGCCGGCTGCCCCGCCGCGACTCCGCCCAGTCGCCGGCCGTCCTCCGCCCGTCCGCCGCCCAGTCGCCGGCCGTCCTCCGCCTTTGGGTAGCAGCCGCCGGCCGCCGCCGCCCCTCGCCGCGCCGGCTGCCCCGCCGCGACTCCGCCCAGTCGCCGGCCGTCCTCCGCCGCCCACTCGCTCCGCAGCACCGCCACTGAGCGACCCTCGCCGTGTCTGTCTCCACCGCTCTGCACGCGAGACGCGACCACGCCGCCGAGCCGAGGTAAAAATCCCCATTTTTCTGCTCTGTCCCCCACCTTCCCAAATCTTTTATTTCTCTTAGATAGACTAGTTTAGACTACAATTGTTCTGTCTATGTAGAATGTGGAGGCGATTTAGTAAATCTTGCTTCATTTTCAATTTACAGGGAGATAAGATGAGTAAAAGAAATAGGGAAGTGACAGCTTTTTTCCCAGTACAACCTAGATTTACTGAATCCACGGCAGAGGGACCTTCAACTCAAGCAAGTGGTAATAATTCCCATGTTACAGCTGAACTTGGCCCTAATGATATTGAATCAGACCCTGGTTTGAGAATACCAATTGAAGATTTGAATCCAGACATTAGAGATCTTGCTAGAAGGGAGTACGTTAATAGGGGTCCATGCCAACCAACTGATCATACATATGCAAGAACATGGGTAGGAAAAGGCTACAGAAGCTTTCATGATTCTTGGTACAAGGATCATCGTGGCTGGCTGGAATATAGCATTGCTAAAGATGCTGCATTTTGCTTTTATTGTTTCCTGTTTAAGCAATTAAGAGCTGAAAAGTATGGTGTTGAAGCTTTCACAAAGAAAGGGTTTAAAACTTGGAAGGATGGCCCTAAAGTTCTTGATGACCATGTTGGTAAACATGACAGTTCTCATAATAAAGCTAGACTACATTATCAGGCGTACAAAAATCAGAGGCAGAATATTCCAAATGTGTTTGTTCGGGGTACCAATAGTGACGAAGAAAAATACAAAGCTCGTATGTTGATTATATTGGGTGTTGTTAAATTTCTGCTTCTACAAGCTCTTGCTTTTCGTGGCCATGATGAGTCCAGTAGCTCAAAGAATAAGGGTAACTTTAAGGAGATGTTGGAATGGTATATGAAGAAAGATCCAAAGGCAGGAGCATTGCTTGGGGATGTCGGAGACAACCATAAGATGACTTCACCTGAGATACAATTGGACTTGTGCAAGGCTTGTGCAGAAGAGACCACCAAAGCAATTATTGAAGAAATTGGAGATAGTAAATTTTCCTTGCTTGTTGACGAGTCTAGAGATGCATCTATTAAGGAGCAAATGGCTATGTGTTTAAGGTATGTGCCTTGGATTGTACTGTATGTGTGCTGCACCTTTATATTCTCACCATTACTATATATTAACATGCTCCTTTGTCTTATGTAGGTACATCAACAAACGTGGGGAGGTGATTGAGAGATTTATTGCAATTGAGCATGTTCCGGATACGAGGGCAGCTTCACTGAAGGCAGCTTTGGATGGTATGTTTGTTACTCATGGCTTGTCTATGTGTAATTTGAGAGGGCAAGGTTATGATGGGGCTTCAAATATGAGAGGGGAATTTCGTGGGTTGCAAAGATTGATCTTGGATGAAAATCCATATGCTCATTATATACACTGCTTTGCCCATCAATTGCAATTAGTTGTTGTTGCTGTTGCAAAGTGTTCTTCTTCGGTAAGGGATTTTTTTGAATATAGTACCATGGCTGTCAACATTGTTAATGCTTCATGTAAAAGACATGATCAATTGGCCCAAGCGCAACATGATGAAATTGTGCGCCTATTGGAGGCAGGAGAACTTCTTAGTGGGAAGGGGAAAAACCAATTAACCAACCTTGCAAGACCTGGTGATACACGGTGGGGATCACATCACAGAACCTTATGCCGACTTGTTACTATGTGGAAACCAATTCTGAAGGTATTAGAAAATCTATTTAGTGATGCAGAAAATGTGACACAAAGAACCACAGCTGGGGGGTTGATAAAGCAATTGGAGACATATGAATTTGTTCTCATATTGCATCTTATGATTAGATTATTGGGCAAGACTAACAGCCTGTCATATTGCTTGCAAAAGAAAAATCAGAATATTGTGCGTGCCGTGGGATTGATTAAAACCACATTGGATGACATTCAAGAGATAAGGCAGGATGGTTGGGATGAGCTCCTTACAGAGGTAAATGCCTTTTGCCTCAAATACAATATTGTAGTGCCAAATATGGAGGATACAAGAACTTCTAATGGACGTTCAAGGACTTGGGGTGGTGAATTGGTGACTTACTTTCACTATTTCAGAATTGAAATATTCAATGTGGTGCATGATCAAATTATTGTTGAGTTAAACAACCGCTTTGCTGAAAGATCTACTCAATTGTTGAGATCCATTGCCTGTCTTGATCCCAGGAATTCATTTGCCAATTATGATGAAGACAAGCTAGTTGATCTTGCTAATATGTATGATGCCGACTTCTCCACGTATGAAGTTACTTTTGTTCTTAGGAACCAATTGGACTCATTCATTAGAGAAGCAAGAGCTGATCCACATTTGATGAACTGTAATGACCTTGGTCATCTTGCCATGAAGATGGTTTTGTCTGATATGCACACAACTTTCCCCTTGGTTTACCGCCTTGTTGAGTTAGCATTGATTTTGCCAGTTGCAACGGCAACCGCGGAACGGGCCTTTTCAACAATGAACATTATCAAGACTGCATCGAGAAATAGGATGGGTGATGATTGGATGAATCATAGAATGGTATGTTACATTGAGCGAGACATATTTGTTACTATTGAAGAGTCAAAGATCATAGAGCGATTTCAAGGTTATCGCTCACGCAAAGGCATTTTACCTCATCGTAGAAGTAAGTTTTGTCATTATGCATCGATTATTACTTATTTTATTTGTTGTTTCCGCACTGATTAGAATTTCAATTTTGTACATGAAGGTTTAGTTATTGAAGAGGTGGTCATGGGAGGCTCAGATCAACCAAATCCTTGATTTGGTACCATCTGTTGTATTATTTTTACTAAACATTGTCTTATTTTATCGAATTGAGTATCATGTTGCAACTTGAATTAGCTATTCAACTCAGTTTGCCTTCATGTATGCATTAAAAATGGGTCATTTTTTGGATGATTTTTGTCCCTTCAGTTTTGGCCCGGGGCGTCAGCAATTCCTGGCTACGCCTCTGGGTACAGGTCCCTGAACTTGTCGGGGTTGCCGGCGAAGCACCGGTGTAGCGCCTCCGTGGCCTTGACGCACGCCTCCTCGTTGACGACGCGGTGCCCAGGGTCGCGTTGCTCCGGATCTCGCGAGGGTGGCACTCGCTCGTCGCCTTTTGGAACTCTTTGAGGCAGCCGCCACTGTTCACATGATTCTGGTGGAAGATTTTGTCCTTGTCCCGTGCTCGAGAATTTGCTATGTGCATGCAATCTAGTAGGAACAACACGGTTGAAAATACCATGTCGTTAATGCGTGTTTTAACCTATGTAGCTCGATCGGCTGGTCTAATTGAACTGTCCGGCCGGAGACTTGATTATATGTTATGCACAAGACCTGCCGGCCGGGCAAGAACTATATATAGCGATCGAGCGTGTCTACCAATCAGTTTCCGAGAATCAGAGCCGATCACGGCCATGCCGCATCCATAGCGATCTAGACGTTTTCCCGTGCCAAGTCTTTTCCTTTCCGGTCTGGATATATAGGAAGAAGAGTTCTAGTAGGATACCGTAAAGGCCTTCTCCAAAACAGAGTAATTGCACGTGTCATTTATGGTCTGCTTGGCTACTTGAGTTACACTAGTAATTGAGGTTCTACATCATTTGACATATTTTAGATTGGCCGCCAATGTTAAAAAACTCCCTAAAAGTTGTGTAATCTGAACAACGCAATGTTAAACCTGGCTATCGTTGATCTTTTTAATAGGTTAATCTATTAGGGGCATGTGCCTTAGAGCATCTCCAACTGAGGCGCTAATATAGCGGCGCGGGAAAAACCACCAATTTAACGCGCGGAGGGCATCCGCTCCAGCAACCGTCTCGGAAGATTTCGCTCCCCATCGCTTGCTCTTACGCCGCCGCTCTGTTCTGCTGCTCCCCTCCTCCCCTCCTAGACCGCTCCGGGATGCCTCCGCGCCGCCACGGTCCCTTGATCACCTCCGGCTACCGCGGCGTGCGCGCGCAGCTGTCGGGGGAGTTCTACGCCGAGATACGCGTTGGCGACTATCGCCTATCGTTCGGCACATACGAGACGGCGCACGAGGCGGCCCGCGCGTACAACGCAGAACCACGACATGAACTTCCAAGATGTGTGGCCCTACAAGAAGACGCATGAACTTTCTCATCCGCCGCGCCTCGTCACACGAGAAGGCAGGCAGCGCCACCGCCAGCAAGAGCGCCACCTCCTCATCGCCGAGGTGGACAAGCGCGCCATGACGGCATGGAGGGTGCAATTCCCCCAAGACGCGCAGGCCAAGCACGAGTTTTGGGCACAAAAGAGGTCCGAGAGGATCGCGCATCGGAGGACAAGCGGGCATGGAAGGCGTTCGCCGAACCGCAACTGGCCGGCCCGACCACCATCGACTATGAGGATCCGAGGTGGGACGTTCTCTGGATGTCATCTGCGTACACCACTTCGGAGGAGGATTAGTTCTGGACCGAGTAGTATCCTAGGAGTATCCATTTAATGTTTTATTAGTACTATGAACTATGTTTTACTATTCTTGTTTAATGTAACATATTTTATTTTCAGTCCAATTTATTTGTTGTTTTGGATCGGTTTTCAACCATATGTTTGCCAAAAAAAAGTGTTTGCGGCGTGCTATTTTAGCGCGTCTGGTGAAGCACTACTAGCAGCGCGCCTGAAATTGCTGCCCACCCCCCCCCCCCCCCCCGCGCTAAAACATCTAATTCGACGCTGCAAAACTTTTTTAACGCGCCGAACTATAGCGCGCTTGTTGTAATTTCTCTTACGAAACTGTTCCATCTGGCGCTGCAAGATTCGCGCTTGCGAAACAATCGTATGCCGTGCGCTTTGTTCCTTTTTTCCATCGCGCGCGCTACGTTTCCTTACTCGTTGGAGGCATTTTCGTGTCCCGACCGCGGCGTAGCGGGAGACGTGGAGTTTTTGTCAGACCCACCTGTCAGTGTCTGCTGATTGAAATTGGGGGGAGGGGAGGGAGGTGCGCACCTCCTGGTTAATCGCAGTTATCGTCTCCACCGCCCCCCCCCCCCCCCCCCCCCCCCCCCCATTTTTCCTCTTTTGTTTTCTCCTTCCACATCGGGGAGAAGCGTACGACGATTCTGTCTAGGGTTTTGATCCCCGCCAGCTGCTCGGGAGAACATAGTTTTGACTCGGTGAGTGGTATGCTTCGCCCGTCTCACATCCCTCTGTCGATGTTTCATACTGTGGGCAGAGTTGTTTCTCGAGCGGTTCGCCGGCGTCGGTATCAGGTCCGGCGTGACAGGATTTGTCGCCAATGTTGTTGTGAAGGCATGATCCATGACGCGCGATGAGTATGGGCAGGTTTGGGTTTTATGGGTGTGACGAATTGGGTGGCATTTTGGGCTTGTTTGGTATCCTGCAGGAAGACAGACCGTCCCACCAGCGTTTGGATGTTCAGCTCCGCTCATTGACCAGTCCAGCGCGGGCTTTAAAGCAGCATCGGACCAGGCGAGGTTGTCCATGCTCGAATTGAGGAAATCACTAGAAAAAGGGTTCCCTTTGCAAAGGGAACCCAGCGGACCATCTCGTGGTGACAAGTGTCGTCTTCTCCTTCGTGTGGTACCAACAGTTACATGCATGTTCGACAAGTGTCACAACCAGATGAAAGTGGGAAGCAGGAGAGAGAAAGGGACACCGGTGGTGGGAAAGCAGTTTTTACCTTTTATTTTTTAAAACCAAAACTTCAAAACAAAATATCTTGAGAACCATTCGTCCAAATTACAAACCGTTTCCACTTTTGAGTTTATCGCGTCGAGATCTTAAAACTAGATCTCATGTTGATAGGTTTTAACGATCTTTTTTTGTACTTTCTATTGTGTATAGTATGTACATTCTGCTATGTGCACTTGTACTGTCTGTGTATGTGTACTTTCTGTATAGTTTGTACTCCATGTTCTGTGTAGTTGTACTTTCTGTGTCTGTGTACTTTTCTGTTTAGTTTTGTACTATTTGTTCTGTGTAGTTGTACTTCATGTGTATGTGTACTTTTCAGTTTTGTACTCTCTGTTCTGTGTAGTTGTACTTTTTATGTATGTGTACTTTTCTGTGTGGTGATGTACATTGTATATGCATTTTTCTGTTTAGTTTCGTACATGTTCTTTGTAGTCGTACTTCATAGTCTGTGTACTTTTTTGTTTAGTTTTCTACGCTTACACCGTTTAATTTGTGCTACTAGCTGCTGGTTCGTACCGATCAGACCGCTTCCTCCACCAAGCAAGCTCGCTGGGGCGTCGGATGCAGCGAGCCAGCTCTGGCCGCCGGGAATCAGACGAAGGGCCTCGTACATCCACACATGATGAAGCCTTTTATTAGTGACATCCTCGAACTGAGCCTTGTCATGGAGCCTGGCCCTGCCGAGCGCGACGTGGGGGCCCATCGGTTACACGCATGGAAAGGGCCGGAGACGCATCACAAATGATTTATCCCGTCCATTTCCAGACCAGGCATATTCAGAAATTGTTTGGAGTCTTGTTGCTCGAGCCACGGCCATCTCCAGATTCACCTTGCAGTAGAACTGATTACGACAATGAAGGCGTATGCCCGAAAAATGTCATGTCATGATCATGAGTCATGACCACCTCACCAGACACAAGATTCACCTTGTAGTCGGACTGCGTTCCCTAGCCTCCAGAATATATGAGCCGTTTTGCCGCCACCAAAAAGATGCTGAGTTATCATGCCAATGAAAAACTGGAACAAAACGAAGTACAAGGCATGCATGTAACCAACGTCCCAATGTTAAGACATGACATTAACCAATCCATGTAATAGTATTTCTTTCTTTATGACGCATAAGACAGTGATGCAGGTCTAAGTGTAGCTGAGGCGGCAATCAACCTAACGATTTGGTAAGCAACTTGATGCCGTCACACCAACAACCCAGAAACAGTACGAATCCATAACATCAACAGACAGCACAAACATGCACGAAATTTTCCAAAATCTTGAACTGATGAACAGCAAAATTTAACCAGCTTTACATATTACATACATCTATCGCCTCAAAAGATTATGTCACGCAGCTCTAACAGGTAACAGCTACTACTACATCACGTTACTCACACTTCCAGCAATGCAATATAACTAGAACCGTAATCTCAGGGTCCAGAGACAGATCTGGACTTGTGTGCAGAGTTTGTACATGCCGAAACCTAGAAGAGGATGATTCAGATCCTTGAGTCTGCCAAGACCTATGATGAAGATTAACTGGGTAGTACTTGCTTTCAAAGGGAAGTATGCATCAACCGTCGACACGCGGCACAGCATCCCGACACAAGGCAATTTCCAAAATTTTGAACTGATAAACAGCGAAAATTTACCAGCTTTACATACAACATCTAAAGCCTCAAAGCGCTCTAACAGGTAACAGCTACTCATCATCATCACGTACTCACTCTTCTGACAACTGTAATTTCAGGATACAGATTCGGACTTGTGTGCACACACACTAGTGACTCAAAAGACGTTCGTCGCTCAGCTCCTAGCCTTCCTTTCCCTGCATCCAAGTGATGTCCTCGCCACCACGAAGCAATGGTGCAAAAATAAATCAACAATCTACTCCCTCACATGATCCAGGCTTCTTCATCGCCGCTGCTAAAGGACTCGATCATATCGCTGTCATCACCGTCCCCGCCGCCGCCCATGATCTCCAGCAACCCCTCGCCCACGTCGAAGTCGCCTTCATCTTCGTTCTCATCCCCACTGTCCATGTCCTCATCGTCATCGTCGTCATCACCATCATCATCGCTGCTGTTGCCTGGATCCTCATCAGAGTCCTCTCCTCGTCCGAGTCCCCTCCATCCTCCGGGTCTGAATCGTCGTCAGTCGGCCGTTTCCTGCCGACCTTGAATGAGCGGGCAGACGAGAACATCTCGTCAGGGTCATCCATCGCGACGACTCCAAGGAGGGAATCGTTGGGCTCATCGAGGACGCCACGGTCTATCTGGACAGTCGCAATGTCTGAGTAGGTGACGGCGTCAATCGTGCGGAACACAGGGAACAGAGGATGCCGGACCCTGCGAGTGTTGATGGAGGATGTAACATCCTCGAGGTTGCGCCTGAGGATGGCATAGATAACATCACCCCTGCCGTTGAACTTGATCACTGTCTGTCCAGAGAAGGGACACTCCTCAGAAGCTTAAATTTTCTCAGATCCCAAACCTCAGAGTTAAGGATCACCTGCAAAAGAAAACATTGTAGACGGAGATGAGAAGATAAGCACAGTACAAACAAAATCCTCCAAAAAATAATATTGGCAAATGTAACAAACAATTAGTATTTGAATTAAGTTTGATGTAATGGTTATTCATAACAGCGTCATGGAAGTTTTACAGTAGCAACAAGAGAATCAAATTCATTCACTACGACATTCCAGAACAATAAGTACCAACGAACACTTCTGAACTTGCACCCACTTGAAACTAAGTAAACAAATGATGCTAAACAACTTTTTGACACCGCAAATAACATAAGTACCCATACAGATCATTGTTCCCAAGGCATGTCATATTTTAGAACTTTTCAGTGCAATATAAACACGTTTGGCAAATATTATCTTATTACCATGCACTTCTCTTATTATACTTGGCACTTGCAGAATAATTACTGAGGTCATTTATGTTGGCTGGAAAGATAAGATAAAATCTTACTCATAAAAAATCAGGTTGCAAAAGATATATGGCAGTCAAGCTGTTGAACTTAACAGCAAACTTTATTGTTTTCAGAAAGTGAAAATGAGCATGCAGGCAAACGAGTTTAGTCATAAGATCTCACCGCACTAGTTTGACCTTGTGTTGTCTATAACTTGTTATGTGTAGAATCCCAGAAGCACAGATAATGCATCCAAAACATATTCACAACACAATTTCTTCTGTGCAAAATGACTTGCAATTTCCATCCAAAACTATTATATAGTTTAAAAATGACTAGCTGCCACAAAAGGCTTAGCTGACAAGAGGAACGCTCGTGGTAATGCAAGAAAAGTGCAGGCCCTTAGAGCGCAAAAATGCATGGCACTTACAAGTTTAAAGGAAATTACAAGCCCTATATTTTGACGCAGGGGAGTAAAGTTTCTTCATGGCCAGATGCCCATGCTATGAATGACTTGCAATTGCCATCTAAAACTATTATATGCTATGAAATGGACAGAGATAAACTGAAACAAGAGAACACAATAACTGCAGTCAAAGAATAAAGTTACCTCATTTCCAGCTGGATGGAAGCCACCACCGCAATAGTCTGTGAACTGGTCAAACTGATGGATAGGGTCCGGACTTCGCCTATCCCACAGGACCCCGTTCCACAGCAGCATATCATCTGAAGGACTGAAATGTATAATTGGATGTACATAATTACGGCCAGAACCTGAGAGGCTCGAGTTATCAGGAAGCTGCATATCAACGTTATGTGTCTGCACATCATACAACAGAACCGCCCGGCGAGCTGGATCGGTAGAAATGGCGGCAAATAGAGTCCCATCATGATTAAACCTGGCAGCTTTGCAATCCTCAAATGTGTGCAAAGGTCCGGCCGACACTGTGAAAGAGCCCCAGAGCTTAACCTCATTTAAGCTAGACGAGAGAATCAGCTCATTTCCACCAGAAGATGTTGACTCCAGCGTTGTAACAAGATGTTGGTGGCACGACTGGGTCTCTACGAGATTTGCAGTGTTGCTGTCAAATATTCTTAATTCACCAGTATGGTTTCCTGCAGCTACTCGTGATGCATCTTGAATAAAAGTCATGCAGGTCAACAGCGAAGACTCGTCACGGCAAACACGGCATGGCTTAAACCTGCTGTATATAAACTGACGGTCCCTGCGAGGTACTTGGATCCCACTGAACTCCCTGCTTATCTCACGGCTTCCCATGCGGGCAGTTACATTTGGTGGTGCACTGATGCTGCGGCTAGGCTCAGGACAAACATGTGGCTGCAGCAGAGAGACTGGTGGTACAGTTGTTATTGGAGCAGGACACTGGCGATGCTGATGTTTCAAGTACTGTACAACCAATGAGTCAAGTGTCATGCGCTCCAAATTTCCTGATTGCTGATCATTTGCACAAAGATGTGGTGTTCCTGTTATCACTCCAGGCGTGCCTTGAGAATCTTCAAAGTTTTCCGTGGAAATGTGGTTAAAATTTGTCCTTCCTGGATGAAATGCTGCAGCAGTCGGAGAATCCACTGCAACAGACAGGCCTCTGCGAGTAGGGGAGCAGGAGTTTTGAATACAGGAGATTGGCATGATTGATCAACTAGTGCAGGACGCTTTGCTGCTGATGCAGAACTAAGGTCCGTATCGGCAAGCTTCCTCTTGAGTGGCAACGGCATTGGTGTATTATGCAATGTCACCGCATCTTCCGCATTGCAGCAGAAGCAGAGCAAGTTGTACTGTCCACATTTCCAGTAGGTACAGGACTTGTCAGGCTATTGGTTGCTCTATTACCAGAAAAGGAAAGAAAGGGTTGAGCTCGTTTAGAAAAACTGGATGAGAAGACCAGTGCCTTCTTCTTAGACGAAGGCACAACAGAATCTGATCTCTGGCCAGTTTGATCTTCAGCTATCATTGCTTTGTCAGGCAGAAATCCCTGAACACGTCCAGAGGGCCACTGTTGTTGAACTTGAACAGATGATGGTTCTGGGACAACGGCCCGGTGGACAGGTAGCACTGGAGCAGTTGATTGCGAAGGTGCAAGGTCAGCCTCCTTGTTATAATACGAGATGAACAATAACGAAGAACGATAAGTAAACACTGCAGAGGACACGAGATTTAACGTGGAAAAACCCCTCCAACAATGGAGGAGAAAAAACCACGGGCGCCAGCCAGCAATACTTCACTATATCGGGTGAGGTTACAAACGCCGTGGGTTTACAATATCTGGCTTATCCCAAAACGGCGGCTTACAAGAGGAATAAATAGAAGCATCAAACCCTAGGTCGGCTGCAGTCCAACCCGGAATCAATCCCACCTCGGCGGTAGTACCGCTTAACCCAGCGGTACTACCGCTGGGGGGCTGGTTCGTCTCTTCCCACCTCAGCGGTACCGGCAGCGGTACCGCCAGCGGTACCAGTTGGTACCGCACAAGCTCTTCAGAAGGCCATTCTGGCGGTAGCGATAGAGGTAGCGACGGCGGTAGCTCTCAGCGGTAGTACCGCTTAACCCAGCGGTACTACCGCTGGAATTTGGATCACCAGAAAAATAACACTCCACCTTGAGACAAATTCCATCTTGTAGCATGAACTTCAACAATCACCTGAATCAACAAAGAAAACACTTGCTGGCGCCAAACAGCCACTTGGGCTAAACAGTTATACCAACCAAGCTCGAGCAAAGCTCAAACTTGGACACAGGAACAGGCTTTGTCATCATATCAGCAGGATTATCATGAGTACTAATCTTGCATACCTTCAGTTTACCTTCTGCAACCACATGGCGAACATAGTGATACTTAATATCAATGTGCTTTGTCCTCTCATGGAACATCTGATCTTTAGTAAGATAAATAGCACTTTGACTGTCACTAAATAACTGAACGCAAGAATCATCTCCACAAAGCTCAGCAAACAGACCTTTCAGCCAAACAGCTTCTTTACATGCTTCATTAATAGCCATGTACTCAGCCTCAGTAGTAGATTGTGCGGGAACATCCTGCAAACTAGCCTTCCAGCTAACAGCACAACCACCAACAGTAAATACATAACCTGTGAGGGACCTCCTCTTATCCAAGTCGGCAGCATAATCTGAATCCACATAGCCTACGAGTCCCTCACCAATCCTGCCAAACTTCAAGCAAGCTTTAGATGTGCCGCGCAGGTACCTGAAAATCCACTGAACAGCTTTCCAATGTTCTTTACCAGGATTAGCCATGTAACGACTGACCAAACTCATAGCATATGACAGATCAGGACGAGAACAAACCATGGCATACATCAAGGAACCAACAGCACTAGAATAAGGAACTCGAGACATGTACTCAATATCATCATCAGAAGTAGGACATTGCAAAGCTGACAACTTGAAGTGAGAGGCAATAGGTGTACTAACAAACTTTGCATCATGCATATTAAAACGATGAAGAACTTTCTCAATGTATTTTTCTTGACTAAGAAATAGCAAACTAGACTTTCTGTCCCTCTTAATTTCCATGCCTAGTATTTTCTTAGCAGGACCAAGATCCTTCATCTCAAACTCACTACTTAATTGTGCCTTTAAAGTAGTGATCTCTTTCATGCTCTTGGCAGCAATCAACATATCATCAACATATAGCAGCAAATAAATAGGCGATCCATCAACAAACTTCATGTACACACAGCTATCATACTGAGATCTCATAAAACCATGTGCAAGCATAAATGAATCAAACCTTTTATACCACTGTCGTGGTGACTGTTTCAGACCATAAAGGGACCTCTTCAACTTGCAAACAAGATCCTCCTTACCAGGCACAACAAAACCTTCAGGTTGGTCCATGTATATCTCCTCCTCCAACTCGCCATGCAAAAACGCAGTCTTAACATCTAACTGCTCAAGCTCAAGATCATGCATAGCAACAATACCAAAGAAAGCACGAATAGAACTATGCTTCACAACTGGGGAGAATACATCAGTATAATCAACACCTGGAATTTGACTGAAACCTTTTGCTACTAACCTTGCCTTAAACCTTGGAGGCTCAACAGAAGACAAACCTTCCTTTCTCTTAAATATCCACTTGCAGCGGACAGCCTTCTTTTGTTTAGGCAAGTGCACAACATCCCATGTGCCATTCTTTTCAAGCGATTGCATCTCTTCTTGCATCGCACCTAGCCACTTCTCTTTATCAACCGAAGCAATGGCTTCAGTGTACGTAGCTGGTTCAGCATCTTGCTCCACCTGTTCAGCACAACTCAAAGCATAATGAACAATATCACACTCTTCAATTAAACGATTAGGAGGCACAATATTTCTCCTAGAACGGCCAGTGGCAATAGACCGTGCTTGTTGCTGAACAATAGGCGGTGAAGGTGGAACATCAACATCATCATTATTTTCAGGAACCACAATTTCGTTCTCCTTAGCGTGCTCCACCTGCACGCCAATTCTCTGTTGCTCATCATCAGAAACATTAGGAGAATCAATAGCATCAGAAATATCAGTGGAAGGACTATCATAATACATAACAGCCTCATTAAAAACGACATTCCTGCTTAACAAAACTTTCTTAGTTTCAGGGTTCCACAATTTATATGCCTTAACTCCTGAACCATAACCAAGGAAGATGCACTTAACAGCCCTTGGCTCCAACTTTCCATTATCAACGTGAGCATAAGCAGTGCAACCAAAAACTCTCAACTCAGAATAATCAGCTGGTGAACCAGACCATACCTCAATGGGAGTTTTCTTATCAAGTGGAATGGAAGGTGACCTGTTGATGAGATAACATGCGGTGGAGGCTGCTTCAGCCCAAAAACGCCTATGCATCTTTGCATTAGACAACATGCAGCGAGCCCTCGAAATAATGGTCCTGTTCATGCGTTCAGCCACGCCATTCTGCTGAGGGGTGTACGGTATGGTATGATGTCTTACCATGCCATCGTTGCTGCAAAACTCATCAAATTCATTGGAACAAAATTCCATACCATTGTCAGTACGGAGTATTTTAACCTTCCTTTCAGTTTGTGTTTCTACCATAACTTTCCACTTCTTAAAAGCAGCAAAAACATCAGATTTATGTTTCAGAAAATATGGCCACACTTTCCTTGAGTAATCATCAATAATAGTAAGCATGTAATTTGCACCACCATTAGAAGTTCTACGGGACGGACCCCAAACATCAGCATGCACATAATCTAAAATGCCTTTGGTGGTATGAACGGAAGCATTGAATTTAACTCTTTTATGCTTACCAAAAATGCAGTGCTCACAGAACTCAAACTTACTCAAGTTGCAACCATCAATCAGCTCTCTCTTCGCCAATTCTGCCATGCCAAGCTCACTCATATGTCCAAGACGCTTAT
Source organism: Poa pratensis (assembly GCA_947311845.1). NCBI lineage: Eukaryota > Viridiplantae > Streptophyta > Magnoliopsida > Poales > Poaceae > Poa > Poa pratensis. Next base: position 559,680 of record CAMZMU010000062.1, read on the forward strand.
GCCAAAGGTTAGTCTTACATTCATCAGAACTAACAGCAGCAGCAATACCAGGCAAAGTGCTACCTCTAAGGACATATAATTTCGCAGAATTCATATCACCAATCATAACAATGAGAGAACCCGATGATACCTTCAGAAGTTTGTTCCCACCTTTGTACTTGTACCCGTCACAATCAAGGGTACTGAGAGAGATCAAATTCCTCGCCATGGAGGGTATGTGCTTCACTCCTGTCAACGTGCGTGTCATCCCATCATGGGTCTTGATCTGAACAGATCCAATGCCAGCAATGTTGCACTGGTTGTCATTGCCCACACGCACAAAATCTCCAGTCTGCACAGACTCATAAGAACTGAACCAATCCTTGTTACAGCAAATATGAAACGAACATGCAGTATCAAGAATCCATTCATCATCACGTGAAACACATGCAGCAAAAACAGCTAAGCAATCTCCATCAGAACTATCACTACCAGCAACAACAGAAGCCTCACCCTTACCAGAGGCTACGGCAACCTTACCATTACCATCATTATTTTTCTGTTGGTAAGTTCCGTTTCTTTTCTCCTTGTTCTGCAGCTTCCAACAATCATCAATGGTGTGGTTGGATTTCTTACAATACCTGCAGAACTTGTCACGTCCCTTGGACTTTGAGCGACCTCTGTCGGTCCTGCTCTTATCTCTGTTGTTGTTGTAGTGGTAGTTGTCTCGCTGCTCAGGCCTCCCACGGACCTGTAATGCCTCCGCCTTGGAGGACGAACTTTCAGCCTGCACCATAGATTTCATCTTCTCCCTTTGCTGGAGAGCCTCATAAACTTCAGCAAGAGTTAGTTTGTCACGGCTCAACAATATGGTGTCACGAAAATTACTGAAAGAATTAGGCAGCGAGCATAAAAGAAGAAGACCTAAATCCTCATCCTCATACTTAACTTCTATAGACTGCAAATCAGAAACAATCTCTTTCCAGGAGGATAGGTGATCCATTACCGAACCTCCCTCTTGCAGCTTGTGTGAGAACAACTTCATCTTCACGTGCAATCTGCCCGTGAGATCCTTGGACAAACAGATCTCCTCTAGTTTGACCCATAACTCGGCGGTGGTTTTCTCCTGCAACACTTCCTGCAGAATATTATTGGACAGATGGAGTTGAATCAACGATAAAGCCTTACGGTCTTTCCGCTTCTCCACATCGGTCCAAGTATCCTTCGCCTTGCGCCGAACGCATCGATCGCTTCATCCAGATCCGAAGATTGGGCGAGAATCGCCCTCATCTTCACCTACCACAGAGAGAATCTCGTGGTATAGTCCAGCTGCGGTAGATCGAACTTCAATGACGACATCTCGCAAAACCCTAGATCAAACACGGGCTCTGATACCACTTGTTATAATACGAGATGAACAATAACGAAGAACGATAAGTAAACACTGCAGAGGACACGAGATTTAACGTGGAAAAACCCCTCCAACAATGGAGGAGAAAAACCACGGGCGCCAGCCAGCAATACTTCACTATATCGGGTGAGGTTACAAACGCCGTGGGTTTACAATATCTGGCTTATCCCAAAACGGCGGCTTACAAGAGGAATAAATAGAAGCATCAAACCCTAGGTCGGCTGCAGTCCAACCCGGAATCAATCCCACCTCGGCGGTAGTACCGCTTAACCCAGCGGTACTACCGCTGGGGTGGGCTGGTTCGTCTCTTCCCACCTCAGCGGTACCGGCGGCGGTACCGCCAGCGGTACCAGTTGGTACCGCACAAGCTCTTCAGAAGGCCATTCTGGCGGTAGCGATAGAGGTAGCGACGGCGGTAGCTCTCAGCGGTAGTACCGCTTAACCGCTGGAATTTGGATCACCAGAAAAATAACACTCCTTCTGCAACATGGCAGCAGTAGCAGCCAAACCAGATCCAAGGAGATGTTCATGTATCAGTTGCATCAGTTCCCTACACGCAAAGAGAAGATCAGATGTAGGAACGTAGAGCTGGGGAAGTAATAAAAGAAGGAGAACATTACACCATGTCAAACCTGGAATGGTACGAGATAGGAGTAGCAGCAGCTATGCCAGCTCCCTCTACGCGCTTCAACGCTGGAGCGGCAGCATCAGTTGCTGCTAAGGTTGTTTCTTTACCAGAATTTGTCAAGACCTATCAGGAGAAAGAAAAAAAACATAATAGTCATTCAGCCCATCTTTCCCAATTAAGTACTAGGCACACACTAAAATTAGAGGATCCTACGACATAAAAATATGGAAGCAAGCGTAACTGGATAACATCTTTTTTTGAAACGACCAACAATAGTTGGTTTATATTGATATAAGCAGAGGGAATACAATTACAAGGTCACTTAGCCATGTGTTGACATGCTAAGGTACCCGAAAGTAAAAACTTTTTAAAGAAAAGACAAACAGTTGAAAGAAAACATTCATGGAGGTTCGAAAAGAAGCCTTTTCAATGCCTTAGCCCCGGCGAAGGCCCATCCTCTTGCTTCATCTCGAATCCAGGTCACCAGGTTGGAACAAGTTGACGATCGATGATCAAAATCCTTCTATTTCTTTCTGTCCAGATGCCCCACGCAGCAAGGATGAACAGCGAGCAGAAACCCTTACGTGCTGCTTGTTGAATGACTGAGCCATCTTCTGCCAAATCTGCGCCGGCGAAGTGGAGCGTTCCCATCTCATTGGCTCGAGTCCACCGCATCCAGGCCATTGCGCAATCGCAAGCCAGATGTGGCGCGAGAAGGGGCATTCGAAGAACAGGTGATCCGAGGTCTCCAAGCTTCTGTTGCAGAGTTGGCATAAGTACTCGTTGGGCCAGCCACGACGCTGCAGCCTGTCCGCGCACCACAGCCTGTCTTGGAATAGAAGCCAAGCGAACATCTTGAGGCGAGGCGGAGCCCATGGTTTCCAGATGGCTGCAGGCGCAATGCATCGCTGTCGTCCTTCAAATTGGATTGCGTATGCAGATTTTGTTGAGTAGCAGCCGTCCGTAGACAGGATCCAGCGAATGGTGTCGTTGACGCCATGCACTAGCTCTGGGCCTTGCTGTAGCAGCTTACGCCAGATCGCGAGGAAGGCATTCAGCAACTCGGTGGTGATCGTTGCTGGCAGCATCAGGTCCGAAACCCAGCTGTGATTGCTCATGGCCTGCGCCACGGTCTTGTTCTTTCGACGTGAAAGCCTAAAGATCGAGGGGAATTGGCGGGAGAGCGGCGAGCCGTCCAGCCAGTTGGAGTGCCAGAACGAAGCTCGTTTGCCGTCGCCAATGGTGACACGGGTGGCGGTGTTGAAGAGTTCCCGGTCGCCGTCGTCACATGGCGTTGGCAGGCCCACCCAAGGGCGGTGAGGTGCAGTCCACTCGTACCAGAGCCAGCGAAGGCGGAGTGCGCGACCAAAAAGGCCGAGGTTCGGCAGTCCCAGCCCGCCAAAAACAGCGGGTGAGCAGACCTTATGCCAGCTCACCTTGCACTTGCCGCCGGCCATGTCTGTATCCTCGATGTTCCAGACGAAATTGCGGCGAATTTTGTCCAGGTCCTTGATGAATTTTGGCGGGGGTTTTAGGGCTGTCAGGGTGAAGATCGAGAGCGCGCTCAGCACCGAGCGAGCCAGCTCATGGCGCCCACCGATGTTGATCCATCTACCATGCCAGCCCACGAGGCGCGCCTTTGCGCGATCGATGATGTGCTGTAGGTCCACGTACCTTAGCCTGCCGAGGGAGAGCGGCATGCCCAAGTAGCGGATGGGGAACGCCGCGGCGCTGCCCCCGAAGGACCATGGACCATAAGTTGGTTCCCTACATCAGCACTACTTTACCACTCTGTTACATAATAATTGTACCATGGAATACTAAATACGTACAAAAAACAACGTGCTCGTCGACTGGATGAACTATACAGACATATAATCCTGAGCAGCTCAAAATAACATAAAACAATAGGCTTGTTCTGCAGTCCACGATACCTGGAGCTTTGTCAGTATATGAGCAATTGCATCGTCCCTAGCCAAGCCAAGAAGTACACGACAGGCAAGGGCTCGAATAGCATCAATAGCCACAGGAGGAGTAACCATCCGAGTACTAAGAAGCTGTAGAAGAATCTTTATACCATTGTTGGCTCTGACTACTTCTCGAGCTTGACGATACCCTTGTTCCAGTTGAGCAGCAAGACCAGGACCCCCAGCTCCTATGCCAAGTGATATTCTCTTATCACCAACAACTCCAGCTTCACCTTGGTTTGCTGCTAGATTTCTTTCTGAAGTAAGTTTTAAGGCAGTCCTGTCTCTGCTTTCTGAATAACTCCCAGGTTGCTGATTGGCAGTTGAGGATGGCTTGTTGCTGATTGAAGGAGGGGGGCATACAAGATTGACAAGCACATTCAGTGCTGGACAAATAACCTAACACAAAAGAAGGTGAAAGGATATATTATGTGAAAGAACTTTGGCAAATACTGCTGGGTCTGTAAAGCTTAGTTAATGAATGCATAGCTTGAGACGGGAAAACATACCTCAGGATCAACATAACCAACAACAGTGTTTGCTATATCAAGTAAAATGGTCATACCAATACGGCTGTTACTTAATGTACCATGCACTATCAATTTGCGACTGTATGGCATGAGTGTTATGATGTGAAGAACCCCAAATGCATACTGAGCTAAGTCATGAAGATACCTTTCAGCAGGTAGACCCTGAAACAGATTGTTATAAATTAAATCAGCCTACATACAAACTTTATTTTTCTAGTAAAGGGCAAAAAACAAGAATTTATCCATATTTTTACCTGGCATAACTCCAGCATAGTTATATGACCATTAGAGGCCAAGAATTTATCCATCACCGGCCAGCGAGCTCTCACAAGAGCAGGTCCTAACTTTCTATCCCGCTGGATCTGACGAAAAATAGCATCCATAGCCTCATTGCCAATGTCAAAAGGTTTGTAAGCAGCTCTTGCACTGGAGGTATTCCGAGCAATACTACGGATACTCTTGCTCGGCCGGATGGAATCAACAAGCTGGAGGAGATGAGCTCTAAAATATTGCCGTAGCGCAACACATGAATGATATGCAACCTGCTTTTCTGTTGCAGTCAGAGCTTCAGCAGGGGATCGTTCATTCCCTTGACTCGCATTGGAGGATCCTAATGCTCCAGAGTTGACACCAGACCTTACAGATGCAGCAACATGTAAAATATTCAGAAGTTTTTGCATCCCATCCTGTGCATCAAATGAATCCAGAACAGCTTTGAACACAAAAGCAGCAGCAAAGAATATGGCAGCATTCTTTCTAGCTGAATCTTGTGGGCATTCTAAGAGCTGAAGAGCTAGTTCAACCACACTGTTGAGTGTCTGATGAAAGCGCACAAAGACGCTCCATGGTAGACTGCAAAAACAAAACATGCTTAGCAATAAGATAAAATGACAACAGATTTCGACAGACAGCATGACCAGCCAGTTTAAGTTTCTAAGATTACCTGGAGGGAACCAAAAGTAAACAAGCATGCAGAAAGAGCAGTATATGTCTGAGTAATTCTAGGGACAGACAGGATCTTCTGAATACCACCCCGATCAACAAATAGCGCAGCAAATTTCCGGTGGGCAGCCAGGGCACAAATTAATCTAAGGATTTCATGGAGTAGAGAAACATGGCCACGTCCCTCCTGGTCTTTGATACCCCGTTGCAATAATGCGAGGCAAACATCAACACCCTTTTCATGCAGAACAGGACCCAAAGCTTCAACATACTCTCCCAAAACCTGTAAGCACATAATGCTATATTTTTCTCTGAGTTGCAAGAGCTGCTCGTGGTCACCAAGAACAAAATCTTCCAAATCCTGGTCCGGGCTGATTTTCACAGTTTCTTCAACCGCATGCTCCTCCTTAACTTGGTCAGAGCTTCTGTAAGACCAAATAAAACTCAGATAAAGAACAACGATATAAGGAAAAGGAGAGAGAGAGAGAGAGAGAGAGGGGAGAGAGAGAGAGTGCTTCTTCCATTACCGTGAAACACTAGTGGACATGGCAGCATCCACTACAGTAGTTGCAGCTTTCTCGGCAGCTAATATAACCGCGTCGCCATTATTTTCACTCTTCCAAACCTTCAAAAACACAGAGCATCAAAATCACTAACAAATAATGAAGCAGAAAATGAATCAGGGTTATTTAACCATTAATAGTATCTTGGAAAGTCTAATATGTCTTTTTCCATACCTCTAAAGTAGCAGATTACACAAGCTCGGCAGCAGCATCACCTGCTGCTTTCACGGCTTCCTCAGGTGCATTTGCAGCTCTGGCTTCCGCTTCTGCGGCTCTAACTGCCTTCAAAACAATGTCAGTCATATCCTTCAAGCCAATAATGCAATCCCTGAACTGGTCTTCATACTCTTCTTTGGAAATAACCATATGAGCCGCCTCAAAGCCTGCAACGCTCAAATCAATTGCTTTCTTCGGGTCCTCGACCTTATCATCATTATTGTCTTTGCTAGCCTGACTTCTGTTGTTTTTGGGTGTTCCAAATTCCAGCGGTAGTACCGCTGGGTTAAGCGGTACTACCGCTCGGGAGCTACCGCCACCGCTACCGCCAGAATGGCCGTCTAACGCGTTAGTCCGGTACCGACTGGTACCGCTGGCGGTACCGCCGCCGGTACCGCTGAGGTGGGAAGAGACGAACCAGCCCACCCCAGCGGTAGTACCGCTGGGTTAAGCGGTACTACCGCCGAGGTGGGATTGTTTCCGGGATTGATTCCGGGTTGGACTGCAGCCGACCTAGGGTTTGATGTTTCTATTTATTCCTCTTGTAAGCCGCCGTTTTGGGGTAAGCCACACATTGTAAACCCACGGCGTTTGTAACCTCACCCGATATAGTGAAGTATTGCTGGCTGGCGCCCGTGGTTTTTTCCTCTCCTTTGTTTGGAGAGGTTTTCCACGTTAAATCTCGTGTCCCCTTTGGTTTGATCGTTCCGCTCTTCGTCGTTTCTTTGCTATCGTTTACAACAAGTGGTATCAGAGCCCTGTTTCAGATCTGTTTTCAGATTAGGGTTTTGGATGGCATCGATGAAGTTCGATCTACCGGCGCTGGACTACAAGACGAGATTTCGCTGTGGCAGGTCAAGATGCGTGCGATCCTCGCACAGTCCAATGATCTTGACGAGGCGCTGGAGAAATTCGGCGACAAGGATGCGGCGGCATGGACCGCCGATGAGAAGCGGAAAGACCGTAAGGCTTTATCGCTTATTCAACTTCATCTATCTAATGATATTCTGCAAGAAGTACTCCAGGAGAAAACCGCAGCGGCACTGTGGGCTAAGCTGGAGTCGATCTGCATGTCCAAAGATCTCACCAGCAAGATGCATGTGAAGATGAAGTTGTTCACGCACAAGTTGCAAGAAGGTGGTTCGGTAATGAATCACTTATCGATCTTTAAGGAGATCGTTTCTGACCTAGTGTCGATGGAGGTAAAGTACGATGATGAAGATCTAGCACTTTTACTTCTATGCTCGCTGCCAAATTCCTTTGCAAATTTTCGTGATACCATACTGTTAAGCCGTGATGAACTAACCACCGCGGAAGTATATGAGGCCCTGCTTGCCAGGGAAAAGATGAAAGGTATGGTACAGAAAGAGGAGTCGTCGTCCTCCAAGGGCGATGCTTTGCAGGTCCGAGGGAGGCCTGAGCAGCGAGATAACCACTACCACAACCAACAGAGACAAGAGCAAGGGTGACAGAAGTCGCTCAAAGTCAAAGGACGAGACAAGTTCTGCAGGTATTGTAAGAAATCTAATCATGTCATTGATGATTGTTGGAAGTTGCAGAACAAGGAGAAAAGAAAAGGTACTTACCAACCGAAAAATAATGAAGGTAATGATACCGGTGAGGCTTCTGTTGTTGATGGTAGTTCTGATGGCGAATGCCTAGCTGTTTTAGCTGCATGTGTTTCTCGTCAGGATGAATGGATTCTAGATACTGCATGTTCTTTTCATATTTGCTGTAACAAAGATTGGTTCAGTTCTTATGAGTTAGTGCAGACTGGAGATTTCGTGCGTGTGGGGAACGACCAGCAATGCAACATTGTTGGCGTTGGTTCCGTTCAGGTCAAGACACATGACGGTATGACACGCACGCTGACGGGAGTGAAACACATACCAACCATGGCAAGAAATTTGATCTCGCTCAGTACCCTTGACTGTGACGGGTACAAGTACAAAGGAGGAAATAAACTCCTAAAGGTATCAAAAGGTTCTCTCATAGTTATGGTTGGTGATATGAATTCTGCTAAGTTATATGTTCTTAGAGGTAGCACGTTATCTGGTACTGTTGCTGCTGTTTCTCATGATGACGCTAGTAAAACTAACCTTTGGCATAAGCGTCTTGGACATATGAGTGAACTTGGTATGGCAGAATTGATCAAGAGAGACTTGCTGCAAGGATGCAGTTTGGGTAAGATGCAGTTCTGTGAACACTGCATTTTCGGTAAGCACACAAGAGTTAAGTTTAATGCTTCTGTTCACACCACCAAAGGTACACTTGATTATGTACATGCTGATGTTTGGGGGCCATCTCGTAAGCCCTCTTATGGTGGTGCTCGTTATATGCTTACCATTATTGATGATTACTCTAGAAGAGTTTGGCCTTATTTCATGAAAAATAAGGATGATGCGTTTGCTGCTTTTAAAGAGTGGAAAGCTATGATTGAAAGGCAAACAGAAAGGAAGGTGAAATTACTTCGTACTGACAATGGTGGCGAATTTTGTTCGAATGCCTTTAATGATTATTGCAGGAAAGAAGGCATTGTCAGGCACCTCACCATCCCGTACACGCCTCAGCAGAATGGTGTAGCGGAGCGGATGAACAGGACCATCATCTCCAAGGCTCGCTGCATGATCTCCAACGCTCGCATGAGTAAGCGTTTTTGGGCTGAGGCGGCTGCCACCGCCTGCTACTTGATAAACAGGTCACCATCTATTCCCCTCGACAAGAAAACTCCCATTGAGGTATGGTCAGATTCTCCTGCTGATTATTCACAACTTAAAGTTTTCGGCTGCACTGCTTATGCTCATGTTGATAATGGAAAGTTAGAGCCGAGAGCTATTAAGTGTGTGTTCATTGGTTATGGTTCGGGTGTAAAAGGATACAAGTTATGGAATCCCGAAACTAGCAAGGCATTTATGAGCAGGAGTGTTGTTTTCAATGAATCTGTTATGTACTTTGATAAGTTGTCCTCAGATGTTTTGCCAGATTTTTCTGAGGAGCAGGTTCGTGTCGAGGTGGAGCACTCTGTTGAAAAGGAAAATGTCACTGTTGACAATGATGGTGCTGCTACTTCAGATGATTCTGATCCTGATTCTGCTGGTTCTGATGATTCTGTTTCTTCTGATTCTGATAATGATAATGTTCAGAACTCACCCCCTGTTTTGCAGCCACAACAGTCTATTGCTGCTCGTAGGAACAGGAGGAATTGTGGTCCTCGACCACGTTTAATTGAAGAGTGTAACATTGTTGATTATGCTCTGAGTTGTGCAGAACAGGTGGAGCACGGACATGAGCCGTCCACCTATACTGAAGCTATTGGTTCCGGTGACCGCGAGAAGTGGCTTGCTGCTATGCAAGAAGAAATGCAGTCACTCGATAAGAATGGCACATGGGAAGTTGTGCGCTTGCCTAAGAAAAAGAAGGCAGTCCGCTGTAAGTGGATCTTCAAGAGAAAGGAGGGTTTATCTCCTAGCGAGCCTCCGAGGTTTAAGGCAAGGTTAGTTGCAAAAGGCTTCAGTCAAATTCCAGGTGTGATTATAATGATGTTTTCTCTCCAGTTGTTAAGCATAGTTCAATTCGTACATTTTTGGTATTGTTGCTATGCGTGATCTTGAGCTTGAGCAGTTAGATGTAAAGACTGCGTTTCTGCATGGAGAGTTGGAGGAGGAGATATACATGGACCAGCCAGAAGGGTTCATAGTGCCGGGTAAGGAGGATCTTGTGTGTAAGTTGAAAAGGTCCTTATACGGTTTGAAACAATCTCCTCGTCAGTGGTATAAAAGGTTTGATTCTTTTATGTTGTCACATGGCTTTAAGAGGTCTGAATTTGATAGCTGTGTGTACATTAAGTTTGTTAATGGATCACCTATATACCTGTTATTATATGTTGATGATATGTTGATTGCTGCCAAGAGCAAGAAAGATATCGCTGCTCTCAAGTCACAGTTGAGTAGCGAGTTTGAGATGAAGGATCTTGGTGCTGCTAAGAAAATTCTAGGTATGGAGATTACCCGTGACAGAAATTCTGGTTTGTTGTTTCTTAGTCAGCAAAATTACATTAAGAAAGTTCTTCATCGTTTTAACATGCATGATGCAAAGTCTGTTAGTACTCCTATTGCTCCTCACTTTAAATTGTCAGCTGAACAATGTCCTAGTACGGATGAGGATTTTGAGTACATGTCTAGAGTTCCATATTCTAGTGCTGTTGGTTCTTTAATGTATGCCATGGTTTGCTCACGTCCAGATTTATCATATGCTATGAGTTTGGTTAGTAGATATATGGCTAATCCTGGTAAAGAACATTGGAAGGCTGTTCAGTGGATTTTCAGGTACCTTCGTGGCACATCCAATGCTTGCCTCAAGTTCGGCAAGACTGATGAGGGACTCGTAGGCTATGTGGATTCAGATTTTGCTGCCGATTTGGATAAGAGGAGATCCCTCACAGGTTATGTGTTCACGCTTGGTGGTTGTGCCGTGAGTTGGAGGGCAACGTTGCAATCGTTGTTGCCCAGTCTACCACTGAAGCAGAGTACATGGCTATTGCTGAAGCATGTAAAGAATCGGTTTGGCTGAAAGGTTTGTTTGCTGAGCTTTGTGGAGATGATACTTGCATTAACCTGTTTTGTGATAGTCAGAGTGCTATTTACCTTACCAAGGATCAGATGTTCCATGAGAGAACAAAGCACATTGACGTCAAATACCATTATGTGCGTGATGTTGTTGCAAAAGGTAAACTGAAGGTATGCAAGATAAGTACTCATGATAATCCTGCTGATATGATGACAAAGCCAGTTCCTGTTACTAAGTTCGAGCTTTGCTCGGGCTTAGTTGGTATCACTGTCTAGCCCAAGAGGCTATTTGGCGCCGAAGGTGTTTTTCTTTGTTGTTTCAGGGTGAAGTTCTCTTTCATGCTACAAGATGGAATTTGTCTCAAGGTGGAGTGTTGTTTTTGGTGTTCCAAATTCCAGCGGTAGTACCGCTGGGTTAAGCGGTACTACCGCTCGAGAGCTGCCGCCACCGCTACCGCCTCCGCTACCGCCAGAATGGCCGTCTGACGCGTTGTCCGGTACCGACTGGTACCGCTGGCGGTACCGCCGCCGGTACCGCTGAGGTGGGAAGAGACGAACCAGCCCACCCCAGCGGTAGTACCGCTGGGTTAAGCGGTACTACCGCCGAGGTGGGATTGTTTCCGGGATTGATTCCGGGTTGGACTGCAGCCGACCTAGGGTTTGATGTTTCTATTTATTCCTCTTGTAAGCCGCCGTTTTGGGGTAAGCCACACATTGTAAACCCACGGCGTTTGTAACCTCACCCGATATAGTGAAGTATTGCTGGCTGGCGCCCGTGGTTTTTTCCTCTCCTTTGTTTGGAGAGGTTTTCCACGTTAAATCTCGTGTCCCCTTTGGTTTGATCGTTCCGCTCTTCGTCGTTTCTTTGCTATCCGTTTGCAACAACTTCCCACTCTCAATCCAGAGGCTGGTGAAATAGGTGTCCGTTCACTGTCAGGCAAGCTTTCACCAGCTTTGCTTTTCCCTCTTAATCGAGATCCTGTACGACTAGGCTTTCTCTTCAAGAGCTCATCTTTCAAGATTTCACATGGAGGACGCATTTCCTTAGGGTCTGAGCACATTCGCACATCTGTGTGGGGCATACCAACAGTGTCATCCATCAACCGTTCTCCATCTGCTTGCCTCATCACAACACCACGATCAAGGCCCTTTTCCAAAGTTGGGTCAGTCGGTATTCCATCTCCAGCCCTTGTTCCGTCCAATACAGAACTGTCTTGAAGAAACCGTACTTTGCCCCTGTTCTTATCTTTACCGCGAGGATGCTTGGTATCTAATGGAAGATTGGCATCTTTCTGTGAAGATGTGACATCCCCGTAGACCCGTGTTCGCAAAAAATGCATGAGCTTGGCTGATACCCCTATGTTCAAGATATCTTCTACCAAATTCCCACCGCTGGCGAAGAAAGGAAAATGCAATAATTAGGTTAATGGTATCAGAAATGCTGCTGAAGAAGAGAGAATGATATGCGATCCCATCTGATAAGTAATGGCAGTACCTATACAACGCCATCGAAAGCAACCCAATAGCATACGTTCTCAGCATCTCGGTTTCTGTGGGTTTTTCACCACTTTCGTAATGCTTCCAATCACATGCTTCGGCATCTTCCCTTGTCCATTTTTTCAGGTTTGCAATGGTAGCATCTTCAAAAGCATGGGGAAACTGGGACTGCGGAGGCAAACAAACGCGAAATCAAGTAAATACTACAGAGTGTGACCGAAGAATAAACCACAGATAGTAGGAGGAGACTGTAAAACAGTGGGAATGGAGAGGAGGAAGCTAACCGCCCACGCGTTATGGATGCTCAGGAGCAGCCTAGCTGAAGCACAGCGTACTGCCACGGAGCACGACGTGTCCGACAAGAACTTACAAAACACAAGCTCGTAGAAATCATCATTCTCCTGCTGACACGGTTGAAACAAGACAATTAATTTCAGGAATGAAGGGTTATTAAAGAGGCTCAGGTTACGCTGATGCAAGCCAAATACGGACCCTGATCAAATTTGCCAGCTTGCCTATTGTGTTTGTGTTTTTGAAGGATGGATTGCTTGCGCACTCTTGCAGATGCCTGCACAGGGGGTATGGGCACAGCAATGGTTAGTAAACAGGGATATATTGGAGGCAAGTTGAATCAACAAAAGACATATTGGCGCTGCATTTTAATCAAGCAGGGGGGGCATTCTGACAGTAAACAAAATGTAAATTCTTGAGAATGTTAGATGAGCAGAGAGTATCCTTGAGAATTTACAAGGAGTGGTAACGCCGAGAGTCGGATCGACTTCCCTAGGCAGCAGGACCTCGAAATAAATAAATAAATAAATAATGTGCCCAGTCGAAATACACACAGACACGCGAGAGTAGTACATTTTATTTAGGGTTTCTTACAGTACAGACCACTTCACTCCAGTGAGTCAGTTGAACTTTTCACACTTTTGCCAATCACAGCAACTTCCTACCTAGCCCGCTCGAGAGGATAGTAGAAGGTATTTTGCTAAGGGGACAGTAGTGAAGAGGACTCACTGGAGCGGTAATCAGACAAGCGGTGGCGCAGAAGCCCTAGGAACCAATAAATCGATCAAGCGGGAGGGAGGGAGGGAGAGGAGGGGAAGGTCGTGGGTATGGACGAGTCACGGGTTGGGGTCGGCCTCCTCCTCTTCGACGGGGTCGGCGGCGGGGTCCGCCATGAGGGAAGGAGGTGGGCTAGGTTAGGGTTTGGCGCGGGGTCGGAGAAGAAGGAAGGAGGCGTGGCGTGGCGTTGAGTAGAAGAAGCCCACGAGCTTCTACTCCAAACACGGCCCACACCAACGGCCTTCTTCCAAACTAACAACGGCCCGAGCTAGGACACTACTACTTACTATCCCCTCAAAATAAAATATAAAATAACAATAAAAAGAGTACTTGCTACTTTTGGAGGTTGTCAAACAAAAACATCTTAACATGTGAATCCACAACTAGTTACAGAGGTGGGTACATAATCAACTCTAAAATGGTGCAACCACGTGACATACGTGGTAAGCAACCAAAAAATAACTCTAAAATGGTGTCATAACCATTTTATCAGAACCTGGTTCCCTGCTATTTTAAACCATTTTCTATATGCTCTTCTTTTTATTGCGCAATTTATGAGGGTATTTTGCCACTCAGGGACTTGAGTTTGTAATGCACTAGGGTAGTCAAAACTCCGTATAAATAGAATGCAATTGTATTTTAAGGCAGCACAAGAACACAAATGTTAACAACCAACAGATTCAGATCAATATCCAAATGCCAGCACGTCACATGATAAGATAATAACGATCTAGCCACAAGAACACATAACTGTTGAGAACCAACATAATCAGATCAATATCCAAATGCCAGCACGTCACATGATAAGATAATAACGATCTAGCCACAAGAACACATAACTGTTGAGAACCAACAGAATCAGATCAATATCCAAATGCCAGCACGTCACATGATAAGATAACAATCCAGCACAATACCCGAAACTGAAAGAAACAGGTCCTTTGAGCGGCGTGCCAAACTTCAACAAAAAAAATGCACGTTGTAATGCTACTCTAAAATCAACAACACTCATCATCGAGGGCAGCGCCAGAGGAGGAGTTGAGGGCGTTGAGCCTTTCCACGAGGCTGGCCTTCCTCTGCTCGTAGGTCAGCTTCTTAAGGTTGTACCTGTATCCAGGAGCAAGGTTAAGATGCAACTCACAGCAGCCTGGAGAAATATGTAGCCTAAACTAATGAACGGCTAGCAATGTAGTACCGCTTGGGAGCCTCCTTTGGTAGATTTGGCCCGGGTGGGATGAGCACAGAAAAGAGCATGAACCTCCTTGTAGATTGCTTCCATGTCCTCGGCAGAGAATCCCCTCTTGATGTACTCACTGAAGTGTGATTGGTACTTCGCTGGATCCTCATCAGCTAGAGCCTAGAACAAGAAGGTGCAAAACTTGATATGAGAGCCGGCAAAGGTATTTCAAAATATTCATTGCTTCAGGTAAGATAATAGTGTGAAGACATTACAAAATCATGAGAGCAATGGCATCAACTTACCTTTATGTAATTTGCAACATGTCCTCCATCCATGTACTTGCCTGCATGAAGCTGCTTCTCATCCTTCTTGAAACCAGCAAATCTCTTGTCACTATGGGGGATGTCAAGACCACCGTCCAAAGATCCCTGTGGCAACAAAATGAATTACTTAGAAAAGTGACTACAGCAATACTCAAATGGGTGTTCAAGGAGCCAGGTTAAGATGCAACTCACAGCAACCAGGAGAAATATGTAGCCTAGGCTAATAAACGGCTAGCAATGTAGTACCTTATGTGGGTCTTCAGAGCCTCCTTTGGTAGATTTGGCCCGGGTGGGATCAGCACAGAAAACAGGATGGACATTCATGTAGATTGCTTCCATGTCCTCAGCAGAGAGTCCCCTCTTGATGTACTCACTGAAGTGTGACTGGTACTTCTCTGGGCCCTCATCTGACAGAGCCTGCAAAATTTGATATGAGAGCCGGCAAAGGTATTTCAAAAGATTCATTGCTTCAGGTAAGATAACAGTGTGAAGACCACGTAATGAAAAGGCTTCTAACATTACAAAATCATGAGAGCAATGGCATCAACTCACTTTTATGTAACTAGCAACAAGTCCTCCATCGATGTACTTTAAGCGGCGTTGCGCTTGCTCCAGGGACAGCTTCGCAGCTGCCTCCTCAGCGGCAGCCAAAACAGCTTTCTTCCAGGTAGCCTCGGAGGCTTCCTCGGCTTGCCTCAATCTACGTCGCGCTTGTTCCACGGCAAGCGGCCCATCTTGGACTGGCAGAGACTGCGCATTTTCAAGGGCTCTTTCCCAGGCTCTTTCACAATAGCGCTCATAGAAGCCTAAATAGCGTCATTTTGGCGGAAATTAGCACCCCTGTGAACTACGAGATCAATGGGCACCAGTAACTCACAACGACATCAATGTCTTACAGTGCTCGGATGTCTTTGCCGAGCTTGTCGAAGGCCATGCTCCCCTGTGAACTACGAGATCAATGGGCACCAGTACACAAAGGGCTACTATCTTGCAGATGGCATCTACCCGAAGTGGGCAACATTTGTGAAGAGCGTCTCCAACCCTGCGCCAGGAAGCGTGAAAGCTTGGTTTTCCAAGTGCCAGGAGGCTTGCAGGAAGGATGTTGAGTGGGCATTTGGCGCGCTGCAATCTCGATTCGCTGTTGTCCGATACCCAGCCATGACTTGGTCGAAATCCAACATGTGGGAGGTGATGCAGTGTTGTGTGATCTTGCACAACATGATCATTGAGGATGAGCAAGATCGCCCGGTGTCTGACAGTGAGGCAAAGGCACCATACTACCGTTCAGGGTCCTCTTGCAGATGTTGATCACCAGGTGCCGGCATCATGGGCAGCCTTCCTCGCCAAGCGCCAGGAGATTCGAGACGCTACAACACATCTACAGGATGATCTGGTGCAGCACTTATGGGTGCGCAAGGGCAATGGCAATGCCAATGATGGCGATGGCAATGCCTAGTACGATTTGTTTTATTTGCTTGCATTCTTGAACTATTTACTTGTGTGTGAATTTGTATGTTAAACTATTTTTATGTGTGAATTTGTATGCGAAATGGGTCGGTCTTATTTATGCCGAAATATGGCCAAACCGACTGGGGGTGGCCTGGGTTCACGGCTGGAAAACGCGTCCCCCAGGATTCTGATTAGCGCCGTTTAGCACCGCGGTGGCCCAAAATTGCGCCGTTTTGATCTCTGGGGGCACAACGACTAGAGATGCCCTCAGAGTCAGAGTTCAACATCTCAGAGTAGTGAACGACAGAGAATAGTCACAGGGGGCGTCAGGAGATCTTTGCTGAGTTGAGCAAACGAAAAGATCATGACGACGATACACAGTCATGAGTCATCCACTGGTGCTGGTACACGCAGCGGATCGAGTGGCTCACAAAGCAGAAGTACTAAGAGGGAGCTCTTCTCCTCCGGAGAATGTCATTAGCTGGGATTAACTTTGAGAGGTCGGGGAATGTTAAGGCCAGGGAGTGCTCACTATTCAAGTGCTCATCATGATACAAGCTGCATCGAGAGGATTTTAAAAGATGTGCGGGTAGTGGCTTTAGCCAGCAGCTCATAGTGGGGCGATCGAGAACAATGCTGCATGGGGCCCGCTGTACGTGTAGCAAGACCAAGCCGGCTTGATTATTAAGCTGCACCCTTCGATCGTCTTTCGTGTTGTTGAGGCATCAAGCTAGCTGCTTGTGCAAACATTGCACGTAGTCCATGAAGAACGATATGCTGGCGAGGCGAGGTGCTCAGAAAGAGCTCGAGGAATCATAATCCATGGAGGCAGTGTCGTCTGAGTAGAGGGCATGCAATGCATGCATCAGGGATGCACCGCCAGACGGCAGAGGAGCATGGACGAGAGAGAGAGAGAGCTCCGACGCGTGCAGCCAAGCAGTTGCTGCGCGCTAGCTGACCAATTCTTTCGCTTACACGTGGGCCCGCATTTTCACTGTGTGGAATGGTCAAAGAGGGCATGGGGCCCGATGGCTACTTGGGACTGACAGCGTGAGGAAGTTAGACTTAGGTTAAAACACGCTAAATTATACTAGTGCACGCCCATGATGGAGAAAATGTGACTTTCCTAGTGCATGTAAACAATAGTCTGTTTACTAATCCGGTATTGGAAGGGATGACGATCCCTAAATATTCCTCACCAAGCACTTCATTTTTTGCTAAATTAAAAACTCTACACCAAACTAACGTACTGTGGGAAAAATGTTTGTAGAGAATTATGGTGATTGGGCAGTGCAACAAGTTCATGGCAACGGCGATAGTGACTGACTATCACTGGTGCAGACCCAGCGGCGAGGTCGGGCAACTCGGCGACCTCAGCGAGTTTGCTGCCGTGAGGTATAGCTTGCCCTTGCCGTAGAACGCCTGGTTTTTAAACCGCGATCGTAGGGACCGAACCCGTCAGGTCGAAAGGTCGTTGAAGCCGGTAGTGTCGACGTGCGCCAGTGTGTGAGTGGGAGGCCAGGTTAGATCGATGTGTCATATAGTCCTGTACTAGCCATCTGAGCGCGGCAAATGCCACGCCAGTGTTTTCAAATTCTAATTTGAAAATGGCGACGTTCTCAAATTGTCTAAGCTTGTAGATCATTGAAATTGGGAAAAAATCGTTTTAAAAATGGCCGGGTTTTGAAGATTGCTCAAATTTGAAAATGGTTGTAATTCAAAAAAAGCACTCAGCCTATAACTCAGTCCATCAGCAGAATCCGAAGCAGGATCTAATTCACAAAAGAGGTACATGACAGTCACCATTGGTAGCAAGCACAAAGGTAGACAGTGTTTTTTGCTGCTACAAATGATCTCTCAAATTTGCAAGAAAATAAGAACGCTTTCATACAATGTCAAAAAAGAGAATCAGTTAGTAGAGGGGATTGTTTTAATCCATGTTCCAACAATGCAAAGGCCACCCAAAGCATTCATTTTTTCCAAATATTATGAAGTTAGCGGCAAGTCGGTTAGATTTCAAATGCTTCCACACAAGAGGTAGAGAAGTAACCTTGGAGCATAATGCCTCAAAGGATGCAATTGAATTCGTCAAAATTAAATAAAAATGACACAATAAAAACAGAGTAAACAGATTTAAGTAGAGTGATACAGAAATCAGTTTATTATTTACAACTAATTATGAAGATTGAGCAACTCAGAAAGGATTCCCACAAAAATAACTAACAAAGCAAACCCTTCCCATTAAAATGGTGTGTCCTCACATAAACAAATCAGAGTCGAAATTGCAGCGTCAACTGTAACTACTCAATGCTTCTTCGTACTCCAAATATACTCCATCCAGTATACACCAGTAAGTGGAAATTAAGAGAAATTAGGCTGAACTGTAATATGCACACTAACCATTACGTGATTCAAATGCGTGGGTTATTTCTAAATCTAGTGAACCATATTCGTAATCAAGTTGAGGTGCCTTCTGCAGCGTCAAGTTAGAATTTAACATGTGTATAACCATATTAAGGCACTAAGAGTGAACAGTAAGCTAATCATGATATTTGTATTCATTTTGGTTGGTTCTGCTTTGGTTGATCCACCCATCAAACAACATGAAAGAAAGGATATAATAATGTTCAAACTTCAAACAGAGTTATGTAAAATTTTGGTTGGTTCTGCTTTGGTGAACTATGTGCGTTTTGTGAAATTTGTCCGGTCGTGCCTTTCGGCTGATTTATACGTGTGTGTTTAAGCGCACTATCCTAGCCCAAAAAAATGGAACCGCATCAAACAAAGCACCTGCTTCTACTAGTAGTACTACTAGTTAGATTGATCCTGCAAGTCAACGCTCTACAGCGCAAGTTAATTAACAACACGCAGAATCCACTCATAAACTCGTTTGGGTTTAGAACAATGCATGCACCGAGGACATCGAGCATCGAGGTAGTCAGCTCGCTATGCATGCACCGCACCGCCACACAGACCGTAGAGAGTGAGCGCTAGCTGAACGATTATATATTGTACTCTCGTTATCCTTCTTCTGGCAGCTTAAGCCAGGTCGCATGGCGTCTGGCAAGAGAGCTATACGCTCGTTTCTTTCTCTTGCGCATGCATGGGGCCCGTAAGGACATGCGCCGCTGCTCGAGTGCGATGTCTGGTTGGACGATTCCCGAATGAAGTTACATCGAGGAGAGAGTATTTTTTCTTCTCTAAGTGGCTTTTTTCTCAAAGGGGTGAATGGCACTTTTTTCTCCACCACCGATGAGCTCCACTGCCCGTTCACCAAGACAAATCACTCCGCAGCTTATTTAGTAGTATTTTGGATGATTCCTAACTCCAGGGCATGCACGGACACGACGTCTCCGGTTAACCAACTGGCTGAAAGGAACACGCACGGTAGCAGCAGCGTACACCTTTGCCTCCACCTGCGTATACAGGCATGAAATCAAAATCACAAAACACAGTCAGTTTGAATTAGTAGTTTGCAACTCGATTCGACTTGTGTCAAACTAGTTGTGAAACGAGTCGACTTTTATTTATTTATTTGTTTATTTTAGAAGTTAAACGAGTTCGAATTAAACAGTCTGAGTCGAGTCTTTTCTATTTTACACATTAAACGAGTTCGAGTTAAAACCGAGTTTACCAAGTACTCGTTTAACTCGGTAGAAATAGTCACTAACTACAATTCTCGCGTGTGTGTGTGTGAACAACCGTTCCTATTTGAACAAAGTCTAGTCGGACCCGATTTTCTTTGTCAATTCTAACCTTTTAGCCAATGTAATCCTTGTATAGCCTCCCAATTGAATTATCAACAAATCTGATCTCACCGAGATTATATGGTTGGACGCCATTCGAATTTTGCTCGGCGTCAAACCATTGGAGTGTCTGTTCCCAAAATGGCTTGGGAAGAACCGCACAACCTTGACGCGTCATTTGAAAGGACCAGACGTGCAAACAATTGGGGGGGGGGGGGGGGTTAGAAAAGAGATTAGTTTGGCTAAGGGATCAGATTTGATTGAAACTATATATACTTAAAGCACTTCATTTAAAACCGCGAAAATTCCTAACCAAGTTCGTAAAATTTGCAATAGTCTGTTTACTAATCCGGTATTGGAAGGGATGATCCCTAAATATTCCTCACCAAGCACTTCATTTTTTGCTAAATTAAAAACTCTACACCAAACTAACGAACTGTGGGAAAAATGTTTGTAGAGAATTATGGTGATTGGGCAGTGCAACAAGTTCATCGCAACGGCGATAGTGACTGACTATCACTGGTGCAGACCCAACGGCGAGGTCGGGCAACTCGGCGACCTCAGCGAGTTTGCTGCCGTGAGGTATAGCTTGCCCTTGCCGTAGAACATCTGGTTTTAAACCGCGAATCGTAGGGACCGAACCCGTCAGGTCGAAAGCTCGTTGAAGCCGGTAGTGTCGACGTGCGCCAGTGTGTGAGTGGGAGGCCAGGTTAGATCGATGTGTCCTATAGTCCTGTACTAGCCATCTGAGCGCCAGTGTGTGAGTGGGAGGGGAGCTTGTCATCGTCTCGCCGGTGGAGAAGGGCCGGATTGCGTTGTGCATTTGTACCATAGGGTGCTATGTGTAAATGTTGAGGACCAAGTTGTAGTTTTCATCTTTTCTAGAGGTTCTCCTTGTAACTTGTATTTTGTGAAGTTGTTAAAAAGATACTAGTAGATGCTGAAGTCGTAGTATATTGGATTTCCCATTGACTTGACCCACCGACGACGACGACGACGACGACCTGCTCTCCTCAGCTCACTCCCCCCATTCACGCCGACCTGCTCACTCCTGCTCTCTTTCCTTCCCTGCTCTCTCGCCCTCACCCGAGTGAGCAGAAGCAGAAGCAGCAGCGGCAGAGCCAGTAGATCCGAGAGGCGCCGCCCGGCGGGATGGAGGCTCGCCGGAGCCGACGCGGCGATGGGTGATTCAGCCAGCGACCACCTCGCTTCTGGACGGTGCTGCGCGGCAGATCCTGGTATTCCTGCTCACCCCCTTGCTGCGAATTTCGTTGACAGATGCATTTTTCGATTCATGGTCTGTGGAGTGATTCTTTGTGTGACCGCAAGCAACAGCTAATTTCTTTGTAGTGCGTAATACATGTGCCTGTTTTCAAATGAGAGAGCGAGACTTCTTTTGTTTCAGATACTCGACGTATTTGCTCACCTTACACATTTTGCTTATAATTGCTCCACATTACTGGCTACGATTAGTGACCGAGACAATTCAGGGGAGGGCCGCCTGCCTTGGCAACAGCTGATTTCTGTCGGCCATTTTGCCTGCAGACAGTTGCATTTTGTTTCTGCAACCACGGATTGCTTGCCACTTGCACTTACAATCTAATGTGATTTCGTGTTACCATGCATACTGGTGTTAGTCTCGATTCATTATCTGTTCACACAATTCCATAGCTAAGAGAAATTATTAATTTCCAAGTGTAATTTACCTTCCATCAAACACACTGAGAGGTAGAGGCTTTTGTTTCTCCCAAGCATAGATGCTTTGCTTACAGTTAGGTTGTCCCATCCTACAGCACATGATGATTTGCTTGTAGTTAGGCCATCACCACAACATGCACATAATTTCCTCCTGCACCATACTATTTCTTGTCCTAAAGCAATACAATTCCATGTCAGGCAGATCCCGGCCACTGCCGAATAGGTAGGTCTTCCTGCTCAGCCCCCTTGGCCTTGGCTGCAAATGTCTTTGACAGATGCATTTCGATTCATGGTCCATGCTCTGCAGTGCAATAGACGAGAGAGCGAGACATATATGCGGGGAAATTAGGGTTCTGTTCAGATTTGAGGCTTCTTTTGTGAATAATTAGGCTTCTGTTTCAGGATACGTTGTGAGTGGAAGCACGGCAGGAGATCATGGCAGAGACGGTGGTGAGCATGGCGAGATCCATGCTAACAGGCGCCATCAGCAAGGCCGCCTCTGCCGCCACCGCCGAGTTGAGCTTGGTGATGGGCGTCCAGAAGGATATCTGGTATGCAAGCAGTTTCAGATTCTTTCAACTATCTTTTTCAGATCCTCCCAGAGCTTTTTTGCAATACAATATGTATGTATATATATACTAGGTTTACCATGGGTGTGGCAAACTACTTCGTCCATTGTTGTCCCATACTTGCCATGCATGAACCGTAGATTAATTGACACTACAAGTTGTTCTAACTTTCTCTCCAACCTTTGTTTTGCAGGTTCATCAAAGATGAGTTGAAGACGATGCAGGCGTTCTTGGCGGCTGCAGAAGCAACAAAGCACAGAGACGTGCTACTGAAGGTGTGGGCGGAGCAAGTTAGGGACCTGTCCTACAACATAGAAGATTGCATGGATGAATTTATGGTTCATGTGAGGAGCCAACCCCTCACAAAACAGTTGATGAAGCTCAAAGATCGTCATCGGATCGCTATACAGATCCGCAACCTGAAATCAAGAGTTGAAGAAGTGAGCAGCAGAAACACACGCTACAACTTAATCAAGACGGAGGGTTCCAGAACAATTGATGAGGTAGATTCCTACTCTGAAGATGTCCGCAGTTATTCTTCTAGCAACATAGATGAAGGAGAACTTGTGGGATTTTCCAAGCCTAAGAAGGAGTTGATTGAGCTGTTGGATGTCAACACAAAAGATGGCCATGCAAAAGTTATATGTGTCGTTGGCATGGGTGGTCTGGGCAAGACTACTCTTGCAAGGAAGGCATATGAAAGTAGGGAAGATATTGTGAATAATTTTGCTTGTTGTGCTTGGATCACAGTATCACAGTCATTTTTTAAGATAGAGATGCTCAAGGATATGATCAGGCAACTTCTAGGTGCCGAGTCACTGAAGAAATGCTTGAAAGATCAAGAAGGGAAGGTTTTGCAAGTAAAGGATCTCACCGAGTACCTCAGAGAAGAGCTCAAGGTTAAGAGGTACTTTATTGTTCTTGATGACTGGTGGACCTTAGAAACATGGAGGTGGATCGAGGAAATAATTCTTCCTAGTAATAATAAGAAGGGTAGTCGGATAATGGTAACAACACGAAATGTTGGCTTAGCAAAGGAATGTACTTCTGAATCCCTTGTCTACTACCTTAAATCCTTAGATTCAGTCGATGCCACGAATTTGCTACTAAGGAAAAGTAGGAAATTATCCATAGACATGGAGAAAGATGAGAAGTTCAAGAAGATAGTTGAACGACTAGTTAGAAAGTGTGGTCATTTGCCACTGGCTATACTCACAATTGGAGGCATCCTTGCCACTAAAAGGATAGAAGAGTGGGAGCAGGTCTATTGCCAACTCCCCTCAGAGCTAGAGACTAACCCAACTCTTGAAGCAATGCGGAGGATGGCTACTTTGAGTTACACCCACTTGCCATCTCATCTTAAGTCATGTTTCCTGTACCTAAGCATCTTTCCCGAGGATTGGGAAATCCAGAGGAGGCGTGTAGTAGAAAGATGGATTGCTGAGGGGTTTGTGAGAACTAGGACTGGGGTGAACATTGAGGATGTGGGGAAAGCTTAGTTCAACGAGTTAATCAACCGAAGCCTGATTCAAGCATCAAGAGTGAATTTAGAAGGAGTTGTTAAGAGTTGCCGGGTCCATGATATTGTGCGTGATGTCATGGTCTCAATCTCCAGAGATGAAAATTTTGTGCACGTGGCAGGAGATGATGTAACAACTAGTGTTACAGAGGAGACCTTCCGCCATGTAGCAGTCCATGGTAGCAAGTGCCAAAACATAGACATGGATTTGAGCCATATTCGATCACTGACCGTGTTTGGCGATAGACCCTTGCTGCAGTCGCTTCCAATTGGTTCACCTGATTTGAGAATGCTCAGAGCTTTGGATCTAGAGAATGCACAGTTCCAAGTCAAACAGAAGGATATCAGCAACATAGGATTGCTACGCCACCTGAAGTATGTGAATTTTTCTGATCCTCGAGGTTATTCATATATCTATAAACTTCCAAGATCGATAGGCAAGTTACAAGGTTTGCGTACTTTGAACATAAGAGATAGCTATATCACAGGGCTACCAACTGAGATTAGTAAACTCAAGAGTCTACATAGTCTTCGTTGTACTAGAGCAACGAGGTATGAATTCTTTGACCTGGATGATCCTAAGGAATGCCTGACGACAACATTTTGTTTTCCCATGGCTTTGGTTGATCCTAGTCAACGTGGCGAGGTGGTTGCTGAACTACACATGGCTTGGTCTAGCCGTTGGTCTGATTCCGTGGGTGTGAGGGTGCCAAGAGGAATCGGCAACCTAAAAGAGTTGCAAATACTAGAGGTCGTGGACATCAAGCGAACTAGTAGCAAAGCAATTAAAGAGCTAGGTGAGCTTGTGCAGCTGAGAAAACTGGGCGTGGAAACAGAAGGGGCCACCAAGCAAAAATGCAAGGTACTCTGTGATGCCATTCAGAATCTTTCCGCCCTGCACTCTCTTCACGTGATGGACTTGTCTGAAAGTGAAACACTGGAGTGGCTGCATGTGGTTTCCTCTCCTCCTCCCCTGCTGAGGAAGCTGAAGTTGGACGGATACCTTGGGGAGATTCCTGTCTGGTTTGGCAATCTGATGCATTTGGTGAAGCTTGACTTAAGGTGGAGCGAACTAAAGGAAGAAGGTGAACCCATGGAAATACTAGGCGCACTGCCTAACCTCATGCTCTTAAGGCT
The DNA here is from genome assembly GCA_947311845.1 of Poa pratensis. Taxonomy (NCBI): domain Eukaryota; kingdom Viridiplantae; phylum Streptophyta; class Magnoliopsida; order Poales; family Poaceae; genus Poa; species Poa pratensis. Next base: position 584,667 of record CAMZMU010000062.1, read on the forward strand.
TGGATGGAGCTCTTACAGTGGGGAGATCCTCATTTTCAAAACAGGAGCATTCCCAAATCTCAAGATACTTAAGATTTCCGATACCGATCGCTATAATTATCAGCTGAAAGAGGTGAAATTTGAGGATGGCACCTCACCTCACATTGAAAGGGTAGAAATCTCTTATTGTCAGTTGGAATCAGGGATTGCTGGTATCAATCACCTTCCAAGCCTCAAGGAGATTACACTTGGTTACAAAGGTCAAGTGGCCAAGCTTGCTGTGCTGATAGGCGAAGTAAACGCACACCCCAACAATGCCGTGCTGCGACTGTATGAGGTCTGGACATATCATGACCTGACCCTTTGGGGACGTCGTCCAAGGACCAATGATGCACAAGTGGAAGAAGCAACACCTTTCCTTTCTGGGCCTGCAGCAACAGCGTCAGCACGAGACAGCTCGTCCCAGCCGACGAGTGACAGGTCAGATACTATGTAATACATCTTTGTTCGGTACTAGAAGTAGTAGCCAAGATGTTAATTTTTATGACTACAGTACACTTACTGTCCGTATCTTTCTTGTTGTCCCTGACAGCCAAGATGGTTCGTTGTACACCTACAATTCATGCTGACGAAACCGGGGATGTATGTTTGTGTCTTCTCTTCTTCGCCGCCATGCCGTCTCCTTCCTGCACCGTGCTGGTACATGCAGCTTCCCCTCCTATGTTTGCTTAGTTTCAGCTCTCAAGTTTGCCAGAACATAAAAAAACTCGAGTCACATAGAAAGGCTTTGTGTCTCTGGTAGCCATCCGAAGTTGATAAGTATTGCAGCACTTTTATCCCCGTTTCCATTTTCTTAGACATGTCAAAATTCCCGTTTCCTCCTGTGACTCAATCTAGTTGTACCACAGATAAAGTTTCTTACAGGTGGTTCGTACTGTCACACACACAATTTACCATATTGGCTTTGTTATAGTTGTGCGAAGTCAGTGTACTACTTTTTGTTTGTCAAGTTGGGTTTTTTCTCCATCTGGCACAACCTGGACCAGTGCACGATTTACCTTCAACAGTCAATATTAATTTCTTTTTACCCGCAAAAAACAGCTAATATTAATTTTGCAAATCTTAGTATCCAGTAGCCACTTGAGATATTAGACTTTATCAGGACCCTCCGTTTAAAAAAAAAAGACTTTGCAGGAACCTCTCAAGCTGATGTATAGAAGTGACCACATTGTGCAAGAGAGAAGTGAGAGTGAAGTGAAGTTGAAGCTGCTAGATCCCTTCTTGAGATAGGAGAGAGTTCATGATGCCTCGACAATCCATGCTCACCTCAAGCGTCCACTTGAGGTGTCATACTGATGATAACCGGTCAGTTTAATAACATCTTGTTTTTTTTCAATCTATCATGTTACGCGTTCTCTGCTTACATTTGCTCACATTGTGTTCATCTTGTCGTCCAGGAGGTTGCTTGCCCATCTCTCATCGCGTTAATTACTCATCACTGTGCCGCTCGCACGGCACGGTCAGCTTGCAGCCCATGGCGTTACTCACGCGCAGAAGACATTTTGAGCTCCCACGCAGCAGAGTTGAAAGAAGCCCTCTTCCGACAATGTAGTCCTATGGTATTTCTGCTCCTCTTCAGTAAGCCTAGGTCGTATGACTGACTGAAGGTGACATCACAGTATAATGGGTGTTATGTCTGAACATTCCCAGCAGTGACTGGGAGAAACACGGTGATTGTGTGTAACTTGTGTATGTTATATCTTACATTGTACAACGCTGGCTATGTAACTGCAGACAAAAATTTCATATTGGGACCTTTTATAGTACCCTCAGATTAATATGGGTCATCTATTTTTGTGGATCTAGTGGACAATATTTAATCTATACTAATACTCCAAAAGAGAGTAGTTAAATCTATGCTACTGCTCAAAAAAGTGAGTAGTAATGATTCATTAAGGCTAAAATCAGCATCGCGCTCAAAACACTAGCAGCAAGCGCCGCGGTTATTCCCTCTCTCGGAACTGTAATAGACGCAGTCAGGCTCAGCAACAGGCGGTTGATGCAACGACTGGTTTGTTTTAACAAAGGCAAAAGGTTTTTCCGCTTCATTAATTAAGGAGGAGTTTAGGTTACAACTTGAGCCGAAAGACCATACAGATATGACTACAAACACGCACATTCCGCTCGTGGCGGAGAGCATGAGTAAAGATGAGAGCTCTTTCCAACACCGACCATTGGTGTGGTGTTTCTATGGGCTCTGGAGTTTCTGTAGTCGCTGGCTGAAATGGAGTTATTTTGGTTTTGCTGTCGTGCTAGAAAGTGCATAGAAGCTCGTTTTTTATTAGTTTTCTTGTTCTGGTATTGTGGTGGTTGGTGTTGTAATAACGCTGGCTTTCTATATAAAGCTAGGCCTAGTGAGTGGTTGCTCCGCTGCAAGATGCTAATCACCAATGACCAAACCAACCAATTCCTTAATGCCGTTCCAAATGTGAAGGGAGTATCTACGTTTAAACATACTCGGTCTTCGGTTCTCTTGCAAAGCCGCAATGGGGCAACCCTCGGTGGTGAGCCAGTCCGCCATCCAAACAAGTTATTGACACATCAAGCACACGAACAGAGATCATGAATAAGGTTGGCAGAACTTCAAATTGCACCACATAGTACGACTTCGAGAGAACGGAGCACATCATGAGGCTTGCTCCAAATGTTTTTGAAGAAACATAGGTTAACGAAACACAATCTTAAAGCGCCAGCACACATCGCAAAAGGGGGGAAATTCATGCTTAATGCTCCAGCAACAGATGAGAAACCATCAAAGCAAATAATAGCAAACAGATACTACCATCCAGGCTAAACCATTCGATCTTTCATTCATCCAGCAGGAGTCTCTGTCTTCTCCACCAAAATATAAACATCACCAGGACATCATCCCACCACCAACCATAGTAATTCCCAAATTGTCATCCCTACAGGTCACTAACATGAGCAAGACCGTTACGAACAGAAGTGTCTCTGCACGCCAAGTATCTCCAGGATGATCAGTACTTATCACAAACTAACGCCGCCTTCCTCCAGATGCACAAAAAAAGACAACACTTGACCAGAGTTTACTCCTCCTCTGACTGCTGGTCGCGCAAGTGTCGGTTGCTTAAGAGGCTCACTGCTGGGACCTGCCGCCGTTCATCTTGGCCATCATCTTGGCGATGATGGGGCCCACCTTCGGGTTCGACTGGTGCTTGGCAATGTTGGCAGGGTTGCTCATCACTGCACACACAAGGGAGGATCTGTCAGGTCACTGTAAAGAAGGTATGCATCGAACAGTACGACAATGTGGCATATACATCAGCTAGCTCTGTACACAATTCTAAGAGGATATACATTCAGAATCTTGACGGGGAAACGGCCCAACTTTCTCCAGGCATGATGCTTACAAGGATAAAACTATACAAGGGAAATATCTGGAAGTACACGACTACAGCTATATATGTTGCCTGCACAACCTGTGCATTCGATCCCAAAGCAGTAAATACACACTGATGCAAAATAGTTATGTCCTGCCATCACGTCTTAAACAGAAAATAGCTCAAAACATTCTCTAGGCGCGAGCGAGCTATATACCAGGGAAATACTTGAACCATGCAGCACTACTACCCTGGAATATGGAAAACTCTAGTAAGGACTGACAGTTACTTAAATGCACACTGCAAGTATGTCTGTTGACAACATTCAATTAAACTTAACCAGACCATAGATACTCCAATTTGCACACACATACCCATTGTGACACTACTCTATATCCAGAATCCAGATTGTAAAATAATTAACCCAGACCTTAGATATAACTCCAATTTGCACACACATACCCGCTGTGACACTACTCTACATCCAGATTGTAAAGAAAGTATATGCTGAGCAAAGCAATGTAGTATATATGTGCAGCTAGCTCCACACACGATTTTAAAAAAGTAGGCAGATACACACCATGAAAAAATAGTTTTCGCAGTAAGCAATATACAACGGGAATATTTAAACCATGCAGTACTAGTATTATTCATAATAATCTAGAACAATGCAGCCTGAAGCACCTCTTCACAACCCTATAGCAGCAAATGCAGGCTGATGCGGCATGGTTCTGTTCTAACATGCAACACATTAGCAGCTTGACAGAAGATAGCTCAACTTTCTCTAGGCACACAACTTCTTTGGATATGCACTGTATACAAGGGAAGTATTTGAACTACTACCAGTTAAGATCATCTCTAGTAATATATGGTAGGGATATCAGCAGACATATAATGCCCAGTGGCATCTAGCGATCAGACATGATAAAACTGACAAGATTTCAAAATTCAGTACGATCACTAGCATGTCTACATGTTGGACACCCCATGACTGCTCTCAAGCTTGCACACAGATCCAGCCTTCTGATCACTCTAATCTACATGCAGACCAAGACTTTGGAAAGAAACAAGCAGTAACGACACTACTCTTAAGAAGAAAATTTACATCCATTCAGTAGTTTTCCTAAACCAGCATTTGACTAAGAAGATTAAATGCGACAGGGGAATTGTACCATAAAAGGAAACAGGAACTATCAGAGTGGAAAACCATACCATCTTGAAGAGCCGCCATGACCTCTGGGTCACTGAACGCTGCCATCAGGTCAGGGTCCTGTTGACAAAGAAAATGACAGTTAGTCGCATAAAGTAGGCTTCTCCACTAACAAGACTGGATTACAAGGAACGCAACAGAAGGAAGGTAGGTGGTGTCGAAGCACTTACATTTAGGATGTCATCCATACCGGGAGCACCTCCAGCCCCTGGCATGCCACCCCCCATTCCTCGAGGCATAGCACCGCCCATTCCTCCAGGCATACCACCTCCCATACCAGCAGGCATACCACCTCCCATACCCGCAGGCATACCACCACCCATTCCACCAGGGAAACCACCCATTCCCCCCGGCATACCACCCATTCCTCCAGGGAAACCGCCCATTCCTCCAGGCATACCACCCCCAAAGCCAGGGAAGCCACCAGGCATTCCACCAGGGAAGCCACCCCTGGAAGATGCGCCTCCAGACGAGCGGCTAGATTGCTCCTTTTTCTTGGCCTTCTCATATGCAGCCTGTCAAAAGCACAAAGCACAGATTTAGAACTAACCATGAACAACAGTATGCCTGGAAAGCTCCTACATGGAGTGGAAATTTTAGTATGAAAATCACCTGTGCCTCAGCACGCCGACGAAGCCTGTCACGCTCAGCCTTCTTTTCTTCCCTCTCTTTCCGCAGCCTGTCGTCAGGGATGTAAATGGACCATTAAATGGCGCCACATAATCACATTAATGTTGGTCAACAGGTCAAAAACGTGTTCCATTTTCTGGAAAAATGAACTACGAGCGAGTTATACGGGATTATATGGCGCCATTTAATGGTCCATTTACATCCCTACCTGTCGTACTTCCTGCGGTGCTCCACAATCTTGTGTGCATTAGGCTCCACCTGCAAGAATCACCAACATCACAATCACATGAGCATGCAACAAACATAGAGAATTAACATAGCTACTGAAGCTATATTCCACCTTCTTCAGGACAGCGCTGATCTCATCATCATAGTCAATGTTTGACGCAGAGTGCAGGTCACGTGCAGCCTCCTCCCACTTGCCCAGCATAGCATTGGCCATTCCACGGGTCTTGTAGCCTTTAGCAGAGTCAGGGTTGATCTGAAAGAAGAAATACAAGGATGGTAAGTTGCAAGTTGGAATAAACATCAGCACTGCATCTTAACCATCCTTTCTATTCCAATTCTGCCACTAGACCTAACAGTGTATATTTCCAAGAAACTGACCCAGAGAGAACGATATGCAATAAAAGGATGGGTGAGTTACAGGTCATTCTGCTTGAAAGTTAAAGAGTAAACATCAGCACTGCATTCCACTAGAACTAATTATACATAATGTATAGTTACATAAAACTGACCAAGAGGGGGGGGGGAGATAGACAATAAGAGGATGGGGTTAATTTCAGAGTATCCTGCTTACAAGTTAGAACCAATATAAGAACTGCATTCTTAACCCTGCCCTTATTACATTCCAATTGAGAAGCAGGAAGGAAAATAGGCAATGAGAGATAATAAATGTAACAACTGCCACCAAACCAAATGATGCAAAGTTCCATGAAACTGACCAAGAGAGAGAAATAATCGTTAAAAGGATGGGTTGGTTACAGAGCATTCCTGCTTAGATGTTAGAATTAACACAGGTATTGCATTATTAACCATCCTATCTACACCAACTCTGCCACTAGACCTATGAAATGAACAGCTGCACAAAACTGACCAAGAGATAACAATAGGCTACAGAAGAATGGGTTAATTGCAGAGCATCCATCCTGCTTCCAAGTCAGAATGAACAATACATTCCTAACCAAGCCCTTGCCACATTCCAATTCTGCATCTAACCTTAATGAAACGGAGCGACAGAGGACAATACAGCGAATGGAAGGGGAACAAACTTGTCACTTCTAGACCTTCAGTTACTGTATTCCTAAACTTACTGCATCCCAATTCTGCCTCCAGGCATCATTTATAGTGCATGAAACTGGCAAGAGATGAGAACAGAGTATAAAGGGGGAGAACAGAGTCATCTCACCTCCAGAGCAGCATTGGCATCGCGGATGGCAGCGGCAGGTTTCTTCATCTTAATGAACACAGAAGCTGCGTAAAAAAACAAGGATTCCACACAACTCAGTTAGTGCTTGTATCCACATTCATGGGGCACTAGTAAGCAACGCTTCCATGGTTGCTAAGAGCAGATGCAGTAAACACAAGGATGCTTCTTTTGTATCATCATCATACCTCTGGTACCATACATGATGGCAGAGGTCGGGTTGAGCAGGATGGCCTTGGTGAGGTGCTCAACAGCCTCCTCCAGCTTCCCTGCCAGGCAAGCAGCACAGCAGAGGCACACGGGCAGATCAACAAACGAACAGGTTTTCACAAGCAGATCAGCAAATGACAGAGAATTAAGCAGAATCTAAGCCATGAACTGCCCAAGCTAAGGCCAAGAGGGGAGCAGGAGTGGGTACCTTCCGACATGGCTTCCATGGCCATGCCCTTGGCTTCCTGGGACGCGTCCCGGCTCTCCTCCGTCACCTCCACCGACGGGTCTCCCATCTGCGTCAACGAAAAAAGCCGCCACATTTCAGTCCGATCTGGTCAAGCCATGGGCGCGCAAGAGCAGGAATTGCAGGTCGAGAAACAGGGGCGCCTCGGTAGTACCGACCTTCTGCGGGGCGTCGTCGTGGTCGGGCTGGACGACGTCTTCGGCGTCGAGCTCGAGGTCGGACTCGACGATGTCCTCGTCGAGCTCGTCGGGCTCGGGCGTGGGGTCGCGCATGTCGAAGTCGTCGGCCTCCTCGCCGTCGTCCTCCTCGTCGATGTCGTCCATGGACGTCACCTGCGGTTCCAACCGAATCGGGTCACGAGAAGCTCAAGATCGGGAGCACTGGAGGAGCGGGGAAGGGATACGGGATCGAGATCGGGAGCAAGCGACCTTGGGGCCGGGCTTGGCGGCGTGGGGCAGGTCGGCGCCGAGGGACTGGAGGTAGTCGCGGAAGAAGGTGAGGCTTGGGTCGGCGAGGAGCGCCGGGTCCTTCTTGCAGGCCTCCACGAAGGAGCGCAGCTCGGCCACCCGCGACGGATCCATGGCCGCCGTCTCGCGCTCGCAGAAGCTAGCTAGGGTTAGGGTTTCTCTGTGGGGTTTTGGCAGTGTCTAGAAGGGGAAGGAAGGAGAAGAAGTGGAAGTGGCGAATGGGGATCTAGGAGCTCGCTTGGTCTTATCGAACCACCTCGGATCGGAGTGGATGGGCAGGCCTTCTAGATCCTTCCGCTACCCTGTCATGCACATCTCCTTAACGAGTGATGATGGGCCTGCTCGAGATGGGCTTTGGCCCTGGATGGGCCAGACAGGTCATTTTACACACAGGTCCTCCAAATTCCAAATCTTAGTAATCCACTACTCGCCAATCCTCTCCCCGCCAGAAGCAGAACTCACCTCTCCGGCAGCTCGGCTCCAACCCACCCGGTTGCGCATGGAGAGCTTACACCTTTTCATGGAAAACTTACAATATTTTTGTTATGTGTACACCTCAGTGATTGGATTTATTTTATACTGGAAACATATTTGCTTTTATTGTGCATACAATATATGACTGAAAACATACAATATTTTTGCCAACTATCAGTGACATACAGAGAAGGCTTTAAAAACTATCACATATGACACATGTACATAACGAGTCTGTTGATCCTCGTTTTTGGCCAACTACCAAGCGTCTTGGAGGTGGATGCAGGGGCGGAGCCAGAATTTAGGTATAGGGGGGGAGGCGCAGGCGAGTCTAAAAGCTGTTCGGTATTCAGGCAACCTGATGGAGATTTTTTCCCTCATATAACTGTATTTTGTAGTTCTCACTAAGTCAATAGTGGACAATTCGCGGACTCAGAGCTTTAACCAGCATAACTATACCTCATGGATATAAAATTTATCATCAATTTTTATATGCAACTCATAGATGAAATTGTTGAATCTTGTGCTAGCACTTCTGCCGGTCTTCAATGGGGAATTATTGCTGATCGGTAGCAATTCTACTGGGCTTGACAACTCTGTATACATATGCTAAAAAAATTTGATAAAATATGTGCATAGAGTCACCACCCCCTGATCATTAAAGCCAACTAACAGTAAATGTAAAGAGGAGTAGCGGTTGCAATAGATAGTAGCGGGATAATCTACGATAACCCCCCTGATCACTTAAGTATCGCCCACAGGCTCCTTTGGTGAGTCACTGACATGTGGGGTTTACCGAAAACAGCAGTCTGCACCTAAACCCCAATAAATCAATAGCTCCCACGGTGATAGCACTTGTGTGTTGCTATCTTGATCAGATCAGAGCGACTAGGAATGTTTACACTACGCCTGGAGCACCTGGGGCTACTCGATTCCTAGAAACGATAGCACTGCAAAATTATTTAACTAGCAGCAAACTAACCAGAAAAAATGGACCGGGTCTATGCCGAGGAAAACAAGTGACACCAATGCTGGATCTGGTATGCGTTGCATCTGACAAACATGGAGCAGAAAAGACGAACGAAAGGAAGACTACTCACCTTGCGGGGACTGCGAACGTTCCGCCGTGCTTCAGTAGTTTGCTCTATGCTGAGCATCTGACAAGCGCGCTTCAAATTTGCTAGCTCCGCTCTCAAATCCCTCGCGACGTCCTCATAATCCACACTGTTTCCACTAATATCTGCTACATGTCTTGTAGCCCCCTTTAATTGAATCGAAAAAAAAACAGGCATGAGTGTAAGACAAAAAGGCTAAGATAATACATTTGATACACAAGCTGGACTGAATGAATGCAACTGAGGTTGATGCAGCAAGAGTGCGTACCTCCAGCTCCGGCCCTGAGTCAAAAAGAGCCCGGGAGTTCCTGGAATCCTCCAAGTCATTCTCTTGGAGCTCTGCATGCATGTTGGACAGACACAGGAGGCAGGGAATGATGTGGTCAGAAGCAGCGTAAACTTTGTGGAGCCATGATCTTGGTTTTCCGTAGTACTATAACCAGATCCGGCCTCAATACATTCGGTCATTTGGGAAGCAAAAGTGGCGGGGCTTTTCTTTGGGGGGAATTATCCCTAGCATGCAGTTTAGTTGAACACGATGCAAGAAACGTACGAGGTGGACTATCGATCGATCGTACTTACCGGCGATCTTGGGATTCGCCAGGAGCGGCAGCTCGATGTAGGCCGTCTTCCACCTCCTCCTGCTCGCCTCCGCCTGCCAGCATCCACCTCAGGCTCAGATCAGATGAAGAAAGTACCCTAGATGGAGAGGAGAGTAGCTCGCGGTTCACCTGGAGGAGGCGGGCATCCAGGCGCGCGCGGTCGGCGGCGAGCGCCTCCACCCGCGGCAGCAGCGTCGCCTCGATCCGGTCGTAGACGTGCCGCCAATCGCCGCTCCCGCCCTCCTCGGCGCTCGTGGAGGGAGACGGACGAGCTGAATGCATGTCGACGAGAGTTGGAGCGATGTAGAGCCCGTGGAGCAGGGGTTCCGATGGCGCGCTGCTCGTGAGTGGATTTCGGTGTCTCTGGCTCAGCCATCCATGGCGGCGGAGGACTGGACTGGACTGGAGACGTCAGTGTTGGGCTGGAACAAGTGAAGCAGGAGAGACCAAGGTCATTAATTAATTAATTAATTAATTAATCTCTTTGACCGTCCCACTGAAAAAAAATTCGAGGAAAAGCAACCATAACAATTGGAGTCTTGGAGATAATGGTTGCTCTAATAAAAATGGATGATCACCTTGATGTTATGCTATACACCATGCTCAACCTCATTAAACTTAGCAAGCTCGTTTTTTATAGACAAGAGTCTCGAGAGCAAGTAGGAGACCATCACAACCTCTAGATAATCCAATTCGGCCACAGGTTTGTTGCATCGGATCTCTTTTTTGAATGACAGCAGGAGAGCTGCTATATTCAAAACTAAGGAGGAGTAAAAGGTATTACAAGATTACCCAAAGTGAAAAAGAGACAGGGAGAAACGGAGGAAACACACACACATGATCTCACCAGCAAGTAGGAGACCATTACGTAGCGCACAGGCTTGCATCCTCTACAGATTGTATATTCCACCTTTCTCCTAAAACAAAAGAGTCAAAGTGAGATCTCGGATAATGACACCAGTGCCACCAAAACCACTGTCAATGTTAAAAGCTACGTCAACATTCAATCTAACAAAATCCTCTATGGGCTTCTCCCAACCATGTCTCTGAATAGGTCGGCCACCCAGTCTTTTAAACCTCTTACAACCAAGAGTCAACGCCATAATAGATCGGGCTGACCGCAAAGGGGACCAAACAGATTCACCATGCCTCACTGCATTCTTTTATCTCATCGGACCCTTAAATTCATGTTCGGGAATATCAATATCAATGGAGCCCTTTGAATAGGTGTTGGACATGTGTCCAACATATTGGGGGTCATGTCCCAACAGCGTCCTCCAAACCGAACAACTCATTTTTTTTATTACCTAAGTTCTAAAACATTTAATTGCAAAGTTTGATAGTAATTCAGAAATAGAAATGTATAGTTATTAGAACACTTCAAATTCTTTAAACTGACGAAACTAACACATGGAAATCACATCGGCTCTGGTTAAACTAAGTTTTTTGCTTTGATTGCCATAAGTACGCCTTGAGGTCATTTTGCATGTGCTCATGTGTTGTTTTCATTGTGAATTTGCCTATGCATGACAAGAAATTTTGAAATATGGCCGCCATGCCGCTTGTGGCACCCTCGTAATAAAACAACTCGTTGATCAATGTGTACAATGTTTGTATTCATTCACTATTTATTTGATGGAGCTATTGCTTATCCTTGTACTCGTCGAGTAGACGATTTGTGTCTCCCGGAAGACAATTGACACATACAATGTCTTCTTGTATTACATGGTAGGTTCTGTAATCTAATCTTAAAGATCTTATTATACAAACTTTTTTTACTGAGTAATTAGCTTATACTCCCTCCGTTCGGAAAAAGATGTCACAAAAATGAGCTATGCCGCCGATGCCGCATCGATCGGATCAACAACATGGACGAGCTTGAGCACGACGCCGTGCTGGTGGACATCCTCCTCTGCCTGCCACCGCGCAATCTGGTTGCTTGCCGCTGTGTGCAATGCTTCGCGCGCCGCGGTGTACGTCCACTGTCTGCTCCATGCGGCCGGGCTCCCCTTCTCACCACAAGGTGTCATCTATGAGACAAGTTGCTATTCTCCCACCCTTCCACAGTGTGCCACGTTGTTGCTACCTTCCGCGGCCTGAATGACTCGTTATCATTCCCGGAGCTCATGGACTGCTGCAACGCTCTATCCTGCTTTGGGACGACATGTTGAAAACCGTCACGTGCCAGGGGTGATGAAATGCAGAGATCGCGGAAACAATCGCTTCCTGGCCTACCATCTCGTCGTGTCGCTGCACTACCACTAGGGCATATCTCTAGGCAGGTATGCCATGCCAGTTCTTGAATTTGAGTATTTCAGCGTGAGTCTTTATTATCTTGTCCTCATTTAGAACCTTTAAACACAAATAGGTAGGGTGACCAATGGGCGTGGACTCGTGGCAAACGAACTTGTGAATTGATTGGGAAATCTTGGCGGAGACTTCCTAATGTGCAGAATTCAGTCTGCACAGGGTTGTTTCCTAGCTCACCGGATCGTCCGTGGGGCTCTGATGGACATACGCGGTGTTGCGGCCTTCTCCGTGATGTGAGGAGGCTGGGGAGGTGAGGCAAGATCTTGGAGACATTTATGGTCTAAGCCATAGGGGCGGCGACGCCGGTTTGGGCGGCCGATAATCGTGATTTTAGCCTTTGGAGCATGTGGTTTTCCGCGGTACACATGAATAGATGGTAAGAGAGGTGAACATCTGCAATACAGGAAAAAAAACTCGCATAAGAGCCTCTACTCATGGTAGAATGCGAGAGTTACGTGAAGGTGCGCAATTTTCTTCTGAACCGAGCTTGAAATAACATGAACTGTGTCATCCATACTTTGTTCTGCAAAGAGCCAAAGACATCAAAATGAAAGTGTCCCTTGCTTTTAGTCTCATTCTACAATGTTAATATAAAAATACAATGAACTGTTGGAATTTGATGGACTTTTACATGGGACACAGCCTAAATCCCAACTAATTCCGAAATTCCCATTTGGCCCATCTAGTTAAATGGTTGTGTGTGTAAGTGACTACAAGTTTAGTCCCACACTGCTAGTTGGGAGTGAGCTCATGATGCGTGTAAAGTCACACGTCCGTTGGGAACCCCAAGAGGAAGGTATGATGAGTGCAGCAGCAAGTTTTCCCTCAGTATGAAACCAAGGTTTAATCGAACCAGTAGGAAGTCAGCGATGCTCTGAAAGTTGTTGGTGAAGGAATGTAGTGCGGCGCAACACCAGTGATTTCGGCGCCAACGTGGAACCTGCACAACACAATCAAAATACTTTGTCCCAATGTAACAGTGAGGTTGTCAATCTCACCGGCTTGCTGAAAACAAAGTATTAGGCGTATAGTGTGGAAAATGATGTTTGTTTGCAGAGAATATAAGAGAACAATGATTGCAGTAGGTTGTATTCAGATGTAAAGAATGGACCGGGGTCCACAGTTCACTAGTGGTGTCTCTCCATAATAAAATACTAACATGCTGGGTAAACGAATTACAGCTGGGCAATTGACAAAATAAAGAAGCGCATAACAATGCATATACTAGTCATGATGATCACTATGAGATTTACTTGGGCATTACGACAAAGTACACAGACCGCCATCCAGCATGCATCTGTGTCTAAATAGTCCACCTTCAGGTTAGCATCCGCACCCCTTCCGGTATTAAGTTGCAAGCAACAGACAATTGCATTAAGTATGGTGCATAATGTAAACAACACTAATATCCTTAGACAAAACATTGCTGTTTTACCCCTAGTAGCAACAGCACATCCACAACCTTAGAACTTTCTGTCACTGTCCCAGATTAAATGGAGGCATGAACCTACTATCTAGCATAAATACTCCCTCTTGGAGTTACAAGCATAAACTTGGCCAGAGCCTACACTAATAACGGAGAGCATGCAAGATCATAAACAACATATATATAATAGATCAATAATCAACTTGACATGGTATTCAATACTCATCGGATCCCAGCAAACACAACATGTAGCATTACAATAAGATGATCTTGATCATGATAGACAACTCACAAGATCTAAACATGATGGCACAAAAGGAGAAGACAACCATCTAGCTACTGTATGGACCCGTAGTCCAGAGATGAACTACTCACGCATCACTCCGGAGACAGGCATGGCGATGTAGAGCCCTCCGGTGATGATTCCCCTCTCCGGCAGGGTGCCGGGAAGAGCTTCAGGAACCCCCCGAGTTAGGGTTGACGGCGGCGGCGGCAGCGGATGTTTTCTGGAATAATGGCTCGGTGTTTTAGGGTTTTCGCGTCGGGGGGAATAAATAGGCGAAGGGGCAACGTCGGTGGAGGCGCAGGGCCCGCTCCCCATACGGTGGCGCGGCAGGGGGCCCACCCGCGCCGTGGTGTGGGGACGGCGCCCTGCTGCCCCCCTTCGTCTCTCCTTCGGACTTCGTGAACGTGTCCCAAGCTTAGTTCTACTCGTCCTTGAGTAGGTAAAACGATAACAACAAATAATTTTTGAAGTGATATGCTACCACACAATCTTGATCAATAATATGGTAAAGCATGTGAGCTGAGATCAAATCATTCAAAGCAAAAGTCTATAATTGATATTCAATAAGAGATAACAAAGCAAGATAGTTAAACAAGCTAAAACTTTTCATGAACTATTGCTTTAAAGACATGAAACCGTACAAGGTTCATTAAGGATGTTTTAAGTATCCAATGTAGGAGTTCCATCCTTCAATTCCAAGCATCAAGTAATCTTTCACAACATAGAAGGATTCAGCCAAGTAAATATAAACATGAACGTCATGAATCAACTGTTTCGAAGTCTACTCAACCGGTGAGCGAAAGCATTTGGTTTTGGCACCAGGATGTTATGGCTAAAAGAACATAATGGAGGTTTGGACGGCCAAAGGAAGAAAGTCTCACAAAGCTATAAGTGATCATCAGACAAGAGGAAGTCTTATAATCGAAGCTATGTAAGGAGTAGTGATTGCCATGCAACGGATGCACATAGAGCTATATGTGTATGAAAGCTCTCCAATGGAACTAGTGGGTGACGCCCACAAGTATAGGGGATCGCTGAAGTCTTCGTTGGGAAGTATTACCCAAATTTATAGTTCGACTCGATGGGAACACAAGAATATCAATAAGACCTTGGCAATTGAGGCGTCACTCTCAACCACACCTGTATATCAATAACTTGCAGCAGTAATAGTGATGGCAGTAGTATGATTCAAGTAACAAGCAGAACAGTAGCAGTGAACAAGTGTTTCCCAGTTTTCACCGGAAAAGTGAAAGTGTAACTCAGAGATTCAAAACGTAGGCATGAGGTGATAGCGGGGTGTTGCAAGAATGAGATTGATCATATAATAAGAAACAAATAACAATGGGACCTATCTCTAACTCCGATATATGTAGGTATGTGTTCCATATTTAGTTGTGCGTACTAACCAAGAGAATTTGCACAACATCTATTGTCCAACCTGCCCATTTCACCGGGGCCAACTTGGAACTACAGGTAATTAAGGTCTACCCTTTCGAATAGACCGGAACAATGCATTAACACTTCATGAACACATAGAATCCTCAAACTAAAACATCTCCCCCTTGTTTTCCCTATATGTCACGTTTAGGGTTCGCAGGTTCAACATAATAGCAGGTGATACACTTTGCAGATAAATACCAAACTCAAATATATGATGGGGCAATATAAGTTCAGTACTGAAATCATGCCACTCGGGCCCTAGTAGCAAGCATTAAACATAGCAAGAGTGCATCAACACAATACAAAAGTATCCTCAAGATAAAACCCTAAAATCCCGAACAACGGGTAGCATTACATGATCAATCTCATCCAATCCCCATCCACCTCACATGCCTACAGCGGACTACTCACACATGGTGATGGAGAGGGAGCTCATGGTCGATGGAGATGAAGGCGGTGAAGATGGCGGTGAAGACGGTCTCCGGATCCCTCCACCGGAGGAGAAATCCTGGATCAATCTGTCCCCGAAACGAAGATCGTGATGGTGGCGGCGTTCTGTTTCGCGAAAGCTCCTCTCCTCCTAGGGCAAGCACTTTTTCGTATATATGAGGGGGTACGTCGAAGACCGAAGGCGAGGCGGCGCCCGAGGCCCATTTGGGCTGGGCCCACGCGGCCAGGTACAGGGGCCGCGTGGGACCCACCCATTTGGCCCTCGAGCGCTTCCTCGTGTCCATCTTTTGTCCATTGTCCTCCTTTTCCATAAAAATTGACGTGGTAATTTTCCCCGATTTTATTTCCTGCAGAAATAGCCAGAAAGAGACTTTGCTAAAAACAGCGTCAGATTCAGCAGTTTTATTCAAATATGGGAAGATTCCGGAGCAAATTATGAGGCAAAGTGCTTGGAAAAGTAGATGCATTTTGGATGCATCAGCTCCCCCAAGCTTAGCTCGTTGTTTGTCCTCGAACAACTCAAACGTAGTGCAGAAGCGATAAAAGACTTTGACAAGAACTTTGCATTGCATATGTAACACAATTTAATATCAACAAGCATTCAAAGCATAGCTTCAACAACAAAAAAATGCTAGCAAAGGTATATCTAATCAATGTTAAAGCATTTATATTTGTTGCAAGAGAGATACATGTAGTGTCAATACTTGGATGAGTTTGCTCAACTGTAGAAATAAACAAAGGTTCTTGCATCGCTAATGATTGAATCATGACAAGACTTTTGAGGTCTTTTGATTCTTTCTTTTGTTACCTGGTGAAATCATTGTGCTTACAACCTTGCTCTTAGTTTTAGCAAACCATTTGATATTACTATATGACTCATATGCTTGACCGACTAATGGTTGAAAACCTCATGCCCCGTGAATACGAGTACCTACACCATGGCTACTCAACTTGGGTCACTAAGCAAGTTCGAAATTTTCAGTCATTGCAAGTAATAAAAGCGTCATCAAGAGCGTCAACTGGGGTACCTCTTGTCCCAGGACATGGACAAGCCCATGTCCAAACAACAAGACAAACAGACAATGAACAATCTCAGCACTCTTTTATTTACCATTTGCATAGCTTTTTATTATGAAGTGCATCACTGAATGTCCACCATGGTGCGCTGTAAATTTCCACCATGAATGATGCATGGCTTAAGTTGGCGGCCCAGGCGTCTCTCTAGCCAATTATTCTTACTCATCAAACTTGCTAAGTTTCCGCTTTCATTTCGCACATGATAAGCATCCATAAACAAAAGTACATGATATCAACTGAATATATTTTAGTGCAATGTTGAAAGCTTTACATGTGTCAGCACATTTCAGCTAACTCCCAACCACTAAACCTGTCAAGCATACAACTTCATGTTTAATTTGAAAATTTTTTACTTTTTTGGTTGGCAAGTTTAGTAAGCACAATGGGATGCGTAGACCTTTGTTTAGAGCTACAATTATTCAATCCACAACCAAGTATTGTCACTAAATAAAATTTCACTTGCATCATCATATAACATACTAGAACATGGAGAAGATAAACATTTGCTACCATTTCTCTAGATGTTGAAGAAACTATGATGTGCTCACTTGCTGTTATTAAAGAGTCCACATAAGCATGGCAAAGGTGTCATACCTTTCATCCACTTCATGCACATCAACTTATCATCGTTGTTCTCCTCTCCCAACTTGAACTGCACAATAAAAACTCAAATCTGCCAGAAAATGTCACTGCATACAGTACTGTTTTTACCCTACCTAGACACCTCAGAAAAATCTCATATTTTACGTGTGTGTAGGTTATGATGTGTTGCAGCAGTGGTTAAAATTTCAGCTCAATCGGAGTTACAGAGAAAAAATGAAAAATAAAACAGCGAGCAGATTTCAGCAATTTCTGCACCTCCGTTTTTGCGTTTGTTTCAAGAAAACGAAAATATTTTTGTTATTTTTCGTTCTAAGAAACAAAAGACAAACAACCAGAAGTAAAAGAAACAAATAAAATCTTTTTGTGTTTTTGTTTTCAAGAAACTTATCATAGCAATATAACGGTGATATAAAACAATGAATGGAGAGTAAGAGAAGTACTCCCCCAAGCTTGCGATCAAGCTAGTATCCTGGGTAGTTGCCGTATCCACTTCCACTTCCAGGGTAGTAACTATATGGGTAGCCTTGCATGCTTGGGTACAGGGGCTCCGCCTGAGGCATGTACCCCTGTGTCTCTGGAGCTTGTGGCTCCTCCTGAGGCGGCGCCTCTTCCACTATCCATTTTCCGGTACTCCTGTCAAAAAGATCAGTACGGGGGAGCCTAATGGACACTCGCTGCCCACTAGTGCTCAAATAGTTATACAGATAATGTCCCCCATACAACGTACTTATATCCATGCGAGTAGTCAAAGCAAAATCAAGTAATTTGGACTCTTGCACTAGAGTACCCATGTTATCACCATATCCTCTCTCGTTTTTAATGTAATTGTACACCATAGTAGCAATAGCACCAGCATAAATAGGAGTTTGATCAGTAATATTTCTACTCACAGCAGTATGCAAAGATCTAGCAAGTATGACTCCCAAGTTATATTCACACGGTGTATTTTCTTTTGCACATTTTAGTAGATAAACCATTGGTCCAGTGCAAGCAGAATTGTTATCCCTAGCAAGAAATCCTCTTGCAAGAAACAACGCAAAATATCTCAAACTTGGGTGCTGTATATGAGTAAATTTACCCCTATTTAATCTATCACGAGAGTTTACAGATATAGTATGCCAAAACTCAACAAGCTCATGGTTGGTATCAGCACGAGTTTCACTCCAACTCCCTGAATTTTCTACACCAATAGCATTGCAAAATTCCCTAGAGACATAACAAGGCGCTCACCTCTCATAGTAAATTTGCAAACAAAGGTAAGAGGGGTGCCTTACTTCTCTTCCTGTGCTTTTGGGGCTCCGGGCCCTCAAATCTGAAGGTAGAGAGGAATTCCCGCGAGAGTTCTTCATATGTATCTTGGGGGTTCTGGGAGAACCTAAGCAAGCCAGTTGTAGTGACGAAGGTGTCGAAGTCCTCTTTGATCCCCCACTGTTCAAGAACATAGGGATCTTGCCATCTTGTTGTATGTATTTTCAGCTTCTCCCCTACAAAGAATGCATCATCCTCCCACAGGTGGTCGTCATCATAATTGAGGGAGACTTTGCATGCTCTTCTTCTTGGTCTTGAGCTCATCCCAACCAAAGCTTTGCCCTTGCTAAACATGATACCTTGCTGCCCAAAAACAATATTCAACAAAAATCAAGATGTAACACCTTAAAACAACATTAAGCCATCCATAAATAGTCTCCACATCAATATCATGCATCAATATCAACTAGAAAACTTGAATCTATGGATTTCCTAAGCATAAAAGGGTGACACCTAGTGCAGCAAAATACTTCATGCATGAGGCATAAGAACAAAAAGTAATTGGATGAGTGGAGGAGTCACATACCAATGAGCAATCCCACCAAACAGATTTGAAAAATCTGCCCTAAACTTGGAGATCCAAGGATAGCAGGAAGAGAGCTCGAGAAAATTTGGGAAAAATACCTGGGGCTGGTTTCCTGTCGAGGGGAAGGAGATGGGCACTGGATACTCACCTAACCCCCTCTGTGGGCCAAAATAGTGGGTCCCACGCGGCCAGGTACTGTGGCCGCGTGGGACACCCCTTTTGGGCCCTGGTGGCCCTCTGGTGTCTCCCTTTTGGCTGTTAGTTCCTCTGGTAAAATAACTTACCTCCAAATTTTTCTGGAATTTTTCGAGAAAATTTTCTGAACAGAATTTTTCAAACTACATTTCTGGAATTTCTGCACTTTGAAATAATTATGCTCATGCAAATAATCTAAAAATTCTAGAATAAATGAAATCAAACATTCAAAGCAATTTTTATGGGAATCAAGTTTGCATCATTTTCATATTAGTAATGAGGTTGATCAAGTCTCATTAATAATATGCAAAAGATATAATACATGATTCTTTATTTTATATGTTTCTGAGCAATTTCAAGTCACCTCATATTTGATTGGAATAGTTCCAATCATTGATAGCATATTTTGGTTCAGGAGGTGGCAATGAATTCAAAGCTTCCTATTATAAGAGTATTCCTTTTAATGGAGTTCACACTCTGGCTTACCATAGTAACAGATTTCTTCTTAGGAAAATAGATAGTGTGCTCATTTCCCTTGACATTGAATGTTACCTTGCTCTCAGTGCAATTTATAACAGCCCCTGCAGTGTTTAAAAAGGGTCTTCCAAGAATAATAGACAAATTATCATCTTCAGGCATTTCTAACACAACAAAGTCTGTAGGGATTAACACATTAGCAATAGAGATAGGGACATCCTCACATATTCCTATAGGCACAGCAGTTGATTTATCAGCCATTTGTAATGATACTTCAGTTGGAACCAATTTGTTTAGGTTAAGTTTCTTATATAAAGAAAAAGGCATAACACTAACACCAGCTCCTAAGTCACATAGAGCATATTTCACATAAGTTTCTTTAATATGACAAGGAATAGTTGGAATACCAGGATCACCACGTTTTTCAGGCATTTTCCCTTTAAAGGAATATTCAGCAAGCATAGCAGTTATTGCATCAGTAGGAATCTTTCTTTTATTAGTCACAATGTCTTTCATGTATTTGGAATATGGAGGGATTTTAATAGCATCAACAAGAGGAATTTGCAAACACAAAGACTTAATCAACTCAAAGAATTTCTCAAATCTAGCATCATCCAAAGTTTTTATTACCTCTTGGGGATATGGTATGGGTTTTTGTACCCACGGATCCCTATCTTTACCTCTTTGTGGATTAGGATGGCTCTTCTTCTTATTCTTCTCAGTAGATGGTGGAGGGTCTTCTTTATCATTAGGTTCAGGTTCTTCAATATTTTCATCCTCTTGTGGCTCTTCTTCAGGTGAAGGTGATTCTTCTTCTTCATTATTATTATCTTCAGTCTCAGCATCAGAAATAGAAATATCCTTATCTTGCTCTTCAGAGTCATCAATGTCCTTGTTTTCATTGGGAGATTTTCCTGCAGAAGATTTCTTCTTGAGAGCTTCTTGTTCTTTTCTCTTGGGATGGCCTTCAGGAAAATCAGGATCCTGAGTACTTGCACCTCCCCTAGTGTTAACTCCACAAACCTGTTTCTTCACCATAAGACTTTCATACAATTGATTTTGAAGAGAAACCATTTGTTCAACTTGATTATTCATCATCTCACAGTGTTTAACAATTCTTTTTACCTCTCCCACACTAGCATGTAAACTTTCTCGAAGAGATTTAATTTTGTGAGAGTTCTCCATAATAGTCATTCTAATATTATGCTCCTCAGGATTATGATGATAAGCAAAATCATTCATGTAGGATACATCAACAGGAGGTGTTACCTTTTCATTACCTTTTATGGAGCTAATAGCATTGACTTGAATTGGAAAACATGGTTGATCATCAGGAAGTTTAACACCCATTTCAGATAATTCCTTAAGATGAGAGGTTTTAATTCCCTTCTCTTTAATAGCCTTGGAAGCTTCTTTCATTGTTTCGTTATCCAATTTGAGCATGCCTCCTTTCTTCTCCGGAAATATCTCTTCAATATTCCAGTCTTCATAATTCCTAGAGATAGTCTCCAATAGCTCAGTTGCTTCATCAACGGTCCTTTCCCTGAAAACATTACCTGCAATACCATCAAGATAGCCTCTGGTGTTTTCGGTTAGACCATTGTAAAATATATCAAGTATTTCATTACTCTTGAAGCCATGGGTAGGACATTTCCTAACCATCTTACTATACCTCCCCCAAGCTTGGGGTAAATCCTCCTTCTCTTTCTGTGAAAAGCTGCTAATCGCAACAGTCAAACCATGAATCTTATCAGCAGGGAAATACTTATTATAGAATACCTGCAAACATTCTTCCTTGCTAGTAATACATCCAGGTTCTAAACGATTATACCAAGTTTTAGCACTTCCTCCCAAAGTAAAAGGAAACAGCTTTAAGAAATAGTAGCGTTGATGGATTTCATCTTTACCAAATAACACAGATAAGTCATGCAAGACAGCAATGTGTTCAAAAGGAAACTCATCCTCTCTACCATAAAACTTATATTTTTCAGCTTTTTCAATTATTTCAGGATCAACACTAAACTCATAATCTTTATCTTTAATTTTAATAGCAGGAGCATTCATTTTCTCAGTAATAGGAAAATATCCATCAAGAGGAGAATTTTTATAGCTATCAAGTTTATCCAATTTATCAAAGTCAGAATTCATAAAAGCCATAGTAAATGCCTCCTCTTCCTCAGAAGAAGTTTCAAATTCATCATCACAGTATTCATTATCTTCTAACTCAGATTCCACATTTTCAGGTGTTTCAGTTATCTCAGATGTTTCAGGTGTCACTTCTTTGTCTATGCTACCACATAATAAATCATTTTCATTACTAGTAGACATTTTAGACAATGGTGAACTAGATAAAACCTTTCCTCTTTTCTTAGGAGCAACAGCAGAAGCAACATTAGGTGAAAAGTTTGGCCTACTTGGCAAATCCGTACCTCCGCGAGTAGTTGAAGGCCTCATTCCTTCAGAGTAGTCTTTTCCTTTCCCATGGTTAGGAACAAGCAAAAGCAGCAAATAGATGATAACAAGTTGTCTTACCAATAAAGCTAGGTTCCCCGGCAACGGCGCCAGAAAACGTCTTGATACCCACAAGTATAGGGGATCGCTGAAGTCTTCGTTGGGAAGTATTACCCAAATTTATAGTTCGACTCGATGGGAACACAAGAATATCAATAAGACCTTGGCAATTGAGGCGTCACTCTCAACCACACCTGTATATCAATAACTTGCAGCAGTAATAGTGATGGCAGTAGTATGATTCAAGTAACAAGCAGAACAGTAGCAGTGAACAAGTGTTTCCCAGTTTTCACCGGAAAAGTGAAAGTGTAACTCAGAGATTTAAAACGTAGGCATGAGGTGATAGCGGGGTGTTGCAAGAATGAGATTGATCATATAATAAGAAACAAATAACAATGGGACCTATCTCTAACTCCGATATATGTAGGTATGTGTTCCATATTTAGTTGTGCGTACTAACCAAGAGAATTTGCACAACATCTATTGTCCAACCTGCCCATTTCACCGGGGCCAACTTGGAACTACAGGTAATTAAGGTCTACCCTTTCGAATAGACCGGAACAATGCATTAACACTTCATGAACACATAGAATCCTCAAACTAAAACATCTCCCCCTTGTTTTCCCTATATGTCACGTTTAGGGTTCGCAGGTTCAACATAATAGCAGGTGATACACTTTGCAGATAAATACCAAACTCAAATATATGATGGGGCAATATAAGTTCAGTACTGAAATCATGCCACTCGGGCCCTAGTAGCAAGCATTAAACATAGCAAGAGTGCATCAACACAATACAAAAGTATCCTCAAGATAAAACCCTAAAATCCCGAACAACGGGTAGCATTACATGATCAATCTCATCCAATCCCCATCCACCTCACATGCCTACAGCGGACTACTCACACATGGTGATGGAGAGGGAGCTCATGGTCGATGGAGATGAAGGCGGTGAAGATGGCGGTGAAGACGGTCTCCGGATCCCTCCACCGGAGGAGAAATCCTGGATCAATCTGTCCCCGAAACGAAGATCGTGATGGTGGCGGCGTTCTGTTTCGCGAAAGCTCCTCCCTCCTAGGGCAAGCACTTTTTCATATATGAGGGGGTACGTCGAAGACCGAAGGCGAGGCGGCGCCCGAGGCCCATTTGGGTGGGCCCACGCGGCCAGGTACAGGGGCCGCGTGGGACCCCCCTTTGGCCCTCGAGCGCTTCCTCGTGTCCATCTTTTGTCCATTGTCCTCCTTTTCCATAAAAATTGACGTGGTAATTTTCCCCGATTTTATTTCCTGCAAAATAGCCAGAAGAGACTTTGCTAAAAACAGCGTCAGATTCAGCAGTTTTATTCAAATATGGGAAGATTCCGGAGCAAATCATGAGCAAAGTGCTTGGAAAAGTAGATGCATTTTGGATGCATCAGTGGGGGTGCATCCAACTTGGTTGCTCATGAAGACCTAGAGCATTTTTGAGTAAGCTCATCATTGGAATATACAACCCAAGTTCTATAGTGTAAATTCCCCACATAGTTATACTAGTAAAACATGAAAACTCTCTCACATGGAGTATATGTGCTAAACATAAGCACAAATGATGACTATGAATATGCCGGTGCTAAAACATGAGCACAAGTGTGGATAAAGGATAGTAATGTTGCCCCTTTTTCTTTATTCTTTTTTTTTCTCTTTTTTTGTGTCTCTTTTCGATGGCCTCCATGGCTCTTTTCACTTTCAGGGGCAACATCCTAATATGACAACACACTTTTTATTACAAATAACTCACACCGAACTAAACATGGTGTATGAAACCGTATGCCTCTGCCAGTGTAGCAGGATATGCAATGATCTAGCGTAACATGGATAAACCGCACATCAGCTGTATAGAATCATGCAAAGCAAAATATGAATGACAATAAGTCATGTAATGTAAGATGGAAGTTGCATGGCAATATATCTCGAAACAGCTATGGAAATGCTGTGGTAGGTAGGTATGGTGGCTGTTTTGAGGAAGATGTATGGGTTTATGTGTAGGAGAACAAGAGAAAGTCCTCCCACGGGTTTGGACGTACTGGCGAAGTATGCACAACTCTCAATGTGAGCAGAAGGCAATGCACAACACCGAAGAGGCTAGCAAATATGGATGGTGGAAGTGCCAAAAACCGTAGCTTAACATTAGTCAAAAAGAACTCACAAGCTTATTGCAAACAACTAGCAGGTTCAACATTAAGAGCATGATTAAAATTCACTCCAAGAAGGGCCATTCACGGCGGTACAAGTACCCCGCTAGATCCCTCGACCTTCAGCACAACTTAGTTATTACGAATCACTTTTAGACATGGAAAGCTATCAAGTCCAACTACATCTTCAACAATTTTAGGAGAGTTTGTAGTACGGTACAAGTTTAAAGACAATAATCCACTAATGATTTTAACTTAACTAACCAGCAAGCTTTACCACCTATTACTTATTACCTCAAAACATTTAGAAAGAATCAAGTTATCAAAGTTCAATGATCTACAAGATTATGCAAGTTATTCAATATACCACTACCACATGCAGCATTTTCTGAACCAACACAATCAACCAAGCAACTCTCCAAATAATTTGCAAAAGAAACAAGAGAGTACTTCTCCACAAGAATTAACAGCTCTAAAAGAGATGCATGAAAAACAAGAGCTAAAAGAATAACAGTAGCTAGATAAGAATACTCAAAAGATATAAATGAAGAATATGAGTATTCACATGAAAAAGCGGAGCGTGTCTCTCTCCCATACAAGAATGCTAGGATCCAACTTATTCAGAAAATAAAAACAACAAAGCAAAAATAAAAGCAAACAGACGCTCCAAGTAAAGTACATAAGATGTCGAAGAATAAAAATATAGTTTCACTAGACATGACCTGATAAATTGTCGACGAAGAAGGGATGCCACGGCATCCCCAAGTTTAGACGCTTGAGTCTTCTTGAATATTGCTGGGATGACCCACGGGGGCATCCCCAAGCTTAGGTTTTTCACTCTTCTTGATCACATCATATCATCCTTCTCGCTTGCTCCTTGAAAACTTCCGCCACATCAAACTCAAAGTAATTCTCATTAGAGGGTTAGTGCATAATTAAAAATTCCCATATTCTGTAATGACACAATCATCACCAAAGCTTCTGGACATTGGCTACAGCCACTGATGTTTAATAGAGCAAAGAAATCCAATCAAACATAGTAAAAGAGGCAATGCAAAATAAAAGGCCAAATCTGCCAAAAACAGAACAGTCTGGAAAGACGAATTTTTTCGAGACACTTAACTTGCTCAGATGTGAAAAATCAAAACTAATGAAAGTTGCGTACATATATGAGGATCATGCGTGATTTTTTTCAGAATTTTTCAATTTTTCTGGAGTGCGTACAGCTCAAAACGGTGGACAACAAAAATCTGTCACTGCGCAGAAATCCAAATTTAGCAACAACTTTCAACTAGAGACTTTAATTGGCACAACAATGCAATAAAATAAAGATACAAAGGAGTTGTTACAGAAGTAAATAGCACCTTGACTCAAAATAAAATAAAATGACAGAAAATAAAAAGGTGGGTTGTCTCCCATAAGCGCTTTTCTTTAACGCCTTTCAACTAGGCGCAGAAAGTGAAAATCAAGTGTTATCAAGAGATAGATCATCCAAATCATCAAAGGCTTCCTCCAAAACACAACTTGTCACAATAAGTACCTTAGGTATTTCTGAAGATGTTTCATTATTTGAGTTACCCATAGTTGTGCTAAGAGTTTTATCAATTTTAAGCTCATAATGGGTCTTAGGTTTTGGCATCTTAGGAACATACATAAACTTTTGCTCTTTTCCCACATAAGCCTTCTCCTTAAACTTAAGAGAAGAAAAGGTTGAACCCAAAGTTCTCATAGCTTCTTCTAGTTCACCAATCCTATGGTTTTGATTATCAAGAGCATGTCTAGCCTCTAAAGCAGTGATTCTTTCATTAGTGCTTACTACTGATTCAAGTAGTGTTGGAAAAAATTTCTCCGTAGAATCTAGTTTGTTTATAACATCTTCCAAAGTAATCTCAGTTTTAATATTGTTAGTAGGTGGTATTCCTACTAAACTTTCAATTAAGTTGCAAGCTTCCAGAGCAGGAGTACCAAGGAAATTGCCCCCTGTAAGCGTATCCAGAACATACCTATACCAACTAGTGACACCAACATATAAATTCCTAAGAAGGATCATGGTAGAATGTTTTTTAGTGCATCTATGATGAGCATCACTAATTCTATACCAAACATCTTTCAAACTTTCTCCCCCTTGTTGCCTAAAGGAACGAACCTCAACTTCAGGAGTACTCATTTTAGCAAAAATAAACTCTAGGCCGAAATATAAAAAGTAAAACAAGTAACTAATTTTTTTTTGTGTTTTTGATATAAAGAAAGCAAACAAGACAAAATAAAAATAAAGTAAGCAAGACAAAAACAAAGTAAAGAGATTGGCAGTGAGAGACTCCCCTTGCACAAGCAACTCGACCTCCCCGGCGCCAGGAAATGGGCGTCGAAGGGAAGTAGAGTCTTCTGACTCAGAACGTCTTGACCTCCCCGGCAACGGCGCCAGAAAATGTGCTTGATGCGTGTAAAGTCACACGTCCGTTGGGAACCCCAAGAGGAAGGTATGATGAGTGCAGCAGCAAGTTTTCCCTCAGTATGAAACCAAGGTTTAATCGAACCAGTAGGAAGTCAGCGATGCTCTGAAAGTTGTTGGTGAAGGAATGTAGTGCGGCGCAACACCAGTGATTCCGGCGCCAACGTGGAACCTGCACAACACAATCAAAATACTTTGTCCCAACGTAACAGTGAGGTTGTCAATCTCACCGGCTTGCTGAAAACAAAGTATTAGGCGTATAGTGTGGACAATGATGTTTGTTTGCAGAGAATATAAGAGAACAATGATTGCAGTAGGTTGTATTCAGATGTAAAGAATGGACCGGGGTCCACAGTTCACTAGTGGTGTCTCTCCATAATAAAATACTAACATACTGGGTAACGAATTACAGCTGGGCAATTAACAAAATAAAGAAGCGCATAACAATGCATATACTAGTCATGATGATCACTATGAGATTTACTTGGGCATTACGACAAAGTACACAGACCGTCATCCAGCATGCATCTGTGTCTAAATAGTCCACCTTCAGGTTAGCATCCGCACCCCTTCCGGTATTAAGTTGCAAGCAACAGACAATTGCATTAAGTATGGTGCATAATGTAAACAACACTAATATCCTTAGACAAATCATTGCTGTTTTACCCTAGTAGCAACAGCACATCCACAAACTTAGAACTTTCTGTCACTGTCCCAGATTAAATGGAGGCATGAACCTACTATCTAGCATAAATACTCCCTCTTTGAGTTACAAGCATAAACTTGGCCAGAGCCTACACTAATAACGGAGAGCATGCAAGATCATAAACAACATATATATAATAGATCAATAATCAACTTGACATGGTATTCAATACTCATCGGATCCCAGCAAACACAACATGTAGCATTACAATAAGATGATCTTGATCATGATAGGCAACTCACAAGATCTAAACATGATGGCACAAAAGGAGAAGACAACCATCTAGCTACTGTATGGACCTGTAGTCCAGAGATGAACTACTCACGCATCACTCCGGAGGCTGGCATGGCGATGTAGAGCCCTCCGGTGATGATTCCCCTCTCCGGCAGGGTGCCGGGAAGAGCTTCAGGAACCCCCCAAGTTAGGGTTGACGGCGGCGGCGGCAGCGGATGTTTTCTGGAATAATGGCTCGGTGTTTTAGGGTTTTCGCGTCGGGGGGGAATAAATAGGCGAAGGGGCAACGTCGGTGGAGGCGCAGGGCCCGCTCCCCATACGGTGGCGCGGCAGGGGGCCCACCCACGCCGTGGTGTGGGGACGGCGCCCTGCTGCCCCCCTTCGTCTCTCCTTCGGACTTCGTGAACGTGTCGGAAAAATAGGCATCTGGGATTTTGTTTCGTCCAATTCCGAGGATATTTCCAGAACAGCTTTTCTGAAACCAAAAACAGCAGAAAACATGAACTGTCACTGTGGCATCTTGTTAATAGGTTAGTCCTAGAAAATGCATAAAAATGCCATGAAGTGTGAATAAAACATGTAGCAATTGGTATAAAACTAGCATGGAACATAAGAAATTATAGATACGTTGGAGACGTATCACTGCACCACTTTATATAGTGAGCTGTTTCACTACTAGCATGAGGTGTTGACTATGAAGAGAAAGGAAGTGCTCCACACGCGCTCCTCTTCCTCGCTCGCCTCATCACGACGCGCCGCGGGTTGCGGGAATGAGCCGATGCCTATATTTTTGCAGTCCGGGAAAACTTATTGTTGTTCTGCCGTTTCCGATCGTGGAGACGTTACCGACTAGGTCGTGGGCTACGCCCACGTCCTACCCGATCCGCACTATATATGCAGAGGAAAACCCTAGCCGCCACAACACGCAACACATGGTAGCTCGCCGCCCTAGTTCCAGAACCTTGAGCCGCCGTCTTCCAAGTCTTCTCCATCCCGTCTTCCGGCGTGCACCGGTTGAAGGGAAAGTAGGCCTCCGGAACCTCACCTCTTGTGATCCTGTACGTGAGAGGGGCGATCAGGTTTTTGGGAGCGCACTCGCGCGACTACTGGCTTCGAGTTCTTCCCCAACGACGACTTCTTCCCCAACATCAGCAACATCTTCATCGAAGAGATGGGCGACAACACCAACCCCAACGCTTCGACTGCCGCTGCGCAGTATGTGTTCTTGATCTTCCTGTTTGAGATATTGCTAGAGTTCTTACTTGCAGTAGTTGCTATAGATTCGATCTGTTTATCCACGGTTTTAGTAGATCGCATGATTAGCTTAATTCTGTTTATTCTAGACATAAACTGTTTACTGTTTTCGTGGATTAAATCTACTGCTAAATTGCTTATATATTCAACATGAACTACCCATTTGACTAATATAAATAGGGCATTACTCAGATCCTGTCGAGGCCTCTAGCAAGTAAACCAACGACAAGTCGACAAGGATGGTATGCAATTCAGTGTCAACACTACAATTATGTTTTTCTCTATCATCGTAACTTAAATACAATGAGGCACCTCAATTTATTCATTACAATCATATTCGTCGCAAATAATTTTACACAATTGACATGGGCCACAAATAAAATTTGCAAATATACATGAAGCGGAACTACATGACATACTCTCGTCTAAAGTGACTCCATAGAAAATAAATGATAATTAATTCAGATGAATACTAGTACATATATACTTAGCGTGGCAAAGTGAGCGAGGATGAAAGTTCTTGCTCTCGACTATAGCAACGGTAGATGCCTCCAGGTGTTAAATTTCCAGCATTGACAACATTCCTCCTTGCATCAGAGTTACTGACCTTTGGGCATACAAAATGTTCCATGTCTTCATCACTGTGTGGGAGAATCTGACATTTTCTCAGCCTCTTAGTTCTCAGGAATTGCAACCTCATATCTACTTCTTTCATAGTAGGTCTGTCTCTTCCTTTGACTCTCAAGCATGCTTCTGTAAGTGAGGAAATATCATCAATCTCTTCTGAGTTTGCCTCTTCCAGAACTTGAGGATCCATTATTTCCATGATAGCTCCCTCTTGTAATGCTTCCACGAAATAATGGGACAAATTTTGCTTTGCACCTAGATCATTGATAAAAATTGGCTTTTTTCTCGTCAAAAGTTCCACAAGTATTACTCCAAAACTATACACATCACTCTTTTCAGTTAGCTGCCCAGTATGGTAATACTCGGGATCTAGGTAACCAAATGTTCCTTGGACAATAGTCACCACATGAGTCTCATCGAGTGAAAGAGACCTTGAAGCACCAAAGTCAGAAACCTTTGTAATGAAGCTGCCATCCAATAGAATGTTAGAAGATTTCACGTCTCTATGGAAAATTGGTATTGTAGCGGCGGAGTGCAGATAAGCAAGTGCCCCTGCTGCTTCTACTGCAATCCTAATGCGATCATCCCATGACAACGAGCATTTGACACTGATGTCAATGTGAAGAAGGTCATGCAATGTACCATTAGATATGAACTCGTACACCAGCAAAGGCACCTCAGATTCAAGGCAACAACCAAATAGCTTTACCACATTGCGATGAATGATTTGAGACAAGATAGCAACCTCATTGATAAATTGGTCTATCTCAGTTTGCTCCACAATCTTGGACTTTTTAATAGCCACCACCCGTTGGTCAGATAGAATTCCTTTATAAACTGTACCATGACCTCCACGACCAAGAACACGAGCGGCATCAAAGTTGTTGGTTGCCTTCTCTAGTTCCTCCAAGGAGAATATCTTTGTTTTGTTTGTGGCGCTTTCATCTGAGATCAGCTGCTGCAAGAGTAGGCCTTGATTTTTCTTGAAGTGTGCTCGTCGGATTCTCTTCAGGATACCTTTCTTCCACTTGTTGGCTAATGCAACTACACAGACTGCAATAATTATCGAGACAAGGCCACAGCCTGTTCCAGTTGCAATACCTGCATTTAATCATGGCCCTTTTAGTCACTCTGTGTTTGGTTCATTCTAATTGCAGTAAGGAGATTTTGCTAGCTATCACTTACCCAAAATAAGATTATGTTGCTTTGCCGATGTAACACACTGCCTTTTTATGGGATCAAACTCTTTTCTATGAGGGCAACTGGTGCAGGTGTAGCCTCCAGGAAAATTATGACATGTCCCATTGCAGTAGTTTGACAATGTGCATTCATTGATATCTGTAGAAAACTCTCATTGGTTATATATTGGTGGCGAATGTATGACTGCATGCAAAACATTGTAAGATTAAATTCGTATAATCTCCATGTATCAACTAAAAATTGTTCATTTGGATGCAGAGTGTTTTTGCAGTCCTAAGCAAAAGGGAAAAATCCAACTTATTCATTGCTCATGCATCAAAATACTATGGTTTTCAAAAAAACTGTGGTACCAAACTAGGCCTTAGGTTTGCGTGACGTTTTGATAGATTTTCTATATATTTGTTGGTGTGAAAGCAGAATTAGTGCAGAATGAAGGGTGATGAGGAGGACCTGTGCAGCCATCCTTGACGTACGGATTTCCTTGAAAGCCTGAAGAACACTTGCAACGATATCCTGTAGCTATTTCTCCGTGGGTGACGTTTATGCAATAGCTGTGGGAGCTACGGAATGCATACATAGTGTCCCTTGGCATAGCTGTTTGACAAGTTAAATTGGTAACCTCCCACTTTATAACAGCGTCGATTTCCATAGAGAAATCAAATTGATCTTCCATAGGGAACCCACTTGCATATCCACCATTATTTCTATTCTCGATTACTATATCCACTTTTCCATTAACTCCGTTCAACATGTTTCTAACAGTCAGAGTCCCATCTTCCACGGATATATTAGTCACATAATATTGTGAATCTTCTGAGTCAAAAACTGTGAGATTACCAGATGTACAATTAAGTCGAAATACTTCGTTTGCAAAACACCCTTCTTCGAGTCCAAATGGGAAGGGAACAGCAATGTGTCCACATGATGCAGGGCAGTGTTCTTTGTGCTTGGGGTTATAATCTGCTCCACATTATGTAGACACATGCAAAAAGTAAGATCAAGAGGATGAAGGCTAAATAGAAGGGGATTTAACTCATTTTGGAGGAAAAAAGTTGGGCCCGAAGCACACCTTGGATGCATCCATCTAAAATGTAAGGGTTGTTGTTGCCTTGAAAATAAGACGGGCAGTCACACTGGTAATTAACCACCAGAAGAGGAATTCTGGCAACTGCTAATTTTGCTACAGGCATAGCTTGCGTTGTTCATTTGTGCACTTTGACAGCTTGGTTGGTCCACGATGGTAACACTAAGAAACGCGTCAAAAGTATTGCTTGCATTTGCCAGGCTTGAGAAAAGAGCGGTTGTATTGTCAGGGAATCATCATAAGACACGAAACTCATGATGCCAGGGTGCAACCAATCTGATTGTGTTGCAGTAGTATTCGCGACAACAAGTTCTGCCCGAAAGCCTGGCAGGTCCCTTGTTATCTCACTAGTAGAAAAACCATCTTTGGTCCAGGGCCGCCCCAGCCATTAGCCCCGGTTCAGGTAAAAACCGGGACCAGTGCCTGGCACTTGTCCCGGTTCGAGTTGCCACGGCCCCGTGGACCATTGGTCCCGGTTCGGTTGGGGGTATTGGTCCCGGTTCTTGGCACGAACCGGGACCAAAACTCCAGAGCCAGACACGTGGCGTGCGGCGGAGCTTTGGTCCCGGTTCGTGCCAAGAACCGGGACCAATACCCCTCCCTGCCTATAAATAACCCCTACCCCCCTTCTCTCCTCTAATTTTTTTCTCTTGGATTGGTGGGAAGTGGGTGCTATTTTTTTTTTCCTTTGCCACGCACAAGATGTGTTCGATGAAATGCCCGACCCACACTTAAGTTCACACAAAATGATATCCTCGGCCGAGGTTAGCAACTTTATCCTTTTCGTCTGTAATTGATACAGAAATATTGCACGTGTCGATGTACGGTGGTCATTTCACTATTCAAGATGTTATTGTAATGGTATTTGATAAACTTAATTATATATATGATGCAGATGGATGCACGGATGCGATGGATGTACGGCGAACGACGCAGTTCCGAGTTTATTGCAGGCCTGCATAAATTTCTCGATGTGGCTGAGGCAAACAAAGTGAATAATTTTATGCCTTGTCCATGTGAGAAGTGTCGGAACGTCAGGGAGTACTCTGACCCGAGAACCATTCAAGACCACGTGATTCAGAAAGGTTTCATGCCCAGCTATAATTGTTGGACCAAGCACGGAGAAAGAGGGGTTACGATGGAAGACAATGAAGAAGAGGAGGATGATGACAACTATCCTATGTTCCCTGAGGAATGCGGTGATACTGTTATGGAAGACGTTGAAGAAGAAAGAGGTGAACATCGGGCATCAGATGAGCCCGCTGATGGTCTTGGTGGGGTCATTTCTGATGCAAAGCGAGAATGCGATACAGAAAAGGAGAAGCTAAAGTTGGAGGCCATGCTTGAGGATCACAAAAAGTTGCTGTACCCAAACTGCGAAGATGGCAGCACAAAGCTCGGTACCACACTGGAACTGCTGAAATGGAAGGCAGAGACTGGTTGTTCTGACAAGGGATTTGAGAAGTTACTGAAAATAATGAAGCCGAAGCTTCCAAAGGATAACGAATTGCCCGAGACTACATACGAAGCAAAGAAGGCTATCTGCCCTCTAGGATTAGATGTGCAGAAGATACATGCATGCATTAATGACTGCATCCTGTACCGCGGTGAGTACGAGAACATGGATAAATGCCCGGTATGCAATGCACTGCGGTACAAGATAAGACAAGATGACCCTGGTGATGTTGAGGGCGATGACGAGCCCCCCCCGGAAGAGGGTTCCTGCTAAGGTGATGTGGTATGCTCCTATAATACCACGGTTGAAACGTCTGTTCAGAAACAAAGAGCATGCCAGGTTGTTGCAATGGCACAAAGAAGAGCGTAAGAAAGACGGGAAGTTGAGACACCCCGCCGATGGGTCCCAGTGGAGAAAAATCGACAGAGAGTTCCCGACATTTTCAGATGACGCAAGGAACTTAAGATTTGGTCTAAGTACAGATGGCTTTAATCCTTTTGGGGAGCAGAGCTCCAGTCATAGCACTTGGCCCGTGACTCTATGTATCTACAACCTTCCTCCTTGGTTGTGCATGAAGCGGAAGTTCATTATGATGCCAGTGCTCATCCAAGGCCCGAAGCAACCCGGCAACGACATTGATGTGTACCTAAGGCCATTAGTTGATGAACTTTTGCAGTTGTGGTCCGAACCAGGTGTACGTGTGTGGGATGAGCACAAACAACAGGAATTTGACCTACGAGCGTTGCTGTTCGTAACCATCAATGATTGGCCTGCTCTTAGTAACATTTCAGGACAGTCAAACAAGGGATACAATGCATGCACGCACTGTTTAGATAAGACTGAAAGTATACATTTGGGAAACAAGAATGTGTACCTGGGGCATCGTCGATTTCTTCCGAACAGTCATGCCGTAAGAAAGCCCGGCAAGCATTTCAACGGTGAGGCAGATCGCCGGAAGAAGCCTAACCTCCCTGATGGTGATGTTATATATGACATGGTCAAGGATTTAGAAGTAATCTTTGGAAAGGGTCCTGGCAGTCTATCTGTTCCGAATGACGCTGACAACCACGTACCCATATGGAAGAAGTGCTCTATATTCTGGGAGCTACCCTATTGGAAAGTCCTAGAGGTCCGGTCTTCAATCGACGTGATGCACGTGACGAAGAATCTTTGCGTGAACCTGCTAGGCTTCCTAGGCGTGTATGGGAAGACAAAAGATACACCGGAAGCACGGGCAGACCAGCAACGTATGAAATACCCATACAACAAGCAGACGGATAAAGGGCGTCAATACTTAAGCAGCTACGCTCTTACCAAAGCAGAGAAGGAAATCTTTTTTGAATGCCTGAGCAGTATCAAGGTCCCGGCTGGCTTCTCGTCAAATATAAAGGGAATAATAAATATGGCAGAGAAAAAATTCCAGAACCTGAAGTCTCATGATTGCCACGTGATTATGACGCAGTTGCTTCCGGTTGCATTGAGGGGGCTTCTACCGAAAAATGTTCGAGTACCCATTGTGAAGCTATGTGCATTCCTCAATGCAATATCTCAGAAGGTCATCGATCCAGTAACTCTACGAAGTTTACAGAAGGCTGTGGTCCAATGTCTTGTCAACTTCGAGTTGGTGTTCCCCCCATCATTCTTCAATATTATGACGCATCTCCTGGTTCAAGAACCCGGGGAATTATGTACGATCCAAGAACCCCCATCATTCTTCACCAACTTAAGAATTATGTACGCTCCAAGAACCCGGGGAAGGATGACTCCTGGATTAAAGAAAAACACATGGAGACCTTCGGCAGTTGGTTGCGATTACAGCTCATGAATGACATCACTGTCAGAGATCAGCTCTACTTGTTGGCCGCGTCACCATCTTCGACTGTATTGAATTTCCAAGGGTACGAGATAAATGGGAATACATTTTACACGATCGCCCAAGATAAAAAGAGCACCAACCAGAACAGTGGTGTCCGCTTTGATGCAACAAACGACGATGGGCAAAAGGACACATACTATGGTCGCATAGAGGAGATATGGGAACTTGACTATGGACCTACTTTTAAGGTCCCTTTGTTTCGGTGCAGTTGGGTCAACATGAATGGAGAAGGGATAAAGGTAGACCAGCTGTACGGGATGACAACAGTGGATCTCAAGAATCTTGGTTGTTACAAGAACGAACCATTCGTCCTAGCCAATGATGTGGCTCAGGTTTTCTATGTGAAGGACATGTCCTCCAGACCGAAAAAAAGAAAAAACAAGCAAACGAATACATCAGACGATGAGCCAAAGCGTCACGTAGTTCTTTCAGGGAAAAGAAACATCGTGGGAGTCGAGGACAAGACAGACATGTCAGCAGATTATGATAAGTTTGATGAAATTCCGCCCTTCACAGTGAGAACTGACCCAAGCATCCCGTTAAATAATGAAGATGCTCCATGGTTACGGCTGAAGCGATCATAGGCCAGGGACATACGCGAAGAAGGGTTCATGGCTTTTATGTAAATCAATGTAATGTATTAAACCTTTATGTGATGTGTAGTAATGTATTAAACCTTTATGTGGTGAAAACCATAATACACGAAATGGGAGTTTCCATCTAGAAGAAATGGGTTATATCACATGTGAGTTTTCTTTTTTGTTTTCTGTTAATTAATTGCATGACGACCGGTGAAACACGCGTGGTAGGTGGTTGTCGGCTCCCACACCTCCCGTGGGAACCTCTCAAACCTCAGCTTCGACCGTCCAAACACAGTTCCCCCTGCATACAGCCCGACGGTGGCTCGTGAGTTTGAGCGCCACTTCGATCCAAGCAGCGGTAAGACGTCTCTGATGATCTACAACCGTCCGGCAAGACGTCTCTGATGATCTGCAACCGTTTGGAACGGTCGCAGGTCATCAGAGACGTCTTGCCACTGGTTGCCCAAAGATGCCTCTCCGAGTGACGCTGGAATGTTTTGTGTTTGAGCGCCACTTCGATCCAAGCAGTGGCAAGACGTCTCTGATGATCTACAACCGTCCGGCAACACATCTCTGATGATCTGCAACCGTTTGGAACGGTCGCAGGTCATCAGAGACGTCTTGCCGCTGGTTGCCCAAAGATGCCTCTCCGAGTGACGCTGGAATGTTTTGTGTGAGTGAGTAACCTGTCTGAGGAGGGCGGCTATATATAGGGTACGTGTGCTTCTTTAGTCCCGGTTGGTAACACCAACCGGGTCATGTGGCTCACGAAGTGGTCGTGATACTGCTGATCCAACAGCTCACAATCCCTCAAAAGAAACACACCCCTGATCCAACGTCTCACAAGCGCTTGAAAGAAACACACGATCCGTGTGCTTCTTTAGTCCCGGTTGGTAACACCAACCGGGTCATGTGGCTCACGAAGTGGTCGTGATACTGCTGATCCAACAGCTCACAATCCCTAAAAAAAAACACACCCCTGATCCAACGGCTCACAAGCGCTTGAAAGAAACACACGATCCGTGTGCTTCTTTAGTCCCGGTTGGTAACACCAACCGGGACTAAAGACGGGCTTTGCGGTCACGACACGTGTCCTCCCCCAGCGCTTCCCTGGGCACGTGTCCTCCCCCAGCGCTGCCCTGGAGGTCTTTATATATTGTCGCCGATGGGGTAAACCCTAATCCACCATTCCTAGCCACGAACGCATCGTCTCCACGAGATGGATCCGCCACGCCCGCCGCAGCGCCTTCTGGACGAGGTCGAGCGTGCTCGGCAGAGCGCGCTTGAGCGCAACCGCGGGAGTCTATCCCGCCGTATGCCCATGAGCCCGGCGTGGAGAGGAATGCCCAGCTACCGGCCTCCTGCTCCACCAGGTGCCGCCACACCTCCACCTGGCGCCGCTGCACCTCCACCAGGCGCCGCCGCTCCTCCCGCGGAGGAGGAGGAGGACGACGACTTCGACTGGAGCGACGACGGGGAAGAAGGTTGTGGGTTGCAGATACAGGAGGCCATGGAAGCCTCCTTCCAGTCTGTCCGCGACTACCCTGTCCAGCGAGCCAAGACTTCCTACCAGCTCAAGGCGAAGGAGGCTTCCGATCTGGATTGGGCGCTGAAAGACTCATCCTCCATGGATCTTACCCTCCGCCGCAAACGTGCGCGCGAGAACCGGGCGGCCGCCCACGGGGCTGGCTCCTCCCGCCATTCCCCCTAATCCTACGGCCTTCGAGTCAGCAAGTCCGTTTATGTAGAATAATGTTGGTGATGTTGGATCAGGGGTGTGTTTCTTTCAAGCGCTTGTGAGATGTTGTATCATGTGTAATAATGTATTAAACCTTTTATGTAATGCATTAAGATAAATGAATTAATAATTTTTATCGCTTTCTTCTGCATTTTACAACACCAAACATTCATCTTACAAATATAGGTTTACTGAAATTGTTCTGCATTTACTTCTGCTTACGGATTATTTGTCGAATTTCGACTTACGGATTTAAAGATATGAATTTATCCATATTAAATTGAAAATGACAATAATAATGTAAAATTGATTTTGGATTATTTATACAAATTCAAACACTTTTCACGTTGAAAGTTTTGTCAATTCAAAATATGCAATAAAGTTAATATATTTTTAATTGAAAATGGCAAAATGGTTAATAGTTTGTATAGTTAGAATAATTATTTCAGAAAACAGAAAATGGTTTTGGATTATTTATTCAAATTTAAACACTTTTCATGTTGAAAGTCTTTTCAGATTCAAAACCATTTGAAATTCATATTCAAACACCTAAATAAGAAAAAAAAAGCGGGAACAACATTTCAGAACTGAAAAGTTCGAAATAATTTTGAAAAAGGACTCTTTGGTCCCGGTTGCTGGCAAGAACCGGGACCAAAGAGTCCATGGGCGCGCCACTGGATCTGGCATTAAATGACCCACTCTTTGGTCCCGGTTGCTGGTAAGAACCGGGACCAAACAGGCATTGGTCCCGGTTCTTTCCAGCAACCAGGACCAAAGACCCCTGCTACTTAACTGTTGCCCTTCTCCTTCCCCGATTCATTCGCAGAAAACGCCTAAGGACGAGGAGCACGACGCGGAGCGAAACGACGCCGGCAGGCTGCCCGACCTCCGCGCCGCGCCCCACGCCGCACACCGCCACCGTCGTCGACGTCCGCCGCGCCGCCTCCACGCACCACCTCCACGCCGGCCTCCACGCGCCGGCCGGCTTCCTCCACGTACGCGCCACCTCCACGCCGGCCTCCACGCGCCGGCCGGCTCCTCCACGTACGCGCGGCCCCACGCGCCGCCACACGCCCGCGCCTCCTCCACGCCGGCCTTCCACCTCCGCCATCGCCGGCCTCCGGCCACCTCCGCCACCGCCTCGGCCTACATGCACATTTGAGTTTTTTTTTTTCATTTTTAGTAAAGTTTAAATTTTGTTTAGCTTATTATTGTTTAGGTTATTATAGGTTATCAATTTTTAGTGTAGCAATTTTGAAAGTTTAGCAATTTTGAAACTTAGCAATTTTGTTTAGATTATTTTAGGTTATTATTAATGTAGCAATTTTGTTAGAAATATTGCTAAGTCATTTAGATAAAGTTGTTTTTAATTGCAATGAAATTTTGAAACTTAGCAATTTTGAAACTTAGCAATTTTGTTTAAAAATTTGCAGTGACATTGCAGTGTGGCAGTACGTGAAGAGCCCGAAGCCGGCCGGCCTCCACGCCCCCGCTCGCGCCGCCCCCTCTCGGTGAGGGTTTAGAAGAAATTGCTATTTTTTAAATGTATGAATATATGAATGTATGAATGTATGAATTAAAGGATTTTTTGCTTAGGTTTAGAAATTCAAACACTTAGGATTTTTTGTGTTAGGGAAACAATTTTGTTCCGACCTTACGAGTTTACGGGTTTACGATACGAGTTTACGGGTTTACGATACGAGTTTACGAGTTTACGGGTTTACGATACGAGTTTACGGGTTTACGATACGAGTTTACGAGTTTACGGGTTTACGATACGAGTTTACGGTTTACGATACGAGTTTACGGGTTTACGATACGAGTTTACGAGTTTACGGGTTTACGATACGAGTTTACGGGTAGATTTTGCATTGTAGCTAGATTGTAGATTATATTGATGTTAATTTTAATTTTAGCTTTGCAAATGATTTTAGCTATATTGATGTATATTTTAGCTTGAGTCTTATGTTCTTGAGCTTAATGGCTTTAATTTCTTGATGTTTTAGGGTTTAGGGTCTCCGAGTTCGCCGTCGCGCCCAAGAATCCCCGCCCGAGGTGCTCTGCCGCTCCCCGCCCGAGGTGCTCTTGCAAATGAGATTATAAGGCAGCATATGAAGTTTCTAATTTGTTCTTGCAAATGAGATGATATTGTAGATGTATCTTGACATATGGAACAAGTTTCTAAAGATGTACCACCATACTATGAGGCCTGGTGGCTACGCTGGTAGCATGCCTAAGTGGGAGAAACTTGAGGCGGACCTGCTGGCTAATGGGATCACTCCAGAGCCACTCAAGTGGATCGAACGGGCAAGAAATTGGTTTTACGGGCATGGGGGCACGTTGGACGCAGAAGGGAAGTGCATATATAACAGAAGACACAAAGATAATCCCCTACTACCCATCCAAGAAATTAGAAATGCAGTAAAGGATGTTGAAGAGGGACGGTTCATTCCCGATAGAGAGGATGACGAGCTCACACGCGCCCTTGGGAATAAGGAACACGACGGACGGTTACGAGGCGTACCTGGCTCCAAGCCCAAGACAATTGCGATTCCCGAGCACAGGAAGAAATTTCCTGATAGAAGCCATCAGAGGAGAAAGGAAAGGGAGGCAATGGAAGCACGCGCTGCTGCAGACCGGCTGCTAATATAGAAGAAGAATTAAAGCTGCAGAAGGAACAAATTGCCGTGCTTAGCCAGCAAGGTACTAGCGGCCAATCTCAACGGCACATGGTAGAAGCTGCATGCGATGGTACCGGTGGCCCATCGAATCGGAAAAGCAGCGTGGCTTCCACGGAGCTCCAGGATGGTAATGATGATGCAGTGGCTCCACTTCGTCGCTACCCAGTGGATGATATCACGGAGAGCACACCTTGTGAGATGCATGTGAAAGTTTTTAACTTAACCGTGAAGGTGGCGGTCGGCTATGTCGTACCAATTGGACCTAATCCAACTTACCATTTCTCTCCGGTTCCAAATGGCTACGCTGTTGTCGCGGTGGATGAAGTGATGAAAGATTATGAGGAGCTGAAGCTGCAACACCCTGCAGGTGAAGATGGGGAGGTGCTTGAACTTGGAGAAGCCAAGAAAGCGACCATTCTATGGCCAAAGGAATTCATCGTGCTTCCGAACTGGCAGCCAAGGCCATCGACTCCTCACCAGTCTCCAGCGCAACAGTCCTCTTCACCGCCTCAGCATTCTCCAGCGCAACAGTCCTCTTCACCGCCTCACCAGTCTCCAGCGCAGCCGTCTCCGCCGCCGCGTCAGCCGTCTCCGCCGCCGCGTCAGCCGTTTCCGCCCACCGCTCGTACTATGAGGGGTAAGCGATCACCGAAACGTAAAAGGTCGCCCCTCCCAACAGTACCTCATAAGAATCTTCCCATTAGACCTTATGACAGGACTGTAGCGGAAAACGCCGCGGAGGTGGCTGCCTACAATAAGGCTTTTTTTGCACCAAAAAAGCCCGAGCAGAAGCCGGTATACGATGAAAAATCCAAAAAGTGGAGAAAGTCCTTCCTTGAGCAGCCATCCCAGATATCGATGAATCTGCCATCTGACTATGGTCGTGAACTTACTAAGCTAGCACGTGCCCAGTCTGAGCAGAACAAGGGAAGAAGTGCAAAAAGCGGGAAACAAATTGCCCAGCTCGGACAGCAGAAAAATCAATCGGTCCCCCCGCTCATAGTGTGTTCCGATGTCGACAAGGACTTCAGAGTCGCTATGGATAAGGACCTGGAATTATTGGACCCCAGAGCCATAGCTGCTGCTAAAGAACTTGGTGTCACTGTATCTCAGGCCAAGGAACAGGCTACCGCCTTGGGTATGAGCCTTGGTCAACTTTTAGGCTATGAATATGCGCCAATGTTAGAGATGGCACGGAAATATGTCCAAGGGGAGCCTATGGTCAGTAATGAGGAGCTGACGGGTCTATCAACACATATGCGAAATCTGCATACCTGGTACCTGGTGCACACATCAAAGAAGGACGCGAAAGAGTGGTTTCCGCTGGACGTTAGAGTGGAGCATTTCTTCAAACGTTACATTATACAGTTCAACTGACTGAACTGTTCCAGTTATTCCAAAAGCGCGCCCTCGACAAATCTATCCTCTCTTGCTATTGTCTGTAAGTGATTTATTTTCGTAATTAAGTCTCTAGCTCAGCTCGTTCATTGCCTGTATTATATTATCCTGACTATATATATATATCCTTTTGTACGCTATTATGCAGAATGAAGATGCTGGAATGCAAAAGATCTAAAGTTTTTGAGGTTGGGTTCGTTGACCCATATATCGTGAATTCACATACGTTAGTCAATCACCCCAAAGACGTGGAGCATGACCTGACCACCTTTTTAACCATGCAACATTTCTGTACGGAAATACTATTTCCTTACAACTTCAGGTGAGTGTTTCTGTCTTGTACATATTTTTATTTGGCTTTCTCGATGTTAAGTGTAATTGATGAGCTATGCATGTCTGCTTTATGTAAACGTCCGCAGGTTCCACTGGATTCTGCTAAGCATTCAACCTGACAAGTCCACAGTTGAAGTCCACGACTCATTAAGTTGGGACCAAGCGTTGTGGTCCGACATGAAAGAAATGCTCAACAAGTAATTTCAATCATTATCGCATTATATCGCCCTCTTTCGTTCGTTCCCTGATGTCAAGTAATTAATAACTCCTTTGTTCATTTTCTTTGCCAAAGCAGGTGTTGGACAATTTTCAAACAGAAGGTAGAAGGTCCATTCAAAGATGAGCTAACTTATAAAACGGTGGAAAGTCCGCAGCAGCCACCGGGGAGTAATTTATGTGGATTCTACGTTTGCGAGTTCATTCGCGAGTTGACCACTGAGCGGAGAACAACTGCTTTCAGCAAAATGCGGGAGAAGATCGACCCAGAACTGCGCGTAGGAGCAATTCAAGAGGAATTGGCGGGATTTCTGCTTAGGGAGGTCATCGATGAAAGGGAGAACATTATGCTTCGGACGATGAACTACATATGCCTTGATGGCTTGATCTATCTCCATGTAATTAAATAGTTGTATTCTCGCAAGAGATCGAATATTAATTATATATGCATCAACATGTACTGTGTATATAGTAGAGCGTATAATATGCGTACGGAAACGATGGAGAGCACGTCGGCGATGCGAAGAAGGGGGAGACGACGGAGGCACCGGCGAGAGGGAGAGGGGGCACCGGCGAGAGGGAGAGGAGGCACCGGCGAGAAGGAGAGGGGGCACCGGCGAGAGGGAGAGGGGGCACCGGCGAGAGGGGCACCGGCGAGAGGGAGACCCTAAACCCTAAATACCAAAAAAAAAGCACTCATTGGTCCCGGTTCGTAACAAGAACCGGGACCAATGAGTCTCCCCCACGCCCAGCCAGAACTGGCCACGTGGCCACCCATTGGTCCCGGTTCGTGGCCCAACCGGGACTAGCATTAGTCCCGATGGGCAACCGGGACTGATGGCCCAACCGAACCGGGACCATAGGCCCATTTTCTACCAGTGTCTGGATGAAGCAGCAGCCTATTCCATTACAAGGGCCTCCAGCTGGAGGCTTCTCGCCGCCGCATCTACTCATACAAGAACCAACAATGTCTCCCGTACCAGACTCGAACAAGGTGACGTCGAAATCACAACCAGCTATGAACAAAGTATTATCACTACTGACAGTAATACCTCTAGCAGGGACTCCCATGACATGTTGTACGTATTTGTACCTGGCCTCATTGTAAGGTTGAAGAATATACGGGTCGAAACTCCGCCATAGTACATGTCCCTGACCTGGATAGTGCTGCTGCCTAAAAAGAGCTCGGGATGCTTGGTGGAGTTGTCGCAGGTGAGATCGAAGCCTTGACGGAAGCAGCCGGACCCGATACCAAAGGGATAGTAGATGTCGACGTCGCCGCACCTTGGGATGCAGTGAGCCAAGGAGTCGTTAGAAGGGATATGCATGATCCCTCCGGCGGCTGCAGACGACGCTTGCGGCGCAGCTGCCGAGAACATCAGCACAAAAGACATGGCGACGATGAGTATCGTGCTCATCGTTGCGCTGCGCTTGTAGGTCAGCCTAGTGTTGGTGTTGGTTGTGAGGTTCGGTGTTTTTTGCTTGTAGACTATAAAGGCGACCCCAGCTACGAGTCATCTATAGTGTCAGGCAAACTGTAATGTAGCTAGGAATTCCAGGGCAACTGTTCCTATCAGATGTGATGGTCGTTGCTAACGCCAACACGACTAACCTATGGCCACCTTGCTGCTTGCTGATAGCCACATGAAAACACAGATTCGATGCCAAAGTGCTGAATAATCCGCAAGACTTGTGAATTGCCACATGTACTCACTAGTAAACGATTCTGAAAATAGTCACGGTTTTTTCCACCCGGCCAGTGGTTGTCTACCAGGAAACGTGTAGGAGTAGTCATAATTTAGTCAGAAATTTCATACCAATCGCTATAATTCTCAAAAAATACCAGCTGCTACGGCTGTCTTAGTTCTAGCCTTATTTTGGCCGTGAGTCTTGGTTCTAGTTTGATGGTGAAACTATTGGGTTGAAAAGGTCAAGGTGTCAGTGGGACGACCGTATACTGCACGGTATAGTTTTATGCATCGTACAAAACATCTAAATACAAAGGAGTATACGAATGTTCGACATCATGAAACCACGACACGAGAAGTTGCTGGCAAAATCAAATCATGGAGGACATACACTGGGAACCTTTTAGTTTTTTACCCGTTTGCGTGCAATATAATCGCAATGTATCCTCCTAACCTGCTTCACAAAGCATTATTTCTCTAACTTTTTACCTCGCCGCACCGCCTGGTTGCGGTATATAATCAAGTCAGGGAGTATTCTTGGGCAATTTCCAACCCATTAGCCAAGCCGTAGAAGCCCGATCAGGGGAACGACCATATCGAACCAAGAAGCTCCTTCAACCTGTAGGCCTTGGCATTCAGGTTTGCCGACAGCTCTAGAAACTTCTCCACCACCCTAAAAACTGTCGTACCGCATCAAAACTTTATGTAAATCTATTCAAATATGGGCTATATTCAAATGAAGGCTATGAGATCAAGACCTCACATACAAGGCAAGAAATTAACCATAAAGACACGGAGGACCAGGCACCGCCTCAGCCTATATATACTCAAGAACAAGACGAAGACCATCATCCGATAACGCCTAAACTCTGCCCCCAA
This sequence comes from Poa pratensis, assembly GCA_947311845.1. Classification (NCBI taxonomy): domain Eukaryota; kingdom Viridiplantae; phylum Streptophyta; class Magnoliopsida; order Poales; family Poaceae; genus Poa; species Poa pratensis. The sequence goes on from CAMZMU010000062.1 coordinate 629,609, forward strand.
ACCTCTTTGTAAACCCTAGAAACTAGATCCACATCTATAATCTCCGGCCGAGACCTTCTGTAACTCGCCGATATCGCATTTGCACTAGCTCTTGTAGCCACTATATGAATAAACTCTGAGAGATCTTCATCTACATCATGTACAACTCAAACCTGTTGACCTGCACCTCCCGCTGAACGAATAAACTTGCTCCTCATCTCCGGGAGTAAGATTGTCGTGTGATTGTGATTTACTACCCTTCGACACTTACTCATCCTTCTATTTCTTCTTTCAGACCAACCCTGACTCTGATATAAAACTTGTACCATGGCCAATGCTATGTTTGTAAAGTGGAGAGGCTTGGCTGTGACCTGCAACCCCGCGTCAAACATTGACTACGAAGATGATGACATCAACGTTGTTCTCAAAAGAGTTCAGCACTAGCTAGTCAATTATATGTATGCTAGATTTCATGCTCACATGATTCTGATGTTGGTGATCTTTCTGGTGGAGCCCAGTGTGGAGCACTACAGGAAGCATGATAGGATGCAAAAGAGAGGGAGAAAAAGAAAGTTGGGTGTGACGGGATTCGTCGACGTGTTGTTGTTCATGGTCAGACCTGAATTCGTTCTGTAGTGAAAATTCACACTGAAATTCCTCCTTGCACGGGCTTTCTAGGCATAGTGTTGTTCATGATTAGTTCTAATTATGTACTGTGTGCTTTCAACAGACTGCTTATGAGAAAGGGTCACTCGCTTAGAGGCACATCTTACATGGGTAGCTTCCCAGGAGGCATGCCTGGTGGTATTGATGGCTTTGAGGTGGTATGCCTGAGGAATGGTGGCGACATCCCCAAACGAGTTGCTGCACCGGATGAACCATGGCGCAGTTGAAGTCATGGGAACGTTAAGAAGGGACCATCGGAGGCGAAACCTGAAAAACTAGAGAGCGGGCCAGGTTCTTCGAGGTGCCCTTGTCCGCTCTGCCTCGACAGGTGCTCTTGCCACACACGCAATAGAGGCCAGATCGACATTGTGCCATAGGACGTTTCGGTAAATCTAGACCTATAGAGGGAAGCATGCCCTTCCCCCCATCCTTATCCCAACAGGTAAGGCCGCCGCCCGTCGGGGAGGAATGGGAGAGAGTCTTGGGATGACGATGTGACTCTCAAACCTCGAGAGGAGGGGGGAGTGATATTTTTTACTATAAGAGGGAGACTTTTTTGTAAGGTTAAGGTAGATCTTTCTTTTTGGTATGGAATTGTTGTGTCCTTTTATGCTGGGAAATGCCATGCAACCCCTGGACTCACTGACAGGTGGGCCTCCATGCTGGCTGACGTGTGGGCCCCACCTGACAGACAGGTGGACTGAGCACCGTTGGATGGCGATCGGACGGCTGAATGCGCGTCATCTTCCACCTCTCGTCATCTTCGTCCTCCTCGATGCGATCGATGAGAGAGAAAACAAAGAAACCCTAATCCACAATTCCCCATCCCCTTCCTCCTCTGATCCCTTCCCACGCACGCCGCCGCCAGCGACAAATCCCCCGATCTGCTCTCGCCGCCGTCGATTCGATCCCACCCGGCCCGGATCCGCTCCGGTCGCGCCGCCAATTCGATCCGGGCCCGGTTCGATCCGGCCGTTCCCGTCTCCTTCTCCCTCCCCCCCAGGCGTCGAGAGAAGGAGGAGGATGGTGGTCTGATGGGCGGCGGAGGCGGCGGGGCGTCGATGTTGGATGAGGACGCACGCGGGATCTGATCGCAACCAGCCGCCACCGCCCATGCCCGCCGTCGGGGCGCGCCGCTCCACCCGAGTCTTCGTGCCCCCCAAGGCCAGCCCCCGCCCCAAGCCCGGGAGCCCAAGGCCACACGGGTCCGCCGCTCCGGCAAGCGCCTCGCCTTCACCTCCTCCGACCACTCCCACTCCCACTGGCTCAGATGGGACTCTAATACCCCCCAACAAGACGACGAGCGCGACAAGGACCCCAAGCCGCCCACCACGCCGCCGCCGCCCATCAGGGCCGTGTACAAGCGGAAGCGCCGCCAGAGCCTCCCCTCTGAAGACGACGACGACTCCCGGAGGTTCGGGATAGTCTTCACCAGGAAGGACAAGCGGCCCAAGGTCGCCCCTTTCCGCTCTCCCACCGGCCTCGCCGCGGCCTTCCCGTGCTCCTCGTCCAGGGAGTTCGCGTCCAGGATCGGGTTCCTCGATGACGCCCATTTGCTGGCCCTGCTGGACGGACACCAGCAGGCAGAGGACGATGACGCGGCGGCGGTGCTCGTCGTCCTCGTCGACGCGTCCTGCCCTGGCGGCCAGTTCCCGCGCTTCCTGCTGCCCGTGCTGCAGTGGATGCGGCAGGGCCAGCGGAGCAGGCTCCGGAGCCTCGCCTCGTTCCTCAACTCTTCGCTCGCTCTCCTCAGCATATTTGCGTCCTGTGGGCTGCACTTCGTCAGGCTCCAGCGCCGGATAGCCGCCGTCGTAAGCTTCTCTCCAAATAGCTTTGTTGTTTCCTATGTGCCATCATCCTCAGGTGTTACTTCTTTGCCGCAGCTGAGTATGAGTCTGATGTCGCTGCCTTTTTGTTCTTCCTGCAGACGGCTGCATTGTTACATAGGAGGGCCGTGCTGCCTTGCGGGTGGTGCGAGCTCCATGTCGCTAACCGGTATCAGCAGCCCGTGCTGTCCGTCAATTTCTCGGCGCTCCCTTCCTACTTCCAGGGCTTGCATTCTGCGGTAGCCCTTCATAACTCCATTTATATGCCAGCCGTGATTCGGCGGGCCATGGGTTTCGTTAACGAAGCTGATCCTCGGGATCATTTGGAGGCGGGTTCTGGGTCTCTGAGCAATGGGGATGCCGCTGAACCCCGCAGAATGGTGGTACAGCAGGATTACGTGCCTCTTGAACAGGTGGCAGGAGTGGTGCTGCACGGTGTGAGGCTGAAGAAGCTCCAGAGGAAGAGGAGCTCCATGAGGCATCCGCTGAGTCGGCGTCGCCCTGTAGGGAGGTTTCCTGCCAAGGCGATTGCGCTGAAGCAGAGCGCCTTGGCCTCTCAGACGGGTCTGAGGCCAGCCTTGACCAAGCAGCAGCAGGAGGTTTCCGATGAACCTGTCCAGCCCAAACCGGCGTTAGAGATTTCTCTTGACTTGCTCGAGAACATGGATGACAGCGACGTCTCAACGCCCATGGGACCAAATGGGATGCAGAGGAGGTATTCTTTCAAAAGTCCCACCGTTGAGCGCACCAACGAAAGGCTGGCTATGTCTGAGGTTAGACAGAATATAGATACGTTCCAGTGCAAAGCCAACCTCTTGATTATTCAAGCTGATAGGGGCTGGAGGGAGGCGGGTGCTCTAGTCATGCTAGAGCTATCAAACTCCAACGGGTGGTGTGTGGCTGTGAAGCTGCATGGTGTCACTAGAGTCTCTCTGAAGCCTTCTGAGCAAAGGTTCTATGTTGTGAACCGCTACACCCATGCCTATGTTTGGGCAGTCGAAGATGGATGGAAACTCGAGTTCCCTGATAAGTGGGACTGGCTTCTGTTCAAGGAGCTGCACATCGAGGGCCGGGAGCGCAATTCTCAGGCCAAGACGATCCCGATCCCAGGTGTAAACGAGGTTTCTGACGGCATGGAAGGGACCATGAAAGTTCCTTTCTCACGCCCTGTGCCAGACTACATCAGAACGGCGGATGATGAAGTTGCGCGGGCTCTCTCTCGAGATTCAGCATATGACATGGACTCGGAGGACGAGCAGTGGCTCATTCAGCTGAGGCATGGGGCTCCTGATAGAAGGAGCACCCGCCAGAACCAGATCTCCTACGAGGATTTCGAAAGAATAATAACCGTGTTCGAAAAGGACGCCTACAGTAACCCTGAGGAGGCTAATGATGTGGATCAGCTCCTTTCCAGACACCCGTCCCTAGGGAAGGGTGAAAATGTCCTCGCCATATGTCGGTATTGGATAAATAAGAGACATAAGAAAGGCACACCGCTGCTGAGGATATTTCAGGTAAATTTCGAGTTTATCTCCTTACCTAATCACCTGCAGTGAAGATATTTGTCAGTCATTCCTCCTTTTTCGTGCAAAATCATCTAACCAGTGCTGCGTCTGTATTTTCCTTAGGTTGCACCCGTGAGGCGAGGACGACTGTCACAGAAATCTTCTGTCAAGAAGAAGAGATCATTCAAGAGACAGAGAAGCCAAACTGGCCGAGGAAAGCCCGGATTCTTCTTGCAAGGTATTTAAAACTATGTAACAACCCTGCTTTTGGATGGTACCTAGCAGAAAGTATAGATTTGACTCTACTAGATTCTGACTGTGATGGTAGAAATCTCTTGCTATGGGGAACCCATACTCCATTGACTTACAACCTGTAGATTTTATTTTGTGCTTGCTGATGATGTTTTATCTCCTTTTGCCTTTGCCATTTGACATAGTAACAACTTGATCTCCTTTTAAGTTGTGCTGTACTGCTGTTGGAAAGTATAAATTTTACCGTACTAGATTCTGACTGGTATGCTAGAAATATTTTCAACCGTACGAAAATTAACCTTACGAAGAAGCCAAACTTGCCGAGAAAATCCTGGATTCTTCTTGCAAGGTATTCATAGAACTCTCTAGAAAGCTCTGTTGCTGGATACCTGCCGCCACAAACTCTAAATTGATTCTGTGTGTGATGGTAGAAATCTTTTACTATGGGGAACCCATACGCCAAATGACCTGGGACTTATATGTTGTGCTGGCTGATGTCTTAAATTATTTTTGCATTTGCCATGGTAACAGTTAAAGCCTGTTTTCTTTTGCCTTAACATAGTAAACATCATTGAATTCACTTTTATGTTGTGCTAGGATGTCTCATCTCCTGTTGCCTTTGCCATTGGCATAGTAGCAGCTAGAGCTCATTATTCCCGAGGATAACATACATGTATGTGCTCAAATATAGTATGTCTTGCTTAGTTGGATATCATGCCTTAGTAGCATTCAGCTCCTGAAGTTAATGAAACAATCTTTGCCTGCACTCACTCTCGTGCCTGTTCATGTTATACGCAGACAACGCCCAGGAGGAGTCCGCCCTGCAGAGGGTGGTAGACGCGGAGCGCGCCGCGAAGGAGGCCACGGAGAAGGCGGTCCAGCTGCGCGCGAGGGCCCAGGCCCTGATGGCGAACGCCAACCTGGCGGCGTACAAGGCGTCGATGGCCGCCCGGATCGCGGAGGCCGCGAGCGTGTCCGACCTGTACCGTGACCATGTCTGCAGGGCCCTCCTAGGCTAGCTCCGTCCTCACGGCCACCGTTGCCTGTGTGATAGATATTATTCGGCTGAGGCTGCCTGCCTGCCTGCGAGGGAGGCCGTCCTCTTTTTGGCCCTCCTCTCCCTCCGGTTGTAACTATGCTGACGGATGATTCGGAAAACAAGTGTAATTTTTCATGTGCATAAATGATAGTTGGTTAGCTAGGTGAGAGGACGATGATGGATGATGGTCCTGGCACATACATCTTCTGTATTGTGAACATTGTACCACCCACCCACCCATGGGTTGAAAGAGAAGAAGATAAATAGAGAGAGAGAGAGGAGGAGCAGGTGCTGCTAGAGAGGATGAAACGAAATGTTGTTATGCGATGTGGCATTAAACAGAGAAATCTTCCAGGTTTCGGAAATTTCTGCTTGGTTGACTTGAGATGGAGCTGTAGTGTAACTTGTTGCTTGTCTAGCCTGATTTCTATCTGATAGTGGTGGTGGTGGCTTTGGCTCGCTATGTGTCAGGCTGAGAGATTGTGCAGCAATGATAATCCACACCAAGAATATATACACTGGCAGCGACATGTATTGTATTCTTGATGTTGAGTATATATACAGAGTAGTAGTCTATTTCATTATATCTAATGATGAGGCATGTTCACAGTGATCCTCTTGAGTTATGGAGTATATATACGGAGTAGTAGGAGTGCATGATAATGGAAGAATTTGCACCAGATATGAGGGGAAAAAGAGGGTAAAATATATATCAGAAAAGAAGGTAGTAGAATGCAGGGGAGATGAACATGTGGCGAGAAGTCGAGGATCGAGTGTGAGGCACACAGGAGAGGAGAAGCTCTGTCTGTCTCTGTGTGTCCAACCACAACCAGCTCGCTCCTCTTATCTCTCTCTCCCCTCCTCTCTTCTTCCCCTTTCCCCTCTCCCCACCGCACCGGCGATGATGTCGATCACAACCACCGCCGCCGCCGCCGCCGGCGGCAGCCCGCTCTGCCCGGCGCCCGCCTCCAGCCGCGGCCGGCGACGCGGATGCGCCGTCCGGGCACAAGGTACGCGCCGCTGCTGTGCCCCAATCTGGAACCCTCCTCATCTTCCCCCCCAATCGCCAATCTGATACAGAAACTAAAAATCGCTTCTTTCTTCCTTCCTTTCTCTGGTGGTGAGCAGCAGCCGCGGAGGGAGGGGGAGGAGGGTCGGACAAGTCGGTGGAGATAATGCGCAAGTTCTCGGAGCAGTACGCCCGCCGCTCCGACACCTTCTTCTGCTCCGACAAGTCCGTCACCGCCGTCGTCATCAAGGTCCGTCCCTCTCTAGCAGCTCCCGATTTGTTCGACCTAGGAGACCTTCCTCTCACAGTCCAGCCTCACCAGTACCTCCCTAGCTGTTCCATCGATTTCCCCTGCACGCACGAATTTGAGTCCCCTCTGTTTCAGTCACAGCAGAACACGATGCACCGCTTCTTCATGTTCTGTAGTCACTAGCAGCAGCTGAAAACGCCATGTAATTAATGTCATTCAAATAGCGTTCCTCATCACGGATTTGACAAGTAATGCCATCATGTCGGGTTTAGTTAAGCCGCAGCGAAACGGAACCAGATTCTAATCTTGTATGCGGGCAGCACTTCCTTGAGCTAGGGCGGCAGCAGCATAAACTAACTAGGGATTACCTGATGTATGTACCTATGTGTTGATGACGATCGGTTGAAACTAAAAGGAACAATTTTTTCTGATACAGGGGCTCGCTGACCACAAGGACACCCTCGGAGCTCCTCTCTGCCCTTGCAGGTAGCAATTCATCATCACGACTTCTTTCTGAATAAAAGCATGTATCTCCCGTTTGTACGACGTAACACCGGGTTTTTAACTTTTACTTACTTATGACTCGACTTCGTGGTTTTGGGTTTATACTAGGCATTACGACGACAAGGCCGCCGAGGCGGCGCAAGGGTTCTGGAACTGCCCCTGCGTTCCCATGAGAGAAAGGTGAGGCTGTTTATGAAATATCAGTTCTCATTATCTTTTACGGTGCTCCTGCATAGAGAAATTTGGGATACTCTTTAGATGTTTAGAGTTTGGTATGTACTAAACACAGTGTTCTGTTCCCCTATTACAGCACATGGTCAGGCTATTACCACTCTCCCAACATATATGCTTATTTCTGTCGCGGTTCCATTTTGCATTAGCTATTCATGTGCATGGTTTGCTTCAGTAGTGGAGAATAGCTCGATGTACCTAGTGCGGTGTACTAGCGTGTTCTCACAAATTCTAGTGTACAAGCAAACAAACTTGGAATGCAGTTTGTTTCTAGCTCTCCCCTAGAAGGGATATAACATAAAAACTAGGTTAGAATCATCTATCCATCACACACTGAAATATGGTAAACAGCCGTGGAATGTAAGGGATGTAATGTGGGAGCTCGGTCTGAATCATCTGTGTGTCACCGGCTGATGTTTGGTAAATAACCGTGGAACATGGTTTGTGCTGGTTCATTCCCCTGGAGGGTGAAAGCTCAGGTAGAAAACATATCATCTGTTCTTTAACTTTGTGATCTACCTTTGTACAGGAAGGAGTGCCATTGCATGCTTTTCCTCACCCCAGACAACGATTTCGCCGGAGAAGACCAGGCACGTTCGCTTTCTATTATCATCGCCACCACAAAACTCATGAAAGCATAGATACTGCCTAGCTCGGTGTTAGAATCCCTGCATCTCTTTCCTTACATGTCCCCGTATGCTTGTTGGCTGCAGGTTATCAGCATGGAGGAGATCAAGGATGCGACATCCAAGTTCTAACACCCCGGCCCCTTTTTCTTTGGCTTGACGGCTAGTGTCGGAACCTGTATATGTAGTATCTGTACTAAGAAATAAATGATGTGGCACCTCGATCTTTTGTCTGGCATTGTCGCTGCGAGGAAAATTAATATCTGTAGATGCGCTGTCACATGTCAGTGTTTCATATTGATTGTGTGTTTAGGCGTAAAGCATACTGCTGGAGAAGTGAGTTATGAATCTGATGAACTTATGGTGTGTGGACTCAAGATCAGATGTGTACAAGAGAAGCAACAGTAACCTGACACTGTCCATGCTTTTGGTAGCCAAAGACTTTTCTGCTTTCAGATTTTTTTGTATGCATCTCTTTGTGCACACACACCATATATGCTGTTGATCGATGTGTCATTACGAATGACCGTAAACTAGCATGAACCGAAAACTAAGTTCACTTTCAGCTAATTGATCAGAAACGATTATCATGTTGTACCTGTCATAAAGAACATGAAGCAATTCCATCTTGATTTCTTTTTCATATTCAGTAATAACCATATATTGGAATGAACCAACTCCATCTTCAGTTAATATTCATCACTACTAGCCATCCATAGTAAATTACATCATGAAGAAATTCCAGTTCAGTTTACAAGAATTTCGACGGCAATTAGCTATAGTTCGTGGAACAATCAAAGGAACCCTAATCATCGAGGACTGAGGAGTGGTTGCAATTTAGCTAGCCAGGTAGGCAGCAGTCACTCATCACTCACCATCAGGGCCACCAGCCAGTCTCACTCAGTTGTAGCTCCTCCTTTTCTGCCTTTCCCACGGTTGTCCAGTCCTTTACTCAGCATCACTGTCCTGATTAATCCCTGTTACCAGTACATAAACTGTCACGAATCATCAAGGTAGAAAAACACAAACAGAGAGCACATATATCCTCCTGCTGCTCATAGTCACATCTGCTTGTTGGCCATGGCTGCCCAGCACACGGAGCAGGAGAACATGGGAGGCGGCGGAGGCGACGAAGAGGAGGAGGAGGAGCGTCATCATCGGCGTGGGGATCGGCCGCTGCTTCCGGTGTATGCGCAGGATCAGCAGCGGGATGCCAAGCCATCGCCATTGCCGGCCAAGAGCAGGAGCATGAGGACGAGAGCTGAGCAGGTGCACCAGGAGGAGGCGTCTGGTTCCGGCGGCTTCCGGTCACTCTCCTTCTCCAAGCTCTTCAGCTTCAGGGTCGGCGCCTCCTCCTCGGCCGCGTTGGACATTGATCATCTGGCTGCTACTGCTGAAGACGCCCATGAAGTAAGTAGATAGTTGAACTGATACCCTGTCTATTGGAACTGCCATGATTCATCACTCATATATGTCATGCTTGAGAACTGAATTGATCCTTGTGTTGTTGTTTGATGAATCCTTGTGTTGTTGATGAAGGAGCGATCGAGGCGGCAGGAACCGAAGCCGGTGTGCCGCTCGCAGTCCATGCCGATGACCAGCATCAGGAGGCTCCCTCACAGCCACAGGAAGCGGGTGGCCGACTCGAGCTCCCTGCCCCGGTTCAGGGTGTCGTCGATGCGCATGCCGGTACCAGAATTGTCATCATTATCTTCATCACCACCATCACAAGCACAAGAAGCCAAGGAGGAGGAAGAGGAGGTTGGCGAAGAAGAGGCGGTGTGCAGGATCTGTATGGTGGCCCTGGAAGGAGAAGAAGGGGGCACCGTCCTCAAGCTGGAGTGCCACTGCAAGGGCGAGCTGGCCCTGGCGCACCGGGCCTGCGCCCTGAAATGGTTCGGCATCAAGGGCAATGTCAACTGCGACGTCTGCGGCCACGACGTGCTCAACCTCCCCGTCACCCTCCGCCGCATCCGTGACAACGCCCATCCACCATTGCCACCGTCTCCCGCCACCGCTGCTCCTCTTCCCGGCAACAGCAACAGCGGTGGACATGGGTTCAGGGGATTGTGGCGGCATGGCACAGCGATCCTGGTGGTGGTCAGCATGCTGGCCTACTTCTGCTTCCTGGAGCAGCTGCTCCTGGCCGACCACGGTGCCGCCGCCGCACTCGCCGTCTCCCTCCCCTTCGCGGGCGTCCTCGGCCTCTTCTCCGCCCTTACCGCCGCCAGGATGGTCTCATCGGGAAGATACGTCTGGACCTACTCCGCCGCCCAGTTCCTCTTTGTCGTCCTCTTCACCCACCTCTTCTACCGCTACGTGCAGCTCCAGGCCGTCATCGCCATCATCCTCTCCACCTTTGCCGGGTTCGGCGTCGCCATCTGCGCCAACGCCGTGCTCCTCCAGGTCATCGGCTGGAGGGCCAGGCGCCCGCCGCCATCATCGGATTTTCAAACTGCTCAGCCATAGCCTGCTACACATTCTGCTGCTTCCTTTACTCTGCTTTCTGCTTTCCTTGCTGTATATATATATAACTACTCCCCATGTTCTCCCAGATTTTGTGTATGAGTATACCGTTTTTTAAATACGAAAAGAAGAAGAATATGAGCGGCAAAGGATTTCTTGCCTTTTTATTCATCAGATTCCAATGTTTGTATTCTCAACATACACTTCCAACTGCCCAAAGGTGACACCTAGCTATTCTTTCGACAGCAAGGAACTTCTGACCGCAGAACCTCAAAACATTGATCATCTGCTTTCTACTTTCCCTGCTGCCTGTTTTTAATAAATACGAAAACATAAGGATGTGAGCAAATGATTTCATGATTTTCTTATTCAGATTCCACCTAATGTTTGTATCCTCAACATACATTCCAACTGCCCAAAGCTGGCACCTAGCTATCCCTTCTCCACCTCCTGCTTTCGAAGATATCGAGACCTCAAAACTTGACGCCGGCATTTGACTAGCTACAACTCAAATGCCCTACAGCTCATCCTTGAGATTTGAACCAGAGTTGCTCTCCTCGGGAGCAGCGGTAGAGCCTGAGCCCTCAATCCGTGCCACCGATGATGAGTCTGGGCGTTTCAGCTTGAAAGGGATGCTGGCGTGCTTCTTGATGAACTTGTACATCTCCACCACCGTCCGGTCCCCCTCATAAGTTATCTGCAAGATTCACCGAAGAACCAACAAACAGATTGGATCAGTAGATGTAATGCAACACTAACAGCAAGTTTCTGAGGTTGCCCAGTGGACCAAAGCCAACTGTGAGCTTTTAGCTAGTTGTCTCTTAGACATCTACAATGGCGTATATGCAATTTTGCAGGGATCTAGACATGGAATCTTTTTTAGCAAGAACCCAAGGACAAATCGACAGCTTTGAGTAATGCATTAAACTTAAATGTGCATGTTTTTATCTGAGTTTAAGGAGACCATACACAGTTCTAACAAAAGCACAGATGATAGCGCTGCTGAGACGACGTGATTGCTACTGCCTGTAAGACAACACACAGAATTTAAGCACTTACAGGCTCAAAGCTTTTCTTCCCAGCTGGATAGAAGAGTATCGTGGGGAACCCATCAGGCTGAAACAGGAAATGAATGTCAATTTCGTATTCTGGAAAGTCTACATACAAGGCACTGAACAAAAAAAATTGAGCATGTATATTTTCCATGAATAAGAAAGATAATTAAAAGAAAAAAAGAACTAAATGAAAAACAGGCTTAAAGCTTCAGTATTTAGGGGAATAGACCCTCTACGTAACAGGCATAATCATAGCGCTAAATCAGAATTCAAAGAACACCAGCCTTCCCATGAGCTATTTCATACTACATCACAATATTGTTGCGCCATTTCACCATGTTATTGACCTTTCAAAATGAGATAATTTGGGTAGGGTAAAGGTCCCAAGATCAGGGATAAGTGTGGCTCTGAAGCTAATGAGATATTCTGTCTAATTCTTTGATTAATTCAAAGCATGATGGCTTTCCATATAGCTGACCCATTGTCCCACAAGACACAAACTCTATTTTTATATTTCAAACAAAATCTATCTTGCCTAACAAGATATCTTTCCCTGATTAACTTATCCCTATGTCCCACCATCGCGTGGTTCATATTTGTCAATAGTGCATTAAGACCTACGCTAGAAGCAGACAGATAATTGATCTCTACCTTTTCTGCACTAAAAACAAGCGCAACTGCAAAATTTAGTTAAGAAAAGGTTTTGTGACTGCCGATGGCCCAGTATGATAGGACACTGCTGCGCCTCTCAAGTTCAGTAAGTAAGTACTATCCAGTTTAAAGTAAACAGTAGGGAAACTGTCAAAGCCAACAGACAGAGACACGAACCTTAGCTTGAGGATGCTCGTTGTTTGTGCCGTCCATTTTGGCTATTACAAGGGAGTCGATGCCACGGAGATGCTTGGCCAGTTTCTTGTAGGTAGGCTCCAGTGTCTGACAATGCCCACACCATGGAGCATATATCTGCAACGAAATGATATGGCATTATGGACAACAAAAATGCTTTATCCCCTCAAATACATGGCAAGAACATACCTCCAGAAGGACATCTTTTGATTCATCCAAAACTATTTGATCAAGATTCTTGCCAACGACAACTTTGACATCCTCATCATTCTGCATGGTACACAAAGAACGTCTCATTGCTGTATAAATAATGATGTAGCAAGGAGATATCAGATCGTTCTTCTCGACTCACGGATTCGGGTACTGCGTCAGACTTGTAGAATGGTGTGAGCTGGTCCTCCAGGAAATCGTGGGCAAATTCCTGGGTGTTACAAAATGGAGCAGTAATTTTGTGTTAAGGAACATTGCATTTTATGACACCATCCTCCCTAGCACTAGCAGAGCCTTCCAATAAACAATGACAGAACAACAATGACCATAGTGGCTATAAAATGTATTTTCTACAGAAATGATGCTAATTTGGTGAAAAGAAATGAGAAAATGCACAAAGATATGCAAGATTTCCAGCAACATATAGTACAATATAAGCAGAAATGTACAATCATATAAAAATACAGTATACATCAAAAAAAAATAGCCAAAAAGGGCACACCAGATAAAAATTAGTAACATAGCAGATATTCTCTTGCAGCTGTTAACAACACCTATGGTTTTACTCCTAGTCTGAAACTGAACTTCGAAGCATATTTCAAAAATTACCTTGATGTTGTCCAATGAGATTTCACCACCAAGGAAAAACTTCTTAGCGTCCTCATTCCCAGTGTAAGCAAGAACCTGCAAAGTAATTGAATCAGAATGTACAAAGAAAAAATGATCAGACAGATCGAAGTCCTGCATTCTATTTCTTTGCAATAAATCAATGTGCAAACAAAGATGACAAAACAGATGAGGCATTACTGTGGTCTCTTGTCCAGTAATTCCGAAGTAATTGGCCACAGGTTCACCAACTTCCTTATTGTCTCGCTCTACGTAGACAAACAAAAGCTGCATTTGAGACAAGCACCACATCAGTGCTTGGTAATTTGCTGACATCAACGACCACACGAGTTACAAAGGAAATAAGTAATGAGATGGATACAGGATTTGAGCATACAACATCCATGTTGATCATACATCATAGAACACGACATCAAACACTAGACAGATCAACAGGAAAAAATACCTTTCCCTTGTATGGTTTTGCTGCTTCCTTAAAGATGGGCAGAAACTTTGGGGCCTCGCTCGCGACAGCAAATAGTAAAATCTGATCCGCAAAACAGAGGACAGCAGATCAGTACAGAAATAACACATCATTCGCCAAACAACGTGAGAAAAATGCGAAGAAATAAAATCCCATGGGCCATGGCAGACAACTCGACATACTTGCTTCTTGATCTGGCTATCAAAGATGGCAGGGGCATTTTCCTGTGTGAGGGTGGTGATCAACGGAAGCTTGTTCGCCGATACGAATTCGGCAATGGCAGATGCTCTGAACTCGCCATCTGCATTGTGTCAAATTCAACAGTCAAACCTCTAATATAGTACATAAAAAGAAAATGCAGCTCCTGCTGGAAGCCGAAGCAAGTTAGAGAAGAAGATACCGTATACGGTCAGCTTCTCCTCCTCTTTCTTGAGCAAGACCACGGACGGGCGCTTGGCTTCGGGGTCAATGTGGAAGAGCTTGGCTACGTCAGGGCTGGTGGTCTGGTAGAAGTTGACTGTGTCTTCCAGCCTCGAAGCAGCAGCAAGCTCATCACTGTGAGCACCCTACAGCATTTGAAAACAGAACATAGTAATGATCACCGTTACAATTTGTTCTCGAGACATGGATAACATGAGACACATTCTGCAGAACGGCTATCTGCATTGTACTTATGGTCTGAAACAAACGGTACTACTTGAGTCTCTCCAGCATATCTTTGTAAAACAACAGGGGATGGGTTAAAATTGACGTTTTGGGTTTCAGTTCAAGCAATTGGGTTGACTTGGACTGCATCAGAACGTGCATGGATGTAGGACAGAATGATATCATCAGCATCTAGCTAGCTAACTTGGATGCAGGACATCTCGACAATTGCAACATGTTCCCAGCACATGGAACAAGAACATGCATTGTGATTTGGGTCTGAAACCAAGTCAGCATCTCTTAAACAAGCAATGGGAGACTCTCATGGGTAACATGGCCAGTTTGGTCCCAATTTCAAGCAATTGGGTTGACTTGGTTGCATCAGAACGTGCACGGATGTAGGCAGGCAAGTGGTGTACCGAGAGGGAGTGGAGGTAGGCGAGGACGGCGATGTCGTCCCCGGTGACGACCCTCTCGGCCTGGTCGACGGTGGTGAGGTTCTCCACCCCGGGCCCGAGCTTCTTGGTGATCCACGCGACGATGGCGTCCCTGAACGAGCAGACAGACAAAGAAATCCTCAATCAAGTCACAGCAGTGAACTTTCACTGACGGGGCAGCAGAATCGTGTGGGATAAGAGATGAGCTCGCGTACTTGGTGCGCTCGCCGGAGTAGTCCTTGTGGACGCCGTCGACGAAGAAGAGGATGGTGGGGAAGCCCTGCACGTCGTACTCTTGCGCGAGGTCAGCGTCCTCGGTGGCGTCGACCTTGGCGAGCGCCACATCCAGCTGTTGCTCCGCGAGGTGGGTGGCGGCGGCGGCGTAGTGCGGGGCGAGCGCCTGGCAGTGGCCGCACCAGGGCGCGTAGAACTCGACGAGGACGTGGCGGTGGGACGCGAGGAAGGAGGAGAAGTTGGCGGCGGCGAGGAGGTGGACGTGGGTCTCGTCGATCTCGGATGCGGAGAGGTCGGAAGGGTCGTCGTCGAAGAGGTCGGAGGAGGATTCGTCGCCTTGTTGGAGCCAGCCCTCGGGGTCGTTGGCCTCGATGTCGCCGGCGTTGTCGATGATGTAGTCCAGGTCCTCGTCCTTGGCGGCGGAGGAGGCCAGGAGGAAGGCGGCGGCGAGCAGGAGGAGGAGGATGGGGAGAGATCGGGGCGTCGCCATGGCCGGCAGCGAGGGTGAGAGAGTGGGAGTGAGAGCAATGGGGGCGATCCGGCCGAGTACTCCTATTTGACAAGGACGGCCGGCCGGAAGGGGGAGGAAAAAGGCCGAGTCTTTGATTTGAGGCCAAAACCGTGTGACTCCTCCACTTTGATCAAAATCCAAAATCAGTTGGAGCATCATATGGTTTGTGATGCACATCCTACTTGGCAAAAAGTACACTTTCACTGATTTATTCTTTGATTATTATGGTAACATCTAGACGAGAGGATGTGCAAAAATCATCATCATCGATATAGATGTGTCGACGGCGAGCTAGCTTAGCGGGCACATGGACAAGATCAGGTTGTCCGTATCTAAACTCTCTCTCGGCGCTATTATGGCCTAGGGATGAAAACGGAGCGGATACGGACGGAACTGGGTGGTGCCACATTTGTTTTCATATATTTTTGCGGAAGCGGAAACGAATACAGAAACCCCGGAAACAAATACAGAAACAAATATTGTCGGAAACAGATACAGACCGGATACGGTGCGGACACGGAACAGAAGCAGATGTTTGCCGGAACCAAGCGATCCCTTAAATAATGCAGGAAAACTCAAGCAAACCAACAAACTTATCAATTTAATAAGAAGAAATAAATTAAAATATAATACAGTGTTTCTAAATTATCAACTTTGGCAAGAAAATACCTAACATCGTCCCTAAACCTAGTGCAACACTGAAAAGCCAAACTGGCAATGGCTCGAGAGGGAGACAATATGCAATTACGTAGGGCCTAAACATGGTCACTTCATATATTTTTCTTTTTTGTTGAGATCTTGGGTTGTGCCTCAGTGTTCCCACTGAAATTGTTAGGCATGTTGCATTCGGATAGCACCGCGTAGCAAAAAACGGAAAGTTCCGTATTGCCGGAAACGGAATTTTCGTTTCCGTGGTCGTTCCGCCGGAATATGCAGTTCCGTTTCCGTTTTCGTTTACGCATAAAAGTTTCCGTTTCCGTTTCCGTTTTGCAAAATTCCGTTTCCACTTCCGTATTTCAGTTCCGTTTCCGTTTTTCCGCGGAAAAGTCGGAAAGTTTCCGCTCCGTTTTCATCCCTAATTTATGTGGGGGGGGGGGGGGGGGGAGGGAGGACACCCACACCCATGGACATAATCTAGTAGTTTGTCGTATATGTCCAAAGATCTTTGGGTTTTCTTTCTCTCCGCGGAAACAAGCAAGATGAATGTGCATTATAACAACGAAGTTAGTGAGCAACATAAGCATCGATCAGCGGGTAGGAGTAGGGGCATTCGACAACGAACAGTCACAAGGAAATGGTAATAAGCTTCACGTTGGTAGGTAGTCGTTAGTTCCTCGCTAAGAGGGAGACTCTCAGGCCATTTCTGATGTGCCCGGACGCCACCTTAAGTTTCTTGTGAGCAACCGAAAGTAACTCCCTTTGATTTGGCCAAATGTTCGGCCAATTTAAGTGACCGAAAGTAACCTTGGCTTCTCCTTGACAAAGGTTGGCCTCCATATCCTCATTCATATTCTTCTTATCCCCCTCCTCCTCGATCTCATCCTCAAGATGATCGGTGTCTTCCCTTGTGTTTGATCACAAGGTCGTTAGTCATTTTTTGACAAAGGTTGGCCTTGACCTCCTCGTCCTTGTTGCAAGGCTTGTTGGCGTTCTAGAAGGGCTCCTTCTCGTGTTGGAGTGTGGACAATCCACAACGAAGTGATCATATAAGACACAATTGTAACAAAAGTCCCTTGATGGGATTGTCTGGCTTCTTCGTGTAGCTCTTGCTCTTGGATCTCTTCATAGTTCCCTTTGATACTTCTTGGCCATGAGAGCAAAGCATTAATTTGACCATGATGTTCTTCATCTTCGTCCATGGTGAAATCACACGTGATAGGAGGATTATAGAGGAGCCGTACCTTGCTCTCTCTCTTGCCATGTGTCAAGTGTGATAGCCCAAAGGCACTTTAGAAGCTTCCGAATAACAGTCATGATATATAATTGTCATGTCTTTTGTACATGTTCTCATTCTCAGATGCTTTGGGTCTGTGATCTTATTCAGAACCAATCCAAAAATAATAATCAAGTAGCTTGCGTAGGTCAAAAAAAAAAACTCATTGAATCTCTAGGACGGCAAAACAAGGAAAATAATAAGAGCTTGGCTTATTTGCTTCTGAAACCCTTTGCAACTGAACTTGAATATGCGATTACAAGCTTAGGCACATTTATGTGATGAACAATGTAGCTTCACATTTTCTTCTAACATGGTCAACCAGTTAGATCCCCTAAGCAGAGTTTCCAGTGGCTCTATCACCTTCACATTTTCTAGTGCAGCTGCCAACAACTAATAACACCCCATATATGGAATTTATAATCAGAAAACCAATATTGATACAAGCAAAATTAATTGCCAACTGGGATCACCATACATCATCATGAATAGTTGAGCCGTCCATCAGTGGCAAAAACTGCAAAAGTAACATAGCCATCCGTCCATCCAAGTTACAGAATTAATCACAAGATAATCGTCTCCAAACTCTGGTTGTTACAACGAATTTCATGACCCAAAAGTACGCTATAGAAAAAAAATGGAATAAAGAACACCAAGAGGTAGGCCTAGGTAAAAACACGGACTGAAGGGCGCCGGAGCCACCGAGTTTGCATCTTCATTCGGGGCGCATGCTTCTCTAAGAAGAGCAGCAGCTCGCCTTCTGCTCGACGGGTTGCCCACGGATCTGCACCGTTGCGGGGCGAGCACCACTAGCGGCTGGTTGGCTCGCCATCCTGGAAACAACAAAGATGCTTTTATTCACTATATGCTCTTCCTCTGAGGTTTAACATGACGAAATTACTATTTCATATAAACCACCAAGAGCAGTGGTTTGGGTTCAGTACAAATTGTTATAGCTAAGGAAGTGGAATAACATAGACAATTACTACGAGCAAAAGATTAAGGTGAGTAGGACAATTACTGTCGGTTAGCAGTAAACAGGGTGCAAAACAGTGGTGGTTACAAAATCTGATAACTAAACTGACAGGACACGCACCTGTCCTTGATCGAAGAGGACATGGCCATGAAAGCCTGCTCGACATTCAGAGCGTTCTTAGCGCTCGTCTCCATGAACGGGATGCCAATCTCATCAGCAAACGCCTGTGTACATAGATCAAACGTAAACATGTAAAGATTGCTTCAGCAAACAAAAGAGTGGGATCCTGCCACCGAGATATATGAGCAAGGAACAAGGTTGCATAGCATACCTTAGCTGTCTCATATGATACGACTATCTTGTCAGTGAGATCAGATTTGTTCCCTACAAGAAGCTTGTTCACATTGTCGCTAGCGTAGCGGTCGATCTCGTTCAGCCACTGCTTCACATTGTTGAAGCTGTCCTGGTCTGTCACGTCGTAGACAATCTGCAATGCCATTTGTATGTATATTCATTCACAATATATGCTACAAAAGTGGAACGTTTATGCACATATAAAATAGCATGTGAAAGTAAAATTAAGGCTTTCCATAAACAAGAAACTTACGATGATACCGTGAGCCCCTCGGTAGTAGCTGCTAGTGATAGTTCTGAAGCGTTCTTGCCCAGCAGTGTCCCACTGATAAAAAAGAAAGGTGCCAAAGAGGGGTTATGTACAAAATAAGGAACATGATAACTTGGATCGCTAAATGTAACATGTCAGAAAAAGAGAGGAATAATTGCCAAATGCCAACAGTAGGTGCAGCATGAGCTACATTCCTAGTATTTAAGTGAGCGACCATCAGGCAACTAAATATGAGGTTCAAAATTGACCACATCTATCTATTTGGTATGTAAAAATATCTTAAGTGTGATGCTTCATGCGAAAGAAGGAAACTGATACAAATATTTAATGGACAAAAATAATTTGAATGGATAACTAAGAAGATCCACAAGGTGAAAAAAAACAGTTGTGCGACCGCCTACATATTCAGGCAAACTTGTGTTTCTATTTCCTGCAAACTGACCTCAAGTAGCAACCCCATAATAAATACTGAATACAGCATGCTATATTATGCAAAGGGTAAAATGCAGCAAACTCCACAACATAAAACAGGGCTATGAAACGGAACATGCCCCGATAGCTAAAGCCAGACTAGACTCACGATTTGCAACTTCATAGTCTTTCCATCTTGCTCCACAGTACGTATTTTCTGTCAACAGAGTCGGAAGGAATTAATGATCCAAGTTCAGTTAAGGTAGGGCAGAACAGTAAAGTTCAGACCAAGAAAGTAAATAACTATACTTACGAAATCAACGCCAATAGTACTGATATAGCTGTCCAGGTAGGAGTCATCCTGCCACCCAACAGAGTCCATATTAATGAGGCTAACAAACTTACTGGAGACAAGTTCAAGACAGAATACACTTAGACTAGTACTAATACTTCAAGCGGGTAGTAAATACAGGGATCCTCACTATGTTAAAAAGAATGGCTACCAACAACAAACTCTCCTCGTTCAATTTACACATTTTTTTAGGAATATTACACCTTATTAAGTTGTGAGAAATTATACAGTTTACTGAGCATAGAAGCAAATCGATAGATATCCCTCGGACAACTCACGCGTATATTTTAAGAAGATGCATACAAAGAAGTGGTGAAAGAGATCATGATTTCAGACAGGGATTCTTACGGCGAATCTTAAGAGAAGGCACGACTTGCCGACACCCGAGTCTCCAATGAGCAAGAGCTTGAAGAGATAGTCACTGCCATGTAAAAAAAGATAGAGGATTATCCTCGATCAATCAAATGTACTATAGGACGAAAACCGATGCGCACCGACATTTTCATGATAGTGACAGCAAACCGAGATATAGTCAGTATCATCTCCAGGCTTAGAACACTGAGCGATGTATTTAACAAGACGACTAGTATACCAAAATCACCAGATTATTTACATGTATTAATGTTGGGTGTTCTTGATTCGGTTGTGCTACTGCAGTGGCAGATTATTACAAAGTTGAACCTAGATCGATCAAAAGATTAAAGAAGAAAGGACGTTGAACAGAGGATCAACAGCAATGTGCATCGGCGACTGAAGCTAAACAAAAACCGAGGGGACAGTTCCATTGACGATCGACTGGTTGTGGCACAATCGATCAAACCTAGTAACAATTAAGGATCGGCATTCCGACCGCGCGCGTAGGTAGGATACTCAAGGAACCACGGCCGGGCCGGCAGCGAGATCCAGATCCAGCAGCGAGATCGATCCCGACTGAAGCAGAGAGGGAGGCGAGACGGGCGACTTACTACTCGGGATTCATGGCGAGGTCGATCGATCGATCGAGTCGAGATCCTCTCCTCGCCGTTCCGATTACAATCTTGCGGGCGGAATTCGCCTCTCGGGGGCTGGGATCGATGGATCGAGCTCCACTCCTCCCGAATCTCACGCGCCGACGAAAGGTCTCAGCTTTTCCTCTCTTGCCTCGTTTTTCTTTTCTTTGCTCTACCTATATGAACGGTTTGGCTTTTCTTTTACTCCACACGGTTTGGCTATTGCAAATAATTCTTTTCAGATATATTATTAGTCAAAATAATGGCCAGAGTTAAACTTTTAAACCACCCAGAAATAAACAAAGAATGTGAATAACTTCTTGGAGTCCTTAGTCAGGGCTTTCTAAGAACATCACGGCGATGTTACATGCGTCGGGAAGATGCACATAGCAAGTCTGCACACTTTTCTTGACTCCGGGGAGTGACGTGGAAAATGCAGAATAGTACGGGAAGGCGTCAAGTCGAAGCGACACGTCGGATTAGAGTCGTCTTCCACTTCGACGCGACCTTTCATTTCTCGACGTCTCCTATTCACAAACCTAGCTTGCACCATCTCTCTCGCTTCTTCTGCATCACGTATTCGCACAGAAGAGAGGTTGGAAAATCTTGAATGATGAAGGGAACACACCGTGTTTGATGGTCATATATATAAGTTGATTATTGCGTGCTACATGAGAGTTGTTGGTTATATTTCGTCGCACGAAAGATCTTCGTACATAATGGATGCATCTGCTGCCTCATAATAGCATAGGCATGTGTTTTTAATGTTACACCAACTTGCATTGGTCATTTTAAATTTGATGAGCCAATTAATTTATCAATTTATCCTTGGTTGTTTCTTTTTTTCCAAATTTTTTTTTGAATATGCACATTGCATTATCAATTTACCTAAAATAAATAAAAATTACGTTACATTATAAGTTTAACCAAAATAAATAAATAAATTGAATATCTTCTTCATTTTCTTTGTCAGGGCTTTCTAAAAACATCGCGGCGATGTTACATGCATCGGGAAAAAGCACATAGCAACGCAGCACGGAAAGCTCGCGTGAAACGTGTAACATAAAAAATGCAGAATAGTGTGACAAGGCATCAAGTCGAAGCGACATGTCGGATTAGAGTCATCTCTCTCTTCGAAGCAACCTTTCCTTTCTCGACGTCTCATATTCCCAAGCTTAGCTTGCACCATCTCTCTCGCTTCTTCTACATCACGTCTTTGGAGAGAAGTGAGGTGGGGAAACTCTCGAATGATGAAGGGAGCACGCCGCGTATGATCGTCATATATAAGTTGCTTATTGTGTGAATAACTACATTGAGAGTTGTTGGCTACATTTCGTTTCTGGTTGCACGAAAAATCTTCGTACATAATGGATGCATCTGTTGCCACATATATAGCATAGACATGTGATTTTTAATTGTTAGACCAACTTGTATTCGTCGTTTCAAATTTGATGATCCGACTAATTTATCAATTTATCCTTAGTTAATTCAGCTGGGCATAAACTGCACCGTAGATAGTACTCCGGCTTCCAACTCCCAAACCCACTCACAAAACACCAAGTCTCAAGGCAGGCTTTAAGGTTTGTGCATCACAATGTGCCGACAAACACATATGTCGTACATGCACCAAAATATGTTCTGAAGGTTTGGCTTTTTTAGTTCACACGGTGCCAATACGTGTGTTATATGGTTTCCAGATTTAGTTTTAGCATAATCAACGCCAACAAATTAAAGAGTACATTATATTAAGTTGACTGATCGAGCTCGACTTCTCCCGAATCTCAAGCACCGACGAAAGGTCTCAACTTTTTTCCTCTCTTCTTTTTCTAATGCAGAATATAAATACTTGCTAGTCATCTTGCTCAGGGCTTTCTAAAAATATCGCGGCGATGCTACATGTAGTGGGAAGATGCACATAGCGAGTCAGCACAAGATATTTAACTCCATGGAGTGACATGAAAAAAGCAAAATAGCACGACAAGACATCCAGTGGAAGCGACACGTCAGATTAGACTCATGTCCGGCTTTGAGGCGACCTTTCCTTTCTCGACGTCTCCTATTCCCAAGCTTAGCTTGCGCTTTCTCTCGGGAGCGGCGTTTAGCATCACGTCGTCACGGAGAAGAGAGGTGGGAAAACTATTGAATGATGAAGGGAACACGCCATGTTTGATGGTGACATATAAGTTGCTTATTGGCGAGACGGGAGAGGAAAGAGGCGACTTACTACTCGGGAGCGAGATCGATCGAGTCCACGTCCCGTGGCGCGCTCCGATTACAATCTCGCGGGGGTAATTCGCCTTTCGGAAGCTAGGATCGATGGATGGAGCTCGACTCCTCCCGAATCTCACGCACCGACGAAAGGTCTCAGCTTTTTTCCTCTCTTCCCTTCGATTTTCTTTTGCTCTGCCTATATGAACGGTTTGGCTTTTCTTTGAGTCCACACGGTTTGGCTGCCTATATTGTTTTTCCCTTATATATTAGTATTGGCCAAAATAATGACCAGAGTTAAACAACCCAGAATAAATAAAGAATGTGAATATATTAGCGGTGAAACACTTGGATGGCAAACATCGCAGCGATGCTACACGCAGCGGGAAGAAACGCATAGCGAGTCGGCACAGGTCAATTGACTCCATCTAGTGACACGAACATGGAAAATAGCCACGAGAAGACATCGAGTCGAAGCGACACGTCAGATTGGACTCGAGCTTCTCTTCGCTGCGACCTTTTATTTCTTGACGTCTCCTATTCCCAAGTTTAGCTTGCATTGTCCCTCTCCATTCTTCCACATCACTTCTTTGCAACAATGAGAGGTGGGAAAACCCTTGAATGGTGAAGGAATCACGCCATGTTTGATGGTCATATATAATTTGCTTATTGTGTGAATAAATACACCGAGAGTTGTTGGCTATGTTTCGTTTCTGGTTGAACGGAAGATCTTCGTAGATAATGGATGCATCCGCTGGCACATAATAGCATATGCATGCATTTTAATTGTTGTACCAACTTGTATTGGTCATTTTAAATTCGAGCCAATTAATTTATATATTTATCCTTAGTCGATTCAGCTGGACATATATTGCAA
The DNA here is from genome assembly GCA_947311845.1 of Poa pratensis. Lineage (NCBI taxonomy): Eukaryota > Viridiplantae > Streptophyta > Magnoliopsida > Poales > Poaceae > Poa > Poa pratensis. The sequence goes on from CAMZMU010000062.1 coordinate 653,361, forward strand.
CGTAGATAGTACTAAGTAAGTGTACGCTACCGTTTAGTGCATCCAACTCCCAAACCCACTAACAAAACACCAAGTCTTGAGGGAGGCTTTGAGGTTTGTGCATCACAATATGCCGACAAAAATATATTCTTTTTCCGAAGGTTTGGCTTTTGTTGTTCACATGGTGCCAATAAGTGTGCTATATGTTTTCTAGATTATTTTTCCGACTTCCAACTCCCAAACCCACTCACAAAACACCAAGTCCTGAGAGAGACTTTGAGGTATGTTCATCACACAATGTACCGAGAAAAATATATTCTTTACATGCAACCTTAAGTAAATTATTCGATTCAGTTAATCACAAATTCAAAATACTAAAATATTTTTTTATATACATACTAAAATATATATTACATGTAATGGTTTTCTTCCTCTAAAGGTTTGGCTTTCACTAGTAAGAAAGGCCTACAACCGCCGTGCCATCGATGGCGAATAGAACATTGCGCCACACGGTTAGCTACTGCAAATATCATTGGTCAAAATAATGACCAGAGTTAAACCACCAAAAATAAATAAATAATGTGAATACCCTCTTCGCTTTCTTTGTCACAACTTTCTAAAAACATCGCGGCGATGCTACGCGCAGCGGGAAGATGCACATAGCAACTCAGCACAGGACCGTCGCCTACAACGAGTGACATGAAAAATGCATAATAGTACGACAAGGTGTCAAGCCAAACAGACACATCGGATTAGAATCATCTTCCACGTCGGCGCGACCTTTCCTTTCTCGACGTCTCCTATTCCCAAGCTTAGCTTTCCTATCTCTCTCACATCTTCTGCATTGCGTCTTCGCAGAAAAGAGTGGTGGGAAACTCTTGAATGATGAAGGAAACACACCGTGTTTGATGGCCATATATATAAGTTTCTTATTGTGTGAATAACTACATTGAGAGTTATTGGATATATTGTGTGATCGATCGAGTAGAGCCGAGATCGAGCTCCGATTCAAATCTCACGGGGGCTGGGATCGATCGAGCTCGACTCCAACCGAATCTCACGCGCAGATGAAATGTCTCAAGTTTTCCTCTCTTCCGTTCGATTTTCTTTCCTCTACCTATAAGAACGGTTTGGCTTTTCTTTGAGTCCACACGGTTTGGCTATTGCAAATAAATCTTTTCAGGTATATTATTAGTCAAAATAATGACCAGAGTTAAACCACCCAAATAAATAAATATTGTGAATATCTTCTTCGCTTTCTTTTTTAGGCTTTCTACGAACATCGTGGCGATGCTACATGCATAAGGAAGATGTAGATAGCACGCTTGAACAAGGGCATCGCCTACAACGAGTGACATGAACAATGCAGAAAAGTAGAGGAAGACGTCAAGTTAAAGCGACACGTCAGATTAGACTCGTGTTCGACTTTGAAGCGACCTTTCCTTTCTCGACGTTTCCTATTCCCAGCATTAGCTTGCACCGTCTCTGTAGCTTCTTCTGCATCGTGTCTTCCGGAGAAGAGAGGTGGGAAACTCTTTGAATGATGAAGGGAGAACGCCGTGTTTGGTCATATATAAGTTGCTTATTGTGCGAATAACTACATTATTAGAGTTTTTGGCTATATTTCGTTTCTAGTTGCACGAAATATCTTTGTACATATTGGATGCATCTGCTGCCACATGAATAGCGTAGGCATGTGTTTTCTGATGTTATACCAACTTGTATTGGTCATTTTTTATTTCGATGAGCCAATAAATTTATCAATTTATCCTAATTTGATTCTGCCGGACATATGTTGCATTGTTGCAACATAGATAGTACTAAATAATTGTCTGTTAGTGTTTATTGCATCCTACTTCCAACTACCAAAACCATACACAGAACACCAAGTCTTGAGGGAGACTTTGAGGTTTGTGCATCACACATTGTACCGACAAAATTATATTCTGTACATGCAACCTTAAGTAAATTATTCGATCGAGTTAATCACAATACTGAAATATATATTACATGTAATGGTTTTGTTCTTCTAAAGGTTTGGCGTTTGTAGTCCACACAGTGCCAGTCTGTTATGTGTTTTCCAGATTTACCCATAGCATACGAACACCAACAAAATAGCACATTATATTAAATTACCATACAACTTTAGTCTGACACGCCCTGAATCTCGTTACCCTTCTATTAGTCAAATACACAACCATATGTACCAGTTTGTTAAATTTAGCCTCCTAGCTTCTACGGTCAGTCAAATCTTCTTTAAAAACTGTGTTATATGCACACTTAGACTTAGGCTGACTCAAAGTTGTTGTACATCACTCTTACACCCAAAAAGCTACATGAAAATCCTATCCTCCATGTTCCGATTCCAATCTCGCGGGGGAGTTTGCCTTTCAGGGGCTGGGATGATCGATCAAGCTCGACTGCTCCCGAATCTCACGCAACAACGAAAGGTCCTCAACTTTTCTTCTCTCTTGCTTTTTTTTTCTTTGCTCTACCTATAAGAATGGTTTGGCTTTTTTCTGAGTCCACACGGTTGGCTATTGCAAATAATCCTTTTCACATATATTATTTGGCAAAATATAGAACAGAGTTCAACCACCCAAAATAAAAATAGAATGTGATATCTTCTTTCATTTCTTGGTCAGGGCTTTCTAAAAACATCGTGGCGATGCTACATGCAGAAAGAAGAAGCACATAGCAAGTCAGCACCGAACGCTCGATTGCAACGAGTGACATGGTAAAAGCGATATGTCAGATTAGAGTCATCTTCCGGTTCAAAGCGACTTTTCCTTTCTCGATGTCTCCTATTCCAAAGCTTAGCTTGTGTTGTCTCTCTCGTTTCTTCTGCATCAAAGTCTTTGAAGAGATGATAGGTAGGGAAACTCTTGAATAATGAAGGGAACACATCGTGTTTGACGGTCATATATAAGTTGTTTATTGTGAGAATAACTACCTTAAGGGTTGTTGGCTATATTTCGTTTTTGTTTACACGAAAGATCTTTTTGTACATAATGGATGCATCCACTGCCACATATAACAACACTAGATGATACCCCGCGCGTTGCTGCGGGAATGCCTTTAAAGAATTTATAAATATGACCTACAAAATGAAATAAATAATGCAAAGGAAATGTAAGATTGTTATGTATTTGCATTTTAAAACAATAAAAAAGAAATCAGGTAACAAAAAGATGTATACAATGTGAAGACCTTGCTGACATTTTTGGTACATGTTGCTCATTTTAGTTAACTCAAGTGTACACCCAAACAAAATACTACCAAAATACCAAGACAATATGCAAGAAATAGTTCTGTCTTCGTACTTATCAAGTCTCCTTTAACCTGTTTTACTGTATTATCAATCTGGTCAACCATCGTCCACACTGTTCTGCTACAAAAGGAAGAGAAAGTCACATGAGTGCCACTATAAATGGGAGCCTGTATAAGCACAAAATGAATTATCAACTGTACCTTGAAAAATCTGTAGTGCACCATCTATAATCCCCAATGTAAGCTACGTATAACCAATACCTCCAAGTCAGCGGACGTGTCTCTTATATGATTAGAAAATCTATTGCTCTTGCTCAGGGGTTGTGCCTCTTAATCTGGAAGTAGTGACAAATATTCTTCCACAAAAGTTAAATGTCAGCATAACAGTGGACTGAAAATGTTTGTACAGTCAATAAATCCAACATGAGCTGGGGAGGGGTTTCCCGGTTTTTATGCCTGCATGAAGATTTCTTCTTTATAACACCGTGGTTGAAGGTCAGATTTGGTGGTCATTGACATATATAGTGAATGTCCCCATGTATATATTGTTGATTGATGGATCTGAAAAGGAGGATGCCATTTAAGTTACCTCTGTTTCCTATATGCATCCAAAAGTTGTGTGTGCGACTGTAGTAGGAAGCAGCAGATGGCGATGTTTCAAGGTTTAGATTAAGAAGTGAGTCGTAAATTTAATTTGGAATTAGGGGACATGAATGGAGAGTACGTACCAAATCTTCCAGGATGGCTGCTTCCCAATTCTAGCGGAAGGGATCATGTACAACAATGAACTACCAAAAGTATTGCCGGGATACGAATGGTCTGAAAAATAATATACTCTCAAGAAACAATAGCTCGGGGCTTGACAGTAATGTAACCATCTTGTCATCCGCTGGCAACCAGAGAAAATCGGATGAAAAACTTGCAGAACGTTGAGAAGAGGCAAGGGATTACTCACCGGTCATCAGATTTGAGGTCGCCGGTGATCAGAACTGAGGGACGTTTGGTCTGCGGGATGTCAGGACTGGATTTAAAGGACGACGATGACTGCTTGGCTGCCTTGATCAGTTTCTTCCGCGCGGTTCGCTACCTTCATCCTTCTGTGTTTATGATTGTGGAGGGGCCAATAGGGAGGGGAGCAGACAGAACACGGGAGATTCGTTCACAGGAGCATGTACGTCGTACAGGGCAAATTCCTGTGGACTGCAGCATTGGCACGCTCAAGACAATAAAATGGACGGCTGAAGATGAAAATCACACGGCTGTGATTGCTTGATGATGTGGCTATGTTGCATGTGGAGATAGAAAATTCATAATGACACTTAGTGGGGTTTTACTTTATAAGAGGTATAGATAGGCATGTGTTTTTAATTGTTATACCAACTTGTATTGGTCATTTAAGATTCAACGAGCCAATAAATTTATCAATGTATCGCTAATTGATTTAGCTGGATATATATTGCAACATATATAGTACTAAATAATTGTCCGCTGGTGTTTATTGCATCCCACCTCCAAGTCCCAAACCCACTCATTATGTAGAAGACATCCCATGAAATTGTTCTGAAATAAATGTACACAACGACTATCCTATAGCTCAGCTGTAGAGCTAAAAAACTATATATGACCATATATACTGCTAGTGAATACAAGAGTAATTAATCATCACGAGAAACCTGCAAATTTAGTACTGTTTACATTGCAATATATGCTCGTAATCTCTCAACTAGTATGAAATTAAGTGGATATGCTCATCAAATTTGAAACCATAAGGATAAAATCCATATCAACATAAAAAGATCACATGCCCATGACACACGCCTCGGTGGAGGCAAAGATTATCTGCGAAAAAATTCACGCATTCTGAAAGAATATTTCTGGAAATAAATCTACCCAACAGCCCTTCGTGTAGTTTTTGACACCCTGCAAGGTTTATGATATATATAACCCACTACTATATAGGGTTCTCTCCATGCGTCAAGAGTTTTATCACCTCTCTTTTGCTGTACTAACAGCTAGTTAATACAATGCAAAAGAAGGTAAAGACAATTATAAATACTGCTTGAGATTAAGAGTCATCAAGAAAGAAAATCTTGTTACGAAGTGATAAGGTGGTCATATCAGTGATATGATTGGTTAGCTCAATTGTTCCGGCTGATGAGAAACCTTCTCTACCTCTCCCTGATCCAACAACAACCCGACAAAAAAGAGACGATATGCTGAGTAGAAGGGTGTACCAATACTAGCAGTGGTATACAGGAAGAGAGAGATAATCATGGTTTTAGAACTTGCCTGTGGCAAGATGGTTAGGAGGGTGGTTGTACCCTCAGCCCACCAGAGTTCAAACCCCAGGTTTGACGCTGGTGTTCTCATTTAGGCGGAATATCCTTCAGTGCGAGGCGACGTTCCCGTCGACAGCGAGGCGCCCGTGGTGACTTCGTCAATCTCAAGACCCAACCGCCGGCTCAGTCTTTCGGAGGTGCTCATAGGGGTAGGGTGTGCGTGTGTGCGTTCATAGGGGTGAGTGTATGCGCGTGTATATGAGCGTCTGCGTTGTACTGTGTTTCTAAAAAAAAATCACGGTTTCAAGGCATATATAGTCCAAGACATGGCATTTAAGACGGGAAAGAGAGATAATTGGAGCTGACCGCAAGACATGGCATTGAATTGCAAGTCTATTTTGATTAACTAACTAGATGGACTCACCAAATTTAAATCCACTAAGACAAGTTTTAAAAAACCCGCTGTAGCTCCGCTCGCTATAGCTTTTGGAGAGCCCTAAATTGAAGACAACGCTAATAGCCCGCTAAATCCCGCTATAGCACTTAGTTTGGAGTCATTTAGTCCGTTAAACTGCTACAGGCATGAAAGGGACACAAGTTTTTACCGCTATAAAGTCATCCATCTATCTTATTATTCCTTCCTGTTTTTACCGTATACATGGCGCATTGATGCAAAGCTTAGTCATTGATCTGAGATTTCTAATTAATACTTATTTGTGAATGTGTAGATCAATTATATGTGATATATAATATATGATATTTGATTGTTGGTTTATTGTTTACAAATTATCATTAGTTAAGAAAAAGGCTAAATAAATTTAGCTTCGCTATAGCTGCGCTATAGCCTTTGATAGCTTATGTTGGAGCCGCCGCTAAATGAAATAGCCCGCTGTTTAAAACTTTGATTCCCATTCTATGGCGGACCAAAGGAATTTCCTGAAGCGGCCCGTACGACCCATGCAAAACTTGATCACTACAGCAGCAACTCGCGGCGCGCCCTAAACTTCGACAGCACGAGATCCCGACTGATCGTAGTTGGCTTCAGCCTGATCTCCTGAAGGGGCCGCCGACTACTACTTAGCAAGGTACGCACGTCGAGCGCTGATTCAGTTTTCTCATGTCACCAAACGATCTTCTAGTGCTGCTAAGGTTGCTCAGGCGAGGACTACCAAGTAGCTCGTGCAGATCATGAAATCGCTGTATTTCACTCGCCGTAGGAATTGGTAGGGGTGAACGGGTGTGGATTTCAGTGCAGGGAGTAAGTGCAAGAATTCTGACACGATGTGTACCTTTGCTGGCAACACGCAAACATACGCATTCAGAATTTATGTGGATGGCCAAATGGTACATTATGCATGCTGTACATGAGTTGTTCTCGTTTCAAAGGCTAATTTTGTAACTGTAAACGACGTTTCAAATAAAAAAATTATAACTGTTTTTAGCTTTGTGCAGCAACGTAGTCTACCAGTAGCTTGAAAATGCAGTTGAACGAGGAACTATTTAGTACACCTGTAAAGAAAGAAAGTGTTTCTCTCCATGTATGCCAATTTGCATCCCTAACGTCTTTCATTTCGTTGTTATACAGTCTGGGTGTAATTACCCGATATTAAATATTCCCTTTATAGAAAAAAAGTAAGTCAATTGCTTCCTTGCTGTATTTAGTTAACTATACACAATGGTGCTTACGATTCATTGTTTATGTTGAAGTGTTTATCTTTCACACTGAAATGTGAAGAAACTATAAAGCCTAAATTCGGGATTACATTTGAAGGACTGAAGGATGTTGAGAAATTTTGTAAGTATTAGGCACATGAATCGGATTTTGGAGTTTGTGTTGGATAAGAGAAGAAATTAGACCATGAGGTAGTTCGAACTGACAACAATTACGACCACGAAACTACAGCGGCCATAGTGAGCTTCAACTTGATATGAGCACAAGCTTGACTTTTCAATTTTCATGCATGAATGGATGATATACAATTATAGCTGAAAATCGGAAAGCAATTGTGTCGTTTTAACAAGCAATCAATGTTTGGAAAAATGATAACCAAAATCGGAAACAAAAGGCAGTCAAGTAAGAGGGCCTGACTCGGGTGTAGTAGAGAGCCTCTATAAATGAGACTGTCCAAACTGAACAAAACTTTATGTGCTTCCTAAATGGTCCAATCAGAAAACATAGGCTGCTTTTCACAAAGAAGATTCCATTCCTTGAGGAGAGAAAGTAAAACATCTGCTCTCTTGTTCCGAACCTACATTCAGAAATAAAAACAAAATGTTTGCTCACCTAAAACACGAGGATATGAACCAGCCAAAAAATATGAAGAGTTGTGAGCCAACCTCAATATTTGGATGGTTAGATTTCAAGCTTTTGCATGCGAGGCTGTTAAAGTCAACTTCACATCGCTGATAGAAAAAAGGAAATGATTTTCTTAGACTTAAATCAGGAATATCAACAACTTATTAATTCTTTAAACTAATATAAGGTGGAATTAATAATACCTGCTCAAGTTTCAGGCCAGCTATTGCTGTGCCTAAGATTGTTGTTACAGAGGCTTCAGCCTCTGAATCACCATCTGAAGAGCTCTCATTTGTATCTAAATGGAAAATACATTTTCACTTATAATGCGGAAGTAACAAGTATATAGAACAGATCATCAACGTGCTGTGACATCATGTATTACGCACAATCATAACCTAACAAGATCTAAACAATAAGAAAGATAAGATTATAGTTGATGTCAAACAAAGATAAGCTAATTGATACATGAAAATTCCAGTCCTTGTTGTCCCTAAGCTAATGCTATCTCTTTCTACCGAAGAACAATTCTGACTCTTTGCGCACACTAGTTACGATGAAGAAAAAATACGGCATCCTAACGTTTGCAGAACATACTTGTACAATTAGCATTATGAGCAAAGAGAACATGGAGAAAAGTCATTTTTCTTGGATTATTATTTAATACAGATTAAGATCATCTAGGATAGTCCTCAAATCTCATGCCTTAATTTACATCAAGTAAACACAATATCGGAAGCACATAGCAATAATCTGATTGCATAATTCAGTAGAGTACAAAAGTCCAGAGGAGCAATTACCACTTGTGGTATCACCATTGTCATCTACCAAGAACCAGCGGCAGACGAAGTATTGTCCGTTGTCGCTTCCCTCGAATAGTTCAATAATTCTGCCTATGTAATTAGGTCCTACATACTCAGCCTATACAGGAATAAGGAAAAATAAATGAATCGGATGATGCTACAAATGTGTGGCTAGTTGTGATGAATCATGGAACTAGAATATTCAACAGCATGCAAATATGTCTCAGATTGCAAAGATTTTGACAGCTGCAGCAAAGCTTATATTTAGAACTCGAGAGTTGGCGCAAGGATGCAATCTGGTACAAGAAACACGAATATGCAACACAAACAGCGGTTGGTTCAAGAAAACTTTGTTTGTATAGAGACGTAGAATATTCAGGACTATGGCATGTTTAACAGTGAGAGCATCATCATCGAATTTACATACAGTTGAAAGGTAGGCAGATATTTAACATATGGAGAGTATTTGAAAGCATTGACCATATTATTCATAACGAGAGGTGTGTGGTACATGGATCAAATTTTGTATTTGAATCACTTTAAAATCATTTCGGCTCAAGTATTAACAATGAAAGGATCATCGATTTATAGCAGGAGCATGAACGTAATCCACCAGAGCAGCACGATTAGCAAGAACATTAGGTGTGGAGCAGAAATATTTTTACCATCTGGACCTGGTCACCCAGATTGTAAACCATCTCTCCCACCTTGGCCGCGCGGTAATGGCGGCACGCCTTCATCTGCACCTCCTCGCCATTCCTGTCCAATCGAAAACAGTTTGTGCAACGGCAAAGAAAAATGGATCGCAAGAAGATAGGAAGGGATAACGATGTACCTAATGCCGGCGGCGACGGCGCGCTGGTAGCGCTTTGGCCACCTGGCGCGCGCCTCCTCGGCGGGGATCGGATCGCCGAAGAACTCGGGATCGCCGTCGTTCCTGGCGCTGGCGGCCGGCTGCTGGCCCACTTGCCTTGTCTCCTCCATATCACTGTCGGCCTCGTCGTCCGCCAGCGCGTCCTGGTCCGGCTCCTTGGCGCACTCGCCGTCGTTGTGCTCTGCGTTCTTCCTCCTCGGGGCCCTGGTCTTCCTCGCCCTACGCGCCGCCTTGACCTTGTTCTTCACGGAAGCGGATGCCGAGTTGGGTTTTTTGCACGTCGACGCACGTGCCGGCGCCGGCGGGTTCGCCGCCGCAACAGCAGGAGATGGGGAGCCGGGCGCCATTTGTGCAAGGTCTTGTGGAGATCGTGTGTAAATGGGCAGGAGGCTGAGGTGGGGTTTAAGAAGGGGCAGGAGACGTGCATTAACGGTGATTGACGCCCTGTTGATTGGGTTTTCACATTTGGAAGTCTGGGTTTTCGCATTGTTTTCTCGTTTTGTTGGAGCGATCATCGACGTGGAATGAAAGAAACAGGGTACTTTTTTTTATTGTTTCTTTCCTTTGCGTCGCGCGATATTGTTGATCACCATTTATTCACTCTTGTGTCCTCAAATTTGGAAGGCTGGGCTGATTGATAGCCATTGTTTTCTCATTTTTTTTGTTGGAGCTATCATCAACATATGGAATGGAAGAAACATGGTATTTTTTATTGTTTCTTTCCTTTGCATCCCGCGATATTGTGATCGCGAGTTGCCAATAATATTTTGGTTTTTAATTGCTGTAATCGTTGGTGTTTCGAATTTCATACACATATGTTATGCGATCGCACAAACATGCAAATCGGTGCGTGTTCACATATTTACAGGCATTCTTCTAAATTTTCGGGCATGTTCCTCCATATCACGAGCAAAATATCAGCTACCTCTACCTCTTCATAGGAACAGGGAAGCATGTTCAGGTAGGAATTCGTAGGAATTTTCTCTACTTGAATATATTACTTCAAAGTTCGAACACGTGTTACATGAACAGCCTCTTGACCTCCTCTACACAAGGTCATTGCTCAGGATAGATATAGAGGTTACTAAGGAGGTTACATCAAGAAAAATGGAATAAAAATAAAAAGAAACGGCTAAACACGATGTGTAAGAGAGGTAGACATAATTAATCTTGTAGTTGAACGGCAGAAGAAGGCCAAAATATATTGTCCTTGGGTGAGATGAAATAATCACGTATATGCATGCATATGTGGCGACCTGAGTGCATCCCGGGTCAGCTTGGCCATTGGTTTCTCTCAAGAAATGACATTTGGTCCTCTCAACTAATGAAAACCTACTTGCACTTCTGCTGACACAAGTGCATCCCGTCTCTTGACGCTACATGCGGGGTTGCCTAGATCGAGATCCTAATGAATGGCATCCTCCTCTTGATATGTCCGCACGGCAGGCCTCCGATGGACATGCCAACACGGGATAGCATGGAGAAGGGTGAGGCGGGGGACCTAAGGCGTCAAGCTGCGATCATCACTATCTCTGAACTGCTTGGCCAATGTCAAGCTAGACACACCGACAATGGGAGAATGTATACCCTGCACCGTAAAAATCATCCCAGCCAGCGCCCTACTAGTACATCGTGTTTCCATCCAGCTAGTCAGATATGAAATTGAAGACAGTCCGTGAAGGTGTCAAGGTAGAGCCACATGTCAGACGAGACTGACACTTTTATTCAGCGCAGCCTTTCCTTTCTCGATGCCTCATATTCCAAACCTGGTTTGTATGTCTTTCTCTTCTCCCACATTGTATTCACAAAATAGTGAGGCGTGGTGTGACTTTTGGAGGCTGGAGCGAACACACCATGTCTGTGGTATATAGATTTTTGGTTGTGTGATATGACGAGAAACACAAGGTGAGTTGTTGCGTTCATTCATTTCTAAGCAATTTCATTCTAGATGCATGGACTTTTTGGCTCATAATGACGCATCCACCGTGATCTTTACTATTAAATGGGAGTCTGCGGTCGTGATGGTCGGTCACCGTACGTTGGTACGTCCGTCGTCTGCCTTCGGCAGAAAATTTTGCGCCGACAGGTGGGGTCAAAACGTTGGTACGCATCGCGACCCATCTCTTCTCTCCTCATCTCCCAACGCGCTGCCGAGTTCTGCGCCCTTGCTCGGCCTCGCCCTCCACCGCCCCGCTCGGCCCCGTCGGAGAAGAACCTCGGCCGCCCCGCTCGGCCCCGAGTCCTGCGCCCCAGCTTTGCTGCGAGGCGCCCGTGTCCGTCCGCGCCACGCGCCGGTGCTGGCGGCAGAGTAGCTCGGCCTCCTGGCAGCGCGCATGGAGGAGCTAGCAGCTCGGCCTCCTGGCGGCGAGCAAGCAGAAGGAGCTTTCTTTCCCTGGAGGCGCGCATGGAGGAGCACGAAGTGATTGTGGCGGCGGCCCGGCGCGGTGAGGCGGCGCGCGGCGTGTGGCAGGCTGGCGGCTGCTCCACTCGCCGCCGGCGCTGCCGGAGCCTGAGGAGGACCCGAGTGCGCGAGACAGGCGGCGCTAGCTCCAGGCCGGCTGTTCGTTAGCTATGTTCTTGGTACGATACTTCTTTCTCTCAGCTTCTATCTTTCTTTTGTGTGAGATTTGGCGGATTGGAAGTTAGGATTCATGCGGGCGGGGGGCATTCGGCAAACTAGGAGCTTCCTTTTCGTCGTTTTCGTACAAGATTAGAATCTTGGGTTCACGTTGATTAAAAACTCACTGTTATTTGAGATTTAGGGTTTTAATTGTTTCAAGTATTCCAATTTAGTGATGCTCTCATATTGATTTTGTTCTTAGTAAGGCAGATGATAATATAGCTGATGGATCACACGGATTGACGCAACAGATTCCTCTGTGCCATGTACATTTTCTTATTCATATGTATATTCCCATGTTAAATTGGCCGAGTCGAGCTTTCCAGCACTTTTCTGAAGAGAGGAACAGAAAGAGGATTACTCAGTAAATATTCAAAACTGGAACAAGTCATTCTAGCAAAACTTTAGCACTGAATACAGTAGGTGTCTCAGATAAGCACACTATCCTACTAATTATGGGCATGCTTTTTCTAATACAAACCCAACATCCTGCAGATTCATGCTCCTTGTAGTATCGAAGGAGGTAAACCGGATGACCCCTAAGAGGCCTCACAGAGCTCAGCGCACGTCGGCCGTCGGATCGAGCTGCTACCGCGCGATCTGGACCGTCCGTTTGCGGTAGCATTTCACTTCTTTGATGCGCCGTCGTGGTGTGTGTTTGAGGGGTAGTATCGACATTTCCACGCAGAGTGGACCGAGCCTCTCGCCGTCCTCCCTCGCTGTCGATACCCTAGCCGCCCGCGCGCGTCTCCTCCCCAATCCGCTGCGCGTCTCCGCTCCTCCCCAAATCCAAATCGCGCCGCCACCGTGCTTCTCTTCGCCCTCCCGGCCTCTCTCTCCCGTTCCCCGAGCTGGTGTTGCTGCGCGGCGGCCTGGAGGAGCACGCGGGGAAGCAACGGAACAAGGCAGGAATCGGCCGTCTGATCTCCGTCGCGCTCGCCCGCCCCTTCCTCTCTCCAAGCTCGCTCCACTCCACCACGGTACCGCGCGAGACTGGAGACCAGGGGGAGCACACGGGAAAGAGGTAGATGGATGCGGGGAATCGGCCTCCGTCGCCTCTTCCATCTCCGGTACGTCTTCATCTAGCTCATCTGTGGCCGAGCTCCGTCTCCGCCACCGCTGCTCGTCCTCTTGCGCCGTATAAAAAGCCCACCCGCGGTGGAAACCCTAGGCCGCGTGAGAGGGCCACCCATTCCCGCCCTCAGCCGCCGCCTTCTTCGTCTTCCCACGCTTTTCTCCCCTTGCGAGCTTCGCCTCCTCCACCCAAGACTTTCTTCGTCGTGCGCGGCGGCCGGCCCGGGCCGTGCCTCTCCGACCACAGCAGTGCTCGAAAAGGAGGTGCACGTCGAGTTGCTCAGCCACAGGGACGTCGAGCCGAGCTGAGTCGCCACCGATTTGGATCTGCCAGCCCTGCCGTTCTCCGCCCGCCGTTCACCCCGACGACCAGCTCGAGCTGCACCACTGGTGAGGCTTACAGTGTGAGCTTTTCCTTTTCCGATTGGAATTTTTGGGCACAGTTTTACCTAGATTTTGAGGCTATTTTCTGTTCTGTGTTCAGTTGTTGTTTGGGTGATTTGCGCCTGCCAGTGAGAGAGGGGGATGGAGAAAAAAGGAGGCGTAGATGGAGATGGAAAGGGGAAAATTGTGCCAACGGAAGATGCAAGATTCCAGGTAGTCGACTGGACCCAACTGCGTATCTCAGATACAGAGCTCCTCCATGCCCGAGCGTTGTTGAAGCAGGTCATCCTTTTGGAATTACTCTCCCTTGAGTCAAGAGTTATCTCACCATCTTTATTTTTCCCCAGGCCTTCTTCCGATTGATTTTTATATTTGGATTCTGCAGCTAGACACGTACCATGGATGAGGTATGAAAATAATTTCTTACTTTTTGTGCACAGACACACTCAGTACATCCATCTTACTACTGATTAACTAAGGCATGTTGAGCCAAGAAGTACATGTTTTTGTTTCTTCTAACGTTCTTTTCTCATATTAATGCAGCCCTAACATCACAAAATTCTGCTACGCTTCCACTGACAACGAGGGTAAGTAAATAAGGGCTTTCTTTAATCTTCTAATTATTTTGAGAAATACCATCCAAACATTATTTGTAAGCATTGTGGTTTGAGTTTTTAATCGTGCAAAACTTCCTGCGTGCCTCCTGCTCCCCACCACTGCTTCCTTCCCAACGCTCAACAGGAGGTCCATGGCTTCATGCGCTGCCTTTCGGACTGCTGCTGCCTCCTCCTCGGCGCTGATCAGGAGGAGCACGAGGTGAAACAGAACTGCTCAAGATGTCGAGAGCGAGCCTACAGCAAACTACACCAGAAGGTATATTTTGTCTTCACAATTTAATTTAGCTTCACCACAAGTTAAAACTGGAGTTGTAATAGTATTGTAAGGTAAATTTTGAATGTATAGCAGCACTCTTTACTTCCACGTGTGGCCGATTCATAAATCACCAATATTATACATAATTCCATTTGTTTGGGGTCCTTCCATTTGACCATTGTATGCATGCTTAAAATTAAATTGTGACCTTGCCGTGTTCTTGCTGCAGGTGTTGCTCTGTCCGTTGGTTATTATTCGAGTGCCGGTGTATCATTGACAAGGAGATGGTCCGCAATCTGTCGTTAATGGTAGATGGCTTGAAAGGAGGGAGGTGGAGCAGCATCAATGGCCACCTTATATCTTGCTCTGGTATATCATTGTTAACACATGATTTTGTTTCTTCCTTTCTCAACTTCACGTTTTTTAGCAGTATAAATAAAGAGAAGGATACATTGTTGTTATGTTTAGTTGAGGGAAATCCATTCTACACAATATATTTCATATGGAGACATTTGCTTTGATTACCTTTGGTGCTTCAGTTGAGGCTTATTTTGTCCTCCTAATGATATATGAAGCATTCAAATTCCATCCCCTGTTTGGCTGTTTCATTATGCTAATTGTAGAACCTATTATGATTCACACCTTAAGAACTGCATATATGGCTTCAGTAAAAAATTATGCTCTACTTGAGTTGTGTGTTTCATATTTTAGGTGGATCAGTTTGTACTTTAGCCAGGTAAATCGCAAAATTGTAGGATCTTTTTTATGCCTCAGTTTGTACTTTAACCAGGTGGAGAATTTCTCACTGTGTTCTGCCTCTAAAGCCTGATATTGGAATTTCATGCTCTCTTTTTGTGCTTTAGCAGCAAAGTAATTTTGAACTTGAAAGACTGATCATTGACTCATTAATTCGTGTGATGTTCTGCAGCTTTGAGGTATCGTTTGTAGGATGAAAGAGTGCCTTTTTATCAAAAAATTGTTGGATCTACCAAAGATGTATTCTCTGGAGAGTGGTCCGCAATCTGTCGCAAATGGTATGAGGTTACTTTATTTGCTGAACCAATGTGTATTTTTTTACCCGGTAGTTCCGAGTAGAATTTTTGTCCTTCACTGTTCTGAAATGAGTGTGTGACTTGCCTGGCTGATGTGCAGATGCTATGGAGCGTGCCTTCAGTACCAGGTCAGCAACTGCATGGCCTCCTCTGCCCTCTTCTCCCCTCGCCACCACAAGATGCTACACAGCAGCGTCGAGCGTATTGCCGTAGGTGAGCTTCTTTACATTTCTTTGTTTTCTCTCTATTCTGACTTTCTATCATTGGTTTGCATATGGGGTCAGCAACATTTGGTACTGTTGAAACTTCCAGGGGCTATTTTGACTGCGGGTTGTGATTACTTAAAACTGTTACACTTCTATTTTCAGGCACGACATACTGATGAGACAACATTGATCAGGAGTATGGAGAGAGCGGTGCGGAAAATCGGCAGTGAGGTCACAAGGCTTGATGGATGGAGTGTCGCTGTTGTGGTGATGAAGAGCCTTCATGGAAGAGGAGAAGAAGGCAGCGATGATCTCATATTTATTTATCTTCAGGTCAAGGTCATGAGTCATTTCCCTTCTACCCCCACCGAAATCATCATTATGCAGGGTGATGGAAAGTAATATGCATTCTTATTCTTATTTATGCCTTTTTGGTGATCAATTACTAATCTGAAATATATATTCTGGATAATATATGATAAAGCTCCAACCAGTCATGATATGTCTACAACCTAATGCAATGGCTATGCTGTTTTTATATTGGGATATTGGAACTTCATGCCAATTTGTAGAGCCCTAGGTCAACAGACATATGGAAGCAGAATAAATTTATCATATTTTCATTTTCCAGTTCTCAGTGCACATAGATAAGAGCATCCACCTTAGGTATCTTTTGACACTGCCATGCTCTAAGGTATTTAATATTTTGCATGTTAAAAGATTGGGTTCATTATTCATACTATATTAGGGAATTTAGCTTTTTTTGTTTATTAATGGGCGGCCCTATAGTAAATTATAAGTTATGAGTAGAATGTTTATGTTCTTCCTTTTGGAATTGTTTCTTTGCAGATCTTATCATTATATGAACTGCCTATTACTTGGTACTTTACTGCTTTGTATTATATACTTTTAATATTAGTTACCTGAGAGATATCTAGAATGAAGTTATAAGTATGGTAGAATAAGTAAGTTTTCCAAGTTACAATTATAAGTTCTGAGTTAGCATGTTTACATTCTTATTTTTTGGATTTACTTCTTTGCAGATCTCAGTTTTATTATTCCAGCCTCTCTCTACCATGATATACTGAAGGTGAAGTACTACCTTCCTAATTTTATGGTGCAAGGAGAGGTGATCGCTCGACAAGACCTAAGTATGAACTGCCTTTTGTTACTTTGCTGCTTTGTGTTACATACTTTTGAATAATAGTTTCCTGAGCGATATCTATAATGAAGTTATAGTTCGTGTGGCAGAATAAGTACTTTCCAAATTTTCATGCTTCAACCTCTTTCAGTTTTAGATCACCGACCATTACTGGTTCCCAATGAGATTTACCTAATATCAAACATCATAAGTTAACGATTCAGGTCAAAAGGTCAGTGCCATGATAGAGAAATCTCTCCTTGGTCTATACGAATGATCATATGTCTTTAGGATTTCACCTGTTTGTGTAATTATAGAAGAAATGTTTCTTTATCTTTGACATCCATTTTGTGTTTTTTCTCTTGACCGGTTGGATCGCTACAGAGATAAGGGCTCTGTATTCGGAGGGGGAGCAAATTATCCTAGGTGGATGCAGTAAAAAAAAATTTGTTGTTTATATTTTGTATTCTAAATGCTATGTATGTGTTTCATATGATCTTAAGATGCCCTTTCGTATTATTTTGTTTTAATCTTCCTTTTAGCATAGATCAAGTTTCATTTTTCATTGAGTTAATATGGAAAACATATATGTATGATCGATACCTCATTGCCATTTTTGACATCCTCAAATTAGTCAACAAAGTACCAGAGACAACAACAGAGCAGAGGAAAACTCTTCTAAAAAGAATTTTATTTGATTTGGTTTTGTCCATAAAATTGGTTTCAAGTTTGGATTGTCTATTATTTCAGGTTTGGGTCTTTGAGCTGAAATAGTGGCATGAAGATGATTCTTCTTATCAGGTGCGCTTAACGTTTCTAGCTGTTATTTCTTTGAGGTCTTCGGTGGGATGAACGTAGTCATGTACACTAGGTGATTTGAGCTTACATTAGTACCACAAATGGCCGTTGTTACTACTTTGTTTGTTGCCTCACCAGTGTTGCGATATACTGAAGGGCATTCATAGCTCTGACAAAATAAGTTGTCCTCTGAAATCTCCTGATTCGTTTTTTCCACTCTTCTCCCTCTTGATCTATATGTGACTTGATGAATTTTGATGCCAGATAGACTGCTTATCATATATATAAAATAAATTTTCCTATAACTTCTACTCTTTCCACATGAATTACCTCTTGCCGACAATTAGTATATACATGCCTATGTTTAACATTAGAAGCTTCTGCTGGTATGTATTTGAAAGTTTCTATGAGCAGAAGCTAAATTTATGCCCGAGCTAATTGGATTGCTGATGAAGGTTATACATATAGCAATGTCTGCACAAATATTGGACCGTGTACTTCCATGTGCTTAAGACTAACTAAATTATGCAATATTTACAGATGTGCACCACACACATGAGTGACCAAAGTGATTCTTTTATATCCCAGATAAATAATCTACAAATAGAGGTACTGAGGTAGTAAGGAATTGGTTTAGAATGTGAGGTTTATTGTGTGCCAAATTCAGCTGCCTTCAGCGAGTCTACCGTCCAGATGTAATATTATGGCATCATTGAAGTCTTGTGTTTACCTTTGATTTTGGTTGTTGTTTTCTTTGCTGATCAGTTATGTGCAAGGTTAATTGTATACTGAATATTCATCGGATTCTTCTTGCATGTAATTTAGTGTCGGTTAGTTGTGCAGAGAAGGTCAGGTGTGTACCACCAATTGCCTAAGTAATGGTAATTGTTAATTATGTATATCACAGTAAACATAAAACTAAGATGAGTTGTTGTCTTCCTTTTTGCTGTGTTCTTTTTTCCTGTTTAATATTTGCTGCTATTTAGGCTAACCATTCAGTGCTACTATAGTTAGTTGATGTGTTAGAGTTCTCTGCAATCAATACGAGGCATTGTAATTGATCAATGTTTTGAATGTAAGATGTATTGGCTGGTTATATGAGGTACCACATTTAGTTTTTCACAAACAGAAGAGTTGGGCTTTTGGGGTGTTCAGTCACCACTCTTTCAATATCATACTACCGACGATTGACATAACGCTTTGCAAATTGAAAACCAATGTCAGGCGGGTGGCGCGCGGCAAGCCGGTATATGTATTATCTGTGAGCATGTAATAGACTGGAGCCATGATTATCTTCTATTTTTTTATGTTAAACTCCCTCCGAGATCAATAGCGTATATATATATGTAATGACCTTGACCCTACCCTGCATTTCTAGAATGAACATTAAAATTGAAAATGGACATTCTGCGCTACATTGTTCTATTTCCTCTTCAAAAGTTGTATTTTGTTATGTCGTCTACTGGTTGCTATTTATGTGGAGAAAGGAGATGGGCATGCTATGTTTCTTGATGTATTCAATAATGACTTCACACCTCCGCGGGAAATAACTTCTTTGATGTAATTTTCTGTAGGTAAGAAGTGTTCGAGTGGCATCTCAACGACCATATTCATGCCATGGTATCATTGATGTTCAGGTAGGCCTAACATCTCAACCGGCACAATAACAATCCATTTTTACCCATCTTGCAAAATCCCTTTCCCCTTTTTATTTCGATGGTTTATTGCTTTGGCTACGAGGAGGAGCATGTGGGAAGTAGGAAGTCAGCCTTTGAGTCTCCTGTCATCCTTGGGGTCTAGAAGATATCACCGTAAGCCGTTTCTGCACCACAGTTATACCAAATACTTCTGTTCTCCCTGTCCTCTTCTGTCGCTGTCGATATTTCACTAGGCTCTAGAATACTACCCGAGCAGTACTCATGGCAGCAGCTTCAACATATCATTAGCCTATGATCTTAGGAGATAAAATGTGCTCCTTTAATTTTAGTTTCATCGACTTCTGATCAATTATTGCATGAACATTCTCTTCTGCTAATAGTCTTTTGTTATTTGTTTGCGTCAAACAATGATGGATTGCTATATCAATTGCCATACTATATTCCTTCGATCTGATCTCTATGTGCATGACATTTGTAGCAGGTTGGGGATGCAGCTAGGTTAGCTTGGTTCACTTGTGATTGGTGATCCAAAGGAACCCCTGCCATCATCTACCACGGTTTCTCGCCTGAAACTAGCTCACATTTATAAGTCCGTCCAGTGTATTTGTAAGCCCCTTGCTGAACCAGGTTCTTTGAAAAATGTTTGTAGGCGCAGACCCTGATAAACAGAGAAAGAAAAAAATCTAAACCAGAATAAGAGACAATGCAAATCTTTTTTATGTTCACTGTGGATATTGCTGCATATTTTAGTCAACCAAGTCTTCATGTAGGTTAAATACGAAGAGCAGACCTATGTTTGTGATATATAGGGCAGACTATTTTCCTATGCCTTGGTTTGCTCTACAATCGAGGCAGTATCTGGCTGAATCGTTACTTTGTTTTTGCAGTAGCGTGCCATCTTTTGTTGATATAAGATGCAAATGAATGTCATTTCTATGTTGTTTGCGTATTCTGAACTCTGGTGGTGCTGTTGCTTCCATCCGTGATTGCCCTGTAAATAGGAACCAAGTGTCCGTTGCAACGATGCACCTAAGGTTCTTATGTTGATGTTGCTTCTACTATTTTGCCATGCTTGCCTTATATAGCTTTCTTTTGGATATCAGTTGTTTAGTTAATCACGTTGTTGGACTCTTGGTTAACTTCACTTGCATTATATGGTTAAGTATATAACTGTTTTTACTTATGCTTGCTAAATGCAGTGTTAGGTCTTTAGTTCTGCCTTTGAATGGTCATTTTTTGGAAAATGAATTTTACTTTGCGCTTTCAGACATACTGGAGAAAAATACATCGCATTGGACTGAAATTTTCTTGCGTTCCTTCTGTTCAAGCGAGGCTGACCAATCCCCAGGATACTACCCAACTCCACCTCAGTCACCGATGCAAGACACGGACAACACCTATGAAGATACTTACCTCCTTAACAAGTTTGCGCTGTGCACCATGGACTATCTGTAGTTCCTCTACTGTTCAGAGGTTCCTGCTCATAGTGAATGTCCTGCCTCTCCATCAGTCCCCTGCCTACTCATTAGTACTAATAGTATATATGTCTTCATGTTGCCACTGGAACTACCTGCTATATCAATGTACTCTTACTACCTATGGTTAACGATCTATGTGATGATCGAACTGTTGTAATTCGGACCTACTTATCCTGTAGTTTTATTCGTGTAAACTAAATCCAGTGGTAGCTGCAAGTAATGTTCTATATTACTACTGTTTATCATACCATTTTGCACGCTGCATACCAGTGTCATCGGCGGGTGGCGCGCGGCGAAGCCGCGCCGGGGGATCTAGTGTAATTGATTCGTTATACCTCCATTAATTTCATCATTGCAAGATCATATTCTACTATAAAGACTGGATGTTGCTTTGATTTAGCTGTTATGTAATATGAAGTATTGATCATACAACCACTATCTAATAGAGATCGATTGTACCTACATTTGATCTGTCATGATTTTTATTCAGTTAAGTTTAAGCTGTAACATTAGATATTGAGTTCCTCACAGAAGCTGGAGCTTTGACTCATCTTGAAGAAATCGAAGAAATATTTTTCTGTATACTTTTACTTTTGCAGCCATCTCTCGCTGTAGCTATCTTGGTTATTAGCTAAATCATCTTTGGTTTGTGATTTCTTTGGCATCTTATTTGATGCTTAAAGTGTACTTCAACTGGAAGGCAAGATAGCTACGAGCTCGACGATGAGACAATTCCGATACATCTGTCTCACACTGATCTTCTGTAAATGCCATCACTCCATGTAGGTAAACTATCAAATACTAGCTCTTTTGCCAGAAGTTTCATTCTAGCACGTAATTTTTCTAATCAAGATGGTGTATATGTGACTTAATTTAGCATCGTAGATAGGTGGTGCGCTGCTGATTTCGTATATATAATGAATAAGCTGCAGTGGAGATTTATGAGATTCCAATATTTTTCTAGATGTGGTGTTGAAGCTTTCATGCATTTTTCGAACAGTGTTATACACATCTAATAGATTAAAGAATCAATTGCATTCAACAATTGTAATAGTAGAAGCATTTTCTCATGTATAGCAATATTTCTACAATGACATACAAAAGTTGTCTGGAATTGATGAAATAAACTATTTTATATTTCCACGTCCACCTTTTAAGCTGCAATGGAGATTTATGAGATTCCAATATTTTTCTAGGTGTGGTTTCGAAGCTTTCATGCATTTTTCGAACAGTGCTATACACATGTAATAGATTAAAGAATCTATTGCATTCAACAATTGTAATAGTAGAAGCATTTTCTCATGTATAGCAATATTTCTACAATGACATACAAAAGTTGTCTGAAATTGATGAAATAAACTATTTTATATTTCCACGTCCACCTTTTAAGCTGCAATGGAGATTTATGAGATTCCAATATTTTTCTAGGTGTGGTTTCGAAGCTTTCATGCATTTTTCGAACAGTGCTATACACATCTAATAGATTAAAGAATCTATTGCATTCATAAGGTTGTAATAGTAGAAGCATTTTCTCATGTATATCAATATTTCTACAATGATATACAAAATTAGTCTAGAATTGATGAAATAAACTATTTTATATTTCCACATCCACCTTTTAAATGTTGGTTTGCATAATATTAGATTATCTAAAATTTGCGACCTAAAAATAATACTGGTAGCTTGGAAGCCGAAAGAAACAGGTGGCTGGCGACTAACAAGCCGAGCCAGGTTTTAATATGAGATCTACTACTGATCGAGCTTAATGGGCCAGGTAATGAGTTACTCGTTTAACTTGTCAAGCTCGGCCATAATCAGTGTCCTCAAATCTGAAATTTGCAAACCAAAAATAATACTGGAAACTTGCAGGCCGAAAGAGAAACTGGTGGCTGGCAACTAACAAGCTCAGCCAAGTTTTGATATGAGACCTACTACTGATCAATCTTAATTAGCCAAGTGGATGAGTTACTCTTTTAACTTGTCAAGATTGGCCAAAAGCTTTGTCCGCAAATTGGGTCTATCTAGACACACAGTTATGCATCTTTTTTTACGTTGCACAAATGGAGATTGTGTTTGGTTCCCACACAGAATCTTACCAAGTAAGGTAGTCCTAATGGCTTTGTTGATTTCTGTTGCACATTCTTGTAGGTCTATCTGCAGATTTAAATTCTTATCCAATGTATTCTTAGAGGACATTGGGCAATGATTACTTTCCCCTAGATATCTTGCATGGTATTACTTGCAAATTACAAATTCGAATTGGTGTTTGTGAGGTTCGCTCAAGTCACATTCTTACTTTGCAGCTTCAGTTGCATGTATTTTCTGTGCTTATGGTGTGATTCTTCATGTGCTCTTATGGTGTATTTTTGTACGGAAGAATACATTGGAAACACCTCATGTATTTGCTAGAGTTTAAACGGAGAATCTAAATATAAGGCGCCTGCTACGGGGCAAAACGCGACGCACGCACGTGGACCGTCGATTCGCGGACAGACGCGCGAGATTCATTCTCCGTCATGTTGACTCCACTCGCGAACGAAGGGTGCGACATCCCAACTCGTCGACCCAGCCGTGTGATCCCACGTGACCCGCCATGGCCGCGTGGCGCCTCCCGCCGGCGCCGCCCTCGTCGCGGCCGCAGCCTCCGCCTAGCCGTCGCTGGCGTCCGACTCCGACTCCTCCTCCGTGGCCCTCGAGGCCGCGCAGAAGCTGGTCGCCCAGCCGGGCATGAGCCCTCCGCCCCGTTCCGCGTAGCGGGCGCCGCTGGCCGGGTCCATGGCCGGGGAGCCAATCGACATGCTGGTGGTCGGCGTCAGCGCCATCGGCTGCGGCGTCGCGGTCAACGCTGCTACCCGCGGCCTCCGCGTCGGCCTCATCCAGTGGGAGGACTTCTCCTCTGGCTCCTCCTCCCGATCCACCAAGCTCATCCATGGCTGTGCGTGCGCTGCAACTTTGCCGCCACCACGAGGACCTTCCGTCCGCGTGCTGGACGTCGTCGACGACTCGCCATGGTCGAGCGCCGCGTCGGCTCCCCGCGGTACACGAACGAGGTCGACGAATCGGGTCTGCCGCCGCCGAGGCCTGTCCCTCGTCGCCACCGTCTGAATCCCATCCGCCGCCGGGCTCCCCACAGCCTCTTTGTTTCCCCGTCGCCACCGCCTCCAAATCCGGCACGAGGCTCCAGCCGCCTTTCCCAAGCGCCCCGGCCAACTCACAGCTCCGTACTGCCCATTTTGCCCCGCATCCGCCATGGCGATGGCCAAGAACTTCACGTTCTGCTAACCATTGAAGCACCCTCACAGATATTGGGGCACGTTGGTCGTCAGCGAGGAGGCTATCTGCCTCTGTAAAGCACAAAAATAGGATTCCAAACGGGATCCCAAACAAGCTGATGCTACTAGTTTGCTTGGATTGATTTCCTGCGGCAGGAGCTTGCTGTGTTAAGAAATGAGAAAAATAAGAACGGTGGCACATCCGTATAATGGTTGAGTAGATAGGACGTATGTGGTGGATGGATTGATCCGTTTTTTTAGACAGGGATGATTGATGTTGCTTGGCTAGATACACACATAGTTATACCTGACAAATTAATTTGCGAACAACTCTAAAATGTGTTTAAATCGGGGCCGCTAGCTAGCGGATGACCATGTCACGCAGAAACTTCTCCGACCGCGTCGCCTTATACAGTAATAGGGGAGAAAATGAAAATGGAGTGCGCCCACCAAAGAGGAGGAAGAATGGGATTCATCGTCGCCCCCCCCCCCCCACCACCCACCGCACCACCTACACCCCATGTCGCCAACCGCTCGTCTTCGGCGTTGACCGCACCTCGCAACCCCATACTGATGGAGTTACCCGAAGTGTGTTCATGATGAAGTTATACACCATGAAATCAATGTAGTTACCCTACTTTCCCGGTAATAGTTACCTACCCATTACTGATGAAGTTACCTGCCCATTACTGTTGAAGTTACCCATGTATTTGCGAATTATGTGTTCTAGTGAATGTAAGCGTTCACAGTAATATGCACTTAGGTGGTCTTTTCAACTCATGGTTTGATAGTGCTCCATGGATCGCTGGCTATGACCTATACTAGTCCGATTTGCCGTTATAGCTTGTTGCGTCCTCATTAGATGAGAGATTAGAGGTACCCTACTCTTTCGGCAATAATTACCACCCGGTTGTGATATAGTTACGTGCCCACTACTGATGGAGTTACCATGTGTTTATTGTTATCCACCACGAAATTCATATGGTTACCATACTCTATTAGTAATAGTAATAGTTACCCACCATGTATTGATAAAGTTACTCATGTGTTCATGATAAAATTACCAACCTGTTACTGATAAAGTTACCCACCTATTACGGATGGAGTTATCCACCCAGTACCCATGGAGTTTACCCACCTAGTACTGATAAAGTTACCCATGTGTTTATGATATAGTTACCCACCCTGTACTGATAGAGTTATCCACCATGTACCGATGAAGTTACCCACCA
Organism: Poa pratensis; assembly: GCA_947311845.1. NCBI lineage: Eukaryota > Viridiplantae > Streptophyta > Magnoliopsida > Poales > Poaceae > Poa > Poa pratensis. Next base: position 678,650 of record CAMZMU010000062.1, read on the forward strand.
TGTACTGATGGAGTTACCCATGTGTTCATGATATACACAACGAAATCGATATATTTACCCATGTTTACCATACTCTCTCGGTAATAGTTACCACCCAATACTGATGGAGTTACCCACTCAGTACTGATAAAGTCACCCATATGTTTTCATGGTGTAGTTATCCACCACAAAATCAATGTAGTTACCATATTCTTTCGGTAATAGTTACCACCCCAATACTGATGAAGTTACCACCCAGTACTGATAAAGTTACCCATGTTTATCATGCTCTCTCGGCAATAGTTACCACCCAGTACTGTTGTAGTTACCCACCCAGTAATGAAGTTATCCATATGTTCATGATGCAGTTATCCACCACGAAATCAATATAGTTACACTACTCTCTCGGTAAGAGTTACCCACCCAGTACTGATTAGGTTACCTATGTGTTCATGATGCAGTTATCCAGCACGAAAATCCAGTACTGCTGGAGTTAACCATGTGTTCATGATATAGTTATCCACGACGAAATCGATGTTGTTACCCGTAATCTATCGGTAATACTTACCCGCCTAGTACTGATAAAGTTATCCAGCACGAAATCAATGTAGTTACATATTCTCTTGGTAATAGTTACCCACCCAATAGTAACGAAGTTACCCACTCAGTACTTATGAAGTTATCCATGTATTCATGATGTAGTTATCCACCAGTTGTCGGTATGAACTCGATAGTCATCATCCTAATACTTATGCACGATAAATTTATCATCCCAAAATTATATTCAGCTATGAAAACTAGGTGTGGTAAATTCAAAACTCGTAATAATCTAAAAGAACAACAAAAGAAATAGTTCTATTTCAACCCGAAAACTAATCGTTAATATGGTGGGTAACTTACGTATTCGAGCCCGGGTAACTTATATGTTACGGGGTGGGTAACTTTTGGGTCAAAAAAAAAAAAGTCTTCGAAACATATCGACATGTGATCTAGTTTCGAAGATCTCGTCGCGACTAGTCCAACGGTGAAAACGAATTTTAAATCGGATAAACGGTTTGGGCTACAAAACTTTTTGAATTTTCGAGTTTCGCATTTAATGCGGGATGACATTAGCTTTTTTGGATTTTTGTGCATGCATGTAAAGGAGGGCTATTCTATCCATCATCCCGTGCGTACCGGCGCATGCATGCATGAGTTCGGTGATTAACAAAAATTATCCTAACGCCTTACGGATATGCCAAATATAAGGCGCCTTACACATAGTCGTTCCCGAGTTTAAAATGTGCCAAATCAAGGGCAAGGTAAGATGATTAGCTTTTGAAGCGACTGACATGCAAGGAGCAAGATGTCACTTGCCTTATTGCAAGAGGGTCATTAATGGGACATGAAGATTGGCAAGGAAAGTAGTGGTAGAGAGTTCATGTTTGTTCCCATATAACCCATGATATTTGACCATATTTTTGAATTTGAACTATTGTTTTGGTCAACATGACGCATGGGTATTCAGCTCTCTTATTTCTCCCATTTGTCGTTGGAGGTTGCAGGAACATCTGGGGACAAAGATTTACTTGAGTTCAAACATAACAATGATGTCATGACGAAGTAGACTGATGACTCATCCACAAAATATGGTGTTTTAAATGAATGCATGATTCAAAATCAATTTATCCTTGTGATCCGTAGCAACGCACGGGCATTTAGATAGTAGATATAACATAGTGGTGTATTTTCAATGTTTTGCTCATCGTCGTATCGTTAGCTTATGAGTCACAAAGGGAGGAACGAACCTACATAGTGAAGGCTCCACAACTAGTATTTATCTAGACTTGTTTTAACAAAGTCTTAAACAGCCGTGGTGGCGTGCATGATGCTCCCGACCCATAGTAACAAAGTGATAGTTCTGTCTACGACTGAAAATTAATTTGTTTGTTGTATTTGCTTCTATTCATTTCATGAATTTCCGTAATTAGCTTGAGAACGCTTCATTCTTGGCTGACATCCAGCGTATATTTCTCTATTTATATGGCCTCTGTAGAGTTTTTATGGATGGGAATAGAGTAATACAAGCCCATTGTGACTATATTTTTGTAGGCGTCCATGTATTATTTCCTGGTAATTTTCCCAAGTCCACTCATGACATTCCTAGTCGCTGGCCAATCAGAGGCAGTGTGGTTTAGATTGATGTTGGTAAATACTGACCGATAGTTTCATTTCAATAACGTGGCATACAATAAATGAGAAGAGAGAGGGACGTTGTATGTTCATGAACCAACAACCTTTGGGTCAGCGGGAGGCACATTCTCTCACCTCTCATCCAAGGACAAACTAATCACTCTATACTGGATTAGTTTTAAGATAAATTGCTGTTGATAACATGGATACTTTTAACAAAAACCTAACAAACAAATTACTGTAGATGCCCTATGACGACACTACTAGATGTGTTTAGCATTGCAGTGGGTTATATGCGGATGCGGTACTCTCGCTAATAATATGATGTACAAATATGGATCCTCATATTTTCCTAAGTGATTTCAAGTAATTAGTAGGTAATAAATTAATAATCAAAATGCCCTTTTGGCACAGGAGCAGCAGTGATCCTGTTTTTTAATCGAAAACAATATTTTTCGGTCTTTAAATTCAGACAAGATCATACACGTACATATACCTGTTTAGCACATATGAGAAACTTTGCATCGAAATATAGATTCATATGTGTTCTACAAATAAAAAACAAATGTTGAAAGAACAATGAGAGCATACAGTACAATTCATTATCTAGACAAACTCTTCTGATATGTAGATAACTTATGTATGTGTCATGTATATGTTATTTGGATTTCTTAAACTTAAAAATATGTGTCTATTTTTAAAAAATACCGTGATCACTGGAGCTCAGGCCGGAGCCAAAACACCTCTCTCGATAGTAGTAGCATGTACCGCCATATATGGCGCTAATTAGGTTTCCCTAAGAATCTTACAGAAAGAAGCATTACTTCAAACTTTTATCAAAGATTTAATTAGTAAAATACACAAGCATATTATGTCTGTTTAATTTAGCAACCTGATTGCTATGATCAATTGGAGTTCTCTAGAAAAGTTCTCTACGCGTTCTATATGCATCCGTTTATTGTAGGATAAAGGTTTTTGAAGATATTCCAATTGGAACGAGTTAGGGTATTCTTCCAGTCGGATCAGCAAGGAAGGGATCACGACAAAAATACATGATCGATTGACCAGATGGTTAGTACCACAGTCGAATTGGCAGGACAAAACAAATTACATAAACCTTTATTTTCTTGTCGCGATGGGAAACAAATTCTTTTGCTGCATTTCGGATATCATAATAGTCGAGATGAACGGCTAGTTGGGACAAAGGATCTGCTTCATCCTTTTGCATTGCTTTTTTAATGGTTTAGTTTTGTAATATTCGTCTTGCATCTTTATGAAACATTGTAACAACACCACTCGAAAAGGATAGATGTGTTGACTCAACTTAGTCTCAGTCTGATGCAAAAGATTGTACCTCACCGTTACATCCAATAAGCTGAACACATACTTCAAGACGTTAGTGGGAAGAGTGAAGCCTGAGCGAAGTGCCAGATTAGGCTGCACTTCCACTTCAGCGCAATCATTATTTTCCTGATGTCTCATATTCCCAGATTAATTTGATAGTCTTTGACTTCTCTCTCATAGTTTTGGCAAAAAAGGAGCGGTGGTGAAACACTAGCTCGAAGGATAGATGGAGCACACTATCTCGAGTTCCACATATATAGATTATGGGTTGTGCGGGTGCTGAGAACTCCACAGAAAGTAGTTGGGTACATTTATTTCTATAAGTAGTTTCACACTGTTAGGATGAAATCTTTGTACATAATGAATACATGCATCCACCTTGACAAATATACGAAAGTGTGTTTTTTATTTTATACTCACTGTCATATCGTTGGCTAGTGAGCCACTAAAGGAGGAACGAAGCTATATAGCGAAGCCTTCTCTAAGTGCATCGACGTCACAACTAGTGTTCCCATATATGCTTGACATGTTCTATCGCGCGACTAGTTGAACCCCAAGCGTCGTGGTTGGGTGGCACTGTGGCAGGATCTTGTGTCCACACCCGCACATTCAACATAGATGTCTCCTCACGTCGTGACAAGTTGCAGTGCCGAAGTGCACGGTCCTGCGTCGGGCAATGATGCGTTCCACCATTTTTGTTTTTTACGCCTCGTCAGGGAACCCTTCATCGATACAGAACAGTGTTGTATATTAGTTACTTCAAAAATGGATGTTGTATTTTACTTGAAACTTTAACAACCAATAATTTTATATAAGAAATCTAAATCATAATTTTTTAAACAAGTCAACGATTAATCATTTTCTGAATTAATATGAATAAAATTTTCCGATTAAAATAACAGGTTAAAACCGATAGAAACATGACCCACTTATCAAGCACACAAAAGGTACACCACGCACATCAAGCCATAACCGTACCAGCCTATATGGGAGGAGGGTACCATAACATCGATATATCTCGATCATCACTTATGGGTGGCTGCACAGGCGCACACGGTATGAGTAGAATCCGCATGTACAAGAGATACCCTAACAACTCGGAGCCAACTCGACACTACATTGTCCTTAAGTCCAGCACGTGACATAAAAATAAAAATAAATAGAGCAAAGTGTCAGGCCAGAGCGATGTATCAGGGTAGACTCATATCCCGCTTCCTAGACTGGGATCCTTTCTTGATGTCTCATGTTCCCAATATTAGCATGCGTTATCTTTCCCTTCTGGTGCATCCAAGAAAAGAGATATGGTGAGACTCTTTAGAGATGCAGGAACGCACTGTCTCTGCGGTCCAATATATTCTTAGTTTGTTCATTTGTAAATGAATGCAAGGAGAGTTGTTGGATGCATTCATTTTTTTAAAATCATTTTGGTGGCATAGAAAGATGTTATCACCTAATGGATTCACCCACAGCGACACATGCATCGTCCAGCACATGTTAGCGTACCATTGAGCAATCTGCTCTATGCACATGCATCGTCCAGCGTCCCGCGCTATTGGGCTGATCCAATTTTGTGCTTCAAGCTTGGTGCCGATGAAAGAGGGAAAGGAGGGCAAAGTCGCAGTCCTAGTCCACTAGCATACATCTCTTCTAAACAAAGGCCTATGTCTCAGAAAAAAGGCTACTGGCTTAGGTTATTTGTTGCTCGTTGAGTTGGAATCTGAGAAGGGAATATGTGGTGTCAGCTAATTGGGCGATCCATCTGGCCTATACCCTGCCCACAACTAATCGGGTTGTTCATAGGCAAGACCCATGGACGAAAACAATGACCCTTACCCTTCCCATTAGAGTCGAATGTCCATGGATCAAATTGCCGAGCTTACTTGTAGTTCAGAGACAGAAGAAGGACAAATGGATTGTTCTTTAGTGTGCTAAAAATAATCACGCCATTGCTTCTCTCAAATAATGGAAAGTTTCATTCAGCTGTTGCGGATGACGAGTGCATCCTGAGTAGATTTTTCCCCCTTGTTCCGCCCCGCTCGTCCCTGCGGGCGACGGCGGCGGAACCCTAGTGCAACCTCGCCTCGGCCCTCCCTCCCGTCCCCCTTCACCTCCTCGCCGCCGCCGGACGGCGCCGCCGGCCAAAGGCCGGGCGCTGGCGGCGGCGGGGGTTTCTCTGCTCCCTCGCGGTGGTCTTGGCGCGGGCCAAGGGCGTCGATTTGGGCTCCGCGCTGGGCAAGGGACGCGGCGGCGCGGCTGCTCCGGCGGCGGCGTGGCAACCTGTGGTGGCGTGGTGTTCCAGTGGCGACGCCGGCGGTTCCAGGAGGCGACCGTGCATCCTTGGAGGCGGCGGGAGAACCTGGCGGCGCCCTGGTCGAGCTCGACGTCCAGCTGGTATCGGCTGCAGCGGGTGGGGAGGCAGCGGTGGCGGTCGTCCCTGCTGGCGTCCGTGTCGCCGGTGGTGGCCCCGGCTACGGGTCGATCTGGATCTCGGCCTGGGCCTAGGTCAGGGCCGGATCTAAGCCGCCGGTGGGCCTGCGAGGCTCCTGGCTTGCTGGGTGGCGTGTGCGTGGCGCGGAGGCGCCGTCCTGCTTGCCTAGATCGACTCCCTCCCTGGCTGAGAAGTGGATCAGTGCGGTGCGAGCTCTGTGCGAGCTCGGCCTAGGTCAATTGGCGGCGGGACATGGCTGCGGGTACCCCGACGGGATGGCTGCGGTGGGGGCGACGTTGGATCTGCAGGTGGATGGTGACGGCGGCCTTGGCGCTGCAGCGCGGCGGAGGGGCTAGTCGGGCCTGATCTGGGCCGGATCTACACGATCTAGCTGATCTAGGGCCTGACAGGCCCTACTGCTGCGTCTGGTCGGCGACCGCCTTTGGTGGTGGAGGATGGCAGATCTCCTCCTATTAGTTTCTGCTAGCGTCCACGCGGATTTAGTCGTTGTTGTCTTGCCTTGCTTGATCCGTGGGCCTCACGGTGTCTTTGTTGTCAATCCTGGGGCTCGAGGTCGCGGATGCCGGGGCGGCGGCCCTGGAAGGTGGACTGCACGGACGTCTGTGCGGCGAGCGATGTGGCGGTGGTGATGGTCTTCTCTTTAGCCATGTGGATGGCGAGGAGGAGGTGGCGGGGGATCCTGGTGTTGGCGGCGCTTCGGCAATGACAACTCCCAGATCGCGTTTCGAAGACCAGGCTTGGAGGCAAGGGGCGGTCCGACATACCGAACGCGGTGTGAAGTTTTTCCGGGTGAAAGCTCCGCCCTTCGGCGGCAATAGCGGCGGTGCTTGCGGGTAGCGTTACCCTCTTGGGGGCGCTATTGTGGGTACTTTTTCCGCGTTTAGGCTCCGGGTGAAAACCCTTACCATCACGGTTTCGACGACGGCGATGCTTTACATCGTTACCCTCTTGGGGGCGTAGTTGTGGAGATTTGGTATCACTCGGCCCCGCTCTGTTGCCTCTGGTGGCAAGCTCGGATTTTCTAGTTCTTTTTTTTCTATCTTTGGTCAGCTTTGTAAGAGGTTCCCCTCATCACTTTGTATCGGTTCGGCCGTTGGCTTTATTTATAAAGCGGGGTGAAAGCCTGTTTCGAGAGAGAGGCTCTCAGTGTTTACATAAAAAGGCTACCCATAATGAACACTCCTCTTTCATATTACGCTTATAAAATTGTGATCAATTCAGAGATTTTCACTCATATCTGATTATGAAGATGATGCATCCAAAAGGATGTCAGCTGCCACAAGTCCGTCAACATAACAACATTTTTTTTCATTATCATGATAATAGCGAGCCTCAAGGGTTAGAACATTGCGCAACAGGCAATACGTTTAAGATAACTAGTATTCCAAAATCAGATGGAGTGGCTTTAAGGATTGTGCATTACAACGCAGAGACAAATATATATTTCTTTCCATATAATGTTGAGTAAATTTAATCCGGTTGTCCTACTGCAGTGCGGGATTATTACAAAGTTGAATCTCTTGGCACGATAACGAAAAAGGTAAGTTGAACAGAGAATCAGTTGCCATTTTCCTTGCAATGTTAATGGCAAGATCCTCCTGTTCCAGTCTCACCTTTCGGTGGCGCCTTACTACTATTTCTTAACTTTTCCTCCTGTCCCTTTCTTTTTCTTCGTGGCCCTTTTATTTTTCCCTGAAGGTGTCGTTTGGCTTTTCTATTCCACGTGGTTTGCAATTGGCAAATAGTACTATTTCTTAAACACTTATGTGTGTTACATGTTTTCCAGGTACTTGTAGCATGATGAACACCAACAAATGAGTACATTATATTAATTACCATAAAACCTTAGTCTGTCAAACCCCGAACCTTGATAACCTTCTATTAGTGGAATACACAACCAAACCATGTAGGTTACATTGGCCTCCCATCAATTGAATCATCAAATACTCCCTCCCTTCCAATGAATAAGGCCTATATTTTTTTGAGAAAGTCAAGCCAAGTAAACTTTGACCAAACTTTTTGATAAAATTATCAACAACTATAATATTTTATGAATATCATGTGAAAATATATTTCATGATGCATCTAATCATGTTTATTTTGTATTGTACATGTTCATAATTTCTTCAAAAAACTTGGTCAAACTTCACGTTGTTTGACTTTTCAAAAATAATATAGGACTTATTCATTGGAATGGAGGTAGTACAAAATATGGTGTACGCACACCTAGATTTAGCTTGACTCAGAGATGCAGTGCATCACATTTGTCTCACACAAGTGCCTTGAGAAAAGTGAGACAAGAGGGAATGATGTCCGATCTAAGCGAAATGGCAGACTAAGCTCATTTTCCACTCTATAGAAAGCTATGTTTTCTCGATGTCTCGTATTCCCGGGTTTAGATTGCATTTTTTTCTCTTCTTTTGCATCGTGAAAAGAGCGGTTGTGAAATGTCTGAATGATGGAGGGAACACGTTGTGTCATGGACATATATAGATTGTTAGCCGTGTTGGGTGTCAAGAACCGTATGTTGAGTTGTTGGGTACATTAATTTCCAATCATTTTCATTTCCGGTTGCTCGGAAGATCTTCATATATAATGGATCCATACACCGTGACTAATAAAACATAAAGGGTTTTCTAGTTTGGCGGTTGCCGAATAGTTTAGCCTCTTAAACACTTATGTGTGATGTTATCTAGCTTCAGTTGTGCCGTGACTTCCAACGTCAAAACCAACAATTAAAAAAAGTAAATTCTATTTATTAGGGTATTACATCAATCAAGTAGGTTCTAAACCTCGATGACCTTTAATTACTGAAATACACAACATTTCCATGTCATGCTTTGGTTCATCGTTTTGAAGGGACAAAATGGCCGTCTAAACTTGCAAGACTGGTTAGGCACCGCTAAATATGCGGATCACGGAAGGAAATGTTTTGCCAGCGAAACTAAACAGACATTTCAAGTGGATCGATCGAGCTCGACTCCTCCCGAGTCTCAAGTACCCATGAAAGATGTCAACTTTTCCCCTCTCTTGTATTTTTCCTTGCTCTACCTGTAAGGACATTTTTACTTCTCTTTTTGTCCACACGGTTGGCTATCGCAAATACTATTTTCAATATATTATTGGTTAAATTACGGACATGTACACAAATGGTTGATAAGATCTTAAATCTGTCGCTTAATTTAGACGTGTCTACAAAATATGACATACAATAAGTTATTTTAGAGTCTTGTCTACAAGAATCACATATCGCAAATTTCTAATGTGAAACGTATTGTGTTAATAGATCACCTCTTAGAAAAACGAAGAAAGACCTTTTTTCAATTCTATCTCCTCCAATTCAGCCGTCATCTTACCTGGCATTAGTGACACACACCCATCATGCACCCATTTTCGCCTATTTTCCATGAGTAACCAGGCAACTCTCTTAATCAATGGAACATGTAAAGCTTTTGCCTAATGTTTTATTAAAGAAAAATCTTACATGCCAACCCTAATATGTAACCATTGTACACTCCCCAGGGTTATACCATGCAAAATATTGCACCGTTATCTTTGACTAATTTGTTTTTTGGAAAAAATTGGACAAATATTTCTAAATAAAATGGTGATGCTTGCAATGGGAAGATGCACATAGCGAGTCAGCACAAGATCCTTGCGTCCATCGAGTGACATGAAAAATGTAGAAAAGTACACGAAGACGTCAAGCCGTTGTGACACATCGAATTAGACTCTATTTACACTTCAAAGTGACATTTCCTTTCTCGACGTCTCCTTTTTCCCAGCTTAGCTTGCACGGCCTCGCACTCTCTTCTTATGTATCTTGTTCATGGTGAAGGGAGGCGGAAATCTCTTCAAAGATGACGGAAACACACATTGTTTGTGGTCATATGTAAATTCTTAGTTGCACGAATAACTACAAAGAGAGTTGTTGGTGCATTTTATTATCCGGTTGCACAATGCACGGGAGATCTTCATACATAATGCATCCATCCGTTGCTACATATATATAGCATAGGCATGCGGCATTTTTAATGTTATGCCAACTTATAGTGGTCATTTTAAGTTTGATAAGCCAATTAATTTATCAATTTATCCTTTGACTAGCCATAGTGGGGAGTATCATAAACTAATATCATGCATATGATACTAGCCTTTTTACTACATTCATAATGGATGATAACATATATGTGTATCATATGATAATTCATTTAATAGATATAATTAGACTCATCTTCTCTTCAAATCCGTTATGTTATATTGTTATGGTATTTGCCTATGGTAACAATACCAGTTCTCTCATCATTATTGCAGTGACACGTCAGTTTTTTTCTTAACATGGCATACATGATAGTGCCTATGATAACTAGTGTTGTCTAGTCTTACGTGATCCAGTTGGGCATATATTACAACGTAGATAGTACTCAAATAATTGTATGCTAGTGTAACTTTCAACTCCCAAACCCAATCACAAAACACCAAGTCTTGAGGGATGCTTTGAGGTTTGTGCACTACAATGTGCCGACAAAAATGTATTTTATACATGCAGTACCAAAATATATTCTTCTTCTAAATGTTTGGCTTTTGCACTCCACACGGTGCCAATAATTGGTAGTTGTAGCATAGTCAACACCAACAATATAAAGAGTATATTATATTAAATTACCATACAACGTCGGCATCCTGGTCAGGGATTTCTTTAAACATCGTCGTGATGCTACATGCATCGGGAAGATGCTATCAGCGTACTAGCACAGGATCCTGGCCTCGAGCGAGTGATATGCAACATGCAGAACGGTACGGGAAGGCGTCAAGTTGAAGCGATAAGTCGAATTCGACTCATGTTCCACTTTAGAACGACCTTTCCCTTTTCAACGTCTCGTATTCCCAAGCTTATCTTCCTCGCTCTCTCTCTTCTGCATCGCAGAGAAGAGAGGTGAGAAACTCTTGAATGATGAATGGAACACACCGTGATTGATGGTCATATATAAGTTGCTCATCGTGCAAATAACCACATTGAGAGCTGTTGTCTACATTTCTTTATCTGGTTGCAGACGAGATCTGACGAGATCTTCATACGTAATGCATGCATCCGCTGCCTCATATATAACATAAGCATGTGAGTTTTTAATGTATACCAACTTGTATTCGTCTTTTTAAATTCGATGGGCCAATTAAATTTGTTGACTAACTATAATTCTCTGAGGGAAGGGAATTAACGGTTACTGATGGGTTCTAAGACCCTAACGGTTACTGATGGGTTCTAAGACAACGACCAAAATGGACAGGATCCTACAAGTATAGAATGGACCGAGCCCAAGAAACCGAAAGATCAGGCTGGCGAGGTGACAAAGTCGATGAGAAGCATCGAGGCCAGGACACTAGACAACAGCGGCTGATTACCATAAAATGACATTCGCTGGAATTTGACCAAAGAGGAAGTAGGGCCTCCCTCGGATTTTACTCGCCCAGCCCTGATCAGAAGTTCAGAACTGAAGACAGGAGATACAAAGTGAAAATATGATCATCACATCCAATCCCAGACAACGACCAAAATCCATATATGAGTTAACACTTCAGTGGGCCCTCCTCTGAAAAATGCCCTCCTGGAGCATCATTTGAGCAGAAAGGCGCGAATACACACGACATTGTTGCACAGGCTATCAAACCATGCACGACAGGTAATATCCCTAGAGCCCCCTTAACCTCCTCTTCACTACACCACGCGCGCGCAGCTCCGCGGCAGAACCCAGCCCCTTTCCTTGAACTCCCAAAAATAGCTGGTCTTTCTTGAAAGAACCAAGAACACTGCATGCAGAGAGATGGAGTCTTCTTATTTGCACTGAACAATGACAAGTATTGTTCAAAGTATACAGACGTTTCAGGAACATACCAGGTATTCCGAGGATAATGTAGTCTTTATGCTGCAGCGCATCCTCAAGTGTTTTACCTTGTTTAACTTTGATCCACTTATCTTTGCCTTTTCCTGCACATTAAAACAGAAAACAAGGGACGGCTCATAAGTTCAGCATCACTATACTAAAGCATCTTCCAGCAAATTTAGTTCTTCTAGTGGCAGATAGACATGATATGCTGCATACTAAAATCCACAAAATACTGGTTCCGTGAATCATATCATGCCCTTTTTTTTGCTGTACTATGATATGATGTACAGAAAAATCACAAGAATGTTTCACATACTTGATGGTGGAACTTTGCTGCCCTTGCCAGTATCATGTTCTCCATCCTCCCCGTCAAGATTTACTGGAAGCGACTTTGAGTCTACAGTGCCTTCCAGAAGATATTTTAATATTTCACTTTTGGGCAAAGGTGTGCCCTCATCAGCCTAATGAATCAAAGTGACGAGTCAGATCACCATCGAGACATAGAAAATGAAATTTATAAAGCTTCTAGTATATCCTAGTGGAAAATAACAAACGATGGTTCATCGAATATAACAGTTGTGAATGTAATAAGTAGTAAAAATACTAGAGACTAGTGAAAGTTCAAAATAAATTTAAAACTGGTCGAGAGGATTCTATTGATGGTCAACATGATAGCAATGAAATTTGAATTGCGAGTGACTCCTTTTATGCACATGTGAGACTGTTATTCCTAAAAATTAGTAAAGGGTTCATGCCATAATTTTCAACATGCTGATACAGAGCTCTCATGTACATATTCTATAGCCAGATAAACCAATTACTAACAACAACATTCAAGTGTGGCCATGACCCTAAGAATAACTGCCCATAGCAAAAGTTATAATTATGGCTCAATACATGAAATCCTCAGCGGTTTACTCAAGTAAAATATAAAGTGTATAGACAGACCAGACGATACAACTCAATAGCCTCCCTTGTGTAATCATGGCTGTCATCCCACGGCAAAGGTGGAGAACTTGCGGAGAACATGTTTGATAGTTAAGGGCAACAAACACAGCTTCTAAGAAACCAAGTGAAGTACAAGGTGCAAGGTTAATTGTATACTGAATATTCATCGGATTCTTCTTGCATGTAATTTAGTGTCGGTTAGTTGTGCAGAGAAGGTCAGGTGTGTACCACCAATTGCCTAAGTAATGGTAATTGTTAATTATGTATATCACAGTAAACATAAAACTAAGATGAGTTGTTGTCTTCCTTTTTGCTGTGTTCTTTTTTCCTGTTTAATATTTGCTGCTATTTAGGCTAACCATTCAGTGCTACTATAGTTAGTTGATGTGTTAGAGTTCTCTGCAATCAATACGAGGCATTGTAATTGATCAATGTTTTGAATGTAAGATGTATTGGCTGGTTATATGAGGTACCACATTTAGTTTTTCACAAACAGAAGAGTTGGGCTTTTGGGGTGTTCAGTCACCACTCTTTCAATATCATACTACCGACGATTGACATAACGCTTTGCAAATTGAAAACCAATGTCAGGCGGGTGGCGCGCGGCAAGCCGGTATATGTATTATCTGTGAGCATGTAATAGACTGGAGCCATGATTATCTTCTATTTTTTTATGTTAAACTCCCTCCGAGATCAATAGCGTATATATATATGTAATGACCTTGACCCTACCCTGCATTTCTAGAATGAACATTAAAATTGAAAATGGACATTCTGCGCTACATTGTTCTATTTCCTCTTCAAAAGTTGTATTTTGTTATGTCGTCTACTGGTTGCTATTTATGTGGAGAAAGGAGATGGGCATGCTATGTTTCTTGATGTATTCAATAATGACTTCACACCTCCGCGGGAAATAACTTCTTTGATGTAATTTTCTGTAGGTAAGAAGTGTTCGAGTGGCATCTCAACGACCATATTCATGCCATGGTATCATTGATGTTCAGGTAGGCCTAACATCTCAACCGGCACAATAACAATCCATTTTTACCCATCTTGCAAAATCCCTTTCCCCTTTTTATTTCGATGGTTTATTGCTTTGGCTACGAGGAGGAGCATGTGGGAAGTAGGAAGTCAGCCTTTGAGTCTCCTGTCATCCTTGGGGTCTAGAAGATATCACCGTAAGCCGTTTCTGCACCACAGTTATACCAAATACTTCTGTTCTCCCTGTCCTCTTCTGTCGCTGTCGATATTTCACTAGGCTCTAGAATACTACCCGAGCAGTACTCATGGCAGCAGCTTCAACATATCATTAGCCTATGATCTTAGGAGATAAAATGTGCTCCTTTAATTTTAGTTTCATCGACTTCTGATCAATTATTGCATGAACATTCTCTTCTGCTAATAGTCTTTTGTTATTTGTTTGCGTCAAACAATGATGGATTGCTATATCAATTGCCATACTATATTCCTTCGATCTGATCTCTATGTGCATGACATTTGTAGCAGGTTGGGGATGCAGCTAGGTTAGCTTGGTTCACTTGTGATTGGTGATCCAAAGGAACCCCTGCCATCATCTACCACGGTTTCTCGCCTGAAACTAGCTCACATTTATAAGTCCGTCCAGTGTATTTGTAAGCCCCTTGCTGAACCAGGTTCTTTGAAAAATGTTTGTAGGCGCAGACCCTGATAAACAGAGAAAGAAAAAAATCTAAACCAGAATAAGAGACAATGCAAATCTTTTTTATGTTCACTGTGGATATTGCTGCATATTTTAGTCAACCAAGTCTTCATGTAGGTTAAATACGAAGAGCAGACCTATGTTTGTGATATATAGGGCAGACTATTTTCCTATGCCTTGGTTTGCTCTACAATCGAGGCAGTATCTGGCTGAATCGTTACTTTGTTTTTGCAGTAGCGTGCCATCTTTTGTTGATATAAGATGCAAATGAATGTCATTTCTATGTTGTTTGCGTATTCTGAACTCTGGTGGTGCTGTTGCTTCCATCCGTGATTGCCCTGTAAATAGGAACCAAGTGTCCGTTGCAACGATGCACCTAAGGTTCTTATGTTGATGTTGCTTCTACTATTTTGCCATGCTTGCCTTATATAGCTTTCTTTTGGATATCAGTTGTTTAGTTAATCACGTTGTTGGACTCTTGGTTAACTTCACTTGCATTATATGGTTAAGTATATAACTGTTTTTACTTATGCTTGCTAAATGCAGTGTTAGGTCTTTAGTTCTGCCTTTGAATGGTCATTTTTTGGAAAATGAATTTTACTTTGCGCTTTCAGACATACTGGAGAAAAATACATCGCATTGGACTGAAATTTTCTTGCGTTCCTTCTGTTCAAGCGAGGCTGACCAATCCCCAGGATACTACCCAACTCCACCTCAGTCACCGATGCAAGACACGGACAACACCTATGAAGATACTTACCTCCTTAACAAGTTTGCGCTGTGCACCATGGACTATCTGTAGTTCCTCTACTGTTCAGAGGTTCCTGCTCATAGTGAATGTCCTGCCTCTCCATCAGTCCCCTGCCTACTCATTAGTACTAATAGTATATATGTCTTCATGTTGCCACTGGAACTACCTGCTATATCAATGTACTCTTACTACCTATGGTTAACGATCTATGTGATGATCGAACTGTTGTAATTCGGACCTACTTATCCTGTAGTTTTATTCGTGTAAACTAAATCCAGTGGTAGCTGCAAGTAATGTTCTATATTACTACTGTTTATCATACCATTTTGCACGCTGCATACCAGTGTCATCGGCGGGTGGCGCGCGGCGAAGCCGCGCCGGGGGATCTAGTGTAATTGATTCGTTATACCTCCATTAATTTCATCATTGCAAGATCATATTCTACTATAAAGACTGGATGTTGCTTTGATTTAGCTGTTATGTAATATGAAGTATTGATCATACAACCACTATCTAATAGAGATCGATTGTACCTACATTTGATCTGTCATGATTTTTATTCAGTTAAGTTTAAGCTGTAACATTAGATATTGAGTTCCTCACAGAAGCTGGAGCTTTGACTCATCTTGAAGAAATCGAAGAAATATTTTTCTGTATACTTTTACTTTTGCAGCCATCTCTCGCTGTAGCTATCTTGGTTATTAGCTAAATCATCTTTGGTTTGTGATTTCTTTGGCATCTTATTTGATGCTTAAAGTGTACTTCAACTGGAAGGCAAGATAGCTACGAGCTCGACGATGAGACAATTCCGATACATCTGTCTCACACTGATCTTCTGTAAATGCCATCACTCCATGTAGGTAAACTATCAAATACTAGCTCTTTTGCCAGAAGTTTCATTCTAGCACGTAATTTTTCTAATCAAGATGGTGTATATGTGACTTAATTTAGCATCGTAGATAGGTGGTGCGCTGCTGATTTCGTATATATAATGAATAAGCTGCAGTGGAGATTTATGAGATTCCAATATTTTTCTAGATGTGGTGTTGAAGCTTTCATGCATTTTTCGAACAGTGTTATACACATCTAATAGATTAAAGAATCAATTGCATTCAACAATTGTAATAGTAGAAGCATTTTCTCATGTATAGCAATATTTCTACAATGACATACAAAAGTTGTCTGGAATTGATGAAATAAACTATTTTATATTTCCACGTCCACCTTTTAAGCTGCAATGGAGATTTATGAGATTCCAATATTTTTCTAGGTGTGGTTTCGAAGCTTTCATGCATTTTTCGAACAGTGCTATACACATGTAATAGATTAAAGAATCTATTGCATTCAACAATTGTAATAGTAGAAGCATTTTCTCATGTATAGCAATATTTCTACAATGACATACAAAAGTTGTCTGAAATTGATGAAATAAACTATTTTATATTTCCACGTCCACCTTTTAAGCTGCAATGGAGATTTATGAGATTCCAATATTTTTCTAGGTGTGGTTTCGAAGCTTTCATGCATTTTTCGAACAGTGCTATACACATCTAATAGATTAAAGAATCTATTGCATTCATAAGGTTGTAATAGTAGAAGCATTTTCTCATGTATATCAATATTTCTACAATGATATACAAAATTAGTCTAGAATTGATGAAATAAACTATTTTATATTTCCACATCCACCTTTTAAATGTTGGTTTGCATAATATTAGATTATCTAAAATTTGCGACCTAAAAATAATACTGGTAGCTTGGAAGCCGAAAGAAACAGGTGGCTGGCGACTAACAAGCCGAGCCAGGTTTTAATATGAGATCTACTACTGATCGAGCTTAATGGGCCAGGTAATGAGTTACTCGTTTAACTTGTCAAGCTCGGCCATAATCAGTGTCCTCAAATCTGAAATTTGCAAACCAAAAATAATACTGGAAACTTGCAGGCCGAAAGAGAAACTGGTGGCTGGCAACTAACAAGCTCAGCCAAGTTTTGATATGAGACCTACTACTGATCAATCTTAATTAGCCAAGTGGATGAGTTACTCTTTTAACTTGTCAAGATTGGCCAAAAGCTTTGTCCGCAAATTGGGTCTATCTAGACACACAGTTATGCATCTTTTTTTACGTTGCACAAATGGAGATTGTGTTTGGTTCCCACACAGAATCTTACCAAGTAAGGTAGTCCTAATGGCTTTGTTGATTTCTGTTGCACATTCTTGTAGGTCTATCTGCAGATTTAAATTCTTATCCAATGTATTCTTAGAGGACATTGGGCAATGATTACTTTCCCCTAGATATCTTGCATGGTATTACTTGCAAATTACAAATTCGAATTGGTGTTTGTGAGGTTCGCTCAAGTCACATTCTTACTTTGCAGCTTCAGTTGCATGTATTTTCTGTGCTTATGGTGTGATTCTTCATGTGCTCTTATGGTGTATTTTTGTACGGAAGAATACATTGGAAACACCTCATGTATTTGCTAGAGTTTAAACGGAGAATCTAAATATAAGGCGCCTGCTACGGGGCAAAACGCGACGCACGCACGTGGACCGTCGATTCGCGGACAGACGCGCGAGATTCATTCTCCGTCATGTTGACTCCACTCGCGAACGAAGGGTGCGACATCCCAACTCGTCGACCCAGCCGTGTGATCCCACGTGACCCGCCATGGCCGCGTGGCGCCTCCCGCCGGCGCCGCCCTCGTCGCGGCCGCAGCCTCCGCCTAGCCGTCGCTGGCGTCCGACTCCGACTCCTCCTCCGTGGCCCTCGAGGCCGCGCAGAAGCTGGTCGCCCAGCCGGGCATGAGCCCTCCGCCCCGTTCCGCGTAGCGGGCGCCGCTGGCCGGGTCCATGGCCGGGGAGCCAATCGACATGCTGGTGGTCGGCGTCAGCGCCATCGGCTGCGGCGTCGCGGTCAACGCTGCTACCCGCGGCCTCCGCGTCGGCCTCATCCAGTGGGAGGACTTCTCCTCTGGCTCCTCCTCCCGATCCACCAAGCTCATCCATGGCTGTGCGTGCGCTGCAACTTTGCCGCCACCACGAGGACCTTCCGTCCGCGTGCTGGACGTCGTCGACGACTCGCCATGGTCGAGCGCCGCGTCGGCTCCCCGCGGTACACGAACGAGGTCGACGAATCGGGTCTGCCGCCGCCGAGGCCTGTCCCTCGTCGCCACCGTCTGAATCCCATCCGCCGCCGGGCTCCCCACAGCCTCTTTGTTTCCCCGTCGCCACCGCCTCCAAATCCGGCACGAGGCTCCAGCCGCCTTTCCCAAGCGCCCCGGCCAACTCACAGCTCCGTACTGCCCATTTTGCCCCGCATCCGCCATGGCGATGGCCAAGAACTTCACGTTCTGCTAACCATTGAAGCACCCTCACAGATATTGGGGCACGTTGGTCGTCAGCGAGGAGGCTATCTGCCTCTGTAAAGCACAAAAATAGGATTCCAAACGGGATCCCAAACAAGCTGATGCTACTAGTTTGCTTGGATTGATTTCCTGCGGCAGGAGCTTGCTGTGTTAAGAAATGAGAAAAATAAGAACGGTGGCACATCCGTATAATGGTTGAGTAGATAGGACGTATGTGGTGGATGGATTGATCCGTTTTTTTAGACAGGGATGATTGATGTTGCTTGGCTAGATACACACATAGTTATACCTGACAAATTAATTTGCGAACAACTCTAAAATGTGTTTAAATCGGGGCCGCTAGCTAGCGGATGACCATGTCACGCAGAAACTTCTCCGACCGCGTCGCCTTATACAGTAATAGGGGAGAAAATGAAAATGGAGTGCGCCCACCAAAGAGGAGGAAGAATGGGATTCATCGTCCCCCCCCCCCCCCACCACCCACCGCACCACCTACACCCCATGTCGCCAACCGCTCGTCTTCGGCGTTGACCGCACCTCGCAACCCCATACTGATGGAGTTACCCGAAGTGTGTTCATGATGAAGTTATACACCATGAAAT
This sequence comes from Poa pratensis, assembly GCA_947311845.1. NCBI lineage: Eukaryota > Viridiplantae > Streptophyta > Magnoliopsida > Poales > Poaceae > Poa > Poa pratensis. Next base: position 697,822 of record CAMZMU010000062.1, read on the forward strand.
CAATGTAGTTACCCTACTTTCCCGGTAATAGTTACCTACCCATTACTGATGAAGTTACCTGCCCATTACTGTTGAAGTTACCCATGTATTTGCGAATTATGTGTTCTAGTGAATGTAAGCGTTCACAGTAATATGCACTTAGGTGGTCTTTTCAACTCATGGTTTGATAGTGCTCCATGGATCGCTGGCTATGACCTATACTAGTCCGATTTGCCGTTATAGCTTGTTGCGTCCTCATTAGATGAGAGATTAGAGGTACCCTACTCTTTCGGCAATAATTACCACCCGGTTGTGATATAGTTACGTGCCCACTACTGATGGAGTTACCATGTGTTTATTGTTATCCACCACGAAATTCATATGGTTACCATACTCTATTAGTAATAGTAATAGTTACCCACCATGTATTGATAAAGTTACTCATGTGTTCATGATAAAATTACCAACCTGTTACTGATAAAGTTACCCACCTATTACGGATGGAGTTATCCACCCAGTACCCATGGAGTTTACCCACCTAGTACTGATAAAGTTACCCATGTGTTTATGATATAGTTACCCACCCTGTACTGATAGAGTTATCCACCATGTACCGATGAAGTTACCCACCATGTACTGATGGAGTTACCCATGTGTTCATGATATACACAACGAAATCGATATATTTACCCATGTTTACCATACTCTCTCGGTAATAGTTACCACCCAATACTGATGGAGTTACCCACTCAGTACTGATAAAGTCACCCATATGTTTTCATGGTGTAGTTATCCACCACAAAATCAATGTAGTTACCATATTCTTTCGGTAATAGTTACCACCCCAATACTGATGAAGTTACCACCCAGTACTGATAAAGTTACCCATGTTTATCATGCTCTCTCGGCAATAGTTACCACCCAGTACTGTTGTAGTTACCCACCCAGTAATGAAGTTATCCATATGTTCATGATGCAGTTATCCACCACGAAATCAATATAGTTACACTACTCTCTCGGTAAGAGTTACCCACCCAGTACTGATTAGGTTACCTATGTGTTCATGATGCAGTTATCCAGCACGAAAATCCAGTACTGCTGGAGTTAACCATGTGTTCATGATATAGTTATCCACGACGAAATCGATGTTGTTACCCGTAATCTATCGGTAATACTTACCCGCCTAGTACTGATAAAGTTATCCAGCACGAAATCAATGTAGTTACATATTCTCTTGGTAATAGTTACCCACCCAATAGTAACGAAGTTACCCACTCAGTACTTATGAAGTTATCCATGTATTCATGATGTAGTTATCCACCAGTTGTCGGTATGAACTCGATAGTCATCATCCTAATACTTATGCACGATAAATTTATCATCCCAAAATTATATTCAGCTATGAAAACTAGGTGTGGTAAATTCAAAACTCGTAATAATCTAAAAGAACAACAAAAGAAATAGTTCTATTTCAACCCGAAAACTAATCGTTAATATGGTGGGTAACTTACGTATTCGAGCCCGGGTAACTTATATGTTACGGGGTGGGTAACTTTTGGGTCAAAAAAAAAAAAGTCTTCGAAACATATCGACATGTGATCTAGTTTCGAAGATCTCGTCGCGACTAGTCCAACGGTGAAAACGAATTTTAAATCGGATAAACGGTTTGGGCTACAAAACTTTTTGAATTTTCGAGTTTCGCATTTAATGCGGGATGACATTAGCTTTTTTGGATTTTTGTGCATGCATGTAAAGGAGGGCTATTCTATCCATCATCCCGTGCGTACCGGCGCATGCATGCATGAGTTCGGTGATTAACAAAAATTATCCTAACGCCTTACGGATATGCCAAATATAAGGCGCCTTACACATAGTCGTTCCCGAGTTTAAAATGTGCCAAATCAAGGGCAAGGTAAGATGATTAGCTTTTGAAGCGACTGACATGCAAGGAGCAAGATGTCACTTGCCTTATTGCAAGAGGGTCATTAATGGGACATGAAGATTGGCAAGGAAAGTAGTGGTAGAGAGTTCATGTTTGTTCCCATATAACCCATGATATTTGACCATATTTTTGAATTTGAACTATTGTTTTGGTCAACATGACGCATGGGTATTCAGCTCTCTTATTTCTCCCATTTGTCGTTGGAGGTTGCAGGAACATCTGGGGACAAAGATTTACTTGAGTTCAAACATAACAATGATGTCATGACGAAGTAGACTGATGACTCATCCACAAAATATGGTGTTTTAAATGAATGCATGATTCAAAATCAATTTATCCTTGTGATCCGTAGCAACGCACGGGCATTTAGATAGTAGATATAACATAGTGGTGTATTTTCAATGTTTTGCTCATCGTCGTATCGTTAGCTTATGAGTCACAAAGGGAGGAACGAACCTACATAGTGAAGGCTCCACAACTAGTATTTATCTAGACTTGTTTTAACAAAGTCTTAAACAGCCGTGGTGGCGTGCATGATGCTCCCGACCCATAGTAACAAAGTGATAGTTCTGTCTACGACTGAAAATTAATTTGTTTGTTGTATTTGCTTCTATTCATTTCATGAATTTCCGTAATTAGCTTGAGAACGCTTCATTCTTGGCTGACATCCAGCGTATATTTCTCTATTTATATGGCCTCTGTAGAGTTTTTATGGATGGGAATAGAGTAATACAAGCCCATTGTGACTATATTTTTGTAGGCGTCCATGTATTATTTCCTGGTAATTTTCCCAAGTCCACTCATGACATTCCTAGTCGCTGGCCAATCAGAGGCAGTGTGGTTTAGATTGATGTTGGTAAATACTGACCGATAGTTTCATTTCAATAACGTGGCATACAATAAATGAGAAGAGAGAGGGACGTTGTATGTTCATGAACCAACAACCTTTGGGTCAGCGGGAGGCACATTCTCTCACCTCTCATCCAAGGACAAACTAATCACTCTATACTGGATTAGTTTTAAGATAAATTGCTGTTGATAACATGGATACTTTTAACAAAAACCTAACAAACAAATTACTGTAGATGCCCTATGACGACACTACTAGATGTGTTTAGCATTGCAGTGGGTTATATGCGGATGCGGTACTCTCGCTAATAATATGATGTACAAATATGGATCCTCATATTTTCCTAAGTGATTTCAAGTAATTAGTAGGTAATAAATTAATAATCAAAATGCCCTTTTGGCACAGGAGCAGCAGTGATCCTGTTTTTTAATCGAAAACAATATTTTTCGGTCTTTAAATTCAGACAAGATCATACACGTACATATACCTGTTTAGCACATATGAGAAACTTTGCATCGAAATATAGATTCATATGTGTTCTACAAATAAAAAACAAATGTTGAAAGAACAATGAGAGCATACAGTACAATTCATTATCTAGACAAACTCTTCTGATATGTAGATAACTTATGTATGTGTCATGTATATGTTATTTGGATTTCTTAAACTTAAAAATATGTGTCTATTTTTAAAAAATACCGTGATCACTGGAGCTCAGGCCGGAGCCAAAACACCTCTCTCGATAGTAGTAGCATGTACCGCCATATATGGCGCTAATTAGGTTTCCCTAAGAATCTTACAGAAAGAAGCATTACTTCAAACTTTTATCAAAGATTTAATTAGTAAAATACACAAGCATATTATGTCTGTTTAATTTAGCAACCTGATTGCTATGATCAATTGGAGTTCTCTAGAAAAGTTCTCTACGCGTTCTATATGCATCCGTTTATTGTAGGATAAAGGTTTTTGAAGATATTCCAATTGGAACGAGTTAGGGTATTCTTCCAGTCGGATCAGCAAGGAAGGGATCACGACAAAAATACATGATCGATTGACCAGATGGTTAGTACCACAGTCGAATTGGCAGGACAAAACAAATTACATAAACCTTTATTTTCTTGTCGCGATGGGAAACAAATTCTTTTGCTGCATTTCGGATATCATAATAGTCGAGATGAACGGCTAGTTGGGACAAAGGATCTGCTTCATCCTTTTGCATTGCTTTTTTAATGGTTTAGTTTTGTAATATTCGTCTTGCATCTTTATGAAACATTGTAACAACACCACTCGAAAAGGATAGATGTGTTGACTCAACTTAGTCTCAGTCTGATGCAAAAGATTGTACCTCACCGTTACATCCAATAAGCTGAACACATACTTCAAGACGTTAGTGGGAAGAGTGAAGCCTGAGCGAAGTGCCAGATTAGGCTGCACTTCCACTTCAGCGCAATCATTATTTTCCTGATGTCTCATATTCCCAGATTAATTTGATAGTCTTTGACTTCTCTCTCATAGTTTTGGCAAAAAAGGAGCGGTGGTGAAACACTAGCTCGAAGGATAGATGGAGCACACTATCTCGAGTTCCACATATATAGATTATGGGTTGTGCGGGTGCTGAGAACTCCACAGAAAGTAGTTGGGTACATTTATTTCTATAAGTAGTTTCACACTGTTAGGATGAAATCTTTGTACATAATGAATACATGCATCCACCTTGACAAATATACGAAAGTGTGTTTTTTATTTTATACTCACTGTCATATCGTTGGCTAGTGAGCCACTAAAGGAGGAACGAAGCTATATAGCGAAGCCTTCTCTAAGTGCATCGACGTCACAACTAGTGTTCCCATATATGCTTGACATGTTCTATCGCGCGACTAGTTGAACCCCAAGCGTCGTGGTTGGGTGGCACTGTGGCAGGATCTTGTGTCCACACCCGCACATTCAACATAGATGTCTCCTCACGTCGTGACAAGTTGCAGTGCCGAAGTGCACGGTCCTGCGTCGGGCAATGATGCGTTCCACCATTTTTGTTTTTTACGCCTCGTCAGGGAACCCTTCATCGATACAGAACAGTGTTGTATATTAGTTACTTCAAAAATGGATGTTGTATTTTACTTGAAACTTTAACAACCAATAATTTTATATAAGAAATCTAAATCATAATTTTTTAAACAAGTCAACGATTAATCATTTTCTGAATTAATATGAATAAAATTTTCCGATTAAAATAACAGGTTAAAACCGATAGAAACATGACCCACTTATCAAGCACACAAAAGGTACACCACGCACATCAAGCCATAACCGTACCAGCCTATATGGGAGGAGGGTACCATAACATCGATATATCTCGATCATCACTTATGGGTGGCTGCACAGGCGCACACGGTATGAGTAGAATCCGCATGTACAAGAGATACCCTAACAACTCGGAGCCAACTCGACACTACATTGTCCTTAAGTCCAGCACGTGACATAAAAATAAAAATAAATAGAGCAAAGTGTCAGGCCAGAGCGATGTATCAGGGTAGACTCATATCCCGCTTCCTAGACTGGGATCCTTTCTTGATGTCTCATGTTCCCAATATTAGCATGCGTTATCTTTCCCTTCTGGTGCATCCAAGAAAAGAGATATGGTGAGACTCTTTAGAGATGCAGGAACGCACTGTCTCTGCGGTCCAATATATTCTTAGTTTGTTCATTTGTAAATGAATGCAAGGAGAGTTGTTGGATGCATTCATTTTTTTAAAATCATTTTGGTGGCATAGAAAGATGTTATCACCTAATGGATTCACCCACAGCGACACATGCATCGTCCAGCACATGTTAGCGTACCATTGAGCAATCTGCTCTATGCACATGCATCGTCCAGCGTCCCGCGCTATTGGGCTGATCCAATTTTGTGCTTCAAGCTTGGTGCCGATGAAAGAGGGAAAGGAGGGCAAAGTCGCAGTCCTAGTCCACTAGCATACATCTCTTCTAAACAAAGGCCTATGTCTCAGAAAAAAGGCTACTGGCTTAGGTTATTTGTTGCTCGTTGAGTTGGAATCTGAGAAGGGAATATGTGGTGTCAGCTAATTGGGCGATCCATCTGGCCTATACCCTGCCCACAACTAATCGGGTTGTTCATAGGCAAGACCCATGGACGAAAACAATGACCCTTACCCTTCCCATTAGAGTCGAATGTCCATGGATCAAATTGCCGAGCTTACTTGTAGTTCAGAGACAGAAGAAGGACAAATGGATTGTTCTTTAGTGTGCTAAAAATAATCACGCCATTGCTTCTCTCAAATAATGGAAAGTTTCATTCAGCTGTTGCGGATGACGAGTGCATCCTGAGTAGATTTTTCCCCCTTGTTCCGCCCCGCTCGTCCCTGCGGGCGACGGCGGCGGAACCCTAGTGCAACCTCGCCTCGGCCCTCCCTCCCGTCCCCCTTCACCTCCTCGCCGCCGCCGGACGGCGCCGCCGGCCAAAGGCCGGGCGCTGGCGGCGGCGGGGGTTTCTCTGCTCCCTCGCGGTGGTCTTGGCGCGGGCCAAGGGCGTCGATTTGGGCTCCGCGCTGGGCAAGGGACGCGGCGGCGCGGCTGCTCCGGCGGCGGCGTGGCAACCTGTGGTGGCGTGGTGTTCCAGTGGCGACGCCGGCGGTTCCAGGAGGCGACCGTGCATCCTTGGAGGCGGCGGGAGAACCTGGCGGCGCCCTGGTCGAGCTCGACGTCCAGCTGGTATCGGCTGCAGCGGGTGGGGAGGCAGCGGTGGCGGTCGTCCCTGCTGGCGTCCGTGTCGCCGGTGGTGGCCCCGGCTACGGGTCGATCTGGATCTCGGCCTGGGCCTAGGTCAGGGCCGGATCTAAGCCGCCGGTGGGCCTGCGAGGCTCCTGGCTTGCTGGGTGGCGTGTGCGTGGCGCGGAGGCGCCGTCCTGCTTGCCTAGATCGACTCCCTCCCTGGCTGAGAAGTGGATCAGTGCGGTGCGAGCTCTGTGCGAGCTCGGCCTAGGTCAATTGGCGGCGGGACATGGCTGCGGGTACCCCGACGGGATGGCTGCGGTGGGGGCGACGTTGGATCTGCAGGTGGATGGTGACGGCGGCCTTGGCGCTGCAGCGCGGCGGAGGGGCTAGTCGGGCCTGATCTGGGCCGGATCTACACGATCTAGCTGATCTAGGGCCTGACAGGCCCTACTGCTGCGTCTGGTCGGCGACCGCCTTTGGTGGTGGAGGATGGCAGATCTCCTCCTATTAGTTTCTGCTAGCGTCCACGCGGATTTAGTCGTTGTTGTCTTGCCTTGCTTGATCCGTGGGCCTCACGGTGTCTTTGTTGTCAATCCTGGGGCTCGAGGTCGCGGATGCCGGGGCGGCGGCCCTGGAAGGTGGACTGCACGGACGTCTGTGCGGCGAGCGATGTGGCGGTGGTGATGGTCTTCTCTTTAGCCATGTGGATGGCGAGGAGGAGGTGGCGGGGGATCCTGGTGTTGGCGGCGCTTCGGCAATGACAACTCCCAGATCGCGTTTCGAAGACCAGGCTTGGAGGCAAGGGGCGGTCCGACATACCGAACGCGGTGTGAAGTTTTTCCGGGTGAAAGCTCCGCCCTTCGGCGGCAATAGCGGCGGTGCTTGCGGGTAGCGTTACCCTCTTGGGGGCGCTATTGTGGGTACTTTTTCCGCGTTTAGGCTCCGGGTGAAAACCCTTACCATCACGGTTTCGACGACGGCGATGCTTTACATCGTTACCCTCTTGGGGGCGTAGTTGTGGAGATTTGGTATCACTCGGCCCCGCTCTGTTGCCTCTGGTGGCAAGCTCGGATTTTCTAGTTCTTTTTTTTCTATCTTTGGTCAGCTTTGTAAGAGGTTCCCCTCATCACTTTGTATCGGTTCGGCCGTTGGCTTTATTTATAAAGCGGGGTGAAAGCCTGTTTCGAGAGAGAGGCTCTCAGTGTTTACATAAAAAGGCTACCCATAATGAACACTCCTCTTTCATATTACGCTTATAAAATTGTGATCAATTCAGAGATTTTCACTCATATCTGATTATGAAGATGATGCATCCAAAAGGATGTCAGCTGCCACAAGTCCGTCAACATAACAACATTTTTTTTCATTATCATGATAATAGCGAGCCTCAAGGGTTAGAACATTGCGCAACAGGCAATACGTTTAAGATAACTAGTATTCCAAAATCAGATGGAGTGGCTTTAAGGATTGTGCATTACAACGCAGAGACAAATATATATTTCTTTCCATATAATGTTGAGTAAATTTAATCCGGTTGTCCTACTGCAGTGCGGGATTATTACAAAGTTGAATCTCTTGGCACGATAACGAAAAAGGTAAGTTGAACAGAGAATCAGTTGCCATTTTCCTTGCAATGTTAATGGCAAGATCCTCCTGTTCCAGTCTCACCTTTCGGTGGCGCCTTACTACTATTTCTTAACTTTTCCTCCTGTCCCTTTCTTTTTCTTCGTGGCCCTTTTATTTTTCCCTGAAGGTGTCGTTTGGCTTTTCTATTCCACGTGGTTTGCAATTGGCAAATAGTACTATTTCTTAAACACTTATGTGTGTTACATGTTTTCCAGGTACTTGTAGCATGATGAACACCAACAAATGAGTACATTATATTAATTACCATAAAACCTTAGTCTGTCAAACCCCGAACCTTGATAACCTTCTATTAGTGGAATACACAACCAAACCATGTAGGTTACATTGGCCTCCCATCAATTGAATCATCAAATACTCCCTCCCTTCCAATGAATAAGGCCTATATTTTTTTGAGAAAGTCAAGCCAAGTAAACTTTGACCAAACTTTTTGATAAAATTATCAACAACTATAATATTTTATGAATATCATGTGAAAATATATTTCATGATGCATCTAATCATGTTTATTTTGTATTGTACATGTTCATAATTTCTTCAAAAAACTTGGTCAAACTTCACGTTGTTTGACTTTTCAAAAATAATATAGGACTTATTCATTGGAATGGAGGTAGTACAAAATATGGTGTACGCACACCTAGATTTAGCTTGACTCAGAGATGCAGTGCATCACATTTGTCTCACACAAGTGCCTTGAGAAAAGTGAGACAAGAGGGAATGATGTCCGATCTAAGCGAAATGGCAGACTAAGCTCATTTTCCACTCTATAGAAAGCTATGTTTTCTCGATGTCTCGTATTCCCGGGTTTAGATTGCATTTTTTTCTCTTCTTTTGCATCGTGAAAAGAGCGGTTGTGAAATGTCTGAATGATGGAGGGAACACGTTGTGTCATGGACATATATAGATTGTTAGCCGTGTTGGGTGTCAAGAACCGTATGTTGAGTTGTTGGGTACATTAATTTCCAATCATTTTCATTTCCGGTTGCTCGGAAGATCTTCATATATAATGGATCCATACACCGTGACTAATAAAACATAAAGGGTTTTCTAGTTTGGCGGTTGCCGAATAGTTTAGCCTCTTAAACACTTATGTGTGATGTTATCTAGCTTCAGTTGTGCCGTGACTTCCAACGTCAAAACCAACAATTAAAAAAAGTAAATTCTATTTATTAGGGTATTACATCAATCAAGTAGGTTCTAAACCTCGATGACCTTTAATTACTGAAATACACAACATTTCCATGTCATGCTTTGGTTCATCGTTTTGAAGGGACAAAATGGCCGTCTAAACTTGCAAGACTGGTTAGGCACCGCTAAATATGCGGATCACGGAAGGAAATGTTTTGCCAGCGAAACTAAACAGACATTTCAAGTGGATCGATCGAGCTCGACTCCTCCCGAGTCTCAAGTACCCATGAAAGATGTCAACTTTTCCCCTCTCTTGTATTTTTCCTTGCTCTACCTGTAAGGACATTTTTACTTCTCTTTTTGTCCACACGGTTGGCTATCGCAAATACTATTTTCAATATATTATTGGTTAAATTACGGACATGTACACAAATGGTTGATAAGATCTTAAATCTGTCGCTTAATTTAGACGTGTCTACAAAATATGACATACAATAAGTTATTTTAGAGTCTTGTCTACAAGAATCACATATCGCAAATTTCTAATGTGAAACGTATTGTGTTAATAGATCACCTCTTAGAAAAACGAAGAAAGACCTTTTTTCAATTCTATCTCCTCCAATTCAGCCGTCATCTTACCTGGCATTAGTGACACACACCCATCATGCACCCATTTTCGCCTATTTTCCATGAGTAACCAGGCAACTCTCTTAATCAATGGAACATGTAAAGCTTTTGCCTAATGTTTTATTAAAGAAAAATCTTACATGCCAACCCTAATATGTAACCATTGTACACTCCCCAGGGTTATACCATGCAAAATATTGCACCGTTATCTTTGACTAATTTGTTTTTTGGAAAAAATTGGACAAATATTTCTAAATAAAATGGTGATGCTTGCAATGGGAAGATGCACATAGCGAGTCAGCACAAGATCCTTGCGTCCATCGAGTGACATGAAAAATGTAGAAAAGTACACGAAGACGTCAAGCCGTTGTGACACATCGAATTAGACTCTATTTACACTTCAAAGTGACATTTCCTTTCTCGACGTCTCCTTTTTCCCAGCTTAGCTTGCACGGCCTCGCACTCTCTTCTTATGTATCTTGTTCATGGTGAAGGGAGGCGGAAATCTCTTCAAAGATGACGGAAACACACATTGTTTGTGGTCATATGTAAATTCTTAGTTGCACGAATAACTACAAAGAGAGTTGTTGGTGCATTTTATTATCCGGTTGCACAATGCACGGGAGATCTTCATACATAATGCATCCATCCGTTGCTACATATATATAGCATAGGCATGCGGCATTTTTAATGTTATGCCAACTTATAGTGGTCATTTTAAGTTTGATAAGCCAATTAATTTATCAATTTATCCTTTGACTAGCCATAGTGGGGAGTATCATAAACTAATATCATGCATATGATACTAGCCTTTTTACTACATTCATAATGGATGATAACATATATGTGTATCATATGATAATTCATTTAATAGATATAATTAGACTCATCTTCTCTTCAAATCCGTTATGTTATATTGTTATGGTATTTGCCTATGGTAACAATACCAGTTCTCTCATCATTATTGCAGTGACACGTCAGTTTTTTTCTTAACATGGCATACATGATAGTGCCTATGATAACTAGTGTTGTCTAGTCTTACGTGATCCAGTTGGGCATATATTACAACGTAGATAGTACTCAAATAATTGTATGCTAGTGTAACTTTCAACTCCCAAACCCAATCACAAAACACCAAGTCTTGAGGGATGCTTTGAGGTTTGTGCACTACAATGTGCCGACAAAAATGTATTTTATACATGCAGTACCAAAATATATTCTTCTTCTAAATGTTTGGCTTTTGCACTCCACACGGTGCCAATAATTGGTAGTTGTAGCATAGTCAACACCAACAATATAAAGAGTATATTATATTAAATTACCATACAACGTCGGCATCCTGGTCAGGGATTTCTTTAAACATCGTCGTGATGCTACATGCATCGGGAAGATGCTATCAGCGTACTAGCACAGGATCCTGGCCTCGAGCGAGTGATATGCAACATGCAGAACGGTACGGGAAGGCGTCAAGTTGAAGCGATAAGTCGAATTCGACTCATGTTCCACTTTAGAACGACCTTTCCCTTTTCAACGTCTCGTATTCCCAAGCTTATCTTCCTCGCTCTCTCTCTTCTGCATCGCAGAGAAGAGAGGTGAGAAACTCTTGAATGATGAATGGAACACACCGTGATTGATGGTCATATATAAGTTGCTCATCGTGCAAATAACCACATTGAGAGCTGTTGTCTACATTTCTTTATCTGGTTGCAGACGAGATCTGACGAGATCTTCATACGTAATGCATGCATCCGCTGCCTCATATATAACATAAGCATGTGAGTTTTTAATGTATACCAACTTGTATTCGTCTTTTTAAATTCGATGGGCCAATTAAATTTGTTGACTAACTATAATTCTCTGAGGGAAGGGAATTAACGGTTACTGATGGGTTCTAAGACCCTAACGGTTACTGATGGGTTCTAAGACAACGACCAAAATGGACAGGATCCTACAAGTATAGAATGGACCGAGCCCAAGAAACCGAAAGATCAGGCTGGCGAGGTGACAAAGTCGATGAGAAGCATCGAGGCCAGGACACTAGACAACAGCGGCTGATTACCATAAAATGACATTCGCTGGAATTTGACCAAAGAGGAAGTAGGGCCTCCCTCGGATTTTACTCGCCCAGCCCTGATCAGAAGTTCAGAACTGAAGACAGGAGATACAAAGTGAAAATATGATCATCACATCCAATCCCAGACAACGACCAAAATCCATATATGAGTTAACACTTCAGTGGGCCCTCCTCTGAAAAATGCCCTCCTGGAGCATCATTTGAGCAGAAAGGCGCGAATACACACGACATTGTTGCACAGGCTATCAAACCATGCACGACAGGTAATATCCCTAGAGCCCCCTTAACCTCCTCTTCACTACACCACGCGCGCGCAGCTCCGCGGCAGAACCCAGCCCCTTTCCTTGAACTCCCAAAAATAGCTGGTCTTTCTTGAAAGAACCAAGAACACTGCATGCAGAGAGATGGAGTCTTCTTATTTGCACTGAACAATGACAAGTATTGTTCAAAGTATACAGACGTTTCAGGAACATACCAGGTATTCCGAGGATAATGTAGTCTTTATGCTGCAGCGCATCCTCAAGTGTTTTACCTTGTTTAACTTTGATCCACTTATCTTTGCCTTTTCCTGCACATTAAAACAGAAAACAAGGGACGGCTCATAAGTTCAGCATCACTATACTAAAGCATCTTCCAGCAAATTTAGTTCTTCTAGTGGCAGATAGACATGATATGCTGCATACTAAAATCCACAAAATACTGGTTCCGTGAATCATATCATGCCCTTTTTTTTGCTGTACTATGATATGATGTACAGAAAAATCACAAGAATGTTTCACATACTTGATGGTGGAACTTTGCTGCCCTTGCCAGTATCATGTTCTCCATCCTCCCCGTCAAGATTTACTGGAAGCGACTTTGAGTCTACAGTGCCTTCCAGAAGATATTTTAATATTTCACTTTTGGGCAAAGGTGTGCCCTCATCAGCCTAATGAATCAAAGTGACGAGTCAGATCACCATCGAGACATAGAAAATGAAATTTATAAAGCTTCTAGTATATCCTAGTGGAAAATAACAAACGATGGTTCATCGAATATAACAGTTGTGAATGTAATAAGTAGTAAAAATACTAGAGACTAGTGAAAGTTCAAAATAAATTTAAAACTGGTCGAGAGGATTCTATTGATGGTCAACATGATAGCAATGAAATTTGAATTGCGAGTGACTCCTTTTATGCACATGTGAGACTGTTATTCCTAAAAATTAGTAAAGGGTTCATGCCATAATTTTCAACATGCTGATACAGAGCTCTCATGTACATATTCTATAGCCAGATAAACCAATTACTAACAACAACATTCAAGTGTGGCCATGACCCTAAGAATAACTGCCCATAGCAAAAGTTATAATTATGGCTCAATACATGAAATCCTCAGCGGTTTACTCAAGTAAAATATAAAGTGTATAGACAGACCAGACGATACAACTCAATAGCCTCCCTTGTGTAATCATGGCTGTCATCCCACGGCAAAGGTGGAGAACTTGCGGAGAACATGTTTGATAGTTAAGGGCAACAAACACAGCTTCTAAGAAACCAAGTGAAGTACGATTTTATATTTCCATGCATTTCTCAGAAAGAGCATCATGTAACTTTTCAAAGGATATGACATCGAGGTGGTGCGAGAAGGTATCAGTCTCGGGAAAATCCTCGATGAAGCCGCTCGCCATGACCTCCGGATAGAGCAGAAGCACCGGCCAGTGGAGCACGCCTTGGTCGTCCAGCCTCGGCTTCTTCACTCCGGTGACCTCCTGCCACTCTGCTTTCCCTAGCCTAAGCTTCCTGTTTTCTATAGCAGCAACAAGATCCTGTATGTATACATATAATCCAGTCAATCACACGCACATGACAGGAAATCACCAAACTGAGTTCAGGTTAACGCTCAACTCCCAATTTGGAACAGAGGAGACCTTTGCTGTGGAGACGGCCTGTGCAACCTTGGCCCTTTGGAGCAGTTGTATCTCCATTCTCCACTCGCGCGAGAAATTTCTTGAGCTCCTCGTTCGCGGGGTCCTGCTCGAGCCCCCGCCGGCAGAAAGACGCCGCCTCCGGCAGCAAGTCGAGAGCAATCGCGGCCTTGGCCGCCCGGTAGAGCGCCTAGCAACACGTACGAATGTCACACATTGCCGTCGAGTTAAGAGAGGGGGTCATGAAAGAACGGACCTTGACGTTGGAGGGGGAGAGCCGGACGGCCTGCTGGGCGTCGTGGAGGGCGCGGCGGTTGTTGCCGAGGAGGAGGTTGACGTGCGCGCGGTTGGCGAAGAGGACGGCGGAGGCGTCGGGGTTCAGGGCGATGGCCTTGGTGTAGCAGTCGACGGCGTCGGCGTAGTGCTCGCGGCCCATCTTGAGGAACTCGTTGCCCTGCTCCTTGTACTCGCGCGCCGCCGACTCCGTCATGGGCTCCGACCCGGGCTCCATCAGCAGCGGCAAGATGCTCTCGGTTGTCTGGCGGCGCCGCCTTCGTCGCTCCTCCCGTGTTCTCGCCGCCGGTTGGGCTGCTTCTATTTTTTTTTTTTTGAGAAACACAGTACAACGCAGACGCTCACATACACGCGCATACACTCATCCCTATGAACGCACACACGCACACCCTACCCCTATGAGTACCTCCGAAAGACTGAGCCGGCGGTTGGGTCTTGAGATTGACGAAGTCACCACGGGCGCCTCGCTGTCGACGGGAACGTCGCCTCCCACTGAAAGAATATTCCGCCTAAATGAGAACACCAACGTCAAATCTGGGGTTTGAACTCTGGTGGGTTGGGGGTACAACCACCCTCCTAACCATCTTGCCATATGCAAGTTCTCGTTGGGCTGCTTCTAGACTCACTCAGAAAAGGGTTTGCCGATTGCGCTCCCTTTTTTAAGGGAGTTATGTTGGAAGTTACGACACACGATCGCCAGGAAGAACAACCGTCAAGGCACATAAGGAAAGAACACCCCCACATCAGAGAAATTTACAAGTTGATCTTTGAGGGGGTCGATTGCAGAGCCAGATCTTTGTATGCCGCCCGTCGACGCCTTCGCCGGAAGAGTAGGAGACGAATCTTTTTCTGAGTACACTTCCCAGAGAAGAAGCCTTGCGACGGGGACTGAGCGAGAAACATATTATTCGACGCAGCGGACCCACCTCCATCAAGACGCCACTGTTCAGAAAATCTAGCCATAGCCTAACTGCCAGCCAAGCACGAAGCACCGGGATGCCTCACCCCATGTCATGTACCGAGTCCATGACTCTTTAATATGTATTTTGTGTATAGGATGAGGGGCCCAGAGGGCAGTGTGTGTCCGGGAGTGCTTATAAGCAACCCATGTATCTAGTGGTGGCATCGAATGAATGAATAGATTGAGCTGCTAGCTCGTTCGTTCTCGGTCAACCCTCTGCTTCTCATCCCCATTCCTCTGTTTCTCATCCCCTTTCCTGTGAGTTCATCTACGGGACATCACACCCCAACCGTCGCCCTCGGTAATCTCGTAAACAGATATGGACCCTCGGTAAAACAAAGGCACAACCTTGTGTCAATCTCCAGCCCACGGCGAGCGATATTCATATACATTGGATGGTTGTTGTTGGCTAATCGCGAGATCGATTCCCGGGATACTAAACCCCATTTCTCTTTGACAGTTTCATCGTCTCCCATCCTAGCGAGTGCATCTTGTTGACAGTACGTACGGTATACACAAACTTATTTATTCAATCCCATGCAGATAGCATGATATTACATCATCTTTACATCCAATAAGTGACATACTGAAATGAAGAAGGCAGGGAAAGGCCTCTTGCCAGAGCGGCACGTCCGATGAAACTCATACATTGCCAAGCCGCAGCCTATCCTTTCTCGATGCGTCCTATTCCCAAACTAGAGTGCTTTCTCTTCTCCTCCATTGTACTCGCAGAAATTAACGGAGGTGGAACTCTATAGAGATCCATAGAGGGGAACACACCAATGTCCATGGTCATATATAGTTGTGCAAAGGTGTTAAGGACTCCACGAAAAGTTGTTGGATACATTCATTTTGAAGCAATTCCATTCTGGCTGGATGGAAGATCTTTCTATAAACGAATGCACCCACTGCTGGTTAATGGTGATTACTGTCCAATCAAGAGAGTACAAGATGCAGATATATGATAGATATACAGAGCTGCACAAGACACAGTTGCCCATAGACATAACACTTGCAGATAGTAAAAATGCAGAGCAGTGCGGATTGAACAATACACAAATTTAATAGACGTAATTAGCTGTTTGTTGCTACGCGGCGGTTGGAGTGAGGGCTCACAGTGCTTCGTGCTTGACTGGTAGTTAGGTTAGGGTTAGCTTTCTCTGAAAAGTGGCGTCTTGATGGAGACGGATTTGGGGCCCAAGGTGCACGGGGTGACCCCCGACCGACGCGTCACAGGCTCACAACGATATGTGCTCTAATGTTCGCGGCGGCGTTTTCTTCCGCTCACAAAGCAATTATGTGAAGGTGCTCCGACGGCTTTTCGGCGCGTGGTGTTTGTCTCCTGGTATTCCGGTGACGGCGCTGCTGATGGACGGCGGCAGACAAAGATTTGGCTCTGCAACCGGCCCCCTCAAGGACCAATTTGGAAATTTCTTTTGCGTGGGGTGTTTTTGCTTATGTCCCGTGACAAATGCTCTTTCTGGGACCAGAACGTGTGCTGGAGTCTAGAAAAAAAAAGACTAGAAGCGCAGGCGGCGGCGGCGGCGAGAGGACTCAGAGGAGCGACGAAGGCGGCGCCGCCGCCGGACAACCGAGAGCATCCTGGCGCTGCTGATGGAGCCCGGGTCGGAGCCCATGATGGAGCAGGGCAACGAGTACCTCAAGATGGGCCGCGAGCACTACGCCGACGCCCAGTGGCGGAGGACGAAAAAATATTGAGGTCGGGCGAAGTCTAGAGCGTAAAAAAGTTCATGCAAATAATCAAAAGATAAGGTGGACCATGGCGAAGTCTATTATAGTACATATAGGATTCTAAGCATCATCACTTGGTACCGTAGTCATATTTTTGCTTAACTCGACCTTCATGATTTTAAAGCTGATCGGTGGCAGTGCAACCAGGGCCTTAGAATTGTGCCACTCGGATGAGAAATCAAGCATGTAAATGAGAAAACGATAACGTAGACCTGGACACTAGGCTGGATCGCTGGATACATCTCGGAGGCCGCCATCGTGCAACCTTTCTGCCGGCGCCGCTTGCTGCTGCCGCCGTTCTACCTGCCTGGTGTACGGAGCGGAAAAAGGCACAAAGCCACCAGCCCAATCGGTAGGCAGCGACCAGACTTCTTTTCTCTTCCTCTTTTTCCTCCAAACGCGATGCAGACAGATAGATCGATCGCCGGACGAACGCATATCGACAGATACGTACGTGTATAAACGTTCTGCGCCAGAATCAAGGTAGCACTATGTCACGTCCGCCATTTTGCGACACTTTGCTGCAGGCGTTTTTCTAAACTGCCGCTAATGGTTTGGTTTAGGCGGCAAATTATAATTAGTGCCTCTAAAAATGATCTAACTACCGGCGATTAGAAAAAGTGCCGCTAATGTTGGGATGAATACAGGCAGAACTGAAAGTGCCGCTCAAACTTTGGCGATTAGCGGCATATAAAAAAGTGCCGCAAAAGTTGGGATGATTAGCGGCAGAATAGAAAAGAGGAAAGTGCCGCAAATGTTATCTTACAGTTTTTAGAAAAGCCCTTATTAGATATGAGCCCAAGTCATAACCGAGACGTTGAAGGATGTTTCAGTAAATATCCCGATCAGAAGCTTCGGAGACGACGGCGATGCACGACGTCTGTTCATGTACTGTTCATCTCCTTGTCTCCCAAGCGGCTCGCCGGCCGGGGGAGGGGGAGGAGCAAGGGTGGGAGCCGCCGCAGGCCTGCATCGGACCGGAGCGCAACGTCAGGTCGCGTCGTTGATTCATGGTGCCCCGGCCTGCACCTCGTTCGCCCCACCGTCCACCTCCGCCACGCAGCCCTAAAAGCCACACGCGCCCTTCGGTGCTCACGGTGGCCGACCAGATCTCAGCGGCAACACCGCAACATGGGGTTCGATGACGCCGCGACCTAGCTTCCCCATCTCAGCCACCAGGTCTGCTCATTCCACATCTCTCTCCTATATCAGGTCTGCAGATACTATCTACAGCAGTTGCGAGTTTTATACTGTATGATTTTTTCCTGGTTCTACTACCTGTAATTCTGTCCATAGATGAATGAATGGTCGTATTATTTGCCAACCATGATATATGTTTATTGATTATTCTTCTGGAATTTTGTCAAATTGTGCTATCTAATTTCCTTTGCCAGAATGACAAGTGTATTTTGTTATGGTAAAAGGAGGGGTGGAGTTCTATGATTAAGCTTTTCTGGACACAGTAGGAAATCATCCAATCATCCTACTGCAAGTAAATTATTCATCAAAATGTATGTGCAACACGCATATTAGATAATAGACTACAACAGACTAAAAGTTTATCCGCGCCTTTGTTACTTGGTATCTTGATTCTACCTCTCTTTAGCTCATAGTACTTGGTGGTTACTTTAGGTTGTCAATCTTCAAAGTGGTACACGCTAAATGCTTGATTGACATATTTGTGAAATCCGAGTGCTATATAGGCGATAGGCACCAAGCGCAATAATTTGACTGCTAGCACGGAGTTATGAGGCGTATCAGTTTTCCATCATAGTGATCCAGTGTGTTTTGCTGTCTCACCTTGTGTGACACATAGCTGTCATCAGGTGATCTGTTTTGCTTTTCAGGCCTTCCTACTTGGTTAATGATATGTTGTTGCCTCACTGCACCTGCCCTTTGTTTATGCCCCTGCCATTTCTAAGTTGAGATGGCATGCGTCGTAAGTAAATGTGATACCATGTTGGCAGGATTTGTGCGTGTTCTCCGTAAATTTTTGGTGGTTTGCTATGGACAAGGATAACGTTGACGTTATATCACTAGTAGAAACAGAGGCATTGGTGCGCCCCTTTAGTACCGGTTGCAACAAAAACCGGTACTAAAGGGGGCATTAGCACCGGTTGGGCTTGGGCGCCAGCTAGTGCCCCGCGGCGAGGACCTTTAGTACCGGTTGGTATTAACAACCGGTACTAAAGGACACCTTTTAGTACCGGTTGTTAATACCAACCGGTACTAAAAGGGTGCAGCCCCGCAGGCCGCGGTCAGTGGCCCCACGGCAGGCCCTTTAGTACCGGTTGGTAAATAAAACCGGTACTAAAGGTCCTGCCTATATCTTCCACCCCGGCCGAGCCAGCTCCATTTTGGAGCAACTCGACCCCAACCCCATTTTTCCTCTCTCCCAAGCCCTCCCAAGCTCTAGGTCACCCATTTTTTCTCCAACATTTGTCAAGATTGGTGGCACCCTATACAAGGGTTAGCAACTTCTTCATCTTCTCTTCCGGCTTTTCAAGTTTAGCTCATTTTCGTGCAAGTTTAGCAAGTTTGATTTTGGTTGTGCTTGCAAGGTGTTTGATGAAATGACTAAATTAGGGATTTCATTTGTTTTATATGCATTTTGAGCTCGAATTGAAGTATAATTTATGGTTTTATATAGTGTCGTCCGTCCCCTGATCCTCACCGCCGTCGATCGCCCGCGCCGCTCCGTCGCCGACACCACCTCGGTGAGCCTCTTTTTTTATCTTTTATTTTAAAAATTGTTAGTTATATGATTTAAATGCATAATTATTTCTTGTATAATTTTCTTATGTTTTTTTATATGTATAGTGTCATGGTTTTGATATCCGTCCCCTTCGGCCCTCGTCCGGTCTATGATTCGGATGTGGTATATCTTTTTAACTATTTATTTTGTTTCGTGTTTATAACAATCATGCCGACCAACTTGACGTAGATATATTTTTATTTAGGAGGTAGTTGAACCGGAAATTCCGGCCGACCCTATTGTCGAGTATTTTAAAAAAGAAAACGACGATTTGAGAGCAAAATTGAAGATAAGTGAAGATCTTCGTCTCCAATGCCTAGAAGAGAAGATGGAATTGGACTTGAAGATTGCCGACATCGTTGATGCTCACGGGGTCGAGCTTGCCGACGTCGTCACTGCTCACGAGAGGAAGATGGATGCAATGCGCGCCAAGCTTAAAAAGATTAGAAAATATGCCATTAGTCAAGAGGCTTGGTATCATTATGCTGTTGGTTCAATAGTTACCTTGGTTGCGATTCTGATCGCATTTGTTGTTGGATTTAAATTCTTTAGATAGTTGTATGTTAGTTTCGATTGATGTATGTTTCGTGAGAACTATGTATTACATTTGGGCACTACTCTACTTTGATTTTAATGTGATGAACTTGTATAAATTAATTTGGTCACGTATCTCTATTCATTATTTAGCTGGTGTAATGGTTTTTGATATATTTATGTAATGTAGATGAGCCGAGAATGGATGTACGGTGATCGACGCTGTCCCGAGTTCATTGATGGCATGCATCGTTTTCTCGATGTGGTTAAGTTAAACAAGCTGAAGAATGGTTTTATGATTTGTCCATGTGATGAATGTCGGAATAACAGGAATTACCCGAGCGTAAGAACCATACACTCCCACTTGTTGCGACAAGGCTTCATGCCCAATTATTTTTGTTGGACCAAGCACGGAGAAAAGGGGTTATAATGGAAAACCCTGAAGAAGAGGATGATGACAACTATCCCGTGTTCTCTGATGAACACGGTGATACTACAATGGGGGAAGAGCATGAGGTCATTGTTGATCAGTCCGACGATGATGATCTTCGTCAGGTCATTCGTGATGAACAGATGAACTGCGTAACTGAAAACGAGTGGTCGAAGCTGGAGCGCATGTTAGAGGATCACAAAAAACCGTTGTACCCAAATTGTGAAGATGACCAGAAAAAGCTAGGTACCACCCTGGAATTGCTGCAGTGGAAGGCAAAGAATGGAATATCTGACAAGGCATTTCAAGAGTTGCTACAAATATTTAAGAAGAATCTTCCGAGGAATAATGAAATGCCCCACAGCACGTACGAAGCAAAGAAGATTGTCTGCCCTCTAGGATTAGAGGTGCAGAAGATACATGCATGCATCAATGACTGCATCCTCTACCGCGGTGAGAAGTACGAGAATTTGAATGCATGCCCGATATGCGGTGCATTGCGGTATAAGATCGCGCGAGATGACCCAGGTGATATTGAGGGCGAGCCGAGCCCCAGGAAGAGGGTTCCCGCGAAGGTGATGTGGTATGCTCCTATAATACCACGGTTGAAACGTTTGTTCCGAAACAAAGAGCATGCCAAGTTGTTGCGATGGCACAAAGAAGACCGTAAGGAAGACGAGATGCTCAGACACCCCGCTGATGGGTCTCAGTGGAGAAAAATCGACAGTGCGTTTGGGGATTTTGCAGCTGACGCAAGGAACTTAAGGTTTGGTCTAAGTACAGATGGCTTGAATCCGTTTGGGGAGCAGAGCAGCAGTCATAGCACCTGGCCCGTGACTCTATGTATCTATAACCTTCCCCTTGGTTGTGCATGAAGCAAAAGTATATTATGATGCCAGTGCTTATCCAAGGACCGAAACAACCCGGCAACGACATTGATGTGTATCTGAGGCCATTAGTTGACGAACTTTTACAGTTGTGGTCTGACGAAGGTGTCGTGTGTGGGATGAGTACAAACAAGAGGAATTTCCCCTACGAGCGTTGCTGTTTGTAACCATCAATGATTGGCCTGCTCTTAGTAACATTTCAGGACAGTCGAACAAGGGATACAATGCATGCACGCACTGTTTAGATAAGACTGACAGTGCATATATAGGTAACAAGATTGTGTACATGGGGCATCGTCAGTTTCTTCCAACCGGGCATCACGTAAGAAACGGAGGCAAGCACTTCAAAGGTTTGGCAGATATCCGGACGAAGCCTACACGCCGTGATGGTGATGTTGTATATGGCATGGTCAAGGATTTGGAAGTAATATTTGGAAAGGGTCCTGGCAGTCTAAATGTTCCGAAAGACGCAAACAAGCGCGTACCCTTGTGGAAAAAGAAATCTATATTTTGGGATTTACCCTATTGGGAAATCCTAGAGGTTCGCTCTGCAATCGACGTGATGCACGTGACGAAAAATCTTTGCGTGAACCTGCTAAACTTCTTAGGCGTGTATGGGAAGACGAAAGATACAGCGGATGCACGGCAGGACCAGCAAAGTACGCACCACGGAAGAGACAACCTGAATTCAGAGAAGTATCAAGGTACTTCCAGCTACGCTCTTACCAAAGAAGAGAAGGAGATCTTTTTTCAAGTCCTGAGCAGTATCAAGGTCCCGTCTGGCTACTCGTCGAATATAAAGGGAATAATAAACATGGCAGAGAAAAAGTTCCAAAACCTGAAGTCTCATGACTGCCACGTGATTATGACACAATTACTTCCTGTTGCATTGAGGGGGCTTCTACCGGAAAACGTTCGAGTACCCATTGTCAAGCTATGTGCATTCCTGAATGCAATTTCTCAGAAGGTAATTGATCCAGCAACTCTACCAAGTTTACAGACGGGTGTGGTCCAATGTCTTGTCAGCTTTGAGTTGGTCTTTCCACCGGCCTTCTTCAATATTATGACGCACCTCATAGTTCACCTAGTCGAAGAGATTTCCATTCTCGGTCCTGTATTTCTACACAACATGTTCCCCTTTGAGAGGTTCATGGGAGTCTTAAAGAAATACGTTCATAACCGTGCTAGGCCAGAAGGAAGCATGTCCAAGGGCTATGGAACAGAGGAGGTCATTGAGTTCTGTGTTGACTTTCTTCCAGATCTTAAGCCCATCGGTATTCCTCAATCACGCCATGAGGGGAGACTGCGTGGAAAAGGCACGCTAGGAAAGAAAGCAACAAGAAGTATGGACGGGCATTCTTTCACTCAAGCACACTACACAGTTCTACAAAATTCCAGATTGGTGGCTCCGTATATCGTGGAACACATGGATATTTTACGCTCAGAATACCCGGAGAAGACTGACTTCTGGATTAAAGAAAAACACGTGGATACTTTCGGCAGTTGGTTGCGTACACATCTCATTAATGACAACACTGTTGGACAAGAGCTATACTTGTTGGCCAAGACACCATCTTCGACTATATTGACTTTCCAAGGGTACGAGATAAATGGGAATACATTTTACACGGAAACCCAAGACAAAAAGAGCACTAACCAAACAGTGGTGTCCGCTTTGATGCAACAAACGATGATGGAACAAAGGACACATATTATGGTTGCATACAGCAGATATGGGAACTTGACTATGGACCTTATTTTAAGATCCCTTTGTTTCAGTGCAAATGGGTTAACCTGTCATGCGGGGTAGAGATAGACAAGCGGTACGGAATGACTACAGTGGATCTCAAAAATCTTGCGTACAAAACCGAGCCATTCGTCCTAGCCAATGATGTGGCTCAGGTTTTCTATGTGAAGGACATGTCTTCCAGACCGAAAAAAAGAAAAGATAAGCAAGCCGGTACATCATACAATGAGCCAAAGCGCCACATAGTTCTTTCAGGAAAAAGAAACATCGTGGGAGTGGAGGACAAGACAGACATGTCAGAAGATTACAATAAGTTTGCTGAAATTCCGCCCTTCAAAGTGAAAACTGACCCAAGCACCGTGTTAAATGATGAAGATTGTCCATGGCTACGACGCAATCAGAAGAAAGGGACACACAAGAAGAAAAAGTGAACACTAGATAGGGATGTTGTTGCTGATGTGTAATAATGTATTAAACCTTTTATGTAACTATGTCCTGAAAACTCAGAAGAGAGATCTAAACACTAGATAGGCAAGACATCTCTGATGATTTGCAACAAGTGTTGGGGATGTTGCTAATCATCAGAGCGTCTTGCCGCTGCTTGGATCCGACCAAACGGTTGCAGGACGTAGCTAGGGAACCCGAATGTTTTGTGTTTGAGCACAAGGTAGAATATATGAGTGAGTAACCTGGGAAACAAAACACACGGTTTCTCCTAGCTACAGCCCGACACTGATTCACGGTCGAATGTCGTTGCATTCAGTGTCGGGCATAGCTAGGAAACCCGAATGTTTTGTGTTTGAGCGCCACTTCGATCCAAGCAGAGGTAAGACGTCTCTGATGATCTACAACCGTCCGGCAAGACATCTCTGATGATCTGCAACCGTTTGGAACGGTCGCAGGTCATCAGAGACGTCTTGCCGCTGGTTGCCCAAAGATGCCTCTCCGAGTGACGATGGAATGTTTTGTGTGAGTGAGTGAGTGACGCTGGAATTCCGGGAGGTGGGCTATATATAGGGTCATGTGGCTCACGAAGTGGTCGTGATACTGCTGATCCAACAGCTCACAATCCCTCAAAAGAAACACACCTCTGATCCAACGTCTCACGAGCGCTTGAAAGAAACACACGATCCGTGTGCTTCTTTAGTACCGGTTGGTAACACCAACCGGGACTAAAGTCGGGCTCACCCCTGATCCAACGTCTCACAAGCACTTAAAAGAAACACACCGCTTGATCCAACGGCTCCCAAGCGCTGGAAGGAAACACACGATCCGTGTGCTTCTTCCTGATCCAAGGGCTCACAAGCGCTCGAAAGAAACACACCGCTTGATCCAACGGCTCCCAATCGCTGGAAGGAAACACACGATCCGTGTGCTTCTTCCTGATCCACTGGAGAAGGTAGGCAACTTCGATCCCGCCACCGTTTCCCGCCCAAATATTTCCCGCTATCGTTCCCCCCAAATGCCGCCACCGGTAGTTCTATAAAACCCAGTCGAAGGTAGGCATGGTACTCACTTGAGCGCAAGCATGGTGTGTATTGGTCCTTGCGAGAAGTGTGTGTCCGGGTTTCACATTTCCGCATCCGAGCATCTCGCCAGGCTTTCGAGCAATTTGAAGGTAGATGGTAGGGTAGTTCCAATTGAAGAAATTTTGCACACTGAGAGTCATCTCGCTTTGCTCGGGGCGAAGCTATGCCGCGATGGGTTTCCGTATAGGACCCCGCTCCAAATTCGTGCAGAAATGCTCACGCTTGCAGAGAAGTTTGACAGGAAAGTTACGAATAGTCCGTTCTACCGAACTGAAGCTGACCGTGATTCGTACGGTCGTTCCTGTCTCTGGGTAGTTGACAGCGATGATGACGACGATTTCATGCCGTCGTCAAAGGAAAGGAGGGTTGAAGCACTGAGCAAGAAGGCTGAAGCTTCGTCCAAGGGCAAAGGCAAGAAGGCAGAATCTTCGTCAAAGGGCAAGGAAGGCAAGAAGACAGAATCTTCGTCAAAAGGCATTGATGGGAGATAGGTAGAGTCTTTGTTTTACTTGTGTTGTATCGTAATTTCAAGTTGTACCTTAATTTGTTCTATCCAGTATTTAGAACTAGTGAAGTTGTAACGTAGATGTCTAGTTGTATGTTAAATCGTCTCTGCATAAGACGGTTGACCGCACATCGGAGTTGTATCTTTGTTCACACGGTTGCGAAGATGGCGGCCGGCTTTTGGAGATTTTGTCCTCTGTTCCTCTCTTCGTCGCGGTTGGGTTTGCTCTGACCTTTCTGCGGAGGTACTGGAGGTGGTGTGGCCTGCTCCCGGCGGTGGTCGTCGGTTGGCGTGCTCGCCTGAAGAGGATTGAATCGGGGCGTCGCCCCCGCCGATATGGCTTTCCTCCGTCTTCAGATCTCGGCGTCCGCGTCGGGTGACTACTGCGGCGACATCACCTGGTGGCAGTAGAGAAGAAAGTAGGAAAAAAACAAAATAGAAACCAAATAGATATAAAAAACAGAAAACAAAAGAAAGAAAAAAAACTAGAGAAAAAAAATTCAAAAAGCCCATTAGTACCGGTTGTAAACTACAACCGGTCCTAAAGGGCTGGGCTTCGCGCGGGAATTTTCGCCGCGGCCCAAAAGGCACCTTTAGCACCGGTTGTAGTCTACAACCGGTACTAAAGACCCTTTAGTACCGGTTGTGGAGCACAACCGGTGTTAAAGGGCTGTTGCCTGCAGTTAAAGCAGGGGATCGAGTCGATCCCCAAATTCGCCCAAGTGCTGCTCCTCGACGTCCGCTCCTGGACGCCGGCGAACTGCTGCTCCTCGACGCCGTGCGCCTCCACGCCGTCGACGGGGCCGCCGCCCTACACGCGCACACGTACGTCGCCCTCCGCGCCGTCGACCGCGCCGCCAAGGCCCCGACGTAGCCGCGCCCTGCTCCTCTGCCCTCCGGCCTGCTCCTGCGCTGCGGCCTGCCGTCCGCGCCGTCGACGCCCCCCGCCGTCCGCCGCCGTCGACGCCCCACGCCGTGGACGCCCCGCGCGCCCACTCCGGCCGCCGCGCGTGCTCCACCGCGCTGCTCTCTCCACTCCGGCCGGCCACACCGCCAGTACCATCAAGGTAATTTTTTTTTAGTACTGTTTTTTTTAGTTAATATTAAGTTTAGTTTACCTAAGTTTTTTTAGTACTGTTTTTTTAGCTAAGTTTAGTTTAGCTAAGTCTTTTTTTTTAGTAGCAATTTTTTTGTTATTACTTTTTTTATTACTGTTTTTAGTTAAGTTTTAAATTTTGTTTAGCATTTTTAGAAATTTGTACCAATTTTATAGATAGCAAAATATAGATAGCATTTTGTTCATTTTGTAGATAGCAAAATATAGATAGCATTTTGTTTCAATTAGCATTTTTGACAGTTAGCAATTTTGAAAGTTAGAAATATTGCAAAGTTTCAAATATTGCAAATTTCAAATATTGCTAAGTTTCAAATATAGTTTAACATTGTAAAGTTTGAAACATTGTAAAGTTTGAAATTTTGCTAAGTTTGAAATATTGCTAAATTTCAAATATTGCTAAGTTTCAAATATTGTTAAGTTAGAAATATTGTAAAGTTTGAAATATTGCTAAGTTTGAAATATTGCTAAGTTTCAAATATTGCTAAGTTTGAAATATTGTAAAGTTTGAAATTTTGCTAAGTTTGAAATATTGCTAAGTTTCAAATATTGCTAAGTTTCAAATATTGTTAAGTAGAAATATTGTAAAGTTTGAAATATTGCTAAGTTTCAAATATTGCTAAGTTTGAAATATTGTAAGTTTGAAATATTGCTAAGTTTCAAATATTGCTAAGTTAGAAATATTGTTAAGTTCGAAATATTGTTAAGTTAGAAATATTGCTAAGTTTCAAAATTTGCAGTGACATTGAGCTATGGCGGACGATGCCCCCACCTTCGTCCGAGATTTGGAGGAAGAAGACCGTCTCCAACAAATAATATATAACACCGCTGCCGGACCCAATTCCGATGGAGAATATTCCGATGGAGAAGATTCGTCCGACGGAGAAGACGCCGAAGAATTCAGCGCGAAATGTTTGAATGACTCCGGTGAGGGACTTGAGTTAGAAAAATTCAGAGATGACGACGACGACGAAGAAGAACCGTCTGGATCTAAGGCGGACGATGCCCTAGCTAAGAAGAAGGTATATATTAAGTCTTGTTGATCACTATAGCTAGATGCATTAATTGATTTATATGCGCACTTATTAACGAAACATTTTTCTTTCAGCCCTCTGGATCTAAGTCGTCAATCCCCGTACGAGGCCCGGCCCAAGGGTTAAAGCTCCCGGAAGGTGCAACGTTGTCGATCGACGAAGTTACCTTCAAAGGCAAACCAGAGAAACCCGATGGAATCTACAATAAATATGTACGGCAGTGCGGAGTTTTTGTAAGGGACATGGTCCCGATCACTGTGACAGAATGGAATGAGCCGAAGAAAGCCAACATAGGCGCAAAATATCTCGAGGAAAGAATTAAAGAGACCCTTTGGGACTCGATGATGTCTAAATTCAACCTACCGGCAGATCTCCCACAGAAGATGAAGGATAAAGTCAAGGAGTGGACTCTTAGCAAGATGGCCCAGCAATTCAACAACTGGAAGAACACATTGTGGAGAAAATATGGGAACAAAGATATAGTTTTCAAAGGACATCTAGAGAAGCTAAAAGATGATTGGGCTGAATTTGCGGCGTATAAGAATTCGGGCGTCTCTGTGGCCCGATCGACACAAAATAAGTTGAATGCCTCGAAGAAGAAATATTTCCATCATTTGGGCTCAGGTGGCTACAAGACTGCCTTGCCTAAGTGGCAAGCCTATGAAGACGAGCTGCGACTAAAAGGGATCACTCCACAGACAGATGACTGGCCCGACAGGTCCAAGTTCTGGTTGTTCGCGCATGGGGCAGTGTTGCACCCAGAAACAGGGCTGATTGTTGCAAAGGGAAAATGGCGGAGAAAAATTAGAAGAGTCATCAGAAAAATAAAAAATGTCATAGTACTAGTCAAGGAGGGAAAATTTGTTCCCGATAGAGAGGACGACGAGCTTTCACAAGCCCTCGGGAATAAAGAACACTGGGGGCGATGTCGAGCCAGAGGAGGCGGGGTTGGTTTTCTTGAAGGGTTTCCGGAAGACGTTGCAACTTATAGAAAACATTGCAGAAGTAAGAAGAGGGAGGCGGAGAGGGTTACTGCATTAGAACGCACGGTGCAGGATGTGCAGAAGCAACTGGCCTCAATGACCCAGACCAGGGAATCTCAACTGCGAGTAGAAGATCCTGCAGGCGATGCCTGCCCATCTCAGCGGAAAAGCAGCGTGGGTTCCACGCAGCTACAAGATCCTGCAGTTGATGAACCAGTTGCTGAACCATCGGCGGCTCACTACCCCGTGGATGATATCACGGAGAAGACAAATTGTGAGTTACATGCGCCGATGATGAACATTACTTATCCGGTGGCGACTGGCTATGCTTTACGACATCAACCTGGAGAAACCTTCCATTTTGGTGTGATTCCGCCTGGATTTGCTCGTGTCGGGGTCACGAAAGTTATGCCGGGATTCAACGCAATACGTCTTGAAATTCCTGGAGCTGAAGGCGAGAAGACATTGGGAGAAGTTGAGTTTGGTATCGTTCTATGGAAGAAGAAATACATCAAGTTTCCAGACTCGGAGCCAAGGCCACCGACTCCTCCCGTTAGACATTCACCACATCAAAGTCCACCCGCCTCCCCCCACGAAGTTTGGGATCCCGCCGCGAGTCCATCTCCCGCGCTGTCCCGTCAACCGACTGATGCGCCCACTAGTAACTTGACAAAGCGGAAGCTGTTCCCGTCGTCCACCCTGTCAAGAAACGTGGAAAAAGTGTGCGGGCTCCTGAGAACCCCAAGGAAGTCAAGGCTCCTGAGAAGTTAACTTCTGAGATGACTCAGCAGGAAATAGCTGAGAGCCTACGTGAAGGGTCGAGAGCCTTTTTTGAGCAGAAAAAGAAGGAAAGAGTGGAGGCAAGACTTGACCCCATAAAGGAACTTCTGAAGACTATACCAAATGAGGTAAAAGATCAAACCGTTGACAACCTATATGACCCTCCACCTCCGCCCATTTCAGACTACGAGCGAGGTATTGACAAGGTACTTTCCTCGCAGAATGAGCAAGAGAAATTGTGCGGGAAAGGAGTTGCCCAGCTCGGAGAACAAGAAGCACAATCGCTCGCCCCGCTCATTGTACCTTCTGAAACTCGGGAAATCGAGCATGGAGAAGTTGTCCTTGGCGACTCAGGTTACCCCATGGCGGAGATTGCCCCACGATTTGATTTTGAACTCGGGCTGCCTATGGTGGAAAATCCGAGCCAGCTAACAACACAGTTATGGAATTTGAATCGCTGGTACATGACCGCCGCAAAAGAAGGGAAATTCTATCTCATGGCGGCGGTTAAGGAACAACACTACTTCCGAGAATATTGTGTGCATGTTGAGTTCCGAGAACTTTTTCAGATGTACAATCAACGTGCTCTCGACAAATCTCTCATCAGCTGCTATTGTCTGTAAGTAATTTATTCGTGTAATTTAATTATCTATAGTTATAAGCTCTCGTTCATTGCTTGTAATTATCGTCACAAAATTCTTTTGTACGCTAATTATGCAGAATGAAGATACGTGAATGCAGACTCGAAGGAATCTGGGACATTGGTTTCATTGACCCGGATAAAGTTCATGTCAAGACCGTGGATGAAAATCCCGTGAACACAGAGGACGTTTTGCTAACGTTCTTTAAGCGACAAAGTACCAAAAAGGAAATACTATTTCCTTACAACTTCGGGTGAGTTTTACCGTCTTCTACACATTCTATTTTGCTTCCCCGATATAAAGTGTAATCGATAAGTTCTGAATACCTGCGTATATAAACGTGCGCAGGTTCCACTACATTCTGCTAATCATTAGACTCGAGGAAGGAGAAGTTGAAGTCTGGGACTCACTAAGGAAAGATCAAAATGAATACAAAAGCGTGCGTCTAATGCTCAAGAGGTAATTTCAATCGCACTATATCAGCCTCTTTCGTTCATTTCCGGATATCAAAAGTATAAGTAATAACTACTCAATTCATTTTCTTTTCCGGACAGGGTTTACAGAAAGTTCAAAGCGGAAGAACGCGGTGTATGGCCAGAAAAGCTGGAGTTCAAGTCTAACAACGTAAGTACTACTACGTGTATCTTTCTAATACCATTATCATTCTCTTGATTATTATTTGATTAAATTATATTCTTGTATATATAGTGGTGTCTGCGACAACCACAGGGGACAGAACTATGTGGATACTACGTTTGCGAGTACATTCACACGAAGGTCAATGAGAGAGTCAAGAGTGTAAGAAATCGAGAGGTACGTGAACATCATACACAACTTTTATTTTGCCACCATGCATCAATTGTGTTTAGTTTCGATCATAGCTGATTTTATTTCCTTCTTTTAAAGATGTCAAACAAGCGGAGCCAGCTCCTACCACGCAACCGCGTAAAAGCTATTGCGGAGGAATTGGCGGGATTCTTACTTACACATGTCATAGATGAACACGGTGAATTCTACTTTGACGAAAGACCACCTCCACCCCCTGCAGTCGATGCTACAAGGGAACCGCCGGCAGTCGATGCTACAAGGGAACCGGCTCCATTGTAATTAATTAGGAGTACTTAAATTTATATGTGACGAGAGTACTTTGTATGTGTATAATGACTACTTTATATGTGTAGTGAGTACTTTATACGCGATCTCCTCCGAAACCCTGAAAAATGAGCGAAAAGGAAAAAAACAGAAACCCTAAACCCCGAAAAATAATCGAAAAGAAAAAAAACCAAAACCCCCCTGAAATAATAAGCAAAAAAAGCAGGAACCTTTAGTACCGGTTTGTATTGGTCCTCAGGGTCGAGCTCGCCTGTGCGCCCACGTGGAGACCCTTTAGTACCGGTTTTATTTAGGTGCCGGTACTAAAGGGTTACCCCTTTAGTGCCGACCCTTTAGTACCGGTTGTGTGGCCGGTACTAAAGGCCATCTACAACCGGTACTAGAAGTGGGTTCTCTACTAGTGTATAGTGCAATATTTGTGAACAACGGTATCATATTGTGACACTCCTTTCACTTTCAGATTGGTTCAGCCTTCACATGTGTAGTCTATGTCCGGTGTACTGCTCTGACAGTCCCATTGTAAGCTATGTTACTGTGAAGGGCACTTAATAAAACATTGATTCTACTTCTTTTGTAGATTATGCTGACGCAGTCAAACATTGATTTTTGCAACTCCATCATAGGAAAATATACCAATTAAAGCTATGCCATATCATTATACTGCTGGTAGGAATTCCTTCATGTTATCAAAAGGCTATATATTCTTAATATTTCGCATATTCATTGTGGCTGGTTGAATTGCCGGCAGGGTAACCGTGTAAATCTAGCAACGGTAACACTCATAGTTTACAATCCATGTATATTATTTATTTCTCATGATAATTCATCTGATTGCTCATTAATTGAATATGTTTATTGATTGTGTCCACTGTACCTGGCAGGAGTATGAGCTGAAAGGTGTTGTTTTCCTTGTATATGCAAATAAACAAGAGTATGAGCTGAAAGGTGTTGTTTTCCTGGCCATCAGATACACCGACGTTTTCATCTCTGCTATGCTACAAGTGAGAACCAGTTTCTGCTGCTGCTGCAAACTTAATACTAGAATTTACAAGTCAATGAGTGTTATTTATTCTGTGTCTCTATCCTTGATATTTTTCACTGGACCTGTAGTATGATTATTAATATGTTGCTTTGTTGAATAATTTCACTGTTGGATGCATGAGAGAAGATTGCTAAGTCAATTCAACCTTGCATAGCTTATGGTCTTATATTTTAAAATGCACTGCAAAATATGATTTGCTGTTTCCTGTGCTTAATATTGTATCGTCTCTTCAGTTGTACCTGGTTAAATACATTTGTAGTTTTAGGTACGTTCATTTGTTCAAGGTTAAAGCTTGATATTATGTGCGTCGAGGGTATCAGTCAATGAGTCATGCTTTTGCTATGAAGGAAATGTCAACATTTGCACAATACGTTCCACGAGTAGTTTCTTAATGACATACTTTTGTATCTGTTTATACATCCACATTCATGCATATCGTATTTTATTTCGAAAAATCAGTTAATCAAATGGGACCATTTTAGTTGCTTTTATCTTATAAGTCAATCTTACCTGTTAAGCAAGCATCGTTAATCGCTGTTACCGCTCCTAGTTTGGAGGAGCAGACAAACGTACTCTTGTTAGTTTTTAAATATTTTATGACTAATCAGGCTATATGCTTGCTCTGTGTAAATTGATAGATTTACTTTGCTTAAACATGACAGAAGGGTACTAGATCTTATACGGGAGGAATTGATGAAGGATCCTGCTACTGACCCAAATGTTTCATTGGCAAGGGTTTTAGTCGATCAGGTTAGGGGGACTCATTCCTCATCTAGTTGAGGGGGGTGTCTCTATTCTACAATACGCGGATGATACAATTATATTCATGGAACATAACTTGACGAAGGCCCTTAATATGAAACTGATTCTCAGTCTTTTCGAACAGCTTTCGGGTCTCAAAATAAATTTTCATAAAAGCGAAATCTACTGTTTTGGACAAGCCAAAACAGCGGAGTCACAATATAGACAGCTTTTCGGGTGTGAAGTTGGATCATTTCCATTCAAGTATTTGGGAATACCGATACACTTCCGAAAACTCAAAAATGGTGAATGGAAACCGGTGGAAGATCGTTTTGAAAGAAAGTTAAGTAGTTGGATCGGAAAACTTTTATCCTATGGGGATAGATTAGTTCTCATCAATTCCGTGCTAACTAGCTTGCCAATGTTTATGTTATCTTTTCTTGAAATTCCAAAGGGAGTGCGGAAGAGATTGGACTTCTATAGATCATGTTTTTTTTGGCAAAGTGATGAGCACAAAAAGAAATACCGCCTCACTAAATGGAATATTATTTGTAGACCGAGAGATCAAGTGGGGCTTGGAATTGAGGTGTTAGAGTTGAAAAATAAATGTTTATTAAGTAAATGGCTATATAAACTAATGAATGAGCAAGGAGTGTGGCAGGAGCTATTAACTAATAAATACCTACATTCTAAGACGTTATCGCAGGTGGTTGTCAAACCAACAGATTCTCATTTTTGGAAAGGCTTGATGAATGTGAGGGCTGATTTTTTTAAGAGAGGGTCTTTTGTGATCGGTAATGGCATGAACACAAGGTTCTGGGAGGGCATGTGGTTAGGTGGTTCTTCCCTAGCACAACAATACCCATTGCTATACAATATAGCTAACCAGAAACAAGTTTTGGTAGCTCATGCTTTAGCACAACCTTTGAATATTAATTTTAGAAGAACTCTTACAAATAATAAGTGGGAACAATGGCTGCACCTTGTCAACCGGTTGATGGATATCAATTTGTCAACTGAGCCGGATGAATTTGTTTGGAACTTGTCTGCGTCGGGGGCTTTCTCGGTTAAATCAATGTATCTAGACTATTTGAATGGACACACTAAGTTTCTTAAAAAGTACATTTGGAAAATGAAGGTGCCACTAAAAATCAAGATTTTTATGTGGTTTCTTAATCGTAAAGTGATTTTGACTAAGGATAATATTGCTAAACGCAATTGGAATGGCAACAAGTGTTGTTCCTTTTGTGATACCGACGAGTCAATACAACATCTATTTTTTGAGTGCCCTTTCGCTAAACTAGTTTGGCGAATAGTGCATGTGGCGTTTAATATTAGCCCGCCAAAAAATATTACGAATCTGTTTGGTAATTGGCTAAGAGGCATCGACAAGTCAACACTAAGATCAATTCGAGTTGGTGTTTGTGCAGTGTTGTGGGCAATGTGGAATGTGCGTAATGATTTTGTTTTTAACAAGACAAAGAAACCATCCTTTTTGCAGGTCATCCCGCTAATCACTCATTGGATCCGATCATGGTCCTATCTCCAACCGGAGGAGCAACGCCATACTATGGAGTTTGGATATACCCAGTTGGAGTCTGTCGCGAAGGACTTCTACAACCTTGCGGGCTAGCGTTTTGAGAAGAGATTAGAACTATGAATAATTTATATGCTGCTACTTTGTTTCGTTGGTTGATTCATGTAGCGACACTATGTGATCCGTGATGTAATAGACTGGACAAACTCCAAAATAAATTAATAAAAGCAAGCCGTATGCATCACTTTGATGCAGAGGCTGGGGCTGCCCTTTTTCTAAAAAAAGGTTAGCCCTCTCGCCCTCCCCCCTGCGTAAATTTAAGAAATATTCTTCTTCGTGTACTTTCTGTAACAAAACAGTTGAGGCCTGGACATTGGTAGCTAACAGGCAGATAGGAAGATGTTGACGTAGCTTTGCTCCCTGAGTGTCATCTATGTCTCCCTTTGCACTAATATTTAGACTTGTGCAATTTTCACTATTATTTTAGTCAGGGAGACAAGATAAACTGATGAGCAAACATCCATTAGTGCTGATAGTTTTGTATTCTTTGCAGAGGAGTAGAAACTGCTGCTGCAGATCGCCGGCGGCATGGCGCCGTTGGACGGCAAGGTACTGGGCGCCGACACGGCAAGCGGGATCAAGAGAGCCGGTGACACGCTGGCCTTCTCCCCTAACCGTAGGTGACAAATTATGAGGTTTAGATAGCAAAGGTGTTCGTGACGTTTCTACTAGTGTAGAGAAGAGAAGAGTTCATAAGTTCTTGATACTAGAATATTTCCATTGTTTGGTAGTAGCTGTTGTTATAGCTGTTTATCTTGTCAGTTCTTTTTGTAAGTAAACTTGTAAGTGCCCGGAATTGCAGGTTTGTAAACGGAGTTGATACTAGAATACTTCCATTTCTTGTTTGTTTGAATTGTTTACTGGAATTGATTTGTAAATGCTGGAATTGTGTACACAAATATTGCCTTTATTTGTATTTGATGGCAGTATTTGAAATGCCAATACATGTATCTGCTACTGCCAGTAATTGAATTTGGAGGCAGTTTTAGAAGTGCAAGTAAATGAATTTGGAGGCATTTTTAGTACTGCCGGTAAATGAATTTAGAGGCACTTTTAGAAATACAAGTAAATGAATTTGGAGGCATTTTTAGTACTGCCGGTAAATGAATTTAGAGGCACTTTTAGAAGTGCAAGTAAATGAATTTGGAGGCACTTTTACTAATGCCAGTAAATGAATTTTGAGGCACTTTTTGAAACTGCCCCTAAATACAATTCTCAACATGAACAAAACTAACACTTTTTTCTGCCTACAAAAACATTTGCTAGCACTTTTTCAAGAATTGGAGGCACTTTCGAGTGCCTCCTAACAAGGGACCTGACGTAGTGTAGGGCGGCCATTTTTTCTGAGGTTATATCCTTTGAAAAGTTACATGCATGGGCATGCTCTTTCTGAGACTGTGTGCATGGACATACCATAAATACTTCACTTGGTTTCTTAGAAGATGTGTTTGTTTCCCTTAACTATCAAACTTGTTCTCTGCAACTTCTCCACCTTTGCCATGGGATGACAGCCATGATTACACAAGGGAGGATATTGAGTTGTATCGTCTGGTCTGTTAAACATGTTCTCCGCACTTTACATTTTACTTGAGTAAACTGCTGATGTATTGAGCCATGATTACACCTTTTGCTATGGGCAATTTTCCTTAGGGTCATATATAGCCACACTTAAGTGCTGTTATTAGTAATTGTTTTATCTGGCTATAGAATATGTATATGAGAGCTCTGTATCAGCATGTTGAAAATTGTGGCATTAATCCTTTTAGGGCTCCTTTGATTTGAAGGAAATTTTGATGCTACTATTCACACCTTTGATTCATAGGAATGTTGCAAAGGAAAAATAAAGGAAATTTTCCTTCACAGCTCACAATGAAGGCAAAACCTACAGGAAAATAAAAATCCACTCACACCTCATTCTTTGAATCCTATGCACAAGGAACAAGAAATTTTTCACACCAGCCATCCTTTCCCTTTCCTATCCCTTTCCTATTCTTTTGATTTTCAAACCCTATGAATCAAAGAGGCCCTTACTTATTTTTAGAAATAACAGTCTCAGATGTGAAAAAAGGAGTCACTGACAATTCCAGTTTCACTGCAATCATGTTGACCATCAATAGCATCCTCTAGACCAGTTTTAAAGTTATTTTGAACTTTCACTGGTCTCTAGTATTTTTACTATTTATTACATTCACAACTGTTATATTCGATGAACCATCGTGTGTTATTTTCCATTTGGATATACTAGAAGCTTTATAAATTTCATTTTCTCTGTCTCGATGGTTAACTGACTCGTCACTTTAATACATTAGGCTGATGAGGGCACACCTTTGTCCAAAAGTGAAATATTAAAATATCTTCTGGAAGGCACTGTAGACTCAAAGTCGCTTCCAGAAAATCTTGATGGGGACGATGGAGAACATGATACTGGCAAGGGCAGCACAGTTCCATCATCAAGTATGTGAAACATTCTTGTGAATTTCTCTAAATCATATCATAGTACAGTAATAAAAAGGGGGCATGATATGATTCATGAAACCAGTATTTTGTGGAGTTTAGTATGCAGCATAGCATGTCTATCTGCCACTAGAAGAACTAGGGATATTAGCCGTCGTCCATGGTTTTGATAGCCTGTGCAACAATGTCGTGTGTATTCGCACCTTTCTGCTCAAATTATTTTACCCAGGAGGGCATTTTCCAGGGAAAGACCCACTGAAATGTAACTCAGATATGAACTTTGGTCTTGTTTGGGATTGGATGTGGTGATCATATTTCCAGTTTGTATCTCCTATCTTCACTTCTGAACGTCTGATCAGTGTCGGGCATGTAAAATCCGAGGCCCTGTGCCAAAGTCTGAAATGAGGCCCTACTTCCTCTTTGTCAAAATCCAGCCAATGGTCATTTTATGGCAATCAGCTGCTGGCGTCTAGTGTCCTGTGGGCGATGTGCACTCCTACTATTAATAGGTTAGTCAAACTAAATATGCAAAAAATATGTCAAATATCATAATAGGCTATAAAATATCACAATATGTTTTTGACGTATAAAATACCTTTTCTTACAAATTGCATGATTTCTCATATCCACTTGTTATCCCCTGCAGTAGAAGATTGGGTTTGATTCGACGCAGCAGGTGCTACACATGATGGTTTTGGAGGAGCCGTCAAGTCATTTCTGGCATGCGGTGCCGATGTGGTGTCTCATATGCAGGCGAGTTATATATGCTTGATCCTGGTAGATACTATGCACAATGTCTCCTTAGCTTGGTAAGTCATGACTGTTGTTACTCGATAGAAGGTGGTGTGACAGTGTCCAGAGGCGTTGTGGTATGGGGCGTCATCAACTATCAGTTTCTCCTCTAGCGGCTTGTGATTAGCAATGAGTCGACATCGAGTTTGCACACTTGATGCTACCATAGATTTCGCATCAAATTAGGGGTAAGCAGTGGCACGTGTGAGTACACTTTGCATCCAAGAGTGTGGGATAATAATAATACTTGTCCCTAAACATGCACATCGACGACAAGTTGGGAATTTTAGTACAAAGTAAAGAACATTGATTTAACTTATTATGACTTGAAGTTGGGAATCAGGCTAGCCCCATTGTGAGTAATGTATACCGCACTAACGATATGCATTCGCTGTTGTTCTATCATCAAAAGCGGGAAGATAAAACATCAAGAACATAGTAAATGATACACATTTATAAATAATTTTTAAATCAACCATAGAAAAAAATATCTGAATCCATCATGAAAGATACATAAGTTTGATCGTAATCATGATGGAAGATGTTCGATGCAACCATAATGAATACTCCATAATGAACATGCATTATGTAGGAAGATGTTCGATGCAACCATAATGAACATTTCAATAAATCTACCCAGAAACTATATGTGCAATTCTTGACCCACCGCACAACCAAAAATCTAAACTAACTACTATCATGAATACTCCAAAACAGTATGGTAATGTGATCTCTCGTCACACTTGATTACACATCACTGCCATTTGCCAATAGGGATTTGAAGCCAAAGGGATTGTTCATGTAAAACATACTTGTGTCAGAGAAATCAAATGAAGATTACAAGACATTAGGGAAATGCGTTGAGCCAGAACATCACACCACATTAGACTCCCATATCACTGCGTAACAAACTTCCACTTCCCAGTGTCTCCTATTCCCACACTAGTTTACAATATCATTATCTCCTCTTAAACTGATCTATTCATTGGAGGTTAGTGTAGGAAAGAGCGGTGGTTGAATTGTGAAAGCATAGGGAGAACACATTGTGTTGGTGTTCGTATATATAAGTTCCTAGGCACGCGTGGTGTAAATGACTACATAAAGAGTTGTTTGGAGCATTTATTACTGAAAAATCATTCGTTATGCAAGAAAGGTCTTCGGAGTCAATGGATGTTTCCACTAGGCATATACCATTTGCATGTGATGTTCTATGTTATATCTACAGCCGACTTTTTTGTGGCCATCTCAAATTTGATGAGGCAGTTGACTTAACTTCAGAATTTAATAGTTATTTTGTATGGCTATATATTGGAATGTAAATAATACTACATTTTGTTATGAGAATATCTATTACATAATAAAGCCGATCACAAAGGAGGTAACAAAGGGTGCATATTTTTTAGGTTAACTGAGGGTGCATAGTTTTGAGGTCAGTGTGTGCATTCGACAAATGGAGCTTTCCTTTTTTTTCAACGGGTGATTGTCAATCAAACTTTACCAGGAGTTTGAAGAGTCTTAGGGTTGGTGTATGCATTTCACAGTTCGAGGTTTTCTTTTATTTTTTTGCATAGAAAGATTTTCCACTAGTGCAAGAATGGTGATGTATGGAAACAAACAAACAATCAGCCAGCCAATCAATCACGGTGAGTAAGGAAATTTGGACGCGGGGCAACGTTCACCTCCCCCAAATATTTAAACGTTCAAAATTTAACCGCAACAATGCACGTCCCAACGGAAATCAGAGAGAAATCCGGCCTCCACTTTCCTATTTTTCTGCCTCTCCTCGCCCTCTTAAACCCCACCTCGCACGATCGATCGATCACCACGAAACCACTGCGATCGATCGAGCTCCACCGCACCACTGTGATCCAGCAGGTGCTACGCACGATGGCTTTGGACGAGTTGTTAACTCATTTCTAGCATGCGGTGCCGATGTGGCGTTTCATATGCAGGCGCCGAGTTATATATTCTTGATCCTGGCATATATTACGCGCGATGTCTCCTTCGCATGTGAAGTCATGCTTGTTGTTGCTCGATCAAAGGTGGTATGATTGTGGCTGGAGACGTTGTGGTATGGGGCGTCATCAACTATCAGTTTCTCATCCAGGGGCATGTGGTTAGCAATGAGTCGTTGGCCAGATAGATGATGACGGTACCAGCATCGACATCAAGTTTGCACACTTGATACTACCATAAATCTGGCATCAAATTTAGGGAAAGCAGCGACGCATGAGTACAATCTGCATCCAAGAGTGTGGGATAATAATACTCGTCCCTAAACATGCGCACCCACGATAAGTTGGGAATTTAAGTACAAAGTATAGACCATTGATTTAACTTATTATGACTTGAAGTTGGGAAACAGGCTATCAGCATTGCGAGCAATGTATATCGGACTCGTTGTTGTTCTATCATCAAAAGCGGGAAGATCAAACATGAAGAACAAAGTAAATGATACACATTTATAAATAATTTCCAATCAACCATGGCAAGAATTTCTCTAAATAATCTATCTCGTAAACAAAGATTCATCATGGAAGATACATAAGCTTGTTCGTAATCATGACAATCATCTCATACAATTACTAATAAACACACACACACACGCACACACGCGCACACACACACACACGCACACGCACACGCACACGCACACACACGCACGCACACGCACACGCACACGCACACGCACACACACGCACACACGCACACGCACACGCACACGCGCACACGCACACACGCACACACACACCCGCGCGCACACACAGAGAGAGAGAGATAGAGAGAATACACGGTACTAGCACAAACTCATAGGCAATAAGGTATAGGAATTATGTTGATTTAGCTAGTGTATGAGATGACTGCTTGGGATGCTCCCAGACACAAACATGCCATGCTTGCGATGCTCCTGTAGAATGCGCATAGAGTTTTTTGTGCCAACATCGGTGAATTATGGGTTAATTACAAGCATCCCTTGAAATATGGTAATGTAAGCTATCGTCGCACTTGATTAGATATCACTGCCAACAGAGATTTGGAGCCACAGGGATAGCTCAAGTAAATCATACTTGCGTCTGAGAAATCCAGTGAAGATTACAAGAAAATAGGGACCTGTGTTGAGCTAGAACGTCACATCACATTAGACTCCCCTTTCACTCCAGAACAAACTTCCCTTTTCTGATGTCTCCTATTCTCACACTAGTTCCAATATCATTCTCTCCTCTAAATTAGACTGATCAATTCGTTGGAGGTTACTGTAGAAAAGAGGGGTTGTTGAATTGTGAAAGCATAGGGAGAACACATTGTGTTGGTGTTCATAGATATAAGTTCGTAGGCATGCATGGTGTAAATGACTACATAAAGAGTTATT
Organism: Poa pratensis; assembly: GCA_947311845.1. Lineage (NCBI taxonomy): Eukaryota > Viridiplantae > Streptophyta > Magnoliopsida > Poales > Poaceae > Poa > Poa pratensis. Next base: position 738,756 of record CAMZMU010000062.1, read on the forward strand.
TGGAGCATTTATTACTGAAAAATCATTCATAATGCAAGAAAGATTTTTGTAGTTATTTGGAGCATGCATGGTGTGTATTCAACGAGCGTGTATCTTATATCCAATGTCTGTGTGGACGTCGTCATGCTGAATGTTGCTTTTCCGTAACCATGTTTTGTTGGGCAGGAAGGAGGAGGAGGAGGAGTATGTCAGGGCGCGGCGCCATTACCGAGCTGCCAAGGTGGAAGAAACCATCTACAACCTCGGCGACGATGTCTATATCAGGGTACTACTGATCATCTCTCTGTTCTGAAATGAACCTCCTCCCTGGCCTGTTTGCATTGCTTACCGGCATTACCTTGCTTAGTTGCATTCTGGTATCAGATTGGATGTAAAAGTTCCTCGTTATATGTTTGATTTTTTTTTTCATGCTAGGTAGTGTTCTGTCTCCACAACTCATGTGACTTCTATTATTTCGGCTATGGTATGACCGTATTTTTTTGTTAATTAGGATATTGCCATTATGCTCTGTTTCAGCAATTCATGCACATAGCGGCTATGCAGGCTGTTGTGAAATACTTGATGATAGTTGCGCCGTCATCGAAATGATGTGTATTCATGAACCTAATGTCTTTTCCATCATGCTTAGTTCGCATTTCTTAATGGCATTGTGAATATGACGGCTGATGCAAAAAGAAAAAACTCGCTATTTGAAAGATGTCTGCATATGTTTTGTCATTCCTCATTGACATTTTGTCATTCCTGCATAGGCTGAGGAAGGAAAACCACCGTTCATAGGTAGACTAACTGAACTGTTCGAGGGATCAAACCTTGGCCACTACTTCAACTGCCGTTGGTTTTTCAAACCTGAAGACACAGTGATAACGAAAGCGAAACTTGATGACGACCATAGTCATGACCCCAAGCGGGTCTTCCTCTCTAACGAGAGGGATGACAACCCTCTTAACTGCATTGTCTCAAAAGTCAAGATAGTGCAAGTTGATCCCAAGGTTAGTGCTCTTGTTCAGAACTATGTGCTGGTGCTGCCTCCCTAATGAAATTCTTTTCACCATTTTAACTCACGGTTTCAGCTTGGTATGGAAGAAAAAGCCCAACTCGTGGCTAGCAGCGAGCTATTCTATGACATGGCATACACTGGGGTTTGCTCCTCGTTTGAAAGCATCAAAAGTGGTAATTTCTGCTGCAACCTTTGTACTCTGTTGAATTATGCAATCAAATTAATGACAAGTGCTTCTTGTACTATTGCTAAATTTTGTTGTTAGCTTTTTTAGTTTCGTAAATTAAATACTCAAAGTTGAACATTTTAGAGGATATGTGCAATTCTTTTCCTCTGTCATTGCTCATCTCAACCTGGTTTAATTGAAAATCCAAGCAAATGGACTTGTTTCCCTGTTTTCCTCGCTTAGAATGGTTGTTGTACAGGTAGGCTCAGTAGACGTTAGGATGACGTATTTTCGTATGTATAGTAACTTCTGTGCTCAAATAGTCAGGAATATTTTCAGTAGAAAGAGATAGAATATATTTATAGTAGAAAGAGATAGAATTAGCTTAGGGACAACAAGGTCCGTGGACTTTTCATGTATCGTTTAGCGTACTTTTTTAATATGAAGTATAATCTTATCTTACTTAGTTCTTAGATCATGTTAGGACATGATTGCATGTCGCACATGATGTCTTTTGTAATTTTGATGATCGGTTGTACTTACTCGCCTCTTTGATGATCTCTTATAGTAATTTCGATGATATGTTGTAGGTTTAAATCTGCCATGTGTATTTTTCGTGTAGGTACAAATGAGAGCTCTGGGATTTCTTTAAATGTTGATTTGGAGGATCAACCCTCTGGTACAGCAGCAATGCTACTTGACCTCTACTCAGGTTGTGGTGGCATGTCCACTGGCTTATGCATGGGCGCAGAACTAGCTGGACTGAAACTTCATACGGTATTATTCCGCTTTATAGTTATTTCAAAATTTGAAAAATAATTTGTGTATTTCCCAACTTTATGTCTATAATGATTTGTTTTCCATTTTTTATATCAGCGATGGGCAGTTGACAGTAATAGCCATGCATGTAAAAGCTTGAAATATAATCATCCACAAACTGAGGTTGGCTCGTGAGTCTATTTTGCTATTTAAAATCCACCTATTTTAGCTGAGCAGCTTTTTATTTCTAAATATAGGTTTGGAACGTGAAAGCGGATGATTTTCTCTCTCTTATCAAGGAATGGGAGCGTTTATGTGCCCAACATGTACACAACAATTATGTTGACGCACATATTCCCATGGACGGTGAGGAGGAATACGACGAACTCGAAAATAATGAGTTCGTCGTGGAAAAGATCACTGAGATCAGCTTTGGTGGTGATGGCAGAAAATCCTGCGTCTATTTCAAAATACGTACTATACATCTGTTTCATTTTAGTGTTGGTACTTTTGTTGTTCAGTTTATAATTTTTTTTAATAGGTGCAATGGGAGGACTATGGTCGGGGAGAGGACACATGGGAGCCGATAGATAACTTGAGGTTGTAAACTAATTGGATATATTTCTATTCCGTAAGAATGTATATTTGCATTAAAATTATTTGCAACGATATATATCCAGTAGACTAATTATAGTGTTTTGATTAGCCATTGCCCGCTAATGATTAGAGACTTTGTCCAAGAAGGGCATAGGCAAAACATTTTACCACTACCGGTGAGTGTTGGCTTATGTGTTTTTTATATTTTCTGTCATTTTTATCTTCCCACATAATTGTTCATACTATCTATTTGTTTTGTAACATTTAAAGGGCCACGTAGATATCTTGTGTGGCGGGCCACCGTGCCAGGGGGTTAGCGGTTTTAATCGTTTTAGAAATACCGCTGAACCGTTAAAAGACGAGAAAAACAGGCAGCTTGTGACATTTATGGACACTGTGGCATACTTGAGGCGGAAATTCGTTCTCATGGAGAACGTAGTTGATATTCTAAAATTTGCCGATGGATTCCTCGGTAAATACGCTATGAGCCGTTTGGTTGCTTTGAATTACCAATCTCGGCTGGGGACTATGGTAGCTGGTTCTTATGGTGTTCCCCAATACAGAATGCGCGCCTTCGTATGGGGCACTGTCCCTACCATGGTATGTTTTTGCATTCCTTATTTGATATCAATTTTTGCCACTAATTTATTTGCGATGATTGATCCAACGTATTTTTCTATGCAGTTGCTCCCAAAGTATGCTCTTCCAACGCACGATGTTGCCGGACGAGGTGGGGCACCAAAGGCATTCTCTGTAAGTACAATCATGATATAAATAAATCATAATGAAGTCCCCTGAGAAGTGTAATTATGATGACCAGCTTGGTTTTTCTTGCAGCAAAACATTGTCACATACAAAGATACTGAGAAGCCAAGTTTGAAGAAGGCGTTGGTTCTTGATGACGCGCTCTCAGATTTGCGGAAGGCATGTATTTACTTGACTTTATATGTCATATTTTTGCATCTAGTCTGACATTTGTTATGCAGGTTGATAATGATGAAGTTCGTGACATAATCGAATACCTTGACGAGCCAAGGACGGATTTTCAACGCTACATCCGTCGTAGTCGTAAAGGTAATTATATAGATTTGATAACACAAATATATGCTCATTTCATTGTTTGTGAAAAGTCCTTTTCTTTTGCATTTCCCTTTTCTATTCGTTGTAGTCATAAATATATTAATATTGTTGTTCCAATGTCATAGAAATGCTGGACTACTCATTCGGTGATGAAGCTGGTCCTGGAGAAGGCAAGGTATTAGATCACCGTCCTTTAAAGCTAAACAAAAATGATTATGAGCGTGTTAAACAGATTCCATACAGAAAGGTTGGTGGTCGATTTTTCTTCTAATATTTGGTGTGTGATTGCTCCTTTTTTTCTTTTTAATGACATATTCGAATCCTATGTTTTAGGGTGCCAACTTTCGTGACCTCAGAGGTGTAAGAGTAAGGCCAGACAATGTTGTCGAGTTTGACCCTGATATTCCACGAGTTTACCTTGAGTCTAACAAACCATTGGTATGTGTTGTAGCGGTCAATATCTTTCAGGATGTTTCTAGTCACAATTGCTGAAGAGTGTATTTTTTATGCCCAGGTTCCTAACTACGCGATGAAGTTTGTGGGGGGCAAGTCTCTCAAGTGAGCATTTTATATTCAGCGCTTTCTTCTGTAATTGTACGGGGTTGTTGATGTTGTCCTTAACATACACACTCTGATGCTTTTGTAGGCCATTTGGGCGACTATGGGGGACGAGACGGTTTCGACGGTGGTGACCAGAGCAGAGCCACACAACCAGGTCATCTTTTTCACAAGATTCCATAATTTTCTGATCTTGCCATTCAGGAAGCACAAAACCTTTTGTTCAGTTTCGACAGTCTCTAAATGGGTTTCATGTTGCAGGCTGTATTACACCCGAGTCAGGCCCGGGTTCTGACTGTCCGTGAGAATGCTCGGCTGCAGGGGTTCCCGGACTACTACGCTATGGCTGGGCCCATCAAGCAGCGGTATGGCCATCACCTGTTCCTCTTGTTGTCTCAAACCGATGTTAGATTGATCTCCACCCCGTGTGGGCCCAACGGCCCACCGGGCCCTTCGACTCGCGCCCTGATCGGGGGCGCCCAACCCTCTTATGGTTGGTGGGCCCCTGTGACCTGCGCTATATAAAGAGGTGGGGGCCGGGGCACGCAGTACGAGGTTCACCGCGCCGCCAGTCACCCCACCGACATCCCCTTCCGATCTAGGGTTAGCGCAGTGCTCACGGGAAGCACAACTGCCGCCACCGCTCACTGCCACCATCGCCGGCCATCTCCACCATGGCCGGCACCTCGAGTGCATCCTCGCAAGGAGAAGGTACTGGTCCTCCTCCTCCATCTCTCTGTTCTACCCGTAAGATCTACCCTAGATGATCCTAGAGATTCAACATTGGTATCAGAGCAGTTCTAGGGTTCTTGATCTTTTCGGTAGACAAAGAAATCAAAAGAAAGCAACTCTCCCGTGTTACCCCGATGGAAAAAGGGCAAAGAAAAGTGAAAAGAAACTCACCGGAAGGGCCTCGGGTCGCCGGCAAAGAGCGCCGCCGTCACGGCCGCGCCGTCCCTCTCGATCTCGACGCGCATCGGCAAGCCGAGGTGTCGGAAGAAGGACCTACCCCGCAAGGGGCAAAGGGCACCGCGGCCTTGCCGTTCGACGGCAGTGCGCTCAACGCGAAGGGAACGCACGACCGGCGAAAGGAATGGCGACGGCGCCACGGCCACCGTATCTTGCCGAGCGCGAGGGGGCAGGGGGGAGGGCGCAGCCACGTCTCTCTCTTGCCAGCGGGCAGCGGTGGAAGTGAAAGGAAGAAAGAGAGGGAGGTCGAGGCGGCGGAGTTGCCATCGCAGCTCGTTCGGTGGGCCGCCGGCCACCGGCGTCTCCTCCTCCCTACACGGGCCGCCGCCGCCCGCGCGGGTCGCCGGACTTGAAAGGGTGCAGACCTCGCGGGTGCGAGCGGGAGAGAGAGCGCGGGAAAGGAAGGAGAGAAAGCCGCCGCGGTGGGGCGTGCGGCCGGCTGCTGTTTTTCTTCCAGCGAAGAGGGCGGACGGCCGTTCGATCGCGATGGACGGCCACGATCGCGTCTCCAAACCCTAGCTCAGGTAGCAGGCCGCGGGCTGTAAACGGGCCTCTGCTGGGCCTCTGCTGGGTCTCCGCGGGAGCACGCGCCCAGTGCGCAGTGAGCTGGGCTGCGGCCCAGTTTTTCTGTCTTTTCTGTTTATTTTTCCAGAAGCAAGTTTTTTAATGAATTTGTATACAGTTTTAGAGTATTTTGCTCAGAATTCTTTCTATTCAAATTTTTCCAACGAAATTTTTGTTTAGAGAAAATAAAAGTGACAGAAATGCTTCTGAAAAGTATAAAGTCCATGAATTTTTTATTCATGTTTTTTCGCTGCAAATAAATAAAAGTGCTCTATTAAAAGGAGAAATAGAATTAAAGTGATAATTAAATGTTTAGAGCATGTTAAAGTGATTATTCAAAGAATTATGATTCTGTTATTTTTATGACCAACGTTGTTAATAACATAATCATGATTTATTATTGTTATATGTGCATTTGTTGCTATTTTCTGCCCAACGATGATATAGTTTTAATTGCACAAACAGTTGTATGTTTTAATTTTGACCAACGTTGGATTATTGCATGCAATTGTTGAAAAGTTCTCATCTCAATGTGATTATTTCAGCAGGGTACTACTTGATGAGCTGCATCAAGGATGTTCCAACCCTCAGAGGTGACAACTACTCCGAATGGAGAAAGAAAGTTGATCTGGCTTTTGTTTGTGCTGAGGTGGACTGGGTTGTGGAAACTCCACAGCCAGTTAAACCTACAGAGCCAGTCAGAGATGAAAAAGATGATGATAATGTTTGGGACAAAAAGAGGAGGGATTACGCTCCATTGGAGATGTCGTATACCCTCGAAAACAAAAAGTGGCAAACTGCCAACAAAAAGTGCATGGCTTTCATAAAGAACACAATTGAGGTCGCCATTGTGGGCTCAATTGCAGAGTGTGCTTCCGTAAGGGAGTTTCTTGAAAAGATTAAGAGCCAGTTCAATGGTTCTTCAAAGATATATGCTACCCAGTTGCTAAAGCAGCTGGTAACAGAAAAGTACACAGGAGGTGGACATGGCATAAGAGAGCACATCCTCAGGATGAGCAACATGGCAGCTAAGCTTAAGCCCATGGATGATGATTTGGAGCTCAAGCCTACGCTCCTTGTTCACCTTGTTATGGCTTCACTGCCAAGTCAGTTTGACACTTTTGTTGTCAATTACAACATGTCGCCTGAAAAATGGGACATTGAAAAGACCATAGCCATGTGTGTGTAAGAAGAGGCAAGGCTTAAAGCTTCACATGGTGGTTCTCTGAACTATGTGAAGGATAACAAGAAAAAGAACTACAATCAAGGTAGCAATGGTTCCCCTTCAAAGCCACATGGAAAAGCTCCCACGCATTATCAGCATCAGCAGAAGCAGCCTCTTCCAGTGGACAAAGATACTTGTCTCATCTGCAAGAAGAGTGGGCATTACAAGAAAGATTGCCCTGTCTGGCTAAAGTCCATCATGGCAAAGAGAGGGATTCCATTCGACGCGGACTACGCAAAGAAGCGAAAGATGCATTGAAGTTGCAAATGGAGTCAAGCAGACGTTGAAGCTGTCGGCGACATCTCCTTGGAGTTAGCTGATGGATTCAGATTCTGCTTAGAGATGTTTTATATGTTCCTTCATTACACAGAAACTTGATTAGTGTTTCACGTTTGGACAAAGACAATTATGAGTGTTATTTTGGACATGGCAAGTGTGCCATATGGTGTAATAATGATCATGTGGGTGTTGCTTTACTCCACAATGAGCTTTATTTATTATCCATTCGTGAAAAAGTTATTCTGTGTGTAAAGTGAATGAGCATGTTTCCGCGTCGGATAAAGAACAAAAGAAAAGAAAGAGAACTCATGACTCATCGAAATTATGGCACTGTCGTTTGGGCCATATTTCGAGGGGGAGAATAGAAAGTCTAGTTAAAAATGAAATTCTTCCTCCATTAGAGTTCTCAGACTTAGAACAATGCATAGATTGCATTAAAGGAAAGTATGTAAAACAAATCAAAAAGGGTGCAAACCGAAGCACAGGAACACTAGAAATCATTCACACTGACATTTGTGGACCATTTCCTGTGAAAAGTGTGGATGGCTATGACTCGTTTATAACATTCACAGATGATTACTCCCGATATGGTTATATTTATCCAATCAAAGAAAAGTCTGAAGCGTTGGATAAATTTAAGATATTCAAAGCTGAAGTAGAAAATCAGCATGATAAAAGAATAAAGATAGTGAGATCTGACCGTGGGGGGAGTACTACGGTCGGCACACTCCATATGGCCAAGTCCCTGGACCTTTTGCGAGGTTCTTACAGGAGACTGGCATAGTGGCCCAGTATACAATGCCGGGTGACCCTCAGCAAAATGGAGTAGCTGAAAGGCGTAACCGTACACTTATGGATATGGTGCGCAGCATGATGAGTTACTCCACTTGCCATTGGGATTATGGATGGAGGCGCTTAAAACCGCCATCCACATTCTCAATAGAGTACCAAGCAAGTCGGTGCCCAAAACACCGTACGAGTTGTGGACAGGAAGAGTACCCTCTCTACAACATTAGAGTGTGGGGAGCCCAGCTGAGGCCAAAGTATTTAATCCAAATATTGAAAGTTAGATCCCAAAACAGTCAGTTGCCACTTCATTGGCTATCCTGATAGATCAAAAGGTTTTCGTTTCTACTGTTCAGACAGATACACAAAGTTTGTAGAAACGAGACATGCAGTCTTCTTAGAGGACGAAATGATGAGGGGGAGCATGGTAGCTCGGAAAATTGATCTTGAGGAGAAGAGGGTGTTGTACCTTTTCCGATGATTCAGGAGCCATTTTTCGCACTACCTGTTGTACCTGCACCGACAATTCCTGAGTTGAGGTGCAAGCACCTGTTGTAACTCCACCCGTGACAACTATGGGTGAAGATCCGGAACCTGTCCATCAGGAGCCGACTGAACCCGTTGTTGAGCATGAAAGGGAGGTGCAGCAGCCACTTTAGAATGAGACCCTTAGAAGGTCTAAAAGAGCTAAGAAATCAGCTATTTCTACTGATTATAAAGTTTACAATACAGAAATAGCTCATATAGGTGATCCCACTTCATATGAAGAAGCCATGAGAAGCCCTCACTCATCGAAGTGGGTGGAGGCAATGGAAGAAGAGATGAAATCGATGAGTTCCAACGATGTTTGGGACTTAGAAGATATTCCTAAAGGAGCCAAAACAGTAGGCTGCAAATGGGTATACAAAACTAAGTATGACTCAAAAGGGAATGTAGAAAAGTATAAAGCACGACTTGTGGCAAAAGGATTTACACAAAGAGAAGGGGTAGATTACAATGAGACATTTTCACCAGTCTCATGTAAGGATTCCTTCAGAATCATAATGGCACTAGTTGCACATTTTGATTTAGAGCTACATCAAATGGATGTAAAGACGGCATTTCTAAACGGGGATTTAAAAGAAAATGTTTACATGAAACAACCCAAGGGTTTTATCATGGAAGGCAAGGAAGATATGGGATGCCGCCTGAAGAAATCCATTTATGGATTAAAGCAAGCCTCTAGACAGTGGTATCTAAAGTTTAATGAGACAATTAAAAGTTTTGGATTTAAAGAGAATGTTGAGGATAACTGCATTTATGCAAAGTTTAAAAATGGGAAATATATTTTCCTAATCTTGTATGTGGATGATATCTTGCTTGCTAGCAGTGATGTTAGTCTACTACAAGAAACAAAGAAGTACTTATCCTCAAATTTTGATATGAAAGATCTTGGTGAAGCATCATATGTTTTGGGCATAGAAATTCACCGAGATAGGAAAATGGAGTCTTAGGACTATCGCAGAAGGCATATTTTGAAAAGTTCTTAAAAAGTATAATATGCATAAGAGTAGTGCCACACCTGCTCCTATAGTCAAGGGCGACAGTTTTGGGAAATTCCAATGTCCCAAGAACCAGTACGAGATCGATCAAATGAAAGGTACCATATGCTTCGGCTGTTGGAAGCTTACAGTATGCACAAGTGTGCACTCGCCCTGACTTAGCTTTTATCACCGGAGTACTCGGTAGATATCAAGAGAATCCAGGCCCAGAGCACTGGAAAATGGCAAAGAAAGCATTGCGTTATGCGCAAGGCACAAAGGACCTCATGCTAACATACAGAAGATCTGATTCCCTAGAGATAAGAGGGTATTCAGACGCAGATTTTGCGGGAGAAGAGATGATAGAAAATCCACGTCAGGATACGTGTTCACTCTCGCTGGAGGGGCTATTTCGTGGAGAAGCTCCAAACAGTCAATAGTTGCATCGTCCACGATGTATGCAGAATTTATAGCAGCTTATGAGGCCACAGGGCAGGTGATATGGTTAAAGAAATTTATACCCGACTTGAAAGTGGTAGATTGTATTGACAAACCACTAAAGATGTACTGTGACAACCAGCCCGCAGTATTCTATGCTCACAACAACAAGTCGAGTAATGCTACCAAACCAATAGAGATAAAGTATTATGTTGTGAAAGATAAAATCCAGGATCAAACTATAAGTCTCGAGCATATAAAGACAAAGGATATGCTTGCGGATCCGCTTACGAAAGGCTTACCACCCAGCGTGTTCATGGAACACGTAGCCGGCATGGGTTTAAGGGAAAGCCTATGATTCCTGGATCATGAGAGGCCCAAAAGGAACATAATTTGTTTCAAAACAGAGAAGTACATTGAAGCTGTCTGATTCTATCGGCAATTGAGCTGTGACGATGAAACATGCTCTATGTACTAATCGTGATGAAACTAGTAAAGTATAAAGTTAAAAGTAAAGTTGAGATCAAGGGGGAGAATGTTAGATTGATCTCCACCCCGTGTGGGCCCAACGGCCCACCGGGCCCTTCGACTCGCGCCCTGATCGGGGGCGCCCAACCCTCTTATGGTTGGTGGGCCCCTGTGACCTGCGCTATATAAAGAGGTGGGGGCCGGGGCACACAGTACGAGGTTCACCGCGCCGCCAGTCACCCCACCGACATCCCCTTCCGATCTAGGGTTAGCGCAGTGCTCACGGGAAGCACCACTGCCACCATCGCCGGCCATCTCCACCATGGCCGGCACCTCGAGTGCATCCTCGCAAGGAGAAGGTACTGGTCCTCCTCCTCCATCTCTCTGTTCTACCCGTAAGATCTACCCTAGATGATCCTAGAGATTCAACCACCGAAACTGAAATCTGATGTCCCTGTGTTATCATGATATGATGACAGATACATGCAAGTCGGCAACGCGGTGGCGATCCCTGTCGCACGAGCCCTGGGCTACTCCCTTGGCCAGGCGTACCTGCGGAAGCACGGTTCCGGCGAAGACCCGATGTTCGTGCTGCCAGACAATTTTCTCAACCCGAGCGAAACCGAGGCTGTCGCATGATTGCTTATTTTTCTACTTTTCCGAAACATTCTTTGCTGGTTGAAAGTTGAAACATTATCTTTGGTTCCCAATTGATGATTTGCATCAGTAAAGTGGACGATCTTCTGTTTGATGAACAATATTCGAGTTTGCACTCAAATCGCAGAGCTCTGCTCTCCATGTGTTGTGGTTCCGTGGTAGTGAATCGTCTACCTGCTGGTTGTAATCTTTGTCCTTTAAAACCTTACTATGTTATTTGTTTAGTCTAGCTGCATATCTTTTGTTTACTTGAAGTCCTGAACAGTGACAGGTGAAAATGATAGAGGCAAGCACTGCACTAAAGGTTCTTCTGTTTTCTTGATTGTTGCCTTTCTTGCTCACTCTCCTTTAGATACATTTTTGGATTTTGGACACATAGAAGCAATTCTTATGGATTTCTTTGTTATCTCTCATGTTTAGGGTTGCCGCTGTTACAAGCCATGTCCATGAATCTAATTTCTAACAGAGCTGATTGATGTACTATATGTGTTGGTGAGGCCATACTCATAGCGGACCAGATGAATCTTCCTGGCAGTCTCGTATTTCGACAGGCCTTGGTTCTGATTGTTTGCGAGAATGCGAAGCTGCAGTTGTTCTCCTAGCTGACCAAGCACCTGCTCTTTCTGGGCACTCCTGCTTGAGTGCTTACATTTTGCTGCTTTAGTATATAATAATAGATTTGTGCCAAGCATTTGCTGTCTGTCGAAACGGTTAAATGTTGTTTGTTTACCTCTGATTACTACTTTTATGTACAATTTCGAATCGAGTTGCTGCTTGGAATTTCTGTCAGTTAATCTGACCATTTTTAGGTGTCATCTTGACACGTAGATGCTGCAGGTGTTGCGTGCCTGAGCAGGTCTGTTGCTGCAACCCTGTATTCCATTTAGCGGAAAAAGCAAAGGGAAGTTGAGTCGAATTAGGTTACAATGTGAAGAAGAAGTTGTACTGGAGTATTACTCTTTTTTCCTTCTTTTCGTTTGGTTGGTTGCAGTACGACAAAGCAACCCCTTCACCGGATTCTACTGGGAGCATGAGGCGATTTCGAAGGTCCCCTTGGTTCTACGATACCTACCAATGGGTGGTGACGGTTCTAACGCTTTGGAAATCTGGTTCACTCGAAGATTTTGACATGGACGGTGAGTTATTGGTGGGGATTCCTTCTTTACCAGCTATGTCGGAAGCCGTCTCCGCTGGTGCCACGTCACTTGATAGGTGGGACCAGGTGGCCAGATTCTGTGTCAATTCGTCATCAGAGTTGGATTTGAGTTTTTTGTGAAAAAAAAAGACAAAATCCGGTACGTTTCTGTGACTAAAACCAAAGGAGGTACCAAAATAGAATTGAGTCACCAAAACAGGTAGTTTTATGCTAACAACTCCTTTTTTTTTTGCGAGAAAACATGATATATTAGAACAAGGATCCTTACAGATCAGCCCAGAACAAAGGGAAAATTACAACCAAGTCCTGCTGGACCACGAAACCAACAATGACGAACAGAACATGCCGCCGGCGCGCCGCCGCCGCTACTCCTCTTCTTGACTTGGATCAGGAGAGCCCCCAAGCGGACGGGAAGTCGACGGACCTCGAACTCCGAGAAGCCTCCATCCTGTAACGCCATCGTCGTCGTCTTGCTCCAATACACCGATGCCTTCAGATTATTGCATAACCGGAGCCGCCGCAACTCGGCCTCCGGCGAGGGGGAACCCCGCTCAGCAGCTCCAAAGAACCACGAGCAGGGACAGGACAGGCGGTCGACGATGAAGATCTCCTGAACTCCACCGTCCTGCAAAGCAACACCGACCGCGCCGCCGGCTGAGGTCCTACGTAGCTCTACACTATGTACGCGGCGGGATCCGGTGTTCCCCCACCCTCCCGCCGCCGGAGCGGCCGCCGGAGGGAGAGGGAACCGCCGGAATCGCCGCCGGCGAGGTGAGCACACAGGAAGATTCAGAAAAACGCCTCTCTGCACTGTTACGGGGAGAGGTAGGGTCCAAGTTTTTGACATGCTACAAAATCAGATACAAATTACTGGTACGTAAACTTCATGATCCTTATCTGAAAAACAAATCATGCACGAAATCCAGGCGAGTTTGTTTCACTCCTAGATCACATTATATCCGATCCACGGCAAACTTTCTAGCTGAGTACTTACTTATTTAAAAGATTAGGCTTGTAGCAAAGGGTTCACGAATGGCTGCTCGTGGTGTTGATGAAGGGATGCTGACAAATCATGAGGTGAGAGTAGGCTCGGACGGTAGCCCCCGTAGACGTTCCAGGAGCTGTCGGAGTCCTGAAGCCTGAGCTGGGTGTCCCATTCCTTGTTGCTCGCAGTCGCAGCAGGGCGTTTCACCGTGGTGTCGTACTTGTATAGATGGCCGCCGGTAAGGTAGCATAGCACACCATCGCCGTCATGGAGACACTTGCAACGGTAGTACCAATAGTGTTCTCCGCGTGAGCAGTCTTGCGCGTCCATATAGAAGTTGTAGCGCAGTTCCCAGGCATGGTCGTCCTTCTTGTTTTGGCATGCCATAGTCGACGTGAGTACCCAGAAGGTGAGACAACGGCGAGGCCCGTTGAGATCGTCTATCGCAACACACAGCTGGCCATGCAGCTCTAGGGCGTCCACCGACGTCATTTTCTCCCCCGAGATGTGCTGTTTTGGCAGGCGGTGCGTGGTGACCGCCTCGCTGGCCACGTCGATGGCCAGTACCTCGTCAAATTTCGTGCCAAACGGCTCAACCCTCAACGGTCTAGTCACCACATACAACGTGCCATTGATGAGCACCGGCCACGAGCGCATCTTGTGACAGCTAGTGCGGAGGCCCGGGCGCCGGCGTCGCCACCCGGCATTGTCGCCAAAGGTGAGCACGTCGAGGTGGGCATCATCCATGCGCATATTAGGGAAGGTGAGGCGAAGGAGCTTGTACTCACGGGTGGACGGGCTGAACCCCATGGCGAAGAGATGCCAGTCCACGTCCTCCACCACCGGTGGCGCCCGAATGTGGAGCTTCTCGCCGGTTACGGGATTGCAGACGATGATCGGAGCATCTTGGCAGTCGGACACGAGGCAGATGAAGCCGTTACACGCGTTGGCCGCCCTGTACGCCGCCTGGGTGTCGAGGTCCGAGAAGCGGCACATGGGCATCGCCGACGAGAGGTTGAACAGCACGATCTCCGGGTTACTCCCAGGTGCACGGTAGTTCTTGGCGACGAGCAGCCCCTCCGCGCCGGCGATGTGCGTGGAGTGGGCGTAAAGGGTGACGAAGGATGGGTCGTTCAGGAGACAGCACCATCGCGAGCTCACGCAGCGGCAACGGGCGACGTCCCTCGTCGGAAGCTTTAGAAGAATCTCACGGAGAATATCCTCTGCAATAGACTCCATGGTCGGTCCCAGGTTCAATCTCATGGCGTACATCGATCGTGTATATATTTACTTATTTAACGAAAAAGAAAAGGGAGGTTGAGTCAAATTAGGTACGGAGTAATAATGTGAAGAAGAAGTTGTACCGGAGTATTACTCTTTTTTCCTTCTTTTCGTTTAGTTTTTTTTTTGCGAAACACAGTACAACGCAGACGCTCATATACACGTGCACACACTCACCCTTATGAACGCACGCACGCACACCCTACCCCTATGAGCACCTCCGAAAGACTGAGTCGGCGGGTCGAGTCTTGAGATTGACGAAGTCACCACGGGCGCCTCGCTGTCGATGGGAACGTCGCCTCCCACTGAAGAATATTCCGCCTTAAATGAGAAACACCAGCGTCAAACCTGGGGTTTGAATTCTGGTGGGCTAGGGGTACAACCACCCAACCTAACCATCTTGCCACATGCAAGTTCTCTTCTTTTCGTTTAGTTGGTTGCAGTACGACAAAGCAACTCCTTCACCGGATTCAACTCCTTTTTCACACGATGCGCTACATATATGAGCCAAAGCCGCCCAACCAAAACGAACGTAATACTGCACGCAACAACCACCATCGCCGTATCAACGACATGGACGTGCTGGAGCACCACGACGTGCTGGTGGACATCCTCGGCCGCTTGCCACTGTGCAGCCTGGCGGTCTGCCGCGACGTGTGCACTGCTTGGCGCGCTACCGTCGGCGCCCATCGTCTGCTGCGTGCCGCCGGCCCACAGCGCATCATCTACGAGACCACGGAATCGGTCACCCCGATGTTCTTCTCCCGTCCTTCCATGGCCTGCCACATCGTCGAAACCTTCCGGAGCCTCGCGGAGACGTTGCTGTTACCCGAGCTCATGGATTGCTGCAACGGCCTCCTCCTGCTCTGGAACCACGTGTTAAACCCCGCCACGGGCCAGATCGCACAGCTGCCGCCTAAGCCACCCTCTTGCGAGATCACGGGTAGCGACTGTTATTGCACGGACAACCACTACCTCCTCTACGATCCTGCTATGTCGCCACACTACGAGGTGCTATTGGTCCCGGCTATCCCGAACAAGCTGCCTTCTAGTCATATCTCTAGAAATATGGCCCCCATGTATGCACCGGTCTTTGCGATGGGCTGGCCGCCTCCAGCTTTTATCATGCATGTCTTCTCGTCGAAAACCGGAAGCTGGAAGAAGAGGTCATTTGTGCGACAAGGGGAGGCCGCCGGGTCAGTCTTCGAAGTCAAATCTCCAACTTCTGAACATTATCTGTACCACACCGCCTACTGGCAGGGGCAACTATATGTTCGCTGTGGATACGGCTTTGTTTTAAGGTAGTATCTAGCTGGAGACTCACACCTTAATTAGCTATATATAGTTGGTTCTTGTATTCACACGATTTAAAATACTCCGTAGTTTAGTAGTTTTCTTACGGGTGACTCGGTTTTCGCAGGATAAACCCACGGAATGACACATATGGAGTTATCAAGTTTCCAAGAGGAAAAGAAGGAAGCCACCGTTTAGGAAAGTCTAAGGACGGGGTGTACTGCACATTTCGCCACAGACGATCCATGTTTGAGATTTATTTCCTGGAGGAATTACCTGGTGATATCAAATGGGTGTTGAAGAACAAGATCAACCTCGAGCCTGTGAAACTATATTATGACTAAAATTGCACCGACGAACCATGGATCGTAGAGTCATGTGATCCGGAAGAAACGGAATGGATGAATGACACATGCCTTGAGTCGATGGAAGATAGCTTTGAATGGAACTCCGACGATGAAAATGCTATTGACACCACAGAATGGCCTAGTGAGTGCAGCGATGAATCCCCTTTTTTCAACTGTCTTGGATTTCATCCTTACAAAGAGATTGTGTTTTTTGATGGCTGCGGAAGAACACTTTGCCTACAATTTTAAAACCTCCAAGATTCGACACTTGGGAAGCTGTATGAAACATGATAGCGACGCCGATATGGACGAGTCTTTTCTATACGCCCCATGTTGGATGAGGAACTTACCAGGAAGCAGCAAATAGTGCCAATATGCTAATACATGTGTAATTGTTTGCTTTCTTGTACATTAGTAATTCTTGGAATCTCAGTACCTATTAATTAGGAATGTTCTATATGTCTGGAAGATTCTAATTATAAAATGAACTGTTGGAGCGTTATCTCCATTGAATAGAATGGTGTGCTTCAGATTTTGCTATTAGCGACACGTGCTGGGAGAATGTGATTGTAGCTGATAGTGAGGTAATATGATATTTTATTTATTTAGCTGCAGCAGAGTGGGTACCCTACAATCTCCCAACTACAAACTCCCGCCCCAATCAGCCATCATTGAATTATAGCAATATATATGGTTCTTGTGCTCCCAATTGTTTGCGGGTGGCTACAGTATGAACTTCAAACTAGCAGATTTTTTTTGGATTGAGTGTTGGTAGAACGAAAATCTTTGCTCCAGGATTGCTGCGGCAGCGTCCAGGAAGACCGGTTGTCACTTAATTTGAGGGTCTGATGATTGCGGTATTTACCTCAAGGTGCAAGAGTCCTCAAGTAGTGTGCATAGCAGGGTTGTAAAAAAAGTAATGTCATAAATAAACAAACTTAAAATATAACACATGCATGGGTGAGGGGTAATTCAACATGAATGGTGCGAGACGCTGGAACCCATTTGTTACATTCCACATTAATGGTTGGTTCTTGTATGGACACCAAGGTTTTAGATACCGGATTAAAAAAATTCCCGAGGGGGCTCGAGATTTGCGGTTACCTTACCGAGAGAGAAATACCATAATAGATGGGTGGGTGATTATTATATATTTTTTCAAAAAATGTACATAAATAAGAAGCTAATCTCTGGCAGCTAAATAAGTGTCATCATCTTGGACTCCCTCACCGCACTCTCTAATCTCTGGTAGCTACCAATCTTCTAAACCGATGTGTTCGACCTAGTCTCCCCCGTCCTCAGCGTGCCGCGAAGCTCACCCTGCTCGACCTCTCTTACAACTTCAGATTTGTAGCTTGTTGATCTTCCCAACCACTACATCATCAACCTTCGAAGCCAAGGCTCGGCTAGCCTTTCCTGCTGCCCTGGCTCCACCGAGAAACACCCCATTAGTTTTACTACACAACGAGTGTTCCATCATTAGTTTGTGGGCATTTTGGGGAGTTAATGGCACCCGCGGTCGCACAACTCGACGCCAATGTGCACTTAAGTCACACTTCTCCAGAACGTGATTATTTGGTCACACAACTCGACAAGTGCGTGCACGCAGGTCACTGACCCCACTTGTCAGTCCGTTTTGGACGGTAAATTTTCAGAAAACCCCCTGGAGTAATATTAATTTTACAAAATGGTTTCTAATTTTACAAAATGGTCCTTCTAATTTTACAAAATGGTCCTCCAGGGGAACCATTTTGTAAAATTAATATTACTCCAGGGGGTTTTCTGAAAATTTACCGTACAAAACGGACTGACAAGTGGGGTCAGTGATCTGCGTGCACGCACTTGTCGAGTTATGTGACCAAATAATCACGTTCTGGAGAAGTATGACTTAAGTGCACATCGACGACGAGTTGTGTGACCGCTGGTGCCATTAACTCCATTTTGGGTGAAGTATGCATATCTCAAACTTCTCCTCTCCATGTACCCTAACCAAGCATACTTATGGCTGTCCATAAAAAATCTCACAACACTACACTAACTATATCCTGAATTGTTTTTCCCATTTTTCCTTAAAATGTAAATTTGATTTTCGATTTTTTTAGGGTGATTTTCGAAAAAAATTACATAAAGGTATCACCGGAGCCCGGGAGAAAAAGAAATTTTCCAGTTTTTAGCTATTGTTCAATAGGTAAGTTCCGCATATTTGAATGTTTAAAACTTATATTTCCATTGGGTCTTTCCTTTGAGTGAAAATATATCTCAAACAGATTAGCCGTAGTATATGTACATAATTACCCATCCGTGGTACCTAACCTGATGTGTATGTGTATTTCACGGATGAGTTTGTTTGCAAAGATGTCTAACCTGATGTGTATGTATACTTCACGGATGAGTTTGTTTGCAAAGGTGTCTAAAACATATCGAGATTCGTCATTTTCCCTTCAGTTTATGTAGCTGAATCAAGATTCTCTGTGTCCAAAATGTCGAGTAAGCTTGCAACATCTAAGCAAATGCACGAATCCTGCAGAAGTTGTGGAAGAGGAGTAGGAAGCAGAGACCTTATTTTGCTGCTGGTCTCGTCGAATTGGATCCATTGTTGAAACAGAACTATTGGTGAGTAGATGTGTGGGCAGTGGGCACTCTTGCTTGATTGCTTATTTTCCTACTTTTAGTAGCTACTTGTAATTTTTGTCGCTTAAAACCTTACTATGTTATCTGTTTAGTCTAGCTGCATATCTGTTATTCAACTGAAGTCCTGAGCAGTGACAGGTGAAAAGGATAGGGGCAAGTACCACACTATATATACTTATGTTTTCTTGATTGGTGTCTTTCTTGTTCACTCTACTTGAGATACATTTTTGAAAATTGGACATATACAAGCAATGTTTATGGATTTCTTTGTTATCTCTCATGTTTAGGGTTGCCGCTGTTACAAGTCATGTCCATGTATCTAACTTTCTGTCAGAGCTGTTTGATGTACTATATGTGTTGGTTAGGCCATACTCATTGCGGACCAGATGAATATTGCTCTGTTTGAAGGATTGTGGCTTGAGGAGTGTTAAAACTTCTCCTTTGTCTTGGTTCAGTCCTGGCAGTCTTGTATTTCGACAGGCCTTGGTTCCGATTGTTTGCGAGAATGCGAAGCTGCAGTTGTTCCCCTAGCTGACCAAGCACCTGCTCTTTTTGGGCACTCCTGCTTGAGTGCTTACATTTTTACTGCTTTTAGTATATAATAGATTTGTGCCAAACATTTTCTGCCTGTCGAAACGGTTAAATGTTTGTTTGTTTACCTCTTATTGCGGTCTACTTTTCTGTAAATTTTCGAATCGAGCTGCTGCCTGGAATTGCTGTCAGTTAGTCTGACCAAGTTTGGGTGTGATCCTGCAGGTGTTGTGTGCCTGAGCATGTTTGTTGCTGCAACTCTGTATTCTGTTACCAGCCTGAGCAGTGACGTTGACTAAGATCATCTGACATGTTTTGTATCTTCATTTTCTACTTTGTTTCTTACTTGCAGGGTGGACTTTCTCGCAGCCCACTCGGACGACGACGAGGCCGCCGAGACACATGTTGCCCCCCTCGCCAACTCCGGCATGGAGCACCCTAAATTCTCGCCTGAAGAAGTGGCAGTGATGAAATCAATACATGGTTATCCCTATATGCCCATATTTGAGAAACCTGACGCCGGCAATGACTTGAGAATATTAACTAGAATTGCACAATTACTCTCTACCTGCAACGCTCC
Organism: Poa pratensis; assembly: GCA_947311845.1. Lineage (NCBI taxonomy): Eukaryota > Viridiplantae > Streptophyta > Magnoliopsida > Poales > Poaceae > Poa > Poa pratensis. Next base: position 758,623 of record CAMZMU010000062.1, read on the forward strand.
CGTATAGTTTGGAAGGATGAGTCTGGTCTCTGGTGGCCACGGATTCGGCTGTTTGAGCGTCAGGGCAGGTAGCGATCTTCAACTAGGGACTGAATCAAGATTCGCCGTGTCCAAAATGTCGCGTAAGCTTGCAACATCTAAGCAAATGCATGAAACGGCACTATAGAAATTTGCATGAAAAAACTAAAATTTAGCCCAAGCATGAAAACTCTAAAGAGTCTGAGATATAGGTCTAAGATCGTGACCAACGGAGAATCTGAAGTACACTGGAGCGCATTTATTATTATTACTGGGTTACACATGTACACATCCTCAACACAAACACACAACAAACCCTTACAACAAACAAATATATACTCCTTTTATTTACATGTACTGGATAAGGTGCTCCTGACACTTGTTGGCGGGCGCTTCCTCACGAGGCTCGCCAGTTTGGCACGTTAAACTGAAGACAACAAACACGAATAGCTTATCAGGAAAAAAGAGATGAGAAAATAATCTGCCGATGTAACCAAATTTAAATGCGGCAAATATTAACGGCAAAAGGTGCGAACCTTCAAACTTTCGCCGGAGCGGCTGGTAACCTCAACCTCAACCTATGTTATTACAGACGAGATGACGACGAAGAACTAATTCTGGATAAAATAAATTGACGGGCAATTCAATGGCGATGTCCTGTATGTTAGTTTTATCAGCTTAAGAAAGATCGAAAGATCCACGGCCTTCTAGGATGGCATAGAGCAGCTTCTTGTACATGATCTCCTGCAAAGAAAACCCAGATAAGCCATTTAGCCAAATGCATCACAGGGCTTTAAACGACAATGTACCAGAGGATCGGGACATACTTTAGTGGAGTACGGGGGTAGTTTGAGATAGTTGGCGCATGTCATGACGCTGGGCAAGTCGTCGTCTGCGGCATCTGTGATCCCAGTTGTGTTTGAGGTACTGACCCCACTCGAGGGGTGCTGAGAATCGAAACAGACATCTCCAAGTTAAGAAAAAAAACATGGAACACAATAGTAACGAAGGCGTATGTATGTTGCAGTGAAATATGTCAAGAACAGCACCTTTCGAACTATCGTGAGCTTGGGGCTAAGGGCGGCTAAGCCACCGGGTGGAAGCCGAGAAGCACCTGTTACAAACTGGCAGAATGCATGCTGCTGATCAGAGGTAAATGCCGCCATGATCTCCAGTAGCTGCAAACAAGCAGATGATCAAGAAAATATATAATTCATCAGAGGCCAGATTCAGATTAAGGTGCTGGAAATGTAGGGATGGACTTACATTTACAATTGCAGGACTTTTAGCGGTAAACCCATGATCAAACTTTATGTTATCCACCAGCGATTCCGGCTGCAGCAATGCATAATTCAGTACAAAATTAACAAAATACAACTAAACTAAGAGAGGGAGTCGCATTACCTCCCAAATTTCTTGACGGCCACATATTAGATAGTCAAGCTCTTGAGGTGAAAATATTTGGAGGGATGATATATCAAAGACCTACAACAGAGATACAAGGCGCATTGAGGCAAAATAAGCGAGTTTGTAGACATCTATAAAGTGAAAATATTTGGAGGGATGATATAAAGACCTAAAAAAGAGGCACATATGACACAGTAACGCAAAATAAATGAGTTTTCAGACATCTATGAAGTGAATAGGAGTCGACAGGCAAACAAAATAAGGTCACACCTGGTTGAATCCTGATCTGAACGCTTCAACCTGCTTCATTATCCCAGACTTCACCGTTGCATCAACTACCAAATTAACATACTCTTCCAAGTTGTAGATATTAACCTAGAGAAGACAATGTCACTATTTATAACTCCCAAAAAGAAGAGAGCAAATGCAAACACAAAAATCACAGAGCTAAACACATTACTTACAGTTGTGTTTTGCTTGCCTTCTTTAAGAACATAATCAGGAAAACCTGGAAGGGTAAAATCTAAACACAAGTCTTCGATACGAGCTCCACGGAAACGCAAGTCTTCAACTTCTAGCTGATTCTTTCCAGAAGTCGATTCAAGGAACCTCTTCCTCTCAACAAGAACTTGCAGTTCTTGCAGTGTCTTTCCAAGCTCGGCATCAAACGAGATAATGTCGAACAAATCAAGCTCCTAATGAATAGAAATTATTTCTACATTAAATGCGGAAAGTGGAAGAAAATACAGCAATAACAAACTCATCTAAAACAAACCTAGACCAATGTCACGTACACCTTTCTATCACAACGTGACCAAACAATTTGTTCAGTGCGTGTGCAGTGTGTAGTGAGTTTAAGAAAATTACTATACAAGGGTCTATCAAAATGCTGTTAATAAAGGCAAATAAATGCTGCGCGAATAAGAGAATCTGTACTTACTTGTCCGAGTACAAGTTTATAAAATGCTGTTGATAAAGGCAAATCCAAAAGTCTTCCATCTTGCAAGACTTTCGCCACAACTCTTCCGACCAATCGGAAATGCTCGACGACTTTGAAGAATCTGCTACCCTCGGAGGCATCAACATTAGATGGCCAAGGCCGAGGAAATAATCCAAGAGGAGCTTGTATCAGTTGCCTGCCATCCTCAGATAAACCTTCTTGTGCAGGCAAATCATCATCATCAGAATCCAAATGGATCACACCGTTTCTATCAACTTCCATTTCTGAATCATAAGGCGAACTAGATCTCCATAGTCCCAACCGAGTACTTTGTAGTTCATGGCCCAAGAGAGTATAAAACTCCAGAGTAGGACCCAGCCCCGTCCCAACCTCACCAAAGTACTCCACCTCAAGAACAGCTCTCTGACTAGAGAACATCTCCATAACTTTCGTGGCGGAATCTAGGATACGGTTACGGGAAACACGAACTTTCTGGCGTTGCAACCTGCCAAACCGAACTTCTCTTTCACTGCCAGAGTTTTGATTATCCCCCTGCTGTTGCTGAAGCCGATTCAGCGCTCGGGACAACCCGAAAGCCGTGGAGTGGAAGTACTGCCTCCTCGTCTCAAAAGGGAACAGAAAGGGGCAGGCTTTCGCAATCTGATAACACCACGAAGGTAAGCTACCACTGCAGAGTGCAAGAACATCCTGCATTTGCCGAGCAAGCTTCGGCGTCAGCTTGCTATTGACAAACTCTTCGGAGGATACCTTGGTTCCAGTTTCATATAGCTCGTCCAGGGTGGCGATCTTCCCCTCAACAAACTCATCGGACGCTGCCAGTGCTCTTAAACGAGGAGATAACCGATTCAATCCCTCGAGTACACGTAAGAGTGCTAGAATGCTGTAAGTTGAGTTTGTTTTATCTAAATCACATGGAAGTTCTCCTTGTAAGATGCTATCAAGAAGAGAAACCTTGTGCGGTTCAGAGATAGATCTGCCAGATTCTGTTTTTTGGTGCAATGAGGTGGAACCACCTTGGGGTCCCTTCTCAGCCTGGCTATCAGCCTTCTGGTAAGTTATTGTAAACACGTCGCCCCAGAATCGGTTTCCATCATTCGGTAATTCAGATCCGTTAAACCTTTCTTCATCATCCTCATCGAGCATGAGTTGACGCTGAATGGCTTGATATACAGTCAAATTCTTGCTAAGCTGCTTCCCACCAGCCATGAATATCAGTTTGTTGTGCTCGTTTATGCTACCTCCAAGTGTCAAGCCACGCCGATCGCGACTACCTCTAACACCACGACCACCAGCAGAAGTAAGCCCAGCCATTGTCGCAGCAACAAATGACATCGCACCTTGCGATCCAAAGGCACTTGCACTTCGGAATTCAGCAGCATTTGCTCCTCCCCTGCTGATAATGTTTCTAGCACTGGAACCAGATGATGGCTGCGCCTGGCTATCACTTGCTGAACCAACATTAGAGCCATCAGCGTCACTCAATTTCACATCATGCACCCCATCTTCAACACAAATAGGAAGAGATCCCTCTTGGAGAACCTGAGAATATCGCCAAAGTTATTTATTTAGAGGTCGAAAGAAGTCACACGGCCTTCAGGCTGTTCTAACTAAGAACTATAAAATTAAAGCATGCTAGTCTAGTTTACTATATAAGCTCAATAAACTAGTTTACTATATAAGCCACTCCACCCCCACACGCCGTGTCTTCTTTGTGGATGAAATGGCTTAGATACCAGAAGTCAAGCAAAGAAATGTAGATGGACATGGTTGTCTGACCCAAACTTACACTTGGCGTAAGGGAGAGCATAAAATAGGCAGACCAGCGTTCTAACCATCTCACGAACACATTAATACTCCATATATACAAATTAATACACGAAAGAAAATGAGAAGGAACAAAATTTAAAAAACCATTACCTCATGATCATCATCTTCATCCTCAGAGATGTCTTCATCGTCAAGCATCAAAGAATCATCAAGCTCAATGTGAGATGTGTCCAGGTCCTCATCCTGCACATAACAGAACAGAAGGGTATTATTTGGCAAGGTTCCAGCGCAAGTACAAATCCCAATATTATCCTCAGATTTAAAACTGTCATCTTGGTTGACAATGCAATACTTGCAAGTACTATAGTAGTTTTGTTGTCTATGCGAATAGAGACTTATGAGTCAGATATACAAGGTGGGGAGGTGCATATTTTCTTCTACAGCAAGCTCCCCTTCGTAGGAATAAAAATGGACTTGTAGCTCAAAGCCCAAAGATAAGAGTCTTCAAATACGGTTTCCCCAAACCGTCTAAAGCACCGTATTCAGTTTTTTGAACTAGTTTGCCACTTGGGTCATATGCATAGAGGACAAATGAACTGGCTGCTGCATGCCAGTCTTGGCTGGGTTAAGGTGAGCTTAGATATTTCATATTTGGTAACTAGCCAAGGGCATGTGCAACTGTACAGGGACTTTCTTCGAAAAACCTGTCTCGAAACATTATGTCCTTTCTTTCATGTGTGAAACACTTATGCAGCTTTTTGCTCCAATCTCCTTACTATATCACTAACTTTCAGAGTTTACGTAAAAACAGAACGTTTTTTTTCAAGCTCCCCAATGATAGCAACTACAGGAGGATTTGAGGATTGACAACACATACATACCTAATGGTTAAGATTCATTTTTCCTATTAACAGAACTTTTTTTCTAGTGCAAATTAGTAGCTAGCCACAATCACGCACACAACTTTAGTTTGCTACCAATCAACACGAGATATTCCCAGGAATTTTTCAAAGATACAGTTTAAAGCTCCTGGATCACACAACTATATGATAAAAAACAAAGAGGGATTATCCTCTCTACATGATTTATTATTCCTATTTACTCCATCTTTCTCATTTTTATGCACTTGAATTTTACAGACAGCTACACTCAAATAGAATTACACCATTTTGTTTTTTTTGGAATTCTCGTGTTCATGTAATGTGCAAACAAAACCGTACCTCAGAACTACTGTCGCCATGTGTTTGCTTTATGTCCAAATCTTTCTCTGAAGCAGCTTGTCTGCGAGTAGAATTCCTTGTGCTGGGTCCCTTCAGCTCAGCTGAGCTTGGTTTTACAACAGCTTTGCCTTTTCCCTTAGCAGCGCTAGTGCTTTCCTCCAGAGACTCTTTATTAGATGTACCACTACTTGCAGCAGATGACTTTGATCTTGTTGTTGGACGCCGGACAGACTGAGCTGATGCATGTGTTGATGATGCACCAGCTGTAGCTCCAAGTGCACCAGATTCAGAATTAGTTGCACATGTGACTATAGGTTTCGAAGCAGCCTCACTGCGCTGAACTCTAGGCCAAAGGAATTCTTCAACAGCTGCTAGACTTGCAAAGGGGTCAATAAGTACAATATTTGATGCATAATCCCGAAGTGATTTTTCGCCTTGAGCACGACACAGACGCAACTTGAAGGGTTGAGCCAGAGCACTGAGACCTGAGGTAAGACGGGAGCCTCCAGTGCCAATTCTGCTAGACTGGCTGAGGACAACAGGGAAACGTTCCAATGAACACAAAGCGCTTTGCAGTTTCTGGACCAAAAGTGTCATTTGAGTTTCACTCCTTCCATGGTCAACAGAAAGGGCAACCGATATGAACGACTTGTATCGCCTAAGCGCCTGCTGGCGAAGCTTTGGCAGGTTAGCTTCAGATACCCTTTCTTTCCCAAATGTCCCACATGACAGATAGTCAAGAAATGCTGCAACTACTCCGCTCCTAATGAACTCAAATGTGGAAACACCATTAGCTTTGCTTAGCTCGGCGAGCATTTCAGTTACTACAAGGTCTAACTGTTCCTCGACATCATCTGAGATGTCGAAATGATTAGCACTCAAGGCTTTTGATTTCCCTTTGGCTTTTGTTAAGACGTTTTCATTTGCAGCATTCAACTTTGCACAGAGTGCTCTTAGTTTAAGAAGGTCATCAGTGACTCCAGCATCGCTCGAACCATGGTCAGAAGGGAAGTATTTATCTCTGAATGCCTTTGCACGATCGCTAACTTCAAAACGGAGACTGGTGACTGGAACTTCTGTAGAGCATGGTGATGCACTAGCAGCGTTTGATACATCTACCAAACTATTTTCTGTCGGCACAGCACCCCCACGCCGGCGTTGTCGTCTAGGGCGTGAGGACATAACAGAATCACTATCCTTATCCTGTGGTTGCAACTGAGGAGGCACTGTATTTGAGGATTCTGGGCATATAAGTGCCTCCACAGCATGGACAACACCTTCCCTCACAAATAACTTGGAAAATGTCTCCGGAAGTTTCTCCATCATAATTTCTGCTATCTGAAGAGCAGGAATGAGCACTTGTGGATCTTTCCAAGCAAGGATACCTGCAAGGAAGCTGCAAGGGAAATTTGCATAAATCAGACCACTCTCTAGAAGAAACGATTCACATACCAAAGAAGCGACTTGCATTAGTACCTGGATATGTTTGTTGTGCCAAGGAGCGTCTCGATCATTTCAGCAGAGCTATAGCACATTAATTTTCCAATGATAGATAAGCACTTATGGCGTATTGGTGCATTTACGCTTGAACCATACACCTGTCAGATAGCAGAGGCTATTCAGTACGAGAACCAACAATAAGTAACAAATCATAATAAAATTTATCAACAAGAAACATAAAAGAGCACAGACCTGTGTCATTACGGGCAATAAGTCCATACCAAACTGTTGTAGAAGTTCAGGGTGCTCACGTAACAGAGTCTCATGGCCTGACCTTTCATTTTCTGTTGAACAAGACCCATCTTGTTTGGTTGAGGCAGGTTTCCTTGTAGAGGATCCTTTAGCGAACACACGACAGTGTGTTGGTAAAGAAATTATCCCCACGGGCAAATGAGGGAGCAAATCATCAGCAAGGCTCACGATCTCAAACATCTGCAGGGTTGAAGATAAATGTATGAACACCATCCCCGCAAGAAAAGCATGCAAGCATAAATCACCCTCATCCTCCAGACCCAAGATTTGTACCAATTCTTAATCAATGTTTCAGCACCTAAGCAAGACTGCAAGAGAAGATGTAGCTGCACACAACATTATACATTTAATTATACCTAGCAAATGTAGGATTCTTTTGAACCTCTACCTTCGATGGTAGCATAGGTTACACGATTTATTTGTGCACTATATTCACTGCCGTACCTCCTTAGAACATCTCAAAGGACTTGATGTGGGATGCCTCAATCGAGGATGGCTAACTAAACTGATGGTCATTCATGCTCCTAAACAATGCTTTTCTACCTGGCTCTAAATACATTTTCTAATGGATTTTAATCTGCATGTTCATCATCAAGACAACTGTGAATCAGTTTACTACGTAAGCACCTGTTTTCAGTTAAGAAAATTATGCATATGGCTGGTTCATGACATGTATAGTGGCAGTCATCGAGTATATGCTTTCTTTAGGAAGTTGTGTAGGTTAAGGATAGAGTGGAAGAGGCAGTTCCAGTACGTGATCGGCTAAACTCAGGTTTCAATACTAACACACACACAAACTGGATCTCATCAAATCAGAGATGGTAAAAACTAGTCATAACTCATAAGGGAGTGATAGATATAATCACCTGATCAGCAGGCCTTGACAAAGCTGGTGCGACTGATGTTCCAGGAACCAAACCAGATCCCGAAAGAATATCTTTAATAGTGCCACTAATGCCAAGCAGAAGGAGTGTTTTGGCTGCCAACAGCGATCCACTTGCACATGTTGAGAGAAGGCGGATTAAACCCTGCAAGGATGCCCAGTCCATATTTAGCAAGATTTGCACAAGGAAGACAAAAGTGAACACAACGGACGAATAGCAAGGCATATCTGCGTGTACCGTATATGTCGATGTACTCAATGATGTCTGGCCTGGGGAGTTGCTAATGGACACCAAGCTGGCGGCTTGCGCGACCAACCCATGATTGCACAGTTCATCCAGTTTGTCTGGGTAGTACGCAAAAGCCTCCGCGATGCGCGTTAAGCAAACAGAAGCATGCTCTAGAACCTGGAACGTGCATGAACAAAAAAGCTGAAACAGACGCGTATCCCTGGGGGAAGCGACGGTATTTTTCACAATAAAGAACACCATGCCAGCCAGAGATTCAGACTGGAAAGGCACCTTGGAGTCGTGGTGGTGCAGGAGATTAGTGAGCAACGGCACGGCTTCCATGACGAACTCGGACGCGTCGGACGGCAGCTTCCTGCAGATATTAGCAGCAGTAGACAGCGCTACCCTCTAGAAGCATGTCCACCCGAGGAAAGATTCATCATCATCAGTAAGTAGAAGCACACACACAGGCATTCGAAGCAAAATGAACCTAGAGTTGAGTCCAAACAATTACCTGAACACCGGTGGAGAAGAAATCAAGATACGACAGGACGGCCATGAGCGCGCCAGCTCTCAGGCAGGCAGTAGGGTGCTCCAGCGAGATCTTCCTAAGAGCTTGCAGAGACTAGGAGCATGGCAAGAAGAGTCACGGTTAGTTCTTATGCAGATGAAAACAGCTAAAGATTGTATCTTTTTTGGAGGGGAAGAAGAAACCACACCTGCTCGGCGAGGTCCATGTACTCGATGGTGAGCAGGCGGGCGCAGAAGCAGGGGATGGCCCCGTAGTGCACGACGGAGGAGCAGGCCGACGGGAGCACGTCCACGAGGTTGGCGAGCGCGCGCGCGGCGAGCAGCATGACGTCGGGGCTGGCCCCGCCGGCGTCGTGGGGGCCGAGCAGGCCGACGAGGAGCGGCACGAAGGCGTCGACGGGGAAGGCGGCGAGGGAGTCCTCGGAGCCGATGGAGAGCAGCTCGCAGAGCTGCGTGAGGCAGGAGAGCTGGAGGGCGGGGTCCTGGAGGCCGGCCAGGATCCGCTTGAGCTGGGCGGAGGTGGTGGCGGTGGAGCCGGGGAGGAGGTCGTCGAGGCCGGCGCCGAGGCGGCGGAGCAGGCCCTGGAGCGCGGTGCTGGCGGAGGTGAAGGAGGGCGGGAAGGGCGCCGGGAGGGCGTCGTCGTCGGAGGAGGAGGAGAGGGAGACGGGGTGGGGGTCCGTGCCCTTCTCGGCGGCGCGGGCCCGGCGGCGGGAGGACGGGGACGGGTCCATCGTGGCAGCGGCGGAGCGGGTGGTGCGGGCGCGCTTGGAGGAGGAGGAGGAGGAGGCGGCGGCGGCGCGCTTGCGGCTGCGCGTTTCCATGCACGCGGCGGGCGTCCGGGCCTAGACGGCCGGCGCCGGCGGACGCATCGGCGGCCGGATCTGCGGCGGCGGAGGATCGCCGGAGCCGGCACGGAATCGATCGGCGTCGGATTTGGGAAAAGATGGGATTTTTGTTGCAGTGAAGAAGAAGAGTGATGACGACTTTCCGACCGGTTCTCCCTAGTAAAAGTGTTTAGGTTTCTCCTGTGGAGGGCCCCGCTAGCCGACGTGGCACGTCGTGGGACCCACCTGTCAGAGGCGGAACCGTGAGCGAGAAAACTGTAAAATAACCGCCGTTTTGCCGTTTCGGGCCGAAAACGAAGGCAGATCAGACCCCGCAAAAGTGACCGGCCTGTAAAAAAATTTGAAGCGGGGGGGTTGTGAAAACAAGGTTCGGCGGCGCAACCTGGGGTGCCCTGTATTGCGCGAGAGGACTTGGCGGGAGGGACATTTCCCATTTCCCCTTCCAGCCGCCACGACCCCCCACCCCGCCGCCGCCTCACGTCACCGCAGGCCCTGCGCGTCCGGGCCCCGACGGCAGAGTCGAATCTTTGTCTCTGCCGCCCAAGATCGAGCCCGCCCCGGCGAAAGGGGATCCGCCGCCGATCGGGACCGACCCTCACCGCGCCGCCTCGGCAAAATCTCAGGTGGGATTCGCCACCTCCTCCCCCCACCGCACCACACCGCTCCGCCGCCCAGTCCCTCATATTCGTTCATTGCACAGATGGAGTTTAGCGAAGACGAGCAATTTGTGCTCGACGATTCTTCCTCGGACGAGGACTCGGATGTGGAGAGCCTCCTAGCGACCCATCGGCAACAGATGTTGGTGGTCGTTATGGCCATCAAGGAGTCCGAGGAGCAACGGATGAATAGGCGGCGCGGATCGACGGTGGGCCGCCTCTGCATCCCGCGCAATCGCCACCTCGGCAATGAACTTCTGATGCGGGACTACTTCGCTGAGCGGCCAACCTATCCCGCCAATCTCTTCCGGCAAAGGTACCGAATGCGCCGATCCCGCCGAGGGTTATTGCATACGGAATTTATCCTCCTTGGACTACGTTCGTGAAAACTATATCCAATCCAACCAGTAAGTTTATTCTTTCATTTGAACCATTCTTGTAATGCAGAATTTTAGTTTATATTTCTAAAATTATTCTATTTCATGCTTTACAATTTGCTGAGATTTTACTACCAAGACCCAATGTTTGCCGCAACCAAAAATGGACCTGCAAACCCGTTTTTCGCGCCCTGCATCGTGATTTTGCGGGCTGGCGGAATGCGGTGTCTGTTCGAGATGCTCTAAGGTACCCAAATCTGCCATGCCTTCATTGTTGTTCGGTGGCGAGAGGGGTTTGGCGGCGGTGGTCACTTCTCCAGAGGTTCGAGTTGGCAGCGATGTCTCCGTGTCACCGGCGACCTGAAGTTGGTCCGCCTCACGGATACCGGAAGCCACCGAATCCAACTCGACAATTGTACAACCTCAAAATCCCAAAGTTTACGTACAACAACAAAATCCATACTTTCATACCCATCTCCCCTACTACGACATTTTTAGTTTCGTGGGAATCCCAGTTGATCAACGAGTCTCGTGGGGAATTGCACACATCAGGGGACAAGCCAAAACATGGATGCCCATCGCTGGTTTAAATCTCAAAAATATCTCCTGGATACAGTGGTGATCGAACGTTTTGTTGTGTGCAACATATGTGTAAGAAAAAAATATCTTACAACCAGGGAAAAAAATACGTAAGAAAAGCCTTCTTCACCTCTTCCGATGATTCGTGACATCCTAGAGCATGTAATATGCCGTGCTCGAATATCTCGTCGTTGTCGTCCGGATGCTGCTGGAGGTGGCCGAGACAGGGCAAGGAATATGATGTTTTAGGATCAACCCTTTTTGGTTTTCATTTCAGCCAAAGGGTAAAAAACTTGCTTGAAATTCATCAAAAAAAATTTTGGAAAAATTTAAGTCTATGAAACAAACTAGAATTTTCGGTGAATTTCGAGGTTTTTTTCTTACACGCAAAAGCTTTGCGTGTCACTTGCATTAGACGAAAGAGACAAAGCCAAAAGAACAACTTTTTCCGGCATCAGAGAGATGCAGTTACTGTTGAATATATAAACAATTTAGCATATGATTTAATCCACGAAAACAGTAAATAAATCATGACTAGAATAATAGGAAATAAACTAATCATGCGATCTACTAAAACAGTAGACAAACAGATCAAATCTAGAGCAACTACTACAAGCAGGAACTCTAGCAAAATCTTAAACATGAAGATTAAGAAATCATACGCCGCAGCGGCAGCGGAAGCATTGGCGTTGTCGCCCATGTCGTCGATGAAGAGGCGAGGCGTGGCGTGGCGTGGCGTGGCGAGACGAGCGAGGAGGAGGAAGAGCGCGCGTGTGGACTGCCTCCTTTCTCCTCACAACTAACACCTCATGCTAGTAGTGAAACCGCTCACTATATAAAGTGGTGCAGCTCACTTCCAACTAGCAGTATGGGACTAAAATTTAGTCACGTACACACACAACTACATGCACATGGGCCAAATGAGAATTTCAGAATTTTTAGTTGGTCTTTGGACCAAAGACTCACTAGCAAAGCTAGTCAAAATTCCAACAGTTACATGGCCATGCTAGGATGTAGGGCATACAAGGACACACGACAAAAAAGATTAGCGCCCAAAACCCTAAAGAGCTATCTCCATAAGGATATTAGCCCTACAGCGCCCAAGAGCTTGGCGATCTTGCGATAGAAGTTGGCGGAAGTTTTGGTCAACATGTTGAAATACTCGAGCATTACACTCCTTTCACAAGGTCCAAACCGTGAGGAGGACAAGCAAGTCGAATCCCTTCTTACGCTGCCTCGGCGCCCGTAGATGCGCGTCTGGCCAGCACTTGATTAGCCGTGAATCCGCAGGTGGAACTAGGGTGTGCAAGTTGCAACGCCGCAGCAAGGTGTGCCACATCTCTCTCGCATAGACTCGCCCCATGGCAAGATGATCGATCCGCCATCTCCATTTCGATCGTGGTAAGCGATTTCCATTTGGGAGTAGAGGTTTGAAACAGAAACCTAGCATGATCTGACACTCATCAACTAAGATTAAACCGGCAAACCATATATGTGAAAATGTATGTTTGAGAACATAATACACGCGGAAAGTAAGCAAATAAGTGGCAAGAGAGCTGGAAAAGGTAACTATAAATGGAACAAGAGTGAATGCCGATTGATCAGCTCACAGCCTTTTGCACTTATGTATGTAGACGAACATTCGAGTGAGGAAGTCCACGTAGGAAGGCTGAGAATATACATGTAGTTGACCAAACAATTAAGTAGCTAGCGAGAGGCTAGGTCTTTAGCCGGTGAACACGCAAAGCCCATTCGCTCCTCATATACAATCCAGTCGATCACACAAAGCTGCACTCACTCACGTACGTGGCCGCTCTGCTGGCATATAAATCCCGTCGCCGCCGGCCGGCACGGCGCATTCCTCCGCAGCTACAGAGCTCATCGGTACGCACTTGATCGACCTCAGTATGATGGGTGGCGGCGCAAGTATGGCGGCGGTGGCCGCGCTCCTGCTGCTGCTGACGGTGTCGGCGGCGGATGCGGCGGCGGGGAGCAGCAGCACGGTGGTCGCCGGCATGGTGTTCTGCGACCAGTGCAAGGACGGCGCCCGCGGCCTGTTCGACTACCCGCTCTACGGTACGTCACCCGCCCTCCTCCTACCCATCCATCGTCACGCCTCCATGCTCGCCCACCTAACCCAACCCGGCAATGCATGGCACGCCCCGTCATGCAACGCGCGTGCAGGCGCGCGGGTGGCGATCCAGTGCGGCGGCGGCGACACCCCGATGACGGTGCGGGAGTGCGGCACCAACTGGTTCGGCGGCTTCTCCGTCCGCATGGAGGGCTCCCCGGACATGAACCGCTGCACCGCGCGCGTCGTCCACGCCGCCGGCCACTGCTCCAGCTCCGGCGCCGCCCAGCCGCGCGAGCTCACGCTCTCCTTCCGCATGCTGGGCCTCGCGCTCTACACCGTGCAGCCGCTGCTCTCCCAGCCCGACCAGCCCATGGACTTCTGCCCCGCCACCAGCGGCGCCGTCGTCACGCCGCACGGCGCGCCTCCCGCTCCAGCCGCGAACGCGCCGGCGTCTTCGCCACCGGCGCCGCCTCTGTCGGTGGCGCCGGCCCCGGTGTCCTCCCCGGCCCCGCCCCTGCCCCCGTTCTGGCGCCGCCGGCCACGGGTCATCCCTCCCATCTGGCGCCCGCGCCGCCCGCCGACGGTGCCGCAAGAGCGTCCCACCAAACCGGAGCCTCAGCCGCTCCCCACGCCGCCATCACCCTCGACGCCACCTCCAACATCCGCCGGCTCGGCCTGCGGGTACGACACGTGGGCGCTGCCGGAGCACCGGTGCCACTGGAAGGTGGTGACCCCCAACACGACGGTGGCCATGGCGTTCGGCCCGCTGGCGGCGCAGCGGTTCGGCCCGGACATGACGCTGCGCGACGCCCTCGACGGCCGCGGCGACGCGTACCGGACGCTGCTCCGGGAGGCCACGGCGGCGCTGCTCAACGCCTACTACAACGCGCCGGGAGGCCCCTTCCTGTACCCGACCACCGCCAGCGTCATCGACCACCTCAACGGCGCGCTCCTCAGCTCCGCCCAGCGCGTGCTCATCGAGGGCGCCAGGTTCCGCCGCGCCAACGCCGGCGGCGGCGGGGCCGCCGGACGGACCAAGCTGCCGTGCGAGCTGCCGCCATGCTAGGTGACGCAAGCGATGAACGTGAGTACGTGACGTAATTTGATCACTGAATTACTCCATACGCCATGCCCATGCGCGTTTTATTCATGAAATGTGTATTCAGATGGTCGATGTTAAATTTGATTATTGGATTCGATCAAGTTTGTTGCTTCTCAGGACTCGATCCAATTTGTCGTTCATGCGCGCGCCGATCTACTTCTTCAGGTCATTAGGAAGCTTGAATCAACAAGTAGTGGACAGACCCTTCACATGCTCATTTTCTGCTACTTTCATCCTAGCTAGTCCCCTAATCAGTGGAGACAGCATTTTATAAAAGTAACTCCTGAAATGAGTATTCAAATGATTTATGTTTGAAGTTACATCTGATTACTGAAATTTGATTCAATTAATCCACTTTCGTCATACCATAATATGTGCGACTATAGGAACGATGTAATGTAGGAATTTCACCTAATGTGAAATGTTTCTGCTACTAATATGAATGCAAGTTTGTAGAAATCTTGGAGAATTGACTGAAATATAAATGCAATAATTGATTATTTTTAAATATATGGAGGTGCTGGTGCGGACGCAAGTTGCTGCAGTGGAGGATCCCATCGAACATGCTAAAAAATGAGGCATAAGCTCTTCCGTGTCGTGCCAACTGCGGAGTTTTGATCCGGCGATTAATGAACTTTATGGTGATACGGCAAAAATTTCGATTCGTGAACAAACTAAAGGTGTATGGGGAGCTTGGGCGCAGCTGCTGTACAGTTATGTTGTTACTGTACATGTACAATACTTCAACAAATTTGTCGTACCAATTCAACCGAACGGACCTGCTTCTATTTCTCCCCACTCCCTGCTTCTATTCCTCCCAGTCCCTCCACATCGAATTGGAAACAAACTTGGCGCCAAATTTGTATCTGCACATTACAAGACTTGCAGGTGCAGCACTTGGAACGGATATTGCTGGAATCTGGCGGTAGCAGCCGTCGACATGTTTTGGCCTTTTATGCCCAACATATATTTAGACATGTTTCAGTGTAACATTATCATCTAACACTAAAACACGCGGATGAAAAAAAGACAAAACATATTACATTTAGGAACTGAAACAAAGGGAGTAGTATCTCCGATGAGATTTTTCCTTTTTTAATTTATAATATTTCAACTGTATTATACTAGAATAACTCGAGTAAATCTTGTAGCATAAATGATTTTGACAAGTTGCATCATAAATGTTACTAGCATAAACTGTAGCAATATCGGACATTTTGGAGTGGCCCAAGAAACAGAAGGCACTGATTTCTGTTTTTTATTCTATTTTCAAATCTGAACAAATTATATATTTGAACACATTTGAAAATCTGAATATTTTCCAATTGTTAAAAATTTTTCAAATCTGAAAAAAATTAAAATTTTGAACGGTTTTCAAATCTATTTTTTGATTAATCTTAACAATTTTTAATTCTGATTGTTTTAAGAGAACTAAACAATCTTCAAATATGCACAAAATTAAAAATGAAAATTGTCAAAATATTTTTTTTCCAATTATTAACAAATTTTCAAATCTGTCAAAAAATCGAAAATCAAAAAGATTCAAAAAAGAAAATGAAAAACCAAAAGAAAAGAAGACATAAAAAAGAGAAAACAAAGAAGAATATAAAGAAGAAAATGGTAAAAAGAAAAATCCGCCGAATGGGCCGGCACAGTGACGGCGTCCCGCACACCCGTAGAGCGATGCATAGGATTTCCCGGATCCTAATGCTGGGAAGTTCTGACCCAGTTGGAGGTATAAGAAAAACGAAATCCCATCTCTTTTTTCCCCTCCATCTAGCAGCCTCTCTATAGCCAAAACCACCAAAGATTGTCCAAAGTTTACGAACGAACCGGCCGGAAAAGCGGAGGAGCAACGACGAATGTCTCCTGCTGTTGCATCCTTGTGTTCGGGATGACCAGAAATTTTGACTTACAAATTTAGACAAATCTTGTCCATTAAATCCAAAACGGAGGGCTGAGATGGCCACAAGTCTCTACGTGACTTGTAGTCTACAGTCACCGAAGTTCAGTCCCTAAAACCATGCAATACCCATGTATACTGGTTTTGGTATAGTTGTGTTCGGGATCAGCTCGCTGCTACATATCTAGTTAATAGATCGGCAAACACCGGCAGGTGTGGCGTGGGCGCGTGGCCGACATCCACTCATGTAGATTTACAAAGAGGGCTCCCCTTAAGTGGTCCACGCTCTTATGAATCAGCAAGGTGGGGCAAAATTACACCCAACCTTAGAGAAATTAAGTTGGCCATGGAGTAAATTTCACCCAACTAAAATTTGTAAATAGTCAATAGAGACAATCGAATAGTTTTCGTCTGAACACAACAAATTGAGTTTCAGGTCAACTCGTCTTAAATGCAAAGTGCACCGCTCCTGAAATTTAAAACTTAATTTGTACAAGAAATAGTTTGATGGAGAAAGTTAAATTAGGAAGATACAATTTAAATCTTCTTATTATGAAAGTTAAATTAGGAAATATGTCGAGGCCACACGTAGTGCGCACAGATATCGAGGTTTGTATTGTAAGAAATGATATATTCCATGACGTCACGTCGTCTTACGTCGGACTTGACCCATTTTGTAAAACATCAACGCTTCCGCCCCCTTTCTCACTTTGCATGTTCTGTCAAACGGCGGTATGGTAAAGGGACGGGAAGCGCTCGATTTTAGTCATATTAAATAAGTGTGGTGGCAAAGCTCTGCTTGTTATATTTTCATATTGTAGTTTCATATTTTTGGAGTTATGAAAGTAGTTTTTGAATTTTACTTTTACATATTTTCCAGTTTTTACAGATTTGCTTATATTTTTGTTCTTCTTCATTCACTTGGTAATACTCCGAACTATATTTTCTTGGAGTACATGTGTCGACGTGATGTGGGTTCGTCATTGTAATACCCCGAACTACTTTTTCTTGGAGTTATGAAAGTAGTTTTTGAATTTTACTTTTACGTATTTTCCAGTTTTTACAGATTTGCTTATATTTTTGTTCTTCTTCATTCACTTGGTAATACTCCGAACTATATTTTCTTGGAGTACATGTGTCGACGTGATGTGGGCTCGTCATTGTAATACCCCGAACTACTGAAATTTCCAATTAAATCTTGTCAGTATGCATGGATTCATGCAAATGTCGGGCTTCGCCCCTTTATCAAAATAGTCTTTGATTGATTTCCTAACAAACTCCTGCATGCAAGCTACACATTAGTGTGAGGCGACCGATGAGTACTCACAGTTGGGTGGAGTCCTGATGGGTCTTGTACCTAGCTCCGTCTTACTTTTTTTGAAACTAGGCATAGCTCCGTCTTACATGAGGGTGGTCTGAAATAAGGGTCGCCGATGTCCATGCATAGCTTGTAAGTTGTAAGCATGGGCGACCGACAACACCGAAGCAAACATGGAGGGGAGACAGCAGTTCGTAAATACATGCAAGGGGAGTACAAAATACTAATTTTATATGTATATTTTGACTGGAATCAAAGGGTACAAGATTGAATCATGTCATAGGTAGATAAGTTTTTTAACTTTAACGTCAATAGAGTATCTGAGATCCGTTAGTTGTATCGACTACTTAGTTTAATTGATAAACCTGATGTCGCCTTCTTCTTTTAATTATTTTATTAATATATAACAGATATATTGCATTTCTACTAGCATCTGTTTTGTCCTTGCTAGCTCGCTATACAAAATACAATCAGCAATTTCTAGCCCTTGAATGAAATATTTTGTAGTACGCGCATACAAATGGCAACAATCACGATTAAACCAGGGAATATCTGAACAAGAAAACATAAGTAATGTATTAGCTCAACACATAGTTGCTACACACTGCATGTAAATAGACGACACATAGAAAAGAATATATAGATTGACATATAAAGACATAAAAAATCATGTCTAATATAGCTTAAGTTTGAATTTATGAGTCGCCGGAATAATCTTCAACGTCAACATCCCCGTCGCCTGATTGATCCAAGTTTTCTCGGTTCCCATTATGCTCCTACTCGTAATCGGAGTTGGCGGAAGAATCTTCGACATCAACCTCCCTGATGTCAGGGCGATCTAAGTTGTCTCCTTGGCCAATAAGCTCCTCCTCGGTATCAAACTCCTGATCTTGCTGAGCAGGCCATGGCTACCGGTATGTATTGAATTCCTTCAAAAACTGCAACATCCGTACATGCAAGCAAATACATTGTCAATCTACATGCGCATAGGTAATGACGAGCTAACTAGCTGCTAGCAATTTGCATAAAGAAAAAAGTCTTTGATGACTTTACCTGCGGCTGCGGGTCCATATTGCGCAATCGACAGAGAAAAGCGATGATTTCGTGGTCGACGTCCTCTTGCGTCTTCTCGCGGCCACGGACAGGAACGATGTCGATTTCTCCTTGTGTTTCAAGTACCGGAAGTCGGATATGAGGAGGGAGAGCGCCGAGAGTAACGGTGCATGCTTGGAGCGTCTCGTCGTCGGAGTCGGCAAAGGTCATCCCGCTGAAGTCAATCTGTTTCCACTCTTCCTTCATAAACGCCTCCATCTCGGCCCTCCGGATGTAGTAGTCCTTGTCCACCGCCACATAGCCTTTTAGGCGGTACTCCTCTCTCCAATCACTCCCCCCTTCTTCTTCTTCTTCTTCTTCTTCTTCTTCTTCTTCTTCTTCTTCTTCTTCTTCTTCTTCATCGTCGTCATAATCAGCTTCATCTTCACCACCATCTTCTACGTCCTCCTCGTCGTCGCCCCCTTCGGTCTGCTCATCGATCTCGCCATCCTCCTCGTCCCTCTCACTCGGGCGCCGGCTCCGGAGCACTCGAGGACCAAGCCCTGCATGATGGTGTAGTAGTCCAGCTGGAACTTGCCGCGCATGCTCAGGTGCTTGTCGATCATCTCGTCGGAGGTGAGCTCGGCGGCCCACTTGCGGGACAGGCAGCGGCAGCGGTGGAACTCCCTGGGAGGTAGCCACGCGAAGAACACCTTCAGCGCCTCGTCGGAATTAGACTCCTCCTGCTGTTGCATCGTCGCCGGATCAGCCATGATATCGACGACGGGCGGGATAGACTATTTTGAGATCGTGGCTTGATCTTTTGTATGCGTAATCTCCTGTATATATAACGATGAAACAGGAGAATAATTAATTATTGCCGTGCCCAACAAGGTCGGTGATGTGCAGGACTCGAACATGACAGGGAACGAGTTCGGTCCGTTCATATGGCGGTTTGGACAGAACTAGTACAACACGTCTGATCTTCCTTTTTCCTTTTCAGGACACAGTGTATATAACACCAACACGTCCGTACAACAGTCTAAAAATTAAAATGTTTGCATGACATATAATTTCAGATTTATATCACGAGTCGCTACTCCTTCCAAATGGTAACATCCCAGAATCGGTATTATACAGATTTAGGCACATTGATTTTTAAATAATACTACATTTTTAAAACAATTTTCAGAAATAGTACATTTTTTGGAAACAAAATCAGAAATAATGCAACTTCGGTCATGGCAAAGCATGTCGTACCGAACACTGCCAGATCAACATGGTTGATCTTGTATTCGAATAGGACTCGAATATGATATGCATGTCGTACCGAACACTGTCCTATAGCGGACCTGCACGATAATGCCTCATTGCCAAAACATTGATCAGGATTTTAGAGAACGATGCATGTAGTGCATTGACATGCCTATATATTAAGTTTTTTCTAGTGTTTAATTTTCATCTAGACATGATTGACTTGTTTATTTGCTTACCGAATAAGATTTTTCGCTACATTTTTATCCTACATGTATATTGCATATATACATAATGTTTAAATTAACTTGGAAGTGTCTACAAACCAGCACATATTAATCATATCCTACCACTTACAGGCTATATGCCCCGCCGGTCGAAAGGCCTCGGTTCTCACACCGCCATGGGTTGGCTAACCACACAGGCTGGAGTGAACTCGGTTGGTCCAAAGGTACGGTCACCATAGGGGCTCCACCCCCACCACTGTGTTGCGCTACACAAACCAGCCGGATATTCGCCTATCATAGGCTTCATTGAATCTCCGAAAACGCCCTCCTTTGGATCCTAGACGAAGCGTGCCCCTCCTTTCAGAGCATAACTAGACCAGACCCCTCATTGTAGAGCCTAGCCGAGCCGACGGTGGATATGCCATGGAGAACGCTGACGGCAAACAAATGCTTGGCTCTGATAGTTAGCTATCCGATATGAGACACCAGTGTTGAGCTTTAACAACACGTGTCTTCAAGGTTCGAGTTTTATTCCGATTGTATGTGATTCCGGTGTACATTTTGTTTCTAATATATTTTTCACAAATTTTTGGTATTTTTTGTTTCATTTTCAGACACTTTTAGATATAGATTTCAAATTTAGCTGTGCGTTTTTTTGTTGATATTCTGTAAAAACCGAATTTCAAATCTACTCCCTCGGTACCTAATTAGTTGACACAGATTTATGTAAATACATGTGTATGTACACAGTAAAACATGTTTAAATGCATATGTATTTTGACAAACATGAGCCAACCAATTTTGGATGGAGTATTACGTTCACCCCTATAAAAAAATACAAAAGAAATTCAAATTCAAAACCTTAATAAAAGGACAAAGTTATGATTTGTCTCGATACGCCGACTCTCTGCATATTATTGTGTTTTTTCCTGGCCAACACGCGGGCACCCCCAGCTAGTTTTGCATACCAGTTGAGCTGATCCGCTTCAGCTTACATCAATATGTGGAACCCAGCCAGCATACATTTGCTTTGATTTTATCTGACATCTATTGGGCCAAGCGACAAAAGAATACAAAGGTTTTCACGATGGTTGTTTGCCCCTCGATGGAGGCATTTCGAGATTTAGTGGTGAGCAATGCTTGATCTCTTCTATATGGAGGGTGCACACCGATGCATCTCTTACTGTGGGAGTTTGTGTGTGTTGGGGAGTTTGTGTTAGTTGGATATGAGGCGTGCCCTGTTAGTTTGGGTCTAGGTTCGCTTGTTTCGGGCTCAGACGATGTTCCTTGAGTTAGATGAGCGGTTCTTTAACCGCGCATTGTATGGTTTTTGAATCCGGTTTCTCTAATTAACTGGATCAACTCTTTTCTTCTAATAATGCATAGGCAGAGCTCCTGCTATTTACCGTCAAAGTTTGCCCCTCGGTTCATTTCTTACTACAGAGTCAAAGGATATTCTAGAGCTCAAATCTATATAGAAGACTTGCATACACAAATTATCTCTTGACTACTACCACGAACCTACTAGAATAATGACCCCTTTGCAACGCACAAAATTTAGCTAGTAGAATATTCAATTACCGTAGCATATATTATCACAACACAGTACACATACTTGCTAATCAATACCTACTCGATAGGAACATATATAATTACGGAGACAAGGAAATATGATAATCTCTACACAAGGCATGCATATATATGTTGGTTAAAGTCGTGGTTTCTTTGACGAGCATGGGCATCGCAAAGCACGGAACAGGGAGTCTTCAAACTCTTTCTTATTGTGGTTCTGAAAAGAGGCAAGGCGAGCTTTGGCGAGACAAGGCTGGGGCGGTAACCGCCGTAGACGTTCCATTGTGGTTTGCTCGACGGTGGTGGTGATGGCAGCTGGATTTGGCAGTCCCATTCCAACAAAGTATCAGCCTGACAATGCCGGCCCTTCTTGGTGGTGTTGTACTTGCAGAGACGATCGTTCACGCTGTAGCACAACGTCCCATCACAATCGTCAACCTCGGTTGCCACGTCGATCACCAATATCCTGTCGGACCCCTCGCCACATGGAAAGTACAGCTTGCCGTCGACGAGCGCCGGAGGCGTCGAGACTGCTCGATACGGGAGGCGGCCCGGATGTCGTCGCCATTGTTCGCCGCCACGGCCTAAAGTGCACACGTCCATGTAGCAGTCATTGCGCTGAAAGGAGAGGCAGAAGAGCTTGTACTGGAGGGTCGCACTACAGGAGAACATGTTTTTAGAGGCACTTTGAAATGCCACTAAAAATCCCCAAAGTGCCTCTAAGTATTTTTAGTGGCACTTTAAAAAGCGTTGCATTTAATCGTGTTGCTAAAAAGTATAGAGGCATTTGAAGTAAAATGCCACTAAAAATAGGTGTTTTTAGAGGCATTTCCAGGAATGCCTCTATATTTTTTAGTGGCACTGTTTTTGAATTGCCTCTAACTATTTTTTGAGGCATTTCTAGGAATGCCTCTATATTTTTAGTGGAACTGTTTTTGAAATGCCTCTAACTATTTTTAGAGGCATTTCTAGGAATGCCTCTATACTTTTTAGTGGCACTGTTTTTGAATTGCCTCTAACTATTTTTAGTCATTTGCAGGAATGCTTCTAATCAATATCAGTGCCAATTATTTTTTATGCCACTGTCAAAAGTAGTTGCATTCGTAACAAACATTCAAATGTCCAGAACATACATGCATAACATACATTCAGGAATTCATAAAATACTTCTCTGTCAGTAATTGCATTCGTAACATATTATTCACAAAGTTGACAGGAAACATCTATTCTCCAATTTGACAGAAGTACACGACTCTGGTCATATCTGTCCCAGGCAGCAGCATCATCTCCGGCCATCTCCGTCCAAGGCAGCAGCAGCATAGCCGGCCCATGCTCCTCCTCTCTAGGTCGCCTGCAGCTCGCCTCCAGATAAATGCCTCCGAGCAATGGATTATGTGCTGCATCATCAAGTGCAGCTTCAACTGCAGCTTCCTCCACTTCCAGATCTTCATGTGCCGATTCTTCCTCATCATTATTAGGTACTCCCTCCTGCACAAGCATATTCACATGTGAGCTGTCATAAGTAATCTCTAGCTGTCATAAGCATGCAGCTGTGATGGCACTGTTCTGTATCAAGAAAAAACACACTAGGAAATTCACACAAGGAAAACACACGCTAGGAAATAAATTCAGTCAAGGACTCAAGGTTGTACTCCTACTTCTCTCAAGGTTGGCAACTTACCAACTACCAAGTTGTTCACAGCTCATGTCATTTCCTCCAGATGCAAACATGGTTCGTGATTCCATATTAGAAGCTGGTTGTCATTTCCACCAGATGCAAGCTCACAGTCGTTATGCGACCATCCATTTTAACCCACAGACCTGGAAAGATTGACCACTTCATGTTCAGAACAAGTACTGAAATCTAAGGACTGTTCAGCCCACAGATCTGAAGTCTTGTTCAGAACAAGAGTACAGGGATTTAATTCATATGAAGTCTCACCTCTGATCTGTGACCAGAAATTTTGCTGATGTAGTCAGTGGGGACACGAATGTCATGCTGCAGTATTTGTCAAGGTGCACTTACATGTCATATTCTTGATATAGAAGGTCATATCTACTTCAGAGTGTTTACTGAAACTCTAAGCTAATTCTTCATGTGGAAAATAGTTTCAAAGTGCAGAAAAGAGATGTCCCATGTTAATCAGGTTTCCATACTGATCTTATATTAACATAAAATGAAACAAAAAAGCTTGCAGCATGAGCAGAACAAAATAAAAATAAAACGTTGTAAATTGTGTAGAGTTTTAGTCTTACTACCTTAACAATGCAGCAGCGTTCTATGCGAAAGCTACAACCAATACCAGCTCCCCAAGCACGTGAACGCACATTGTTCCTTAGAGTTGAAGTATAGCCTGGGAGATATAGCATGCACTGTAAGATTACGGATTCAACCATTTGATCTGTTAACAAAGTGTAACTGAATTGACATTGAATTAGCTCTAAAAGAAACGCTAGTTAGATCATCAGCTTTCAGAGCTACTTTAGAAGATTGGAAAAGTAATGAAGAACCCACCGGCCACAAGGTCTGAATCGTTTGTATAAACATCTGTTCCCCAAAGCTGAGCGCCTTTCACCTACAAAACAGTGATTTTAACAAGTGAATAAAATAGCCAAGGGAAGAAGCTTGCAACAACTGTCGAAGAATACTTGCTGACTATATGAAGAGTGTAATCTTGGCCTATATGATTTCGAGACAAAACTTCCAAGTGAGTTCATCATTAACTGCTTTCCTTATTCTATTCCAATTTACCAAAGTGTAATCTTTCAAGCTTGTGTTAAATTTGGGTTTCAGTTTCTTCAAGAAGATCTGAAACAAAACTTATTTTGTACAAACAAAGATTTCCAACTTACCAGGACTTCCGGGTGTAACATTATGGTCACCACGCAGAGAATCAAAAACCTTGTCAAATTCTCCACTCTTGTTTCCTCTGATATTTTCAATGTCATCTGCGAGTTTCACAGAAAATCATCAATTCTCTAAGTAAAATGCATCAATTCATGTTTAGTGAAAAATAAAAATGCTCCGCGTCTCCGCGCGCTGGCATACGGCCATATCTCAGGCCTTCTTGCCCGTGGACTATGCCATATCTCAGGCCTTCCTGCTGGCATAGGTTGTTATGATAAAACAAATCAGGCTAGCCAACTTTGGTAGCAAAGAGGACCACCATCTCACGTGTTTGCAACATATCTAATGGCTGACATCAGAAGGGGCGGAAGAAGGTGAACGGACCGCGACCACCACTTGACATTCTTACGATTAAATAAACATGAGCTCAGCTAGGACATACTGCAAAGGACACAATAGCAATGCCCAGTGCAAACTACAAACAATACAGGAATAAACTTGTTTAATATTGATGCTTACTAAACACCTCATATATCGAGAAAATAGCTTTTAGATCAGGACAAGTACAAGTCTAGAGATCCAAAGAGGTGAAAGGAGTCATATATGGAGAGTATGATCAGTTTCGTCCAACAGACAAACACCTCGTATCAGATAGACTGAAGAGATTGTATGTCCTCCGTCCCTTCGACCAAAGGATCTCTCATCTGCCAATGCCACAGCTATCTACTCCGAGTCAAATCTAGTGCAGGTACAACTAACAAGTGAAAAAAGTTATTGAATCATTTGTTGATTTAAGTCGAAAACAGAAGATGAAATTGCAAGTTTATACTAACCGGCGGAACAATCTGTGGCAACAGTGGCGGAGGTCATGGGTGAGACAGAGCCAATGAACTTGGTGTGCATCCATAGACGAAGCAGAGGCCATGGCACGGGCGTTGGAGAAAAACACTCCGTGGTTGGTGTTGCTGTTGGGGATGGGCGCAAGTCATTGAGCCGAGAGAAGATGCATCCGGTGCCTCCTTGCCACGATGCAGCCTCCTCGACGTGACGAAGGCCTGCTTTGGTGCCACCGCGAGTTCCTCACCACCTTCACATGGCGCCGCATTTGCTCGAACACCGAGCGCGCTAGGATGGCACATGGCAGGGAGCCTGGGACAGCAGAGTCACGAGGGCGTCGGGTCGGAGGCCGAGGCAGCGTGGTCAAAGAGAAGCTCTAGGAGGGAGCTGCAGACAACAAGGAGCAGCAGCCGAGGGCGCGGCGGCGCCGGAATCGTGCCGGCGGCCGAGCCGAGCCTCCACGGCTAGGGTTAGCCGCGGGGTCGTACTCGGGAGCGGAGCGGCTTTTCGGCGGCAGGGAATCGTCGGGGATATGCAAGGAGAGTCCAGCCCGGAGAGCGACCGCGCCGGGGCAAGCGCCGACGGCCGAAGACATGGGAGGCGGCGCGGGCGGTGTGAGGGGAACGGGACTACGGGAGAGAGCTGCGCGTGACGGCGTGAGTAAGAGATATGAGGTAGGGGTGGGCCGGTCGGTGGTTGGACCAAGCCCACTGCGCTTGTGTACGTGTGTGCTAATTTAGGCTACCCTGTGCGTGTGTGATACGAGTATTAGGCCTAACTAGAGAGGGGGATTTATTTTCATTTAATCTTAAATTCTTTTTACGGATAGGTTATTTGTTCCGGAGTGGAGCTTTGTGACTCCGAGTTCCACTGATGTTTCATAAAACGTGCCAAATTACAGTCTGAAGTACTTTACATTCTGAGTTACACTAAAATGACAAAGTGTGGATCTGAGTATACACTTTCAAATCTCCTAAATATACAAAAAAAAAAGAATCATTTTGTGTGCGGCCCATAATACAAGAAAATTGCACCAGCTCGTCGCCTTGCCACCCCCCTTGGTCCTGCTACTGATCATCGCCACCCCTCTTGGTCCTGTTGCTCATCGTCGGCGCCCACCTTGGTCCTGCTGCTGATCGTCGTCGCCGCCATTCATCCTGTTGTTGTTCCCCTCGCCGCTGTCGTTGATCCTGTTGTTCCCCTCGCCGGCCCAGCTGCTGCTCCTCGCCACCCCAGGTGCTCCTGCTCGCCCAGCACCTCGCCGCCGGCAATCTGCAGCAGCAGCATCTCACCAGCTTCTCTAGCAGCTGACCGCCGCCCCGAGCAGCAGTAGATTGCCCGGTCCAATTGCAATGGTCTTGTGAGATCTCATTTTAGTGCACCTGAAATACAACAAGAAATTACTCCAGCAAGAAAATGTATGAATATCTACGGCATGTTTATCTATCGCTGCATGTTTATATTTGTAAGGTTATTCTTACTCACACAACAGAGTATATGCAAGACATTTATTGAGTAGTGGTACAAGTTGACAAGCAGATGAGCAGCAGCCGCGGCGCCGAGCGGATCCAGGAGACAGTCTTGAAACATGCATGCATTGATGCACGTATAAGCAAATGCACGCCTTGCTACGGTCTTTGATTCCTCGGCACATGTGTTGATGTAGAATCGAATATTCATTAAAGCCTATAACATTTATAGAGGCACTTGGAAAAAATGCCCCTAAAAATGGCATCTTTAGAGGCACATTTTGGAAATGCCTCTAAAAATCGTATTTATAGAGGCAATTTCTAAAAAGTGCCCCTAAAAATGCTATTTTTAGAGTCAGTTTGTGAAAGTGCCCTAAAAAGTGACATATTTAGGGGCATTTTGAAAAAAATGCCCCTAAAAATAGCATTTTCCGAGGCATTTAGTGCAATATGCCCCTTAAAATTATTTTTAGAGGCACTTCAGAAAAATGCCACAAGCGGGCTGCGTAGGTGCAGGAGCTGACGTGCTGGTCCATGGGCGTCGGCGGGAGATGCACCTTCTCGCCGGTGACGGGGTTGCAGAGGCAGAGGGCCCAGTCGTCGTCCTTCTTGCTGGGCGCAAGGAGGAGGAAGCCATTGGACGCGTTGGCGACCGTGGACAGACCGGTGATGCGGCACATCGGCGTTGCCAATGAGGAGCTGCTGTGGACGACCATCTTGATAGAATACGTAGTTGTACGTATTTGTATTGTAGTCGGTTAGGCTTGTATTATACCTAACTTGTCCATATATAATGAGAAGGCAACGCCGGCCCATGTGTGCTGTGCGATCCACCAAACCATATTTCCGTCTTACGTTTTCATGGTATCAGAGCAAAGCTCCTGACCTAATATCGCTTCCGCCAAACTCATCTCCTCCGCCGCCGCCGATCCAATCTGATCGCGATGGCAACGGAGCTCTCCACCGCGACGGCCACGGCGCCCTCTCTCGCGGTCTCCACGGTGCCCACCATGTCGAGCACCACCTCTGCGGCCTTTGGCTCCTCCATGCCCGCCGCCTTCAACATGGCCTCCGGCCATCTCAATCCGGCGGCTCCGCCCGTCGAGAACATCACGTCAGCGATCACCATCACGCTGACCAGCGAGAACTTCCTCTTCTGGAGAGCCCAAGTCGCTCCCCTGCTTCGGAGTCGTCTCCTCATGGGATACGTCGATGGATCGACGCCTTGTCCCGCTGCTGAACTCACCGTCGGCCATGGCGCCACCATGGTGCAGCAGCCCAATCCAGCGCATCAGCACTGGGTACAGCAAGACCAAGCTATCCTCTCGGCCTTCGTCTCGTCGATGCATGAGAACGTCGTCGGCATGGTCATGTTTGCCGCCACGGCAAAGGAGGCGTGGGAGACACTGAACTCTGCGTTCGCCTCGGTGTCCATTGCTCGTTCCTCCGGCATCCGCACTCAGATGTCTCAGCTCAAGAAGAACGAGATGACCATGAACGTTTACTTTCATCGGATGAAGTCCTTGTCGGACTCGCTCACTTCCATCGGCGAGCCTCTCCGTGACGCCGAGTTCATCGGCTACCTCCTGGCCGGTCTCGACGGCGAGTATGACGCGCTGTACCAGGTGGTCACCGCACGCGAGGTGTTAGATCTGCCCCTATACGCCGAGTACTTTCCGACGACCGCGACGAGGAAACTCCAGCGAGATGCGCGTACGTAAAGCTAGCTCTGTAGCTGATCGATTCCTTCCGCCTGGATGTACACGTTGATGCTAGCTGATCGATTACTTCCGATGAACTAGTACTACTCGCTCAACACGCACACACGCAAGACAATTTGGATTGCAACAGGTACGTCTCGTACCTGGTGTTTTCTTTCTTCTCAACTCAAATCGATATGTCTACAAGCCAGGATACATGTATATTTATACTAGGATTTACCTAACCGACTAGAGCTACCGGTTCTACTACTACTCGGTGTCCAACTCCTAGTACAACTCGTACATGCATACTAGCCGCACCGTGTACGCATATGATGCCTTGCCGGCATAATCGTGCTTAATCCTAACATTCACCTCCTTAAGCACGATATGCGTTTTTGTTCCTCCTGGATCCCAGATACGCCAGTTGCTTCGCGTAGCTATGACCCTCGACATTGCTTTCGTCGTCTCATCTACACTTTGACGGCAACAATCCTTTTTGTCGACGTCTTCAAACATCATCTTTGTTTCGGTGCTTTTGAAGCAATTTTCTTTGTACTTCATCGGCTCCACCTCCGGAATAATTACCTTGAACAAATGTAGCCGTGCGAAGTGTATCTCACCTTCATCTTGTCGTTCTTCTGCCAACGACAGTGCTTCACGCCAATACTCCATCGTATCGGTGTCTTCAAATTTCACCGGTTTCTTGGTGAGCAAACGTTGCTTTTCGTGCTTCATCTTCACCGGATCATCCTTTCTCGGATAGCAATCCAACACATGTTGGGTGCGTGATGGCGTCGGTCGTAGTTGCATCAGCTCCAGTCCTGTCGGAAGTGTTGCGACATACTCTTCTGTGCCTGACGACACACTCTTCTCTTTTGCGTGTGAGGCTCCCTGTGGAGCTACTGCCTCCTCACGCGCTTGAACTTCTGGCCGATATGGCCTTCCAGGCGATGGTGATAGCTACTCCTAGTCTGAGTCTGATTTCTTAGTCCTGGACGTGTATAAGAGCACCCAAGGCTGCTCCTTGTAAACCAACGAAACTCACAACGGAAGAAATAAAGAAGAAAGAGCAGGCGCGATAAGTGCCTGTGGCAATACCAAATCGTTTCCCGTTTCGTTCCGTCGCCAGTTCGCAAGTCGCCGGGAGCCGATCGTTCCGATCAAGCTAGCTGCGTACGTAAAGAATCCAGAGGATCACGTGCTAGCTGCTCACGTACGAGTGCTGATCCATCAGCTTAGTGCCAGCTGATTGACTTAGTTTGCTGTACGTGCGCGTCTCGTCAGAAGCTCGTCGTCATCTACGTCGGAAAGTACTCGGCGTATAGGGGCCAAAGCCAACACGAGGGACACATGCCCATCCGTGACCTGTTTGCGCAGCTCGTGGCGACGGAGCATCGCATCGAGTCAAGCCGTGCCGAGGCCACGGCCAGCCATCATCTTGCTGCTCATGCCGCCGCCTTTGGAGGCGTCGCGGCCTTTGGAGGTGCTGCCACCTACGGCGGGCCTCGCCCAAACTCCAAGCCGTCCTACGGCCCTCGACCTGCGTCCGCGTACACACCTGTGCCTGTGACGAAGTCGGCACCGGCTTACACGAGCTCTGGAGGAAAGAAGAACACCGGTGGAGGTCGGGTTACCTGCCAGCTATGCGGTATTCCCGGCCACACCTCGTCACGGTGCTTCAAGCGCTTCAACCGTGATTTTCTCGGCATCGGCAACGACGGGAGCGTCACGGAGCAGCAGATTGCTATGGCGATGACCGCTACCCAAGGCGCGCATGGCGGCCAGACCGTCGATCCCGCATGGTATGCTGACTCCGGTGCCACACACCGCATCACGCATGACCTGGAGAAGCTGACTATGCAAGAACCCTACCGTGGCACCGATCACGTTCATGCAGCAAACGGATCAGGTATGCATATTCATAATATTGGTCATGCATTGTTATCTACTCCGTCATCCAAGCCATTGCATTTAAATCGTGTTCTTCATGTTCCTAGTTCTACTCGTAATCTTCTTTCTATGAGTAAGCTTACACACGATAATAATGTTTTCATTGAACTTCATCCTCATGATCTTTTTGTAAAGGACCGGGACACGAGGGAGCCTCTTCTTAGGGGTCGTTGCCGTGGTGGTCTATACGAGATTAAAGCCCCTGTTATCAAGCAAGCTCTCAGCAGTGTCAAGGTGTCACGTGATAAGTGGCATAGTCGCCTAGGTCATCCAGCCACTCAAATAGTTCGGGTCGATCTAGCGAGCAAACGTTTGCTCAGACGATGGTTTGGGCGGCCGGCCAAAATAGGAAAGTACTATTCCCGCGCAAAACAGAAAAGGAAGGACGCGATTCTACCTGTCCCCGTGGTCCCCGCAACGTGATCCAACAACCACGCCAGCTAGCGGACCACGCACGCCACCCCCCGTCCCCCTGATAAAGCACACAGCTTGCACCTCACGCACGCCGCACACGCCCTTCCTTTCCTCCTCCTTCCTCCTCCTTCCTCATCCTTCGTCCTCCTTTCTCCTCCTGATGAACCAGATCTGAATAATGGAGTTTCTCCTTGGGTCATAATCAGCTAGGCACTGTGGATCCATCATGGTACGTACTTCTGATGAACCCATCTCATCTAAATTCCCCTGATCTATTGCTCTTGATCTTGCCAGTTAAACAATCCAATTGTTGCATGATGCTTCAGCCCACAGGAACCATTGTGGTTTGATTTTCGACTACAGTATGATCATGGTGTTTAGAATAGCAACTTTGTGGTTTGATTTGATCAACTACGTGGATCATGTTGTGCCTGTGCAACTAACTAACTGTGTTGACTAATGCAACCTAGTTAGTATTGTCCTGCAACTAACTGTAACTTGTGTGCAAAAACTGGGGAGAAAACTGAGCCTATGTCAGAAACACCCTAGTGCAATGTAGTTGGTATTGTCCTGCAACTAGCTGTAATTTGTGTGCAACTAACTGTAATAGTTGCAACTTTCATGGCCAGTAAATAATCCATCGTGCTGCTGTGTGTTAAAACCAAATGATGAATGCAACTAAGCATGTAAGTACATGTATAGAACAGAATATATCAAGCAATGCTCGAAAACAAAAAGTTATGAACATTGATACATGTTGCAACTGTAGTAATTTGCAAGTAAGCATGCAACTGCAGTTTTAGTAACAAAATTTACCAGAGCATAAACAACAGTTGCAAAAGATAGAGTAACAGGTGCTAGAAACCAAGCAAGATGTCCAGAGATAATCATCCCACGTGCAAGAGAAAACACATGTTCACTTGCTACTAGAAAACACATCCGAGGGACACAAAAGTTCATGGACCTGTACAAATTACTTGCTTCGTTTCACTTGTGAGTACTCCAGTACTTGTTGTAAATCATGCTCAAGGATTTAGTGCATCAGGTTCACACCCAGCAGCCCTTGCCCACCCCTTTGTTGAGAATACCTGCTGATCAAAAACATCATTAGCATTAGTCTTTTGTTGAGATAACTGCTGCAGGAGGACAGTAGATGATAAATAAAAAAGAAAACTGTGTATTCTTATATGTTGTTGCAACTAACTCATTTGTTATATTTTTCAACACAGGACTGGTTGTTGGACCTAAATGCGGACCCAGTTGACATTGATACAGCATCGGTGTATGGCAATGGTGTGCATGGACCTGGTGATCCATTGTTGCACAATGGTGTGCATGGACCTGGTGATCCTGTGCAAGCTACTGCAAATCATCTTACTGAAGATGTTGGCGAGTCCCCTGATGCAATTCCAAACATACCACCAGTTGATGCCAGCTCAGGACCAGCAGCAATGCACAGTGGGACAATGGAAGTGCAATCTTCATCAATTCCTACAGGGCTCGCTCACGAAGCAGGAACAGTTGGAGGTGCGGACACTCATGGCAACGAGGCTGAGGCACTGGTTGACTCAGAAGAAGAAGCTTTGTCACAACCGCAAGAGCCGTTCCTTGGGATGAGGTTCGACACTCTTGCTGGTGCTAGGGAGCACTACAATGCATATGCTGCTAAGATTGGGTTTTCTATCAAGAACAATACAAATAGAAGATCGGTTTTCACAGGAGAATTAGAGAAGCAACAGTTTGTGTGCAACAAATTCAAGAAACCAGTAGTAGATGATGGTGTCGAGAAAGTTGCTGCAGTTCCTAAGGTGAACCTAGAAGCTGATGATGAGAGTAATGAAGAAATGGGAGATCAAGACGAAGATACATGCATATTTGAGGACTCCAAAAAGAAAAGGCCAAAGAAGCGCAAGAGGCAGAAAATAAAGCCAACAGCATGCAAAGCAAAGATGGTAGTTAAACTGATTGAAGGGAAATGGCAAGTTATCTACTACATATCTGAGCACAACCATGAGTTGGTTACAAAGCCATCTCTTAAACAATATTTGCGATCACATCAAGGGATCCCAGATGATGAAAAACAGTTTCTGACAACACTACATAACTGCAATTTGACTACAGGTAAGGACTTGCAAAATTTTAACCAGAAAAGAAATTGTTTTTGGTTATGAACTGAATTTCCTAGATGTGTAACACTAGCTCATTCCAGTGTAACTTTTTGGAGACAAATTAATCAACCTGTGTAGGCAGTAATTTACAAAAAAATTGTAAGTAAACTATGAAATGACATGGTGTTTGGTGCTTGCAGAGCAAAAAAGTTGTACTGTGATGAGATATTGGTTGGTACTTTCGTACTAGTTGGTGTTTGGCACACACAGTTATAATAAGTTGCACTGGGGTGTGTTACTGTTTGCTATTTGTACACCAAATTGTTGCAACTGAAATAGATGGTGTTTGTTTCTAACAGACCAAAACATATGCACTGGCATGAGTTGTTGTTTGTTACTTTTGATTCATATTTCCCTTTTTACCCCCAGATGTTCATTGAGTAACTTGCAATAGTTGCATCTTTTAACATAAAAAAGAAAGAGAGATGCTGAAATAAGTTTGCTTCAATCCATCTGATGCTTGCAACAAAAATTCTTTGTTTTGCAGGGCATATGTTCCATGTAATGGCGGACTTCTATGGGTCTGCTTTGAATGTGCCATACAATCCTAGGACTGTAACAAACTTCCGTGCAACATTGCGTGCACCCACAAAGGAGTTTGACTTGGCTAAGACAGAAGAATACTTTTATGAGCGTCAAAAAGAGGATCCTGAGTTCTTCTACCGTGTCAAGGTTGATGCGGAGAATCGAGTTCAGAATTTGTTTTGGGTTGATGGTGCAGCAAGGAAAGCATACAAGGATGCCTACCACGATTGCATATCTTTCGATGCCACTTACCTAACAAATATGTATAGTATGCCGTTTGCTCCTTTCATTGGGATTAATCGGCATGCGCAGACGTTCATGTTAGGTTGTGGTTTTGTAAGTCAAGAACTAGCTACAAGCTATGATTGGCTGTTCTCGTCCTTTTTGGATGCAATGAGAGGCCAACAACCCGGCTGCATAATCACGGACCAGGACATAGCTATGAAGGTGTCTATAGGTCGAATCCTGCCCAACTCAGTGCATAGGAACTGCAGGTTTCATATTATGGGGAAATCACAACAGAAAATGGGTTCCTGGTTGGGCAGAAACCCAGAAGTGATAAAGGAGTTCAATGAAATTGTTGATTTCAGCATGACACCAGAAGAATTTGAGACGAAGTGGGCTCTGTTTGCTGAGAAGTGGCAACAAAGTTGGCATTCCCATCTTACTACCCTTTATGAGATGAGGAAATTATGGATTCCATGCTACTTCAGAAATTGTTTTTTCCCCTTCCTCCAGTCCACTCAGCGCAGCGAAGGATTTAATGCAGTCCTAAAGCGTTATGTGAACCCATACAACTCAATATTGAATTTTGTGCAACAATATGAAAAAATCCAGACTATTATACTTGTAAAGCAAGGTGGCAATGACTACTCGACAGACTTTCTAGACCTCGACACTTGGTCACCATTTCCTGTTGAGTATCAGGCTAGGGAGGTCTACACTAGGGAAATCTTCAGGAAGTTCAGCAAAGAGTTTGAATTGATTGGTAGGTACAATGTGCGACCACAAGCAAATGGTACATACCAGTTGGTACCAAACAGGACATACTGTGCAAACTATGGCTCTAGACCCTATATCGTGTCAGCTAATGTGGAGGAATCTATTTACACCTGTGAATGCTGCAAGATGCAGAGAGATGGCCTACTATGCTGCCACATACTGAAGGTGTTTACCCATCTTGGTATTGATGAAATACCTCCACAGTACATCTTGCGTCGGTGGACACAACAAGCAACTGAAAGTATAGTTGCAACTGTTGCTGAGGAAGAAGCTGTAGCCATGCCTGATCAGTCCAAAAAACAAATTCGCTATGCAAACTTGTCTACTAAATTCCAGAAGGCAGCAAAGAAGTGTTGTGTGTCCGATGCAGCGGAGGCTCTAGCAAACAAACACCTAAGAAATCTAGAAACTGAGGTTAACCAACTGAACATGACCAAGAGGAAAGCTCGCTCTGCTACTGCTACGGCTGCACGACGGACCAGCAGTGCACCAAATGGACCTCGAGGACCCGTACCAGGCGCGCCTCCAGGCCGTGCACCAGGCGCGCCTCCAGGCCATGCACCAGGCGCGCCTCCAGGCCGTGCACCAGGGGCACCGTCAAGCTCTGCAGTGGGCGCACAGCCAGGCAGTACACCAGGGGCGCCACCAGGCAGTACAGCGGGTGCACCAACAAGAAAGAGGCCGCGTGTAGCAGCAGGCAGTACACTAGATGTACCATCAAGCAGCACAGCAGGAGAGTTGCATGGCACTGCGTCAGCATCAGTACCAGGGAGGTCTATGCTTAAAGATCCTTTGAAAAGTGCTTCTAGAGGTAGGAAGAAAACGACACGGACAGTATCTGCTTTGGAACTACAGCCTAAGAACATTGTCAAATGTTCCTTGTGTGGTTCAGAGAGCCATAATGCTGCCACATGCTTGAGCAGGTTGCTTTAGGTGGTACTAAAAAAGATTGATTATCATTGTGGGAAGAGATGAATTGTTGATGCACGTCTTGTGTCTTAAAAAACAGTTTACATTTCTGGTTATAGACAAGTATTGTGTTTGGGATTGTGTTTTTATTCTTGTCTTTCACTTTTTCTGCTATTCCAGTATGTTGCAGTGTGTTATGGGGAAAGTTGTACTGATTACATGTTAAAAAGTTGCAGATGAGATGGTTTCTGATATTTTGCGAAAAAATGAGTATGTAAGTTGCAAATGTGTATGATGCAAAAACTGGTTGGAAAAGTTACACAAGTTTGCACAGGATGTATAGTTGCAAAAAGAAAAATTGGTAGTTGCGTATAGTGATAAACTTATTGGAAAAACACATGACATACAACTCTGAAAAAAGTCTTGCCTACTGGAGCTTCAGAACTTTCTTCCAATTGATGTCATTGTTGTCAGACTTGACCCATGTAACAGCTAGCAACTTCCTGATATTTGGAATATGTGTAGGTTGATAGTTTGGAATCAGCTTCCCGCGCCACAGCTGAGCATTCATTAAAGTATATATTCCACAGTCATCCCTGTAGAAAAAAGAGAATCGATGTCAAAACTGAGATACAGCATTCTTTAGAGCTTGGTTATGGGAGATGAGAGTAACAGAGGGGAACAAGGGAAAAAACTTACGTGTTGATTTGTTTTGGCACTTGAAGATCAATAAGGCCAAACGGGTCCAGGCTGACATCTGAAGTAGGATAGTTATCGTCCCAAAGACTCCTGATTGCACAGATTATAGTGTGTGCGCACTTCTTTAAGGCTGGGTTATCAAGGGTTCTCAACGAATCAAGGACTTCGAATCTCTTGTCAACCAAGTTCATGTTAAGTAACCAGTAATGGTTTACAGGCACGTCACCAGTTGGATTTAGATTTTCCAACACGGGTAACATTATCTGTATGAAGGGCAAAAAAGAAAAATTCAAAAAAATGGTTAGAAGGTGATATGTCTGGTATGACAGTTGCATGGTAGTCTGTTGAAGTTGCATTCAGTGTGAAAAAAAATGCATTGCTGAAAAAGCAAGTTCATAAAAAACTGATGCATGCTAACAGTAGCTCATTTGTTATGAATTTTAGCGCGATGGCATAGTGGTGGTTGCGTATGCATACGCGCAAAGTTGCACGTCATGTAACAACTGAGCAAATGGTTTGGCGGTTACTGGCTGTTTTATAAAAACTTGCATATGTTGCACTAAAAAGTTGCAGGGTGGTACAACTGTACTTGCACGCATTATTTCAAGTATATCAAGCAAAAAAGAAGAGAAACAGTTTCGCTAACACCATATGCTACAAAACCATGGTGCTTACCATGTCTTTTTTGTCAAGCCGGTTACGCTTGTGGAATTTGCTTGCAATTTCAGCTGAATTTGTGTCTAGCTGTTGGAGTCGAGTCTGCGTTTAAAAATGAAGAAAATCTCAGACAGTTTCTTTGAGTAATGAAGAAATCAGTAGAAAAAATGTGGCAAAAAATAGATGCTTTAGCTTACACTAATTCGCAATGGCATAATTGTCTTCTTTGCAGACTTGGGCATTCTCAAATTCAGGGATTCTACTCCAACTTCAAACACGGTGTTCTTTAGCCAACCTCCTGGCTTCATCGAGCTTGCTAGTTCGGTCAGGGAGATAAAAAAATTGTTGTACATGATGATGTGTGGACTGTTTTTCAGATAGAAGCGAAAAGTAAGCATGGATGGTAAATGTGTACAGTAAAAAGAGATAAAAAAATGTGGTTGCCTATAGAACATTCCTAGTACCTGTTGTCTTCCTCTTTACTCCTTGATGATCTTCTTCCAAGTGACAGTACAGCATTATAAATCTTGTTCACTTCAGCACTGCATGCAAAAGTCCTCTTGCTTTCATAGTCAATGAATGGTGACTTCAAGCATTCACTACCTGAACTGCTGGTAGTACTGCCGCTTAGACCACTCTTTGCTGTGTCCTTTCTCACTGGTGTTTTGAAGTTGCTAGGTGACTCTGCTGGAGTTGCGACAGCTTCCTTCCTCTTAGCCTCAAAATCATCTAGGAAAGCACATGTTTCAGCCGTCAACTCATCGTTCCATTCGTCATAGCTGTCTTCATTCTGTCCCTTCGATTGAGCACTGTTATCCCATTTCACAGGTGGTGAATCATCAAAGCCTAGATCAAAAGGTGGTGCATCTGGAGCAATGTAACGGCTGTGAGACACGGAGCTGTTCCTTTCAGTTGTACTTGCTGATCCTTTACACGGCTCCTCAGTTCTCCTTTCGTTTGTAGGAGTGGTATCCCATACAACAGGTGGGCTATCATCAAAATCTGGTGCAATGTACCGACTGTCAGACGCAGAGCTGGTATTTCCCATTGGATTGGTTGTGCCTTTCAAGTTCTCCACTCTCCCCCAATTGTTAGCTGAGCTGATACGAAGTAGAGTTTGCCCTGGCTTTGGCGAATTGGACTTAGAAATTTTCTGGTAATCATCTGTTGTCAAGTCGATCAGTACATTTGGATTCTTGCTTGGAGGAGGGCAAGTTGCCTTTGTCGCAGGGGTCCGGCTAACTGCAAATTTTGGCATCATGTCTGTAGTAGGTGACTTGCTTGCTGGAGCTGGTAGAAAAGATGGTTTCCTTGGGAAAGTTCCTGTTGAAGTTGCTGGTAATGCAGGTGAAGTTGCTCGAAATGAAGGTGATGTTGCTAGAAATGAAGGTGATCTTGCTGCAAAACTTGCTGAGGTTCCGACAGGTGCTGCTGTTGCAAATGTTGCAGAATGTACTGAAGTTGGTGCAGTTCCTGGAGGAGAAGTTGCAGATGCAGGTGAAATTATTGCAGATGTTTGAATGCTGCATACAGACCATGGAGAAGTTGCAGCAGTTGACGGTGAAGTTGAGGCAGTTAATGGAGAAGCTCTGTGTCCATATGGCGCTCTTAATGGTGGCGTGTTTGTGTTTGCTACTGGTTTAGTCGCAGCATCTGCATCGAACAATGCAGTTTCCGCATGACTCGATACTGCCTTGCATAACTGCTGTTTTGTCACTGACTGAACTGAACCTGTTGTTGCTGATGTTGCAACTGGTGGTAGTTTACTTGGCACGTTGAGGTTGCTAACTGCAAGTCTGAGATTCTTTCTCAATGGAACTGTTGTCTGTACAATCCCAATGGTCTGGCCCACCTCATTTGGAGTGAGGTCTTGGATTATGGCAGGGGCTGGTATGCTTGGTTGTTTTTCTTTTCCAAGTTCTTTTGACACACTCGTCTTGGGTAGATCTGATGAAGATTTCCCTAGTGTTTCAGGAATTGGTAGCACTGGAATGTGCTTCTTTGGTTCAACTCTCACCAAATCTGACAACGCAACGGTGTTACTGTTCTGTGGGGCTTCATTGACAGCTTGTTCAGCAGCTATTTTTTTCCCCTTCATCTTATCTATGAGTCCGCGAATAGTGCGGTTCTCATCGGAATCAGGGGTGACCTGCCCTGTACCGCTGCAATCACCTCCGCTGCCGCTGCCACTGCCACTGCCACCTTTATCACCTCCACTGCTACCTGATCCGTTGTTTGTGCCGTCAGCATCATCGGCATCGTCTTTTTTGCTCTTGCTGTGAGAGGGATCTCCGTGTTCATCTGTCTCCAGCTCGTGCTCTTCTTCATCTTGCTCTCCCTCAAAATCATCACCCGGTGTATCTGTCTTCTCATTGCTACCATCTTCATCATCATCCTCGCTGTCGCTATCCTCTTCCTTGTCATCCTCACTCTCATGGTCGCTGACATAGTTGTCAGCATCTTCATCCTCTTGAGAATCCTCCTCTGAATCTCCAATTTCAGATTCGCTGTCTTCGGTCCGACTTCTCTTTGCTGTACGCACGGTACTCCTTTTGCTAGTCTCGCCTACTTCAAAATCAAGCTTCCCCACACCCTCGACAAAAATTCCAATTTCCTTAGTTATGTTAGAGCAGAGCGCTTCCACCAAGTCATTCAACTTCCTTTTTTTCTGTGCAAAATGCAAAGACCAAAAGTTTCAGTTAGTGGTAATAATGTACACAAAAAAGGGGGAAAAAGGTGCTGAGGGAACCAGAATTTGCATAAGTGGGGATACTTACAGCAGTAGAATACGAAGCAGGAAGTTTGGAGGCCACGTAATCTTGAAGTTGAACCGATGTGCCAAAGATATTTCGCGCAGGGTTATCCTCATTCCTTATCCTGAACTGCTCCTTCAACTATATTTGTGTGGAAAAAATAAGAAGGAAAAAATGTGGTTAGTAGATACATCAAGGTAAAGATGATGAAAAATGACAGGTCAGTCCAAAAAAAGTTGCATACATGTTGAGGCAGAGGTGCAAATGTACAGAACATAAAGTTGCAAAAACAGGGTGAAGCTCAAAAATTAAAAAATATAAAAGTTGCATCATCACAAATGTTGGTGCCATAAAAAAAGAACAATTATGCACAGCATTCAGCTTAATGTGAATGGATGCATTAAAATTAATAAAAATTGGAGGGCGTCATTCTTCTTACCTGTAGTTTCCCAAAGACACCAGGCGACTTCATGTCCATTTTGATAAGCTTGCTGATGAGTTTAGAGTCAAACGCCATGACGCGTATTGCACACTTGCTTATCTTCAGATTGTGAGCTAATGAATCGAGGTATGATATCTGCAGTGTTGTTGGTAAACAAAAAATGTAAAGTTAACACAACTGAAAACAAAATGTACAATAAAGATGAGAAAACTAGTACTTGCACAACAAAATCATGAAACTGAAAAAAAGAAGGCATGTACAAAGTAACTAGTTTATTGAAAAACATGTTGCAGGACAATTACCACAAAGTTGTAGACACAGCAATTAACAGAAAGCCTCTCCTCTCCCATCTTCAGGAATGCTTCAACAGTTTGGTCCACAACAAACTGGCACATGTTTGTGTCCCCAAGCAGCTCAAGTTCTTTGAAACATGCGTAACACCTTGGGCTGATGTTGACACATGTCGTCGGCCATAAGAAAGTGCCAGCAGCGACTATGTAATAAGCACGCAGAAACTTGTCATCACAGGTGCCTCCCATTTTCTTGATTATTTCACACCACATATTAAAATCAGGGGCAGTACCCTTGTCGATGTCATACTCCTTGTTGATCCACTCTATGTATGCCCTGTCTAGTACATATGGGACATTCCGGCCAGAGTTTGGTAATCCAAAATTCTGGTGGACACTTGCAGCATTTATAGGGATCCTGCCTCTGTCTGGAATGACAAGCTCAGATGTCTTCGGATCATAACACTTTATCAACCACTGGCTCAGATGATCAGGCATTGACTCGTGAACATGTAGCAAACCCGCACCATAATTCTTATACAGATGCCCCTTTTGATTCGTTGTTATAGCTTCATTTAACTTCCAAAGTCTAGCTGGAGAAGCTCTGTTCCTCCCAACCTACAAATAATATGAAAACACCTCTAGTATTAAAAAATGGAACATGATAAGTTAAGTGCATTGTACTTTTGTAAAAGTTGCATCAAGTTGGACAAATAAGGTTGATGAGATGTGGTTAAAAAAATAACAACAACTAACTTCATGTCTACAAACATTCTGAAAATTGAAATTATTAAAAGGGCATCAAATGGGAAGAAAAAAGGAGGTCAAAAAGGATTTTACAAACCTTAGAGGCATTTGCTGTTGCACGACGACCCGCAAGTTTTGATGCCACGGAGACTCGCTGATCATTTACTGGTTCCTGCAAGAAGGTAACAGAATAATTATGCAGAGTTACAACAAATAGTTGTGTGAAAAAGTTAAAGGAATAGTTTAATAAGCATTAGAAGCATGATGTCTAAACAGAAGCGGGAATTATCACCTTCTGTTGTTCACTCCTGGATGCCAGCCCCTGATCTTGAATTAAACCAGCTTGAAGACGCAGGCGTTTTGATTCCCTTGTTGCAACAGTTTTTTTCTTTAATCTAGTTTTTGGACCCACCTACATGTGAAAAAGCAATAATATGTACCAGAAAAGAAGAAAAAGCATTGTGAGTTGTCGACCATTACATAAGAAGTAATAAAATGGACAGATAATAACAGCACAGGAAAAAATAATGAATAAGTTACCTCTTGATGTTTATCTTTACCACCGCCTGCACCTTCATCGCCCCCCATGATTGCTCCTTGGTTATCATTCATCTTGGTGAAACCAGAAATACCAGGGAAAGCACCTACCATATTGACAGATTGCAATAATCAGCACAGCACATAAAAAATCGAACTAAAAATTGCGATTTCAGTATATAACTATGAATCTCATAATAAACAAAGCAAAAAACTGCTGATCACAACAAGCAAACAATAAATCCAAACACATGCAGTAAAGTTAACTGCCACATTTTAGTAGCAAATTCAGCAATTCTGATTATGGAGACATGTGAGCACCTGTTCTATTATCCTGCTAACCTCAACCAAGTGACCATGCTAACAATTCTGCCAAAATGCAGCAACTAACTACCACGTAGTTGCAAATTTGAACCATACAAAATGTTGGTACCATGAACAACTGTAAATTAACATGCAACTGCACGAGCTAATTACAGCAAATAACTAACACATTGTTGCAACTTGGATTGTCAAAAACAGTGGTAACGTACATCTCTGCTTATATGAAGGACCTAACTGCCACATAGTTGCAAAATTGGACAGGCAAAATTGTGGTAACGTGTTCATATGCCTACAATCATGTAACTGCATATGCTAACTGAATCCCCTAATGATAATCAATGCAACTGCAGATGCTAGCTGAAGCAACTACGGGTGCTAGCTCAAGCAACTAACTAACACATCGTTGCAATTCATTTGTGTCTGTTGCTACGTTGTTGCAACTTTGGTGATTGCTTACGAATTTCACAACAGAGAAAAAATCCGTGGAAAACCCTCACCATCCACGATGGTTCGACGGCCAATTTCGACGCCCATAGTGATTAATCGGCTTGATTAATGGCAACATCCAGATCCAGAAAATGGAGGATGATTAGGTGGGGAAACTTACAACACGGACGTGTATGCGTGTGCTAGACGCTGAGCCGCTCAGCTAGAGTCGAGTCGCCGCTTCCGCAACGCCTACCTCCCTCCGACGAACAGCAGAAGCGGACGAGCAGGAGACGCGGAACCTCGCAGCCTCGCCCCTCTGCAACTCGTCAGCGCGGAACCTCGCAGCCTCGCCCCTCTGCAACTCGTCAACGCGGGCGTGAGCTGGGGAACGAAGGAGTCGCAGGATGTCGGAGTAGATTTCCCCTAAGCCGCGCCTCACCTCCTTCCTCCCCCGCGCGCGGAGCACACGAACCTCGGCTCCGACCAGCTTTACGGCGCCTCCAAGCAGTGGCGCGTCGAATCTCCGCCGATAATCGCTCTACGGTGGGATAAGGGAGGAGATCCGCCGCGCCGGCGACCTCGCCGGCGAACCCTAGCTTCGTCGCCGAGCAAATCGCCTTTCGCTACTGTGTCTCTCTCTCTCTCTGTTCTGGTCAGAAATGGGAGAGGGGGAAGAGGACGGCTCGAGTTTCAAAACTGTCCGTCGTGTAAGGCTGGCCGGTGGGTCCGAAGTTGCCACGTCGACCACGTGCGGTCGGTCAGGTGCCGTTCGGTCGTCACGGACGCACCGCGCGACGCGCACCCTAGATGAAGGATCCGACGGCGCGGAAGGGTGTGCGCCAAAAGGTGGCAAATAGCAAAGCTTTGTCCTTTATCATTAGGGAAATAGTTCAACATATTCTTCGTAGTCATGATTTGCCATCCACAACAGAGTCTAGTAATAATAAAGCAATTTGTGATGCTTGTCAACAAGGCAAAAGTTATCAATTGCCATTTTCTTTGTCCACTCGTGTAACAACGTCTCCTTTAGAGATCATTTATTCTGATGTGTGGGGCCCTGCCCGAACTTCTGTTAGTGGACACCGTTTTTATGTAAGCTTTGTTGATGCTTATAGTCGTTTTACTTGGCTCTACTTACTTAAGCACAAATCTGATGTCTATGATGTTTTCCTTCAGTTTCAAAAACATGTTGAACGCCTTCTTAATCATAAAATTGTTCATGTCCAAACGGACTGGGGAGGTGAATATGAGAAGCTTCACCCATTCTTCCATAATCTAGGCATCTCGCATCGTGTATCGTGTCCACATACTCACCAACAAAACGGCACTGCTGAACATAAACATCGTCACATTGTTGAGACTGGTCTCACATTGCTTGCTCATGCGTCTGTTCCATTACATTTTTGGAGTGATGCATTCTCCACAGCCTGTTTTCTTATAAATAGGCTCCGTAGTCGCACCATTGAGATGAAGACTCCTCTTGAGCGTCTCCGCAATGAAACCCCTGATTACACCTTTTTTAAGGTCTTTGGTTGTGCGTGTTGGCCTCATCTTCGACCCTATAATAACCACAAGCTTGAGTTTCGTTCGAAGAAGTGTGTGTTTTTAGGATATAGTTCCTTACACAAAGGGTATACGTGTCTCCATATTCCTTCTAATCGAGTGTATATCTCTAGGGACGTGATCTTTGACGAGAATTCTTTTCCCTTTGCCAACATGCCATCCCCTCAAACGTCACAACATATTACGGAGTCATCTTTACTTTCCGCTGACCAATTTATGGATATTGCATATGCCCCGCCTTTGCTTGCTAATCATGGTGCAGGAACGGGTCGTGCTGCTCGTCTGGAGGTCCTTACGCCCGATTCTGGAGTACGTGACGATCACGTCGATCGGTCGATCGCTGTGCATGAGCTGCATGGCTCGGCCTCGGGTGCCCCG
Organism: Poa pratensis; assembly: GCA_947311845.1. Classification (NCBI taxonomy): domain Eukaryota; kingdom Viridiplantae; phylum Streptophyta; class Magnoliopsida; order Poales; family Poaceae; genus Poa; species Poa pratensis. The sequence goes on from CAMZMU010000062.1 coordinate 802,974, forward strand.
TCGCCTGGCTTTACGAGCGCACCATCTGGGGCCGCTGATGGGCCAGCTTCCCCGCGCTCGCCGCCTGGGGCCACTGATGGGCCGTTCTCGTCCGGGCTGGAGCGCGGACCAGCTTCTTCTGGGCCCCTCGGGTGCACGAGCCTGCCTCTCCTGTGTCGCCTGATGCGGCAGATAGCCCGCCTGCGCCTGTGTCCTCAACTGATGCTCCTGGGCCTCCGCCAGTTCTGGGTCCAATGACTCATCTGCGTCGTGGTATTGTTCAGCCTCTGATTCGCAAAGACGGTACTGTTGCCTGGCACACGACTCTTGCAACGCATGCAGCTTCCAAGGATACAGGAGAACCTCGTGACTACCGTGAGGCACTAAATATTCCTCACTGGCGCTCCGCAATGGAGGCAGAATTTTCAGCACTCCAAGAGAATGGTACGTGGACTTTGGTTCCTCCTGTTCCCGGGATCAACTTGATTGATTCTCGTTGGGTCTTTAAGGTCAAACTCCACGCTGATGGATCTATTGAGAGGTATAAGGCGAGGCTTGTTGCCAAAGGCTTTAAGCAACGGTATGGTTTAGACTATGAGGAGACATTTAGTCCTGTGGTCAAACCAGCGACAGTGCGTTTGTTGCTCTCTTTGGCTCTCTCTCGAGGTTGGCATCTTCGCCAACTTGATATTCAGAATGCCTTTCTCAATGGATTTCTTGATGAACAGGTGTATATGAGACAGCCTCCTGGTTTCACTGATCCAGACAGACCTGATCACTATTGTCATCTGATTAAGTCATTGTATGGTCTGAAGCAGGCTCCTCGGGCTTGGCATGCTCGCCTCAGCTCAGTTCTTGGCTCCTTGGGGTTTTCTCCTTCAGTTGCTGATACATCGCTCTTTATTCTTCATCGTCCTGAGGTGACTATTTATTTGCTGGTGTATGTGGATGATATTATTGTCATTAGCTCTTCTGCTGCTGCTATTCCCAAGTTGATTACCGAGCTTCGGTCTGAGTTCTCAGTCAAGGATCTTGGTGTCCTGCATTATTTCTTGGGAATCGAGGTGCACTCTCCGTCCACCGGCAGTCTTATTCTTCGACAGCGAAAGTACGCCCTTGAGCTCCTCAAGCGTGCTGGTATGTTGAAGTGCAGTCCTGCTACTACACCTATGGCTTCTTCTGAGCGGTTATGCAGTTCTGATGGAGATATTCTCTCATCTGACGATGCTACACGTTATCGCAGTATCGTGGGTGGTCTTCAGTATCTTACGGTGACACGTCCTGATTTGTCCTTTGTCGTCAATAAGGTCTGTCAATACCTTCATGAGCCTCGTACTCCTCATTGGTCTGCTGTCAAGCGTATTCTTCGGTATGTGCGTTTTACTATTGACAGTGGTCTTCAGTTTCGATCTTCCTCCTCCTCACTGCTCTCAGCATTTTCTGATGCTGACTGGGCTGGCAGTATGGACGATCGGCGATCTACGGGGGATATGCCATATTCTATGGAGGTAATCTGATCGTATGGAGTGCTCGCAAGTAGTCCACAGTTTCCAGATCGAGCACAGAGTCTGAATATAAGGCTCTTGCGAATGCTACAGCAGAGCTTGTGTGGGTTCAGTCGTTGTTGAAGGAACTGGGTGTTCAGCAGTCACAACCTCCTGTGTTATGGTGTGACAATATTGGTGCAACATATTTGTCATCGAACCCAGTCTTTCATGCGAGAACAAAGCACATTGAGGTGGATTTTCACTTCGTTCATGAGCGTGTATCTCAAAAGCAACTTCAGATTCGATTCATCTCCTCCAAAGATCAAGTTGCTGATATCTTCACCAAGCCACTCCCGTTACCATTGTATGAGCGTTGTAAAAGCAATCTCAACTTGCTACAGCCGGTTGAGATTGAGGGAGGGTGATAGAATACGTAGTTGTACGTATTTGTATTGTAGTCGGTTAGGCTTGTATTATACCTAACTTGTCCATATATAATGAGAAGGCAACGCCGGCCCATGTGTGCTGTGCGATCCACCAAACCATATTTCCGTCTTACGTTTTCACATCTCAGCCCTCGCCCTCCATCGCATCTCGAACACGAGCAAGTTCTGTGGCTGCACGTCGCCGCCGCCGCCGTGGAGGGCGCGGAAGGAGGGGTCGTCGGCGATGAGGCGGCACAGTCGGGAGACGCAGCGGCAGCGGACGACGTCCCTCGTCGGCAGCTTGGCAAGGATCTTAGGCACGATCGATCCCTGTGAGATGGAATCCATGGGTAATCGTACAAGGAACAAGACTCAATCGATCAGATCGAGCCTCCAGCATATACTATATGGTAATCCAGCATGACTCAATCGAACCTGACCGTGACCGATAGAGTTCGACTTCCGAGTTAGTGCGAAATTTGCCTCGAATTGTAGGACGGAATTGTTTCCGCGCGATTGGTTTTGTCGCCCAATGATGCGTCGGTTCCAGATCCCGTAAAATCATGTCAAGTCCAACCATAATTCGACTTCTCAAGACATCACCTTGAATTGAAATTTGGGAAGGAAACAACGAACATAAGGCTCGATCGGCGTCTATGTGATAGTGACGGATTGGTAGATCTGTTGCATAACCCCTGTGAAGCGGTGGATGTCAAGGGTGACGTTCTGGCCATCGAGGAAGATCTGCCACATATCGTCGAAATCCCGTGTGTGTAAGGACCGAGGGTCGGTGAACATGGCGCTGTCCCTCGGGTATACATCCTTGAGCGTCGTCTCGTCGGCGGTAACCTCGTACTCGACGTACCGGAGCCCCATGTCCGGCACTGGCTGGCCGTACGTGTGCCAGCACAGCCACTTCATATCACCCCACGGGATGATCTGGATCACGGTGCCGTTGTGCGGCAAGAACACCATGTTGGTGAGCCCGGCGCCGTGCACGCCCATGACCACGTCGCACGAGTTCACCACCGCCGCGAACTGGGCCATGTCCCTGACCACCTCCGGCGCCGGGGTCACCACCTCAAACCCAGCCTCCGTGGCCGCCGCGATGGCCTCCTCTTCATTGGTCAGCGTCCTCGAGTGCCGCCGAGGAATCATGATGAGACGAGGCCTCTGCCCCGAGCTCCGGCTCTCGGGGGCCGTCCACGCGCGCTTCAGGGAGTAGGCTGACCGGATGAAGCTGTTGAAGTCCATCATCGTGTAGCCATTGCGGGATAGAGCTGGGTTGATCCCTAGTTCCCTGTGGCCCTCGATGCCGACGTGCGCGTGCGGGAAGCAGCGCACGGCGTCGTCGGCGTCCAAGTCGATGACCGGGTACGCGGAGAGCGCGGCGAGGATGTGCCTGTACTTGGAGATCACGTTGCGGTCGTAATCGGTGGCGAGGAGCATGACGCGGCCGTCGTACTCCCGCGCTGTGATGTAGAGGGGGATCATGATGTCGTTCATGGCGTGGAAGATATTGCTGCTGAATGCCCCGGTGGAGAAGACCACCGCGGGGACGTCGTGCGTGACCGTACACCGTGGCGCCGGGGCCGCCCCCGTCACCTCCCGGACCATCTGCATCGTCCGTTCCTCCCACTTACGCGGACAAGGGCGGATCGCGACCGTCCCGTTCTCCGGCTGGTAGCCGCCGACGTAGACGGTGGCGGATCTGCCGTGCACACGGACGTCGCCTTCCATGGCGCAGACGTCCATGCGATAGCTGCTGAAGTTGCAGCTTAACTTGCTTCTTGGCGCTGCCACATCTGCGTACATATAAGAGTAATTCAAAACATACTGAGATACTTGTGGTTGACGTTTTCTGACAAATTCCGGTCTCGTCGCCCAAGGAAGCACGTCGGTCTATCGATGATAAATCAGGGAACTGAAACTTTCATAAGCTAAATTAGACAATTTTTGAGTTTACCTGTTGTCTTCGACAAACCATCTGCAGCTTTTAACTTGGAGCTCCAGGAATACGCTACAGAATGAATCGAAACATCAAAAACCATTTATGGATACGTACGCTTAGAGTATAACTAAATGTAAATCCAGATCGATCTTGTTAAACTACACGTGTAAATTGCAATTTCACTTCTCGCTAAACTACACGTGTACTTTTCAGGAAGCGAGGAAATGTAAGGGCAACTCCAATGCGCCATATCCCAGACGGATTTAAAATTTGTATAATAGAATACGCCGCGCGCAAGTTAGAGATAGGTTAGAACTTCTAAACCTTCTTGTAGTCAAAGTCTATCTAACTCCCTGTACCACTATCCCCACGAAGGTCTAATCAATACAAACAAAAACTAACATTAGGATTACAAAAAAAATTATATGGTATCAGAGCGGTTCGTATCACAATCCTGATCCTAGAGTTCTAAACTACTTCCACATCGCTCGCTGCCACAGGAAGATCAATCTCCTCTACTCGGGAGGCGCATCACCAGACCAATAATTAGACTAGTTCTAAGATTAGAAGTTTGTTCAATTTCAAAAAATTCAACTATGTAGATTAGATATAGTTTAGCCAAATAAATACCTAAATCCCACGATCCTCAAATTTCTGGCGAAAGTCAGTGCTCACGATGGTAAAGGGGCGGACACATGGGACAAGATTTTCCTCGACAACAAGTTAGACCATCTCCGGCGGGAGCCGTTAAATATGTGTCCCCCCCCCCCCAATTGTGCCCACTTTGGGGGTGTCTGACATGTGTCCGCCACATTAGGGGTGCTGCCCCCGGCGACGGCCCTCAACGCTCGCCCCATATTTTTTTATCATTGTTTTTTCACAATTTGCAACAAAATAACAACTGATCCGACGAACACTTAAACGAAATATAACAAACTTACATTTCAAAAGCTAAACGAATTTTAACAAACTAATGTAACCTATGGCGAGAGAAGGAGGCCTATCACGGCGCCGCCGTCATCACTACGGTGAGAGAAGATATTCCGGCGCCTCGCCAACCACTAATACACTGCCTATCCCGGTGGCGGCATGATCAAGAAACTTGCATGTCTCGATGATCTGCCGCCAGAAATATCATCTGCCACGGTTTAAAAAAACTCACACTTCGAGAGCAGCATGCCACGGAGAATCGCCTGTCTGCCTTATTAGGTTCGTGATACCGATAAGATCACAACAGAAAACAATCTAAAGTATCAATGGTGAGGATGAAGAAACGATGGGCTGTGAAGGCAATTGAACAAAAACCTTAAACCAGAAGGTCGAAATAAGAAAGTAGATGCTCAGTTCAGAGGACTTACAGTAATTAACCGGCGGCCGGCAACCGGTCTTGAGCACGACGAGGACAAGCAGAGGAACCAGAAGCCATGCCGCCGCCGCTCCGCCCAGAAGCTTCTTGCTGAACTTGTTTCTCCCGGCTTTCATCTCGCATCCAGTTGCTTTGGCCTCCGGCAACAGCTTGATCGCTAGTAAGCTCTCCTATGAAAATGGCGAGTTGGCGACTCTTATGCAGCACATTTTCTTTTCTTTTGGTTGACTTGCGGTGTCATTAAATATTCCTGTACAAATTCAAAAAAAAATTTCCTGTACATGCATGCACGATGATGACATCACTGTCTGATTGTCATGGATCAAGGCGCACCACCACCCAACATCCGTTATGTCAAGGGATATTCACAGGTCAAGCCATAGAACTGGTGGTTGACGTGAGGAAGTGAGAACGGGAGTAGGATTGAGAGAAACGCCACAATCTGGGCGATCGGCTCGTATCAATATATAGCACAAGTACAAGGTTCCTTGCCATGCAAGGATACGATCTAAACCTACCAACCGACATACAAACAGAATCGGTGTAGAGATCGTGTACAAATATGCCTAAATATCTATACAGGAGTTGTACTCTAACAGGAAGTGTGGGGAATATAGCAGTTGAAATCTAGGACGGGATCCATAGACGGAGCTTACTCATTGAAGAGTTAAAAACCTCGTGTATATATATTGTGTCTCAACACCTTGTTTAATACAAGTGTTTGTCTCGACTCTTGAATAATGAACATGTCCTCCATGGATCTGTGGTCCTGTCTTATATATAGAGGGCGTGGGCGGGTTACAAGATTATTATAAAGGGTAATTACAAACTAGTATCTCACCGATAATGGGAACTCGATTCATTGTGGTGTCGACTAGTAACATTGGTCTTGATTACTAGTGTATAATGAAGTTCAGAACTGGACGGAGTGCCTTAGATCAGCATGATTTTGATTTCTAGAGGTAGATGACGCGGTGATGATTTCACCATTTATGCTTTAAAAATCACCGTCAATATGTAGTTTTGTTATACGTGAAGCAGAACTTGTATGGAAACATAAATTCTACGAAACTGCTCCCGTGGCTACTACCGCTTGTAAAAAACATTAGCTCTTGGTCAGGAAATGCCCTGTTCAACCAAACAAGGTTTGTATTTCCCTCTTGACACGTCTTCTTCCTTCTATGTCCAACGGGAGCAATCACCATGCATGTCGATTGTATTGCGAAGCACTTTAGATATGAAAAGTTATAGCTAGTATAAAATAATAGAATGATGATAGTTGATATTAGTTTTCCATACAGGATTTTAGTACATACTTCCTACGTCCCGAAATATAAGGCTTCGTTGATTTTCTTTGACAAAAATATTTTAACTTTCAATATGATTTGTTCTTAGGATATGTCTATAAAATTTAGATTAATATTATGAAACGAATTAATTTTGCAAGAGAATTAGGACGGCATCCGTTATATTGTGCCAATAACTTGGTATATATAAGTGGTCAAAATTGTGCATCAAAGAAACTGCAAAATAAAGCATGCCTTATAATGTGGGAAAGATGCAGTTGTTAGCCGTATCTTCTAATCAAACGAAAAATGTGTTCCGTGGGCCTCACCATTTCTCTCTCCTAAACATCCCTCATTATCCCTTTGACCAAACTTTTCTTTTATTTTCAAAACAAAAGGCTTCTATGCAAATGGCTTTTTAAGATCTTATACGAGGATGGAGTTTGACCCGAACTAATAATGCATAATAAATACTTATACCCCAAATATTTATCCAGAGTAAAAGCTAAATCGTTTGACTCCCCTTTTTGGAAGCACCTCGTGAAGGTCAAGAATGAGTTCTTTGATCGAGCTCCCTATACCATTGGACATGGCGAAAGCATCCGATTTGGGAGGATCCTTAACTTGGTTTCACGCCTCTTTCTCGCGAATACTCGTCCCTTTCTAGCATGGCTCAACAAAAGAGATTCCAGTGACATCCGTCATACCTTCTAGCATGGCTCAACGAAAAGAGATTTTAGTGACATCTCAAATTTGCATTTATTTAGACATAATTTAGTGTGTAGATAAATGCAAATTTTTTTTTTTTCGAAACTTATAAATGCAAATTTGATTTACTAGGTTGAGACATAAAATGCAGGGAGTACATTCTTGGACGGGTGTAGTTGGACGTATGGTGGGTGGTGCAGTCTGCTATGGCACCACTTCATCAGCTGGGTGGGCCTCTAACTAGAGCAGTACAGGAGGTGGACGGACTCCAGGTCGCTGCAGGCCACCCTCTGTTCCCGCTGGTGGGTTCGGCGGCCAAGCCCATGGGAGGCCCAGCTTCGAGGCCCGACATTGCTTTGCTGGCTGGGGAGGCTGTGGTTTCCCAGTCGACCATTCTTCTTGCGATTTTGCTCAGAACTGTCCTGTTTTTTCAGTGTCTGGTTCAGGTATGAGTACCATGGTCTGAGTGTCCATTTGAATATTTGTAGGGTTCAGGTCATTGCCTGTCTGAGTCCCATGAGAGTGCAGGGTTCGGATCAAAGTATCAAAGTAGCGCCGCCGCCGGGCCTGATTTAAATTTACCTCACTCGCACTTGTCCTCTTAGGCTATCCATCTTATGATGAACTCTCGTATGCTATGAAATCCTGTGCGATACTATCTTGTATCATGGTTAATGCTTCTTATGTTTACAACCTGCCGATTGTTTTCCAGTAACAACTACTGTAGTGAGGATGTTTAGCTCCTGATATTTCGGGCTTCCTAACCATGCAGGCCAATACGCTCATTTTTTTAGGCCACACACTTGTACCTCCAGAGGGATTCCAACAAACTTTCAGTGAGCTGATCCGCAGTGCGGTAGTGCGCTTTTCTCTTCTGCTTCAGTTTCTTATCCGCCTATGTATCTGTCTGTAACTACTGGTTTGATTAGCTTTTGTCTCTAACTGTGCCTTCACGACCGGCTGAAACTGAGCCAACTTGAAGAGCAGTTCCATTAGCAGCAGCTTCTCTGCCATTAGTTGTCTTGCAGCAGCTGCTGCTGGGCTTCATAAGTTGTAAAGACGTGTGTTTACTTGTGTTTTCACGGACAAACTGGTTTTTCATTGTAGGGGACATCAGCCACAAGCAACTTGCTTGCTGCGGATAATGCTATGGTTCCATTTTCTTCTCCTTTGACATCTCCAATCGGGGAGACTGACGAAAAGGGGGCAGTAGTGAAGCGGCTGAAATTCCAAGCCATCAACAAGGTGTTAAAATTTGGGCCCATTTGGGGCAGCCCAATAAGCAATTTCAGAAAAATCTCAAACCCCATTTTTATGGCAGCACACATGGGAGTGGAGTGGGAGCTAAAGTTTAGTCCCACATTGCTAGTTGGAGGAGACAAACACCACCTTATAAGGTGGAGTGTTGTGACACTTGGTAAGCTTGTGAGAACAAGAGGCTCTCTCGTGCGCACTCCTCCTCCTCCGCCGCCGCTCGCACGCGTGTTGCGGGTTGTGGGAATCTCGCCGAGCCGAGCTTTATTTTTGCAGTCCACGGGTCGCTCCCGGATCGTGGGCTACTGTAACCGACCTAATCTCGTGCCTTGCGCCGCCACCGTAGTCTACTCCATCCCGTGCACCGGCGAACAGGACAGCAGGTCTCCGGAACCGCTCGTCCTTGTGATCCTGTTCATGTTAATTAATACGTCTAGTATTTTTGAGTTAACATGTTAGTAGCTGTTGCGATCATGTTTTATATTCTGGAATTAATCATGGAATTATGCCTAATAATCCAACAATCCAAAAACCTTATATTTGTTATAGGCAATTTCCTGAGTTAAACATGGGACATCTATCTGATGCGCTGAGGCCGGACAAGTTTACCGGTGTGGACTTTAAGAGATGGCAGTACAAGACCACACTGTGGTTGCGATCTCTGAAAGTGTTCGAGGCTAGTGAGGGTTTACCTGAAGGAACTATATCTGACGAGGATCAGAACAAGTTCAAGGAAACCAATACTGCCTTTGTGGGACTCGTTCTGAGTGCTCTTAGCAACAAGCTGTTTGATGTGTACATGCACATTACAGATGCCAAAGAGCTCTGGGAGGCACTGAACGCTAAGTTCGGTGTAGCAGATGCTGGCAGTGAACTGTACATCATGGAGAGCTTCCATGACTTCAGGATGGCTAACAACCGTTCTGTAGTCGAACAGGCTCATGAGATACAGTGCATTGCTAAGGAGCTTGAGCACGCTAAGTGTGCCTTACCTGACAAGTTTGTGGCTGGATGCATTATTGCAAAGTTGCCCTCTTCATGGAGGAACTTCGCCACAACTCTCAAACACAAGAGACAGGAGATATCGGTTGAAAACCTGATAGCGTCTCTTGATGTTGAGGAGAAGGCTCGGGCTAAGGACACTGCTGAGAGAGGTGGTGAAGGTCAGTCTAGCGCCAACATGGTGCAGAAGAACTTTCACCATGGCAAGAGCAAGGCAAAGAGCAAGTCTTCCTTCAACATGCCTACCAAGACTACTTCTTTCAAGAAGAAGAAGAAGATGCTGAACAAATCTGAGCTAAAGTGCTACACTTGTGGAGAGCCCGGACACTTCTCTGTGGACTGCCCAGATCGTGCAGACAAGAAAGGGAAGAAGCATGTCAACGTCGTGACCGCTAGCAATGCTGATGGGTACGGTAATTTACCGATTGTGCTTTCAGTATTTCAATCTCCATGTTGGTGGATTGATACGGGTGCTAATGTTCATGTATGTGCTGACATCTCTATGTTCACTTCTTATCAGGTCGCAGATTCAAGCGTCTTAATGGGGAATGGATCACATGCTTCTGTTCGTGGTGTTGGCACGGTAGATCTGAAGTTTACTTCGGGGAAGATCGTGCAGCTGAGGAACGTGCAGCATGTCCCTACTATGAACAAGAATCTTGTTAGCGGCTCCCTTCTATGCAGAGATGGGTTTAAATTAGTCTTGGAGTCCAATAAAGTAGTTGTGTCAAAGTTTGGACAATTTATTGGTAAAGGGTATGAGTGCGGAGGCTTGTTCCGCTTTTCATTATCGGATTTTTGTAATAAGTCAGTAAACCATATTTGTGGCAGTGTGGATTCGGATGCTAATGTTTGGCACTCTCGTTTATGTCATGTTAATTTTGGTTTAATGAGTAGACTTTCCAGTTTGAGTTTAATTCCTACTTTCACCATTGCCAAAGGTTCTAAGTGCCATAGCTGTGTGCAATCTAAGCAACCTCGAAAGCCTCACAAGGCAGCCGAGGAGAGAAACTTGGCACCTCTAGAACTCGTACATTCGGATCTATGTGAGATGAATGGCGTGTTGACAAAAGGTGATAAGAGATATTTCATGACTTTAATCGATGATGCTACTAGGTTCTGTTATGTATATTTGTTGCACACTAAAGATGAAGCTTTAGACTACTTTAAAATTTATAAAGCTGAAGTAGAAAATCAATTAGAGAGAAAGATCAAACGTCTTAGGTCAGATCGTGGTGGCGAGTATTTCTCCAACGTATTTGATGAATTCTGTGAGGAACATGGTATTATTCATGAGAGGACGCCTCCCTATTCGCCCCAATCAAACGGGGTTGCCGAGAGGAAAAACCGCACGCTGACCGACTTGGTGAACGCCATGTTGGACACTGCTGGTTTATCTAAGGCATGGTGGGGGGAGGCTTTGTTGACTTCGTGTCATGTCCTGAATAGAGTTCCTAACAAGGATAAAGAGAAGACACCTTACGAGGAGTGGTCTGGGAGAAAACCATCACTTTCTTATTTTCGTACTTGGGGATGTTTGGCGAAAGTCAATGTTCCAATTCCTAAGAAACGAAAACTTGGACCGAAGACAGTGGATTGTGTCTTTCTAGGTTATGCTCAGCGGAGCATTTGCTATAGATTTTTAGTGGTTAAATCTGAGATACCTGATATGCATGTTGATACTATTTTGGAATCTCGTGATGCAACATTTTTTGAGAACATGTTTCCTATGAAGGATATGCATAGCATTGCTAGAATTTCTTCTGAGATATTTGCTGAACCTAGTACATCTGTTGATCATTCTGAACAACCACTTGTTGAGGAAGTCCTTGAGAAGGATGACAATGAATCAGCTCCCAAGAGGAGCAAGAGACAGAGGACTGAAAAATCCTTTGGTGATGATTTCATTGTGTACCTTGTGGACAATACTCCCACGTCCATTGCAGAGGCATTTGCATCTCCTGATGCTGATGACTGGAAAGAAGCTGTCCATAATGAGATGGACTCGATTCTTTCTAATGGAACTTGGGAATTATCTGAACGACCCTACGGCTGCAAACCTGTGGGTTGTAAGTGGGTGTTCAAGAAGAAGCTAAGGCCTGATGGTACTATTGAGAAGTACAAGGCACGGCTTGTAGCCAAGGGCTACACCCAGCGCGAAGGCGAAGATTACTTTGACACCTATTCACCTGTTGCTAGACTCACCACCATTCGAGTACTACTTTCCCTGGCTGCCTCCTATGGTCTTATCGTTCATCAAATGGACGTAAAGACAGCTTTCCTTAACGGAGAGTTGGAAGAGGAAATCTATATGGATCAGCCTGATGGGTTTGTAGTAAAAGGTGAAGAGAGAAAGGTGTGCAAATTGTTAAAATCTTTGTATGGGCTGAAGCAAGCACCTAAGCAATGGCATGAGAAGTTTGACAGAACTTTAACTTCTGCAGGCTTTGCCATTAATGAGGCTGATAGGTGTGTATATTATCGCCATGGTGGGGGCGATAGTGTTATATTATGCTTGTATGTTGATGACATACTGATTTTCGGTACAAGCATGATAGTGATAAATGAGGTCAAGTCTTTCCTGTCAAAGAGCTTTGATATGAAAGATCTGGGACAAGCTGATGTGATCCTGAACATTAAGCTGATTAGGGATGAGAGTGGGATTACGTTAACGCAATCACACTATGTTGAGAAGGTCTTGAGCCGCTTTGGTTATATAGACAGCAAGCCTTCTCCAACACCCTATGATCCCAGTGTGACACTCAGAAAGAACAAAAAGGAAACGAGAGATCAATTAAGATATTCTCAAGTGATCGGTTCACTCATGTACCTTGCGAGCGCGACGAGACCTGATATCTCTTTTGCTGTGAGCAAGTTGAGCAGGTTCATGTCTAACCCGGGTATTGATCATTGGCATGCACTTGAAAGGGTCATGCGCTATCTGAACGGTACAATGAGTTATGGGATTCACTATTCAGGGCACCCTGCGGTGCTTGAGGGATACTGTGATGCGAACTGGATCTCAGATGTTGATGAGCTCTACGCCACAAGTGGATATGCATTTATTCTTGGAGGTGGCGCAGTGTCATGGAGGTCTTGCAAACAGACCATTTTGACGAGGTCAACCATGGAAGCAGAACTTGCTGCTTTAGATACAGCTTCTGTTGAGGCAGAATGGCTGCGTGAGCTCTTGATGGACTTGCCGGTGGTTGAGAAACCATTACCGGCCATCCTTATGAACTGTGACAACCAAACGGTTATTACGAAAGTGAACAGTGCTAAGGATAATGCGAAGTCATCAAGACACGTCAAGAGACGCTTGAAGTCTGTCAGGAAAATGAGAAACTCCGGAGTAATAACTGTTAGTTATATTCAAACAGACAAAAACCTGGCAGATCCCTTTACGAAGGGACTATCACGTAATGTGATAGATAGTGCATCGAGGGAGATGGGGTTGAGACCCGTGAGCGTTACACCATAGTGGTAACCCAACCTATGTGATCGGAGATCCCGTGAATTAGGACCTGGGAAGAACAAGCTAGTGGTTTAACTGAGGAGAGTTATTTTGTAACCCTCTCCGTGGGAAGATGCATAACTCTCACATTCTGTAAGGCAGGTTGGCAATATGCCTTAATGTGTTTCTGTTGGCTATTCGTAGCAAAGGTGCTATCCTACAGAGCGACCTTGAAAGAACACACCTATATGAGTCCGACTGTTAAACGTCGCAGTCTATGAGATTTGGGTGATCTCTAGTAAGCTCATGAAGAGACCAGGGAGTATGACGCATATGCTCCACCCGCGGGGTAGGCTACTGGCAGCCACGTACTGGTTATGACTTTGAGTGAAGTCTATTGGCACCAAACTTGCAATTCAAGGTTCGTCCATTGTTCAAGTTGCTGGTAGATGTAGCTTGAAGCTCTAGGCGGAAGTTCAACTTAACAGTCTCTGCTGAAACACTGGTATATAAACAAGAAACGAGGTTTGGCAAAATCTCTAAATGGGAATTTGAGATCTGGTGGGGGATTGTTAAATTTGGGCCCATTTGGGCAGCCCAATAAGCAATTTCAGAAAATCTCAAAGCCCATTTATGGCAGCACACATGGGAGTGGAGTGGGAGCTAAAGTTTAGTCCCACATTGCTAGTTGGAGGAGACAAACACCACCTTATAAGGTGGAGTGTTGTACACTTGGTAAGCTTGTGAGAACAAGAGGCTCTCTCGTGCGCACTCCTCCTCCTCCGCCGCCGCTCGCACGCACGCACCGCACCGCCCGCCCGTCTCGTCACGACGCGCCGCGGGTTGCGGGAATCTCGCCGAGCCGAGCTTTATTTTTGCAGTCCGGGAAAACGGTTTGGACGGACGCGTCACAGTTAGTCGGTTCGGGTCGCTCCCGGATCGTGGGCTACTGTAACCGACCTAAAACGTGCGCGACGTGGACTTGGCCCACGTTGTACCCGTTAGGGTTTTCCCGAGCCGCACTATATAAAGTCGTGCGCTGCAATGACACCGAACCAATCTAGGTTTTGCCAATCTCGTGCCTTGCGCCGCCACCGTAGTCTACTCCATCCCGTGCGCCGGCGTGCACCGGCGAACGGGACAGCAGGTCTCCGGAACCGCTCGTCCTTGTGATCCTGTACGGGAGAGGGCGAATAAGGTTTTTGGGAAGCGCTCCGCGCGACTGCTTTCAAGTTCTTCATCACGGCTCGACTTCCTGGACGATCTCCGGGTCCGCGGGCGACTCGTCTCCAACGTCGTCTTCTTCGAGCTGCTACTGTCGCCGCTCAAGCTGCTGCCGTCGCTGCTCCAACGACTACTTCATCTACAATCGTTCGGTACGTTCATCACGTTCCGATGGCTGTGTTTGTAGATGTCTGGCTGCTGTTCATGTTAATTAATACGTCTAGTATTTTTGAGTTTAACATGTTAGTAGCTGTTGCGATCATGTTTTATATTCCGGAATTAATCATGGGAATTATGCCTAATAATCCAACACAAGGATATCAGGCAGGTATCACTAGTAGAGAACATACCTTTACTACCGGTTTTAGATGGCCTTTAGTACCGGCCGCACAACCGGTACTAAAGGGTCGGCACTAAAGGGGTAACCCTTTAGTACCGGCACAAAAATAAAACCGGTACTAAAGGGTCTCCACGTGGGCGCACAGGCGAGCGCGACCCTGAGGACCTTTAGTCCCGGTTTGTAATACAAACCGGGACTAAAGGTTCCTGCTTTTTCTGCTTATATTTTCAGGGGGGGTTTGGTTTTTTTTTCTTTTCGATTATTTTTCGGGGTTTAGGGTTTCTGTTTTTTTTCTTTTCGCTCATTTTTCAGGGTTTCGGAGGAGATCGCGTATAAAGTCCCGGCTCGCGAACCGGGACAGTACAAGCGGGACTAAAGGGCAAACCGGGACGTTCGTGCATATATATAAGATAACTTGTCTTACGATCGAGCATATACAAATATATACAATTTTGATAATTACATGGAGATCACAATTACCGGGACTAGAGCTCGTCTATTCGATTGCACGGCCGGGGATCATCAGTAGTGCCTATTCACACTAAATTCTCCGTTGTCGTCTACCATCTCTGTCATAAAAAATCCCGCCAGTTCCTCTGCAATTCCTTTTAGGCGTTGCTCTGGTAGGAGTTGTTCCCGCATTCCGTCGAACTATATAAGAAAAGAAGATCAATCTGAACATCAATCATGATAACAAAAAGTGACGGTACTAAAATAATGTTGTGAATGTATTGCTTACGTCGAGTCTATTATCATTGTGCTCAGTGGTAAACGTGCGAATGAACTCGCAAACGTAGTATCCATATAGATTCATCCCCGGTGGCTGCCTCGCGCACTTTACGAGAATAGAATTCAATCAAAATAATAATCTAGCATCATAATGGTATTGAAACTAGAATTAAAGAGATGCGCGGACATATCTCGTACTATTTACCTTGACCAGAGTAAACTTCAGCTTCTCAGTAAAGGAACCCTTCACCATACGCCTGAACTGTCTCCAAATCCTGCCCAGCAAAGAAAATTAATTAATGAATGAGTTATTCATTACCTGATATCTCATGAAATCAACGAAAGAGACCGATATAGCGCAAAAATTACTTCTGGAGCATGTCCTGCATGTCGCGGAACAGGTCTCTGTTTAATGGGTCCATGACTTCAACTTTTCCCTTATCAACTTGAATGTCTAGCAGAACATAGTGGAACCTGCACACATATATATACGTCAGTAACTCATCAATTACACTTAACATCGAGTAAGCAAAATGTGTAGAACAGAGTAAGACCCTCACGAGAAGTTGTAAGGAAACAGTATGTGGTCACAGAAATGTTGCTCCGTTAGAAACCTTAGAAGGTTATTCGCCGTCTCCTTGGGTTTGTTCGTTAGCGAATGTATATGTACTTTATCTGGGTCAATGAACCCAACATTATAGATCTTTGTTTTACATTCCTGCATCTTCATTCTGCATAATAGAGTACAGAAGGATATAATGAGGATAATTACATGCAATGAACTGAACAACTGAAAAACTGAACAACTTATATGTAGACAATGAATTCAACAACTTACAGACAATAGCAACTGATGAGAGATTTGTCGAGGGCGTCGAAATTGTATAACTGCCAGAGTTCTGAAAACTCAACATGGACCTCTTCGGCTCGGAAGAAGTACTCATGTGGGACTTTCGCCACGATCATTATTCTGCCCGAGTCTGCCGCTCCCAAGTACCAGTCATGCAAATTCCGCATATGTGTTGGCAGTTGTCTGAACTTCTCTTCGCTGACAAAAGGCTTCCCTAGGACATATGTAGGGACAACATCAGCCTTGGGTAAATTGTCGTCCTGGGAACCTAGCAATTCAGCAACAGTCACACCCATAGAGGCCGCCAACTTCGCAGCTTCTTCCATATCCTGCTGCAGCACCAGCTGGGGAACGTTTTCGGATAACACCATGAGGGATGGGCTCGATTGTTTGGCCTGTTCCCTGAGCTGGGGAACGTCCCTTCTGTTCCCGCTTGCACTTTCACCGGATGTGCTCCCGCTTGCTCTGATGGGAAGATTCTTATGAGGTACTCTTGGGAGGGGCGACATTTGTCGTTTTGGGCTGCTGTGTCGCTTAGTACTCATCGACGGAGCACGCTTCCGCTTATTGTCCTTAGCGGGCAAAGGCGGCGGCGAAGACGGCCGACCCAAGTCCGGCGGCGGAGATCGAGATGGACTCGCGCTGTGGTGGTCGTAGTCATGGGGTGTGCTTCTTGGAGGTGATGGAGGTGTAGGTGACCTGCGACGACTCAGAGGCGGTGTTGTCCTTGGCGTCGACCCTGGAAACTTGATGTAGTTCTTGTCCCATAGAATGGTATCACCCACAACTTCTCCAAGTGTCCTCTCATCTCCAGGTCCAGGGATGTCAAGCTCCATAGCATGAGACCCCGGTACGATTTCATCCACCACGACTTTAGCATAGCCAGCTGGAATCTCACGGTCTTGCCAGCGTGTGTCAGGTGGACAAGGTAAAGCATATCCGAACGCCACCTTCATGGATATGTTCTTCAATTGCTGATGGAGCTCACAAGATATTGCATCCTTGATTCCATCCACGGGGTAGCCGGGACCGCCATCTATCATCCACCGTGCATCGTCAGCCGGGACCTCCGAGTCACCCACGCTGCTTTTCCGCTGAGATGGACCGGCGGTAATATCGAGTACAGGATATTGCGGGGGCACCACTCCTCTAAGTTCGTCAATCTGCTGCTGCTGGTGGTTAATTCTGGCAAGCAACTGGTTGAACTTGTCTCCCTCCTCCTCCTGCTTTCGCTGCTTTGCTCTCGCTCGGCTTCTGTAAGTTTCTACGTCTTTGGTAAACCCAAGCCACCACGGGACGGAAGGGCCAAAGCCTCGTGTTCGTCCTCCTTTTTCTGGATTCTCAAGGACCAGTGACAGCAAGTCTTTCTCTCTATCGGGAGTGAACTTTAACTTCCCCTCTTTAATTTCTTTCACCACTTTAACCCAATTTTCCCTGGGTACCTGATACGTCTCCAACGTATCTATAATTTCTGATGTTTCATGCTTGTTTTATGTATCATTGTCACATGTTTTATATGCATTATATATCATTATTATACATTTTCTGGGACTAACCTATTAACAAGATGCCATAGTGCCAGTTCCTGTTTTCTGCTGTTTTTGGTTCCAGAAAAGCTGTTCGGGCAATATTCTCGGAATTCGACGAAACAAAAGCCAAACCTCCTATTTTTCCGAGGGACGCACGGAGCCAGAAGGGCAAGCCAGGGGGAGGCCCACGGCCTCCAAACCACCTCTAGGCGCGGCTAGAAGGGGGGCGGCGCGAGCAGGTGGTTTGGCCCACTCGGGACGCCACCGACGTTGCCCCTTCGCCTATTTAGTCACCCCGACGCGAAAACCCTAAATATATATCTAATACTCCAGAAAGACTTCCGCAGCGCCGTCGCCATCGCGAGACCTCGTTTCGGGGGTCAGAAGTTCCTGTTCTGGCACCCTGCCGGGACGGGGATTGACCCCCGGAGCCATCTCCATCGACTCCACCGCCTCCACTTCGACTCCATGATGGTTTGTGAGTAGTTCCCCCATGGACTACGGGTTCTTGGCTGTAGCTAGTTGGTACTCTCTCTCCCATGTACTTCAATACAATGATCTCATGAGCTGCCTTACATGATTGAGATCCATATGATGTAATTGGTGTTGTGTTTGTTGGGATCCGATGAATTGTTACATTATGATCAGATTGTTCATCATATTATCATACTATTGTTTATTTAAGATCTTGCATGCTCTCCGGTACTTGTGGTTACCCTGATCAAGTAGTTGCTTGTATCTCCAAGAGGGAGTATTTATGCTAGATAGTTGGGTTCAGCCTCTATTTAACCTGGGATAGTGACAGCAAGTTCTAAGGTTGTAGATGTGTTGTTGCCACTAGGGGTAAAACAGCAATGCTTTGTCTAAGGATGAATGTGTTGTTTACATTATGCACAATACTTAATGCAATAATCTGTTGTTTGCAACTTAATACTGGAAGGGGTGCGGATGCTAACCGGAAGGTGGATTATTTAGGCACAGATGCATGCTGGATAGCGGTCTGTGTACCTTGTCGTAATGCCCAATTAAATACTACAGTAAACCTTATCTTATCATAAGCATGCATTGTCATGCCCTTACAATTATCAATTGCCCAACTGTAATTTGTTCACCCAACACCTGTTATTTGTTTGGAGAAGTTACCACTAGTGTAGATAGCTGGGAACCCGGTCCATTTGTCATCATTGCCCGGTCCATTTGTCATCATCATTGCTCTCTGGTCCTATATGTCATTAGAAGTAGTATCAACTATTTTCTGGTGCCATTGCCTCCGTGTTACTGCTGCTGTGTTACTGTTACTATTGCTCTCATATTACTGCTGCTTTCACATCACCCCTGTTACTAGTGCTTTTCCAGGTGCAGCTGAATTGACAACTCAGTTGTTAAGGCTTATAAGTATTCTTTGTCTCCCCTTGTGTCGAATCAATAAATTTGGGTTTTACTTCCCTCGAAGACTGTTGCGATCCCCTATACTTGTGGGTTATCAAGACTATTTTCTGGCGCCGTTGCCGGGGAGCATAGCTCTACTCATAAGTTCACCTGGGGAGTACACTCTACCTCTCTCTCTGTTTTTATTTTATTTTGTCTTGTCTAGTTTACTTGTGTCTAGTTTATTTTTGCTTAGTTTATTTGTGCTTAGTTTATTTTTGTTTAGTTTGTTTTGCTTAGTTTACTTTTGTTAGTTTATTTTTGCTTTGTTTTGTTTTTCTTATAAATTCGAAAATCCATAAAAATTTGAAAAACCGAAAAACTAAAAACTGTTGTTATGGAAGAACCCACAACCTTATGGAGCTTATGAATTATATATGAAGTATAGAGAATCAAAAAAGGGTGAAGTCATGAGTGCTGTGTTAGAAAAGTTGAATACAATTGCTAATATCTTGCTTAAACGCCATGATATAAACTGTTGCTCTAAACAGGATACTAAACATCTTAAATTCCAATGTGGCTTTAGTGAAGAAGTTTTAATTGTGAACTATCATTGGAATAACTATATTCATCTTGGGTTCGAAGAAGTAGAACAATTTGTTTTATTTATGGGAGCCTCTGAGATAGAATCTTTCATGGCTAAAAATTATGAAACTTGTATTGCTTGTAAGGACCTTAAAGATTATGTCTCTTCTATCCTTGATTATTGCATAGAACATTACAGCAATAATCCTTATATCGTTGATTACAAAGAGAGACTCATTAATGCACAAGAATGCACTCACAATTTGCAGGAACCTGTGGAAGAAGAAATTGCTGAACCTGAAAGCTCATTAGATGAAAAAGAGGAGGAGAGTGATGAACAAAAGGAGGAAGAATGGATTAGCTACCCATGCCTACCTTCTAATGAGAGTAACTCTTCATCTCTTACATTATTTGATTGCCCTCCATGCTTACCCAAGGAGGATGAATGTTATGTTCCTGTTGATTCTCTTGAAATTTTTCCTATGAGTAAAACTTGTGAGAATAATTATGCTACTGTTATATATGATAATCCATGCTATTTTGATAAATCTTATGATAATCCTTTATTTGTGGCTGATATCGAAATGCATGGTACTAAAGAGTTTTGCTTAGAAAATGTTTATGATAAAGCTCTAGATGATGGTCCTATGTTACTTGATAATATTAATTGTACCACTAATGAAAATGGGATTGGAGAAGTCTTGACTTTATCTAGTAGTCCCATATTTTGAGATTGATCAATCATCTTGTTATAAAATTGTTACATGTGGGTTCGAAATTTTAAATCCCACTACTTATGAGCTTGATAAAAATTATTTGTTTGTAGATCATGAAAAGCATGCTTTATGTGATAGTTATATTGTTGAGTTTATTCATGATGCTACTGAAAATTATTATGAGAGAGGAAAATATGGTTGTAGAAAATTTCATGGTACTAAAACACCTCTCTATATGCTGAAACTTTTGAAGTTACTCTTGTTTTATCTTCCTATGCTTGTCACTTTGTTCTATATGAATTTATTTGTGTACAAGTTTCCTATGCATAGGAAGTGGGTTAGACTTAAATGTGTTTTGAATTTGCTTCTTGATGCTCCTTTTGCTTCATTTTCTATTTTCATGAGAGCATCATTAAAACTATCAAGCCTAGCTAAAAGGCATTAAAGAAAAGCGCTCTTGGGAGACAACCCATGTGTTATTTCTGTAATTTTTCTTTTGCTTTTTGAGTCAAGGAGCTTGCTTACTTCTGTAACAACTCCTTTGTATCTTTATTTTATTCATTGTTGTGCCAAGAAGAGCCTTAATGATTAGATGATGCTAGATTTGGATTTCTGCGCAGGGACAGATTTTTGCTGTCACGTTTTGAGCTTTTTCCAGAAAAATGAAAAATTCTAAAAAATCACGCATCTTATATATGTACGCATCTTTCATTAACTTCACTTTTTCCGATTTGAGCAACGGAAGTACCTCGAAAAAATTCGTCTTTACTGGCTGTTCTGTTTTGACAGATTCTGTCTCTGTTTTTTTGCATTGTCTCTTGTGGACTTTAAGTAAGGTTTCTAGACGTGGAGGGCTGTAGCTAATGTTTTATTGAGTATTGCAATGTGTCACTACAGAACCAAAAGTGGATTAATGTTTTTGAGTACTAACCCCTCTAATGAAGTTTATGAGAAGTTTGGTGTGGCAGAAGTTTTCAAGGGTCAAGAGAGAAGGATGATATTGTGATCAAGAAGAGTGAAGAGCCTAAGCTTGGGGATGCCCCCGTGGGTCACCCAAGCATATTTCAAGAAGACTCAAGCATCTAAGCTTGGGGATGCCCAAGGCATCCCCTTCTTCATCATCAACTTATCAGGTCATCTCTAGTGAAACTATATTTTAATTCGGTCACATCATATGTGCTGTTCTTGGAGCGTCTGTGTTTATTTTTGTTTTATTCTCTGATCATATCAATGTCGGATCCTATCTATCTTGTTTGGGAGAGAGACACGCTCCGCTTTTTCATTTGAATACTCCTATTCTTCACTTATATTGTTGAGTATTCATTTTCGCACTGTTTAGCTTCTAGCTCTTGGTTTTCATGTATCTCTTGTTCAGAGCTATTAGTTATTTTATAGAAAGTACTCTCTTGCTTCACTTATATTTATTTGGAGAGTTGCTTGGTTGATGTGTTGGTCCAGAAATTTTTGCATGTGGTAGTGGTATAATGAAAAACTTGCATAATCTTGTAGATCATTGAACTTTGATAATCTGATTCTTTGCAAACGTTTTGAGGTATTTAGATGGTAAAGCTTGCTGGTTAATTAAGTTAAAATCATTAGTGGATTGTTGTCTTTAAGCTTGTACCGTACTACAAACTCTAAAATTGTTGAAGGTGTAGTTGGACTTGATAGCTTTCCATGTCTGAAAGTTCATTGTATAACTAAGTTGTGCTGAAGGTCGAGGGATCTAACGGGGTACTTGTGCCGCCGTGAACGGCCCTTCTTGGAGTGAATTTTAATCATGCTCTTAATGTTGAACCTGCTAGTTGTTTGCAATAAACTTGTGAGTTCTTTTTGACTAATGTTAAGCTACGGTTTTTGGCACTTCCACCATCCAAATTTGCTAGCCTCTTCGGTGCTGTGCATTGCCTTCTGCTCACATTGAGAGTTGTGCATACTTCGCCGGTACATCCAACCCCGTGGGAGGACTTCCTCTTGTTCTCCTACACATAAGCCTATACATCTTCCTCAAAACAACCACCATACCTACCTACCACAGCATTTCCATAGCTGTTCCGAGATATATTGCCATGCAACTTCCATTTACATTACATGACTTGTTGTCATTTTCACTTATATATTGCTTTGCATGATTCTATACAGCTGATGTGTGGTTTACCCATGTTACGCTAGATCATTGCATATCCTGCTACACTGGCAGAGGCATACAGTTTCATACATCATGTCTTGTTCGTTATGAGTTATATGTACCAAAAAGTGTGTTGTCATATTAGAATGTTGCCCCTGAAAGTGAAAAGTGCTATGTGGCCATCGAAAAGTGAAACAGAAAAAGAAAAAAAAAAGAAAAAAGGAAAAAAGAAAAAAAAAGAATAAAGAAAAAGGGGGCAACATTACTATCCTTTATCCACACTTGTGCTCATGTTATAGCACCTGCAGTATTCATAGTCATCATTTGTGCTCATTTAGCACCTATACTCCATGTGAGAGAGTTTTCATGTTCTACTAGTATAACTATGTGGGGAATTTACACTATAGAACTTGGGTTGTATATTCCAATGATGAGCTTCCTCAAAAGTGCTCTAGGTCTTCATGAGCAA
Source organism: Poa pratensis (assembly GCA_947311845.1). Classification (NCBI taxonomy): domain Eukaryota; kingdom Viridiplantae; phylum Streptophyta; class Magnoliopsida; order Poales; family Poaceae; genus Poa; species Poa pratensis. Next base: position 825,824 of record CAMZMU010000062.1, read on the forward strand.
CCAAGTTGGATGCACCCCCACTAGTTCCATTGGAGAGCTTTCATACACATATAGCTCTATGTGCATCCGTTGCATGGCAATCACTACTCCTTACATAGCTTCGATTATAAGACTTCCTCTTGTCTAATGATCACTTATAGCTTTGTGAGACTTTCTTCCATTGGCCTTCCAAACCCCCATTAATGTTCTCTTTGCCATAACATCCTGGTGCCAATACCAAATGCTTGCGCTCACCGGTTGAGTAGACTTCGAAACAGTTGATTCATGACGTTCATGTTTATGTTTACTTGGCTGAATCCTTCTGTGTTATGAAAATTTGCTTGATGCTTGGATTGAAGGATAGAACTTCTACGCTGGATACTTAAACCATCTTTAATGAACCTTGTACGGTTTCATGTCTTTAAAGCGATAATTCATGAAAACTTTTAGCTTGTTTGACTCTTGCTTTATTATCTCTTATATCAACTATAGACATTTGCTTTGAATGATTTGATCTCAGCTCACATGCCTTACTTCAGAAATTATTTTCTTTTTATCGTTTACCTACTCGAGGACGAGTAGGAACTAAGCTTGGGGATGCTTGATACGTCTCCAACGTATCTATAATTTCTGATGTTTCATGCTTGTTTTATGTATCATTGTCACATGTTTTATATGCATTATATATCATTATTATACATTTTCTGGGACTAACCTATTAACAAGATGCCACAGTGCCAGTTCCTGTTTTCTGCTGTTTTTGGTTCCAGAAAAGCTGTTCGGGCAATATTCTCGGAATTCGACGAAACAAAAGCCAAACCTCCTATTTTTCCGAGGGACGCACGGAGCCAGAAGGGCAAGCCAGGGGAGGCCCACGGCCTCCAAACCACCTCTAGGCACGGCCAGAAGGGGGGCGGCGCGAGTAGGTGGTTTGGCCCACTCGGGACGCCACCGACGTTGCCCCTTCGCCTATTTAGTCACCCCGACGCGAAAACCCTAAATATATATCTAATACTCCAGAAAGACTTCCGCAGCGCCGTAGCCATCGCGAGACCTCGTTTCGGGGGTCAGAAGTTCCTGTTCTGGCACCCTGCCGGGACGGGGATTGACCCCCGGAGCCATCTCCATCGACTCCACCGCCTCCACTTCGACTCCATGATGGTTTGTGAGTAGTTCCCCCATGGACTACGGGTTCTTGGCTGTAGCTAGTTGGTACTCTCTCTCCCATGTACTTCAATACAATGATCTCATGAGCTGCCTTACATGATTGAGATCCATATGATGTAATTGGTGTTGTGTTTGTTGGGATCCGATGAATTGCTACATTATGATCAGATTGTTCATCATATTATCATACTATTGTTTATTTAAGATCTTGCATGCTCTCCGGTACTTGTGGTTACCCTGATCAAGTAGTTGCTTGTATCTCCAAGAGGGAGTATTTATGCTAGATAGTTGGGTTCAGACTCTATTTAACCTGGGATAGTGACAGCAAGTTCTAAGGTTGTAGATGTGTTGTTGCCACTAGGGGTAAAACAGCAATGCTTTGTCTAAGGATGAATGTGTTGTTTACATTATGCACAATACTTAATGCAATAATCTGTTGTTTGCAACTTAATACTGGAAGGGGTGTGGATGCTAACCGGAAGGTGGATTATTTAGGCACAGATGCATGCTGGATAGCGGTCTGTGTACCTTGTCGTAATGCCCAATTAAATACTACAGTAAACCGTATCTTATCATAAGCATGCATTGTCATGCCCTTACAATTATCAATTGCCCAACTGTAATTTGTTCACCCAACACCTGTTATTTGTTTGGAGAAGTTACCACTAGTGTAGATAGCTGGGAACCCCGGTCCATTTGTCATCATCATTGAACCCGGTCCATTTGTCATCATCATTGCTCTCTGGTCCTATATGTCATTAGAAGTAGTATCAACTATTTTCTGGGGCCATTGCCTCCGTGTTACTGCTGCTGTGTTACTTTTACTATTGCTCTCATATTACTGCTGCTTTCACATCACCCCTGTTACTAGTGCTTTTCCAGGTGCAGCTGAATTGACAACTCAGTTGTTAAGGCTTATAAGTATTCTTTGTCTCCCCTTGTGTCGAATCAATAAATTTGGGTTTTACTTCCCTCGAAGACTGTTGCGATCCCCTATACTTGTGGGTTATCAGTACCCTAATCCCGTCACTGCAAATAAGGTCCCCTGTTATTTCGTCGTATGAACCCCATGCGCAAGGAACCAATTTCTTGCCCTCAATTTCCATTCGTCACGCATCCATTCTGGTTGGATCCCTTTAGCAAGAAGCTCTTGCTCTTTTTTATCCCACTTTGGCATGGCAGTCTCGTAGCCCCCGGCCCCAATTTATGGTGATATTTTTTCTTGTCAGCATTTATCTTGTTGCTTACTGAGATCGCCTTGGCATTTTGTGACTCCTTGTACTCCTTAAATGCGTTCCAGTGATCCGCCTGCTTCGATAGATAGCATTCAACTACTGGAGCAGTCTTACTCTTCAGATATTCTTGCCATAATCTTTTCTTCCACACCCGGAATTGTTCGGCCATCTTCTTAAGAGTCCACTTCCTGACTTTCTTCCTCAATTTTGCAGTGTCGGCAGGATCCTCAAATTCTGGCAGGGTGAAATGTGCCATGAGGTCATTCCAAAGACCCTCTTTGTACCTTTCGGCGACATACTCACTATCGTTCGCCCCTTTGCGCTTATTCCAGTCTCGAACGATGATCGGGACGTGATCCCTAACCAGAACTCCGCATTGTTTTATAAATACAGCGGCTGCCTTCTTGGGTTCCTTCGGTTCGCCCGTAGGGGATATGACCTCAAATGTATAATGCGTAGTTGGGGCCAACTTTTTGGTCGGGCCTCGTTTGGAATATTTGCTCGATGTGGAGGCCTAAGAGAAGAAACATTCGTCAATTTATATATATACAACTTAAGTAATGCATCTACTGATCGCCGAAGAACTTCATATCTACCTCGCCGGACTTCGTTAAGGGTTCACCGGCTTCTCCATCATCGGAGCTATCGCCTCCTCCATCATCGGAGCCGTCGACTTCATCCTCACTTCGGTCGACCTCCATTCCATCCCCGGAGGGGTTCATATACGATGACGGAGATCCTGGATCAGCAGCTGGGGCGTCGTGGATTATATTCTTGAGAATTTCTTCCTGTATTAGGTCTCTGCGGGTGCGGGTTGGACTAGGTGGATCCTTAGTTTCTGCAAAATGCACACAATATTATTTCAAAATGCATAATATTATCTCTATCTCTATCAATATTTGAACATAGCAATATTTGCACTAAAATACACAACTAAAAATGCAATATTCTATGCAACTAAAATTGTACTCTATTTTTGAACATAGCAATATTCTATGCAACTAAAAATACCCTAAAATATCATCAATACTTTGCAATATTCTATTTTTTTACTCAATTGTTATCATCAATACTTTGTAATTTAAAAATTACTACAAATCTATTAAGTCACAAAATATCCACTACAAATCAATTACTAAAAATTACTACAAATCAATTACTAAAAATTACTTAGTCCTAGAATTTATTTAAATGAATTATCATACTTTAAAACATAAAATGGTTTTCATAACTTATTCCATTTTGAAAATGAGTTCAAGATATTTTATATTACTTCAAAATGTATACCACTATAGTTTTCCAATCATACTTCAAAATGCATACCACTATAATTTTCCAATCATTTTTTTGATAATGCATTAAAACTATATACCACAAAAACTATTACAAATATTTGGAAATGTTGCTAGATATTTGGTTAAGTGACAAATAAGTCACAAGAATTTATATTTGTTTCCATTGTAGCTTGCTAGACAAAAGTTATACAAACAATATACTTCAAATTATACAAAATATACTTCAATAATCATCAATTCATCAACATCAATAATCATCAAATTATCAAAATATACTTCAATAAGCAGGGAAATTGAAGATAAAATTCTACAAAATCTCCCGGAGATGCTCCGGCAAGAATCTCCCGGAGATTGGTGGCGGCGCCGCTTGGTTTTGACCACCGGAGATGCTCCGGCGACAATCTCCCACGGCGGCGGACGGTGCAGGTGGCGCTCGGGGAAGGCGAACAAGAAGAAGAGGGAGGAGATGGAGGGCACCGGAGTCTCACCCGAAGAGGGGGCGGCGGCGCTGAGCATGGTGTCGGCGTCGGAGAGGGGCTGACCTCGATCCGGCGTCGGGCGAGCACAGGGCGGCGGCGTCTGGACCTCGACGGCGAGCGCGATCGCGAGCACGGGCGCGGCGGCAGAGGAGAGCGGCGCCGGCAGGCTCGGGCGGCGCGTGGAGGCCGGCGGACGTCGAGGGCGTGGTGGATTTTGGCAGCCTGACGGCCGTGTTCCTCTGCTCTGCCTTCGTCTTCGATGGAAATGGCTAAGTCCCAGATTGGGAACCACTTTAAGTACTGGAGGGACATTTAGTCCCGGTCCGTGGATCAAGCCGGGACTAAAGGGGTGTCTTTAGTCGCGGTTTGAGGCACGGGCCGGGACTAAAGGGTTTGGGAGGCCCTTTCACGTTCCCGCGCGCAGCACGGGCTTTAGTACCGGCTGGTGATATGGACCGGGACTAAAGTCCCAAAAATTGCGCGGGCTGGGCCGTTTTTACTTTTTTTAAATCTAGCACAATTTCAAATATTTGAACATTTGAATGAAACAGTTTTTGCATACTTATGAATTTGAGAAAACTTTTTACATGAAAAGTGCTTGAATTTGAATAAGTATTCCAAATCCATTTTCTGTTTTATAAAATAATTATTCTAACTCTACAAACTATTAACCATTTTGAATTAAAAAATGCATTATCTTTTATCTTTTGCATATTTTTGAATCTCACTAAACTTTCAACATGAAAAGTGTTTGAATTTGAATAGTTAATTCAAAACATTTTCTGTTTTATAAAATAATGCCGTTGGATCCATAGTTTCTGCAAAATGCACACAATATTATTTCAAAATGCATAATATTATCATCTATAAAATCCATCTATAAAATTCCATCTATAAAATTGCTTGGAAATGCCGATTTGAAGCTTCTTGACAATACACATTGGAAATACACATTGGAAATACACATTCTCCATACATAAAGGTTTAATATATTCCATAGAATGCATTCTCCTTACATAAAGGTGTTACCAACCGGGATGAAAGGCCTTTTTTCCTTTTTTCCCTTGTTTTTATTTTTGTTTTCTTATTCTGTTTCTTTTATATCTATTGATTTAATTGTAATTTCTATTTCTGTTTCTTTTACATGTTTTTTGTATTGTTTGTATCAAGTTTCTTTTTTCTTATATATTTAATTTAAATGTTCCAATATTTATGAAAATCATATATTTTCTTATTTCTTTTATATTTATTATTTTAAATGTCGGACCACGCGCGCTCGTACACCCTCCGCACGTCCTCCGGCACCGGAGCAGGAGACCGGATCGTGTGTTTCTTTAAAGCGCTTGTGAACCGTTGGATCAGGGGTGAGCCCGACTTTAATCCCGGTTGGTGTTACCAACCGGGACTAAAGAAGCAGACGGATCGTGTGTTTCTTTCAAGCGCTTGTGAGACGTTGGATCAGAGGTGTGTTTCTTTTGAGGGATTGTGAGCTGTTGGATCAGCAGTATCACGACCACTTCGTGACCCACATGACCCGGTTGTTGTTACCAACCGGGACTAAAGAAGCACACGTACCCTATATATAGCCCCCCTCCCGGACATGTTCAACACTCAGTGTCTACTCATTGTAGTTCATTTTGGCAGCACACGGGTAGCAGAGAGCACTCAGTGAAGGCTGAAGGTGAACCCTCCCCTCGGCGGAGGCATCTTTGGGCAACCAGCGGCAAGACGTCTCTGATGATCTGCGACCGTTCCAAACGGTTGCAGATCATCAGAGATGTCTTGCCGGACGGTTGTAGATCATCAGAGATGTCTTTCGAGCGCTTGTGAGCCATCGGATCAGCACTATCACGACCACTTCGTAAGCCACGCGACCCTATATATAGCCCACCTCTAGGACATCTTCGGCACTCTCAGTGTGTACTCATTGTAGTTCTTTTGGTATACAGAGCATTCGGATTCCCTGCATACGTCCAACGGTGCATTTGATATGCAGGCACTCACGAGCCACCGTTGGGCTGTATGCAGGGGAAACCGTGTGTTCTGTTCTATATATCTACATAATCCTTCAGTTCATCGACCGAACAAATCATTCGGTTCCGGGAACCCTCCCCTCGGTCGGATCCAAGCAGCGGCAAGGTTCTTTGATGATTAGCAACATTCGCAACACTTGTTCCGACGGTTGCAGATCATCAAAGAAGTCTTGCCGCTGTTTGGATCGAAGGCCGATTTGCCGTCTCACGACCACGCGATGATTTGCCGATTTGCCGGTCAGAGTGGCCACTGGAGAAGGTAGGCAGGGGAAACCGTATGTTTTGTTCTATCACTTGGAGAATGCAGAGATTGTGTTGGTAAAACTGCAGCTGATTGAAGCTTCTTACACGTGCTCCTTACATAATGGTTTAATACATTCCACAGAATGCATTACATAAAAGGTTTAATACATTATTACACATCACCAACATCACCAACTATTGTTTCTGTTTTCTTCTGAGCCGTAGCCATGGAGAATCTTCATCATTTAACAGGACGCTTGGGTCAGTTTTCACTGTGAAGGGCGGAATTTCATGAAACTTATTATAATCTTCAGACATGTCTGTCTTGTTATCCACTCCCACGATGTTTCTTTTCCCTGAAAGAACTATGTGGCACTTTGGCTCATCGGACGATGTATTCTTTTGCTTATCTTTTATTTTTTTCGGTTTGGTGGACATGTCCTTCACATAGAAAACCTGAGCCACATCATTGGCTAGGACGAATGGTTCGGTGTGGTACCCAAGATTCTTGAGATCGTGTGTTTTGGTCAGTTACCGGGTGGGCGCGCTGATCGGGTAGGTGTTTGATCAAATTCCCCACTCATTTTTTTCAGATCTCGGCGGCGATGTCCGGCCTGTTGGATGCGAGGGGCGATGTCCGGGATTGGGCTCCGCCGGGCTGGCACTGGGAGGTGGTATCTTCTGGGACGCGTCGCTTGGTGAGGAATCCGGGTGACATTGTCGACCCGGATCTTGTTTGGTGGAAGTCACGTGGGCCACACTGGGTGGGTGCAGAGGGAGCCGGCCTCCGAGGAGGTGGTACGTCGTCGTATCACCGAGGAGAACGAGCACGTCAATCGCTATGTGTTTATGTTGGATACGCCAGCGGTGTATGACAGTACATGGATGGTTCTTCATAGGGATCCTTCTCACGTGAGTATTGTCCCTGTGATGGTTCCCGCTCTTTGGGTGCGCAGCGCCGACCGCTCAGCACCCCGTGGCTTAGGGCCCAGCAAAAGTTAGTGATATTATTCGTGATGTATTATGGTTAAATAAAAATGGACCCGGGCTATGTATTATGGTTTAATACATTACATTGACGAATTTCATTACTACACATCACATAAAGGTTTAATACATTACATTGATTTACATATGTTAAATCTTGAATTTAAATAATAAAGTTGCTAACCTTTCAAAACCTTGAATTTAGGGGTTACCACCAAACTATATATATGTTAAATCTTGAATTTAAATAATAATTCTTTTTTGCCTTTTCTATTTAATATTGAATAATTCGTATCTACAAATCCGTAAATTGAAAATTGATAAACAATATGTCTACGTCGTTGTGTTGTCGCTACTACCGATGTAAATTCATTTGCAATGTTGAATAAAAAGAAAATTCAAATTGGCTCCATCCAAGTTGAATAAAAAGGAAATTCAAATTCATTTCCGGCAGAAATTAAAATTCACATGTTTATGCACATACTACTAGAGACACAGACACCCATCTACTCGTCCTCCGAAGAATACTTGCGGTACAACTCGAATGAAACGTATGCATCTATTGCTGCATAATCAAGGTTGATCCTGTCAAGTTGGTTCTTCTCCCAGAACTTGTGCTGCTTATTGGGGAATTTTTTCTTCATACCAGCGTACTTCGGGTTGATCAAGACGGCTGCCATATCAGCCATCCCAGTCTTCTCGGGATACCGAAACTGGATCAAGTCCTGGAGATCAATGTGGCAGTCAGCTGGTATCTCAATACCCCAGGTGCTCATCATCTTGATCTTGTCATTCGTTATATCAACGCTACAAAAATGTATGCCGCTGTTGACAAGGAAATCCATGAGTTCTGGACAGTTCTTGACACTACTGCAACAACAAAAATGGAACGAATGGAACAAATGTTAAACATCGCTGCAACATTTTGCTATCCTATATGAATCAAAAGAAGCTCTCTCCTATATGAAAAAATGGATTCAAATGGCCACACGTATGTTGCTATCCTATAAAATTTTGCTATCCTATATGTATCAAAAGAAGCTATCTTTCCAATAGGATTCAAATGGCCACACGTTGCTATCCTATGAAATTTTGCTATCCTATGAATCAAAAGAAGTTCTCTTTCCAATAGGATTCAAATGGCCACACGTTGCTATATATCCTATGCAATTTTCCAATCCTATGAATCAAAAGAAGTTCTCTTTCTAATAGGATTCAAATGGCCACACGTTGCTATATATCCTATGCAATTTTCCTATCCTACAAGAAGTTCGTGTTACCTTGACCATTGGAAGACCATGACATGGTTCTTGTGAGCAAGTTGGATGACGGCAACATCTCGTCCATCGGCCGTGTACTCGAGATCAAGGCCAAGGAACTTGTGTTCATCCTCGTCATGCCATTTCTTCAAATCGGCAAGAAGACCCAGGACCCTAGCGCAGTCGTTCGTGTAGGCGACATCGAGAAGGGTCTTGCATGGTGTTGACACATCAGTAAACTGAATACCAATTCGATTCATGGTGGAGGATTGGGGAAGAAGAGAGGAGAGCAAGAGGAAGAAGAGAGCCCGTACTGTAGCAAATGTCTCTCTGTTTCTGATCCATCCCGAATACACAACTTCCAAAGCGCGCGGGAGGCAAACGGTTCAGCCTTTTTGTCCCGGGCCGTATTACGACCGGCCCGGGACTAAAAGGTCTCGCGCCAGGCGAACGGTTGTCAGAACACTTTTAGTCCCGGTCCGTATTACGACCCGGGACTAAAGGGTGGCCTTTAGTACCGGTTGTTATTAACAACCGATACTAAAGGGTCGCGCAGCGTGGCCCCGGCTGGCGCACGAACCAGCCGGTGCTAATGCCCCCTTTAGTACCGTTTTTTGTTGCAACCGGTACTAAAGGGGCGCACCAATACCTCTGTTTCTACTAGTGTATGCAGTTATGTTCCTCCAATTATCTAAAATGTTCCTCCAATTATCCCACAATGCTTAAGGCAGGACATGTATGCAGTTCTGCGACGGCCATGACAAGTATGCAGTTTCCTTAAAACTTGCCTTCAGCGTGTGGTTTTGTCAATATACAAGTAACTCCATGACACCCACTAAATTGTTTGCATGCTTAGTATCCTCGTCATTCGTATGTGTCGACCATATCTTGTTCGATTCTGCACCTACTACATACATATAAGGAATGTCAACTACATACCTACATATATGCCGTATTTATTTTCTTTAAGGACAAGTCGAATGGAAAAACTCCGTTTGCAAACTCAATTTTCTTCCATGCAAAAAAAAACTCTTAATTTTCTTAGAATTTCTAATGAGTGCCAAGTGGTCATATACAGACAGCATATTGCAGGCGTATATTACCGTGGAGCACATGAAAAGGATTATTCCAGAATATCACCATTAGCCACTCTAACCTGCTTTATGGACATAATCTGCAATTGTTAAGTATGTGTTCCTGATATTTGCATGGGTTACATGGCAAAGTTAGTAATGATGAAAGTAGAAAGATTTCGATGTACACATATCTGTTCTTGGGAGAAGCTGCACTTATTTCTTAATGCCAATTAAAATGTTTTTCAGATTTGGTTGAAAGACATTGTTTGTCTCACTTCACTGGAATATAACAAGGCAGCTCAGCAGACTTCATGAACTTGTGTACTGCTCATAATCTTGTGCTAGTGTCAATTCCCTTTTCGATATTACTCTTTCTGGCTGTTTTAGATCCCCAAGAAGGTGAATCTGGTAGCAAAGCTGATTCGATGAATGCGTGTGGAAGATGCCCTTTTGCAGCTGCAAGTGACAGTTAAAAGGGCCGCGAAAACTCTGTACCAAATTTGGTAGTTAGCAAAAAATATACTTATTCAGGCAAACTCTACTGCTTGTGATAGGTCCAGAGTGACCAATGATGATTCTCATGATAATTTCTTCCTTCCAACTGTTGTAGCTGATCCATTCTGCTCACGCTAACGCAGCCCACAACCATGGGTTGGATCCTGACAAACTTATCGCGGGTAGGACTGCAACAAGGCTCTGACATTTCCTTCCACATGTACCCACAATAGACTCAGTCTCATCGATCCCCCTTCCCCTTGACAGTTGCAGAATGTCCTTTTGTGGAAAAAGAACATTAGCTCAAGAGGCTGTCTTGCAATGCCAAAGAGAGGTGCGGCGTCATGGTGAGACCTATAGGTGCAGGCTGACAGTGGTGATCAGAGAAGCTACGGCCGAGGAAGAATCAAAGATTGCTAAACTCAGAGTCATGAACTACAAGAAGCTGACCCGGAAGGAGAAGCAGCTCATGCCGCACTGGCGCACCGAGGTCAGCACGAGGTGGGCTCGCAAAGTGAAAGAGGAGGCCAGTGCTTCTGGGTAGTAGTATGGGTTGATGTTTGCGGATACCGTCTCTTTTCAATGTCCTGGAGCCGCAGAGTAACCTCGTCTGCAGTCGAGTTAATAGCATAAAACCACCACAATTGTCGCCAAATTTCGAAAAACCACCACTTTGTGTCTGAATCGCATAGAACCACCGGTATTCGCGAAATTTGTTGCAATGTGCACTGATCACAAATTGAACGCGAATTGACACTCGTTCTGACAGGTGGGACCCACCAGTCAGTGCTGAGGTGGCAGCACGTGTGGACTGTCTGCTGAGGTGGCACCAGGGGCCCACATGTCAGACTAATAAAAAATAAAAAATATCTCAAAAATAAAAAATATACAGATAATAAAAAAAATCTAAAAAAATAAAAAAGTCCTCTACGCCGTCGAGAACCTCCCCTGCGCGTGGGCTTGTCCGCCGCAGCTGTTGACTTTTTTATTTTTAGATTTTTTTATTATCTGAGTCTGTATATTTTTTATTTTTCGAGATATTTTTTTAGATTTTTTGAGATATTATTTATTTTTTGAGATTTTTTTTACTTTTTGAGATATTTTTTATTGTCTGACATGTGGGCCCATGGTGCCACCTCAGCAGACATTTCACACGTGCTGCCACCTCAGCACTGACTGGTGGGTCCCACCTGTCAGAAAGAGTGTCAATTCGCGTTCAATTTGTGATCAGTGCACATTGCAACAAATTTCACGAATACCGGTGGATCTATGCGATTCAAACACAAAGTGGTGGTTTTTCGAAATTTGGCAACAATTGTGGTGGTTTTATGCTATTAACTCTCTGCAGTCCTTTGGTTCGTCTATTAAGAACCCATGGCCTAAGCACACACAATCTCTCTCTAATCCTCTCTCTCGAGGCCTCTCTTCTATTCCAATGGAGCCAATCGCGCGCATTTCTCCGTCTCGGTTGTACTACTTCATCAAAGAAGATATGCACTTCAAGGTATGGTTCACCCTCCGTGCATCACGCGTGGAGAGGTGGATCCGCGACGTGAGAAGTTCTTTCTCGACGCCGCACTGATCAAGTGCGTTGGACTCGACTGCGAGTTCACCGACCCTCTCCCGGGTCGACAAAGGGATCTTCCACCCGAGAAAAAGCAGCGCGCCGCCGTCCTTCAACTCTTGGTGGCGTCCGAGACTCTTGTCTTCCAGATCTGCAAGGCTGATCGAGTGCCGCAGGTCCTCGTGGATTTCTTAGGTGACAAGACCATCAAGTTCTATGGCGTGGCTATCGACAATGACTTGCGGATGCTGCGGTACTACGGAAATGAAATTCCGTCCGCGTCGACCTCCAGAGGGATAGGCGGAACCCAACTGGCAATCCTACTCCGAGTCTCGTTGCTCTCTCCAATGCTATCATTGGGACAAAACTAGAGAAGAAGAAGAACACCAACAAGAAGGACAAGAAGAAGGGCAAGGACGACGACGATGATGAGGAAGACCTCCAGAATTCCGGATGGGGCAACGTTCCATTGAGCTATGATCAAGTCGTGTATGCCGCTCTAGACGCTCGCCTCGGCTTCGAGATTCCACGGAAGTGGGATAGTCTACGTGGCTATAATACCAACGCCGATCGTCTTAATGTCGTTGATGAGTAGACTAGCTATATATAGTGATGTGTGTGTGCTCCCGTTGTGTCTTCTCTCATGTATTTGTCAATTCGGTCCATTCGGTTACCTAAAAGTAATGACCGAAATATTTGGATTCCTATCATTTCTGATCGATTCATACATATTATTTTTCAAATTTCCATATTAAATTGAAAATGACAATAACAATGTAAATTTATTTTTTGTTATTTGAATTCAAACTATTAGTACTTAATCATTAATGTTTATGTTAAGATAGGTTTGGAAAGTAGGTCATTTGGCATGAAACCTATACATGTTTATAGATGATACACCTTTTTGTGAAGGATTTTTTTTGGAAAGTAGGTCAAAACACAAATTTATCATTTTTGCTAACAACTAGTACACATATAAATTCTCCATGCCAAAGGTTTTCATTTTTTGAGTATTATTTCACATTCTTTGATTTTTTTAAAAGAATGGTCAAAATGGGTACCACAACTATTCATTTAAAGGGGCCAAATTTTGTGCACTAAGAAAATGGAAAATGATATTTCTAAAACTAATTTAAAAAATCAGTTTGGCACCTTTAAACTGAAGTATATAAAACAAAACAGCAAAAGAAACTAAAAACAAAAATAATTCAAAAAGAAAGTAAATCAAAGTATATAAAAGAAAACAGAAACAACAAAACAGAAAAAGAAAAAGAAATTAAAAAGCCCATTTAGTCCCGGTTGGTAACTCCAATCGGGACTAAAGGTCCGCTGGGCTCCTCCCAAATCGACGCCCTCCTTCGCCTCTGCGCCGCCCCGAGGTCCCGTGCCGCCGCCATCGCCTCCCGGCTGCCGTGCCGCCGCCGCCTCCCCGGCCATGCGAAGCCCTTCCACGCGCTCCGCCGTCCCTCTCCCCGGTCGCATGCTCCGTTGCCGCCATCCCCGCCGAGGAGCCATTGCCGCTGCGCGGAGGAGCCATTGCCGCCGTGCCTTCACCGCGCGCGACGTCCCTCTCCCGACCTCAAGCGCCACCGCCGTGCCTCCACCGTGCGTGCCGTCGCCGTCTAGAGGTAGGTACCCCCTCTCGCTCGCTCTCCCCCGTGCCGGCGTGGTGGCGCGTGAGGCCACGGCCACGGCCACGGCATGGTGGCGGCCACGGCCACGGGCGCCACAGCCTCGGCCATAGTTTTTTTTTTGGATAGTTTCAGTAGTTTCGTAGAAATTTGGTAGTTTGAATTAGTGAATTTGGTAGTTTTGTAGAAATTTTAGGTTAGGAAATATTAGAAATTTTTAGGTTAGGAAATGTTAGAAATTTTTGGGTTCATTGACCCGGATAAACTTCATCAAGTCACCATAGAAAATCCCTACCATAACAAGGACACACCGGGGGATTTGCTAAGGTATTTCAAGCAATACCGTGACAAGAAGACTATATTTTGGGCTTACAACTTCCGGTGAGTGTTACTGTCTTGTACACATTCTATTTTTCTCACCTGATGTTAAGTCTAACTGATGAGTTGTGATAAACGTGCGCAGGTTCCACTATATTCTTCTCATCATTAAAATTCACGATGGAGAAATTCATGTCCTTGACTCATTAAGGAGAAGTCCTCTAGAATACAAGACATGTTTTACAATGCTTGAAAAGTAATTTCATTTCTTATCGCCTCTTTCATTCATTTCCTGATATCAAGTTATTAATAACTCCTTTGTTAATTTTCTTTGTCGGGCAGAGGTTGGAAAGAGTTCCTCAAGGACAAACCCGCCGGTAAATGGAAAGACAAGCTGATATGGCGTTTGAACAAAGTAAGTAGTACTACCTACGTCCACGCACCATTATCATACTTGATTATTATTTGATTAAATTCTATTCTTGTATAGTCTTGCTTTGAACATCCAGCAGGAACTGATTTATGTGGATACTTCGTTTGCGAGTACTTACACCTTCTGACCTGCGAGAAATTCAAGTCTCAAAGAAGTAAAGAAGTACGTAAACATTATTCACAACATTATTATTTTATTCATTTGATATATATATACACACAACTCATGTATTTATTTTGATCTATTCTTTTAAATTTGTCAAGAAAGTGCAGCAAACTACCATTAGAGGCCCGCTTCATACCTGATACAGGAGAGTACTACTATAAATCAACACCATGATGTAATAGTGATCTCCATGTAATTAAGTACCTAGAACCGGAAAAAACTTGATCTATATGTACCGCTTAATTTGTATGTGTCATCAACGTGATCTTCATGTAATTGTATATATGTGTTATATATATGCATCAACTTCATCTTCGTGTTTTTGGCTATTGACGTGATCCCTGTACGATGGAAACCATCTGAAACCCCTCCTAAAACCCTAAACCCAAAAAATTAATCGAAAAAAAAACAATCTCGTTCCGGTTCGTGCTACGAACCGGGACTAAAAGTTCTGAGCCCCGCGGGCTGCGCCGTGGCCACGTGGGTGGGACTCTAGTCCCGGTTCGTAGCCAACTAGGACTAAAGAGGGGGGGGGGGGCTTTAGTCCCGCTTTGTTAGTCCCGGTTGCCTAACCGGGACTAGAGGTCCTCTGGAACCGGGACTAGTATCCCGTTTTCCACTAGTGTATGTACCAGGTGACTAAGTGATGAATCAACTTACAGCGTCGACCAGGTCAACGGTGGCGAGCCTGGACCGGACCCCGGACCGGCACCCCACGAGAAAGCTGTCCTCCCTCCCGTGGAGCGCGGCGACCTGCTCGACGAAGCAATCATACTTGACCATGCCATGCTCTCCACCGCTGATGCCTTGCCGCTGCTGGTTCTCAAGGAAGCCATGGCTGGGATAAGTGTTGTGGTTGGTGCTGTGTTTAGCTCTGGGGCAGGGTAGGGAGAGAGAAATAGGTGTTTTGCCTGCCGGGTGTATTATTTATAGGAGAAAATGCTGCCATGACAGCTATTGACTGGTCGTGCTGCCACATGGTACCACGCCCGGGTATCCGTGTCCGTCACTTTCTCTCGTCGCGTAAGACTACCCATAGTGGGAGTAACATAACTAGTAACATAAGTGTCACCTAGGTACAAATGGTGATGTGGCATGCAATTAAAAAAAAAGAGACAGTGGTGGTATCATAGGTATATACCGTAATATAACGGATTTCGAGCCAAGATGGGTCTATAAGATAATAAATAAATGATTATATGATACCGCACATATCTTACTACCCACTATAGAGGTAATAACATAGACTAGTTTCATATGCATGATACTAGTGTATGATACTCCCCACTATGAGTAGTCCCCATCAGAGTTGTAGCGATTCTTGTCGCCGAGAAGCTGACTTCGGTTTGATCAATGTTGTCTTGTAAGTCTTGGTTGAATAATTGCGGATAGCTGTGTGCATCATTTTGGTGCAAAGGCCGGGGATCCGCACCCCCATTTCTAAAAAAAAAAAACTATGAGTAGTCTAAATGAAGTCTCACTAGTACAGAACGACACATCGGAAACGGGCCAAAAACCCCATCGAAAACGGAAAAAGGGTCCGTGTCCCCGACCCTGTCACTGATGTGAAGGCCTTCATCGGTAACGGAGGCAAAAAACCGTCACCAATGAGGCATGATTTTGGCTAGGTTGCCATCCAGTCTCCGTTACCGATGTATCGGGACATCAGAAACGGAGATTTTGTTTTACTCGTTTGCATTGAGATTTTTTCATAAGTCTACAGCAGCAATACAGTTGCCAATTGACATTCAAAATATCACAGCAGTAGCACAAAGTTGCTAGCAAAACTGTTCATCACGTATATAACAATTGTCACCATTACATAGCATCAAAAGATGAGTTACACATGCTTCACTAATCCTATCATTCTCATGCCTCCCTAAACTGCAGCTAAGGCCTGCTCGCTAAACACACATCGCAAAATAGCCGGAGAAACTAAAAAAACAGAAACTACACCAAGCCAAATTGCCAAAATCTTCGTACTGAGGCTTGCTCCATCTTGGACGGTGTCGCCGAAATATAATAACGTCACAGCTTTGGACGGTGTCGCCGAAATTTGTTCGGATCAGCTTTGTGCTTCTGGATAAAAATACATGGATTGATAGTTAGAGAAGAGCTAAAATATGATGCTACATGACATAGATATAATTTAATGTGAAAACAGTTTACACCTTTAATCGCCTATATCCGTGTGCTTGCAGTCTGATCAAACGATTTGGAGGCATAACTTGAAGGTGATGTTTCCTTCAAGAGCCTCACCATTTCCGATCAAACGAGGCCGGACAGCGATCATCCTTTCCATGGAGACCACCACCGGCTCTGGATTTTTTATGCAGTGTCACCGAAATCTAATCTAATACGTCACCGATGTGACATTTCGGCGACACTGTATAAAACACTCTTACTTCAAAAAGTATTTTATGAAGTGTACCAAAACGTCACAATAGCGACGGTGGATATGTATGGTGGAGTTTGAAAGGGAACAGCTTGATATCGCTAAATGTAAATAAGGATTTATGTTAGTTCTGACTCCTGTTTTCACGTGCACTAGTTAGCTAAACTACATCCGGTTGCAAATGCACAATAGGCAAGTTAACTACATCAAGAAATTATCTAGATAGAACTACCGGATGTGAACTGAACTACTATCAACAAGTTAGCTAAACTACAACTAGTTGCAAGTGCACAATAGGCAAGTTAATTACATCAAGAAATTATCTAGATAGAACTACCGGATGTGAACTGAACTACTATCAACAAGTTAGCTAAACTACAACTAGTTGCTCTAGATCATGTGCACAATGAGCAAGTTAGCTACATCAAAGAGTGGATCTGATACCTTCTTCACGTCGCCGTTGGATCGATCTAGCAGATCCGGAAGTGGTGGAGGCAGAGGAAGCGGACAGAGCGACGACCTCGCCGTGTCGGCCGAGATGGCGAAGACCTCGCCGTGTCGGGGGACATGGCGAAGACCTCGCTGTGTCGGGGGCGATGGCGAAGACCTCACCGTGTCGGGGGCGATGGCGAATACCTCGCCGTGTCGGGGGAGATGGCGAAGACCTCGCCGTGATAGCCGTCGTCTGAGCGGAGACGGCGCCTGAGCGGCGGCGCCGGCGATGGTCGCAACGCCAGGAGCCGCCGCCACGAACAGATCTAGCATACTGGGACAGAGTGAGGAAACGAGTGAGTGTTAGGTTTTGCTCTGTACGCCCATATATATAGGTAAAACATAGGAAACGGTTATTTAAAAGGACCGTTTCCTTTGTGTTTCTTCCACTGAGGTGTGGGACCTACGCGCCCACTATGTGGAATTTCTACTACTCTCTGAAATAATATTTTCCTAATCTCTACTATATGGAGAAAACCACTTATAGGATACTTAAATTAATATTAGTGAGTACTACATTACATACGCAGTACATATTAATAATAATAAAGTAAATTACAGATAGAGAACTTATAGAACTACTACTAGCTACTTCTTATTTTTCTTGCGCCCTGCTTCCGCGCAATCCTCCTCCTTCTCCGTCGCCGGGGTTCCCTTCTTCGGGACCGGCGCCTCCGCCTCGTCCTCCTCCTCCTCCTTCTCACGGCCTCGCTTGTTGGGGGCCACTGGAGGTGGTGGCGGCGGTGGCGGCAGCATATCGGAGGCGGTGGCGGCGGCTTTCTTCTCCGTCGCCGGGATTCCCTTCTTTCGGACCGGCGCCTCCGCCTCGTCCTCCTCGTCGTCCTCCTCCTCCTCCTCCTTCTCCTCTTCGTTTGACTCCTCATCAGAATCAACCTTCGGCGGGCCCAGCATCAAGGTGGGATCATGGAAGTTGGCGTATTCGTCGTCGCTCGACTCCGGCGTCGGTCCTTCAACGGACTCGCCGCTGACGGGGGGACTGTCCCGCGGTGACTCAGTGTGCTCCTGTGTGTCGTTGCTGCGAGGCATCTTCGCTAATCAGTAGGAGGGAGCGAGCGAGCGAGCGAGAGAGAGAGCAGATTCTGTGGCGTCTTGAGCTAGCAAGGATTGAGGTTTTCAAGGAGTAGTGGGCGGTG
Source organism: Poa pratensis (assembly GCA_947311845.1). NCBI lineage: Eukaryota > Viridiplantae > Streptophyta > Magnoliopsida > Poales > Poaceae > Poa > Poa pratensis. Next base: position 844,224 of record CAMZMU010000062.1, read on the forward strand.
TCACTACGCCATGGCATTTACTCGCCTCGCTTCGAATTCCAAGAAGCTTGAACGCGACCACATTGGAAACGGACATATCGAAATGACCGTTACCGTAGAACCACATATCGGAAACGGAGGCGCATTGGGAACCGTTGCCAATAATATGGGTAACGGAGTTTATACTTTCTCCGTTACCTATGTTGACGGGCCAGCCGTGGCCCAGGTCAGGTTTGTACGCACCGGCCGCGCCGAAAGCGCGATTCTCCGTCGCCTAACGCCTGCCGTTTCCATAGAGGGGTATCCGATGTGTCGTTCTGTACTAGTGTCTACTCCTAGTCATCCCAACATGTCGACCCTGTTGTTTTCTGGTGATCCAAATTCGTATGTACTGATAAAGGCCAGCTTGTGACATAGGAGAGCGGAGCGCCCCGGCTGATATGATGACAAAGCATGTTCCTGTTACTAAGTTTGAGCTATGCTCAGGCTTAGTTGGTATCACTGTCTAGTCCAAGAGGCTATTTGACGCCGAAGGTGTTTTCTTTGTTGTTTCAGGGGTGAAGGTTCTCGTTGATGCTATAAGATGGAATTTGTCTCAAGGTGGAGTGTTGTTTTATGGTGATCCAAATTCGTATGTACTGATAAATGCCAGCTTGTGACGTAGGAGAGCGGAGCGCCCCGGATATAGTGAAGTGATTGCTGGCTGGCGCCCGTGGTTTTTTCCTCTCGTTTGTTGGGAGAGGTTTTTCCACGTTAAATCTCGTGTCCCCGTTGGTTTGATCTTCCGCTACTTCATCGTATTCTTGCTATCTTTTGTAACAAGTGGTATTAGACACTAGTACAGAACGACACGTCGGAAACTGTTGGAAAATTCTATCCGTTACCATGGAGGCAAATATTGGAAACGGACAATTTTATTAATCGTTCCCAATATAATAAGTGACGGAGATTGGAAAGGGTCCGTTGGCAATGTAGGCGGGCCAGGTTAGATTTGTACGCGCCGGCCGCGCGGAAAGCGCGATTCTCCGTCGCCTAACTCCTGCCGTTGCCATAGAGGGGTATCAGATGTGTCGTTCTGTACTAGTGAGAGCCCGTGTTTCAGATCTGTTTTCAGATTAGGGTTTTGAATGGCATCGATGAAGTTTGATCTACCGTTGCTGGACTACAAGACGAGATTTTAGTTATGGCAGGTCAAGATGCGTGCGATCCTCGCACAGTCCAATGATCTTGACGAAGCGCTGGAGAAATTCGGCGATAAGGCGGCGGCCGACTGGACCGCCAATGAGAAGAGAAAAGACCGTAAGGCTATGTCTCTTATTCAACTTCATCTATCTAATGATACCCTGCAAGAAGTACTACAGGAGAAAACCGCAGCCAAGCTGTGGGCTAAGCTGGAGTCGATCTGCATGTCCAAGGATCTCTCACCAGCAAGATGCATAGTGAAAATGCAAGAAACATTTTAGTACAAATTATTGTTCTTTAAGTTTTGAAGAAAGATGTCTTCTTATATTTCAGTGATGGAATAACTATCTCTTATTTCAAAGACCCATTGGTCAAGCCAAAGAATCTCTAAACAGTGAGTACCAATACTCTTATGTTAGAATCGGTATGCATGTTATTCACCCTTTCAGTTGGTGTCGATAAGAGGATTTTGGTGGCTACATCGACAATGATACATACAAAATATAAGCGGGTACTTACATGCATGTATGCATACGCCCTTTGGTTTACATCATTGAAATGGAGGCTCTAGGGTGTTCGCCTTATGCGATATTTGCATGGTGGAGATCTTCACTTCCTTGTTGCGATTAAGGAGCGCAAAGGTAGTTCTTAGTCCTATGGTCGAACTTCTCGAGGGTTTGTTCTTTACCAGTGTTCATACAAGCATTAAATAACGACCCTAATGGCACAAGAAATGATAGTTAATCCCTTAACATAAACTAACGACCATAATAATGAATGAAATGATGTGTACGAATTACCCCTAGCATTTAATAAAGACGATGATACAGTGGGCGGTAACGCTGCAGCCACGATTGTCGAAGGTGGTGAACAACATTGCACCAACCCACAAGTTTCGTCTCCGACGGTATCCATGACTAAACTATTGTACATAGTTCATGATTTAACATGGAAAGTTTTATATTTCAAAGTTAAAGTTGAACCAAACATAGTAATCTAGGGTCCAAAACATTATCGAAAGGCCGATTCCGTCGGTGCTCAACTTGGGAGATATGTGCATGGTGGTGGTCTTGATCGCGAGAGCGATGATCAAGGACAACTTGTGGTTTTACAAACCAATAATGTGGGTGTCTGTCCACTCGTGCACACATGACAGTAATTTGAATTATGGTTTAATTAGTGTATACTTTGCAGTTTCCCGTAAGCTGATAAATCTCTCGCCTTTTTCAAAGCAGCTGATAGTTGATGCTCATGTTCCCTGCACGGCACTAGCAGCAAGCAGCCGGCTACTAGTACGTCTATACACCTACATGGATCAAGATGTAGATGAATCTGTGCAAACGTCGGTCTCACACGTAGATCGATCTACGCAAAGTTGTGGCCGATTGTTTAAGTTCCCTTGACAGCGGAAGATGTGGCCAAGGTGCATTTTGCGATCTCCGAGTAAATTCACGTAGATGGATCTGCGCAAAGTCAAGCTATATCTGACACTCATCATTAACAAGGGAGAAATACTTCTGGTCTGCACTAGCCTACAAATTAGCGCAGATCTAGAGAAGCTTTGCAAGCTCTAATTAAGTGTGAGTGTTCTTGGGAGCAGCTCTCGAGGAAACTAGCGGCAACCGCGTCCCTAGCACTCCAATCGTGGAAAGATGCTTCAAGGCCAATCTAGTCTATACATACTTGCAAGCGACGACTATCCAGCCACAACTAGCAAGAAAGAGCTTCTGAAAAGGGGTAGAAACGGAGGTAGAGAAAAGGAAGAAAAAAGTAGCCAGCAATCTAGCAAGTGTGAGAGGGCGAGTGTGAGAGTCGAGCATGGAGTTCGCCACGGGGGCGATGAGCTCCCTCCTCCCCAAGCTGGGGGAGCTGCTCCTTGAGGAGTATGACCTGCAGAAGGGCTTGAAGAAGGGGATCAAGGACCTCAGGGACGAGCTCTTGATCATTGAAGCTGCACTCGTGAAGGTGTCCGATGTCCCGCTGGACCAGCTTGATCCGGTGGTCAAGATTTGGGCAAATGATGTCAGGGAGCTGTCCTATGCAATCGAGGACAGCCTCGACTCCTTCATGGTGCGTGTTGAGGGTCTTGAGCCAGAGAAGCCTCACACCTTCATGGGGTTCATCGAGAAGACCTGCAAGAAGGTCACCAAGCTGAAGATTCGTCGCGAAATAGCCAGCGACATCAAAGATGTCAAGATCCAAGTTAAAGAGGTGAAGGAAAGGTATGACAGGTACAAAGATCTTATTGGTAATACTATTGCCAAGACAGAGGTCGATCCACGTCTCTTGTCCATGTACAACAAAGTATCTGACCTTGTAGGCATTGATGAGGCCATGGATGAGCTGATGGAGGTGTTGTCCAACCAGAGGGATGTGTCGGAGAATAAAGTCAAAACTATCTCCATTGTTGGATTTGGAGGATTGGGAAAGACAACTCTTGCTAAAGCAGTGTTTGACAAGCTTAATAAGGATTTCGATTGTGCAGGTTTTGTTCCGGTAGGTCAAAATCCTAACATAAAGAAAGTTTTGAAGGATATTCTCCTTGAATTTGACGAGCAAATGTATAATTCTGCATCAACAATGGATGAAAGACAACTCATCAACCAACTGCGAAAATTCCTTGCAAACAAGAGGTATGCATTACCGCCCTTTGTCATATTCTACTCAATACTATTTTCTTTTTGTCAAATATGTGTCCCCCTAGTTGTATTTTAGTGTCATGTTGGTTGAAAATTTTATAATTCACACCTTGCCATACAAAATTTTATTGTTACACCTTTATGCAGCATTTTGAGAGTTGCCAAGCTTCATGTTTTAATGGATACTATACACTCATGTTAGTTTATAGTAATTTCAAGTTTCCTTGCTTCTGATGAAATTAGGTACTTGATAATTATTGATGATATATGGGAAACACCAACATGGGAAACGATTAACTGCGCTTTGGTGGATGATGATAATGGAAGTAGGATAATCACAACTACTCGTATTTGTGAAGTTGCTGAAAAAGTCGGTGGTGTCTACAACATAAAACCAATTTCTGATGATAATTCAAGTAAATTATTCTACACAAGAATATGTGGTGGTAAAGGCAAAAGTTTTGATGTTCAATCTGATGAAGTGTCTGTAATACCCCGTTTCCAAATAATGATTTTCAAATAAATTATGATTTTGGATTCTCCTTATACATCTTTTAATTGATTCAACAAATCAACTATTTGGTGCCGTGGATGTGTCGGGCTCGTTGAGACAATCGAAATGGACTACTCATTTGCAGAAATCGGATTCCGGATGCATCTTCCCTAATTTATTTTATTCTAATGCCCAAGATTATTTTCTGTATTTCGAAAATATGTTGAATAAAAGGAAAGAAAAACAAGGCTGGGCAACCCCCATACCTTATCCTTCCTCAACACCACACGAGGAGCTCATCCTCATCACTTCCCAACCGTGAGTTCCTCATCTCCAAAACAGCCACTCCTTCCTTTCCCCCACGCTGAGCTCCCTCTCCCCTATCATGACGCCTCCATGCTTCTCCCCTGCCTCCCTCCTTTTCTCCTGATCCCTCCCAGCAGCCCACGTTCTACCCTCCTCCAAGGGCAGCCTTGGACCTGTTCTTGAGAAAGAAGAAGAAGGAACAAGAAGAGGGGCAAGAGGAGAAGGGAGGAGAAGAAGAGAGGAACCTCACCTGCCCCTGTCCGTTTTCCCTTTCCCAAGCTTCAAGGGTAAGTTCCCCCACCCTCTATGACCCTCACATGTGCCGTACATGGTGGTTCTTAGATTCTTAGGGTAGGGGAATATCTAGATCTATTGGAAATAAGGGGAAAAATCGAATCTGCTGCTGTCTCTGTTTTTACAGCACAGAAATCTTCATTTTCGAGTAACTAGATGGCAAAATCAGAGGAGCAATAGTTGGGATGTTTTGTAGGCCTGGTTCCCACGATCGTTTTTAGAGGTTAAACGTATCAATCGTAGCTGTGAAGCTCCTGCTTTATCTGTTTCTTTGCAGCTGTCCAGAATTTCAGAGACAGTAAAGAATAGAGTTTTACCGTGTGCTTTAGGAGCTCTTACAATTCATAAATATTCATGTTTTGTTTTCTCCTAGCTGGTATGTGATGCCTAGTTTCCAATACAAAAGGATTTACTCAATTTCTATGAGTATTCACCTTGTTATGAATTTTCAAAGGCGGCTACTCGTTATTCTGAAACTGGAAAACAGCAGAGAAGTATTTGTTGGTTTTGACCTTCATAAATTCATATTTTGAGTTCGAATAGTTGGAGTTATTTCTAGATAATCTTCTAATGAGTCTAGAAATTTATCGTTTGCTTGGTTTCGAGGAGCCTAGCTCGAGTTATCGATTTATTAGTAAAGGGGCAGCATATGGTTGCTTCCTGGAGAATGTCATTCGGAGTACTTATGTGTGTGCCTTAGATTGGATGATTTGGTGTACTGCTTGAGGCTTGTAGGTTCGTTGTATTGAGTTGCAAGATATATGTTGAGACTTGTGTGCATCTATTTGCCTACAGGTACAAAGGGTTGGCTCCCTTCAACCCCTCCGCCCTCAGTAAAGGCAAGTGCATGACGAACCTCACCTTCTTATATTCGGTGTGCTGTTTGTTGAGCTTCCAGTGAGCTTGGTCCTTATTTGACGTTTGTTTGATTCAATATTCTTCTTTTAAACTCCACGGGTTCGCATATTGGTAAATTCCGAGCCAATACTGCGGCAGATTGGTAAATTCCGAGCCAATACTGCGGCAGGTCGGTAAATTCCGAGCCGACATGTTGGTAAATTCCGAGCCAACACTGCCATCCCATGATGATTAATTCCCCGTCACATGTGCTAAAACCCACAGTGCAGTTTTCAGTAGGATTGTGTGATTCCGAGTGAAGTTCCAATGATGTTCATGGTCAAATGTCTTTATGGTTCCATATTGTACTTGCTGAGTATTTTTATACTCATTCTTGTGTTTCATTTGGTTTCAGGTACTAATAAGCGACATGTATGGGTTATGGGCGTAGCACCTCTACATCTTTGAGCACATCACATAACTTCACAAAATGCTTAGTTGATCATCCTTGGTGTATTAGCTTCTTGCTCTGCATTGTTTAGCTGAGACATTTTATTTTATATCTCGAGACTTGATGAGATTTGGTGAAGTGCGTGGATGTTTCTTTCCAGCTATAATATCACTAGTTCATCATTTTCGCACCTGTTGCTTGTCCAAACAAAGGAAACTCTGTCCGGTTTTCGAATACGTTCCATATTTTGTAGATCTAGCTGTAGTGCGGTAGCATCTCAGGTAGGGTTCCTACCTGGGGTGTTATAGTGTCCAAGAAAATTTTAAGGAAATGTGGTGGTGTGCCATTATCTATCATCACAATAGCTAGCCTGCTTGTTGGTAAACGGCCGGAGGACTGGTCACAGGTGTATGACTCTATTGGATTTGGGCACAAGGACAACGAAGTTGTTAAGAACACGAGAAAGATATTGTCTTATAGCTTTTATGATCTGCCTTCTTGCCTAAAGAATTGCTTGTTACACTTGAGCATGTTTGTAGAAGATCAGTTGATTACGAAACATGAATTGATATGGATATGGATTGCGGAAGGTTTTGTTCCAAGTGAACAAGGGCTAAGGTTGTTTGAAGTTGGGGAGAGTTATTTCAATCAGCTTGTAAATAGAAGTATGATTCAGTTGGTAGAGGAGGAGGAGAGCCAAACCTTGGATGGTTGTCGTGTTCATGATATGGTACTTGATTTAATCCGCAACTTGTCCAGCGAGTTAAACTTTATTACCATACATGATATTGAGCAGGAGCAGAGCACATGCTCACCAAGTAGAAGCCGAAGCATTCGTAGAATAGCCGTCCACAAAAGAAGTGCACAACACAGTCATGTCAAGGTGGAACTGGGACAGGTGAGGTCATTTAATGCGACAGTGTGCACTGATAGTAGATTGCTACAACTTCAGAGCTTTAAAGTATTACGTGTACTAGTTCTTGATAGCTGTGAGTTTGGTGCGGAAGGTTGCCGTCTTGAGCATCTTGGAAAGCTGGTTCAGCTGAGGTACCTTGGGCTGATTCATACCCCTGTTGCAGAGCTCCCAAAAAATATTGGTCATGATCTCAAGTACTTGCAGAGTTTGGATGTACGTGGGAGTGGCATAGAAGAATTGCCGCCATCTGTCGGCGAGCTAAGCAGATTAATGTGCCTGCATGCTAGTGAAGGTACGAGAATGATGAGTGGGATAGGGAAGCTGACATCCCTGGAAGAGCTTGAGCTACACTCGGTGGAGAAGTGCCCAAACTTTGTTACCGAGCTAGGAAAGCTGACAGAAGTTACGGTGCTTGACATCTGTTTCGATGAGATGGAGAAGAGCGCATTCAAGGCTCTGATGGAGTCTCTGCGCAACATGCACAAAATCCAGAGTCTACGGATACTTCCCGAGCCAGACGAGTCAGTCTTTGTTGGCAGCTGGGAGGACTGGGTACCTTCTTCGAATCTCCGTGACCTTGCCCTATATGGCATTTGTTTATCTAGGCTGCCGTCATGTATCTGTTTTTCACGTGTTCCGCACCTGTCCTACCTGGCCATAGAAGTTGAGGTCGTAGAAGCGCGGGATCTACAAATCCTTGGAAGGCTTCCGTTGCTCCGCTATCTCACCATCAATAATGAAATCCAGAACTGCCTGCCGTATACTGTTGGTATTGATGAGTTCCCGAGCTTGAGATACTTTCTTGTATATGTGGAGATCCTGTGTGGAGGGGAGGGAGCGTTGCCGATGCTTAAGGAATTGATTTGCAATGCTACTGTGGGAATGCCTGTGGGTTTGGTGCCAGGGAATATGGCATTGCTCCAGAAAGTCACTTATTACCTTGACTGCACCAACTGCAGTGGTCAAGAGGTAGAGGAAGCAGAGGCAGCGCTGAGGCTTGTGGCAACAACCCACCCCAACCGTCCCACCCTTGAAATAAAAAGAGAAAACTATGAGGTACGTCCGCGGGTTTCAAATAGAATTCACAGTACATGATCCTCCCTTATCGTTTCCGTTAATTATGGGTCGTGCCATGCGAGTATTCCTCTGTTTCCCAATCCCTACAAATAAATTGATTTCTCAATTGCAGTCTGAGGACGACGATGGATCTGAGGAAGTTTCCTCTGCAGATGAAGAAGAGGTACGCATGTACACTGTTGTGTATAATATTATCCCCTTTTACCATTCTAGTATCAACCATGTCGTATCAAAGCATATGTTCCTCTAATTATTCCTGCATTGCTTACTTTGTGCCAATGCCAGTCTGATAAAGATGAAGAGGGTGGATCCAAGGAGGAGGTTTTGGGAAACGACAATGAGGTACAGCGCTGGATACTCACATTAACTGCAACCTCTGGTTACATACCTGCTGGGGATACTTCTCTTATTTATAATTCTCGATTCGTTGTTACTCTAGTCGTACAATGATGTGACGGACAAGATATGTCATGTCACCATTGAGGAGGCGGCGACGACAAGTCAACCTTGAACCTTTTATCATCCTTCAGCCATGCTCGACAGGTATATGCATCCGTCTCTCTTTTCCATTCCGATCCATATGCATGGTGTGCGTACATAACTACAAGTCATGTATGCTTTTGCGTGGAGAGAATGTCACTTCATTTATCCTTGTTACATCTTACAAAATAAAACTATCGATCCCAAATTGTGTTCAGTTCTCCACAGCTTTTAACTTCCTTATATCAGTACCACATGAAGTTAAAACCTATTTTTCATTGCCAAATACCCATCTCTAAAGGGTCCATGGTTCATATGGACATAATGATGTATATGTCTTGCCTCGGTTCTTACATAACCAATATTTTTACAGGCTGGTGGCCGGTTGGAAGGCAAGTACATCTGCTTGAGTTTCCCATCGATGCAAAAAAAAAAGATCAAAAAAATCTAGAAAGAAAGAAAAGGTTATTTGCCTTCAGCATTAGAGTGGTTTGTTTAAAAGATTCAGAAAACAAAAAATTGGTTATTTTACTGCTTTGTAGAAGTTGTAGGTTTCTCCTTGAATCAACATATAATTTTATAAAAATCCTAAAAAAAATCTATGTAGGAAAAAAAATCCCTTAAATGAAAAAAATTAGCCTTCATTGATTTGTTTTGCAGTTCTTTCATAAAACGAAAAGTAAAAAAGTGTGTGCTGATGTTATTTATATCTCTTTTTTTTGTGATAGTGGTTGGGGTTGTGGCTGGTGGGGTCTGTTGTCATTAGCTTTTTCGTGTTTTTCCTTTTTTTTGTGTTTTATGTGGGTTGGGGTGGGGAACTCCGCCTATGCTATTTTAAGGTAACACTTATAATCGCGTAGCCGGTCCCAAGCCCGGAAAAAGGAGGAGGGACCAACCAAGTGCACATAGAGCAATGTGTTAAGTTGAGTAAAATATTTATAGCAGAAATGATGAATTATGTAGGAGATTAATGGTTCTATTAATAAAGAAGGAAAGGACCCCAATTTCAACTCAAACAGAATTACAAGGCTCTAGCAGAAAAGAAGGTGAGTACCGACGCAAACTCAATTCCTTCTAACAGTTTCTTTCTAGCAGAAAATAAGGTGAGTACCGACGCAAACTCAATCCCTTTCTAACAGTTTCTCTCTATAATCTCATTATTATCATGTTGTAATCTAATTATTCGAGTTTCGACTAGCCAATATAACAACGTAGCTGATCCATGTGAAGTATATACCTCTAGCTGGTAACAAGTATATTATCCATATAATTTATGATCTGGTGTTCCCTCGTGATGGCTGTGATAACTCATGGGACTACCTTACAGCAGCTAGCAAGCAGGAATGGTTTTGTTGCTACAAAGAATAAGTCGCCAAAAAAAAGGATCCCTCATCTCAAAGGCATTTTCCAAAGAAGAGGGAGAAACTGTAACTGGAGGTCCTCTCTGCCTGCTATCTGAAGCTTCCATTCCATGTTGCAGAATCTTGTTTAGCGAGTACGCCAAAGGCGTACCTGTTGCAGAATCTTTAATGATGTATTGATAAAGGCCAGCTTGTGACATAGGAGAGTGGAGCGCCCCGGCTGATATGATGACAAAGCATGTTCCTGTTACTAAGTTTGAGCTATGCTCAGTCTTAGTTGGTATCACTGTCTACCCCAAGAGGCTATTTGGCGCCGAAGGTGTTTTCTTTGTTGTTTCAGGGGTGAAGGTTCTCGTTGATGCTATAAGATGGAATTTGTCTCAAGGTGGAGTGTTGTTTTATGGTGATCCAAATTCGTATGTACTGATAAAGGCCAGCTTGTGACATAGGAGAGCGGAGCGCCCCGGATATAGTGAAGTGATTGCTGGCTGGCGCCCGTGGTTTTTTCCTCTCCTTTGTTGGGAGAGGTTTTTCCACGTTAAATCTCGTGTCCCCGTTGGTTTGATCTTCCGCTACTTCATCGTATTCTTGCTATCTTTTGTAACAAGTGGTATCAGACACTAGTACAGAACGACATGTCGGAAACTGGCAAAAAAACCCTTCGACAACGGAGAAAGGGTCCGTGTCCCCGACCCTGTCACTGATGTGAAGCCCTTCATCGGTAACGGAGGCAAAACACCGTTTCCGATGAGGTCCCCATTTGGCAACGATTGTGCGCAACCTCCGTTGCTTTAGTTTTCCTACATCAGATACGGAGTTTTCCATCTACCCGTTTGCACTGAGCTTTTCTTATATTTCGGTTATATGCCATAATACATGAAAGGCTGATTGCACAATGCACTAAAACGTTATTCAATTCATAACATAGAACAAATGCCATCATTACATTGGTATACAATAATATCACCGTTTTTACAATTTGACTACAATCATATCTATCACACATTGGCATAATGTAATATCACCTATTACACTTTGACTACAATCATGAATTCTAAACCTATAAGCAACTAACCTAACAAGATGGAAGGCTGGCTTAATTAAGCCAGCGTTCCATCTTTGACTTGGAGCTCACCTTCTATGAGCTCTCGGTCGTCGCTGTACCCATTCCAAGACCAGTATCCACGAAATTTCCTTGCCTTAAGGTTTCTGGTTCTCGGAATGGTACATTGGTACTTTTATGCAGTGTTGCCGAAATAAACTCCTGCGTGAAAGAAAAAAAGATTAGCGAAATGTACAAAATACATCTGGATAAAAAAACGGTGGCTATTTTCCAGCAACTGCTTTGTTCGGTTGCCATTTTCGTGAAACTGCTAAGATCAACGGCAAATATCTAGGAACTGCTCTGTTCGGTGGCAGACAGTTCGCATTCCTTCCTTCTCTTCTTCCTCGTTCCACCCCAATCCCCCACCCGCCATGGACGACCGCAACAGAACAACAAAGACAACTACCGTCCATACCCACGGCACCGTTCTGGAGGTGGTGTACACGAACGAGGAGCATACCGTGGAGCGGATCCTCGACAAGTACGAGGAATGGCTAGCAGAGGAGAAGGATCGATTTATCGGCCTTGACATCGAGTACATCCGTAATTGTCGGGACATGGCTGTCCTGCAACTCGCCATGCGCCAGCATGTCCTCGTGTTCCACTAGTGCAAGTCCAAGAAGAATTGTCCAGAGTTGGGCAAATTCTTTGAACGCAAGAATATCACCTTCGCAAGCGTGGACATCACCAATGACAGCAAGGTGCTTTCTTCTGCCGGCTTCCACATTCCACCGGAGTACTACGTGGACATCCAACTCGTATACAAAATCAAGGGTGGAGACGAGAGGGACGGAATGGGTGATCTAGCGGCAGACCTCATCAAGAAATCATACGCCAACATGAAGGAGGAGTTCCCATCCAACCAGCACAATTTTAGGAAGAGGATGCCGCTGCACAAAGTTAATCTCGACTACGCAACAATAGATGGGTATGTGACCTACGAGTTGTATCGCACGATCCTAACCTTGAACGACAGGCTACGTCCAACATGGCAGGAAATGCTCTGCCTGAGGTGCAAGAATGCCCTAGGTGAATTGCAATAGGATTTGGATGTCGGTGTTTAACTAGTTTGTACAGATGATGCTTTAACAATAAGTGTTTGTAATTATCAGAACATGTATGTGTGAATTTGGACTAGGCATTGGATGTCTATGTTTATATACTTGTAATAATATGTACACATGTTTGTGAGTGAATTTGTTTATGTGATGAAATGCTCATACGTAGAACCTAGTTCATTGGCATCACAGCCGGTCACAGAAAGATTTATACCTTTCACCTGGCGGGGGAGGAGGTGCAGGCCTCTGCCAGATGCGCTGCGATGCTACCTGCGCGCTGTGACGCAATCACCTCCTCCTCCTTCTCCTTCGTCGACATCCACCTCCTCCTCCTTCTCTAGATCAGACACCACCTACAGATCATCCACCTCCTCCAGATCGGCCACCTCCTCCTCCAGATGGATTTCTACTGGTAGATCTGCTGGTAGATCCGTCGGATGTGCTGCACCACCACCTCATGAATGACCTCCTCCACATCGGCCTGGCTCAGAAGAAGCCGGGCATCACCGGAGGAGGAGGGCGTCAGATGGTGGCGCTGTCGCATCATTAGCGGACGCATGGCCGCCTCCAGATCGACCTTCCCCTCACGAAGGGCTGCCGCTAGAACGGTGTTGCCGCGGCGGCTAGCCACGGCCGTGATGGCCGGATCTAGAAGCGCCGATAGAGGAAGCCATTAGAGAGAGTGAGGAGAGTTGAAAGCCACAGTGTGCGGCGGCTAGGATGGGAAGAGACAGAGTGAGAGAGTGATATGAGACTGATAATTTGCTAGGGCCGGCAGTACATATAAGCACCACATTGGCAACGGACAATTTATATAACCGTTTCCATTGCTTTTACACCAACGAGAGAGTAAACTTGCTAACAGGTACTCTAAACTAAATATGAACGCAGAGACCACTTAGGAGACAGTAATGAACCACATAGGATACATATATTAATAATAAAGATGACTAAACTACATACGGACTTGATAATGAAGTAAACGATTACATATATGCTACTACTAGCAGCTGCTGATGAAGACTCGGGCTCGTTGTCGCTGTACACGAGTGCGTCCCTCCGACATAAGGTACAGTCGAAGATCTTGATGAAGAACCCGTTGTCGCCGTCGAACTCGAAGCACAAAAAGTGCCCCTGCTCAAGCTTGTACGCTTGGGCGAATGACTTCCATCCCTGGCCGAGGTACAAATTCCCCCCGGCACTCACGGCCGTCTTCACCGCCCAGCTGCCGTTCTCGCAGTCCTCCATCTTCAGATGCATGGTACCTGCCACCATGCCTTGGAGCTTCTGTGCGAACGCCCTCGGGAGCCTCAGGCGGCTCTCGATGCCCTTGTACATGATAACCAAGAACTCGAAGCCACGCAGCTCCGGGAATATGTCTTCAGAGGACGGTGAGGGCGACACCGACGGCGTGGCTGCGCCCCCTACCATGGCCGCGCCCTCGTCCACGGCCGCGACCGCTGATGGTACCTCTCGCCGGGGACATGTCTTCAGAGGACGGTGAGGGCGACAACGACGGCATGGCATTGCCGCTGCGCCCCGTACCACGGCCTCGCCCTCGCCCACGGCCACAACCGCTGCTGGTACCTCTCGCCATGGATTTGGACGGAAGGGATCTGGCGAAGTTTGAAAAATTGGAGGCGATGGACTGGGGCTTCAAAGAGACCGCTGCTGGTACCTCTTGCCATTTATACTCGCGGGTCTACTCCGCCCACCTCCCCATCTGTCCATTCGCTAGCCTCCACGTATCAACATTTTCAACTGTTGGAAAATTCTATCCGTTACCATAGAGGCAAATATTGGAAACGGACAATTTTATTAATCGTTGCCAATATAATAAGTGACGGAGACTGGAAAGGGTCCGTTGCCAATGTAGGCGGGCCAGGTCAGATTTGTACGCGCCGGCCGCGCGGAAAGCGCGATTCTCCGTCGCCTAACTCCTGTCGTTGCCATAGAGGGGTATCGGATGTGTCGTTCTGTACTAGTGAGAGCCCGTGTTTCAGATCTGTTTTCAGATTAGGGTTTTGAATGACATCGATGAAGTTTGATCTACCGTTGCTGGACTACAAGACGAGATTTTTGTTATGGCAGGTCAAGATGCGTGCGATCCTCGCACAGTCCAATGATCTTGACGAAGCGCTGGAGAAATTCGGCGATAAGGCGGCGGCCGACTGGACCGCCAATGAGAAGAGAAAAGACCGTAAGGCTATGTCTCTTATTCAACTTCATCTATCTAATGATACCCTGCAAGAAGTACTACAGGAGAAAACCGCAGCCAAGCTGTGGGCTAAGCTGGAGTCGATCTGCATGTCCAAGGATCTCACCAGCAAGATGCATAGTGAAAATGCAAGAAACATTTTAGTACAAATTATTGTTCTTTAAGTTTTGAAGAAAGATGTCTTCTTATATTTCAGTGATGGAATAACTATCTCTTATTTCAAAGACCCATTGGTCAAGCCAAAGAATCTCTAAACAGTGAGTACCAATACTCTTATGTTAGAATCGGTATGCATGTTATTGACCCTTTCAGTTGGTGTCGATAAGAGGATTTTGGTGGCTACATCGACAACGATACATACAAAATATAAGCGGGTACTTACATGCATGTATGCATACGCCCTTTGGTTTACATCATTGAAATGGAGGCTCTAGGGTGTTCGCCTTATGCGATATTTGCATGGTGGAGATCTTCACTTCCTTGTTGCGATTAAGGAGCGCAAAGGTAGTTCTTAGTCCTATGGTCGAACTTCTCGAGGGTTTGTTCTTTACCAGTGTTCATACAAGCATTAAATAACGACCCTAATGGCACAAGAAATGATAGTTAATCCCATAACATAAACTAACGACCATAATAATGAATGAAATGATGTGTACGAATTACCCCTAGCATTTAATAAAGACGATGATACAGTGGGCGGTAACGCTGCAGCCACGATTGTTGAAGGTGGTGAACAACATTGCACCAACCCACAAATTTCGTCTCCGACGGTATCCATGACTAAACTATTGTACATAGTTCATGATTTAACATGGAAAGTTTTATATTTCAAAGTTAAAGTTGAACCAAACATAGTAATCTAGGGTCCAAAACATTATCGAAAGGCCGATTCCGTCGGTGCTCAACTTGGGAGATATGTGCATGGTGGTGGTCTTGATCGCGAGAGCGATGATCAAGGACAACTTGTGGTTTTACAAACCAATAATGTGGGTGTCTGTCCACTCGTGCACACATGACAGTAATTTGAATTATGGTTTAATTAGTGTATACTTTGCAGTTTCCCGCAAATTCCTATGCAAATTTCCATGACGCCATACTACTTAGCCGTGATGAACTAACGACTGCTGAGGTTTATGAGACCCTCATGACGAGGGAAAAGATGAAGGGTATGGTACAGAAGGAGGAGGCGTCGTCCTCCAAGGGTGATGCTTTGGAGGTCCGAGGCAGGCCTCAGCAGCGAGACAACAACTACAACAACAACAACAGAGACAAGAGCAAGGGCGACAGAGGTCGCTCAAAGTCTAAAGGCCGTGACAAGTTCTGCAGGTATTGTAAGAAGAGTAATCACACATCGATGATTGCTGGAAGCTGCAGAACAAGGAGAAAAGAAAAGGTACTTACCAACCGAAAATAATGAAGGTAATGATACCGGTGAGGCTGCTGTTGTTGATGGTAGTTCTGATGGCGAATGCCTAGCTGT
The DNA here is from genome assembly GCA_947311845.1 of Poa pratensis. NCBI lineage: Eukaryota > Viridiplantae > Streptophyta > Magnoliopsida > Poales > Poaceae > Poa > Poa pratensis. The sequence goes on from CAMZMU010000062.1 coordinate 860,100, forward strand.
TTTAGCTGCATGTGTTTCTCGTCAAGATGAGTGGATTCTAGATACTGCATGTTCTTTTCATATTTGCTGTAACAAAGATTGGTTCAGTTCTTATGAGTTAGTGCAGACTGGAGACTTCGTGCGTGTGGGGAAGACCAGCAATGCACCATTGCTGGCGTTGGATCTGTTCAGATCAAGACACATGACGGCATGACACGCACGTTGACGGGCGTGAAACACATACCAACCATGGCGAGAAATTTGATCTCGCTCAGTACCCTTGATTGTGACGGGTACAAGTATACCGGCGGAAACAGACTTCTGAAGGTATCAAAAGGTTCTCTCATTGTTATGGTTGGTGATATGAATTCTGCTAAGTTATATGTTCTTAGAGGTAGCACTTTATCTGGTACTGTTGCTGCTGTTTCTCATGATGATTCAAGTAAAACTAACCTCTGGCATAAGCGTCTTGGACACATGAGTGAACTTGGTATGGCAGAATTGATCAAGAGAGAGTTGCTGCAAGACTGCAGTTTGGGAAAGATGCAATTCTGTGAACATTGCATATTCGGTAAGCACACAAGAGTTAAGTTCAATGCTTCCGTTCATACCACCAAAGGTACACTTGATTATGTACATGCTGATGTTTGGGGGCCGTCACGTAAGCCCTCTTATGGTGGTGCTCGTTATATGCTTACTATTATTGATGATTACTCTAGAAGAGTTTGGCCTTATTTCATGAAAAATAAGGATGATTCGTTTGCTGCTTTTAAGGAGTGGAAAGCTATGATAGAAAGGCAAACAGAGAGGAAGGTGAAAATACTTCGTACTGACAATGGTGGTGAATTTTGTTCGAATGCTTTTAATGATTTTTGCAGAACAGAAGGAATTGTCAGGCACCTCACCATCCCGTACACGCCTCAGCAGAATGGTGTAGCGGAGCGGATGAACAGGACAATCATGTCCAAGGCTCGCTGCATGATCTCCAACGCTCGCATGAGTAAGCGTTTCTGGGCTGAGGCGGCAGCCACCGCCTGTTACTTGATAAACAGGTCACCATCTATTCCCCTCGACAAGAAAACACCTATGGAGGTATGGTCAGGTACTCCTGCTGATTATTCACAGCTTAAAGTTTTCGGTTGCACTGCTTATGCTCATGTTGATAATGGAAATTAGAGCCGAGAGCTGTTAAGTCTGTTTTCATTGGTTATGGTTCGGGTTAAAAGGATATAAGTTGTGGAATCCCGAAACTAACAAGGCATTCATGAGCAGGAGTGTTGTTTTCAATGAATCTGTTATGTACTTTGATAAGTTGTCCTCAGATGTTTCAGCTAGTTCAGATGAGGAACAGATTCGTGTCGAGGTGGAGCACTCCACTGAAAAGGAAATTGTCACTGAAGACAATGATGGTGATGCGTCAGATAATCTGATTCTGATAATGATAATATGCCTGATTCACCCCTGTTATGCAGCAACAAAATCTGTCTATCGCAGCTGGTAGACAAAGGAGGAATTGTGGTCCTCGACCACGTTTAATTGAGGAGTGTAACATTGTTAATTATGCTCTGAGTTGTGCAGAACAGGTGGAGCATGGACATGAGCCGTCCACGTATACTGAAGCAATTGCTACAAGTGACCGTGAGAAGTGGATCTCCGCTATGCAAGAGGAGATGCAGTCACTTGAGAAGAATGGCACATGGGATGTTGTGCGCTTGCCTAAGCAAAAGAAGGTGTCCGCTGTAAGTGGATCTTCAAGAGAAAGGAGGGTTTGTCTCCAAGTGAGCCTCCAAGATTTAAGGCAAGGTTAGTGGCAAAAGGCTTCAGTCAAATCCCAGGTATTGATTACAATGATGTTTTCTCTCCGGTTGTCAAGCATAGTTCTATTCGGACATTTTTCTCCATTGTTGCTATGCATGATCTTGAGCTTGAGCAGTTAGATGTTAAAACTGCGTTTCTGCATGGAGAGTTGGAGGAGGAGATATACATGGACCAGCCAGAAGGGTTCATAGTGCCGGGTAAGGAGGATCTTGTTTGTAAGTTGAAAAGGTCCTTATACGGTTTGAAACAATCTCCTCGACAGTGGTATAAAAGGTTTGATTCATTTATGTTGTCACATGGCTTTAAGAGGTCTGAATTTGATAGCTGTGTGTACATTAAGTTTGTTGATGGATCGCCTATATACTTGCTGTTATATGTTGATGATATGTTGATTGCTGCCAAGAGCATGAAAGATGTCGCTGCCTCAAGTCACAATTGAGTAGCGAATTTGAGATGAAGGATCTTGGTGCTGCTAAGAAAATCCTAGGTATGGAAATTACACGTGACAGAAAGTCTAGGTTCTTATTTCTTAGTCAGCAAAGTTACATTAAGAAAGTTCTTCATCGTTTTAACATGCATGATGCAAAGTCTGTTAGTACTCCTATTGCTTCGCATTTTAAGTTGTCATCTACTCAATGTCCTACTACTGATGATGATTTGGAGTACATGTCTCGAGTTCCATATTCTAGTGCTGTTGGTTCCTTGATGTATGCTATGGTCTGTTCACGTCCTGATTTGTCATATGCTATGAGCTTGGTGAGTAGATACATGGCTAATCCTGGTAAAGAACATTGGAAAGCTGTTCAGTGGATTTTCAGGTACCTCCGTGGCACGTCTGATGCTTGCTTGAAGTTTGGCAGAGCTGGTGAGGGACTCGTAGGCTATGTGGATTCAGATTTTGCTGCCGACTTGGATAAGAGGAGGTCCCTCACAGGTTATGTGTTCACCATTGGTGGTTGTGCTGTTAGTTGGAAGGCAACACTTCAGCCGGTTGTTGCCCAATCCACCACGGAGGCTGAATACATGGCCATTGCAGAAGCAGTTAAAGAAACTGTTTGGTTGAAAGGTTTGTTTGCTGAGCTTTGTGGAGTTGATACTTGCATTAACCTGTTTTGTGATAGTCAGAGTGCCATTTACCTTACTAAGGATCAGATGTTCCATGAGAGAACAAAGCACATTGACATCAAATACCATTATGTGCGTGATGTTGTTGCACAAGGTAAGCTGAAGGTATGCAAGATTAGTACTCATGATAATCCGGCTGATATGATGACAAAGCTGTTCCTGTTACTAAGTTTGAGCTATGCTCAGGCTTAGTTGGTATCACTGTCTAGCCCAAGAGGCTATTTGGCGCCGAAGGTGTTTTCTTTGTTGTTTCAGGGGTGAAGGTTCTCGTTGATGCTATAAGATGGAATTTGTGTCAAGGCAGAGTGTTGTTTTATGGTGATCCAAATTCGTATGTACTGATAAAGGCTAGCTTGTGATGTAGGAGAACGGAGCGCCCCGGAGTCAGAAGTATGCACGGAGGGGGGTGCGGGGGGCGGCAGCCCCCGCGGTACGGTACGGATCGTTTCCGGTCGGACTGCAGCCGACTTAGGGTTTGTCCACTATAAATACATCTTGTAAGCTGCCGGTTGGGGCAAGCCACACATTGTTAGCCCACGGCGTTTGTAACCTCACCCCGATATAGTGAAGCGATTGCTGGCTGGCGCCCGTGGTTTTTTCCTCTCCTTTGTTGGGAGAGGTTTTTCCACGTTAAATCTCGTGTCCCCGTTGGTTTGATCTTCCGCTACTTCATCGTATTCTTGCTATCTTTTGTAACAGACCCTGCCTTTTCAGCTCTGGAGTACGAAAATAAATGGAGGCGGGTCAACTACATGCATACATAATTCCTGTGAAATGGCTAGCCGTATATACAAGAATCTTCTTTTTCTGAGGTGTAGTCATGTGCATGCGACACTAGCAAAACCATCTGGCAAAATTCAAAAAATTCAAAAAAAAAAAAAGCAAAACCATCTGGCATGTGAAATGTCTAGCCGTATAGTTTCAAGGAATTTCCATGAAACTTTCAAGGTTTCAAATGCATGCCAGGTGGGTCATGTGCTCTCCACATTATCATCTCCTTGCATTTCTATAGTTGACGAAAAAAATGGTCCAGGTGCATGATCGCTGGATCGGGTAGCTGTCTACGAACAATTTGGTTGGTTCTTTGATAGGTTATTAGGTATGAGAGAGGACGGACAAGTTGTAGTCCTGATTGCGACGATTTATGCGGCGAATAAGGAACCGCTCACATCAATCTGAGTGGTACAATGTGTGACACGTACGTACGCTCCTGATAAGCGATGTTGCTCGAGAGCGACCAAACGGTTTCATTTTTGTGGGAACAACAACTCAATAATTGAGGACATGAAAAGGATTGCTTTTTCTTATCTTAGCTTCCACTTGCCCTGCATTTCTAGTAGATCATTCATGTATATTAGCCATATGTTATCCTCTATCATGTTCCATCGCCGATCCCATGCTCTATTGATCGTGATTTCTCTCCAATTATGAGAGCTTATATTGAGTCATCGCATCGACGGTTGTGATGGGTTTTTGTAAGGAATGATATGCCTCATGGACATTCTCGGGTGCACAAAAATAATCTAATTAAAAAGATGTCAAGCATCAAGGACAAACTAATCGGCTTCGAATTTTTTAATAAAACATGAGAAAAGCACCCAATATAAATCGATGGAAACAGTATTGGTTGGTTGATTGACAGGTTAGGCAGGAGAGAGCTAGGTCGACAGGTTATAGCCCAGAGAGCAATGATGCGGCAACACGGTCCGGCCGTCTCAAATAATTAAACACTCCTATATATCACTTGAATTGTCCCGGTGGGCTTATATCAATGAATGCCAACCGAAGGTTGGATCTTTCGAAAAACATTGTCCCCGTGTCTAGTGTGTGACACGTACCCTCCCGATAAGCGACGTTGCTCGAGAACGATTGAACGGTTTTATTTCCGTGAGAACAAACAACTCAATCATGGAGGACATGAAAATGATTGATTTTGCTTTATCTTATCCGCCACTTTCTCTGCATTTCAAGCATCCCATTCATGAATATTAGCCATGTTCTCCTATATCTTCTTCTATCGTTGAGCCTATGTTCCATAGATCGTGATTTCTCTGTAATAGCGAGATCTTATATTGATCCTCGCATTAACGGCTGAGATGGGTTTTTTAATGAAGGACGTGCCTCATGGCCTACGCATACTCGGATGCACACAAATAATCTAATTAAAAAGATGTCAAGCATCACGGCCGAACTAATCAGCTTAGAAAAAGTAAAAAAAAAGAGAGACCAGAACCCATTATAAATTGATGGAAACATGACTGGTTGGTTGATTGATAGGTTAGGCAAGAGAGACGTGGACAAGTTATAGTCCAAACTGCGATGATGTGGCAACACGGCCCCGCCATCTCGAATAAATAAACGCTCATATCACTTGAATTGTTCCCGTGTTTGGTGTATGCCACGTACCCTCCCGATAAGCGATGTTGCTCGACAACGACCAAACCGTTTTATTTTTGTGGGAACAAAACCCTCAATAATGGAGGACATGAAAATGATTTCTTTTGCTTATCTTATCTTCCACTTGCGCTGCATTTTCTGTAGAGACCATTCATGTATATAAGCCTTGTTCTCTTCTATCTTCTTCCATCGTTGGGCCCATGTTTTATTGATCGCAGTTTCTTCCCAATAATGAGAGGTTATATTGATTTCTTGCATCTAGGGTTGTGATTGTCCTTTTTAAGGAAAGATATGCCTCATGGCCTGTGCATTCTCGGATGCATACAAGTAATCTAAATTAAAAAGATGTCAAGCATCAAGTCTGAACTAATCGGCTTAGAAAAAGTTAAAAAACACGAGACAAGCACCCAATAAATTGATGGAAACATGATTGGTTTGGGTATTGATAGGTTAGGCAAGAGAGAGCTAGGTTGACAGGTTATAGTCCAGATTGCGATGATGCGGCAACACGGCCCGTCCGTCTCATATAAATAAACGCTCATAAGACTTGAATTCTTTCCGTGCCTAGAGTTGGACATGTTCCCTCCCGATAAGCGACGTTGCTCGAGAACAATTGAACGGTTTTATTTTCGTGGGAACAAACAACTCAATCAAGGAGGACATGAAAAGGATTGAGTTTGCTTTATCTTATCCGCCACTTGCTCTGCATTTCAAGCAGCCCATTCATGAATATTAGGTATGTTCTCATCTATTCTTCTTCTATACATAAACCGTGATTTCTCTGTAATAGCAAGATCTTTTATTGATTCCTCGCATCAACGGTTGAGATGAGGTTTTTTAAGGAAGGGCATGCTTCATGGCCTCGGCATCATCGGATGCACACGGTAGTCTAATTAAAAGATGTCAGGTATGATGTCTAAACTAATCAACTTCAGAAAAGAAAAGAAAAAACATGACACAAACACCCAATATAAGCTGATCCAGCAAAAGAAAAAACTCTTCTTTTTTAGACAATTACTCTACCAAACTGGTGACCAACCAACTGTATTGGCCGACATTTCTTTAGCAGTATACATTCTCAAACAAGAAAATACCAATGCTTATGCAAGTATCACTCCTAATTTGTCCAGTCCAAGATGCATAGATGTCTAACATCATGTAATTATTCCTAACAATTGACCAGTTGTTGTCTAGTGGTTGGTTCCTGCTGGTACGCCGCTGGCTGCGGGTTTACAGTTTTGAGCAATGAGAGGTAGCCACCATCAAGATTCTTCACATTCATGAACCCCTGGAAAAGTTGATCCGCATCTTAAGCACTGCAAATTCAAATTCTAACGAGAATGATTGATCAGCCGGCAAGTAATTAACTTACCGCGTTGACGAGGTCTGCAGCAGCAAGCCGGGACCGGACTCCTTGCCGGCAGCCGACGAGGATGCCGTCCTCCTTCCCATGGAGCGCGGCGACCTGCTCCACGAACCGGTCGTTCTTCTCCGGCCTGCCGCGTGGCGCGACAGAGAGGTAGTAGGGCACGTTACGGGCGCCGGCGACGTGGCCGGCATCGAAGTCCTCCCACATCCGCACATCGATGTAGCCGTACCGTCCCGAGGCCAGCAACCCACACGCCGCGTTGGCGTCCACGCTCTCCACCGACAGAGCCGCCGCCTTGCTCTTCTCGCCGGCGGTGCAGCTCAAGGTGGCGGCACTGGTGCTTCTCAGGGCGCCCATGGAGATGTGGAGATGTGGAGGGATAGGGAGAGTGTGTGTTTCAAAGAAAGGTAGGTGTTGTGCTCTGCTCTGCCTGTCGTGTGTGTTATTTATAAGGAAGACGGCTGACATGGCAGCGCTGAAGAGGTCTCCTTCCGCCTTCTGCTTAATTAATCAATAAGGCAAAGTTTTTGCCTTCGTTTCAAAGGTCTTTCTTCTCATTCATATATGGAATTACAAGTCGAATGGAAAAACTCCTTTTGCGACCTCTTAAATAATTTTATTTAGCTGTCTACACATGCCAGAATATTAGGCCGATTGAAGTTAGGTAAGAGATAGGATCGATGATGATGTGGCGACACGACCCGGCCGTGGAATAAAAAAACGCGCAGATCAGTTGAGTTATCGCATAAGCGAGGCCAACTACAAGGTTGCTCGAGAGCGACCTAATGGTTTCTTTTCATGGAAGCAAACAATTCAATCATGGAGCACATGAAAAGGAATGCGTCGGTCCTTGCTCACCGTTTCAAAAGCCCATGTGTGTGGATATATATTCGCCATGTTCTCGACATATTTTTGGCAATAACAAGACCATGTTCCATTGATCCCACATACCATGAAGATCGCCATTCTCTATGCTAACAACAGCTCGTATCGATCATCCTCGCCATAGCGTCCGGATCACATCATGTTCGTGTCCACACTATTTTGTAAATAGTTGTAGTTGTAGTACACACATATATGGAAATGTCAACTACTACATGTTTTATTTTCCATGAAAAGACAAATTGCACTCTTCCTTTTGATTTCTTCTAATTAAGGACAAGTGGTTACCTTCTCTAGACATTAATCATCGTGTTCCATGTGATTGCCTGATAAGAAAATCAAGGTGCAGCTGGCCAGCCCGGGAATGAATATTTTCTGAATTATTTTCGGTAAGAGAAGGACTAGTTGTTGAGATTGACATGATCGTTTTGTGCGTGGCGACACGACTCGTCTCGAATATACAAGTGCCCGAATCAGTTGAATGATCCTCCTCGTTTAGAATACTAGGTAAGGCTACATCACACATGGTACTTGATAAAAATCATGGTACCAATTACTACGAAAAGCAACCACCTTTATGAAAGAATGGTAGCTCGTCTAACCATGTTACCGAGTCCAATCAAGAGGTAAATTTGGGGTTTTAACACCTGAGCGAAGTTTGGAGACAAGACAACACCTTCAACAAGGACAGAATGTACGTACTTTGACTAGCCAAACATGTAGGTAGAATAAAGCAAGTTGAGAGACAAGCGCCCACTATAAGTTGATTCGACCAAAAAGAAATATATTTTCTTTTTCTTTGGAGAATTACACAACCAAATTGGTAACCAGCAAACTTTACTGGCACATTTCTTTCGCAAAATACATTCTCAAACAAGAAAAATCAATACATACGCATGTAGCAATAATTCTTGGGCCAGTACAAGATGTTTACATGTACGGATGTCTAACATGGCGTACTTATTCCTGACAAATAATCAGTTGTTGCCTGGTGGTTGGTTCCTGATGGGTATGCCGTTGGCTGCGGGTTTACATTCTTGAGCAAGGAGAGGTAACCTCCTTCCAGGTTCTTCACATTTCTGAACCCCTGCAAAAGTTGATCCAACATGTTAAGCACGGCAATTAAACCATTCGATCAAGGATTACTGGTCAGTCAGCAACTAACGAACTTACTGCGTCGATGAGGTCTGCGGTGGCGAGCCGGGACCGGACTCCCTGCCGGCAGCCGATGAGGAGGCGGTCCTCCTTCCCGTGGAGCGCCGCAACCTGCTCCACGAACCGGCTGTTTTTCTCCGGCCTACCGCCGCGAGGCGCGACAGAGAGGTAGTAGGGCACGTTGCGGGCGCCGGCGACATGGCCCACGTCAAAGTCCTCCCACATGCGCACATCGATGTAGCCGTACTGGCCCGAGGCCAGCAGCATGCAAGCCTCCACCGTGTCCACGCTCTCCACCGTTGTGTTCTTCTTGACGGCGGCGCGGGTGGCGGTGGTGGCACTAGTGCTTCTCAAGGCGCCCATGGAGACGTGGAGGTGGAGAGTGGTCTAGCTAGAGGAAGAGGGGGATAGAGAGCCAAAGAAATGTAGGTGTTCTGCCTGCCTGCCGTGTGTGTTACTTATAGGGGAAACGGCTGCCATGGCATAGGGACCGATCACGCCCGGGTCGCCGCATGAAGAGGTATATCCTCGTCATTCTTACGTGTCGACCATATCTAATTAATTCGATTCTGGAGCCAGTATTACATACATATATGGAATGTCAACTAGATGCATAGATATAAGCCATAGTTATTTCTGTGAGGTGACAGGTCGATGGAAAACCCCATTTGCAACCACTTAAATAATTAATTTTATTTAAGATTTATGAGTGTCGCAAGTGGCTCATATAGAGACAGCATCTTGCGGGTGTATCTGATGGTGGAGCACATGAAAAGGATTACTCCAACTCTGCTTTGGCATTTCTTATCCGCCACTTGCTCAACATTTCAGCACCCGTTGCGTTGCGTGGATATGGTATCAGATATCCCAAATGATTCTGGCTATCTTTTTGGCAATCGCGAGTCCATGTTCCATTGATCCCGTTGTTCCAAGAAAATCACGATTTTCTATTATAACGACGGCTCTTACGAGCGACCACTACCACCGGATCCAACCTTCTATGTAAAAGTCAACTACATGTGTTATAGTTTTTGTAGAAACAAAAATTGTACAACTCCTTTTGCTTCCTCGTAATTAGTTAATTATACTCCCTAGACATCAATCACCAACTTGGCTTGAGCTGGCGTGAAAAGGATCTCATCGGTCCTCCAACTTAATTAGCTTCTGCTTATCTTATAGTTCACTTGATAAACATTTACAACAGCCAATTATTTCTTGGTACAACCCAGTTGAACCGAAAATGATGGCGTATCGTTTGTTTAACATCAAGTATAAGTTTTGGAGTTGACCAAGTTGTGGATGCTTGTGCTTGCTGCAAAGAGTGTTGGTGTTGTAGATTTATATCGAGCTTCCCGAACCTAATAGACCGGATGTTTCGTTTTATTGAGTTGGCAGTCAATGATAATGATCTCCATGACGAGACCTCTTGGAATGGCATGGCAGTGTGCCAGTGACTAGATGGATATAGCTGGATACCTTTTCTTTGCCTGCAATCACATTTCGTGCCATTCAAAAGTTTGGAAGCTTCCTGGGGCTAGTTATCTTTTTGGTTGTTGTACGGCTAGGTCAGACTCACACACATATAGATATTGATATTTGTTTATGTCTGCATAAAATTAGTGTGTTGAACTACTACTGCTACCGCTATAGTATGGTTTACACACGCAAGTATGGGATTGGCGTGGCAGTGACTAGATGGATAGCTACTTACCTTTGCTTATATATTTATTTCTGCATGTAGTAGAGTGTTGAATATACTGACAATGATATTGAAGCTATTGCTGCTACCTCTATTGTTACTATTGCTACTACTACTGCTACTGCTGCTACTACTAGTACTCATCCTCCTCCTACTGTTACTGTTGTTATTGACGTTATTGCTGCTGCTGATGCTACCAGTAGTGAGCATCGAAGGAGGTAAACGGGGTGACCCCAAGGAGCTCTCACAGCGATTAGCAATTCTCGGCCGTCAGATCGACCAGTTACGTCGTGATCTAGACCGTCCATTTCCTCGCTTACTTTTTTACTGCCCAGATCACTCACTGCCAGTGGGCCCAAACGTCGCCGGTCCCATGTTGCAGACTCACAGCGGGTCGCTTCCTCGGTGCAACTTCGGAGGGTCTAATTTGGCAGCGAGCTAAATATCTGATCGGAGGGGTAGTTTCGGAATTTCGGCGCAGAGGTGGACCGAGCGCGTCGCCGTCCTCCCTCGCTGTCGATCCGCTGTCGATCCCTCCATGGTCGCCGGGTACAGGCTCTACAGTCATGGCGCCCTACTCCTGGCCTCGATTGGGGGAGAGGAGCTCGCACGCCTCATCTCTGCCTCGCCTCCTCTCTCTCGCCCCTCGGTCTCCGCTCCCTCCTCCCGCCTACAGTAGACGGCCAATCCCAGCTCCCCCAAATCGACCAATCCATCTCCCGTCGTTCTCTCTCCATTTCCGCCGTCGCTCTCAGCATCTCCTCCTCCGGCGTGCTCGCGCCGCCTGTAGTCGCGCTCGCGCGGCCGAGCACTGGTCGCCGCAGCACGCGACAGAGCCAAGACGTCAACCTGAGGCGACGCTGGACTCGGCGGGAGCAGCCCAGCCAGCTGCTCGACCGCCGGCCCGCCGCGGCACGCCGTGCTGTGGCCGGGAGGAGCAGCTGGCCGGCTGCACATGCTCGGCACTCACCGTTGCCGCTCGCGCCGGTGCTCCGGCTGTCTCCGTAGCTACAGAGATGGAAACGAGGACGACATGCCGAGGTACGCCGCCGCCGATTTACCGCCTGCCAGCCCCCATCTTCTCATATTCCTTGCACTCTCTTATCCTCTTCCTCCCTAGCAGAAGGAGGACCACGACCATGAACAGGAGCAGCCGGAGAGATGCACGAGGAGATTGCCGCGGCGTCGTGAGCAGTGGTCACTTAGGCCCCGGCGTGACGCTTATCCTTGGGCAAGCAACGGATCGACGCCGGCCACCTCCCCATCTTCGCACCATCTCCATGTATAAGATCCTTACTTTCTCTTTCAAACTTCTCCACTGTGATTTATGATAAATTCATGGCATAGGCTATGCAATTAAAGAAAATCCGATTCATACTGTTACTAATTTGTTTTCATGATTTAGGATGCAAGCCTGCATCTCAGTTTTGATTTATAAGGCGTGTGTTGCTGCTCTCAGTTTGGATTCGCAAGCTGTTTTCCTCTCTGATCTGTTCCTATTTATGCTTTTTGCGATTCAATATGTAGCTCATCTATTTATTTGGTTAAACTATTTATAGGTACTAACAGTATTTGCTTCGTGCAGGTTCATGAATAGCATCTGATATGGATCTACTCGCAGCTCTGGAAATAGACCTCATCTATCTCATATGTAGAAGAATCATTAAAGGTCAGACTAGATGAAGTTAATTTCTATCGAATCAGTTTAGCACTGGGAGTAGTAGACTGGGCTAAAATTTTGCTCTTTTCGCATGTAAAGGTTGGAACTTTATGTTTTGCACCGTAGTGCAAGTTGGGGATCTTTATTTTTGTTCAATAAAAATTACCTGCAGCTATAGTCACATGTTTCCAATTTTTGGTCATTACAGATTTATCATGTACTAAAAGACTTTGTTATGCTGATATGAAGCATGATTTGGTTGCCTTTTGCACTGCACTTTTTTTACATATTTCATCAGCGTTATGTTTGTTTCTCCATGTCAGGTTACCATAGGTGAATCGATCCAGAATTTCGGCGATGAATGATTGATGGTTCGTTATCCAATTTCAGATAACTAATTGCTTCATCCTCACCTATATCGGCAAGTCTCTCCACACATGGTTGTGTTTTTAAGGTAAGCTGAGTTCAGATATTTGAGCTAATGATTTTGTTTCTATATAGCTACACTGCAATGATGCCTTTCTTCATCAGTTAGTTGTGTCACTTTTAGCTATGCACAAATATCTCACGGGGCCACTGGCAGGAACCCCTCCCTCTTTGATTTAATCCTCACAATTTTTTATCTTTATTTTTCCAGCTTATTTATGCCTGCAAGGTGTTGGATGGAAAGGCAAGTGGGCTGCAGGAACATTAATCTAGGTAATATTCATTCTAATCAATAGCTCCTTTTCTGAAATTTAGCTACAGCCAGTATATTAAATTACGTTTCTCAGTTTTGTGGCTTGCATATACAATATATTGCTTATCTAGGTTATGCGAATTGACCTTGCAGCTATTATTTCGAAATAGCTGAGTGATTCGTGTCGAAATATAACTGTGCTAGAATATTTGAGACACACATCAGGTCATAATTATTTGATTTAGAATCCATGAGGTTGCTGTAAGTTTTGTACAGATTCAGGCTTTTTATGGTATCATTCTCAGTGTTGTGAATTTTGTACAGATATACCCAAGAGATAGAAGAGGTCAGCAAGGCGGAGAGAGGAGCTGCCAATTCGCCATGCCTTTCCTGCTGGAGAAGGCGCATGAGGGCATGGTGACGTAAGTCTTGGTGTTGTGGCCATGAGCATTGTCGTGGTCAACGACAAGTTGTCTTGCTGTATCCTCTTTAGCCATAGTAAGCATTCCAATTTGGCTCAAATTTGTCTACTTGGTTTCTTCTACTACTCACCTGAAATATCTATGCAAGTTTAATGGTCTATGCACATCTTTTATTTCTAGCCAGTTCAGAGTCATTATTATCCATCAAACCACTGAAGGTAATTTGTTTGGCGGAATGCATGCATATATTATTTAGAATAACATAAAAACAACAATTAGTCGTAATTTATTTAGAATGATCTACTTCTCTCTCTAGATCCCTTTCTTCCTGCAGTAGATCGCAAGTTATCAAAGCCCTCTCCTCATGGTTCAGTTTTTGCTTAATTTGCAGCACGATGTGTCGCTTCTCATCAACCAATTTGTTTTGCTGCAGCGGATCGACAACAGGTATGGCTTCATCCCCCTCTTGGTCCTCGGTTTATTTCATTTCCCGTGAGTGATGTCTGATTGGTGTGATGGTATCTAAGCAAGTGTTAGAGCGAGTCGCATATGAGATATGCAGTTCTTGGTGGTGCTAATTTCTTGCCTGTTTGTGTTTCCTGAGTATATTCGTTGGCTTACTTTGTGTATTTATACAACTTGGCCAGAAACATTTTGATTGGTGGATGAGAACAAAACATGATTCCTGCTGCGGTCGTGGCACTCTCTTCTCAATGGCCTGGCGTTGTGCTTTGCTGCAGCTCTTTATCATCAAAAGTGAGCTTACCAAGTCCTTACTGGCAGTGTTCCAAACTGTTATTACACTGTCCTTGCTTAATATTCCTTCCATTAGTTGAATGGGTCATGTGCTAGCCCAATGACTATTGGTATTTTTGTACTCTTTGTTAATTACTCAGTGATATGCTGCTCCTATAAGTGATAGTTCATTTCTTTTGTTACTACCCAGTATTGTTACCTCTATTAAGGGTCCTACATACTGCTAATATTTACATTATATTACAACAGGATGCTACTGCAGTAACTGTTCCTCAAGACGCCACTGTCAGTCGTGAACCTGCGAGAGCTAGGTTCGTTTAGAAAAAAAAACAATGCTAACACATTATTTCCTCTATACAATGCCCTCCTCGATTTTCCTGTGATCTGATACATGTGATCATCATCTTGTGCACCGATGACAAATCTTTGCAATTCATATACGTGTTCTAGGTTTTGCCTCCTTAGACTAGCATTTATTAATTGTTACTCTAGGTTTCTATGCTGAAAGCTGATATTTATCTTGGGACTTGACCAATCTTTCATTTCAGGGACAACTCCCTTGGGTATGCAACGGTGATGCACTGTGTTTGGATTCCTAATGTTACATATGGCGTTTCCTTCATGCCGCAATCCTTGAAGAAATTATTTCAAGACAGTGAGTTATCTGGTCTTGAGTTTACCTTTTCTGTGATTTATGTTTCTCCTGAGTTTGTTTACTTGGAGAAGTGTATGTCCATGTTATATCTTATAGACGCGTGTACATGCATTTTCTTGCTAGGGCTGCACCTACTTTTTTTAAGGTGGTTCAGCTCATTTCTTTTGCGACTTGGTTGCAATTCTATATATGTAGTGACACATCTCCTTTTCATCATTATTTCCTCTTATTACCTCGCCTGTGCTGATATTGAATTTGTTGATGTAGAGAAAAAACAGATGCGTGGACAAAATAAAGATGAGCGGGCACATGGATTTCAGAAATCTCATTTACCAGTGTGTTCATGTATTTTGCATCTTATAACTTCAAGTTATGCGGTTTCATTTCATGGTGAGATTACAATCCACAAAAGATTATTGTCGAGTAGTGTTTGATTTATGTTTGATGCCCAAAATCTACAGATTGGAGGACTTCCCATACATTTACTTATCACTGTTTGTGAATTTTCATTTACTTTTCCTTAAAAAGTAAGTGCTTTTGACTTTAACCTAGAAGGATTTTTTATCCCCCCTAATTGCACACATCATGGATTTTCTGCTCAATATGAATTTACTTTGCAGCTGCCTTCTCTCCCTCGAGACTCTCATCTCTGTAACCACTATGTTGAGGTAAATGTCGATTGTCCTCTTTTTTCCCTCATGCCCGTCAGCTCTTTTGAGAGATAATGGCTATTAGTTATGAAGCACTAAATGGTTTCTTTTGATGTCGTGATGTTTAATATAATGTGCTTCCTCTCATTTGTTTTTAAGATTTATCATTTCAGTTATGTGCATGTTTTCCTCTTTATTAAAAACTACACAATGTTTTTATGTTTCTGGTTATATGGTTGACTAAAATCCTGAGAGGAACAGAGCTTGCATCTTCTTTTTATGCTTTTTGTCTTTTAATACTTGGCAGACTGTTCTCACATGAACATTTGATAGTACCACAGTTGGTCATCTAACTTTCTGCTTAATTATTTTGTAGCTAGGAGCTGAGAGGAGATGATGTTGCCCAGGGCACTGTCCAACACTCCTCTTTATTTCAGTCTTTCATTTTTCCTTTTTGTTGAAGAGATCTTTACATACGTGCATTACCAAGTGAGTACTCTTTGTTTGAGTCATTTCCATCCCCTCGACCAGATCTGCTTTACTTTTAGCCTGATGGCAAACTGGAGATGTCATTTTAACAGAGTATTTTATTTCAGTTTAGGCCGGTGACAGACTTCTCAATTAGGTTTTTTCATAAGCTTAACAAGATTTTTTTTAATTAAAGAAGCTTATTGCTTTTGTGCCTCTTTTCTAGAGATCGCCCATGCTATCGTAGATCTAATTTTCTATTTTAAGTGTTGTGATCATCAGCAACTTCATAGGTCCTACGCCATGATCTTTATTGGCTTTCATGAACCTACTGAAATGGCCATTTTCATCTTATGAAGAAAAATATTGCTTGAATAAAAATCACGAGCCTCTCAATTTAGCATGTGATCCCTCTAAATAAGCACTTTCAAGTCGTATCTTTATCCTGCTCTAGGATTTTGAATCCCTGCTCTGGTTTGCATGTGTGCAGATCATTTGGTGCTCTTCTTTTGCTTGAGATGATTGTTCATTGTTGTTGTTCAGGGAATAATGTTTGGTTAGATTATCTTCGAATGTTGCACATTTGTGGTACGAGGGTGTTTTGTAGAATCTGTTCTACACTTATACTACATTTTTCCTATGCCTGTTATTCTCTCTCTTTTTGATTAACTTAACTGTTTTTGGCCCACCTGCTCCTGTGTGAGAGTTCCTCTCTCTGTTTTTTAGTTGATCTTCTTACATCCTGTTTATTATAATTTTATTGCTAAAACATAACTAATAGGTGACTTCTCTTTTTAACATTTATGTTGTTTATTACATCTATGCTATTTCACTTTGATATCTACTACCATTTTGGGCTACTGCATGCTGGACCTCAGTATTTTATTTCATTTTGCATTGTTATAGATCTACTTATTGCATTTTTTGCTTCTAGGTTTCATAAGATCTACCATCTAAAATAAATCAATTAGGTTTCAGTTATGACATGAGATTTGTTGGTTTCGTACATTCTATGGCCTTATCCAGGTATATTTTTTTTGGTTTCATCAACCGCCGCATTCTCCATGTTTGCCAGTTTTTCTCTCAGTGTTAATCATGTAACTTCAGTGCCTGACACCGGTTTCCAAATCTATTAGCCTGACGAGTCCTATACTTGCAGAAACATCCACTGGGTACACGCAGTTCAATTCATGTACATAGTGTTCAATTCATTATGTCGGTGTATCTACGGTTCATATTATACCTATTCCCTCTTGCGATTAATTGTTTCGCGTAGATGCTCAAAAGGAACGTGTCCGGGTAACCATGTTCATCCATGCTGATCCTGAGTGCAACATAGGACAATGGACCTATGAGATGTGCTATTAGCCTTCCAGTTGACCACAATATCTATACCCCATTATGCTAGAACCACTATTTTGCACGTAGATACCCTCTGCAATTCTCTTTGCAACCTGTCTACGTCTTAACAGAAAACAAACTATTCATCGCCTTCACCAACACTGCCTTTATATACCTTAGACAAATGATCCATTAATCTGAATGTTTGAACTGTCAGTACATTAGCTACTGAAGCTGTGTTGGGTCTTTTGTTTATTTATGGCACCAATTACTCCTCTGTCATATACTGCAATTGTTATCGTTTTGAGCAGATCCTTGCTGGGAGGTGGTTCAGATAACTCACCCTTGCAGAAAATTCCGCCTGTGCTTATACAGAAGATATATCACCCTAATCTTATTTAGCAGGGTATTCGTATATAGCTAGACATTTATCGGGATGTGTAATATATATCCATTTTTATTCTGCACTCCTGATCCTATGGCATGTTCAGGCCATACTTATTTTATTTTTTAGCATGTGAGGTTTATTGTTTAATTCAGCTGTGTTCGGCGAAGTCTTCATTTGGATTGTAATATCTTATGGGTTCCTCAATTCTTACTGTTTACCTTTGGTTTAGGTTGGTATTTTATTTGCCTCATATATATGTGTGTGATTAATTATGTGCCTTGGTTAATTGTTTCTTTAGTATATTCATTGGATGCCTCTTCATGTTATTGTATACTGAAGATCTGCTATGGACCACCAATTGCTCAATTGTTAATTCCGTATGTCGTAATAAACATAAACCTAATATGTTGGATGTTGCCTTTTTCTGTCCTGTTTAATATTTGCTGCCATTTAGGCTGGCCATTCATTCATAACCAAGTGCTACTTCAGGTAGGTGATGTGCGTCAGAATTTTCTGCAAACAGTACGAGGCACTGTAATTTATCATTGCTTTGAAAATCAGATGCATTGGCTGGTTATATAAGGTACCACATTTACATAGTTCCACACAGAAGAGTCAGGCTTTGGAGTATTCAATCTCTATACTCTTTCATAGTTATATGTTGGTATCGCAAAATATGTTGTAATATTGACGATTCTCATAACGCTTTACCAATCGATTACAACTGTCATAACGCTTTGGTGACGATTCTCATTTGCTCTAAACCTATTAAGTTTTGCTATGCATAACTATTGTGTCATATTAAGAATGGTTGTTATAGCGCTTTGCAAACTGAAAACCAGTGCCAACGGCGGGTAGCGCGTGGCTTGCCGTGCCACGGAATCTGCTATATGTTATGAAGAAAATCCAGTGGTAAAACATTAGTAATAGGACAGATCTCCACAGCATATGGCGAACACTGCGTCACAGCATATGGCGAACACTATAAAATCTCGCTAATTCGGACCTACTTATCCTTTAGTCTTATTCGTGTAAACTAAATCCAGTGGTAGCTGCAGGTAATGTTCTATATTACTACTGTTTATCATACCATTTTGCACGCTGCATACCAGTGTCATCGGCGGGTGGCGCGCGGCGAAGCCGCGCCGGAGGATCTAGTATATAAAAAAGAGGAGGTGGGTAGTAGTGCTCCCAACAACTGAGGGGTTATCATCAAGTTAGAGCACTTGCATCAGCTTAAGATCATGGCGCCTTTTACCCAAAAGACCAGCAGGTCCTGCTCCGTTAGATCATCCCATCCACCCATGCCAAACAACGTTGATTATTTTCTCAACAAACATACCATAAAGTGCCACCTATTCGGTTTGATCTATTTGCAGGTTGGAATCAGTGCCGGTGCCTGTACTAGGTCCGCTGCCTTGTGGTACGGCCGGCGAGCTGCAACTAAATAAAAAGCGGAAGAAGGATGAGAGGAAGGAGGTATGGCAGTAACTGAAGATGGAGGAGGAGATGGCCAACGAAATTGTACAAAATCAATCACAAAAGGAATAGTCCCATTTATATAAGTAAATACAGCCATGCAAGTCTGGGTGATTCCTTAGTTGTACTCAGTTTTCCCTAGGGTCTATTTTTTTGCCAATTCGTGAAGGTTTCTAGGGGCTTTTTTAGGGGCTTTTTTGAGCATTCGTGAAGGCATGAAAATAACCCGAAGGGGAAAAGTGAGCAAATGTGTAGAGACGGGCGAGGAAAACTGAGTACAACTAAAAAACCAGGGGGCATGAAAAAAGAAATCCCGATAATTGGTGGTCGAGACATAGGGGAATTAAGATCCCAGCAGTAAATTTACACCATGTTGTTTCAATTTGACCCAAAACATGTATGTAGTTTCAGTGGATAGCATGCATTACTGAATACTGAGGTAGGAAATGAAGGTCACTACAAATATGGTTTTAGCAAGGCAAGAAATCTGACAAAGTTAGCAACGAAACTCTGGACATTTCATTACTGAAACTATGATTTTGTTTAGGCGAGTATAGTAAATTGGAACGTGAGCAGCCAGTTTGTGTATCCTGGCTAGTATACTTACAGGATCATGTCACACTTAGAGGAACAGAGCACCTGAAATGACAAGTTGTATTGGAACATGACAGAGTTTTCAGCATTCATGACACAGTTAGTTCGGACCCTTACAAACTTAAGTACGAGCGAAATGAATATTAAAAGGTTCTTATACATCATTCACTAGAGTCTATGCCTTCCTTCCAGCACTAGTACTTCCCAACTGATATTACACCTCATGATAATAGTAACAATTTGGCTGTTAAAAAGCAGCAGCCCATCAATATCATTCATGTGAAAGGCTGAGAACCAACTGTTAACCCACTTGTGCCGGAAAGAATGTATGTGGAACAAGAGTTTGCTTGAGCCGTAGTCGAGTAGGACCGAGGCATCTGTAATGAAAACAAGCGACCAACTTGCCATTGATGTCAACCTGAATTAGCGAGTAGCGAAATTTGACCAGCACCAGCACATCACCATCACAAGAAGCAGCCACCACATCCCAACAATCGAACGTCTCAAACCGCGCCTTGATCTCAGCTACAGGCAATTCCACCCGGCACTTACAGGCCCAATGGCCACAGTCCTGCCTGAGCCAGATATCGACGGTTTTAGCAACATCATTGAAGAAAGACATGCCAAGTGCTCCGTCCATCTCAAACAGGTCTGCGTAGACAGGAACAACCGGGGCAGGCATCTGCATAAACGACTCAGCCGTGGTGTCAAATACCATTATGATGTTGCTTCCACTCCCCTTCCTCCATAGGTGCCAATGCAGGTTGCCATGGAACCCGAAAGATCCGGCGTGGAACATCACCTGCCGTGCCTCCAGGCACCCGGCCCTATGAGGATCACGTGTGCCTTTTCTCAAACACGGCGACCCTATGAGGATCGTCCATGGTTTCACAACACGTGTATGTATTGTCTTCGACCCCACTACGAGGTGATCTGGATCCGCTTTTTGCACGAGGAGATCGAGCGTGTACACACGACACGACCATGGCCGTATCCGAGTAGACCCCTTGGTGGAGCAAACTGAATGGCCGCCGGCGACGTGCATCATGAATGTATTCTCGTCGAGATCACGTTGTTGGGAGGTGAGGTCTTTTGCTGAGATGAATCGAGTGGTCAAATGAAGTGGGTTTTGAAGGGTGAGTATGACCTTAAGCCCGTGCGAGCGTTCAATAGTCAAGTTCGTGGTCCCTGGGTGATAGAAGACATCAACTACGAGTCGTTTCGTTATCAGCTTCCGAAAGTGTACAGGAAAGCAACAATTGAAGAAGAATTTGAATGGAGCTCTGACAAAGAGGACGTTGTCGGCAACACAGACGTGGTTGAAGAGTGTCACCACAGATGTAAGGTTCTTGGATTTCATCCTTACAGGGAGATTATCTTCCTAAGTAGCTTCGCGGAAGAAGAAGAATGGAAGGCTACGGTATACGCCTGTCATTTGAACAGCGCGAGATTTGAGTGCTTAGGTAGCATAAACCATGCGCATTATGATAGTTTCGAGCCAACAGGCGCCAAACTATGCACCCATGAATATTTTCCTTACACGCCATGCTGGATAGATGAGTTCCCTAGCAACAAATGATAAACAAGCTAGTCTAAAACATTTGTATATATGTTATTAGCAGTAGACATGACGTGCTTTAAATGGTTATTCCCAATGAAAGCTCTATCTCGTAACTCTAACGACTCTCGCAGTTGCATCCTACTTATGGCATTCCTCTTGAGGACTACTCTCGCTATCGTCAGCTTGTAGATAGTCTTATATATATTTCACTGTGACAATACCTGACATTGCTCACGCAGTTCACATTCTCAGTCGGGTTGTTAGTGCTCCTACATAGGTTCATTATGTCACTTGTTTCGTGTTCTTCGGTACTTGAGGGGTAGAACATCTCGATGAATGTTCTATGTTCACACTACAATAGCATATCTGTTGAATATGTATACATACCATATTCTCAAAAGGGGATTATTCTAGTGATTTCGTTAACAAAATAAATGGATTATCTTTCGGAGCGAGCCAATAGCAGTCCAGACCCATCGAGGGCCGACGATTTTGCATCTCGCGGCTTGTAAACAGAAAGTGCAAAGCATCTTACTTTTTTAGCAAACAGACTGATTTATAGATCAAATTAACATAGTACACCAGATCAAACAAACCAGACAACAATTATTCAAAAACTAAAAGTTACATCAAGGTTCTTCAGTGATCTTTACTTGTTGATCCTCTCATGTTTCTTTGCGAAGCAGCGACACCCAAGTCGATTCAACCGCAGATTCTAGATGGACATACATGCTAGTAAGTGTTGCCTGATAAGACTCTGCAAATCAAGCTAGAGATGATACCACGAAATGATATTGGCGTTCTATTTCGCTTCTAAGGCTCGCATTTGAGTCGGATTCTGTCACCATCCTATGTGATCATATGATGGATGGACGAATACCACGTCCTCCATCCGTACAAAGAGATGGTACAATGATATACTATATCACGCATTGCTTCTAAATATTCATGGGTGTATTGTGTCCAAAATGTTTGAATTGATTAATGAATGTGATGAATCCGTCAGATATAGACAAATGTCCAATGATCGTCAAAAAAGAGCATATATTCTTTCCCAGTAGGGTCTAGAGATCAATTATGCATGTTGGGGTATGATGCAACGGATGATATCATCCACGCAGCACTGATGTGATCTTATTTGTCCGGAAACAATGGATCTCAGCTCATCCATACTACTCCAATTAATCAGTGTTGCTAATGCACAATCACACTCCACAAACTTTTTAAGTTTTGTCTGATGTTGCACACGAATTGGATATATAGCCTTTTTGTTGTTGTACAGCTCGGTCACAACTGACATACA
The DNA here is from genome assembly GCA_947311845.1 of Poa pratensis. Classification (NCBI taxonomy): domain Eukaryota; kingdom Viridiplantae; phylum Streptophyta; class Magnoliopsida; order Poales; family Poaceae; genus Poa; species Poa pratensis. The sequence continues at coordinate 882,480 of CAMZMU010000062.1, forward strand.
TATTTCCTGCATATAATTAGTGTGCTCAACTACTACTAGTGAGTGAGCACATATATAAAGGGAGGTGAGTACAAGTGCTCCCAACACCTGAGGGACTGATCATCAAGTGCACTTGCAGCAGCTCAAGTCAAGATCATGGCGCCTCCTCCCCAAGAGACCAGCAGGTCCGCATCCCATCCATCTCATTATCAAAGTGATTAATTTCCCAACATATGTACACTAAGTTGATCTCTCATTTCATCTGATTTGCAGGTCGGAATCTGTGACGGTGCCTTTCCCGGTGCCAGCCGCGACATCACCTCCGGCGGTCGTCGTGACGGTGGACGTGATAACGGCGGCGAGCGAGCTGAAGCTGCAGAAACAGGAGGGGCAGCAGGTGTGGGAGTACTTGGACGTGAGGACGGAGGAGGAGATGGCCAAGGGACACCTGCATAACTCCCTCAACGTCCCCTACATGTTCGTCACACCACAAGGCATGAAAGTGCAAATTAACCTCCTCTGTTTCTTTTCCTGGCCTTGTAGATTACATTTATCAACAAAGAAGCTATCGGAAAAATCGGATAGCGTAATAAGAACAACACCCATGTTTATAGAAATGGTTCATCGACAGTAATCCAATGTTTTCATACCCATTAGGTATTTCGAAAGACAACATGAACATTGACAGACTTGTGTGAACAATATTTACCAAAAACAAGTCTCCTCCCCATAAAAGGAGCTTGCATGTCCAAAATGTAATTTATTTTTCCAAATAATCCTTGACACCCTCCCGTCCTTTGTTCAAAAGATTTCAAGGTATCGCAACAAGTAAAGCTCCAGTCTCAAACTGGACTGGTAGGCGTCCATGAGCATGCAACCTAATCACTAATTAAAATGAGTGAACAAAAAAAAGTTAGCTAAAGTGTGCCTTTCCATGAGCAGGGACCCGGAGAAGAATTCTACGTTCGTGGAGCAGGTCGCCTCACTCTTCACCACAGATCAACACATACTTGTCGTAAGTCTTCCCGTGCACTAACTGCAACTCCAGTCAGCTTCAGTACTGATTCATGTCTGAATTTTCGATTCTATCTTCAAAAACTTATTCTCAATCGAGCAGGGGTGCCAAAGCGGCAAAAGGTCAGAGCTGGCATGCGTCGATCTCTTAGCAGCAGTAAGCAACTAAGCCACAACTCCTCTCTATCTCCAACTAGAAAGATAGATAGATTATTTATGATATGGTCGAGCAGCAAGAAGAATCATAGTACATATAACTAACATGAATATTTATTTATTTTGACATGAACATGAATATGTTGGGTGGATGCATTTGCAGGGGTTCGTGAATGTGAAGAATGTGGGGGGCGGTTACATAGCGTGGGTGGAAAATGAACTCCCTGTCGTAGTACCACCACCGACACCAACACCTGAATCAACGCCAACAAGGACACCGGCTAAAGAATCCACAACCTGAATGCAACTATCAAATTACTACTTGTGGTATTGATTCTTCACCCAGTGTTCTGCTGGGTGGCTCTATGTAATCTTCAGCTGAACATGAAAACCATATATATGTGAACATTATGGTCCTGATTAATAAACCTTACATCATTCGACATGTTTCCCATTCTAAGCATATTCCAGTGACATGAACATATTCTATCACATCTCTTTAACAAGCAATTCAAAGTAGCATTCTGCAATGCCTATTCAAGAAAATTTGTTTGTCTGTAGACTTGAGCTATCACCGTCTGTTTGTTTGCTGCTACAGATCAGCAGACAAGACTAGGAATTTTATTACTTCTACAAAGCATTGAAGTAATCTAACCTTGCAAGTAAAATCTTATAAACTGGATTACACAGAGCAGATCATCACAATTGATAAAACCAAAACACAAAACACAGAATAAGCAACGTGTGGCACAGAGGGAAGGTAACTTTTATCTAACAGCCTCGGCTGTGCCCTAAGTTCTGTTGCCAAGGAGACAGGGATATCCCGCCTACCATATATGGTCACTGGTGGCAGATCAGTTCAAGAATTACAGTACCCGATCGAGAGGCCGGTCAAGGGACAGACAAATAGCCGGGACCGCCAAAACAAACAGAGCTCACGCGGTTTAGATCTGCCATCGGCTCTCCCATTTAGCCTCTTTCCCACGCCACAGCCAGCAGGGCCCACATGACAAATCTCCTCAAAACACAAACAGACAGCTGACTGACTGACTACAACAGGTACGACTCGACGACAGTCCGTCCGAACTTCTGCTCGACATCCTTTGGCGTTTCAATCTGCAAGACACAACAAAGTACAGGTGGGAGACCATTTGAGAAAAATGGGCGAGGAAATGTCGCAACAGCACTGTAAACAAATATTTTGAGTAATAGGCACGAACGGCGTTTAATGCTATGAAGAGAGCCTTGATGACGTTAAGCGGGCTCCTCGATCCGATAATCTGCAAGATAAAAGACACACATAAGGTTTTTTCCACTCCACAGATGCAAATGGAGTGACGAGTGCTAGTGTCTACAGCAGCAGAAGCACACCTTTGATTTGACGTTGCTGAACCCAGCCAGATACATCACGGTTTCAACGGTCCTGCCAGCGGCACACATTCCGCTTCTCATTGGTCCAGGCCAGAGGTAGATCTTAAGTAATAAGATGCACAGAGGCAGAAAACATGTCACATAAGTTGTCATGCAGCAAGTGATAAAGAAGAGAAGAGTTTTGATGCCCGGACGTCTGTTTACCTTTGTTTTCTCGTATTTGGCCTGAATCGCATGAGCGATTGTGTGGTCCTCATACCGCTCCATGTAGTGTAGGTTCTGGAAGCATTTCTCATAAGCCTGGAAACAGACAAGGGATTTCATGTTAGAACTGAACACTCTTCAGTTGACATGTTGAATTCCACCGAAAGTCTAACAGAATATCTAGGATTCAAAAGTTATTTAGCATATTTGCGTAACAGAGAAGCATTACTAAGATAGGCATACCCACCCAGGATTGACAATTCAGTACGACTATATTTAGGAGAAAATTCACTATACATGAGTGCCCCATAGGCTATACTGGACAAGCAAAATTTGTTTTGAGAGGAAGCAAATGTCATATCAGCCAACAAGATTTAGCAACATATCTTGTATCAACAAGAATATGAAGATGAACATATTCAGCAATTTATACTTCATGGTTCCAAAATGAACCCAGATATTTGCACTGATGCACATGCTTTGTTATAAATACCATTAATCTGCATGCTAGGGGCTGTGCACACATTAGAAGCTAATGCATCACACAGCTCATTCACTCGTCCGCTGACACAAGTTGGACATAGCACGTAAACCCAGAAAAATGAAAAAGGAGAAGTTCTAACAGTAGATTGAATAATGCATCAAAGAGAGACTACTATTTGGGCTAAGGGTTTAGGGTTTTAGAGCATCTCCAACAGACGCGCTTCGGCGCCGCGCGCTAAATTTGGTATCCAGCGCCAAAAAGGAGCTTTCGGGCGCGGCGCGCTGGTTTTGCTTTTCCAGCCGCGCTATAGTTTAGTGCGCCGGAACGCAGCGCTCCAGCAGACGCCCAAAAACTCCAGCGCGCGCAGCGCTCCAGAGCTAAATTTGACCGTTTTAAACTTAATTCGATAGATTTGACGATTTTTCACCTAATACAAACTACCTAATACAAACTACAGCAACCTAATACAAACTAGAACTCGAAGTCCGAGTTATCTGAGGCGGTGTCGCTGGAGATTTCGTCCTCCAGCGCCCTCCACCGCTCGTCGTCGGCGGGCCAGGTCGCGCGGCCTGCCGCGAGCTCGGCCTCCGCCAACCCCTTCGCCTGGCGCCGCGCCTCCCTATCCTCGCGGCGCTCGGCCTGCCGCTCCAACTGCTCCGCCGCGGACATGTTCCAGTGCTCCACCTCGAGCTGGTGTTCGCGCGGATGGTTGCGGTACCAGTCCGCGACCGCGCGCTGGTCCCGCTCCGCGACGAGGCTGAGCATCGCTCGGCGGCGGTGGAGGCGGCGGTCTTCGTCGGTGACGAGGCGCGGCGCCGGCGCCATGTTGCGCGCTTCCTCGACGCTGCGGCAGTCGTTGAAGTTCATCTGGCGGCGCGAGCGGCCGAGCGCCCACGCCGCCGCGTCCTAGGCGCGGGCGGCCTCGATCGCCGTCTCGAACGTCCCGAGCTGGACGCGCTCCTCGCCGGACCGGATCTCCGACGTGAATGTGCCGTTCGGGCGCGCGCGGACGCCGCGGTAGCCAGATTGGCTTCGGCGGCGCGGCGGCATGGTGGCGGCGGCGCGGCGCGGGCGTCGGTGGGGAAAAAGGGGAAAAATCCGGAGCGGCGCGGGAGAGAGAGTGGTGGTTGCGTGGCGCGTTTGCGTCCAGCGCGCTGGACGCGCGGCGCTATATATGAGGCCGCGCGTGCCGCTTCGTCCAGCGCGCTGGACCATTTTCCCGCGCGGCGAAACTTTCCCGCGCCTGCTGGAGAGCGCGAACCGGCCCCGCGCGCGGGAAACGGCCGGTATTTCGCGCGCGGCGTATTTCGCGCGTCTGTTGGAGATGCTCTTAGAACAAGAGGGGGAGTAGTACATGTTTCAATTGCTCAAACATCAGTTCTATATATTGTCTGGAACAGGGGAAGATTCATACCCTCTGTATCGCAATCTTGGCTGTTGGGCCTTTAGCTTTTGCAAAACCAACAACACCGTGGTAGTTCCCAGTTGCCAATAATGCTGTGTATTTTGCTATTTGGCCTCCCTGAGAAGAGAAATACAGAGTTAAATCATAGGGAATGACTTTAGCTTGTATTTGCTGACACTGGATCTAAGTACATTCACCTTTGTGACTTTGCATGTCCGATTAACGTCAATGACCTTGACATCAAAGCCCTGCAAAGTGTATAATGCCCAAATATGTTGCTATACGCAATATCGAGAAAGCACACTGGAGTTACAAATGTAATGCTAAGAACATGGATGAAATCCAGTGATGAAACTTGACTTACTTTTCTATACATATGCCTCCTCTTGTCCGTCAGGGAGTTTCTCTCCTCCACCAGATCCTTGATCTCCTCTTCCAGAACCCTGCCCTTCTTACCAAACGTGTGGTCCAGGTCCGCCAGCTTCTCCTCGATCGAATTCAGCTTCTCAATGAGCATATCGTCCTTCTCCTTGTCCTCATTGAACTCCTCCTCGTCATCATCATCTTCGGCCGCACCCGTGATCATCTGCTTCTCCTTGTCGAAGCCCGCGTCGTCGATCACATCGTCCAGATCAGCCTGACGGATGCTAGGTGGGGCAGCGAGGCGGATGCGGCGGCGGCCACGTGGTGGTGGGAGAGAAGGCGCGCCCACGCGGCGGCGCGCGACCTCGCGGCGGCGGCAGCCATGGCGGCGACCGATCGATGGGTTGGGGAGAAGAGGGGGAAGGGTTTTGCCAACAGAGTGTAGCCTAGCGACCACCGTGGGCCCTTAACAGGCCTGGGCTTCCAGGCCCTGTCACAAGGACGAAATATTCCTACTCGTCCTAGTTTTAGTTATTTTTTTTTGAGGGTATAAAAACGGGAAGGAAGGATGCGGAGGAGGAGGGGATTGGAATTGGATTTGGATTCCTTGCTAGGTTTTGCTCCTCTCGCTCGTTTCATCCTCCGCGCTCCGATTTTCGATTTCGATTCGGGATTTCCGGGCCAGCCGAGGATAGCATGATCCCCAACTCCGCCTTCTCCGCCTTCCTCTGATCTGCCCCCAGATCCGCCGTCTCCAGAAATCCCACATACTATGGTGCGCCGCCCCTCGCCGTCGTCCACCTCCTCGCCGATGCTCCAGCACAAGAACCTCCGTGCGCTCGGCCCCGGCTTGAATCCCTTCGCACCCGCCGGCATGGGCAACTACTCCCGCTAATCCCCTCCCCTCCTCTCGATTTCTCATCAGATCCCCTCCTGTTTCTTTCCCCCTCCTCTGTTTCGAGTTCCGTTCGATTGCTTGTTTGTCGATCTCTCTGTCTGTCTGGGAAATAGGAAAAGGTTTGAGCATGGTGCAGTTCCGCAGCTCGCTCAGCATGACCAGGGTGCGCACGGCCGGCGACGACGCCGACGACCGCGGATGGAACCAGCTCCACGTCGCCGCACGCAAGGGCAACCTCAGGGAGGTACCGTATCCTGCTATCTCGCATAACTTTTTCACGTTAAAATTTCTTGCTACAAAACTACAACAGGGATCGATATATGAATCTTTGATACAAGAGGACAGCCGTCTTAGAGAACAGTTGTTGAGAAGGAGGGACCAAAACTTCCATGTCAAAGCAAGATTTGTTTCACATACGCCCTAGCCATTTTCGTTGATTGACCAGTCAATATAAACATGCGCCTGAAGCTTGACACACTCTTCTGTTTCTTTCCTAGGTGTCCCTTGTTTATTCTGCATGTTCATCTATGAGCAGTCTTACCAACCATTTTGTTTTAAATTCCTGTCTTGTGATACCTTAACGGCATGTTATTCTCGGGGTCACCTCTTAAACTTTCAAACATTTTCTTGTTTTATTAGTCCTAACCCTTTGGCATGGAGCGGATATCACATCTTGATGCTTGTTTTCTTACTAGCGAAGCTCGTGAAATAATCAGTAACGTGATGTGTTGCGCTTCTCCTTAGGTGAGACGTCTACTGAATGAAGGGATGGATGTCAACGCGCCTGCATGGGGGCCAAAGTCCCCCGGCGCTACTCCGCTGCACCTAGCTGCTCAGGGAGGACATGTCAGGGTCATGGATGAACTACTGGAGCGTGGTGCTAATATCGATGCTCGAACAAAAGGAGCTTGCGGCTGTAAGTTCACTTGCTTGTTATCAGTTCATCTATTGTTTTGCTCTTATTAGCAATACAACTGCTTAGTTCTCCATGGATCTCATCTGATGGCTGAGGCGAGGAAGTAGTTTCGTCCAAAATATAATGTGAATCTTCCATTCTATCGGAGTTTTTTCTTATCTACTTGGTATGTAGATGGGGTCAGGAGCAGACCAGAGTGTGTGTTGTCTTGTTTAAAAAGGATGTGAATGGTGTGAGTGCCTTCATAGATTGTCTATCTATATGTTTTACCTTGTGTTGCAATTCCCTGCTAACCGCCTCTCTTAAGATGAACTCAACCAAACCTACTTGACCCATCGGAATACTAAAATTTCTGCTTCTGTCTTGATCCAGGGACGCCTCTCCACATTGCTGCCAAGGAAAGGAACAAGAGGGTGGTCAGGTTCCTGATCGAAAATGGCGCGTTCCTGCCCCCTGACCTGAACGACCACAGGTTCAACCCGCCCCTGCACTACTGCTCCGGTCTGGAATGGGCGTACGAGATGAAGCGCATGCAGGACGAGAGCGACTCAAGCGGCGAAGCTTCCTTCAGCTCGGAGAACTAGCTGAATTATACAAAGTGTCTCTGATAGTCTTTATGTCAAGTGTGTTTGTTAAAGGTTACTTCCATCCTTCCGCGTGGAGCCTTGAAAGATTGTATGACCATAGCATGGTCTGGTTATTTGTTTCGGCTTTGTAGTTTGTAGCATGGTCTGGTTATTTGTTTCGGCTTTGTAGTTTGCTTGTATTCTGATATACGACCGATGCCAGGCCCCACAGTGCTCGAGCATCTGTGTGAAATAAGATTTTGTTTGCAACTTTCTAGCCAAACCAATGGTGTTGAACCTTTCACTGTGTACTGCACATGTCTTTCAGTACCATTATTACGAATAATTTGTACATGTCTTTTCTTATGAGTAATGTTATTTTATCAGAATTGATTATATATGGGAGCTTATCTGATAAGGTTAGTTCATCACTGTAGCTTCTTAACCTATTGCATTTGTCTCTTGTTGATACTTGGCATGGTGCAGGCTGTGACGATGGGCTATCATGTATAACTGCGGTGGGTTTGTAATAGCTGCACGCGAGACTCATTAATTAACTAGGCAGAAAGCCAAGACATGCACATGAGATGGTTCATTCCAATGACAGCCCATCGTCATTGCCTATCAAGGAGACACGAGGAACATACTAACATCTATACATCATCTTAAAAGACTGACAGCAAAAATAAGCAATACACGAGTTTTTGGATTGCAAATACAGAGAATTCCTCGAACACCAGGCATACATAGCAAGTTGTGTGATTTGTGGTGGATCATAATTAAATTTGCTCTTTCTTGTCGTTGACTCTTGACCACGATAAATAATGGCGGAACGTTTTTCCACTATGAAACTTTGCTTTGTGATCAGCAGTTGATAATAACCAAGCTGTGAATAAAGAACTACCAGAAAACCAAGAAAAACGCTGAGTTCCAGGGAAGCACCAGGTAGCCAGGAAACAAATAAATCCAATATCCATCGTTCCACAATATTACAAACAATCAGAAAAAGAAACAATGTATCCTTCCAAAATATTACAAACCACTTGGAACACTTATATATGTAGTTATGTAAGGCCCGGTTAATTTTACAGAGCATAATAAACAAACGATTCCACCCAACATCGTTAGAAGCCACGGGATGCCAAATACATCTGGTGTTCAGAGATTCCACGGAAACAAATATTTGTAACGTGCTGAAGTTTTTGCCAGTTTGGATGATCTACCTGTTTGCATGACTGTATGAAATCACTATCATCCGAGTTCAGTGTAAAGTTTTCAAGAGAACAGGGAAGTTCTGGAAGGGATTTAATATAGCGGCACCACCCAATAGTTAGGCTCTTGAGCCACCTAAGGTCTTTCACATTGTCTGGCAAGTAGTCCCAGCCGGTTTGCCAAATTGTGAGCTCACGAAGATGAATGAAACACTCAAATAGTTCAGGAGCAGGTCCCAGTTGAAGACATCCTATGAGAGTAAGTGTTTTTAGGTACCTGGGGCCGCCATTCTGCAGGTCCATCATCCAACTTGGGTACCCCAGACCCAAGTACCCGTCGATTACCAGACTTTTAAGATCCTTGGGTGGGCAAAGACCCTCAAGCACCTCTTCTTGAACTTCCGGGGAAGTCATATCATAATACCAGACAAGGGTCAATTTTGTCAGTTGTGTCTTAGCATTTAGATTTGCTTCAAGTGCTTCATCCTTGCTATTAACTCTATCAAGACATTCAATCGTCAGACGGCCCTGAAGCTTGTTTAGGTCTCTCAGCTGTTTTACCTGATACCCGTGTTCAATCCCTGCTCTGAAATATTCTGCCTGGAGTGATGTTAGCCTTGCAATGTTGGGAAATGTAACCTCCCCATGTTCTGTGCTCATATGCCGCAAATTGGAAAGCCTTCCCATATCAATATTAGAAGGGAACTCCAATTCTTCATAACCTCGAAAAATTATAACTTGTAGATGGTACAATTTAGTTAATTCTCCTGGTAGTATTAGATTGGATCTGAAGGGAGACACTAAAGTAAGATGGCGCAGATGCTTCATGTGTCCAATAGTTGGTGGGATTTCAACGCTCTTATTCCACTAATTTCTCCACCTGGTGTGTAGTCTACAGCCAGTACCCGCAATTTCAGAAGTTTCTCAAACACTTTCTGAAAGAATACTTCATAAGCTGATTCAGACTGACCCACATCATAAATAATAAGAGTGCGTAAATTTTTTAGTTCAAAAATCTCTTCAGTAGCCATTTCTCCATTTGCAACAAAAAGATGACGAACATCAGGAGGAACTTGTCTTCTCTGGCCATTCTCGATTCTGAAGCAATCATTCTGTGCCACCTTCTCTGCCAAATCATACATAAGATCGTGGACAAAATAGCCCAACCGGCCTCCATAGTATTCTAGTTCTCCTGGTTGCATGAATGATGTTGCTAGTAACTCGTCAAAGTAACGCTGACCAACAACTTCTAGGTCCTCCTCTGAATTACCAGTCTGTATAAACCCCTCTGCCACCCACAATTGGACCAATTCATCACGATATAAACTCTGTCTTCTGGGAAAAATACTGCAATAAGAAAAGCATCGTCTGACCTGCTCATCAAGTTGTTGGTAACTCCACCAAACAGCCCCAGTCGTCTCATTCAGAAGGTCACGATCTAGAGTCATTCTCCAAAAATCAAGATTGTTTTGTCTTTTTCGTAGTTGACCTCCCACCATACGGGCTGCCAGAGGTGAACCTTTCAACTTTTGTGCAATCTCGGCCCCAATACTCCTAAGCTCCATTTGATCTGGATCATCTGGACTTGTACATGCATAATACATGAATAGTTCCAAAAAGGTTTCATCATCTAAGGAATTTATTGGAAATTCAGTCCATGCCACACCAGGACCCAGATCAGAGAATGCCTCTTTATTACGACTTGTCGCTATGATCTTGCTTCCTTTCTTTCCAAAACTCAGTGAGGAAAGTAGGTTCTCCAACTTTTTATCATCGTCATCCTCATCACACCAAATATCATCTAGTACCAAGAGGAATCGTTTGCCATCCAATTTTTTCTCCAACTCCTTTTCTAGGACATCAAGGCTATTATAATTAGGGCATGCATTGGCCTTATCTGTTGAAGCCGCCTCAAACATCTCCTTCAGAATGTCATGTGCACTATAGTTCTGAGAAACATGAATCCACATAACAAGGTCAAAATACTTTTGATTTTCCTCATACTTGCAAACATGTTGTGCAAGGGTTGTCTTCCCAGACCCTGAAATGCCATAAATGCCGATTACAGAGAAACATTTACTGTCACTTGAGCTTTGATCACCATCACTTTTTGTATCACGAAGCATTTCTACTATCCGGGCACGATCCTCATCTCGGCCAGTTACCTTTACTTTCGGAGTTGAACTATTGCTATGTGTGGCCTTCACATTTTCTTTGCTTCGTTTTGTTTTCTTGCTTTTGTTGACGTGTTCTGCGAGTGGAACAATATTTTGTGCTGCACCAATGAGGTCTTTTATCTTGGACATATTGTCCTTTAAGCGTCTATTTAAAGCTGCCGTGAGAGTCAAACTCCCTACAATATCCTGCAAAATCAACCAACACTGTGAATACAGACATAAGTTGCGTACCAAGACTTTGTTATATTGCCTTGACATGTAGAAAACAAAAAATCTAGGTCTATTAAATGTTTATGATCTTGTATGAAACATACTTTCATGTAGTTATGTTTACAACTTTTGCTGCAAGTTATGACTTATCAGTTTGTATATTATGTATGGTGCAAAGTAGAATTTACTCTACAGATAAAACTATTCTTCTGGTAGAACTAGCCTGTATGTCGCACATATCTTCCTAAACGTAGAACACCACATTTTTTGCGTGAAACTTCAATCGCACTCATGCAAGCTATGCATGTTTCACACAACACGTCAACATACATAGCTGCGCATCCAACAACCTCTACAAAACTTTCCCTAAGGGCCCGCTTGTATTGGGGTGCATAATTACGGAGCCGTATTCTTTCCGGCGGTCGTGCAGTATTTTATACGGAGCTGGACACCTCCGTAGATTTTTCTGATCGTTTCAGCTAAAAAGCGAAAATCCAAGCGGGGTCTAAGTCTTGTAACCTTCCCACTCCGTTGTCATTTTCAACCCGATAAACCACCCCTGCTATCAAAATACCCAACTAGATCAAGGTTGTGCCTAGATTGTTGGAGGACGAAGCTCACTGCCCGAGCATTGCATGAGGACTAGTTGCGCGTCCACCAGAAATGGAGAAATAAACAACGAGGTAGGTATTCACGTCCTCTTTGTGTGGGGGAACTTGTCTCCTTTGGTGTTTGTGAGGCTACTTTGTTTGTGTCAAACTTTATGCGTAGACCATTATTTTTAAAGACCGGACTAATGGAAAGGGCTAATGCCATAACACCCCCTCTCATGAATGAATCAGAGAGGCCAACACGTGCACAAAAATCTCCGAGGTATAAACCTCAGCCAATATGTGGACTCAAAGGTATGGCTCAACATGTCTATACGTAGACTCATAGGTATGGCTCAACAGACATATACGTGGACATAAAGGTGATACAGAAATTTATTTAAATAAAGTGCGAAATGTAAGACTCAAACTTGAGATCTTGGCTCGAATAGCATGTTAGAAATATGCAACTTATCTTTACTGATTGCCCCGTGGGCAAATATGTAGTACACACGACTTGGAGGATACAAAACTAAATCTAGTCTTATACCAACTGCTTGACTAATACGAATACTCCTTAACAGTGTGGTTATGGTGGCATCAGATCTTTGCCCCACAGTGGATGTCTCGAGTCAAGACGTCGCGCAAGGGGTTTGTTGTGCTGCCCCAACCAACTTCTTAGCTCCCTCCACATTCCTTTGGTTACTGTAAATTGACTGAACAAAACTCCGTTTATTTTTTGAGGGAACAAAACTATGTTAGTTTCGTTCTAGTAAAGATAAGTGGCGATGCCCGGTTGGAAAAAAGGTATTCACGTCCACAGAAGGATAAGGAAGGAGGTTGCAGCACCGGCGAGGATGAGGGGCAGAGAGAGAGACATAGAGGTAGGGGTACATGCCCTCAGACAAAGAAGGAGGAGCCGAGAGGTGGATGAACGAACTATCAGCCTAAGAAGGGGATAGTAGCAAGACACTCGCCGTGCCACCAACGATGGAGAAAACCTACGTTTTTTTTTTGAAGTTAATGGCAGTCGTTTGCCTTCCGATTAGAAAAGAGTTTTATGTACATAAGTTCCAACTAGGTATAAATCCCTCTACAAACAAAACAAAAAAATAAATCTCCCGGATCCTGCGTGTCAGCGAAGGCCCGCTGCTCCACCTTCTCCCGCACCAAAGACGACACCTCCCGGGACTCACGAACATAAAACTAGATAATGCCTCCACACCACCCTGAGCCATAACCTGTATCTTAGGGCATCTCCAGTCGCCCCCCAAGAGCCCCTCAAGAGGCCTTTTTAGCGCCGGCGCGGCCAAATAGCGCCGTTTTTGTACCACTAGCCCCCCAGAAGTCCAAATAGCGCTGTTTCGGTGTTATTTTGCGCCGGCGCACCTAGGCGAAACCCAGCCCACTGGGTTCGGCTTGGGGGGGGGGGGGCGAAATGGCGGGAAAGGCGACGCGGGCCAGCGCTGTCAGCTGCGCGGGAGAAAATGGCACGGAACAGAACCGCCCGTGAGCGCCGCGTCCTCATCCTTTTGGCTCCCGCGTCGGTCAAAAGCTGCCGGAGTTAATGGCGTGGCCAGCGGCCAGTGAGCGCGCCGGTCAAAGGCTGCCGGAGTAATGGCGTGGCCGACGCCCATCGCTTCGACGTCCAATCGGAGGGCACGCGGCACAGTAATGGCGCGCCACCACCGCCCCTTCGCCTGACCACCGCGCTATAAAATCCCCCCGCCCTCGTCGTCCCTCCACACCTGCTCTCGGCTCTCTCTCGCGGCCTCTGCCTCCCTCTCCTTCCTCGTCGTCCCTCCACAAGAGCAATGGCAGACGACGTCGCCGCCGCCAATGGCTTTGGCCGCCGCCACCTCCACAAGCACGAGGGCTGGGCGCAGTACCAGGCCGGCTATCCTTGCCCGCCAGATATGCGCGTCCCTGGCCCCTCCGGCGGCCAGGGATCGTGGCACCTTAGCCAGGGCGGCATCCCCGTGCCCCCTGTCCCGGCCGGCGTCGAGCGCGAGTACGCCAACGCCGAAGTCCGCGAAGGCTTGACGCCGGAGCAGGCCGCGGACCCGCGCTGGAGGACGGAGGGCAACGAGGCGTTCTAGACGGCCTACTTCCAACGCCGCCACGACCTCGACATCGCCGACTGCGGCATCAACGGCCAGCCGGAGGGCCGCCACAACTCTAGGGACGAAGCGGTGGTGGCGGCCAGCATCGCAACCTCGCCTAGGTGATGGACTACATCGCCGCCGGCAACGAGCCCTGGCTCACCATGCCGCCGTGGATCTCGTCGTGGACGCCGCCGTGGATGGGACCGCGTCTTCCTCCTCCGCCATGTCGTCTTCCTCCGGGCGCGCTCGACGCCTCCAGGTACACGCGTCGCGCCCCCATCTCTGACTCCTCCCACCCTCAACTCCGGGCGCCGTGCCCCCATGCGCAGCGGCGCCCTGCGCATCAACGAGCCTCGTGGCTCCTCCCAGCACCACGCGGCTTCTCCTCGCTCTCTCTTCCGGCGCCTCATCAAGCCCAAGAAGGAGCCCAAACAGGAGCCCACGCAGGAGTGGAAGCCACCGGCGGAATACATCCAGGCAGCGGCGGCGCTGGAGGAGCAGGAGGAGGAGTGGCCCGGCCAGAAGGCGGCGGAGGAGGCCTCCTCAACACAGTCCAGCCGGCGTCGGAGGATTTCGCCGCCGACTGGAGCCTCGTCGACTTCACGACGGAGGAGCTGGAAGGCAGCGCCAAATCCTCGCCGAGGTGGAACGCAAGCGCGCGGAGGAACGCCTGCGCGTCGCCGCTGCCAATGCGGGCCGCCGCCGCATTCCTCCTCCTCCGTGGTGCCGCAGATCCCCTACTACAAGCTCGACCCGAGCGATAGCGAGGAGAAGGACGACGAGTTCAAGCGCACCTTGCTGTTGAGCAGGTGGCAGCGCGGCGACGACGGCGCAGGCCCGAGCGCCCCCCCCCCCCCCCCCCCCCCCCCCCCCCGGCGACGGCTCTGACGACGACGGCGACTACAGCCAGGCGATCTACAACAGCCTGGGCATCAACTAGCCCTGTAGATCGCCGGAATAAAGTTCTAAGTGTTTTAAGTTTTAAATTCGAGATTCTACTATGTAATCGGCGATTTTTGTGCCAAAATATGAATGAAAATCGCCTTTATGCAACTATTTTATTGTTCCGGCGTTTTTGAAATTTTGGGCCGAAACTTGAATTGGGTTTACAGCTGGAAAATGCGCCCCCAGGATCCAGAATAGCGTCGTTTTGCGCCGCGGCGGCCCAAAATAACGCCGTTTTGGGCTCTGTGGGGCACATCGACTGGAGATGCCCTTAAGCCACCCACAACCTGACACAGAATCCTGGATGCCCTCTCCTGCTGCTGTACAACACCCCGACTTTGAGATGGATGTGGTCTCCTTCAGCACTCCAAGCCCGTTCTGCACCAACCAATTAGTACCATCGGTCTTCTTGGAAGACCTGCCGGTTAAATCGCATAATTTTTACGTGATGTCGTAGTCTTACTGTCTTAGTTTGATCTTGGTTGATGTATGCA
This sequence comes from Poa pratensis, assembly GCA_947311845.1. Classification (NCBI taxonomy): domain Eukaryota; kingdom Viridiplantae; phylum Streptophyta; class Magnoliopsida; order Poales; family Poaceae; genus Poa; species Poa pratensis. Next base: position 897,568 of record CAMZMU010000062.1, read on the forward strand.
TACAAATGATCCTAGTTAAAATGGGGAAAAAATGATCGATACAAAATAATTCTGTTTGCGCCCAGGAACGACATATTATGCACTGGCTAGGTGTACTAGTACAGGAAGCCTTTAATTTAGTATTAAGAAGTCAAGAAGATATAATGCATACATCATGTCACAAATTATAGTAGTGAACATTTAGCAAAAGTTTATATATATGTTCATGTCTTCTATGTTCAGTTTCAGCTAAAAGTAACAGTTTTTAGTCCTAAAAGTAATATTAGCAAAATATATTTTCTTACCTTTGGTTGAGGATTTTCCATATATGAAAGAACATCTATTCGGATAGGCCACAGTATTAAATCCATTCTACCAAAAAATACATGAGAAAAAAATACAACCTGGATACAATAAATCAAAACACGAAGATAGCAAAAAAGATGACCTGATTTGACGGGCCAGCTTCAGCATCCACATTTTTACTTCTCTTTTGCCTGTTAGCTGACTTTGTGTGTGCGTCTAGCTGTTGTTGGTGACGAATATACTCCAGTTCGTCAAGAACATCTTCGATGTCATAGAAAGCTGATTTCAGACCCATCACCATCTCCTCGAAGATGCCCCTTTTTTCCATGGCCTCTACAGCTTCTAGTGTGAGCACCAGTCGAGGGAGAACGTCCGTCAATAGGTTGGAAAGTGTCTGCTGTTTGTCATTTTTTGAGTGAGACATGACTTTTTTCTAGAAGCTTGGAGATGATTGGGGACAAGATCCATCCTGCGACGGATATTCCCCATGCAACGGCTTGGAGAGACATTGAGACTCTTCAGAGATAGGAGGGAAGGCATGAGAGGATTAGGCCATGCTGTCCAAAGTACTAACCTACAAAATGGCTATGTGTATATTCTGAGAATGCGAGACGAGAACTGGGCCAATTAACGCTGTTGGAGCTACCTGCGAGGGAACTCGAGCTATTAAATATTCTGCGGGAAGTTACGAAGCCTGTGGAACAAAGTTGGTCATGTTAAGCAGACTTGTCATATAGTGAATAATTAACGGAAAAAGGCAAATCTCTAAGGATGCATTCATTATTTTAACAACTAATTGCCAAAGAAGAATTAATTGGAGAGATGCTTGAACTAACAAGCAAGTTTTTTTTATCAATATGTATAATATACCAGTATTGCTATGTATATATACAGTATGCCATCTACATGGCACATACTATTGACTTCCGTAATAGCAGAAATTCCTACCCATGTTTTAACAAGTTCCCACACATTAAGATAGAAACAACAAAGTCAACAAAAAAATTCCTACCACCTCCATAAGTTGCAATGCGTGAATTAATCTGCTACTGTTTCTATGAAACAACATTAAGTGATTATGAACTCTATCAATGAAAATTAAGGAAAGTGACTCTTGAACTAATCTGCCAAATCCTTCATCTAATTCGTTGGCGAGTTGCTGCATATTCTTTGGTAAGATTTTGGAATTGTGTGTCGAATTTGGGAACAACACAGAAAGAATGCACTGCTCACGCTAGTACTCACGAAGATCATTATTGTTCAAGACTGATTCTCACTACTCACCATGGTTAAGACCGGCGACAAGACGAGATAGCGAAACCAACTGGAGGAGATGCCTTAAATCACCATGCCCAAGATCGGGCTGAAATCACCGCGTCTGGCGGATGCGAGGCTGGAATCAGCCCCTCTGATATCCCTGTGATGTCACATGAATAATTAGCGAAAACAGTCTGATCTTTCTGGATACATGCATTCTTTAAATAATTATTGTGCTAGTTACGCTAATCGGTTTCTGATTTTTGCATAGTTGAGCATCCCACCCGGTGGATAACAGGCACCAAATAATAAAAGTGCATAATCGAAGATAGTTACTAACAAGCAGGTTTTTTTCCAGAATAAGTTAAATAGAGATCAATATGCAGAATATAAAGGATATGTGATTCTGTACTGCTATTGTTCCTGTCGAGCATAATTAAGGAAAACGAGTCTTCAACCAATCTGCGTAAGCCTTCATCTAATTCGTTGGTAAGATTTTGGAGTTGCGTCTCGAATTTGGGAACAGCACAGAATGAAGAGCCCAGAATGAAAGCACAACTCACACTAGTACTCAAGATAGACAGCGGAACCAACCGGAGGAGATGACTTCCGTCACCCTGCTTGAGATCCGCCGTAAATCGCCCCCACCGGCAAACGAAAGGGCTGGAATCTGACGCGGTGTGCTGCCTCTGTGATATCCTGGAGAAGGATGGAATCGTGGAGGATTGGGGATCGGTGAGGGGATCGGAGAGGACGAAATGGCTTTGTGTGTATTATGAGAACTGGGTCAATTAATGATGTTGCTGAGAGAGAACTCTGGCCAATAATTGGCTGCAGGAACTTTTGAAGCGAGTGGGACAAAGGTGCGAAGCAAGAAGTTGATCGAAATAAGCAAAGGACAATTAACTACAAAAGTCAGATTTATCCGGATGCATACATTATTTGAAAATTCTGTGGGTTGGTTGCACGAACACTAGGCCGTGCATTTTGCATAGTTAAGCAATGAGCATCCCACAGGTCGAGTATAACTGGCACCTAATAATAATCAATCAAAGCACTTAACAGGATACCCATGTTCCACAAATTCTCACGCATTAAAATAGAAACATCCGTCGATAAGTTGTCGTGCATGAATCAGTCTTGATAAGAACATGTGATTACGGGAATGAAATTAAGAAAAATGAGTACTGAACTAATCTGCCTAAGTCTAGGTTAAGTAACGCATCTCAGATTGTGGAAACCAACAGGTTACAGTTTGTAACAAATCTAATATTCGTTACTTAATTTCATTTCTTAATATTCGTTACTTAGTTTCAGTTTGTAACAAATCTTCACCCCCTCTAAAAACTGGTTACAGTTTGTAACAAATCTAATAAAGTAACATAGTCTAATCAAGTAACGGATTTTTAGATGGGGTGAAGAAGACCTCCGGACGGGCCTCCGCTTCGCTGCGAAGTTAGCCGCTCACTTTATATCTTCATATGGATTCGGATCAACATAAAACAACAGCTCTAAAGGAGAGTTACCCAAGAGCCGTCTTCAGTTAATCTCGAAATATGGTTACTTCAATCCTTTGTGTGGAACCTCGAAAGTTTTTCCTGGCTACCCTGGTATTGTATTGTACGACGATTACACGGTGTGGGTTCTTATCTCTGGGCTTTGTAGTTTGCTTGTACTTTGATATACTGTCGATGCAGGCCGTGGTGCTTGAGCATATCTGAGTGAAATAAGATTTTCTGCTACATGCTTTGGTAGATCATGTATTGTTGATGATGTCTACGATACTTTGAGTACCATTATTTTATCAGAATTGATTGTATTTGAAAGATTATCGGACTGAGACTTTGTCAGCAAACATCGCTAGAGCTTGTTAATCTTAAGAAACTAAATACACACTAATTTTATCATGTGGAATACATGATTAGCAAATAAAATCTGATAACCAATAAAAAAACACACTAATTTTGGTCAAAGGTTAAGTTTTGGTCTGAACTGTGCCAACTTTGCTGAGGCGCCATGATTACACGAGAGATGATTTATTTCAATGACAGTCTCAGCCTACCAAGGAGATGAACAAAACACCAGAGTTTAGAAACTGTGCACAGTTCTTCCACTCTGAAACTTTGCTTTGCGATAAGCAGTTACTGATGAAACTACGAACAAGAACTCTGTCTAACAATCACCTTGGCTAAAATCAGAGAACTAGCTGTGGGGAAGTACCAGCACATAGGAAACAGATAGAGTTAGTGTACATCGGTACAACTTCTTGAAATAACCGCTATGTAGTCCAGAGCTCTGGATTCAATCTATTCTGCATGGACCTGGAGACGCGGTGGCATGCCTCGCGCCGGACTCGCTCCGCGACGTCACCGGCCGCCTGCACAACGCAGGTGACTTCGTCCGTCTCCAAGCGATATTACAAATCCTTCCCACGATATTAATTACAAACCAATGGGAACACTTTCGTTTGGCCCCGTTATTATTACAAAGTATAGTAATAAAAACAAGTCAAGCAGATATCATTCTTCCACGGCATTACAAGTCCCTTGAAGAAAACATTTGATATAGTGAAATATCAAGGATCTCAATACTACATATTGTAACCGCGCTTTGTATGGTTTTTGGATCCGGTTTCCCTGATTAACTGGATCAATTCACTTCTTCTAATAATGCATAGGCAGAGCTCCTGCTATTTACCGTCAAAAAAATACTACATATTGTAACGTGCTGAAGCTTTTCCTAGTTTGGATGACCTACCTGTGTGCATGATTGCGTGAATTCTCCGTCACAATATCTCACCGTAAACAGTTTAAGAGAATGGGGGAGTTCTGGATGCGACTTAATATTAGGGCAGCACAAATTTCTAGGCTCTTGAGCCACTTGAGGTTCTTCATATTGTCTGGCAAGTAGTCCCAACCTGTGTACGAAATTGTGAACTCACGGAGATAAATGAAATACTCAAAAAGTCCAGGAGCAGTTTCCAACTGATGACATGAGGTGAGAATGAGTGTATTAAGGTACTTTGGGCCACCATTCTGCACACCCACCATCCAACTTGGGTACTCCATACCATGGTACCGAACGATTTTCAAACTTTTAAGACCCTCAGGTCACTACAGGAATGGCCAGATGTGCCGACGGCCATAACCTATGCCGACGGCTATTTATCGGGGCCGTCGGCACAGGGGGCGGACGAGGATCAGCCGCCCACAAGGCCGTCGGCAAAGAAACGGCCGTCGGCACAGATGTTCTATCCCGACGGCACCCGTCGGGACACAGGAAGCCGTCGGCACAGAGGTTAAGGTGACGTCGACGGCAATCTGTGCCGACGGCCAAGCCGTCGGCACAGGTCTCTACCATTTTTTAACATTTTTACCCTAATCTTATTTTTTATGTATCTATTTATTACGCTCAATTAAGTTTAATATGTTTTATTCATATTCTATGTACATAGCTTCGCCGAATAGCGGTTTCCACCCACATAAAATAACGTCGCGAATAATTGTCTATACCGGAGCGTCGAACCCACCAAAATCTAGGTTGTTCCATACCATATGTATACAAGTGATTTTGTGAAGAATGTTTGTAAAACTTTTGTCGAAAATCAAGTTCATCATTTCACATAGCAACAAGTACACATAAAAATACTCTATGCAAAAAGCAACATAGATCAAATTAATATGCAAAAAGTATGACGGTTACATCTTTATTTAATCTCCGGTTACCGCTGGATCGATCGTCCTCATGCCATTTTTATTTAACTAACTTCTGCCTCGTACTAGGCCGCGGGGTGCATCACGGGGAGCGCTCCTCACCCAAAGAGTAGGAACCATCACAGGGTAAATACTCACATGATAAGGATTCCTTTGCATTGCCTGCCATGTATTAGTATACATCGTAGGTGTGACCGACATCACCGGCTTCACTTTCTCTCTAGTGAGTTTCTGCACTTAGAGGTGAAAACTCGCACTTCGGACGAAACGGGGGCAATCTTGTAAAAACTTGTGATAAAAGTTGGTTTCCCATGTGCCTACGGCCTAACCTAACACAACCAGGCAAAAAAGTCCACTGGGCTACCCCCTTTCGACGCACGTCTAGGGGGGTAGACGAAAACGTTAGGGTTTTTCCAGCGGATTCAGGGTTTCGCCGAAGCGGGGCCCCGGAGCGTCGGAACCCCACCAAAACCTAGGTTGTGCCATACCATATGTATACAAGTGTGTTGTGTGTTGTAAATGTCCAAGAATCTACTCCTAGGTGTGACCGACATCACCGGCTTCACTTTCTCTCTAGTGAGTTTCTGCACTTAGAGGTGAAAACTCGCACTTCGGACGAAACGGGGGCAATCTTGTAAAAACTTGTGACAAAAGTTGGTTTCCCATGTGCCTACGGCCTAACCTAACACAACCAGGCAAAAAAGTCCACTGGGCTACCCCCTTTCGACGCACGTCTAGGGGGGTAGACGAAAACGTTAGGGTTTTTCCAGCGGATTCAGGGTTTCGCCGAAGCGGGGCCCCGGAGCGTCGGAACCCCACCAAAACCTAGGTTGTGCCATACCATATGTATACAAGTGTGTTGTGTGTTGTAAATGTCCAAGAATCTACTCCTAGGTGTGACCGACATCACCGGCTTCACTTTCTCTCTAGTGAGTTTCTGCACTTAGAGGTGAAAACTCGCACTTCGGACGAAACGGGGGCAATCTTGTAAAAACTTGTGACAAAAGTTGGTTTCCCATGTGCCTACGGCCTAACCTAACACAACCAGGCAAAAAAGTCCACTGGGCTACCCCTTTCGACGCACGTCTAGGGGTAGACGAAAACGTTAGGGTTTTTCCAGCGGATTCAGGGTTTCGCCGAAGCGGGGCCCCGGAGCGTCGGAACCCCACCAAAACCTAGGTTGTGCCATACCATATGTATACAAGTGTGTTGTGTGTTGTAAATGTCCAAGAATCTACTCCTAGGTGTGACCGACATCACCGGCTTCACTTTCTCTCTAGTGAGTTTCTGCACTTAGAGGTGAAAACTCGCACTTCGGACGAAACGGGGGCAATCTTGTAAAAACTTGTGACAAAAGTTGGTTTCCCATGTGCCTACGGCCTAACCTAACACAACCAGGCAAAAAAGTCCACTGGGCTACCCCCTTTCGACGCACGTCTAGGGGGGTAGACGAAAACGTTAGGGTTTTTCCAGCGATTCAGGGTTTCGCCGAAGCGGGGCCCCGGAGCGTCGGAAGCCCACCAAAACCTAGGTTGTGCCATACCATATGTATACAAGTGTGTTGTGTGTTGTAAATGTCCAAGAATCTACTCCTAGGTGTGACCGACATCACCGGCTTCACTTTCTCTCTAGTGAGTTTCTGCACTTAGAGGTGAAAACTCGCACTTCGGACGAAACGGGGGCAATCTTGTAAAAACTTCTGACAAAAGTTGGTTTCCCATGTGCCTACGGAAAAACTTGTGATAAGAGTAATAAATAAATACATTAAAAAAGATGATGTAAGTGAAAAAAAAAAAAGGAAAAGCCTATGCCGACGGCAAAGCCGTCGGCATATGTCATACACCTTATCCTTATCCCGCCACAGCTCCTCGACCACCCATCCGCATTTCTTCGGCCGGCTACCCGCTCCGCGGCGCTGCCCCGCTCCCCCGCCGCCCTGCTCCGGCCAGCCACGACCCCGCCGCCACCCGCCCCTACCAGCCCCGCCGCCACCCCGCCGCCGACAACCCCGCCCCCTCCACCCGCCAGCCGCCATCCCCGCCACCCGCCCCTACCCAGCCCCGCCGCCAGCCCTTACCCACCCCGCCGCCAACCCCGCCCCTCCACCCGCTAGCCGGCAACCCCGCCCCCTCCACCCGCCAGCCCTACCCACCCCCGCCGCCAGCCCCTACCCGACCCACGCCGCCACTCGCCCGCCTCCGCCGTGCTCCCCTCTGGCCGCACCGGCCCCGCAACCTCGCCGCTCCCTCGACGTGCTACCCTCCTCGCCGCAGGTACCCTCCGCACCGCCAGGTGCTCCTCGCCTCTCCCCTATTTTCTGTGTATTTTAGATTTAGTGATTTTAGGAGTAGGATTTTAGGAAAATTAGTGGTAGAAAAAGAGGAAAATAGATGGAAAATTAGTGGTAGAAATTAGAAAATAGCACAATAGAAATTATAGATGGAAATTTAGTGGTAGAAAATAGAAATAACAAAATGATTTAGGGATAGATGTAGCAAATAAAATGTTGTTGACAATCATAGAAGGAAAATAGGTGTTAGTGTTTTTATATATTCATTTCATATATGACTAACCCGTGTATCAAATGCTTTTACTTAACTAAGTATCATGTCGGAGCCGGAGCGAAAGTTTCGTGGTGTTCATCGGAGACCCACGAAGATCCCGACTTGGGCAGCTCAGATCACAGTGGATCACAGGAAGATCCAGCTTGGTACTTTCAGGTGCCCGTGGCAGGCGGCCCGCGCCTACGACTGCGCGGCGGTCCAGCACTTTGGGGCGAGAGCGATCCTCAACTTTGAGGATGAGCGGAGCGTGGCGCATCTGTTAGCGCCAGATGGCATGAGGATCGCGACGAAGGCCGAGGAGAGGGAGCACCGGCAGGCAGAGAGGCTGCTCAGGGCGCGCCACCAGCGCGAGGAGAGGGAGCACCGGCAGGCAGAGAGGCTGCTCAGGGCGCGCCACCAGCCAGCACCGTCGGTCCCCGCGTCGTCGCGGCTTCTCCAGCTGAGGAGGGGCCGCCTCGGTGCCCTTTGTTTTGTCGCCCTCTTCCGGAGCACGTCCTCGACCTTCTCCGGCCACCGATCACGCTTCGAGGGTATAAATCTTTCGCCTCTCTTGCTGCATAGGTTTATTTTGGTCTAGATCACCAAGTCAGTCGCGTAACCCGAGTCAGATCCCATCCGGAAGGGTTACAAATTTATAAATATGCAGGATTGTCCATCTTTGCATATTTATAACCGTAACACTTCCGGGTTGTCCTGTTGGACAGTCCGAGTACGTGTAGATCGGGTCGTGTTCCATGTTCTACCCCTTCCTGAGACGTAATTTCGGCAGCACCTCCCTGTTGTTCTTCGGATGCACACCCTCTCGGCTTGACAAGCTCGAGACGTGTATTCTGAAGAACAGCGGGGAGGTGCTGCCGAAATTCCGTCTCGGGTCGGGGTAGAACATGGAACACGGCTCGATCTACACGTACTCGGGCGGGATAGGCCCTCCTATTAGAAGTGTAGGTGAACCCTTGCATGATGTAAAGATTAAAATTTGACCGTAATTAATCTGGTGACACTAAATCATTTTATTATTACTTGGTGCATATTAAAAGACTGCGTGCTTGTTTCGCTCCCAATAAAGCAGAGGATGGCTGATAATGGGTGGATGTACACTGGCCGTGTCGATAAGATTAAAAGAACAGAGGAGTGGGAGATGAAGACCAATATATTAGTGAAGGAGTTAGGGCGTGGTTCAAAGGCAAAAGGAGTTCGTGGAAGGTGCCCTTGCACTCATTGCAAGAATCGTGACCGTCAAGGAAAGGAAGATATGACTAAACATCTTTGGTTGTATGGGTATACGCCTAACTACGTCACGCATGTCAAATTTGATCAGTACGAACGTCTCAGAGTTGGGGTGATGCGGCAGCGGATCGATGGCAATGAGTACGATGGGTTGAGAAACATGCTAGATGATCACCATGCTGCTTACATGCCGGATTCGCCACCTCCACAGGAGGAACAGGAGGAACCGGGTGAACCGGAGGCACCGGATGAACCGGAGGAACCAGAGCCAACCGCGAAGGCTTTCTATGAGACGATGGCCTCGGCTACGAAGCCTCTATACGAGGGTGCAAACGTTTCTCAGCTCGATGCCGTAGCTCAACTACTAAGTGACAAGTGTCAGTTCTCCACCACCCGTGCAGGCTTTGAAGCTAATCTGACAACATCTGGTAACATGTTGCCCAAAGGGCATTGTCTGCCAAAATCCATGCACGAGACGAAGAAACTATTGGGATCGCTCAGCATGGATTATGAAAAGATTCATTGTTGTCCAAAAGGATGCCTGTTGTTCCGGAAACAATATGCGAATGACAAGTACTGTAGCCTTTGTGGGGCCTCTAGGTATGAGGAGAAAACGCTGCCTGATGGTCGGAAGACGCAGGGAAAAATCCCTGTGAAGGTTCTTCGGTACCTCTCATTCATAAAAAGAATGCAGCGGCTTTTCATGTCCGAGGAGTCTGCCAAACAAATGACTTGGCACAGGAAAGGGAAGAGATACGTCGACGAGTTAGGACGGGAAAAGATGGGACATCCATCTGATGGTGAGGCATGGAAGAACTTCGACTTGAAACACCCCCTTAATTCAGCAGATGCTCGGAATGTCAGAATTGCAATAGCAACAGATGGGTTCAATCCATTTGGGATGTCGACTGCGTCGTACAGCTGCTGGCCCGTGTTTGTTATTCCGCTCAATCTCCCTCCTGGGGTACTAATGCAAAGGAAGCACATGTTTCTGTCGCTGATCATTCCAGGGCCCGAATACCCGGGGAAGAATTTGAGTGTCTACATGCAACCGCTTGTGGATGATTTGCACCACTCATGGCACAATGGGACGTGGACATACGACCGAGCATCAAAGAAAAACTTCTTGATGAAAATTTGGTTCCACTATTCCATGCACGACCTACCCGGGTATGCCCTATTCTGCGGATGGTGTACAGCTGGTAAATGGCCATGCCCAGTGTGCAGGAACCAACTTGAGTTCCTTTGGCTAAAGTCAGGTCGCAAGTATGTCGCGTTTGACAAGCATCGACAGTTCCTCGAAGGAAGGCATCCTTATCGAGAAGACCAAAAAAACTTCACGAAGGGCGTAGTTGTGCGTGAAGAAAAAGCGATACCGAAGTTCGATGGTGCAAAAGTTGATGCCGAGCTAGTGCTCTCGTGCCTGCTGTGGGACCTGGCCCACGATTTGAGGGTATGGTGTAACGCACAACTGGACTCATGTGGCAGGCTTAACGCAGCTAGAGTATTACAAGGACCTCGAACTTCCCCATAACATCGATGTGATGCACACCGAAAAGAATGTTGGAGAGATGATCTTTCACACAGTCCTGAACATTCCTAAGAAGACAAAGGACAATGTGAAGGCTAGAGTTGATGTTCAGAAGCTCTGTGATAGGGAGAGATTACACATGAAGCCTCCTAACCCTCGTCAAAAAAATTGGTTTAAGCCAAATGCCGACTACTGCCTTGATAATATCCAAAAGAAGGAGGCATTCAAGTGGCTCAAAAACATCGCCGTGATGTTCCCTGATGGTTACTGTTCCAATATAAGTAATGGAGTCAATCTTCTTACAGGAAAAGTCACTGGGCTCAAGAGTCACGACTATCACATATGGATTGAGCGGTTGATGCCGGTGATGCTTCGAGGGTATCTCCCCGATAGTATCTGGCGAGTGCTTGCGGAGTTGAGCCATTTCTTCCGCACGCTCTGTGCGAAACAGATATGTCCCCTGATTATTGCGAAGCTGCGTGATCTTGTGCCGGAGTTGCTATGCAAGTTAGAGATGATCTTTCCGCCAGGCTTCTTTGTTCCGATGGCACATCTCGTTGTGCATCTCGCGAACGAGGCACTCTTGGGTGGACCGGTGCAGTTTCGTTGGCAGTTTTGTATTGAGAGAGAGTTTAAGTACATTCGAAACATAACTGGAAACAAAGCTAGGATTGAAGCATGCATAGCTGAGGCAACAATACTCAAGGAGATGGCAGACGCCGTGACAACGTACTTTCCCGATGAAGTTGCCACTATGCATAACCCGGTCACTCGGTACAATGTCGACGAGCCCAAGAATGACCCCAAGCTCCTCCTCTTCCAATGTCCCGGTGGCAAGGCCGGTGCCGGTGAAAAATGTAAATTGACCAAGGAAGAGAAGGATTGCATAATGCTCTATGTGCTTATAAACATGACGGAAGTACTCGATTTCATGAGGTAAATGGTGAACAAATTACTTTGCAACTAGTAACTCAGTTTCGGTCTAATACGTATTTTCTCCTTTTAGACAATTCCAAGATGAATACTGGTTGGGAACGGTGGATCCCGATCCCGCGGAGCTGGACACTCTTCTGAAAGAGGGTGCTCACGGAGGAAAAAAATTTGTGTCTTGGTTCATGGGAAAAGTAATTTCTAACGTGTCCCTCTTACCTTGCAATATGTGACTTGTCCCTCTTATTACACGTAACTAATGCACAAAACAATTTGAACCGTACTTGTAGGGAGCTGATCCCAACGTTGAGATGACAAATGAGCTGAGATGTGTTTCCCAAGGATTTAACCGTACCGTCATTAAGTATGAGAAGTATGATGTGAATGGGTTCCGCTTCCATACAGAGTATCACCAGAATAATCGTCCTGGAGCAAAAACTGTAAATACTGGGGTCTTCACCAAAGGATCCAGAGGAGCCGATGGAGCCAATTACGTAGATTACTACGGAAGGTTACAAAACGTATACGAGCTGACGTTCAATCGTACGAACATAGAACTCAAGCTCGTTGTGTTCAAGTGCCACTGGTTCGACCCATGCACTGGACCACATGGTGGACAGAGAAGTGAGCCTTCCATTGGGTTAGTTGAAGTTAAGCCTTCAACCACCTATACCGGAGCCGATGTCTATATTGTGGCTCACCAAGCCAAGCAAGTTTATTATTTGCCCTACCCATGCCAGAAAGAGAACCTCAAGGGCTGGGAAGTCGTGTTCCGGGTATCCCCACATGGTAAGCTACCCAGGCCCTCCGACGACGATTACAACAACATTGACCCTAAAACATACGAGGGAATTTTCTATCAAGAGCAAGAGGACTTCGGGCACTTTGACTTACAAATAGGTGGTCTCGAGGACCTCGAGAACAATGCACACACTCGTGGTGAGTCAGTGGTGGATCTGAAGGACATAGATGTGCTCTCGAAGTTTCATGCGGAAAATGACGACGATGACGAGCCTGGCGATGAGCTTCCGCCCTACTACTCACGTGATAGTGATAGTGATAGTGAGAATGAGAACCAACACCCTGATGAGGAGAGTGATGACGATAGGTGACGGTCTATAATGTCTTTATGCTTTAGTAATTATTTTCCAACATGCTTCTTAATTGCATTACGTCTTTATGCTTGGTATCTACATGTTATTATGTCTTTTATTCTTTAGTATTTATTTTTCGACATGCTTACTTGTTTTCTCTTTCTCAATGCAGTTGATTGAACAATATGAGACAGGGCAAGGGAAGCGCTTCTGGTGGTCCTTCTCCCGGTTCTTCAGCTTCTCCTGGTGCTTCGCCTTCTTCCGGTGCTTCTGCTGCGCCGATCCGACGCTCACCTATTATCAGCCGGGGAGATATGGGGTTCACCCCGTCGCCGTTGGCGCAATAGATGTAGGGATTTGGACGTCTAGACATCTAGCTATGTATGTATCTACTTGATGATGGTCCTATGTGTGTATCTACTTGATGATATATGGAGCCATTGTGTGATCTTGTTTGTTGTGAATTTGTCGTGATTTTTGATTATTTTTTCTGCTATTTTTGCTGCAAAAAACGGGCCGCTGGAAAAAAAATTCTGGGCGTACCTTTGCCGACGGCACTGCCGTCGGCACAGACCTCTTGATGTGACCAAATGGGCGTACCTTTGCCGTGCCGTCGGCACAGGTAAATCCCTGGAGCGCCCAGCTGCCTCCACGTGGCGACGCTGTGCCGACGGCAGGCCGTCGGCACAGACCCCTCCACCTCGCCCGACCAATGTGGGCCCCACCCGCTGCTGTGCCGACAAAGTAGGTGCCGACGGTGCGTCTCTGGCCGTCGGGAAAAGCTGTGCCGACGGTTTTCTTCTGTGCCGACGGCCAGGTGGCCTGTGCCTACGGGGCCCTATGCCGACCACCTTGTGCCGACGGTGGCCGTCGGCATAGGTGTGTGCCGACGGCATTGATTCCTTTGCCGACGGGCTGCGGCCGTCGGCACATCCGGCCATTCCTGTAGTGGGTGGGCAAAGACCCTCAAAGCACATCTACTTGAACTTTTGTGGAAGGCGTACCATGTTCCCAAAAGAGGTTCAATTCTGTCAGTCGGTGTCTTAGCAACTAGATTTGCTTCAAGTGCTGCATTCCTTGTTTTGACATTATCAAGATTTTGAATCGACAAACAGCCTTGAAGCTTGTTTAGGTCCCTCAACTGTTTTATCTCATACCCATGTTCAATCCCTACTCTGAAATATTCTAATGTCCGGAGTGATGTTAGCTTGGCAATGTTGGGCAATGTCATTCCACGATATCCCACACTCATATGCCGTAAATTGTAGAGCTTTCCCATATCTATATTAGGAGGGAATTCTAGTTCTTCGTTATCTCTAAATACTAAAACCTGTAGATGGTAAAGTTTGGTTAATGTCCTTGGTAATATTAGCTTAGGTGTGTAAGGCATCCTTAAATCAAGATATCGCAGATGCTTTAAGTGACCAATAGTTGGTGGGAGTTCAAACGTGATTTCTCCATCTGTGTATTTTATGGCCAGTACCCGCAATTTGCGCAGCTTCTCGAAAACTTTCCGAAAGAATACTTCTGTAGCGGGCTCGGACAATCTGAGTGAAATAAGATTGTTCGCCACAAGCTTTGGTTGATCATGTATTGTTAATGATGTCTTTGAGACTTGAGTACCGTTATATTATCAGAATTGGTTGTATTTTTGGAAGATTATCAGACTTTGAGAATTTGTCAACAAGCATCGCTAGAGCTTCTTTAATCTAAAGCAACTAAAAACACACTTTATTTGCATGGCTGTATGCTACAAATTTTGGTCAAAGGTAAAGCTTTGGTCTCAACCGTGCCAACTTTGCCGAGGCGGCGTGATTAGACGAGAGATGATTCATTTCAATGACCATCTCAGCCTATCAAGGGAGGCACAAACCACCAGAGTTTAGAAACTGTACGCAATTCTTCCACTCTAAAACTTTGCTCTGTGATAAAGCAGTTACTGATAAACTGGGTGAACAAGGACTCTGTCTAATAATCACCTTGGCTAAAATGAAAGAACTAGCTTTGGCGAAGCACCAGATAGAATCAGTGTACATATATATAAAAAAAAGAATCAGTGTACATCGTTACAGCATCTTGAAATAACCACTACTCTAAGGTTTTTGCGAAAACTTATTATAGGATATTAGAGCCCTACAAAAAACTAACCACGCCAGAATGCAAGGTCGAATTGTCAAACGAGGCCACGTTACCAAATCCTCTCTAGTATCTACGTACGTAGTGCCTGTAGTCCAGATTCGATCTATTCTGCTTCTCCATCCCGGCCGCCGCCATGGACCGGGAGACGCGGTGGCCGGACTTGCTCACATGATACATGGAGATCGATCGTCCTAGATAGATCATGTGATACATGTAGATAGACTGATAATAACGATAATTTTTTAGATCCTTATTAAAAACAAACACGACAACACACACAAACAATGGGAGGTCACATATCTTCGAAAGATCACATGCATGGATCACAAGCTCCGATAAGATCGAGTAGTACTTATGAACTGTTGACCCTCCAGCACGTCTCTCTGATCTCCACGCCGGCGTCACCCTTGGCCTTGATCCTGATGTCGCCCATCTTCTTCATCGCTGCCGCGAACGCCACCTCCCACGCCTCGTTTGCATTCGTTGCGAAGCTATCCACCTGCGCCTTGGTCTCCGATGACCGGAGCGCCAGGTCCGAGTCAAACAACACGTTGGTGTCGTCCACGTTGTTGAAGTACTGGCTGTCTAGGGCGTTGGGGGTCACCATATCCATGTCCACCCTGGTGCTCCCGCCACCACTACACTGGCTTCTGAGGTTGAGGGCGAAGTCGTCGGTCCTGTTGGAGAGGCTGTCGGAGTTGAACAAGCACCGAGCATTGCCAATGGTGTGCGCGCCAGAGAGGGTGACCATCTCGGCGGTGCTGAGCTCCTGGGCGTCGAACAAGGCCTTGAGCGTCTGGAGGTCGGACCCTGGCCCGGGAAGCTGGTCGGTCTCGCCGCTCAAGGACTCGCGGCCGTCGTAGCGGCCAGAAGGGATGTCGTAGCTGACCTTGCCGCCGCTGAGGATGACGGAGGCATTGCGGGCGGCGAAGGCGAGGATGTCGGCGCACGAGACCTTGTTTCCACCGCATGCGGACTTGGTCGCCTCCTTGGCGGCGTCGATGACCTCGAACCCGCGGAGGCTGTCCTTGTTGGGCGGGCCTTCCCTCTCGGTGTCGCTGTTCATGGACGCGGTGGTGTTGAGGAGGACGGAAGCGTCGCAGCCACGGACGAAGCAGTCGTGGAAGAAGAGGCGGATGATCCCTGCGCCGACGCCAGGGTTGCTGTTGACGGCGTCGGCCACGGCCTTCCTCACGGTGGATTCGGCACTGGGGCAGTAGGAGTCGGTGTCGCTGGGAGTGTTGTAGTAGCCCACACGGAGCCTGTCGGAGCCATCGAAAGGAGGGGTTGGGATGCTCCGGCTTCTAGTCCGTGTGCACACCTGATTGTTCGTCACTGGGTCCCACCCAACAAAGCAGCCCTGCTGGCACGCCGCCGGTCCGACAAACGCCGCCAGCAAGGTGACCAGAGCGGCAAGCTTGGCAGCAGCCATCATCTTCTTCCCTTCTTTGCTCGATCGATCTTTCTAGTGGTGTGGTGTGGTGTGGTGTGGTGTGTGCTAGCTAGCTTTCTTGCTACGTTTGGTGAGTTGTGTGCATTGGTGCCATTTATATATAGGTCGGAGGCGAGAACGAGCCAACACGTACAGCCGCAGACGTGGACGGGTCAAAGCTTAGCCCATGACCGGCGAATGTTCAAACTTTGAATCTATTAGTCCTACTTGTCTATCCAAGTACTACTGTACTAGGCTCAAAAAAAAAGTACTACTGTACTACATCCAAGTACGTGTGCATGCGTTTTGGGAGGGAATAATTAGTGGGACCTCAACGATAATCTTTATTTTTGGAATTGGCAATTTCATCAGCTAAACAGGCAATTTATATTACTCCCTCCGATCCATATTAATGGACTTAACTTTGTCTAGATACAGTTGACTCCATTGAGTAGTATATACACCATGCATGTGGCTAGTTTGATCCAGTTGTTGTAGACTGTTCACACCCTTGAACGTTCGTAAGATTTCAATTTCTTCTTTGTTCCTAACATGCCGCCGCTATACTCCCCCCATCCAGCAATGAAAAGTCGGTGCTACAATGAAACGTCTAATCTGATAGCTACATGCAGGATTTTATTTTAGTGTAATTGCTTTAGGATTTGTTTACTTGTTGATCATCGGTCTCTTGAGGTTGTTACCGGTGTGTACTTGTCTGTGCGCCTTGCCATTTAAGCTTAATGCGATGAATCATATGCTCTATGGCTTATCGCTGAATAAAAGGAAGCTGTAATTCATTTTATAAGTTCAGTTCGTCAGTTATATCATTTCTGTAGACAGCCACCGCCGCGCCACCGTGCCTGCTGCTCCCAGTCCTTCTTGTCGGCGCGCGGGTCAACGACTCAATGGCGCTCGACGGCGTCCTTGGCTTCTCCTTGACTAAAGACATGTATGCCCTCCCATTGATTTTGTATTTAGTTTGGAATCAGATCCAGATTAACCAAAGCTCAAACCATCGATCCCTGAGGAAACCGAGATAATTAAGCTCTTAATTATTTCTCTCCAAGCGAGGGGGCGGTAAGACCACAACATGGCACTTTATGTACAGTACGCCGACATGAGCTCTTACTTCCCTCGTGATCAAACCCTCAGCCACCAATCCATATAATGTCCCAACTACGATCGGACAAAGTAAAAATAACTACGATCGGACAAAGTCAGGAAATATATACTAGCTACGATCCCACACAAAGATGGAGCCAACATACACGGCCGCCGGCAGCATCCCCAGGACCTCGCCGGGGACGCCACGACGGTGGTCAAAAGGTTATATTTTCCGAGTCGCCCGCCTCGGGTGATTGTATCCTGGCTGCCATCACCTACAAGCATGAAGTGCTCATCTGTTGGCTTGCCAGCCCGCAGAGTGGATGGACAACACGGAGATTTTGCGGCCAGCCGACCATGCATATAGCCTTTTGCAGCGGCCATCTCTATTGCCTCGTGGAAAATAGCATGGAGCTAGCCAAGTTTGAGGTCGGCTCGGGTAAATGCGGCGCGCCATACATACCCACTGGACCCACTACTGTCGGTCGCAGCAAGGGCCATCCGGATGCATACTCCACATACATGGTCGAGCTACGTGGCAATCTTGTAATGGCGGTGAGGGGGCCTTGGGGCCCGCATGGTCGGCTCCAAAGGAACCGTGGGTCTTATTTCTTGGTGTTCGAGCTAGTTGATGGTTGCATGGTCGGACGCTCCGACCAACGCTCCTATTCATGGAGAAAGGTGACGTGCTTGGGTGACAACGCCTTATTCTTGGGGCCGTCGTGCTCCAGGGCAATGCGCGTGTCGACCACACGACATGGTGGCATGAGAAGAAACCACATCTACTACTCACACCATCGATGTTACACACACAAGAACCATGTGCTCGAGGAGGCCGAGGAGTTCTTCACGAGCTCGAACAACGGTGATTGTCGTGCGTGCTATAGGAAAGACGAAACCATTGATGACGACGTCGACGAAGACTTCAAGTTGGTAGGGTACTATATGTCGGGCGGCGAGCTCATCCACCCATGTGGCTTTTCCCTCCGAACCTGTAGCATGTTAGGGTCAAGAACCATATCAAACTTAACCAACTTTGAGCTTACTACTTTTGTCTCTAATGAGTCTGTCTTCGACTCTTGTTTGTGCCTTTTTTTGTTAAAAACCGGAATTTGTTATAGCAACTCAGGAGTAGTGCTCTAACGTCAGCATGTTGCTTATGTTGAGGTAGATTTTCATCGACCGGATAGATGAAAATCACATGATATCAAAATGAAAACAAGCTAAGCTACCAAAACGTGCTGTCCGCACATTCATGCTAAAACCCAATAACAAGAAATCAGAGACAAGTCGGATTAAATATGCTCTACATGCCTGCTTGTTTCAGCATACAACAATTTAGGTTAACTTCCATTTAGTTACTGTTTGATACGGCCTACGCAGTTCGTGTTGTGTTTGGATCATGTCAAGAAAAAAGAGTATGTTTGGATACGTCGCTACTGAGATATATAAATCTCGTGGATCGATCTATCCTTCAGAATAGGCTCGATCGATTGTGCCAAAACGAGAAGATGCCGTCGACGCCCCACGGCAGCACCCAGCAAACCTCACCGGCGTCGGCAGAGCAGCGCTGCTGGTCGAGCCTCTCCGACGATCTGCTCGGTGAGGTCTACGGCAGGCTCGTCTCCGCGCTCGATCGCCCCCGCTTCGCCGCCGTGTGCACGTCGTGGCACGCCGCCGCCTCGACGCAACCGCCGCGGTTGGCTTTCCTGTGGGTGATGCGCGAGCCAATACTGGCCGGGAACAAGAAGACGCACTCGTCGTATCTTGAAGCCGTGGTGCTCCCACTCCGGAGCGACGGCGCCGGCGGTGTTTGCGCCATCTGCTGTCGCAACCACGGCTGGGTCGCTTTGTCGGAGCCCCTGGTTGGGATCATGGACCTCATCTCCGGCACTGAGATAGGGTTTGGAGGTCTGCGCTGGTACTGCATTGTACGATGATTACGCTGTCCGAGCTACTGTATTTGTTTCGGCTTTGTAGCTTGCTTGTGTTCTGATATATACTATTATCGATGATGCCAGGCTGCAGTGTTTGAGCATATCTCTACTATATAATATGCCTAGAGGTGGTGATGGTCGTGGTATGTTTTCCAATTTCTGATTCTACCCTTGTGTTAATAGGTTAATTACGGAGTATGCCACCGCCAAGTCAACATAACTGTTCGTAATAGGGCCCGACGGCAGCGCTCGCGCACGAGAGGAAGGGCCCGGCGGCGGCGCGCACGCTGGAGAGAGAGGGCCCGGCGGCGGCGCGCTGCAGAGGAGGACGCGCAGGCGGTGCTCGCCGCGGCCCTGCCCGGCGACGGGGAAGAAGGAGGCGTGCGGGGGCTTGTGGATGGGGAGCACGCGCGTGGGAGGTTCGGCGGCGCGCACGCTGGCGAGAGCGGCGGCGCGCTGCAGAGGAGGACGCGCAGGCGGTGCTCGCCGCGGCCCTGCCCGGCGACGGGGAAGAAGGAGGCGTGCGGGGGCTTGTGGAATGGTGGATTTTCCGGATTCTGACGGCCGATGGCAAGTGCAATGAACGGTTTTGCCAATCTTTGATTTTTGTTGTTCAAGCACCCGCAAAATTTGTAGATTCTGCACCTTCTGCATCTCAACCGCATGCAACTTCAAACCACGAGTGGTTCTGCATGTCTTTCTCTGTAGTTTAGTTTGTAATAACCTTCTCTCGCCTTAAAGCTCTGCAGCTGCTCCGTTCCATCGTCTTCACCAACGTTGGGAGGTAGCGCCTATCTCCAATCTAGCAGGTTTGCTCTCAGGAAGATAACGTGGTCGACAGCAGGCGGTACTGATTTGTTCGTCCACACTCATCAGCTTGATGGTACCACGCATTCTGCACATGCCGAATCTGGAGCCGTCGGTGCTGCGTGTTCAATCCTCTCGCTCATATCAGGTTAATATAGGTTTTTCCCCAATTTAAATCATCCTGTACTATCTTGCTTCTATTTCTCAAAAAATCCTGCACTTGCTCTGACTGTCAATAGCGAGTCTCTTAATTGAGTTGCATATTCTTTGCTATGACACAGTATATGGTAGATGCTGAATTCAGAAATACACGTGGATTTAATCCTTCGGTTACCTCGTGCGCTTCACAATCACCCAAAATGCAATAATCAATCAGTTGCCCAAATTCTTTCATGGTAAGATACATTCTGTCAGCAGTTTTGCAAAATACTGACTGTTCTATATGCTAATGTTTGCAGTGCTCTTTGCAAGCAGAGGTGTTAGAGAAAAAGTGACAGACTTTATTGAATTTAGGTGAAACACTGAAAGCATGTTCTCTGATACTACCATATAACGTTTTGTTCTATGTTGCACCGAGATGTGACGGTGCGGTAGGAGCGGTGGCCGTGTGGCTGTGTTGTTGCCGGCGCCGGCGCCGGTGTGGAGGCAGCTGCACGCTGATGCCGTGCCTCAAATTCGTGACGGGATCCTGGGGGGTCGCCGAAGCAGAAGTGCCCATGCCGCGTCCTCAACCGGCGGGCGGTGGCTGAGCGGGTCTGCACCGGGAACACTGGGCATGCCGCATCCTCATCGGCAACGTGCCTTTCAGCAGCCTCCTTATCACCAGTGCAGAAAACATCGACCAATTTTTTTTCTACTGCACATAGCAAGCTTTAATTATACTGCATGTGAACCGATGATCTCTGATTAACCAAACAGGTTATTGGCTGTTCCATTCTTTGCAATTTGAAGATACTGCAACGCACCTTAGAATCCCTCCTCTATTTTTCAGTTCGGTGAATTCATCATAGAAGCCCTATAAATGTGGATTTATACCTGATGTCTGACGTACTCCTAGATAAT
This sequence comes from Poa pratensis, assembly GCA_947311845.1. NCBI lineage: Eukaryota > Viridiplantae > Streptophyta > Magnoliopsida > Poales > Poaceae > Poa > Poa pratensis. The sequence continues at coordinate 918,650 of CAMZMU010000062.1, forward strand.
ATAAAATCAGTTTGGTATGTCCAGTGCTCAGAAATACAATAGACCAGTTTGTGAGCTGCTGGGAGAGAAAGATGTTTAATTTGCATCGCCTTTTCTAAAAAAAAAATGTCCCTACTTGAGGTTTCCTATTGAAATAATTTGGATGTTGTGTGATGTTTCTTCACAAATGCCAAGACATGCTAAATCTTTCGATATCTTTACGATATATCTAATCCTTTTGCATTTTGCATTCTGTGAAGATTTGATGCCTAGACTGTAAATATTATCTATTTGATTTTCAAGCCATTTAATAATACTCTACAAATATTTGTTTCTACGTATTACCCAAGTTCAGCTTGGAGTAGGTGCATGATACTGACAATGTTTTAGGAGCACAACTGGATCCGTTGAGCGTTGATGTTGGTGGTGCAAAGAAGAAGGGGAGACTATTGATTTTTGAATAAGTTATTCCTAGAGATCATGTTCAGTCCTAATCTACGTGCTCTTGGAAAAGAGGTATCTTTACAGTTCAGCAAGGCTGCAGCAGCTACAGGAGTCTGAAATCAAGGTTATCGACTTCATGGTTCAAACATGAGCTATACTCAACAATGAAACTGTTAGTCCTATATATTTATACTTGAGCTAAGTTATTTTACTAGCAAGATTAGCACGTGGCTTCTGCTGTTGCTCCATAGCGAAGTGGGATTAGCAGCAACATTGGATTAGTCCACGCTCAACTCTGGTTCGTCATTGCTGTACCGCCGAGAGTTCTGATAGATGTTCTGATGATGGTAATTCCGATAGATTGCAACAGGCATCTACTCCCCGTGGAGAAGCACACATGGAGTTCATATTTTCTTCAAAAAAATATGTATCAAGTTTTTATCCTGTTGCAACGCACGGCCATATGTGCTATCTTTTTAAAATTTCAACATGGACCAAGCCGAACAATAGTTGTTTTTTCAAAGATAAGGTTGTTAGTTATAATTATGCTACAACAGGAGTTGGGTATGATTTAAAACCAAGCAAAATACAACGTAGAAATATGAGAATCGAAGAACAAATATTATTCTAGATTTCTGAGCAATTGATAAATCCCGTAGCAACGCACGGGCATTTTTCCTAGTCGGGGTAAAATAGAACCGTTTGCAGCATGTCATTAGGCAATTTGGGTGTATACAGGGCCGGGTGTAACGTACAATTTGTATTCTTGTGATGCTATGAGTAATATAAACACCTTTATGGAAAAAGGCAATTTGGGTGTGTGTGTGGCAACGTTGCATGTCTTTTCAATCTCTTTTTTTTGTAGCTACTGTTTCTTGGACCTCTTTCTCTTAGGTTCAGGTGAGGTTAGTGGACAAACGGGCAGGGGACTACCTTTTTTTTTTTGCGAGGATACAGGTGAAGATTACAGCAAGTAGGCAGAAGAGATCAAACGAAAGATCGAAAATACACCTAGATCCTCCTGCATCGACGTCGCCGGAGAAGAAACCGCATCGATGACGCGCCGCCGCCGCAACTTCCTTGACACCTTGGATCGGAAGCAGCCCCCAAGCGGACGGGAAGTCTTCGAAACTCGAACCCCGAGAGGCCTCCAGCTTGCTCCATCGGCGCCGCCGCTCGCACCATCATCACCTGCCTCGAAGAAGTCAACCAGATCCACCGCAAGTAGATCTGGAGGGGGGATCCCCGCACACGGCGACCCCAGAGGGCCACGAGCACGAGGAAGAGGACGGCGCTCCGCCTTGAAGCTCCGAGAAGCTCCACTGCCGGAGGGGACGAGCGCCATCCGCAAACGCAGCACCGACGAGGCCTCCACCACCAAGACGCCGCCGGCTGGGTCCCTACTACTACCTACACTATGCACACACCGGGATCCGGCGATTCCCCGCCCTCCCGCCGCCGGAGCGGCCGACGGAGGCGAGGAATCACGCGGATCCGCGGCGGCGAGGTGGGAGCAGCGGGGGGTGCACAAATCGCCTTTCTCTTCTTTGCGGGAGAGAGGAGACCGTCCAGGGTCGGTCTAACGTGGCACGGATGGGCGGCTGGACTTCAGGGGACTACCTATTGTTGAGCAAATAAAATTCCTTGACTTGTTAGAACTTACAGTGTGCCAACAAATGAAAAAAAAAACAAATGAACAATCTAGATCTCATGGAACTCGCCTCGAACATTGATCTTAAAAAAAATTAGGGTTGGTTGCCAAAACACAAAGGCTATACCTTTTTTTTAAGGGGGACAAAGGCTATAGAGAGACGGCGGTACAACAATAGCCCAGCATAGTGTACGGACAAGGACTTCATATATTTTCCACCGAGGCCTAGCCGATTCCCCAGAAAGAAAAACGTGGGCCAACACTAGGTCTGAGCACCGGCCCATGCAGCATGAGAACAGATCATCGAGTTTTATGTTTTTCTCTCGCCGGTTTCATTTTCTGAGAGGGCAGACAAGCGATCGGGAAAAAGAAAAAAGGAAATTATTTTGGAGATGGGAGGTATCGATCCCCCTTCCTCTTACAATGCAATGATAAGTGCTCTACCATTTGAGCTAGTACATCCCCATTTATATGCACCTCATTACTTAATTCGATGATCAATATTAAATACATGCTGAGTGTTGAAACCGACTTGTAAAATAAGAATAAGTCGCATCAACAACTACACAAACATCATGGTTAATGTTAAAATTCGAATGATAAATTTTATCTCACTACGGGAAATCACAATTTAACAAGGTGTTGATTTTTGTGCCGAGTGGTTTTCATGGACACCACCGGAATAAAACACGCCGCGTAATGGTTCTTTGTTGAGTGTTTCTTAAAACAACACTCGAGAAGCATGCATCTTTGCCGAGTGCCAAACAGAGATGCACGGCAAAGATATCTACACCCGGCGAACCACCGTGCCACGTGTACATGGTAATGTCTTTGTTGAGCATATGTTGCAAAAACACTCGACAAACTTTAAGCCGTTAGCGAAAAAATTGCCTGAAATTGGGCGAGGAAAAGGAGGGCGAAAAAAGGAGTGTATTCTTAAACATATATTCGGCAATATTTTTTTCCATTATTAATTGCTTTTCTGTTTTTCAATATTCCTTTTATTTTATTTATTCTATTTATCTGCATTTCGCGGCCCTTTCTTTTCCGCTACTCTTTTCCCACCCTATCTCTTTCCTGCCCTTCCCATCCTCTCTTTCCAACTCTTTTTCCGCCATCTCTCAGCCACCCAGACTACATATATAGCCCCTCACTCGAATTTTGTGTTCCATTAGATTGGGTTCTTCATTCTGGTAGATGCAACAAACCGTATGGAATCATGGTGAAGTACAAGGTATAGTGTCGAAATCCTTGGGAGATGTCATGCTACTACTTCTTCATAGCAGAACTGAATCACATCCTCACCATGATGTCCTATGTTATGTACCTTCAGCATGATGTCCTATATTACAATATTGTATCGGTGTATATATGATATTCCTAAAGTACACATGTAACGTGAGGGGAAAAAGAGTGCAAAACGTTTGGCGGCAAAAAGTTAGGCGTCCACCCCAATGGGCGATGGACGGACGGCGGAGTGCCGGACTCCATGCATGTCATCCAGCGCAACGTATTGTCGTGCATGAATCAGTCCTGGTATGAATACGAGATCATGTACTGCTACTATTTCTATGGAACAAAATTATGGAAACTGACTCTTTGCACTCTAGCACTATGCCAAATTCGGCATATTGTTAGCTAATATTGATTTCAGAGTTGTGTCTCGGATATGGGAACAACACGGGATGGATGAACGCGCCCATCTAGAAATGCACGGAGGATGAACACTAAGGCTAAAAAAGAAACCATTGGAGAAAAAACCAGGTCACACTAGTACTCACCAAGATCATCGTCGTTCTAGGCTGATGGGCAAACTACTCAACATGAAATTTCCAAGACCAGCAGCACGAGAGACGACGGTGGAACTAAACCGAGGGGATGGGGTCCCCTCAGCCTGTTCGAGATCCTCCTGAAAGCGCCACGGCCGGCCTGCGGTGGAGAACCGCCCCTTTGACGTCTCAGAGAAGAAGTAAGGAAGTGAGCAGCAACTATGGTGATCGCGTGGAGGGTTTGGCAAGGGGAAGAGGGTGAGATGAAGAAGGAAACGATGGGAGTTCAGAATTCAGTTTTATGCTTGTCTCTTCACGCCATCCACCTCACATTCTCGGTCAATAGCCTTTCCGGTGCCCTACGCAAGGAATTATTCATAGAAAATAGTGGACTTCACAAGCTGTCAATTACGGAGGAGTAGCAACCATTTGTGCATTTTTACCTTCAAGTTCGTGTTGTGTTCGGATTATGTCAAGAAAAGAAAAGGAGTTGTGTTTGGATACGTGGCCGCTAGGGAGATACAGTATATCTGTGCACATCAAGCTCAAGGATTCGATCTATTCTATACAGTACACGATCTACGTACCAAAACAAGAAGATGCGGTTGATCGCCGCCGGCGCCGACGGCAGCACCCAGCAGACCTCATCGGCGTTGGCAGAGCAGCGCTGCTGGTCGAGCCTCTCCGGCGATCTGCTCGGCGAGGTATACGGCAGGCTCACCACCGCGCTCGACCGCCCCCGCTTCGCCGCCGTGTGCACGTCGTGGCGCGCCGCCGCCTAGACGCAACCACCGCGGTTCGCTCTCCTGTGGGTGATGCGCGAGCCAATACTGGCCGTCAAGAAGAAGGCCTCGTCGTATGGAGAAGCCGTGGTGCTCCCACTCCGGAGCGGCTGGGTCTCTTTGCTAAGGCCTCCGACCGGGATCGCCGAGCTCATCTCCGGCGCTGATATACGATTTGCAGGGCTGCGCTGGTACTGTATTGTACGATGATGCCATATCGTAGTTTGAACGAGCCAATACTGCATTATTGTTTGTATTCGGCAATTTGGGTGTCTGGTGACGACGTGTAGGACGAGAATTAAAACTCGGAACTCGCGAGTTAAACGAGTAGCTCGGAACTCGACTCGGCTTGGCTCGAACTCGTTGCTAAACGAGCCGAGCCGAGTTTTCATTTTAAACGGTAAACGAGTTTGAATTAAACGAGCCGAGTTCCGAACTACTCGTCGTTTAACTCGGTAATTTTTTTTTGTTACATGTATTCCTTGCTTTGTGAATGTTTTTTTCTGAATTATTCTAGTTCAACAGCTAGATATTACTTTAATAGTGTCATATTGTCACTGATTGTTGTGATAATTGCATCGTGCATGCCCAAATAATGAGAAATTATTATATATAAACTTTATTATAACACATTTTAATAGTTTTATTGAGATAAACGAGGAAACTCACGAGTTTAGCGAGCCGAGCCAAGTTTCATGTCTAGACTCGTTTATTAAACGAGTTGAGCCGAGCTAACTCGTTAGTTGAGATTCCAGACCTAGTGACGTGGCACGTCCGTTCTGCTGCACGGATGGATCGATCGATTCTGCTAGCTGGCTCAATTAAAAGCCAGCCTGATGTACCCATATTTCTTGCCTTTTCGTAATTTCTTATATTATATGTAAGGTGTCTGTAGCTTCTCAACTCTTAATTAGTTCATCAATCATCAGTAGGATTTTTTGTACAAACTATGGTAGAGTAGGATGCTATACCTATACCTATACGGTATTGCCGAACTAGACAGAGGAGGATGGATGTGGGATAAGAATCATCACAATAATCAAGGTTATAAACGGTAGGCAATAAAATGATAAACAAATGCAAGATCAACACACGTGGATACGAGATTTCAACGTGAAAAACCCCCTCCAATGAGAAGGGTAAAAAACCATGGGCCAGCAAAACTTCAGTATACCGAGAGATGTTACGAACGCCGGAGATTTACAACGTGCACTTATCCTAAACCGATGGCTTACAAGATATATTTATATAGTAGTAAAGACCTAATCCTGATCGGTAATGATCCGTACTATTCTACTATATTTATATAGTAGAATAGAACAAAATGTTAATATGCTTTACTAATCAGATAAGAAAAGAGCTAATTTATTTCTCATGGATATGCTCAATCTATTATTTTTTCATGTGAGACAAATAACGAAGCACACCACTATCTAAACATATAAGTGAATGTATATTACTCCCTTTGTTCCTATTTAGATGACTTTTAATTTTCTGCATGTGGATGTAGTATCTATACATATAACATGTCTATATACATACACAAGTTGACAAACGAAAGTCACCTAATTTGAAATGGAGGGATTACCTGTGAAAGATTTTCCTAGAGATGTAGAGTCCCATGTATGCCCGCAGGTCAAGCCACAGGTCAAACTGAGTCCAGGCAGACCAGTATGCATTACATACACGCCACATATTACTATACATATGATCAAAGAAATTTCCCGCGCTTAATTACACTAGAATGCATGCATGCTTCTCCCATCCACTAGGTGCACTTGCATGTATGTCTAGACTTATTCAACTAGGATGCACTCCCACGTACTAATCTTATACTAAATCTATTCGTGGTCTACAAATAAAAAATAACTGAAATAATTATGACCATCAATTTTGTGTGTGTATAATAGATACAGTACCTACTCCAAATTTAAGAAATAATGACATTTTGGACATCTACATGATTTTATGAATGCAGACCCTGATAACTAATGCCTACTATAATATTCTTACAAGCCAAAAATAAATAAATCTTATTCTAAAAGTAAGTTTTAGGATAGATCAAATATACAATGCCAAATGTCATTCTCAATATCTTACATAGTATATCATACACAAAACTATCTTACTATGAAACAGAGGCATCCTGAGCAAATTACTGCACATACTCCCAGAATTAATAGCTAATGAACCTATACAACATTAGAAAATGTGAGATTACAATGGGCAATACTTGCATGTTTTTCTTCATATAGTAAAATTCCGTGAGCATCAATAACTATCCATTATGAGCAATTATATGTTTATAAATAATTATCTAAAACTAAAGTTCTATTTTTAGGTACTTCTAAGTGTTATAAAAAAATGTGTATCACAAAAATAGCGAGCATGGGCATGTGTCGTGGTTGAACGTATCCTGATTAGGTTTTTATAACATCTTCCATGCCACAAACTGGGAACCCTCCGACCACTAAAATTAGTTGGTGAAACATTTGAATAAAAAACCTACATATCATATCCTCTGAATGTGGTACTAATTGATATGAACGAAGCTCACAAAAAAAGAGCAGTACCCGCAAAAAAGAATAACATTTTTGGATAAGTAATTCTTATAAAGCAATACAACTGAAAATAATTCATATAGTTGTAACTAATTTGAAATGCATACAGCGGATGTTTATAAATAAAATATGAATACATGGTTATTTACAAATGAATACGAGATGGAAACTACTGGTCCTAATTAAAATATAAAGTTTCTATCTTCTAAAGATATTTCTAATTCTACAAACTTACATGCACAATCAAATAGCTTAAATCTTCATTTTCAATTCTTATAAACTTTGCTAGCCCGTGCAGACGCACGGGTTGACGACTAGTTATCTTAATTGAATTTGAAGCAACAATAACGGGTTAATAAATCCATCATGGAAGGCTACACAGATCGGCAAGTGTTGGGATGTCTGGGAAAAGAACTAAATAGAGGAGGGTGCATAGGGGCAAAATAACATGAATAAAAAAATAGAGCTCTATAATCATGGTGGAAGGCAATTAAGATAGAACTAGATCGGTATTGTTTGGGATTCCTGCTGAGAAGGAGAAGGCATGCATGGTTAGCTCATTAGCTGCTGCTGGATCTCGCGGTACGGAGATCGAATCGACCACGACGGGGATACAGCCACTGCTCCTCACCACAAGTCACACACCAACCAGTACAATTCAGACAATTTAAACTTTCATAATTGCAAACGGTTGGAACGTTTCTTATGGCTTAATAACCTAGAAAAGATAAACCCGTGTGCAATGCTTAGACCTGCGTTCGCATACGTTTTTTTGTTGTAGAATCGTATGCGATATATTGCACATGTTTGAGGAAGTTACAAAGCACGAAGAGTTTTGTATGAGATTCGCTTAAATTGCCTCACGGTATTTCCTGGCCTCATGCATTTTGATATACTAGTGAACGTGCACGTGCAAATGCACGTCTCCTAATTTGTTATTATATAAACACGTCTTTTAATTTTGATTTGTTTCAGTCAGTTATTTACCAAGCCATTTAAATATTTCTTGATAAAAAGATTGAATCAGACAAAATATCTTGTGAGAATTATTTCACTGTCTCATTCTAGTTAGCAATGGTGATATAGGAAGATGGTGTTTGTTATTTATCCTTTTCGCTTGTGAACCGCACGTTGCAACGGGAGATAATAATCCGCGTGATTCAAACGCGTAATCGTCAACTCCAACACTGACGATAGCTAGTTTTTCGTCGAAGAATTCTCATCTACGTGGTGCGTCAAAAGATGTAAACATAGGGTACCACCGGCGAAAATGTCCAGCCTTCTATTAACTATCTGTTCAATTCGTCGTTTTTATTCCGATCTTTTTTATTCTCAATCATCTCCTCCCATCTTTCCCAACGGAAATGCATCCGAAAGCGAGGTTCCAATTTTTTTTAAATGGTAACATAAATGATTAGGATTAATTAGTATCACAAATGCATTTGAAAATCACTCTAGAGAAAATTACATTGGTTCCTCAGCTATGAACGAAGCAAAATGTGGTATAACATAATTCCAAAATCAAACTTAAGCTAAAATAATTGTGCCATGCATGCAGGCGATCTGAGATGGGAGACCACAAAAGAGGCAGCAGCAAACTGAGCAAGGAATATGGGAGAGGGGCGTATCCTCTAGAACCTACGCACTCGTCGCTCCAGGCCAAGCAGCGGTCGCCGGCTACTACTACTACCAGTACGTGCAGTCGACGGAAGATACGGCGGGCGAGCAGGGCCACCACCTGCTGCCGCGCCCCCGGACATGGCAGCGCACACTTGCAGTAGGCGGTGGTGGCGAACAAGCTGCTCGTCCCGGGCTACCGGCTGCACACGCTCGCGTCGCGTGGAGGTGGTGACCCCTGCGAGGTATGCATCCTGGCCGTGTGATTTTGTCGAGGGAATCACGTCTTTTCTATAGGCTTGCCGAACAGGAGAGTGCACATGGAATCGTTGTTTAGCCGAGTTGTAGTCGAAGCGGGACTCCGCTCAGCACAGTTGTACTCGGAGCGATGAGCAGTTTCAGGGACGACGCAAGCTTCGGCGGGACCTGCTTCCCCGGACGGCCGCGGCCCGTCGCCGGCCGTGCTCCTGCGTGGGATGTTTCTGCCGGCCGCGCCTGTAACCGTCGCCTAGGCCGCGCTCCAGTGAAGTCGGCGAGGAGGCGACGTCGGGGTGCACGACATCAGGGTCCATGGCGCCGCGGCCGCCGTGGAGTGGACGTGTAGATGGGGACGCAAGTCCCGGAGCATGCAGTTCGTCGGCCGTCCGTGCCTGACGCACGGCTGGCCTCGCGAGACGCCACCACTGGTAGAAAATGGGCCTATGGTCCCGGTTCGGTTGGGCCATCAGTCCCGGTTGCCCAACCGGGACTGGCCAATCGGGACTAATGCTAGTCCCGGTTGGGCCACGAACCGGGACCAATGGGTGGCCACGTGGCCAGTTCTGGCTGGGCGTGGGGAGAGACTGATTGGTCCCGGTTCTTGTTACGAACCGGGACCAATGAGTGCTTTTTTTTTTTGGTATTTAGGGTTTAGGGTCTCCCTCTCGCCGGTGCCCCCTCTCCCTCTCGCCGGTGCCCCCTCTCGCCGGTGCCCCCTCTCCTTCTCGCCGGTGCCCCCTCTCGTCGGTGCCCCCTCTCTTCTCGCCGGTGCCCCCTCTCCTCTCGCCGGTGCCCCCTCCTCCCCTCCTCTCGCCGGTGCCCCTCTCCCTCTCGCCGGTGCCTCCGTCGTCTCCCCCTTCTTCGCATCGCCGACGTGCTCTCCATCGTTTCCGTACGCATATTATACGCTCTACTATATACACAGTACATGTTGATGCATATATAATTAATATTCGATCTCTTGCGAGAATACAACTATTTAATTACATGGAGATAGATCAAGCCATCAAGGCATATGTAGTTCATCGTCCGAAGCATAATGTTCTCCCCTTTCATCGATGACCTCCCTAAGCAGAAATCCCGCCAATTCCTCTTGAATTGCTCCTACGCGCAGTTCTGGGTCGATCTTCTCCCGCATTTTGCTGAAAGCAGTTGTTCTCCGCTCAGTGGTCAACTCGCGAATGAACTCGCAAACGTAGAATCCACATAAATTACTCCCCGGTGGCTGCTGCGGACTTTCCACCGTTTTATAAGTTAGCTCATCTTTGAATGGACCTTCTACCTTCTGTTTGAAAATTGTCCAACACCTGCTTTGGCAAAGAAAATGAACAAAGGAGTTATTAATTACTTGACATCAGGGAACGAACGAAAGAGGGCGATATAATGCGATAATGATTGAAATTACTTGTTGAGCATTTCTTTCATGTCGGACCACAACGCTTGGTCCCAACTTAATGAGTCGTGGACTTCAACTGTGGACTTGTCAGGTTGAATGCTTAGCAGAATCCAGTGGAACCTGCGGACGTTTACATAAAGCAGACATGCATAGCTCATCAATTACACTTAACATCGAGAAAGCCAAATAAAAATATGTACAAGACAGAAACACTCACCTGAAGTTGTAAGGAAATAGTATTTCCGTACAGAAATGTTGCATGGTTAAAAAGGTGGTCAGGTCATGCTCCACGTCTTTGGGGTGATTGACTAACGTATGTGAATTCACGATATATGGGTCAACGAACCCAACCTCAAAAACTTTAGATCTTTTGCATTCCAGCATCTTCATTCTGCATAATAGCGTACAAAAGGATATATATATAGGCAGGATAATATAATACAGGCAATGAACGAGCTGAGCTAGAGACTTAATTACGAAAATAAATCACTTACAGACAATAGCAAGAGAGGATAGATTTGTCGAGGGCGCGCTTTTGGAATAACTGGAACAGTTCAGTCAGTTGAACCTGTATAGTGTAACGTTTGAAGAAATGCTCCACTCTAACGTCCAGCGGAAACCACTCTTTCGCGTCCTTCTTTGATGTGTGCACCAGGTACCAGGTATGCAGATTTCGCATATGTGTTGATAGACCCGTCATCTCCTCATTACTGACCATAGGCTCCCCTTGGACATATTTCCGTGCCATCTCTAACATTGGCGCATGTTCATAGCCTAAAAGTTGACCAAGGCTCATACCCAAGGCGGTAGCCTGTTCCTTGGCCTGAGATACAGTGACACCAAGTTCTTTAGCAGCAGCTATGGCTCTGGGGTCCAATAATTCCAGGTCTTTATCCATAGCGACTCTGAAGTCCTTGTCGACATCGGAACACACTATGAGCGGGGGGACCGATTGATTTTTCTGCTGTCCGAGCTGGGCAATTTGTTTCCCGCTTTTTGCACTTCTTCCCTTGTTCTGCTCAGACTGGGCACGTGCTAGCTTAGTAAGTTCACGACCATAGTCAGATGGCAGATTCATCGATATCTGGGATGGCTGCTCAAGGAAGGACTTTCTCCACTTTTTGGATTTTTCATCGTATACCGGCTTCTGCTCGGGCTTTTTTGGTGCAAAAAAAGCCTTATTGTAGGCAGCCACCTCCGCGGCGTTTTCCGCTACAGTCCTGTCATAAGGTCTAATGGGAAGATTCTTATGAGGTACTGTTGGGAGGGGCGACCTTTTACGTTTCGGTGATCGCTTACCCCTCATAGTACGAGCGGTGGGCGGAAACGGCTGACGCGGCGGCGGAGACGGCTGCGCTGGAGACTGGTGAGGCGGTGAAGAGGACTGTTGCGCTGGAGAATGCTGAGGCGGTGAAGAGGACTGTTGCGCTGGAGACTGGTGAGGAGTCGATGGCCTTGGCTGCCAGTTCGGAAGCACGATGAATTCCTTTGGCCATAGAATGGTCGCTTTCTTGGCTTCTCCAAGTTCAAGCACCTCCCCATCTTCACCTGCAGGGTGTTGCAGCTTCAGCTCCTCATAATCTTTCATCACTTCATCCACCGCGACAACAGCGTAGCCATTTGGAACCGGAGAGAAATGGTAAGTTGGATTAGGTCCAATTGGTACGACATAGCCGACCGCCACCTTCACGGTTAAGTTAAAAACTTTCACATGCATCTCACAAGGTGTGCTCTCCGTGATATCATCCACTGGGTAGCGACGAAGTGGAGCCACTGCATCATCATTACCATCCTGGAGCTCCGTGGAAGCCACGCTGCTTTTCCGATTCGATGGGCCACCGGTACCATCGCATGCAGCTTCTACCATGTGCCGTTGAGATTGGCCGCTAGTACCTTGCTGGCTAAGCACGGCAATTTGTTCCTTCTGCCGCTTTAATTCTTCTTCTATATTAAGCAGCCGGTCTGCAGCAGCGCGTGCTTCCATTGCCTCCCTTTCCTTTCTCCTCTGATGGCTTCTATCAGGAAATTTCTTCCTGTGCTCGGGAATCGCAATTGTCTTGGGCTTGGAGCCAGGTACGCCTCGTAACCGTCCGTCGTGTTCCTTATTCCCAAGGGCGCGTGTGAGCTCGTCATCCTCTCTATCGGGAATGAACCGTCCCTCTTCAACATCCTTTACTGCTTTTCTAATTTCTTGGATGGGTAGTAGGGGATTATCTTTGTGTCTTCTGTTATATATGCACTTCCCTTCTGCGTCCAACGTGCCCCCATGCCCGTAAAACCAATTTCTTGCCCGTTCGATCCACTTGAGTGGCTCTGGAGTGATCCCATTAGCCAGCAGGTCCGCCTCAAGTTTCTCCCACTTAGGCATGCTACCAGCGTAGCCACCAGGCCCCATAGTATGGTGGTACATCTTTAGAGCAGCATTTGCCGCATTTTTTGCAGACTTTTCCAGAGCTTCCTCTGATTTCTTGTACGCCACAAATTCTTCCCAGTAGTCCTTTATCTTCTCATACCCTTTATCGAAGTCTGGAGTCTTATTTTTCTTGACAAACAGTTTGTTCAATCTTTTCTTCCAGTTCTTGAATAGCTCGGCCATCTTCTTAAGTGCCCAGTCCTTGACTTTTTGCTCCATGATTTTCCGGGCAATCTTTTCTGCCTCATCTGGATCCTCCTCATCTGAATCCACCTCTGGCGCCGGCAGGGTGAAATTAACCATGAGCTTTCTCCAAAGTCTTTCTTTGCCCTCATCGCTGACATATAGCTGTCCTTTCTCCCTTGGCCGATGCCATTCTCGAACGGTGATCGGGATGAAGTCCCTAACAAGAACTCCGCATTGCTTTACCATTTTATTTTTAACACCAGGGGGAGCAGTCGGTGTGCCGTCTTCAGCGACTCTTTCGATCGTGTACCTTTCTTGGTCGCCCAACTTTTTGGCTGGGCCTCGTTTTGTCCTTACAGAAGATTTGCTCGATCCGGAGGGCTAAAAGAAGAAAGAGCGTTAATATATGTATATAGACATCAGAGGCTTAATTAATACAATCTTCGGCTTCATTAATATATGTATATGCACCTCGCCGGAGTTTGCAACATTTAATGTTCCACCGGAGCCTTCGGCTTCTCCCTCGTCGGCTTCTCCCTCGCTGACTTCTCCCTCACCCCGGCCGTCGGGTTCTACCTCACCGGAGCCGTCTCTTCGGTTGAGAGACTCATCTCCCTCACCGGAGTTGTTCAAAAACTCCGTGGTGACATCGACAATATCTTCCGGCCCGCGGATTATATCCTGGAGGATATTTTCCTGATCTTCGTCTCGTTCCATAGTTTCTGCAAATTAAGAACAATGCACAAAACTTTAGTTGGGTAACTTGTTCCATATGTCAAGATACATCCTAGGTCATGTAGGTCAATTTAAATGGAATTGCAATGACTAATAAAATCATTTCCACAAATTCCATATTTAATATAAGAAGGTATTTTAGTTCTTCTAATTTAACATTGTTCAATCATGCATGACCAATTTAATGCATTAACATGGAGCTCTAAAACATATTTTAGATGTTAATAGAAGTCAAATTTCAAATATAAACACTTATTTAAATTAGCTCCATAACTAAAGGAAATGCATTGAAGTTATTTCCAAATATTCACCAAATTGAAATGTTCCAAAATGTTTGTATTTTAAAATTCAACTATCTAAAATTCAACTATCTAAAATTCAACAATTTTAAACAACTATCTAAAATTCAACAATTTTAAACAACACTACCAAATTCTATCTAAAAAATTCTGTCAAATTGTAAACAACACTAACAATTTTAAACAACTATCTAAACAACTATCTAAAAATTCTGTGTGTTGAGCAAATTTGCTACAAATTTGTACTCCTAAAATAATAAACCGCTGATGTCATGCTGACGTCAGCAATGGTGCTACGGCTCGGTGTTGAGCACGAGAGGGAGGGCGTGGGCGCCGCGGCGATCACCTGGCCGTGGAGAGGGAAGGGGCGGGCGCGGCGGAGGCCAGGAGCAGGCCGCCGGCGACGGGAGAGGCGCGACGGCGCGGGGGGCGCGGCGGAGGGCAGGGGCGCGCGATGGGAGGGCCGCCGGAGCAGGGCGCGCGACGGCCGCCGGAGCAGGGGCGCGCGACGGCGGGGGCCGCGGCGGAGCAGGGCCGCCGGAAAAACGAGCAGGGCTTCGCCGGAAAAACGAGCAGGGCTTCGCCGGCTTCGCGTGCGGTCGCGCCTTCTCCGGTCCTTAGTCGATTTTGCCTGAATGGGGAAGAAGAGAGGGCGCGGGAAGTTATACTAGGACTCTTTGGTCCCGGTTGCTGGCAAGAACCGGGACCAATGACCCTTTGGTCCCGGTTCTTGCCAGCAACCGGGACCAAAGAGTGGGTCATTTAATGCCAGATCCAGTGGCGCGTTCATGGACTCTTTGGTCCCGGTTCTTGCCAGAAACCGGGACCAAAGAGTCCTTTTTCAAAATTATTTCGAACTTTTCAGTTCTGAAATGTTGTTCCCGCCTTTTTTTTCTTATTTAGGTGTTTGAATATGAATTTCAAATGGTTTTGAATCTGAAAAGACTTTCAACATGAAAAGTGTTTAAATTTGAATAAATAATCCAAAACCATTTTCTGTTTTCTGAAATAATTATTCTAACTATACAAACTATTAACCATTTTGCCATTTTCAATTAAAAATATATTAACTTTATTGCATATTTTGAATTGACAAAACTTTCAACGTGAAAAGTGTTTGAATTTGTATAAATAATCCAAAATCAATTTTACATTATTATTGTCATTTTCAATTTAATATGGATAAATTCATATCTTTAAATCCGTAAGTCGAAATTCGACAAATAATCCGTAAGCAGAAGTAAATGCAGAACAATTTCAGTAAACCTATATTTGTAAGATGAATGTTTGGTGTTGTAAAATGCAGAAGAAAGCAGATAAAAATTATTAATTCATTTATCTTAATGCATTACATAAAAGGTTTAATACATTATTACACATGATACAACGTCTCACAAGCGCTTGAAAGAAACACACCCCTGATCCAACATCACCAACATTATTCTACATAAACGGACTTGCTGGCTCGAAGGCCGTAGGATTAGGGGGAACGGCGGGAGGAGCCAGCCCCGTGGGCGGCCGCCCGGTTCTCGCGCGCACGTTTGCGGCGGAGGGCAAGATCCATGGAGGATGAGTCTTTCAGCGCCCAATCCAGATCGGAAGCCTCCTTCGCCTTGAGCTGGTAGGAAGTCTTGGCTCGCTGGACAGGGTAGTCGCGGACAGACTGGAAGGAGGATTCCATGGCCTCCTGTATCTGCAACCCACAACCTTCTTCCCCGTCGTCGCTCCAGTCGAAGTCGTCGTCCTCCTCCTCCTCCGCGGGAGGAGCGGCGGCGCCTGGTGGAGGTGCAGCGGCGCCAGGTGGAGGTGCGGCGGCACCTGGTGGAGCAGGAGGCCGGTAGCTGGGCATTCCTCTCCACGTCGGGCTCGTGGGCATACGGCGGGATAGACTCCCGCGGTTGCGCCCAAGCGCGCTCTGCCGAGCACGCTCGACCTCGTCCAGAAGGCGCTGCGGCGGGCGTGGCGGATCCATCTCGTGGAGACGATGCGTTCGTGGCTAGGAATGGTGGATTAGGGTTTACCCCGTCGGCGACAATATATAAAGACCTCCAGGGCAGCGCTGGGGGAGGACACGTGCCCAGGGAAGCGCTGGGGGAGGACACGTGTCGTGACCGCAAAGCCCGTCTTTAGTCCCGGTTGGTGTTACCAACCGGGACTAAAGAAGCACACGGATCGTGTGTTTCTTTCAAGTGCTTGTGAGCCGTTGGATCAGGGGTGTGTTTCTTTTGAGGGATTGTGAGCTGTTGGATCAGCAGTATCACGACCACTTCGTGAGCCACATGACCCGGTTGGTGTTACCAACCGGGACTAAAGAAGCACACGGATCGTGTGTTTCTTTCAAGCGCTTGTGAGACGTTGGATCAGGGGTGTGTTTCTTTTGAGGGATTGTGAGCTGTTGGATCAGCAGTATCACGACCACTTCGTGAGCCACATGACCCGGTTGGTGTTACCAACCGGGACTAAAGAAGCACACGTACCCTATATATAGCCGCCCTCCTCAGACAGGTTACTCACTCACACAAAACATTCCAGCGTCACTCGGAGAGGCATCTTTGGGCAACCAGCGGCAAGACGTCTCTGATGACCTGCGACCGTTCCAAACGGTTGCAGATCATCAGAGATGTGTTGCCGGACGGTTGTAGATCATCAGAGACGTCTTGCCGCTGCTTGGATCGAAGTGGCGCTCAAACACAAAACATTCCAGCGTCACTCGGAGAGGCATCTTTGGGCAACCAGTGGCAAGACGTCTCTGATGACCTGCGACCGTTCCAAACGGTTGCAGATCATCAGAGACGTCTTGCCGGACGGTTGTAGATCATCAGAGACGTCTTACCGCTGCTTGGATCGAAGTGGCGCTCAAACTCACGAGCCACCGTCGGGCTGTATGCAGGGGGAACTGTGTTTGGACGGTCGAAGCTGAGGTTTGAGAGGTTCCCACGGGAGGTGTGGGAGCCGACAACCACCTACCACGCGTGTTTCACCGGTCGTCATGCAATTAATTAACAGAAAACAAAAAAGAAAACTCACATGTGATATAACCCATTTCTTCTAGATGGAAACTCCCATTTCGTGTATTATGGTTTTCACCACATAAAGGTTTAATACATTACTACACATCACATAAAGGTTTAATACATTACATTGATTTACATCGCTTCAGCCGTAACCATGGAGCATCTTCATTATTTAACGGGATGCTTGGGTCAGTTCTCACTGTGAAGGGCGGAATTTCATCAAACTTATCATAATCTGCTGACATGTCTGTCTTGTCCTCGACTCCCACGATGTTTCTTTTCCCTGAAAGAACTACGTGACGCTTTGGCTCATCGTCTGATGTATTCGTTTGCTTGTTTTTTCTTTTTTTCGGTCTGGAGGACATGTCCTTCACATAGAAAACCTGAGCCACATCATTGGCTAGGACGAATGGTTCGTTCTTGTAACAACCAAGATTCTTGAGATCCACTGTTGTCATCCCGTACAGCTGGTCTACCTTTATCCCTTCTCCATTCATGTTGACCCAACTGCACCGAAACAAAGGGACCTTAAAAGTAGGTCCATAGTCAAGTTCCCATATCTCCTCTATGCGACCATAGTATGTGTCCTTTTGCCCATCGTCGTTTGTTGCATCAAAGCGGACACCACTGTTCTGGTTGGTGCTCTTTTTATCTTGGGCGATCGTGTAAAATGTATTCCCATTTATCTCGTACCCTTGGAAATTCAATACAGTCGAAGATGGTGACGCGGCCAACAAGTAGAGCTGATCTCCGACAGTGGTGTCATTCATGAGCTGTAATCGCAACCAACTGCCGAAGGTCTCCATGTGTTTTTCTTTAATCCAGGAGTCATCCTTCCCCGGGTTCTTGGAGCGTACATAATTCTTGTGTTCCTCGATATACGGAGCCACGAAGGTGGAACTTTGTAGAACTGTGTAGTGTGCTTGAGTTAAAGAATGCCCGTCCCTACATATCAGTGCTTTCTTTCCTAGCGTGCCTTTTCCACTCAGTCTCCCCTCATGCCGCGATTCAGGAACACCAATCGGCTTAAGGTCAGGAATAAAGTCAACACAGAACTCAATGACCTCTTCTGTTCCATAGCCCCTTGAGATGCTTCCTTCTGGCCTAGCACGGTTATGAACATATTTCTTCAAGACTCCCATGAACCTCTCGAAGGGGAACATATTGTGTAGAAATACAGGACCGAGAATGGCAATCTCGTCGACTAGGTGAACCAGGAGATGCGTCATAATATTGAAGAATGATGGGGGGAACACCAACTCGAAGCTGACAAGACATTGGACCACAGCCTTCTGTAAACTTGGTAGAGTTACTGGATCGATGACCTTCTGAGATATTGCATTGAGGAATGCACATAGCTTCACAATGGGTACTCGAACATTTTCCGGTAGAAGCCCCCTCAATGCAACCGGAAGCAACTGCGTCATAATCACGTGGCAATCATGAGACTTCAGGTTCTGGAATTTTTTCTTTGCCATATTTATTATTCCCTTTATATTTGACGAGAAGCCAGCCGGGACCTTGATACTGCTCAGGCATTCAAAAAAGATTTCCTTCTCTGCTTTGGTAAGAGCGTAGCTGCTTAAGTATTGACGCCCTTTATCCGTCTGCTTGTTGTATGGGTCTTTCATACGTTGCTGGTCTGCCCGTGCTTCCGGTGTATCTTTTGTCTTCCCATACACGCCCAGGAAGCCTAGCAGGTTCACGCAAAGATTCTTCGTCACGTGCATCACGTCGATTGAAGACCGGACCTCTAGGACTTTCCAATAGGGTAGCTCCCAGAATATAGAGCACTTCTTCCATATGGGTACGTGGTTGTCAGCGTCATTCGGAACAGATAGACTGCCAGGACCCTTTCCAAAGATTACTTCTAAATCCTTGACCATGTCATATATAACATCACCATCAGGGAGGTTAGGCTTCTTCCGGCGATCTGCCTCACCGTTGAAATGCTTGCCGGGCTTTCTTACGGCATGACTGTTCGGAAGAAATCGACGATGCCCCAGGTACACATTCTTGTTTCCCAAATGTATACTTTCAGTCTTATCTAAACAGTGCGTGCATGCATTGTATCCCTTGTTTGACTGTCCTGAAATGTTACTAAGAGCAGGCCAATCATTGATGGTTACGAACAGCAACGCTCGTAGGTCAAATTCCTGTTGTTTGTGCTCATCCCACACACGTACACCTGGTTCGGACCACAACTGCAAAAGTTCATCAACTAATGGCCTTAGGTACACATCAATGTCGTTGCCGGGTTGCTTCGGGCCTTGGATGAGCACTGGCATCATAATGAACTTCCGCTTCATGCACAACCAAGGAGGAAGGTTGTAGATACATAGAGTCACGGGCCAAGTGCTATGACTGGAGCTCTGCTCCCCAAAAGGATTAAAGCCATCTGTACTTAGACCAAATCTTAAGTTCCTTGCGTCATCTGAAAATGTCGGGAACTCTCTGTCGATTTTTCTCCACTGGGACCCATCGGCGGGGTGTCTCAACTTCCCGTCTTTCTTACGCTCTTCTTTGTGCCATCGCAACAACCTGGCATGCTCTTTGTTTCTGAACAGACGTTTCAACCGTGGTATTATAGGAGCATACCACATCACCTTAGCAGGAACCCTCTTCCGGGGGGGCTCGTCATCGCCTCAACATCACCAGGGTCATCTTGTCTTATCTTGTACCGCAGTGCATTGCATACCGGGCATTTATCCATGTTCTCGTACTCACCGCGGTACAGGATGCAGTCATTAATGCATGCATGTATCTTCTGCACATCTAATCCTAGAGGGCAGATAGCCTTCTTTGCTTCGTATGTAGTCTCGGGCAATTCGTTATCCTTTGGAAGCTTCGGCTTCATTATTTTCAGCAACTTCTCAAATCCCTTGTCAGAACAACCAGTCTCTGCCTTCCATTTCAGCAGTTCCAGTGTGGTACCGAGCTTTGTGCTGCCATCTTCGCAGTTTGGGTACAGCAACTTTTCGTGATCCTCAAGCATGGCCTCCAACTTTAGCTTCTCCTTTTCTGTATCGCATTCTCGCTTTGCATCAGAAATGACCCCACCAAGACCATCAGCGGGCTCATCTGATGCCCGATGTTCACCTCTTTCTTCTTCAACGTCTTCCATTACAGTATCACCGCATTCCTCAGGGAACATAGGATAGTTGTCATCATCCTCCTCTTCTTCATTGTCTTCCATCGTAACCCCTCTTTCTCCGTGCTTGGTCCAACAATTATAGCTGGGCATGAAACCTTTCCGAATCACGTGGTCTTGAATGGTTCTCGGGTCAGAGTACTCCCTGACGTTCCGACACTTCTCACATGGACAAGGCATAAAATTATTCACTTTGTTTGCCTCAGCCACATCGAGAAATTTATGCAGGCCTGCAATAAACTCGGAACTGCGTCGTTCGCCGTACATCCATCGCATCCGTGCATCCATCTGCATCATATATATAATTAAGTTTATCAAATACCATTACAATAACATCGTGAATAGTGAAATGACCACCGTACATCGACACGTGCAATATTTCTGTATCAATTACAGATGAAAAGGATATAGTTGCTAACCTCGGCCGAGGATATCATCTTGTGTGAACTTAAGTGCGGCTCGGGCATTTCATCGAACACATCTTGTGCGTGGCAAAGGAAAAAAAACTAGCACCCACTTCCCACCAATCCAACCAGAAAAAAAACAGAGGAGAGAAGAGAGGGGGGTGGGGGTTATTTTATAGGCAGGGAGGGGTATTGGTCCCGGTTCTTGGCACGAACCGGGACCAAAGCTCCGCGGCAGGCCACGTGTCCGGCTCTGGAGCTTTGGTCCCGGTTCGTGCCAAGAACCGGGACCAATGCACCCAACCGAACCGGGACCAATGGTCCACGGGCCCCTGGCAGCTCGAACCGGGACAGGCACTGGTCCCGGTTTTTCACTGAACCGGGACCAATGGCTGGAGCGGCCCTGGACCAAAGATGGTTTTTCTACTAGTGGGACAGCGCCTACGCGAGCACGGCCGTGGACCGGTACAGCTGAACAAAGGAAAACGAAACGGTGGCACGGTGGCAATTTGGTTGTATTATGTGGTTTGGTGGGAGGACAAAACGGTCCAAAACGGACAATCTTGAGTTGTCAAACATTGGGACGATCTAGCCCGTTTAATTGGATATTGAACGGTACAGATTTAAAGTATCCCAACAAGTTATGTTTGCTCTTTTGATAGTAGTATAGATAGTACGTGTGATCAAACGTGAAAAATAAATGATCATGTTTTTTTTTCATTTCCGCTTCTGGCCTCTTTCCCTAAGCATATAGTCTACCAAATTCTCCAGGAAGACAAACATGGCCCAGCAGCCCAAGCCCATGCAGCTTACGTGACAACGTATGCGTTTTATATTCTCTCGCTGTTCTCATCTTCTGCAAGGGCAAAAAGAGCGATCCAGAAAAAAGGGTTTGGAGATGGGAGGTATCGATCCCCCTTCCTCTTACAGTGCATTGAAAGCGCTCTACCATTTGAGCTACATCCCCATTCATATACATGACATTAATTATTTTACTCATGTAGATTAAATAACCGTGAGTCTTGAATTTAATAAATACTGGGAAAACGATTCGGATTAACCGACTTGTAAATATGAATAAATGTGACCGACAACTACGAAAACATCAAGGTTGATGCTAAAATTACAAGAATATATTTATATCTCACTACCGGAAATCACAATTTTACCGAGTGTCAATTTTTGTGCCGAGTGTTTTTTCATGGATACTCGGTAAACACGCACCTACGCCGCGTGATGAAAAACCAACACTCGAACCACCATTGCTTCAACATAATGACTCCTCCAGGAAGATAACAGTGCATAAACACGGTCGTCGTCCGGTCTAACCAGCATGGTCAGCCTGAGTTCTCATCTTGGAGAAGGTCTAGTCTCCAGACATGCCTTCAACAAGGAAACGACTCTCGAGCCGCCATTGCTTGGTATAACCACTGAAAATCAGATTTAGGGTTTTCACCCAGAAACTGAGATGGCCAAGAACGAAGTTTGCCATTGTTACCATCCCACTCGCAGAGAACACAACTTATCGACCGACACACATATTTCACCCAATCCGCTGAGAGTACTTCCTGAGAACATCACCGGTTCTTGACTCAACATGAGCATGCAAGATGGAACTTTTAGAGCCTAACCAGTCTTCATCAATCACGCCCGCCATGATTTCCGTGTGTAGTATAAGAAACACGAAAGCATTGACGACTCCCGAGTCGGTAGGGTACCAAATGTGTCGGGTGGCGCTCATCCACCTATATGTTGCATTTCCCTCCAGAACCTGTAGCCGGTTAGGATCGGATCGAGAACCATATAGAAATTAGTTAAACAACTTTTTATTTAACCACTTTTGCTCCAGTGAACCAGACTTGCACTACTCTTCTTTCTGCTCCTGTCTAGACTAGACATCTACTATCTTCATGAATTTTGTCAACCAAAACCAGAATTCGTTATGTCAACTACCAACTAGGCTAGTACTGTTCTAAAGGGTACACAAGATAATCTGCATGTTGCTTATTTATTTTTCATCGCCCGGACAAAGATAAGAATGATACAAATTGGAAAACCAGCTAGCTACCAACTATCAAAAGTGTAAGACATCCTTTGTATGTCTCTTCTCTCTAATCAAATTGGAAAGCAAATGTAACCAAAACCGGCAAATAAACTTATCATAGTCCACCGCAATGCAAAAGGCTACATTAGACGGTTGAAGCAAATCCATTGTCTATTTAGGCGCTTGTACATTAATAATTACTTTTTATGCGGGTAGTACATTAATAATTACTTGAGATCAATTACAACCTTCATTTATGGACGCAGCGTTCATGTGACCTTTCAGAAATTCTCGTGTTGTCCAGCTCGTACATGTCAGGCCTTTTCTAATTTTTCGTCATAGACATAAAGAAAAAGACGACTTACACGTCTTGATTGTTTCTTTTCGGAAATCTATTTTATACTGAATGCAATAGCATGAAATTAGAGAACAAGTCGGTTTAAATATGCCTTGCACGGTGCAGTTTTTTTCCATATATTAACTCTCCGATACTGCCTCAGATCGAGTTGGGTTTTGAAATAGAAATATTTGCTCGTGGATCGATCTACGGTTTCAGACTACGATCGATTCGAACGTGCCAAAACAAAAAGATGTCGTTGATGCACACGGCCGCCGTTCCCCACGGTAGCAACCAGCTGACCTCGTCTGAGTTGTCAGAGCAGCACAGCTGGTCAAGCCTCCCCGGTGATCTCCTCGGCGAGGTCTATGAAAGGGTCGTCACCCTGCTCAGTCGGGCCCGCTTTGCCGCCGTTTGCAGGTCGTGGCACGCCGCCGCCTCGGCGCAACCACCACTACACGCTCTCCCATGGCTGATGCTCGAACCATTGGCCGGCAACAACGTTAAGCGCTCGTCGTACTATCCTCGGGACAACATGGTCCTGCCGCTCCGGAGTGGCGGTCTGCATGGTTGGCTGCCAAGAGGGTGGATGGATATCAAGAGGAGGATTAATATATGGAGAGTTCATCATCGACATTGCCTTCTGCAAGGGTGAACTCTATGGCCTCACTCATTACAGAAAGGAGCTTAACAAATTTGAGATTGGCATGCACGACGACGGACAACTGTTCTTCAAGGCTGTCCATTGTCTGACTATGCAAAAGCCCCAGATCTTTCCTGAGATGCGTAGCATGTTCATCGTTGAGCTATGCGGCGGGATTGTGATCGCGGTGAGAAGGACCCAGGGCCAATGGATCCGAGAACATTTCTTGACGGTTTTTGAGCTAGTTGACGATGGAAATGAGGAAGCTACCACACGTCGGCCGTATAAGTGGTCAGAGCTGACCAGCCTGGGCGATCATGCCTTGTTCTTGGGGCCAGCATGCTCCAAGGCGGTACACGTGCCAGCAGACACACACGGCTTTGCAAGAGGAAATCACATCTACTATTCCCACCATCGATGCTTCACGCGCGAGGAAATAATGCCTGGTTGCGCCAAGGAGTTTCTAGTAGAAAAGAGGCCTTAGAGCCAGACCTTTAGTCGCGGCTCGTTTCCGAACCGCGACTAGAGGTCTCCGGCATTTCCAACGGCTAGGACAGGTGGCCGGTTGGCGCGAGGACTTTTAGTCGCGGTTGGTGGATGCAACCGCGACCAAAGGTCCCACACCAACCGGCCACCTGTCCTAGCGAGGACCTTTAGTCGCGGTTTGTGGCTGGAACTGCGACTGAAGGTCCGTCACCTACATCTCCCACCCCGAGCCAGCCATGGCCATTTTGAGCTCGAGTTTCATCTCCATTTTCTCTCCACCGAGCTCGATTTCATTCACGATTTTTTGCACCATTTGTTAAGATTGACGGTGGTGCATCTATCCAATGGTTAGCAACTGCAAACTCTCTCTTCGACGCCCGTTTCGTTGGTTGTTTAGCTCATTTAGCTCATTTCATATTTCTAGTGCTAGGTAGGTGTTGATGAAATGCCTAAGTTAGCTCATTTTGCTTATTTAGCTCAATTTTGTATTAGTCAATTTGAGCTTAAACTAAATTATGTTTTTGTATTTCAGTGTCACAACATTCACCTCCTCACCGTCGTCGATAGACCGTCTCGTCACCGACACCACCTAGGTGAGCCTTCTTTTTTATTTAAAAAAAATCTATGTTGTATGATTTTGTTCCATAATTATTATTTGTTTTTTTGTATAAGTTGTATAATTGTTTTTTATATATATATAGTGCCATGGTTTTCACAAATACCCCCACCGGCTCTCGTCCGCTCTATTATTCGGATGTGGTATGACTGTTAATAACTATATATTTGTTTCGTTTCGCGTTTATGACAATCATGCGGACCAACTTTGACATAAATATATATTTGTCTAGGAGGTAGTTGAACCGGAAATTCCAGTGGACCCTATTGTTGAATATTTTGTGAAAGAAAACGATGATTTGAAAGCTAAATTAAAAATAAGTGAAGATCTCCGCAAAGAAGAGAAGAAGGAATTGGAGGTTAAGCTTGTCAACATCATCGATGAACACCAGTTCAAGCTTGCCGACGTCGTCGATGCTTACGAGATCAAGTTGGATGGGATGCGCTCGAAGCTTGCCGACGTCGTTAATGCTTACGAGATCAAGTTGGATGCGATGCGCTTGAAGCTTAAAAAAATTAGAAGATATGCCATTAGTCAAGAGGCTTGGTATCATTATGCTGTTGGTTCAATAATGACCTTAGTTGCGATTCTGTTCGCATTTGTTGTTGGATTTAAATTCTTTAGATAGTTCAATGTTAGTTTAAATTAATGAATATTTAATGCTACAATGTATTACATTTGTCGCCACTCTACTTTGCTTGAAAACTTGTAAGAATTATTATGGTCACTTATCTATTCATTACTGGCATGCATAATGCAGATGAGACGTCAATGGATGTACGGTTCCCGAGTTTCTGACGATTTCCTTAAGGCATGCATGAATTTCTCACTGTGGCCGAGATAAGCAAGCGAAAAAATGGTTTTATGTGTTGTCCATGCAGTCTCTGTAAGAATAAGAAGGATTACCCTTCCTCAGCCAAGCTTCACCAACACCTGTTGCAAAATGGTTTCATGCGTGGTTATTATTGTTGGACCAAGCACGGAGAAAGGGGTTATAATGGAAGAGAATGAAGAAGAAGAGGATAATGACAACTATCCTATGTTCGATGAACACGTGGTACTTCAATGGGGGAAGACGAAGTTGAAGAGGATGAAAAAAAGATGAGCCTGACGATGATCTTCGTCAGGCCATTCATGATGCACAAATGGACTGTGGAAGTGAAAACGAGAGGTTGAAGTTGGAGCGCATGTTAGCCGATCACAGCAAATTGTTGTACCCAACTTGTACAGATGGCCAGAAAAAGCTCGGTACGATACTGGAAATGCTACAATGGAAGGCAGAGAGTGGTACTACCGACAAGCACTTTGAAAGTTTGCTGAAAATAATTAAGAAGATGCTTCCAAATGAAAACGAATTGCCCTCTAGTACGTATGAAGCAAAGAAGGTTGTCTGCCCTCTAGGATTAGAGGTGCAGAAGATACATGCATGCATTAATGACTGCATCCTCTACCGCGGCAAGCACGAAAATTTAAATGCTTGTCCTGTATGCGGTGCATTGCGGTTTAAGATTGGGCGAGATGACCCAGGTGAAGTTGAGGGCGAGCAAGGTTGTCCAAGGAAGAGGATTCCTGCCAAGGTGATGTGGTATGCTCCTATAATACCACGTCTGAAACGTTTGTTCCAAAACAAAGAGCATGCCAAGTTGTTGCGCTGGCACAAAGAAGAACGTAAAAAAGACTGATGATGAGACACCCCGCTGATGGGTCCCAGTGGAGAAAAATCGACAGAGAGTTCCCGAAATTTTCGGATGACGCTAGGAACTTAAGATTTGGTCTAAGTACAGATGGATTTAATCCATTTGGAGAGCAGAGCTCCAGTCATAGCACTTGGCCTGTGACTCTATGTATATATAACCTTCCTCCCTGGTTGTGCATGAAGCGGAAGTTCATTATGATGCCAGTGCTCATCCAAGGCCCGAAGCAACCTGGCAACGACATTGACGTGTATCTGAGGCCATTGGTGGAAGAACTTTTACAGTTGTGGAGTGATGAAGGTGTGCGTGTGTGGGATGAGCACGACAAACGGAATTTGATCTACGAGCGCTCTTGTTTGTAACCATCAATGATTGGCCTGCTCTTAGTAACATCTCAGGACAGTCAAACAAGGGATACAATGCATGTACGCATTGTTTAGGTGAGACTCAAGGTAAACATATAGGTAACAAGATTGTGTACCTGGGCCATCGTCGATGGCTTGTACCGAGGCATGCAGGAAGAAAGGAAGGCCGACATTACAAAGGTGAGGAAGATATTCGGCGGAAGCCTACTCGACCTTCTAGTTCTGTTATACATGATATGGTCAAGGATTTAAAAGTAATATTTGGGAAGGGTGCTGGAGCACTATCTGTTCCGAATGACGCTCAGAACCACGTTCCCATGTGGAAGAAGAAATCTATATTTTGGGAGCTGCCCTATTGGATAATGCTAGAGGTTCACTCTGCAATCGACGTGATGCACGTGACAAAAAATCTTTGCTTGAACCTGCTTAACTTGTTGGGCGTGTATGGAAAGTCAAAAGATACACCGGAAGCAAGACAGGCCCATCGACGTATGCATTCACGAGACGACGATCATTCTGATAATCATCAAGGTCCTGCGAGCTACGCTCTTACGAAAGAAGAGAAGAAAATATTTTTTGAATGTCTTCGCAGTATGAAGGTTCCATCTGGCTTCTCGTCGAATATAAAGGGAATAATAAACATAAAAGCAAAAATTTCAGAACCTGAAGTCTCATGACTGTCACGTGATTATGACACAATTACTTCCGGTTGCATTGAGGGGACTTCTACCAGAAAATGTTCGAGTACCCATTGTGAAGCTATGTGCATTCCTGAATGCAATTTCTCAGAAGGTTATCAATCCACTTACTCTAAAAGATTTAGAGAATGATGTGGTCCAATGTCTTGTCAGCTTCGAGTTGGTGTTCCCACCAACCTTCTTCAATATTATGACGCACCTTCTAGTTCACCTGGTGGAAGAGATACGTGTTCTCGGTCCTGTATTTCTACACAACATGTTCCCCTTCGAGAGGTTTATGGGAGTCTTAAAGAAATACGTTCATAACCGTGCTAGGCCAGAAGGAAGCATCTCCAAGGGCTATGGAACTGAGGAGGTCATTGAGTTTTGTGTTGACTTTATTCCTGATCTTAAGTCGATTGGTGTTCCTCAATCGCGTCATGAGGGGAGACTGCGTGGAAAAGGCACGCTAGGAAAGAAAGCAATCATATGTGAAGACGTGGATTCTTTCACTCGAGCACACTACACAGTTCTGCATAGTTCCATCTTGGTGGCTCCGTATATCCAGCAACACAAGAATGATTTACGCTCCAAATACCCAGAAGATGAGATTGATGGAGTACACATCAGGACTTTTGGCGGTTGGTTACAGAAAAGACTGATGAATGTCACCACAAATGAACTACAGCTATACTTATTGGCCAAGACACCGTCTTCGACTATATTGACTTTTAAAGGGTACGAGATAAATGGAAATACATTTTACACGGCCGACCAAGATAAAAAGAGCACCAACCAAAACAGTGGTGTCCGCTTTGATGCAATAGATGGCTGCAGTGGGGAAAAGGTAACATATTATGGTTACATAGAGGAGATATGGGAACTGTCCTATGGACCTTCATTTAAGATTCCTTTGTTCAAGTGCAAATGGTTCAACCTAGATGGCGGTGTAGCCGTAGACACACGGTACGGAATGACTACAGTGGATTTCAAGAATCTTCATTACGAGAACGAACCATTCATTCTAGCCAGTGAAGTGGCTCAGGTTTTCTATGTGAAGGACATGTCTACCCTACCAAAAAAAGAAAAGATAAGCAAGCGAATACATCAACGATGAGCCAAAGCGCCACATAGTTCTTTCAGGTAAAAGAAACATCGTGGGAGTGGAGGACCACACAGACATGTCAGAAGATTACAATAAGTTTCATGAAATTCCGCCCTTCAAAGTGAACATTGACCCAACCATCAAGTTACTTCAAGAAGATTGTCCATGGTTACGGCGCGTTCAAAAGAAAGGGGCACACAAGAAGAACAAGTGAACAATACATAGGGATGTTGTTGGTGATGTGTAATAATGTATTAAACCTTTTATGTAACTGTGTTCTGAAAACTCAGAAGAGAGATCTAAACACTAATTTATTTTTCTGGAGTATAATTTGTACATAGAACAAAACACACGGTTTCCCCGTCATACAACCCAACAGTGGCTCGTGAGTGCCCGCATATCAAATGCACTGTTGGACGTATGACGGGAATCTGAATGCTTTGTATTCGGTCAATGAACTGGAGTATTTTGTAGATAGAACAAAACACAAGGTTTCACCGTCATACAACCCCACGGTGGCTCGTGAGTGCCTGCATATCAAATGCACCGTAGGGTTGCATGACGTGAATCCGAATGCTTTGATTACAAAGTGGTCGTGATAGTGCTGATCCGACGGTTCACAAGCGCTCGAAAGACATCTCTGATGATCTACAACCGTCCGGCAAGACATCTCTGATGATCTACAACCGTCCGGCAAGACATCTCTGATGATCTGCAACCGTTTGGAACGGTCGCAGATCATCAGAGATGTCTTGCCGCTGGTTGCCCAAAGATGCCTCCGCCGAGGGGAGGGTTCACCTTCAACCTTCACTGAGTGCTCTCTGCTACCCGTGTGCTGCCAAAATGAACTATAATGAGTAGACACTGAGTGCTGAACATGTCCGGGAGGGGGGCTATATATAGGGTACATGTGCTTCTTTAGTCCCGGTTGGTAACAACAACCGGGTCATGTGGGTCACGAAGTGGTCGTGATACTGCTGATCCAACAGCTCACAATCCCTCAAAAGAAACACACCTCTGATCCAACGTCTCACAAGCGCTTGAAAGAAACACACGATCCGTGTGCTTCTTTAGTCCCGGTTCGTGAGTAGAACCGGGACCAAAGGCGGGCTGTGCACGCAGGACTAGTGTCCTTCCCCATCTATAAGTTTGTGATAAAGGGTCTTTGGTCGCGGTTGCAGCCACCAACCGCGACCAAAGGTCGATTCCGCGCCGTTTCGTTGGGGACTTTGCGAAATTTTCGCAAAGTCCCCCCAATTCCCCACGACGCGAACCACCGCCTCCGGGCTCCCACGACGCCGACGACGCCGGCGAAGCCCTGCTCCGCCGCGCCGTGGTGCCCTGCTCCGGCCAGCCGCGCCCGCGCCGTCGCCGCCGTCCCTCCGTCTCGACCTCGCCGCCGTCGTGCCCCTCCGCGTCCCCGCCTCGACCTTGCCGCCGCCGCCCCGACCAGCGCGGCGCCGTGGTGCCCCTGCTCGGCCGCGCGCCGTCGCCGCCCCCACCACCACTGCCGCGTCCCCGCCTCGACGCCGCGCCTGCCTCGAGGTGCTAAAAACGACGCCGCCGTCGCGTGCCCTGCCTCGAGGTGCTGCCCCCGACGCCGCCGTCGCCCTGCCTCGAGGTGCTGCCGCCATCGCCCTCCTCCTCTCCGCACATCGCCTCCTCGAGGTGAGTTTTTTTTTGCATAATTTATATTTGCATAGTTTAATTTTGTAGTTTGAGGAATTTTGTATGTTAGGAAATATTGTGCTAAGTACCATAGTTGCTAAGTACTAGTTAGCTAAGTACCATTTTATATTGTGGAAGTTCATGTGCATACAAATTAGCTAGTACAAATTTTAGATAAAAATCCTAAACCCTTTTAGATAAAAATTGTTCATGTGCATCCCACCATTTTAGAAAAAAATTGTTCTAAGTTCATGTGCATAAAATTTTGATATAGTACCATTTTGTTATTTGTATAGTTGCTATCAATTCTAGTGGACAATTAGCTAGTGCCATTTTGAATTAGTGTCATTTTAAATCATGTAATAAAATTATTTATATAGTTGCCGTAACGGTTGCCGTAACGGTTACCGTAACGGTTGCCGTGACGGTTGCCGTGACGGGTACCGTAACGGTTACCGTAACGGTACCGTGACGGGTACCGTGACGGCTGCCGTGACGGTTGCCGTCACGGTCGCCGTCACGGGTCGCCGTCACGGGTGCCGTGACGGTTGCCGTGACGGTCGCCGTGACGGTGGCCGTGACGGTTGCCGTAACGGTGGCCGTGACGGGTGCCGTGACGGTTACCGTAACGGTACCGTAACGGTTGCCGTGACGGTCGCCATCACGGGTCGCCGTGACGGGTGCCGTAACGGTTGCCGTGACGGGTACCGTAACGGTTGCTGTAATTGTGAATGAATACTAATTATGCAAATTTTATTGAGTGTAGGAACATTCAGCTATGGATCACCCTTTAATTGTGCGAGACGAGGAAGGAGAAAACTTATTCATGCAGGATATTTTTGAGCATCGCGATGCAAATGCTGCCGGTGGAGAAGGCGCCGCCGACGATCGAAACGAAGATTTTGAGCAATTTGCATCACAATTTTTAAACCCGTCTGGTGAGGGTATTTTAGAGGAAGAAGAAATAACAGCCTCCACCTCGAACACCCTCCACCTCGAGGTTTATATATGAATTCTATATTTGCTTGAACACAAAATGCATTAACTGATTTGTATTGCACTTATTAACGCATTATATTTCTTACTTTAGGCGTCCACCTTGCATAAAAAGGCTAAGAATCAAGCTCCTCGAGGCCCAGCGAAAAGAATGACTAGCGAAGATGCAAAGTTACCAATCTATAAAATTGATGTAGATGGCGATCCGGTGGAACCGATAGAGAACCGCAGAAAATATATTAGTCAAGCTGGAGTTATTGTTAGGGACGAGGTCCCGATCTCCATAGCAGAATGGCTTAAGCCAGCAGGCGTTGCCGAGGATGACCCTTGCTATGTCCACCAGCATTATAAAGATTTCTGCTTTGACACACTCTTGCAGCATTTTAACCTCCCGGATGGTATTGAGCCCGCCTTGAAGTTGAAACTCAAGCACTGGACTCTCTCCAAGATGGCCGACGCCTTTCGGAAATATAAGCAAACATTATGGGCAAAATATGAAAAGGTTGATCCAGATTTCAGTCAAAAAAAACTGGTGAAGCTAAGAGATCACTGGGAAGCCTTTAAGGCGTATAAGACCTCGGCTGCGGCTGTGGCCCGATCGGAAAAAAATAAAAAATGCTGCGAGTAAGACACACCACCATAACTTGGGGCCAGGTGGCTACAGGTCAGCCATTCCTAAGTGGCTAGCCATGGAAGATAAACTCGTGGCTGCAGGTTTCACTCCACAGACATACAGCTGGCCCGAAAGGTCCAAATTCTGGTTGTTCGCGCATGGCGCAACGTTGAACGAGGAAGGGAAGATTGTCCCGAGGGTTGAAAAATACAAGGCAACAGTAGTAGCCATGGTCCCAAAAATTGAAGATGCAATAAAGGAAGTTCTAGCGGGTACGTGGGAACCCTATAGAGAGGAAGACGAGCTGGCACGGGCCCTAGGGAAACCTGAACACTGGGGACGTTTACGAGGCTTACCCGGCGGTGCCACCTTGAAAAAACAGTATCCGCAGCACGCTGACACTTATAGAAGCCGTGCAAGAAAGAAGAAGCAGGGTGAAGAGCGGATAGCGAATTTGGAACGCCAGATGAAGCAACTCATTAATGAACGCCAGGTGCAGCAGCCCCAAGATCCTGAAGTCGTGGATGCTCGATCTCAGCTTAGAAGCAGCGTGGGTTCCACGCAACTAGAACTCGATGCTCGCTACCCC
This sequence comes from Poa pratensis, assembly GCA_947311845.1. Classification (NCBI taxonomy): domain Eukaryota; kingdom Viridiplantae; phylum Streptophyta; class Magnoliopsida; order Poales; family Poaceae; genus Poa; species Poa pratensis. The sequence continues at coordinate 951,142 of CAMZMU010000062.1, forward strand.
GTGGATGATATCACGGAACCGACACCATGTGAGCTACATACGCCTGTGAGCAACATATCCATGAAGGTGGCGGTCGGCTATGCTTTACCGATTGTCGACAGCAAGCTACCATAATGGTGTCATTCATCCTGGCTATGCTGTTGTCGGGGTGGATGAAATTGTGCCGGGATCGGAATCATTGGCTCTTGAGATTCCTGGAGGTAACGGTGAGGAGGCATTGTGCGATGTCAAGGGTGGTTTCGTCCAGTGGAACAAGAAATACATCAAGTTCTCAAAGCCACCGACTCAGCAAAGCCCACCCTGCCGGGGTATCGATGAGACACATCCATCTCCGGCACCGCGTGACAGGGACCCCCACCGGAAAATAATCTAGAGGACCATCTCAGTCAGCAAAGTCCATCTCCATCTCCATCTCCGGTACGGAACCCCCCACCGGAAGTGTCCGTACCGCTTAAACGGAGAAGCGCGCGTCTTCCCCGGTCAAGAGGCGACCTGCTAAAAGGGCCACAACGCCTGATCTGAGGCAACCTTGGCAGAAGACTCTTGACCAAAACGAAGCAGCCATCGAGGAGCATAATAAATCATTGTTCGCACCGAAAGTGCCGCCGCCAAATTTACCGAGGGCTATACTGCAGCGGCTTGTCATAAAGTCATTGACAACTTATATGTCCCTCCAGAGAAGCCGCCATCTGACTATGTCCGTTCTATTCAGAAGTCATATGACGAGGTGACGGCGGCGGAGGCGCCGAAGAAAGGTGAACAAGACGCAGAGTCAGTCCCGCCGCCGGCGGCAAACGAAAACAAGCAGCACCATCGGTCCCGCCGGCGAAGGAAGCTACAAAAGCAGCACCATCGGTCCCACCGCCGCCGAAGATAGGTAAACAAGTTCCCCAGCTCGAGAACAACCCGTACGTTCTGTCCCCCCGCTAATTGTCCCGCCGCCGACGAACAAAGATAGTCGAGTTCCCCAGCGCGGAAAACAACCAGTACAATCTGACCCTAAAGAGCCGATGGTGTTTGACATAGAGGTAATCCGTCGTCTTGCCGCCGAAGCGCAAATGCCTATAGATGAATATGCTTCGAGATTGAATTTTGAGACTGCACCACCAGCTCCTCCAGTAAGAAATTCGTTTGGGGAAAGCTTTGGTGCAAATCAGGGCCTTCCAACAAAAATGCGTACTCTGCATCAATGGTACATGAAAAATGCAAAGAAGACATCTGCTATCGTTCTGAAATGTAGGGAAGACGATGAGCACTTCTTAGAAGACTACAATCACACGTTACGTTTAGCGAACTTTTTCAGCTATACAATCTGCGGGCACTCGACAAATCTATCATGAGTTCCTATTGCCTGTAAGTGATTTATTTAAGTCTTTACCTAGTCTCGTTCATTGTTTGTAATTATTCTCACTTTAATCTTTTGTGTGCTATATTATGCAGATTGAAGATACTCGAGCTCAAAAGATGAACCAGCATGACATTGGGTTCATTGACCCGATAAATTTAACGAAGAAATCATAATAAATCCCTGTATAACAGAAACAGAGGATGATTTGCTAAGGGTGTTCAAGCGATACAAGGACAAAGATACTATATTGGCCTTACCTTCGGGTAAGTTTTAGTGTCTTCTACACATTCTAATTTGCTCACCCGATGTTAAGTTTAACTGATGAGTTATGCATGACTGTGCCAGCTACCACTGGATTCTTCTTGTCATTGAACATCGCAAAGGACTTATTCATTCACTTGACTCATTGAGGTATCATCCTGAAACTTACAAGAGTTGTTTCGACTTACTAGCAAGGTACATTCATTTCTTACCGCCTCTGTCATTCATATCTTGATGTCAAGTCATTAACGAATAACTCATTTGTGAATGTTCTTTGTCGGGCAGAGTTTGGGAAAGGTTTGTCGCGGAAGATCCTGAAGGTGGGTGGCGCAAAAGCTGGATTGGAAGTTAAACAAGTAAGTACTGCTACCTCTACGTCCACACAACATTTCTCATGCATACTTCATTATTATTGATTGAAATCTATTCTTGTATAGTCTTGCATGGAGCAACCAAAGGAAACTGAGTATGTGGATACTTCGTTTGCGAGTATGTACATGTATTAGTCACCGAGAAATGGAATATGAGAAAGGATGCAGAGTTGGCAAAAAAGCGCTCAGCTACCACTCGACCACCGCTTCAGAGCAATTGGAGAGGCATTGGCGGGATTTTACCTTTCAGAGGCCTTACAGAAAGGAGAGTACTACGATGCTGAAAGCATGAGAGCGTTAAAATAACTTGTTGTTTTGCTTCAACTCTTGTACTACGATAACTCTTGGCGCATCAACTCTTGTCTACGATCTTCAAGTATTACTTAATTTAATTGTATGTGTTATAAATATGTGCATCGACTTCATACGACACGGGAACGGTTACGACATCGGAAACGTTACGGTAACCGTCACCGTTATCGTAACGGTTACCGTCACGGTAACCGTCACCGTAACGGTCACCGCAACGGTCACCGTCACCGTAACGGTTACCGGTTACCGTAACGGGAAGGGTTACTAGTGAAACCACGGATACGACATGGGACACGGGAACCTAGCTATAACCAAACCCCGACATAAATCAAAACCAAAACCCTGCAATTAAACCAAAACCCTAAACCCTGCAATTAAATCAAAAAGAAAAAAAACCAAAACCCTTTGGTCCCGGTTGGTGCTACCAACCGGGACCAAAGGTCCCAACACCACACGTGCCCTAAAGCCCACGTGGAGGGACCTTTAGTCGCGGTTCGGAATCCGCCGCGACTATAGGGTTGGGGCTTTAGTCCCGCCTGCTTAGTCGCGGTTGCCCAACCGCGACTAAAGGCCCTCCCCAACCGCGACTAAAGGCCATTTTTCCACTAGTGCTGACAGCAATGGCCATCACCGGGTTTATTACAAGGAAGACGAAATCATTGATAACACCGTTTGGGGGATCATGTCAGTAGGGTACCATGTGAGGGGTAGTCTTGATCCTCCCATGTGGATTTTTCCTCCAGATCTATGGCTAGTTAGGGTTTAGGGTCGTACCGAGTCCACCCACGCCGCACATGGAGATTAGATCTCGCTCACCTGCATGAATAGACATCAAAAGTATGTTCTTCTCTTTAAGCTCACTAGTTGGCATGTACGTGCAACGCACGTCTTCAAATTAAAACCCGTACCTAGCTAGATACCTAGCAATATGGTACCATAACTATCATCTGCAGCAAAGTCATGGTGGTACGCATCAAGTGTGCACAGAGGTAATGTCTGATTTTGATCTAAAAGTTCAAAATACAAATAAAATACGGAAGAGCGTAAATAATTGATCAACATCCATACAGAAAAACATACATTGACAGTAAATGTGTCGTATTGTGAACACGGATGGCGACATGGGGCTTTGATCCGCTTACCATCTCTACATTGACCACCATTCTCTTGCTTCCCGTTGTGTCGCCTCCTCCTGACATTGATCTCTATATTCTCGGCACCAATGTATCTCTCTAGCGTTTCATGTCGACTTCCCTTGACATTGATCTCCTATAGCTCTTCATCATTGCCGAGCTCCAGCACATTTTTAGGTACCCTCCTATGCAACATGATCACGTTATGTAGAAAGAAGTTTTGCCTAAGATACATAAACCAAGAGAAGTCTATATAAGTCTGACTAATTAGCATCTGTAAGCAAACATCTTTCAACAGAAATGTTCATGTTTGTACTCAATATTCATACAACTCTACTCTTCTGCATCTACTATTTTTCGCACATTAGAAGACTGAAATAACAATGAATGCTGGAAAGCCATATCTGAGATAACAAGTTGAAGAGATAAAATGATCCATCTTGTTTTGCATCTGTGCTAGAATTAGCGCTGAATACTACTCCGTATTCAGAAGAGCCTTATGTACTAAACTCCACAAAATATCCGGGTATTATGGATAGCCATCATCTTTCAATGCTACTGTTTACCTCTATCTTTAGATATGTTGATCAATCTTACCTCTCTATTTACTGTTCAGTACTGCTCCTGCTGTAACATATATTGATGAACGGGTAAAGTTTGGCGGACCTACCTTAGCTACCATACGTATTGCACCTGATAAAGAAAACAACGTGTAACTGCAGAAATGAAATCGCCAATGCACAAATTCTGTAAAATATCCTAAAACCATACCATCGGTATTGCACCTGTAGGGAATAAGATCAAGAAAACAACGTGTAACTACTGAAACCATCAGTTCGCACCTGCTAGCCTCTGCACTCTCACGTGCTACCAAATCTATAACATATTTGTAAATAGTACTTTTAAGTATGCAGCCCAGGAAGCATTACGGAAAGGAACTGATGCTGTCGCCTTCTCTCTCGACCTACTGCTTGCAGCGCCGCTACCACTGACATTTTCTCCAAGTCGAGCGGCCACGACCACGTGTCCCGCTGATTGTGGCTAATTTTTTTTCATGTAGCGGGCGTACAGTGGATGGGCAGACGGCAGAGTTTTCGTCAGCCCCCCCTATTTGCTAAGCGTACTCATGGACAGGGTAGTTGTTATATTAGACGGTTGGATCTCAATTGATGGGCTGGATCGTGAGGCTGTAATAGGTCCATTTGTTTTGTGTAAGTTAAGCGGCATGGACTTAGCGATGAATATATTTGCTTGTTTAATAGTAGTAGAGATATGCATTTTGATAGTGTGACCAAAGGCAAAAAAATAAATGCGCCTATTTTGTCAATTTTTGCTCCTGGTCTAGCTCGTTCCCTGGAGGTTGCATGAACAACTTGTCATGTTCATATTAACAGTTTTTGGAAGCCACGTTTTATATTCTGTTTGTTGGACAAAGTGCATGAATATATGTATTTTTTTTATGAAGAGAATATATTAATACCAATATGATAGGAATTACACACAGACTCTACAACAACGTGATATTTAGATCAAGTTTGGACATTAAGTATGCCTAAAGCAAGAAAACAAAGACACCGTCGAAGCAATCAGAGACTCGCAACTACTCCTCCAAAAAGGTAACAGTGCATAAATACCGTGGTCGTCCGGTCTAACCAGCATGAACAAAGGTCTAGTCTCTAGATAGTGCCTCAACAAGGAAACGACTAGTAAGCCGCCATTTCAGGTACAACTGACCAGACCTAGGGTTTTCACTATGTAAACTTAGAATGCCAAGAATGGAGTTTGCCAGTGACACCGTCCCACTCGTAGATAGCACTACTGGAAAACACTGGTCGTACCATATTTCTCGCGATCCGGTATGAGTAATGTCTGAAAACTTCACCGATTCATGATTCGACATGAGCATGCAAGAAGGAACTTCCAGAGCTTAGCAGGTCTTCAGCAATCACGACCTCCATGATTTCCCCATCAACACCTTACTAATCATGGTAATGAATATGCCAAGATGAATCCAAGGTGAATCGGGGTCGCCACTTGCCAAAGGAACATGTATCTTCATAATGCCATCAACGACGACATCACATCAGGCCGCACTCCCATGTCGAATGCACAATATGCGAAGAGCCTAGCTAGCGCTCTGCCTACCACACACGTCGATCCGTCGCCTGCAAATCCAAACACCGAACTCCTCCTCGGATAAATGCAGTGCACCTGCCCAGTCGAAGCAGCCCAATCGGAATCGTGGAGTCACAAGATTGGTGCCAAGAAACTGCTGCGGAGGCCACACGCAGATTCATCCTCTTGATTCAGTCCAGCAATGTCCGATAGATCAGTCGCATATGGCGGCGGTGACAAAAACTGCTAGAGCGTAGAAAAAGGTCGAGAAACACATAGAGAACGGCTCACCCCATTGCTGCCGTCTGGCAATGGCCTCGTCCGGCAGGAAGAGTTGTCTTTCTAGGCGGCGTCGCGATGGCCTCCCGAGTCGGCTCGGCGGACCCGGGAGGCATGTATATATAAATGGCACATTTGACTTGGTGAGACATGTTATATTGTGATTGTTTGTGGATTGCTAGTATTTTGCGACAATTCCCGTTTCTGCACAAGTACTACAGAGGCTTCGTTCTTTTCCTTTTAGGGCAATTGCCCTATAAAACGTTGGCCCATCCTCTGGACCAAGACCAGGTCGGCGGATTGTCCTAAAAACGTGGGCCCATCCTCTGGCCCAAGACCAGGTCTAACCAGAAGCCCATGCAGCGAGACAACAGATCGGGAAAAGGAAACAAAATAATTTGGAGATGGGAGGTATCGATCCCCCTTCCTCTTACAATGCAATGATAAGTGCTCTACCATTTGAGCTACACCCCCATTTACAACCACTAAGTAAATTCGATCAATTAGTATTAAACTGCGAGCACTGAATTTAATCAAGACTGGGCGATAAATATTGATTAACGGAGTTGTAAATAATGATAAATCTGATGCATAACTACGGAAACATCATGCTTGAAACTAAACTTATGAGGATATATTTCTATCTCACCCCAGGAATCACAACTTTATCGAGTTTCGATTTTTCTGTCGAGAGTTTTTTCACGGACACTCGGGAAAAACCCCACCTAGCTACGCCAAGTACTGGCAAAAAACACTCACACACCATGACACTTGGCGAAAGGGGTTCTTTGCCGAGTGTTTCTTCAGGCAACACTGGACATTGCCGAGTGCCCTACAGAGGCACTCGACAAAGATGTTTATGCTCAGCGAACCACCTCACCATGTGTACATGGTTGCAACGATCGACATAAAATTATCGGCAAGAGTAGGGAAATGATTGGCAAGGGAAGTCGAGCCACACCAATTTTCAAACCAAAGGAAGTGAAATCACCCTAGCCAACTTTGACAATAGAATTGGAGCAAAAGTTAGGCATGGCAGAAAGGATGTTTTTCCAAGCATGAGCTAGTACTAAAGAAAGTTGTTGTCTCTAAGGTTGGGAGAAGCCGACTACCCGTAGCATAAACTGAACCAAGTATCCCATGGAGCGGAAGATCCATAGTGAAGCTTGACAAGGAATTTGGAGAGGTGGGAGACGTTTTGAGTAGAGAGACACAAAAATCTGAGCCCGACATGAGCTTTTGTAGAGGAAACCTCAGTCCAGAAAATTTACACTCACTATCGTGGCAGTCTTCTTCCGTGCAGAGGTTAGCATTGTCTCTATTATCAAAAGTATGTCAGTAGTGCCTTTAGGAGATCGCAACACTCGTATCATGGATAGAAGAGAAGAAATGTCAGAATTGACCATGTAGCAACACGTAGCTTGTGAGTGGAGTGATGAATACCAAGGCACACCTAAGCGACAGACACGGCATAAATGGCTAGGTTGGAGATTATGGATCCAGTCCCCCAAAATATGGTAACCTGCATTGGAAGTATCAGATCATGGATATATGGAAAATATAGTGTGTAATATTGTGAAACTCATTCGTCAATCAAGATTCTGCGAGCGTGCATGTATTCTACATCGAGTTGCTTTCATAAACAAAAGTTGAAGTGGAAAAAGAATGAGAAATCCAGTGATGTCTTATGCCCAGACTGCAAGTTGATACAACGGCTGATTGACTAAAGAAGAGGATAAAGAGAAGAACCAAATAATCTGGGCGAGAACAAAAAGGAAATCAGTTGGTTTTCTTGGACGAGTCGTCCTCCGAGGAAGTGTTATTGTTGTTGTCATCGTTGCTGCTATCTTTACTATCATTGTTATTGTCAAGGTCAGGTACTAGCGCTGCCGCCGGTTCGACGTGGGCCAGCCGGGCCGCACCGATCACCTGCTCCGGGAGCTCATCGTACGTGTTCGCCTGCAAATTCAGAATATGAAGCTTACGATGATAAGACTATCCTAGATTTTCTCTTCATCAGTCTACTCATGGTTTGCAAAAGCATTTGGGGTCCCTTTTTTGAAGCGGAGACCGTAGGGGAAAACCCCTACGGTAAAGATTTTATATATATAGAAAAACCAGCAGTTTTTCTTACAGCTTCAAAAAAATTGGGGTCCCTTACCTGTATTAGGAAGGCCATGTCAACTACCAATGTTGTGACAACACCAAACACCAGGCCCAAAACCCCGTTGGCCACTGCCGAAGAACCGATGTCAACATCCACCTGCAAAAAATACCAATCAAAGTGCATTCATGTTTGAAATGGAAATAATAATGAGTACTCAATGTCTAGACTATAACTCTACTGACCATTTTTATGTTGCGAACTCAAGATGGAAAAAAAGTACATGACTTACTTCCAAGTACCCTGGACCACGCACGTAGCTGCAATCGACGGCCTTTCCCAATAAACAAGGGGTACTCCCGACGCTCTGCCGCACTATCCAAGATCCCTGACGATTTTTTTTTGTTTGTGGAGTCAGAGTGAAGCTGAAGAGTACAACATAATAGTTGCAGCCTACATTTTTTATGGGAAAAAACAGACCTTTGGAACCGCCGGGATAAGCTTCAGTCTACTATTGCGGAATTCATCATCTCCGTCGAAGAAACGTTGCAGCAATGATCCTTTTTTCATGGTACTCGTAACGAAATACATCACCAAGCTGTAATGAGTTGATCCAGGAATCTGCAATGGGATATTAACTTCAGCAAACATGTTTCCTTTTGGAAAAAAAGTTCAACACTAGTCTTCAAACGCATGAATAGAATAACTCGCCTGTATGTTGGCAACAAATGTGTGCATTCCTTTCTCAGCGGCAACCTACAAAGACAGTAACATGAGCAATGAAGTATGAACAAGGGCTCAGTTTTATTTTCTTATACTTCAGATAGAAATAGCAATTCAGAATGTTAATGAGATATTTTGAAATGATATTTACAAAAAGAAAATGCAAAAAATACAAGAATAAGATAAGCGCTAAGAAATTTGTGGTAAGTCATCATGTTTACCCGAGCAACACAGCCTTTCTGCCTGCCGACATTATCCATACGCTTGGTATCCTTAAACCAGTCAATCGCCGCGAGCTCCATGAGATAACTTGGTGCTGGTATCTGTAACTTAAAATGTCAGTGTCCTGAAGTTCTTTATCTAATATGCTTCATTATAGACTAAGCATAAATTGGAAGATTTAGACCTTTGATTTATCAGTAGGGAAGTTCTTGCTACGGACTTTAAAGAGTGTGCTATCGGGTACTGTCCAACAGTTACGGCTTTTCTCATCCGGGTCACGATGAAGGATGCCCGAAAAGCAAGACAGATCAATCTTTTCTGGAGGCTCTTCTGCCAATAAATAATATATTGTGTTAGAGAGAAAAAATAACATCTATCCTCATCACTTGACAGCAGGCATTATTTGGATTATTTGTGTCAGGGAATCAAACCTGTAAGCTTAGCATCGTTGTCAGCTTTATTGGAGTCTTCCTGCACATTAATTTTGATAAAAGGTTTATTATGATGTGAGAAATCGTGTAAAAATTGTACGACGTAAATTGACAAGGAAAACTGAGTGTTCATAGTGTGTGGTCTCAGGATATGTAACCTCTATGTCAGCTTCAGCAACTTGATAGTCCTCATCCTCATCTGACTCTTCATCGATTATCGACATGCTCTTATTATCTGTTTGTCCTCCATGTGCTGGCTTAGTCTTGGATTCCATTTCGTGAAGCTTCTGGTTTTTCGGCATTGACGGATCAACCATGTTCTCCATCACAGGAATCCTTGGAGTTATATGGCATTCATCTGTTTGTGAAAAGTATTCGCGCAGCCCTGGCAGTAAGTGTCAGTTAAATCCACAAGTAGCAGAATGAATTGGTGAATTATGTTCAGGTTGCCAATAAGGGAAAACCACATGCAGTACCAGCAACACAGTTTTGTATCTGCAGCAAAGAATGATACTGAAAGGAAGGAGAGTAGTTCAGAAACCATCCTCTCAGATCAATCTGCATAAGGTGTTGGACTTGAGTACGGGGCCGTCCGTTGCGACACTTGAGAGGAGAAATCTTGAAACCTCCACCTGAACTAGTAGGAATTTCAGAGAAGGAAAATGAATCCAAGTTAATTTTGTTTATTTGAAGTGTATCATTCTCTCGGGTAAAATGAAGTCACAAATGGTCAGAAAGGGACTTACTTTCAATAAAAGCCCTTACATATCCTCGTTGGCGGCCACAGTTTGGATGCTCGATAGACCGAAACAGCACAACTGTATGTGTAAGAAAAACATACAATCTCGATCAGAAGATGATACAAACAGAAAAGGTTGATAGGGGCATGGAAAATTCAAGAATTTACCATAGCTTCCATCATCATTGCGCCGCCAGTAACGAACGTAACAGAGATCCCTAGGCCAGACTAACCTGTATGTTATGCAAGATGGAAGAATGTAAGGTTCAATCTGACAGACAATCCAAAAACGTATTACAGACGCTAAACGGTTGTTGAAATATGAGAATATGGTTTACATTGGACACCAGTGCAGCTGCAACTTGTGATAGAGTATCGCGGTGTGGCCATCGACTTCTTCGACCAAACTGCCATAGCGAAAGCTACAGTCCCACCTATGATTGTGAAAATGTCGGCATCAGCATTGGTAGTTGGAACATCGGAGAGTTAAAGAGGCCAGACGCTTACTCGTATCTAGTTACATCCATGCTCATCACCAGCCCAAAAATGGCTTCGCATGTGGCCTCCACTACGCCGACGGCCCTCATAGCTCGGCTACAGCTTCGTGCCTACACGGGGCATGGAAAGTATGATTCGTAGTCAGTTTCTGAATTTCAGGCACTTGTCAACAGGTAAGATCCAGGACATACAAGGTAATCGACTTCCAGAAGTTCTTCAAAGATGCGAAGTCCTGCCAATGGGAAAAAAAGTAAGCAACTCCACATACAAGCTTAGGGTAGATGACATAAGGAGAAGGAAGTTGGGCTTGCCATTTTGGCATCTAAGTAGCCGCCAATTCTTCTTCGAGAATGATTGTGTAGGGTCACTCTGACTCGACAAACCAATATCAGGCTCATTAGTCCAATCATGTATGGATTCGGGGGACCTAGCACCAGAAAGACATGGTGAATTTTATTTATGTAGTATGCAAAGATGAAAATTCAACTTGCAAATCAGTCCTCTGTTTCACTCAGGTAGTCGGTGTAACTTTTTACCGTTTCCTATAGTTGTCCTACGTGTCAAAGTTGGCCGTTCTTCTTCATCTTCAGCCCTACATATGCAATTAGATTCCTAGTTTATTTAGCGAAAGGTTTAGGAATAATATAGTCTATGAGTTGAATGTTACATACGCGCTGTCATGATCAGAGAATGAGAACTGCCCTCCAAGTTCCGCATCGAAGTCCATTGAAGCAAAGGCCTTGCGGTTTTTAGCTGTCATAGTGTCCTGCTGCTGCAAGAATGTAGAGATGTGATATTTGACAGAAACAACATGGACAGTTTTCCCATTAATTTTATAAAGTTCATTACACGATCCAGATCATTTCAACTAGTCCTACCACTAGGATTTATCGTATATAAAGACTTCCGGCAGTGTAATTATCAAACTATACGATTATTTCACCATGAAGGATGGAAAAAATGGCTCATATTTTTGTAGCATTTCTCAGAGATGTTATTTAAAAGTGTTACTGTTGTACAAGTTCCACTGAAGCTAATCCTTACTGCACCTGATCGATGATCTGCTCTATCTTCTTTTTCCACGCCAGAGCATCTTCAATGTCATATGCACCCATCTGAGCATAAAATTTATCTAGGGCATAAATGTGAATGACATAACGAACAAAGTGATAGTGTTGAAGGGCTCTCAGCTTTAGAACAAACCGTGATTTGGTGCTCCTTTTCTTTCTTGTTATAAACGCACAGGACATAAATCATCTGATAAGATGGAAATAGGGATGAGAATGAGTTTGGAAAACGTTAGGGGGCAGGAATATTACACTGATCACGGAAGACTGTATAAATAAGCTACATATAGATCATTACAAAAATCAGATGTTCCTTTTGCCAAAAAAGAACACTTGAATGTTTCTGAAGAAGTCAACGTAACTGTGTCTGTGTGCATGGAGGATCCAAGTATTCTATACTGTCAGAATCATAGGAATGAGGACAATTCTGAATCAAGCTAGCTATAGATAAATGAAGAAAACTATTATTTCTCACATGAAAAGGAAAACCAGAAACTATTAGGATTCCTGCTCTAGGATGCAGTAATATCTACTGTTCGACACCCTCATCAAGATCATTCAACACCCGCCGTTGCGAATCCAAACAAATATATAAAAACGTAACAGCGAGCAAACTAGTCGTGCTATCGAAAAAGAGAATAATAGCAAACTCACTTGCCCATGATGTGTTTTCAGTCCTCTGTCCTCCACCCTGCAGTTCCCGTCGATTAGCAGTGACTTTAGAGGCACCTGCATGTACACATTTCTTAATGAAAACTGCCAAATCTTTTCGAATTTAGGCAGCATCATCTTTTCGAATCACATTAGGATCAATAATCTCATCAGTTCATCAGAAATAACATGAATGCAGGACAGCACTGCGTCCCCCTTTCAGAACACACACGCCATACATTGTTGGGATCGATCATGAGACAACAGTAAATAAAATGATCATCCAGAAATCTCTCACATTTGCCAAAATTTGTTCGTGGTTTGATGATCAATGAACACGACAATTTGATCAGATTCAGCCCGATGGAATGATGGGCGTACCATGCTGTCCTTGGGCTTCTTCTTGTAGTAGGCGAGCAGCTTGGACTCGAGCACGAAGTAGCGGGTGTGGAAGAACGACCTGCCGATCTTGCGGCGGCCGTAGCGCACCATCCACCCCTCGTGGTGCACGGCGTTGGCGGCGGCCTCCCGGACGGCGGCCACGGCCTCGGCCGCCGTCGGCTTGGCGCCGGCGGTGCTGTTCGCGTTGGCCGCCGCGTCCCGGACGGCGGCCATGGTGGCGTTCTTGGTGAGCTCGCCGCTGCGGGACACGGCCATGGTGGCGTTCTTGGTCAGCTCGCCGCTCCGGGACGCGGCGGCCGCCAGCGCGTCGCCGGCCCGCTGCGCGAAGGTCTTCGTGGGGGCTGGCGCCTCGGCGGTCTTGGCGGCCGTGGAGGACGACGAGGAGGCGGCTGCGGCGGCGGCGGCAGAGGCGGTGGAGGAGGCATCACGCCTCGATGCCGACGAGCTCAGCATTGTCGTACGTACGTCCGGCGTAAGGCGGGCCAGGATCGGATCGATCGCGGCTCAGTTGGATGATGATCTGGGGATGGAATCCATGGGCGACGCGCGCGGGAGTGAAGGTGGATCGAGCAATGGGTGGGTGGATGGATGGAATGGCGGGGCGAGAGAACCGCGCGCGTCGTGGTGTTCGGAGGGACTTGGTTTTAGCCTACTCTCTCCCGGCCCGTTCCATGCATTTCCTTCAGGGTCCTCGCATTTATCCAAAAAAGACATTGAGAAAAAATAAATACACATCCAAGTCCCTAGGAAAAACATTTCGCTGCTTTGCCGGTTATCAGTAGCGGCTACCGGCAGATACATGACGGAACATGTATGGTTTCGGAATGTACCGGATTTTTAGCACGTACAACCATCAAACCAGAGACCAGAGCAGGGCTCGACAAAACAGAAAGTATCATGGTACGTCGTGCTCCCTTGAAATGGAACTTGAATGCTGGAGCAAGAAGACACATTCTAGTCGATCTATTACGACCAGCGTGGTTGTTCGTATTTCATTTTATTCTTCCAAGCCGACGCTCTTCTTATAAAAGAAAGCACTCACTGGGATTACTTGTTGAATCTCGTCTTTCTCTCGACGCCGAGAATTTTTGATGTGTCCGGGTCGATCAGAGGTTCGGCTTGCTTCTCCCCCACCCTCGCCTATGAAATGGATAACCCTTGCTGCCATAGCAGCAGGGTTCCTTATAACTATCTTTTTCTATATCTTTTTCTATAAGGCAATGCGGGAGCTCCCCGCCATATGATGAGGTTTTGTCAAAAAAACTCAGACCACCATATAACATTAAAAACCTCCCAGTCTCCTAGAAGGAAAAGAGTGCGTCTGAAACTTGCTGCCTCAAAACTATCACATAGTTACATCGTTACAATCAGCCATAAGACTGTGTACTAAAACAGGCGGTGGCTCAGCATCCCACAAACACGCCTCCTCTTGTATGATAACAAATTTTGCACAAGAGTGAGCTGCATGGTTAGCCTCGCGGCGCGCAAAACAAATGCTAAAAGACCGGAAAGATGATCCTAGCTCGCTAATATCGTCTAAGACTGGCCTGATCACAGAACGATCAGAGTGACGATTAGTCCAATGCTTCACCAGTTCCAAGCAATCCACCTCGAACGTGACATCGCCAAAACCCTTCTCCACCTCATAAATTGCGGCATCACGCAGAGCCAGAGCCTCAATTACCAGAGGGTCTGAAATACCTCGTTAAATCTTACCACCGGCACCACGAAAATTCTGCCCATCTCTTGCCACAATTCCAGTAGAAGCCATAACAGAGTCCAAACGAATAGCCCCATCTGAATTCAGTTTTACAACGCCTTCAGGTGGTCTACTCCATTTGCCTAGCCGTCGAGACTGCATCAACGACCCCTTAACTTTGGGAAGTTCAAGCATCTGCAGTGTCCATTTATCTGGTAAAATACCTCGAAGAACTCTCCACGAAAAAACTCGCACCTTAGGAACCATTGATAATTTCCACAATCGTTTCCATTTATCACTTCCATTATCTGACGATGAAGATATTGTCACGTCTGCATGGATATTGCCTTTTACGATGGGAAGGTCTTTGCTCTCTCTTGCTGGGAACAACTCTTCTGCCATGGCGCCAACGGAGAGACGGACCACGACCACCGTCAACCTATCGTCCAACATGCCAATGAGGCTCGGCCGGATTCGTTTCTTACCAACTGCTATCTGGTCGTATCATCTGACAAGCGAAAACTACTCATGGTGCGGTGGAGCAGGGATAACAATGCCGATGGCCACCTGGTAATGGATCTCTTGGTGTTCGAGGCAGATTTCGGCACGGACCGGTGGTTGGAGGTGAAGGACCTAGGCGGCCAAGCTCTCTTCCTTGGAAAGAATTGCTCCACGGAATTGCACCGAGTGGGCACGGTCGTTGGGGTAGCCCGTCTCCTACAATATGGATATCCCCAGCTATTGTGTGTACGACATGGTGAGTGGCGAAACTAGTCTAGTTTTGCTCGATGGACTGCGCTACATGGAAAGTTGCACGTCAGGTTGGTTCTTCCCTACGAGTGAAATTAAACCTCTAGCTACCTGCACAAAGAAGATCAATCTATGGATCTCAGCAATGATACCACCACTTTTAAAGTGTTGCAATGGTGCTAAAGGTGGAGAGGGGTATGAGAGATTGCAGCTATGCTATGTTGGTTTTCGCCTACAAGTGAAATCCTCTAGCAGTCTAGCCATACACACAAGAGAGGATCACAGTTAATGCATGCATAGGTACAAGAGCTGCTTTAGCACACTCTCTACAGACCATTTTATTTTTTCTAATGTGATGGCTTGTATTTACATTACCTCTTGTAAGGTGCAACATTGTTGGGTTAACATACATGGATTTTCTACTCTGAATAGAATTGCAATTGTGCTAAGTATCCGGGTAGCGATCGTGCTAAGTTTCAATTGTTCACCCATCTCTCTCCAAGCCTACCGGCCGAAGACGGTGGTGGCTTTTATCCTTTAAAACTTATCACAGAGATGGCAATGTAACCAAGAAAACATTTTTTATATATCTTTCTTATATCCATTTCGAAAAAATAGATCTTTCTCATATGTAGAGCTTTAAATTGAAGCTATGACCAGTGAAATATTACTGACATATGCCAGAGATGAAATGTTGAAGTAGGCGCAGTACTAGCTCCTAATTCATCAGGGACACATCACATAGTTAATTGCGTCTAAACGCGTATGATATTCCGTAAAACACATTTGATTGAGTTCACCTAACTGCGTGACAAAATCCAGACACACACACCAAGAAAAACTGAAAAACTCGTTTGATCCTCAAGAAGCTCACAAGATTCATTCATTCTAAGTATACCGTGTACAATCGGCTCAACATATATACCTAGATGGTTTAGTTAAAAAATTGGTGTCCCGAAGGGATTTGATGACGCACACGATTTTTACAAATTATGTGTGATGGCCCGAGCCATCACCAACCCCCGCATAGTGACGGTTAGGTACTTTTAAACTTGTGCGATTGTCTGATCTGTAATAGTGCTTTACCTCGATTAAAAGCAATATTACAAGATGGTTAGGAGGGTGGTTGTACCCCCAGCCCATCAGAGTTCAAACCCCAGGTTTGGCACTGGTGTTTCTCATTTAGGCGGAATTTTCTTCAGTGGGAGACGACGTTTCCGTCGACAGCGAGACGCCCGTGATGACTTCGTCAATCTCAAGACCGACCCGCCGGATCAGTATTTCGGAGGTGATCATAGGGGTAGGGTGTGCGTGCGTGCGTTCATAGGGGTGAGTGTATGCGTGTGTATGTGGGCGTCTGTGTTATATTGTGCTTCGCAAAAGCTAAAAAAGATTGTATTGAAGATGTTTTACGACCTAGAGAGACTTTCTGAAAAAAGCTGGTCGGGAAACCAAGTGTTACCATACGAACGTACCTTAGCAGCACACGTAAGAAAAAGCGTGGCGCTTCCAAAGAGATTAGAACGTACCTTAGCAGCACACGTAAGAAGATGCGCCACTTCCCCACGCCTAATGGCTATCACGTCAGCGCCTCTTTGGACGACGGCTGGCTCTTGTACCACCACGAGGGTTCCCGCCGATGCTTCCTTCGCCGTCCTTTCTCCGGTGCGGCCATCGAGCTCCCCAGTTGGTCACTTTTCGAATTTACCACGGCGTGGACATGGGAACTGCGGACGCGGCCCAACATGGAGGCTTGTGGCACATGGATGGACATGAAGATGGTCGTGTGCTCGTCTCGTCTCGTCGTTGCTCTATTCCGCCAGCGCCGCCGTGCCTCTTACCTTGCATATTTCCGACCAGCGCAGCCCCATCAGCAGCGGCCCGTATGGTCATTTGTCGTCCAGCCCCGCGATAATCCTTACCCGGATTGTGTCTACACGGACCTTGCCTTTTATGATGGGAAGGTATTTGCTCTCTCTAGCTCGGAACAGCTCTTCTGCCATGACATGGATGGAGAGACAGACCAGAACCTGCCGAGGTCCATTGTCAAGCATGGCACTGAGGCTCGACCTGCTATGCCCCATACAAACAACCACCTGGTCGTATCGGCCGACAAGCAAAAACTGCTCATGGTGAGGTGGAGGAGCAATGGCAATGTCGATGGTCACCCGACAATGGATGTGTGGGTGTTGGAGGCAGATTTCCACACCGGCCAGTGGTTGGAGATGAAGGAACTAGGTGGCCAAGTTCTCTTCCTCAGCACGAATTGCTCTTTAGCATTTGCGGCGGGCTCAATGGAGCACTGGGGTCTTCAGTTCCAAGGAGGGAACCGTGTGTTTATTGTGTGCAGCGACTTACGGCAGCGCGACTCGTGTAAGAGGGATAGCTATTACGTGTACAACATGGTGAGTGGCGAAACTAGTCTGGTTTCGCTCAATGCATCCGACTACGTGCAAGGTTGCACGCTGGGTTGGTTCTTCCCTACGAGTGAAAACCTCTAGCTAGCTAGCTACCTACCCAAGAGAGGATCAACCTATGGATGCCAACAACTAATGATGCCATCTCTGTTAACGTATTACAATGGTGCTAATTGAAGGTGGCGGAAAGGATATTACAATATGACAATGTAACTGTGCTAATGCTTTTTTCCTACGAGTGAAATCCTTTAGAAGTCTAGCAAGATACACGAGACAAGAGGATCAATCGATCGATGTCAATGGATGTGTACAAGAGAAGTTTCTAACGCTATCAGTACGAGCCATTTTATTTTGCCTAATGTGATTCGTATTGCTTGCCCCTTCGAATGCAACTTTGTAGCTAGGGTTAACATGGAAATTTCTTCTCTAAAAAGAATTGCAATTGTGCTATAAGGGGAAAGATACAATGATGCAATTTAACGCCTATATGGTTTGATTGGCTAATCTTGACATGTGTATATAGGTTAGGTTTTTTTTTTTTTGAAAAGTGGAACGCTACCCTGGGCTCTGTATCTAGGTTCTGTACTGGTTAGTTTTATTGGTTATCAAACATCATTACATCGAGTTTGCAAGACCTGGCGAAACAAGACTAGGAGGGTCATCACATGACAAATTAGAACTCACATGAGGCTAGCGTTTCCATCTCATGCGCCACAACGTTGGCTTCCGTAGGATAACACTCAAAAACTATCTTATCACAAAATCACTCGCCATGGTTCTACAATCCTCAGTGATTGTCTGATGCGATGCAAGAACCTTTACTATCTCTTATAATTACCCCAACACCTCCATGATTATAATCAGCGTTGAAAGCGTCATCAACATTTTTTCGGTTAGCTAGTGTACTGTTTCAGTTAGCTGTTGCCCTCGTTTTACGGTTAAGTTCAGAGCTCACAGTACTTTTTCTTGTGTGTCGTGCATGTAGGCCAGTGAGTCCATGACTTGGCCAAGTTTCCCATCTGAGACCGTGGGATTGCTGCAACTAGTTCGCACGTTCGTTTTTGTTTCTCAATAAAAGAGAGAAGAAACATAACCTTGCATCACAACAAGGAAGAGGAAGAGGGGGAGACATAGGTGGTTTAATGAAAAATATTTACATAATGGGGGGGGGGGGGGGTGCATCTACACTTATGTGACGAAGATGATTTCCCATATTTACATTGCCTTTTTCCCTATTTATATCACGTGGAGGCGGGACCAAAATGGTTAGCCGCTGATAAGGATACATGCGTGAGTAGACTCGCCACTTTTTTCCATTTTGTTGTGGGAACCGGAGATGGTCTCCAGCAATATTGTTTACCTGAACAAGGTCAGCTAGAAATCCAGGGGGTAGAATCATACAAGACTAGTGAATCAACTAGCGAGAGAGGAACACGAGCATACAAAAAAATTCCACTCTATTCTCTTCTCTCTTCACAAACAAAAAACTCAAAAATAAAGACCGAACCCTTCATCTCGTGAGTAGCAGAAATGAACATAGATCGTGTAGCTTGTGTCGTATGTGTTAATCTCCGAGACACATTCGTTCCATATGTGGTACCTGCAGAGCCGTGAACATGCTCCTGTGACCATGCTTCGCGGCGAAGAGACCTCCCTCCACGCCTTGTGGGATGGTAGCTATATTGTCATAGCTGTGAGAAAATCGAGCTTGGGCTGAAAGTAGCTAGTGATTCCAAAGCGAAACTTGGGCTATAGCCTGGGCCGGGCCGGGCTTATGAAGTGTAGCCCAAACCGGAGCGAAGAAGAAGAAACCCTGCTCGCCTCGCCGCCGCCTCTGCTCTGCTCTCCTCTTCTTCCGCGGCGGCTTCCAGCTCAAAGAAAAGCTAGGGTTTTTATTGGTTCGGCGAGCTCGACAAGCGAAGATGAGCCGCAGCCTGGGGATCCCGGTGAAGCTGCTGCACGAGGCGGCGGGGCACGTGGTGACGGTGGAGCTCAAGACCGGCGAGGTCTACCGGGGCTCCATGATCGAGTGCGAGGACAACTGGAACTGCCAGATCGAGAACATCGCATTCACCGCCAAGGTACCACCTCTTCTCCTCCTTCCTTCCCCGCCCCCTCTCCCCTCTACCTCGGATGTGCGTTCCCCTTGCTTGCTGACCCGCCCGCCAGATCGGCGCCGACTGATTCGATGTGATTTTCTTGTGGCGCAGGACGGGAAGGTGTCGCAGCTGGAGCACGTGTTCATCAGGGGGAGCAGGGTCAGGTTCATGATCATACCCGACATGCTCAAGAACGCCCCCATGTTCAAGCGACTCGAGGCCAGGATTAGGGTATATACGTATCCTCATTCTTTTCACCAGTATCCCGTTTTGATGCAGATGGCTGCGTGCTTGGTTGCTAATCTGTTGCTCGTCTCTGTTCCAACTCGTGCAGGGCAAGGGGTCGGCCATCGGCGTCGGCCGTGGCCGCGCAGTCGCCATGCGTGCTCGGGTAAGATGACCAACGCTTGCTCTGTCCGCAATTACTAGTGTACTCTGCTTGCTTCATCAGTAATTATTCTACTTTGCTGTTAACCCAGCGGGACTCGAGTTTAGTACCGTCACAATAGCTTACAATTGGGAGAGGAACAAACTGTCTTGGGTTGCTATGTGCATCTAGCTGCTGATGCAGTTGTTTCCCATGCTTCTTTGTTAAGACCTGACCCTGACCGTTTCCCAGAATGTCAGTTATCTTACAAGGCTAGGAGCTGTAATCTTGCCAACCATCTAGCGCTGTAAAAAGTACTTTGACATGCTCACCAGTAGGTCATATCTGTGGAGACTATTTGTTTTGAGGGTAATAACGGGTAGCTTGCATTAGACGGCGAAGGTTGCAGTCTAGTTACTGTTCAAGTTTCTAGATTCTGTCGTTAGTTGATGTTCAGTACTGCCCCACTCTCTGCTTAATGTTCAATGTGTCCTTGCCCGCTTTCGTCCTTTCTTTCCACAAGCCAAAATCTAGTGCCCATGTCCAGAATTGAAACGTGCCTAGCGAGTTTCTTCAATTTCTGGCGTGTTTGTTAAAAGTGTATGCCAGGTGTTAATTTATGAAGAGGACTTTTGTATTTTGTGAAGGTGATTGCAGCCATGTGGTTTCTTACATCACGTTTGCATCCTCATTCTTTTGCTCGACTTGAGAATCGAGTAATTCGGTGCATTAAGTTCTTAACTCTGTCCAGGACTAAGGATGTGCAAAGTGGGCAAGTGGGATAAGTGGGATGGTACAAATTAGGTGGGGGACCATCTAATTTGTACTATCTAATCCCACTTTTGCATCCTTGTCAAGGACAGCATTCCATTACGCTGCGAGTCCTGAATTGTACAAACCTGTAAATCTTTAAATATTGACGTTATCTAACTAGTGCCTAATCTAATTAGGGGTTAGCGTTCATACTGTTAATCCTACCCTATCATTACACACCATTAAGTTAGCTCAGAGTTGCTTACAAGCATGGTTTTAAAGGCGTCGCATAGGCGTCAGAGCGCCCGGAGACAGCAAGGCGTCGTCGTCTGTCTAAGGCGTCCAAGTCGTCGCTTAGGCGGGGAAAGCGTCGCTCTGCTCACTTTTGGACGCTTGCTACTGTTGTCTGCTGCTGTACTGCTGTCTGCTGTACTGCTGTGCCCATGGTGTGTGTGAGAGAGGAGCTACTGCTATGCTGCTGTGCCCGTGGTGTGTGTTTGAGAGAGAGGGGAGCTGCTGTGCCCATGGTGTGAGAGAGAGAGAGGAGCTACTGTTGTGCCTTGTGGTGCCCGTGATATTGTGCCTGTAGCCTTGTACCGCCTAACTGCTGTGCTGCTTGTGGCTCTGATATAGTAGTAGAAGCCTACTGCTGTGCTACTTGTGCCTCTGCCTTTAAATTTTAAGGCATCGCCTCGCCTCACGCCTTAAGCGCCTAGGCGATGAGGCGCCCCCCTGCCGCCTTAGGACGCCTTACCGCCTTAAAAACCATGCTTACAAGTATTTTATGTACCATGATGAGAATTTCTTCCTGCTGTGAATACTTAACATTGCAGTCAGTGTTATTTTGAAGGCCAACAAGCTTCTATCTTTCATGTTCAATGAATGCCAGATCTTTCACTAGCTATGCATCCTGGAGTGATAGGGTGTTAACCATGTTTCTAATTAAGCTCATCTCTTAACTTCTATATTCAAAAGCAGAGTTCCCATGAGACATAAGAGCATCTCCAAGCGGAGTTGCCAAACCGCCCCCAAACGGTCCGCCCGGACAAGATTTGAGCTAAAAACATGCACCCAACCATGGTTCCCAAACACTCCTCATACGTCCGGGCTGTCCGGCAATCCCCAAACTCAAGGCATATGTGGGGAGGGTTTGGGGGCGGCCGGACGCGTCCGGGCTGTGTACTTTTCCTTTGTTTTCCTTTCTTTTGTACTTCATTGATTCTTCTCTCTCCTTCTACACCAATCACATGCAAGGGGATTTTGGGGGACACGGTTGAAGGAGGCCACATTTTGGGGCTGTCCGGTCACTGTCCGCGGACACACCGCGGACACGTCCGGATGTGCCCGCGGACAGTTTGGGGGCCGATTTTGGCAACTCCGACTAGAGTCTGGAGATGCTCTAAATAAATGATTCATACGTAAAATACTACTAGTAGGTGTTATCAAACATCAAGCATCGTAAGACATACCTAGACATGCCCACCACTTTGTTATCTGTGGAGAGTATTTGCTTAAGAATGTAGCTACTTCGAATCTTGATGGGCATGGTCTGTTTACTGTTGTTGGAAACGAGTTCCTACACTTGATCGTTAGTCAATGTTGGATATTCTGATGTCTACTTTCATCCTTTGTTTCCATAAGCCAAAATCTATTGCCTTGTTCCGAATTGCATCATGTTTAGCGACTCTGTAAAGAAATCAGTGCGTTTTTTTCAAATAGCAGGTCGGATGTAAGATACTATAATTTGTTGCTGATGGAGATGCTTACAAGCATGAGTTTGTCCATGTAGTTTGAACTCGGTCCTGGAATTCATTCCATTACGCAGCTCAGTCTGGAATTATACGGGCTGATATATCTTAAAGTCTAGCCATTGGCTAACTAGTGCATAATCCTGTTAGGAGCTAGCGACTCATTGTTCATACAGTTAATCCTACCCCCTCATTAGGCACCACTTGGCTAAATGCAAGTTGTAAGAATTTATTCCTCATGTGACTATTGTACATTGCAGTCAGCGTTGTAACAGAGGCTTGTATCTTCCTTGTTCAGTTACTGTGAAAAATTCCTTTAGCTAGCTGCTATAACTTGTTGTTGTCATGGTGACTATATGCATGTCAATACTCTGTTTTCGTTTTTTCCTAGAGCATTGTATTCAAAGTAAATAGGGAACCTGATATCTTCCTTATAGTTGTGATGCTACAGAATCTGAAATCTTGTCTGACAAAAGTATTATTAGGCGCTATATGACACGATGCTATCAAATTTCGAATCACTCTGATTTTACTAGTTAAAACTTAAGACAGTCTGACTATCAATTTTTTCTTAGAAAAGAACAGTAAATACGCAAATTAACCTTTTAAATATTGATTGGACAGTGATTTGATATAAGTTTCTAATCCTTTTCCCTATCTGTTGATGCAGGCTGCTGGTGGCCGTGGAGGCGGTCCTCCCGTTGGTGGAGGAGGACGAGGCGGTGCACCGCCTGTGAGGAGATAGATTTCTCCGTGGCGATGTGTTATCAACTTGCTGCCAGAAGCTGATGCGGAGTGCTTGTTGTGGGCTTATGTACCTCTGGTTTAGACCATCTGTCCATGGAATCGATTTTCTCCTGATGTATTTTCTGTAAGCACAAGACTTTGTAGTTAATGGAATGCATCATCTCTTAGTAGTTAATCTTGGTGCTCCATTGCGGATCGATATACAGTACCCCTAGCATGGTGTTGTACGTTTATATCTGTGTTGTAGGATATGTGCAAGTTGCGTTATCCATACACCATCATCATCATCATCATCATCATCATCCATCTTGTGATTGCACTCAGCTGTATTTGATGTCTGGGCTAATGTGCATCCAGTTTAGTTTGCCGTCTCAGCGGAATCTATTTTCTCAGCTGTATTTGATGGTTGTCAATGGATGGATCGTCTTCTCTCGTGAAATGATAGACGTGTATATGCCAATGAAACATGTACACATAGCTAAACCGCCATATGTTGGATTATCCGTTTTAGCTACCTGTATATGTTTATTGTGTGTTTGCCAGTTAGCTGCTGGTGGCAATAATCCATCTAACTAGTCCTCTTCCTGGCCAGGAGCTGATGGTATAATAAACCAGATTAGTGGTGGCGATTAGCGGCTTTCACTACTCAGTCTGGGAGAACGAGCTGGTTGGTAAAGAGACAAGAGATATATGATTGAAATATCAACTCACATCCTCTCCTCCATCTCGCCTGCAGCATTGGTCTTCCCCTCGCGGATCCCAGATCCCTCCACCGACTACAACCACCGTGACTGCTGCCTCTCCTCAGCCGTCCGCGGCGCTTTCAGGTGGATCACGAGCAGCCCACTCCTCCACTTGGTTCCGCCGTCTCTCCTGCAAATCTCACGGTGAGTACTAGTTTGAGCCGGAGTTTCTTTCCTTGCTGTTCTCAAATTCGAATTTGACACGACCCCAAAATCTTCCCAACGAATCAGACCAAGACATGGGACAGATTCACTACTTATCAACGAATTAGACCAAGACTTGGACATAATCACATGGGTAGAGATTTTCTTTCATTTTATTTGGTCCCAATTTATGGTATGACGAGAGCCAACAGGTACACACCTGTACAAAGGAGGCTACTTGTTAGTTTTAAGAGAAGGTCATACACTAATTTTTCACCAGTAGATAGTTTCCGAAGCTTGGTGGATTTATGTTTCAGCTATTTTTTCAGTAGGAAACAACATAATCACTTGGGCGCAAACTAAAATAACACGGTATAAATAGTAGCAGCAAGTAAGCGTCTGTATGACGACGGGTTCATGCACATGAACTTGTTGGGCTAATGGGCAGGGATTTTCTAATATGACGAAGCCTATGCACCTTGTATATGAGCATGCTGTATGTATATACAGAGCAATACTGTATATTATGCATGTTGATCACCGGCTCAACTTGTTCTAAAACAAACCTGCTTGTTAGCCCAAGCATCTCTCCCAATTCGTTCGTGTTATGTGTTTTGATTATATTAGATGCCAGTTATTCTCGTAAACAGCACAAATAATTGTTTGAAATAATGTATGCATCCAGACCGATCTGACTTTTTTCGCTAATTATTTTTGTGATATTCTACATGCCAAATTTTCTTAATTAGACCAACTTCATCTTTGCTTAATTTGACCAACTTTGTTTCACAGGGTTCATAAGTTGCCGCAGCAAATTATTGGCCAAAGTTTTCTCCAAACATTGTTGATTCACCCAGCTCTCAGATACACGCGTAGCCATTTCGTCGGTCAGTTCTATAGACAGCATGGCCTAATCCTCCTGTGTCTTCCCTCCTACCTATGAATAGCCTCAATGTCTCTCCAAGTTGTTGCATGGGGCATATCCGTCGCAGGCTGGATCATGTCGCCTATCATCTCCAAGCTTCTAGACAAAGCCTTGTCCCACTGCAAATATGACAAACAAAAGACGCTTTCCAACCTGTTGAAGAATGTTCTCCCTCGACTGGCGCTCACGCTAGAAGCAGTAGAGGCCCTAAGAGAAAGGGGCATCTTTGAGGAGATGGTGAGGGATCTCAAATCAGCTTTCTACGACATGGAAGACATCCTTGATGAACTCGGGTACATTCGTCACCAGCAACAAGTAGACGCACAGACAAAGTCCGATAAAAAGAACCATAACCAAACTTAAAGTATCTGCGATATCTTGCTTTAAGGTTGCCCTACCCATCCAAGCTGATTTTACCAAGAACCATAACCAAACTTTACCATATGCAGGTTTTAATTTTTAAAGATTGCGATGAAGTGGAATTCCCTCATGATATAGATATGGGAAAGCTCTCCAATTTGCAGCATCTGAGCATGGGCTATCAGGCTATGACATTGCCCAACATTGCGAGGCTAATATCACTCCAGACATTGGAATACTACGGAGTAAGGATTGAACATGGGTATGAGATAAAACAGCTAAGGGACCTAAACAAGCTTCGAGGCCACCTTGCGATTAAAGGTCTTGGTAATGTTAAAAGCAAGAATGAAGCACTTGAAGCAAATCTAACTGCTAAGACACGGCTGATAAGAATGTGAAGGACCTCAGGTGGCTCAAGAGGCTAACTATTCAGTGCTGCCCGAATATTAAATCGCTTCCAGAACTTCCCCGTTCTCTTGAATACTTCAGAATGTTCTTGTGTGATGGAGCCTTCACGGAGTCATGCAAAGAGGCGGCTCATCCAAACTGGCAAAAACTTCGGCACGTTAAAAAAATTGAGTTATAGTCACGTCGAATTCAAATTCAAGTTACGGTTTGTACTAGTGTGGAATTTCTTAACACCGGATTTAGTTTGCTTTCAGTGGCTTGCAATATCGTGGAAGCGATGTCTAGTGGACTTGTTTGTTTATTAGTATGCTTTGTAATCATAACTGATCCTTAAATAAGTCTTCCCAGTGGCTTGTAATATCGTGGAACCATATATTTGTATAACTGATGATTTGTTATATTGTGGAGCGATGAATTCGTGTCAAGTACTTGTTCTCGTTGTCTGCTTGATAGGCTGAGGCTGTGATCGGAATGAATCATCTCTTGTGTATCATCCTCTAGCTTTATGCCTCTGCAAATTAAGGTGCACAAAGCCTTCCCTATGGACAAAATTTCTAGCATACAGCCATGAGAAGAAAGTGTTTTCAGTTGCAGCTAGATTAAGAAGCCCCAGTGATATGCTTGTTAACCTTCCTACACTCAATTCTGATAAAACAATGGTAAAGTTTCAAAGACATAACCAACAATACATAACAATCTTATTTTACACAGAAATGCTCACACCACTGCAGCCTGGCATCGTCAATAGAATACAAGCAAGATACGAAGCCGAAAACAAATAACCGCCCCGTGTTACTGTCGTACTCCCTCCGTTCTAATTTAATTGACTTAATTAAATTGGAACAGAGGGAGTAACAGCGAAGTAGCCATGCAAATACTAGCTGCTGCCGGTTCATCTTCCGAGGTCCCGCTTGGACGGATGGACAAGGGGTCAATTAAAGACGGCTGTGGAGGGGTGGGTTGAAGCTGTGGTCGGTCAGGTCTGGGGGCAGGAACCTCAGCGAGATTTTAAAATTTGAATGTTTTTTAGAATCTCAATATTTTCTCAAATCTGGAAATTGTAAATATCTGAATATTTTTTAACGAGTGAGTGGTGCATGCATTACCAACTATATTAAAGGTGTGCAATTTCTCGGCCTCTCGGCGCCCCGGCCACTGTAGATCTACAGTAACGAACAGTGTTCTACAGTGGCCGGGTGGGCCCCACACGTCAGCCTCACAGCACGCGCCAATTTTGTAAAAAAGCCCCTCGTGGCCGATAAATTACTCCGCGGTCCTAACTTTCACGAAGAAAAGGACCTACTCAAGATTCCTGGAAACTCCAAGGGCTTCCCTGCAAAAAAACCATCAGATCCCCCTCCCCCTTTCTTCTTCCTCTCGCCCGGTGCTGAGCCCGTCACCGCCGCCGCGACGCCCCGCTGCTGGACGCTCTCCCGAGCGAATCGAACGCCACGCGCCTGACGCCGTCGCCTTCCTCTCCATCCTTGCTGAAAATCGTTCGACTTCTAACATCGTTGAAGTGTTTTTAAAAGGACATGTTAACACCAAAACATACAACGTGTTCCTCATTTTAGCATTCATAGGTTAAATTAAGTCTGCATGCATGCATCTGAATTGATCCGTATGCAACGTGTTGGAAACAAGAGTCCCCATAAACATATTTCCTGTAATTTCCAAAAGCATGAGACAAGAGGCATCTTTGGATGTGTTTGCAGAGTGCACATACATATATACAAGTTTGTTAAATTTCGCAGTGTGTAAGTGTCAGCTACTGCACATGACATGCATGAATGGGCCTCTGACTCGCTAGGTACTTTCTCCGTTCCATTTTAATTGACTCACATATATCTACATATGGATGCATAGTGTTAGGTACATCCATATCCAGATATATGTGAGTCAATTAAAATAGAACGGATGAAGTAACGACGCTGCGAGAGAGCACAATAGTAACTTGGATGTCTCGCATGGACATGTGCACTTCACTCAGTACTGCGACTTCATGGACTGATTCGTGTCACTCAGTACACAGCGATCGATCCACTTATTGGTAGGCACAGCTAGCTTAGTTGGAGTATTAAAAACAGCTAAGTAACGTCGGCAACAGTCTAGATAGAGTCAATACAAACTGAGACCAAGAGGCATCGATCGGCCCAATTCTCATATATAGTGGTGCATCAATCCGACGAGCGGGCAATTCAGATAATGGCGCCAATACTCGGTAAATGTTCACTGAAAAGTCTAGAATGAAAAACAATCTTCACGAATCCAAAAAATGTTCACGGTGTTTTAAACATTATTTACATATTCAAAATATATAGAATTTTCATGGTTTCAAAAGTATTTGGGGCTGAAAAAAAGTTCACCGGATCGAAAAAAATGTTGGAGGTTTTGTCCGGAAAACAAAAAAGTTAAGGAGGAAAAGAAACCATGCAATATAAAAAAGAAAGGTAAACAGAAAAAAGAAATAAAAAGAAAAAACGAAAAGGAATACGAAAAATTAAAAAGAAATAGGAACGAAACGAATGAAATATTTTTGGCGTGTGGCCGGAGCTTCGCGAGCAAAGGAAGAAACTCATTTGTTCGCTCGAGCGACAGAAGTGAAACAAATGGGCCGGCCCATAGGGGAGGATTTGTGCAGGCGAGTCATTACTAACGCTCGCAAAGAGCGACATACAGTGGCAGCGAGTTATGGGGGATGTTTTTGGGCTCTTTTCCACACTAAGCTGGAATGGTGCTAGCCAAGACCCCTGCCTTGACGAGGAGATGGTTGCCTTAACGCCTATTGCCATTGTTGGTCTCTACACCAATCGCCCTCAAGATGTGTAGTGCCGTAGTGGAAGCTGAGACGGTTGCCTTGACGCCTATTAGTCGGCTAGGCAACAAAGATATTTGTCACGCGCTACTGCAAATCTTTCACAATACTCAGTGCAGTCATCTCCCTTTGCCACCGCCGCTAGGAAGCGCCACCAGCAGGACAAAGCACACAGAAGTTAAACGATCAACCTCCATGTGTCTTAGAGAATTTCTGGAAACTAGAACTTCTTCCCCATTTCTTCCTAAATAAACAGTGTATGCATATCTTCGATGCAGAGGCTGGGGCAACTCCCCATTTCGAAAAAAAAACCCGCCAACACTTAATAATTTAGAAGATAATTGTGGAGTATAGTAAAATAAGAAATGATCTAGAACCACCATGTCAACATCCATTTCTAGGATACCTCTTGACATTGTGTAGTTGCATTAATATATTTATCTTTGTCCATTAAAAAATAAATTACTTCTGTATCAACATATTCAGCCTAAGTTTTTCTCCACGGAGTAAATGGTAGCTTGAACCAGATTCAAACAAATATTTTACCGCAACACTCGGGCAAAGATAATACCGAGTATAATTTGGGTTTAGCTGAATATTTAGATATTCGGCATATTGAGAACAAACAAATATCTTTATCCTCTAACTTTGCAATCCCCTAACTTTCCTAACTTTGGGTCAATGGCATGCGGAGCCCATCACACGTGAGACCCACCCGTCACTGACTTAAAGTCAGGAAAGTTAGGATTTGCCAAAGTCAGAGGATCCGGCTCCCCCCCGGGCGCCTCCTCGCGCTATCCACGTGGAGTTCGCTGGGCGGGCAGGCGCGTATCGACAAGGACCTTTTGTCTCGTTTCAGTTGCCTGGTGACTGGTGAGTCGCGGGAGAAACCCTACCCCCAATCCCGCTTGCGTCCTCCTGCTGCCGCCGCCGCCGCCGCCCTCCCCAATCCCCTCTGCTCCTGTTGCAGCCGCCGTCCCAATCGCCCCCCTGCTGCTTCTCTCCACTTCTCGCTACTCCACGCCTCCAGGGGCCGCCCTCAAGCTCCACCTCGTCGGTTCCCCACCACGAGCTCCGCCTCCCTTGTCCCATGCTGCTCTCCTTTGTGCTCGGCGGCCAGACGGGGCGGGAAGTGGGATGACTGCGCGGGACGAGCAGCGCAGCGGCCAAAGTCGCCCGCGTCGCATGGTGAGCGCGGCTGCCCTCCCTCCTCAGCGTCCAACACGAGGAGCGGCACAACCGCTCGCGCACTCCGCCGCGTGGCCGTTGTTCCGCCGCACTGCAGCCGGTGGCAAGGTGGAGGACGTTGGGAAGCGGCACGGCTCCGCTGCTCGAATCATGGCGACACAGGAGCTGGTGGTTCCAGAGGTTGAGGGTGACGCCCATAATCCCGCCACAGGGATGGACGACGACATTGAACCGATGTGAGCCCCCATCCATCCTCTTTCCTGTGTCTTTTCCATATTTTCTTTTCAATCTTTTACACGCCAGCTACAGGTTGGTTTGATCTGTTGTGAACTTGTGATTACAGGTCGTGGTGCCAGTCTCCAGCCCAAATCTTAGTCTCTGCATTTTCGATATCTCTCAAAGCGTTATGATGTCCAATTGTTCAGTGCTTGTTTCCCTGTGGATATACATATTTTAGTTTTTGTATTGGCAAGGCAAATAATGTAGTGGAAATTATCCAATAGGTAAGCATGGTTAGAAGCCAGTAAAAGAAATTCTATTTAAAAATTAATTGGAGATGTTATTTCCATGGATGTATTTGACATTATCTTTCAGATATGCTCTCCATATTGTTTATGTAAGTTGTCAGCTAATGTGGAAGAGGTGTATTGTAGGTTGGTGGTTTGATTGGTAAATCTGGGGAACTATCAGGTGCCTACAGATCACCTTATCAGATGCTAAAATTGAGATATGCTTCCTCTCAGCCTACTGAACTGTGAAATAATCAACAAGGCTAGCCACCTGATTACGTATGTCATACCAGGGGTCTGTTTTACCTATCTCGTTTTTTCTTGTCGGTTTGATTTTCTTTGGATGATTACATATCTTTTCTCAGGTTGGTGCAGGTGATTCACCTACGCTGCTGCTACAAGTTTTGGCACTCCACAATGTGATGGCCGTTTTTATCCGTGCTTACAAGGTGTATGATGAAAATCCGGTGTGGATAAGTAGGGGATGGTGAGGAGAATTGCATGGTTTGCAAAGATACATCACTAGGTGCATAAATCTTAATATTTCAGTTTTGTTTGGCAAGCTGTAGCTACTAAATTTTTTTCTTTTTTTGTGTATATGAATGGATTCAACTGGATAACCCACTTTGATGCATAATTGCTTAGTCAAAGTATCCTGAGGATAAAGTGGATATGTCCATTAGAGATCAAGTTTGTTATTGCTAGATAATATGAGGTGGTCACTGAGAGTGAGATTACGCATTGATCACTCGAAGTAGTGTATCTTATAATCCTATTTCTACATCAGCACCATGAGTGCGGTATAGTGGCCATGCTCATCCTGCCGGAGATGATAGTGATGCATCTCTGCTTGAGAAAGTTATTTCTTGTGCAATTCAATGACAGAATGCTGAAACCCTATGGTCACCATAATGAAATCTAATGGTTCACCCAGTTTTCTTCTTACTGTTGTCTCCTCTTTGGAAAAAACTTTCTCCTCTTTGGAAAAAACTTTGGTAACCATGATATTGATATACCTGTGATAGATGCTTGATGTAAGCTGCCACTTTAGTACGAAGTGCAATAAAATCAGCATATTCTTTTTACTTCTGTTAATATTTGTTGGAATAATCCTGTGCATCACCCTCTACACAGCACTAGAAAGTTCCACCATAGTAGCTATTACTGCTGTAGCTTAGTAGCTAGTAGTAAGCTCTAGAAATGTCTACCATGTTGTCAGTTTTCACTGCTGTGACTTACTAACTAAGCTAGTAACTAGAAGAAGTCTCTAGAATACATAGGAGTTGTAATCTGGTAGAAGGTTGTAGAAGCTAGTAGCATCCTAGCTAGGTCGGTTGTAAAGTCCTATAAATAGGACATGTACCCATCGTTGTAAATTAAGCAGAACACAAGCAATAAAGCTTCAGGCTGTGTACGTGACCAGTCTCCACTACTACTCGATCCACTTCAGTGTGTGTTCGTGTGAGCCAAACTAGCTAGCTGGTAGAGCATCAGCCCGGGACGACAAGTGGTATCAGAGCCATGTCCAAGGCTACAACGGAGGTCGGCGAGAAGGGTGAACGCAGCGGGTTCAAGACGCCGCTGCCGGTCGCAAGGCGACGCCATTCCACATCTCCAATGGCTCGACGGGGCAGCAGCCCGACACGCCGCGGTGGCGGCGAGCTGGTAGTGCGCGAGCGTGTCGTGAGGGAGAGCACCAGCTCTGCCCAATATCCGATGCTAACCCGCTCAAACTATGCTGAGTGGGCGATGGTGATGCGCGTCCAGCTCCAGGCTCAGCACTGTGGGATGTCATGAGTTTGGCGCCGATGACGAGCACGACGATCGAGCAGCGCTGGCAGCATTGCTCCGTGCCGTTCCGCCGGAGCTGGTGCGTACGCTGGCGGCAAAGACAACGCAAAGGCAGCGTGGGAAACGCTCAAGACGATGCGTCTCGGCTCTGAGCGCATACGGGAGGCAAAGGCGCAGACGAGACGTCGCGAGTTCGAGGAACTTCGTTTCCGCCCAGGTGAGTCGATCGAAGATTTCTCGATCCGACTAACAAACATCGTCAGTGATCTCGAGCTCCTCGGCGATCCCATAAGCGAGTACAAGGCAGTGCTCAAGTTCCTGCGCGTGGTGCCGCGCAAGTATCGGCCAATTGTGATGGCCATCGAGCAAGTTGTCAACCTCCAGGAGTTGACAATCGAGGAGTTGTGTGGTCGTCTTCTCACGGCAGAGGAGGCGTATGACCTAGACGATGCCACCGACGGCGTCAACAAGCTTCTCCTCACAGAGGAGGAATGGGCGAGCCGTCAACGACAACGCGGAAAGGGCGTATCTAGCGGCGGCGACGTCAACAAGCTTCTCCTCACAGAGGAGGAATGGGAGAGCCGTCAACAACGTGGAAAGGGCGTGTCTAGCGGAGGCGACAACAACGGCAAGCCGACTCCCAGGCGGAAGCAGCAAGGCGCGCAAGGAGGCAGCGCTGGCTCAAGTGAGCGCCGTAGAGGGAGTTGTCGGTACTGCGGTAAGCCTGGACACTGGGCAAAGGAGTGCCGAAAAGCCAAGCGCGACCGTGAGCAGCGCGGCGAGGTGGCTAACCTTGTGCAGGCTGAAGACGAGGACAACACGCTGCTGATGGCAACCCATACTGAGGCGGCAGTGGCTATGCCCGCTGAGGATACGACGAACCCCTCTACACCAACAACGGGGGAGCAAGTCTTCCTCAACGAGGAACATGCACACGTCGAGCTGCGCAAGTCCGCGAGCGACACCGACGCGGCATGGTACCTGGACACAGGCGCCTCAAACCACATGACCGGAGATGCATCCGTCTTTGCTGAGCTCAACAAGGAGGTCTCCGGCACGGTACGTTTCGGTGATGGCTCTCTTGTCGACATATGTGGGCGTGGCACGGTGATGTTCGCTATGGACGGCGGGCGACACCGGGCGTTGACGAACGTCTACTGGATCCCGCGGATCAAGACAAACATCATCAGCATTGGGCAGCTCGACGAGATTGGGTGCCCGACGCACGTCGAAAATGGAATGATGACCATCCGCGACCGGCAGAAGAAGCTCATCGCCAAGGCTCCTCGCATGCGGAACCGGCTGTACATGGTGCATCTCCAGATCGAGAAGCCGGTATGCCTTGCTGCTCACATGGGCGAGGACGCGTGGATATGGCACGCGCGCTTCGGCCACCAGAGTTTTGAAAGTCTCGAGAAGCTTGCTCGGAAGGACATGGTGCGCGGACTTCCAATGATCAACCACGTGGAGCAGCTCTGCGAGGCGTGCCTCGCCGGCAAGCACCGCCGCGCCCCGTTTCCTCAGGTGGCAAAGTACCGCGCTACCGAACCGTTGGAGCTCGTGCATGGTGACTTGTGCGGCCCTATCTCGCCACCCACGCCAGGAGGTAAGCGTTACTTCCTTCTCCTCGTCGACGACTACAGCCGGTACATGTGGATCGTCCTCCTGCGTACGAAGGACGAGGCACCAGAGGCCATCCGTCGCTTCCAAGCTGGCGCAGAGGTGGAGTCACGACACACTCTGCGCGTCTTCCGCACCGACAGAGGAGGGGAGTTCACCGCAACGGAGTTTGCGGACTGGTGTGCTGATCAAGGCATCAAGCGACACCTCACTGCTCCGTACTCACCTCAACAGAACGGGGTGGTGGAACGGCGGAACCAAACAGTCGTTGGCACCGCGCGCTGCATGTTGAAAGGCGCCGGCATGCCAGCACAGTTTTGGGGGGAGGCGGTCACCACGGCCGTTTTCATCCTCAATCGTTCATTCACAAGGAGCGTGGACGGGCGTACTCCGTACGAGGCGTGGCACGGAACGAAGCCAAATGTACACTTCCTTCGTGTCTTTGGTTGCAGGGCCCACGCCAAGATCACCACGCCAAACCTGAAGAAATTGGATGACCGAAGCAAGCCCATGGTGATGCTCGGGTACGAACCGGCGGTAAGGCGTACCGTCTCTACGACCCGGCGACCAAGCGCGTCCACGTCTCCCGCGACGTCATCTTCGACGAGAGTGCTGGTTGGGATTGGAGCACGACAACATGGCAGAAGATATGGCGGAGGAGAGTTCACCATCGAGTACTCCTACGCACCTACACCTGCCGCATTGCCTACTTCGCCAACCAGTCCGCTACAGCAACTCCTGCCACGAGGGAGATTCAGCCCGAAAACAATTCGGAAGAGAAGTCTATAGCCACGGCAACCACAATACAAACCCCTGCAGGCACTACAGAACAGTGAGGTTTGCCACACCTCCGTCCGCACCAGACCCGGAGATCTTCGACGAAAGCAACGATCCAGATTATCCACATCGCTATCGTCGCATCCTCGACATGGTGGATCCCGACGCACCGGTGCCAGGCCAGGCTGAGCGCCTGCTACTCACCCCGTCCGGTGAGCCATCCACATATGCTGAGGCGGAGCATGACGAGCACTGGCGCGCCGCGATGCTTGAGGAGCTGAGGTCCATCGAGGAGAACAAGACATGGACCCTCACTGACTTGCCTGCAGGTCACAAGCCAATCGGTCTCAAATGGGTCTTCAAGCTCAAGCGAGACGCCAACGGCAACGTGCTGAAGCACAAGGCGCGCCTGGTGGCAAAGGGGTACGTGCAGCGACCGGGTATCGACTTCGACGAGGTTTTTGCCCCGGTGGCACGTTGGACTCTGTTCGTCTACTTCTCGCCGTTGCCGCACAGAAAAGGTGGGAGGTGCATCACATGGACGTGAAGACTGCGTTCTTGAATGGGGAACTCGGCGAGGAAGTATATGTGACGCAACCGCCGGGCTTCACGAGTTCCACCACGTCAAGCAAGGTACTGCGCCTCCACAAGGCGTTGTATGGTCTTCGTCAAGCCCCCAGAGCGTGGAACACCAAGCTGGACAGCGTGCTGGTGTCACTCGGGTTCACTCGCAGCCCATCTGAGCATGCTGTGTACACCCGCGGCAAGGATGGCGAGCGGCTTCTCCTGGGCGTCTACGTCGACGACTTGATCCTGACAGGCGCAAGCACCGAGACTATCTCCAAGTTCAAAAGGAGATGAGCAGGAAATTCTGCATGAGCGACTTGGGATTGTTGACGCTCTATCTCGGCATAGAGGTCAAGCAATCACCCGGGGAGATCAGCCTCAAGCAGTCTGCGTTCGCCAGCAAGCTTTTGGAGAAGGCGGGCATGGCAGATTGCAACGCCGTGCATGTTCCCATGGAGCCGCGTCTGAAGCTTTCCAAGGTGAGCACTAATCCACCTGTGGACGTCACTTTGTACAGGAGCATCGTCGGCAGCCTTCGCTACCTCGTGCACACGCGGCCAGACATCTCCTTCGCCGTCGGTTACGTCAGCCGCTTCATGGAAAAGCCAACCACCGAGCACATGAGCGCCGTCAAGCATATTCTGAGGTACGTTGCAGGGACACTCCACTACGGCTGCAGGTACCGTTCAAGTGGCAACGACAACGCATGCCTAGTCGGCTACAGTGACGCTGACCACGCCGGCGACATTGACGACAGGAAGAGCACGACAGGGACTCTCTTTTTCCTCAATCAGTGCCCGATCACTTGGCAGTCTCAGAAGCAAAAGGTGGTCTCCTTATCATCCTGCCAAGCAGAGTACATTGCCGCCACTACCACGGCATGCCAGGCCGTCTGGCTCGGACGGCTCATGGGCGATCTCTTCGCCACAGACCCCATGGTCCCTACAGTGCTCGTCGAC
This sequence comes from Poa pratensis, assembly GCA_947311845.1. NCBI lineage: Eukaryota > Viridiplantae > Streptophyta > Magnoliopsida > Poales > Poaceae > Poa > Poa pratensis. The sequence continues at coordinate 987,184 of CAMZMU010000062.1, forward strand.
AACAAGTCAGCGATCCAACTGTGCAAAAATCCGGTTTTTCACGACCGGAGCAAGCACATTGAGACACGCTATCACTTCATACGGGAGAACGTCGAGACCGGCAAGATTGTCGTCGACTACATCAACACCGACGATCAGCTGGCGGATATCCTGACCAAACCACTTGGTCGGATCAAGTTTCAGGCTCTACGCGAAAAGGTCGGCATCGTCGAGATCAAGTAGTAAATGCATCAGGATTAGGGGGGAGATTGTTGGAATAATCCTGTGCATCACCCTCTACACAGCACTAGAAAGTTCTACCATAGTAGCTAGTACTGCTGTAGCTTAGTAGCTAGTAGTAAGCTCTAGAAATGTCTACCATGTTGTCAGTTTTCACTGCTGTGACTTACTAACTAAGCTAGTAACTAGAAGAAGTCTCTAGAATACATAGGAGTTGTAATCTGGTAGAAGGTTGTAGAAGCTAGTAGCATCCTAGCTAGGTCGGTTGTAAAGTCCTATAAATAGGACATGTACCCATCGTTGTAAATAAGCAGAACACAAGCAATAAAGCTTCAGGCTGTGTACGTGACCAGTCTCCACTACTACTCGATCCACTTCAGTGAGTGTTCGTGTGAGCCAAACTAGCTAGCTGGTAGAGCATCAGCCCGGGACGACAATATTCATATGATTCATTGGTTCTATTTTTCAGATCATAAACCACTCCTTCTGCTGAAGGAAGAAACTCCATTTGCTGCCAAGGACATACCAGCACAAAATCTTTTGCATCCTAGCTGCCCACGATGATTGTTCGCCTTGGCTTCCATCCATTTAGCTTGGATAACATATCTCCAATCTATAAACAGAAGTAAGATAGGGAAGATTGGGCATTAAATCGAGTGGATACTCTTACATGCAGCAAGCTTTCTATGCATATCACATGTCATTAGGTACTGCAACTGTAAAGTTCTAAATTTGATGTCAAGCATGTATTGTATCATAGGCCATATAATTACTTTTGCTTCTCTAACATCTGTCCGCTGATTGCGTTTTACATTTTAGCTGTACTGATCATGGGCCTGGTTTTTTTTTTTTCCCTTTGTGGCTCAGGGATTAATGAGATTGTTTGGACTAAATTCTGATTTCCTAGGACTGTTCCATGTGTGAGAGACAGCATATTATGTCCCAAAACAATAATGAAGTGTTATCAAGAAAAATCTAGCAATACTCCTTCGGTTCCATGTGAGAGATATCATATTGATATTGTCCCAAAACAATAGCTGTGTTATAAAGAAAAATCTAGGCGTACTATATTAGTTATCGGATATAAAACCGGCATGCTAATTGCATTTGCATGCATGCTGGTTTATGATGTCATAAAGATAAGAGCCCTACAGACTATTTTGTATCTTGCTTGCATGGTCTAGAATTCCTATTTTATGCTAGATCTTTGGCAGTGAGCTGTTGTCGATTTGTTAATTATAGCAAGTAGGAACTAAAGAAATCTGATGGTGTGATTTTATGTAATCGTGTGGTACTTCCAGCTATGAAGTTGCAGCTGAACCTGAAGACTGCTCACTTTTGTGGATGGCTAAATCTCACAGTCTGAAGCTAAATCTCTTACCCGTGTTGTCCTCTCAACAAGATTTGTACGTTAGGTCAGCCATCATGAACATCCCTTTTTCGTTTCAATGCAGCATAAACATGTGAAAACAAATCTTTGCTCCTCCACAGACTACTGCTTTGTTCATACCATCTGAAGGCTTCTGAACATATGCGTAGTTCTCTTTTATTCATCAATGCATTTTAGATAGTGAATCTTTTCCTGATTACTCCCGTTGCACGGTTCTTTGATTAATTAGCCTGCCAGTTTTATATAAGTTTCCTTTCCCGACACAAGGCCATTTCGCACTACCTTATAAGTGATTCTGAAACCTGTATCCTATAGAAAAGTTTTTCAACTGATTTTTGAAGGGCTTTTATCCTTCGTACTGACCAAAGGCCGCGTTGCAGGTTTTCCCACTCTTCCCCTCCGTTTAGGTGTGTCATAGTAGTCCCCCACTCCCTGTTATTTGATGAATACTTTCTTACAAACTAGACATCTAATTAGCAAGCAAAACCAGTTACAAAAATACCAGGATAATAAAGATCTTTCATTATATATTTTGTAGCTACAGATTTGCTTCTCATTCGTGTTACATGCTTTATAAAGGAAAATACCCGTAGAGTTGCATATTTATCATCAGTTCATCACTATTAGTTTTGAAATGAACCTTTGGGTATGTTTGAGGGCATCTTCTGCTTTTGAGTGTAGGCAACTACGGAGAAATTTGATCCAGCTTTAGAAAGGAAACACAGAGCCTGTCTCGATAAAGGTATGGATGTTGGAGTAATTTATTTTATCATTTTCAGGCAGGTATCGATATCATGAAGCTTCTGCCTTCTTGTTTAGTCCTCTATAAGTTCTATCCCTTGACGACTTGATGATAGCTAATAATTCATTAAGGCAATCCAAACACTTAAGCACCAACCTTCTCTTCATTCTGTTTTAGTACAAAACTGTATATTTTGTTTCACTGCCCTGTAGTATATTCTAAGTAGTATGAGCACATATATGACATCTTATTCCTTTTTACCGGATCCAGCTTTCTTAATGCACTCCTACAGTTTCTATCTTCTTGGCTTCAAAAGTAATATTGATCTCTTTTTAGTATTACAGGACAATACAATGTCTACACGCAGTGCTCTATCTCTGTTGAAGTGACACACCTTTCTGTGGATATCCAGTTAATGGACTTTGGGTTTTTAGAATTCGTTCTTAATTTCCCACCTTCCTCTTCCCATATATGCTGAACAGGTCAGTGTACTTGTCATGAATTGGTGTGTTCAAATTTGAATGTTTGATTATGTTCTAAAGAAGTTGTTTGTTAGAATTTCTGTTTTGCATATGGTTACTTCCCCCCACAAATGATTTGCCCTTTCAGTTTTGCTGAATTGATTTGTCAGTGTGATTGACCATATGCATTTATACAGGCAAACAAATAATTTTCTTGGTGATCTGGATACTATCATGGATTTGTCAGTGTGATTGACCATATCCATTGAGGTTAATCATGCAGACGACTAGCAGCAGAAAGGCCAACAAGAAGTCCTGGAATGACACGAGGACAAGGACATTGGATACAGTCCCGGTTTGTCATGATTGATCTCCTCAAGAGGTTTGATGTTATAGAAAGATGAGAAGCAGGGAAGAAACCAAATGCATGGATGCAAGTGCCCGTGTCTGTAGATACAGTAGTGAGTTCAATGCGGCATAAACCCTATGCCAACTTGCAAGATTTTACAAAAAAATATTATTACTGATGAACTTTATTATTTTGTCGGGCATTTCCAAGAGAATGGACTTTTTATGGGTGTATTCTACTTTATACATTGATTTCTATTTGTAGCTACACCAGCAGCACCTGTGCAAGATAATCCTGTATGAACTACCATTCATTAAACGTTACGTTCAATCCATTTACTTCCCTTACATTTTCCTGCTATGCCAACTATGACTATACAACTGAGAGATTGGGACGCAACTGTACGGTCAGGAGGCGCCCCGAGGGGCGCCCCAGCCTCTAGTGGTATGTAAACTCTACGCACTAGCGACTAGCGAGTGAAACTGAGAAAAACATCGATCCCTCAACAAAGAAAAGCAGAGACGATCGGATCTATGGGGGTGTGTATGTGCTAGTAATATTAAAATCGACTCAGACTCGGTCTCAGCCCTCTCAGCACATGAATTAGTAGACCGATCGACTGGTTTCTTGTCCGACTCGGATCGAAATCTACCAATTAGGGCGAAGATCGATATCCCAGTACTTCATCAGAGTATATATGCAATCTTATGCGATCGAGTTTGGTCACGGTGGTGCGTGACCATGGAATACATCGCAGAGGAGATCCTACGCGAGATCCTGCTGAGACTGCCCGCTAGGGACCTCGTCCGATCTGGCTGCGTCTGCAGGCTATGGCGCGGCATCGTCGTCGACCCATCCTTCCAAGTTCTGCATGGCAATTCCGGCCACGCCGTTTCCGGCACCGATGCGGAGACCTTGCTCGTGCCGGAGTTCCGTGTGACGGAGCACGGCATGGGCCTCGAGATGACGATCACCAGCGCCGCGTCGACAAAACCCATCTGCCGCTTCACCGACCTGGCCGCCGGCTACAGCCCCGTCAACGCCTGCAACGGCTTCCTCCTCATCGCGTCCCATGTTAAATACTGGCCCTTGTACGTGTGCAACCCTGTCACCGGCGAGAAGCTCAAGATCCCGGCGCCACCCAAGATCAAGCGCATCCTCTGGCGTATGTACGCAATGGGGTATAGCCCCTCCACCCGTGAGTATAAGCTCTTCCGCATCTCATTCGCCAAAGAGGGGAACAACCACTTGGACGTGTACACGTTGGGCAGCAGCGACGGATGGCACCGTCACCCGCGCCAGTTCCCATATTGCGCCGAATACGGCATCCGCTTGCCGCCGCCTGTGCTCATAGACGGCAAGATTTATGTGATGATAGGATGTTCACGGACGCCTGGTAGGATATTGGTGATAGATGTGGCGAGCGAGGCGCATTGCACATACCGGCTCCCTGAGGATTTCACCGGGGATGAGGTACCAATAGCAGCGCCTGATAGGATATTGGCGAGCTGCCCGGAGGATTTCACCAAGGACGTCGCGACGGTAGTAGTGCATGCCTTCGAGCTGCGTGGACGGCTCTGCGTCGCCATGCGCTTCGTCGGGTGGCCACGGCTCTGTTTCTGGATCATGCCGTCTCTACAGTTGCGGCGCCTCTCTGACGACAGGAACGACACGTGTCTGCCTGGATGGGAACTGCGCTACACCTTCTATGTGGACACCAAAACCAAAAGTGATGCCTACCAGCCATGCGGCGCGTGGCTCAACGACCGGAACAAGATGCTCTGCTACAGGCTAGGCGACCTTCTATACAAGTACGACACCACCAAGGAGATGCAGAGGCACAAACATGTCTTGGAATGGGACTTCCAAATCAAGCTGCCACCGACTAATTTTGCAACTCCTGATGACCTGCAATGGAACGTCTATGGCGGTTACCGCCCAAGCCTACTCTCGCCTCATCTCGCGTTTGCGCCTGCGTCGTTGCTGCAGCAACTCCGCTATGAACAAGAACATTGCGAGCAAGCCTTGATGCATTCTACTTTGTGTTGCGACAAACGGTGCTCTATATGCGCGCCCAGTAACCATCCAGGACGTCCTGCCAAGAGGTATCGCAAGCAAGCACACGATAGCTAATCGACCAACAAACCAACCGACCTACCAAGTTCACAAGTTTTGGGATTGGTTTATCTAGAAGTGTTATCGCTACCGGGAAACAATAGCCTAAGCCTAGAACTTCCGCTAGTTATCAAGAGATTTGTACTCGATTGTTGTCAGAAATTAAGAAAGTGAAGGAAATAACAGAAATGAAGAAAGTGAAGAAAATAACAGAAATTGTATATGAAGGTCACAGAACTAAGTCAGTGAGTCTTCACATGGGGCCACAAAACAGTGATTGTTGTTTACAAGACTTTGTATCTTCTTCAAGTAACTAATGGGAAAGATATATAGAATGCCGAGCATGCCGATGTCTTGCTCTCGCCCATGCATTGCACGTTCGCGCGCAAAATCACTTCTTGTATGACAAGTGTAGGTTTAGAGAATTGCTCAACGCATTGTATTCATTGATGGGGTTGTGTATTTATACACAATTACAAGGAGCTAACCGACCTCTAGATCCTAGCCACGGTTTGAACTAACAAAATATTAACAGACCTAACCGTGGATGGATAGGGTAGCGAGCTGTTACAACTGAATACAAGCAGAAGATATTATCTTCTCCAACACCCCCCCGCAGTCGCAGCATCGTCAGCGATGATGCCAAGACTGGACCGAAAACGTTCGAAACTCGCCGTTGGCAGTCCTTTAGTCATGATGTCCGCTAGCTGATCAGTTGTAGGAACATGAACAACTCGAAACTGACCGAGGGCAACCTTTTCCCGCACGAAGTGGATGTCGAGCTCGATGTGTTTTGTCCGTCGATGATGAACAGGGTTGGCGGAGAGATAGACAGCAGAAACGTTGTCGCAGAAGACCACAGTTGCTTTGGCGATGGAGCAGTGGAGTTCGCCAAGGAGCTGGCGTAGCCAGCAGCATTCAGCAACAGTGTTAGCGACGGAGCGGTATTCGGCTTCAGCACTTGATCGAGACACCGTGGGCTGCCGCTTTGAAGACCAGGAGATCAAGCTGTCGCCAAGGTATACGCAGTAGCCGGAGGTGGAACGCCGTGTGTCCGGGCAGCCGGCCCAATCGGCATCGGAGTATGCGGCCAGCTCAAGATTGTTGGAGCCGTGAAGAACAAGACCGTGTCCAGAGGTGCCACGGAGATACCGAAGGAGACGTTTGACAAGTCCCCAATGGGAATCCATCGGTGCGTGCATATGCAAGCATATTTGGCCCACGGCATAGGAGATGTCGGACCTGGTGAGGGTGAGGTACTGCAACGCTCCGGCGATGCTACGGTAGAAGGGGGCATCATCCGCGGCAGTGCCGGCTGAGGCTGACAGTTTCGGCTTGGTGTCCATCGGTGTGGACACAGGCTTGCAGTTTGACATGGAGGCGCGATCAAGAAGGTCTTCAATGTACCGTTCTTGAGAGAGGAAGAAGCCTGACGTAGTGCGCCGGACGCTGACACCAAGGAAAAAATGAAGAGGTCCCATGTCCTTCATCTTGAACTCTGTCTGCAGCCGAGCAATCAGCTTGTTGAGAACGGTGGAAGACGAGGCCGTCAGTATAATGTCGTCCACGTACAGGAGCAAGTAAGCAACATCAGAGCCATGGCGAAGAACAAACAAGGAGCTGTCCGATCTGGTGGAGGTGAAGCCAATGGTGCGCAAAAATCCCCAATCCGGGTGTACCAGGCTCTCGGTGCTTGCCGGAGTCCATAGAGAGACTTGGAGAGGAGACAAACATCATCAGGGCGTGCACTGTCGATGAATCCTGTCGGTTGCTGACAGTAAACCTTCTCTGTCAAGACGCCATTGAGGAACGCGTTGCTGACATCGAGCTGATGGACGGGCCAATTGCGGGAGGCAGCAAGGTGGAGGACCGTGCGGACAGAGGCCGGTTTAACAACCGGACTGAAGGTTTCTCCAAAATCCACGCCGGGGCGCTGAGTGAAGCCGCGCACCACCCAACGAGCTTTGTATCTGTCAAGGGAGCCGTCGGGGTGTAGTTTGTGGCGGAATACCCACTTGCCGGTGACCACGTTGGCGCCGCTTGGACGAGGTACAAGAGACCACGTTTTGTTGGTCTTGAGAGCAGCAAATTCGTCTTGCATGGCGAGGAGCCAGTTGGGATCACGCAAGGCAACCCGCACTGAAGACGGCAACGGTGACAGAGTCGACGAATCCACGAGGTTGGCGTAGCGGGGGTTTGGCTTGTAGATGCCGCGGCTCGCGCGAGTGACGACGCGAGAGGGGCGAGGTTCATCGCGGGCGTGGTGAGGGACAGCACGCGATGACGAGGCCGGGGCAGGTGATGGAGCGCGAGCAGCAGAAGATGGTGGCGTCACGCTGGAGGGTGCCGTGTCGGTGTCGTAGACGGGGTCGCCAGACCAGGCAGGCGAGCTTGCGGGCGAGCCTGCGGACGAGGTCGACGTGCCAGCAGTGTCTGCCGTAGCAGCAGACGAGGGAGTCGCGGCTGTAGATGGAGAGGATGCCGTGTGTGTGGGCGTTGAAGCTGACGGCGAGCCATGATTCGCTGGGCTCGGAGCACGCCGTGGTTGTGGTGGCACGGCAGGGCGCCGTGGAGGTGCCATGTTGGACAGTGGCACGTCGTTGGCGGGGGCAGCGACCGGAGGCGACGGCGAGTTTTCCTGAAGAGACCTGAAAGGAAAAACACGCTCGTCGAAATAGACATGGCGTGATATTAGAACACGACGAGTATCCGGATCATAACAACGATAGCCGCGATGGTTTTGAGGATAACCAAGGAACACACATGCAACCGATCGTGGTGCAAGTTTGTGGGCGGCGGTGGCTGTGGTGTTAGGGTAACATAGGCAGCCAAAGACACGGAGGTGTTGATAATCCGGAGTGGATCCAAAGAGAAGTTCATGAGGCGTTTGGAATTGGCGTGGTTTGCATGGTCTAAGATTCAAAACATGTGTGGCCGTGTTAAGCGCTTCAGCCCAAAAGCGAGGAGGCATATGAGCATGAAAGAGGAGAGTGCGAACACTGTCATTAAGAGTACGCAAAATACGTTCAGCGCGACCATTTTGTTGTGATGTATATGGGCAGGAAAGACGAAATCGGATGCCTAGTTTAGCAAAGAACTCTCGGGTTGCACGGTTGTCAAACTCTCTACCATTGTCCGTTTGAAAGGACAAGATGGAGCGTTGAAATTGTGTTTGAACATAGGCATGAAAATTGGTGAAGTGTTTGAAAACTTCAGATTTTTGTTGTAATGGAAACGTCCAAGTATAGTGAGAATAATCATCTAAAATGACAAGGTAGTATTTAAAACCAGAAATACTCTTAATAGGAGACGTCCATACATCGCAGTGAAGAAGTTCAAAGGGAAAACTAGCCCTAGAAGTAGACTCTTGGAAAGGCAAGCGAACATGTTTCCCAAGTCGACATGCATGACAAGTCGAATTGGTAGACTTATTACACGAAAATTGAAAAGAAGCTAATGTCTTGGATAATGTTGCCGCTCCCGGATGACCAAGCCTTTGGTGCCAAAGATCGGTGGTGACGGCAACGTGGAGGGACTGATGCTCGGCTGGACGACCAAGAACGAGTGGATAGAGCTCGCCTTTGCTATCACATCGCAGAATCACCGCCCGAGTGTGAAGGTCCTTAATAGAAAAACCGAAAGCGTCAAATTCAATAGTTATAGGATTATCTCGAGTTAAAGAACGAACAGAGATCAAGTTTTTGACAAGAGAAGGTGTAATAGCAACATTACGTAGATGTATAGGAGAAGTGGAGGTGGGGAAGGAAGTTGCGCCGACATGGGTAATGGGTAAGGAAGCACCATTGCCCACGACAACACGAGAGGATTGAGAGTAAGGTAGAGGATGAGAGACGATACCGGGGTTGTTAGCCATGTGCGAGGTTGCGCCGGAGTCGAGGAACCAGTCGGTGTTGCCCTAGAGCGAGAGGTTGTGCAGCGCGGCGTGGAGCTGCGCTTGATCCCATGCCGTGGGCTGCGGAGCCGGTGGCGTGGTGGAGTAGCCCGGCGACGCCATCATCGTCGGGTAGGCCTGCGGCGGTGGCCCGGTGGGACGTGGGCCAAGGATGCTCTGTCCTGGGGCACGGAGCTGAGGCGCCCATGCCTGAAACATGCCTGAGAGGGGGTAGCCGCCAGCTGGCCAGATCGGCACGGTGTTGGAGGAGGTGCCGGCGTTGGGTGGTGTCCAGACCTGCGCCTTGGCAGGTTTCTTCTTCTTGCCTTTGCCGCCGCCGGTGTAGACCGGTGTGGAGGCCGGTGTGGACGCCGGGCGAGGAACGGCGGGAGGAGCAGCCGGGTGCCCTGGAGTGTTGGCGACAATGAGCGCAGTTTCCTTGGCCATCAGAGCAGCGCGGGCAAGGCGGCGCTCTTCCTGAAGGAGAACAGAACGGGCGCGGGTGAAGGTGAGGTCGACAGGGTTGATGGTGAGCGCGGCGATGACGTGGCCGAAGTCGTTGCTCAGCCCGTTGATGAAGGCCAGCAGCATGTCCATGTAGCTGACAGGAGAGCCGACGTCGCGGAGCGTGTCGGCGAGGCACTTGATGCGGCTGCAGAAGGCGGTGACGGAGAGATCACCTTGAACGAGATGATGAAACTCGTACTTGGCGAAGACGGCGCGCTGGAGACGGTTGTCGAGGAAGAGGTTGTTGATGGCGTTCCAGGCGCGCTCAGCCGTGTCCTCGGGCTTCAAGATGATGGCGAGGATGTCCTTGGACACGGTGGTGTACAGCCAAGAGACGATGCATTGGTCGATCTGCGTCCACTCGACGTCGCCAAGCATCATCTGGGCATCAACGACGCCATTGATGTGATCGGTGAGGCCAAGCTTGCGGAAGGTGATGTTGAAGAAGGTGTTCCAGGAGGAGAAGTTGGATTCATCGAAGTTCAGAACCTCGGGGACGTGGTTGCGGATGCTGATGCCCTGGATTGTGGCGGCTGGGATGCGAGCAGGACGATCTTGGGCGTCAGCGAAGGGGTTGCTGTTGGCAATGGAGGAGTTGGAGCTGGACATGGCGGCGCAGGGGTGGGAGGAAGCAGCGGAAGCTTTTTAGGTTTAGGATCGTTCGGTATCTGATACCATGTAGGTTTAGAGAATTGCTCAACGCATTGTATTCATTGATGGGGTTGTGTATTTATACACAATTACAAGGAGCTAACCGACCTCTAGATCCTAGCCACGGTTTGAACTAACAAAATATTAACAGACCTAACCGTGGATGGATAGGGTAGCGAGCTGTTACAACTGAATACAAGCAGAAGATATTATCTTCTCCAACAACAAGGAACACCTAGAAAAAACTCCCTCAAGTAAAAAGGGAACACCCATAACAAAAGACAAGTAACGTGTAAGCCCATGAGTACGGTGGTATGTAGCCCGAGTTATATGGCTCCTGTTATTTAATTTTTTTTTTGAAATCTCCACATCTTTGTTTCCAAAATCGAAATGAAAATTTTGGGCGGAGATAAAGTTGAGATCTATAGTTGTGCAAAAGTTCAATGATGTAATATTTTGGCCTGGCCAAAAAGGGCAAATCCGCAGTTCTAGATAGTGAATAGTGGCGAGATTCTAAAATTTGAAAATGTTGCCAGATTTGTCTTTTTTCCTAGGCCAAATACTACGAATGTTTCCGTGACACTACAACAAAATTGAGTACTTTGTTTTTTTTCCCATTTTTCGTATGAACCAAAGAGACCCTTATAGCTTCGACATTTTGTTGTTCGGTTGACTACTGCTTTGGTAAACGAAAAATCATATTTGATTCATAGCCACGCCTTATCTAACTTTTCTATAGATGCCATGCCACGCGCGTATACCTACTTTTTTTTTCCACTTCTATGGTTGTTTTTGTTGCAGCAACGGACTTTCCTTTCTTTCCCATGGACGTGTTTGAAATGTATTCACGGCCATTGCGAATACGTTGTAACGATGTTACAAACACATAACAAATTATGCGTCTCGAGTGTTTGTATTGCGATGTAAGGACATCAATGTCTATGAGATCGGACTATTGGGGCGGTGAATTTTATCACCTGACCGATAAACACACCAGTAATAAAAATACGAAAGTATTTAGTATATACATGAAAGGGGTTCACTCCTATTTTTAAAAAGATCGATCTAAATAAAGTTCATAATAATAATATCGAAAATTCGAAGGTTACAAACTTAACTCATTTTTCATATTTTTTTGGGCTAATCAAAATTCTCCAAAAAAATATGAAATTTTTTTTTTGGGTTAATCAAAATTCTCCAAGTGCAGCAGCAACTCCACCTTTCCTCTTCTTCCTCCCGTGCCGCCGGCACCATCTCTCGCGCTGCTCCGCAGCAGTCTCGGTCATTGGGCTTCGAGCAAAGGTGCGAGCTTTTTCAGTGGTCCGGCGACTGGCCGCTCAGGCGCAGTCTAGATCCGCTGGCCCCTCCATGGCGGAGGACGGCGGCGGCGGCGGCAGCTGGGAGGAGATGATGCGGCGGATCCTGCCCCCTGGCACCCCCATCCCGGAGGCGCCGCCCAACCTGGACTACTCCATCGCCCTCCAGTACGACGGCCCGCCGTTGCCCTACGAGCTCCCCCGGGCGGACCCCGTGGAGATCCCGGCGATCCCGACGGCGGCCGGACCCCACAGCCACAGGGACGGTGGAGGGGGGCTGCCGGTGGCGGTCGTGCCGATCCCCCTCCCCGTGTCGCGGATCGCCCGGTGCGCGGAGCCGGATGCTGCTGCTGATGGTGGCGGCAGCTCGGAGTCGGTGAACTCGGTGCTGCAGAACGGGGAGTTCGACGACGACGATGAGGATTCCCGCTCGCAGTCGCACGGCTCGGCGCAGAGCTCGCCGGGGCCAAGGAGCGGCCGCGAGGCGCGGAGGAACCCCGTGGTGACCTTCGGGTACACGCCGGACAGCAAGTACAACACCGGCGACGAGAGCGAGGAGGCGTCGCCGGAGCATTTCGTGGCGGTCACCAGAAAGGAGAAGCGGAGGAGGAGGCGAAGGATGGCGTGCAACCGGTGCGGGAAGAGGAAGTGGGAGAGCAAGGAGGCGTGCATCGTCTGCCACGCGAGGTACTGCGGCTACTGCGTGCTGAGGATGATGGGTTCCATGCCGGAGGGCCGCAAGTGCGTCACCTGCATTGGGCAGCCGATCGACGAGTCGAAGAGGTCGAAGCTCGGGAAGAGCTCGAGGACGCTCGCGCGCTTGCTCAGCCCGTTGGAAGTAAGGCAGATATTGAAAGCCGAGAAGGAGTGCCAAGCTAATCAGCTTCGGCCCGAGCAACTTATTGTGAACGGTTGCCCGTTGAGGTCAGAGGAGTTGACAGACTTGCTTAGCTGCTCTCGGCCTCCTCAGAAACTGAAGCCTGGAAAATATTGGTACGACAAGGAGTCGGGATTATGGGGAAAGGTAAATTTGTTAACAATTCTGCTTGTGTATAAGTTGAACTGAATTTAAGGCGCTGATAAAATTTTGTCTACTTCTCATAGGAAGGACAAAAACCAGACAGGATTGTTAGCTCTAACCTCAATTTCACGGGGAAGCTTCACGCCAATGCTAGTAACGGCAACACCCAGGTTTACATAAATGGAAGGCAAATAACAAAGAGCGAGCTAAAAATTCTCAAGGTCAATTTTTTCCCATTTCTATTACTCCACCTAGCATCTTCTCCCACTATGTGCGAAGTATTATTATTTATTCTTCTAGGGCTTATTGTAGATAGTCCTTTGGTGGAAGTGAAGTTATAGGGATCAAGAACTCTGAATTCTATACGTTGCAAAAGCATTTATTTTCCGTTACAGCTACTTTTAGATAAGCATCTTTGAAGGCTAACAATTAAGTAGTAATGTAGACAACTAGGCAAGTCACAAGATCAGTCAAGGGAGTATGTGATGACAAATGGTAAATAGTAATTTTCTTTAATGCATCGACGCGCTTTGATACCCTGAGGCGTGTATCCGGCCATTTGAATCTCGATATTATTGGTCGACTGGAATATGATTCTTCCATTTATAGACCGATATTGAAATTATGTATTATGTTGTTTTACTGGTCACCGCCCTCGAAGGAAAAGATCTAGGCAATTATTACTAAGATATATCAAATTCTGACAAGAAAACGAAGAACCAGTTTGTTTCTTAAAATTGTCATGTGACACGTTAGCTTCCATATCAATTTTAAGACTTCCCAGTTCATGACAAATTAGGATTTTCCAGTAAATGCAATGCTTTGTCGTTTTGGAGAGGCTCTATTAAATATCAATTCATTAATGGGAGTTCGCTGCTTTAGCTAGGACCAATAAGCACCACTAGCACCTAATGCTCTCTTTTAGCTTGGCGCCACTGGATAAACGGCCACGATTTAAATAGATCCTTTACTTGCCACGGCAACAGCCCTACTATAATTTAGTTTTGAACTCTGAATTATATACTTTGCAAAAACATTTGTTTTCCATTATAGCTACTTTTACTAAACATTCTTTATTTCAAGGCAAATAGTGAGGTATTAACGTAGACCTACGAAGCACGGATTCCGGGACGGAAAGACGGGGATACGCATACGGGGATACGGGGATACGGCATTTTCCAAAAACAGCCATTCGGGGATACGGCGAGTATATGTAAAATAAAATAAAAATATACCATGTAATAAAGAGTTAAGACAGAAAATTAATGAGAAAGAGATCAGAAAAGAGAAGGGTGAGGAATTTTGCTCACAGGTTCCAACATATTTCCCGAATACCCCGAATTACCCGGAAAAAAACAAGGAGCCCAGCAGCAACGCGGTACAAGGCCCAGCCCACAGGCGCATGACCGATCGATCCACTCCACAGAAACCCTAGCCAGGAGCCAGGACCGATCGATCCACTCCTCAGTCACGCGACCGCGAGGCGCGCGGCAGCCGCCACAGACCACGCCACAGCGAGTCAGCGACCGCGAGGCGCACGCCCGCTCGATCCGCCGGCTGCCGCCCGCCACCGCTTGACCCGCCGGCCGCCGCCCGCCACTGCTCGACCTCAGCCCCTCCCCCGACCATCCTCGCCAATCTCTCCCAGCCTACCGTCCCCAACGACGCCGTGCGCCCGTGCCGTATCCCCCCGTGTCCTTGAATTGTTTTCTTTTTTTTAAATTCGAATATCGGGGATACTGCAAAATTCGCGTATCCCGGCGCATCCCGCCGTATCCCCGTATCCCGCGTATCAGGACGGCAGTTCGGCAACATCTGCCGTGTCCGTGTTTCGTAGACGTAGACAACTAAGGAAGTCTCAAGATTAGTCAAGGAAATAGGTGACAAGAAATAGTAAATTCTTTTACTCAGCAGTGTGATTTGATACCCTGAGATGTGAGCTATTTTTCCACATCAAGTGCAAACGTTTCGTACACATTAATTCAAATCTCAGTATATTAGTTGAGTTGAAATATGATTTATTCTGCCATTTATTTCCAGATCATGAAATTATGTAATTCGTTGTAAGTTTTGTCGGTGAGCATTGTTAAACAGTCAAAGTAAAGATCCAGTTAATCATTACTATGGTGTCAAATTCTGACAAGAAAAGGAACAGTCAGTTTGTTTTGTTAAATTGTCATCTGACACGATAACTGCCATATCCCTTTCTAGACTTCCCAGTTCACGGGAAATCATTTTTTCCTCGTATATACAATGGTTTTGTCGTTCTTGAGAGTGCTCTGTTAAATATTAACTCATGATTGGGAGTTCACTGCTTTAGCTCGGACCAGTAACCGCCACTAGCACCTAAGCCCAAGTACAATGGGAACTCTAAGATAGAGGCGCTAGGAAAACTTTCCCAGCTGTTTTGACGGTTATCATCAAAATCCTGGCTGTTTTTCTAGTAGCGATGCAAAAACAAGAGTCGGGCTCTCGGGAAAAGCACAGAAAATACTGCCTCCTAGCGTCCGATGCTTCTGCATGGTTAGGATTGTCTCTTTAAGTCCCGTGCAAGCGCTTTGCAATGCACATGGCTTAATACTCTGTTTTAGCAAGTCACCTGCTGAGGCAACAGCCGTGCCTTAGAAGGGCTCTTTTCTCACATCATTTGCATCATGCTTGCAGGTTGCAAATGTTCAATGTCCACGTGATACCCATTTTTGGGTTTATGACGATGGTCGTTATGAGGAAGAAGGACAGAACAACATCAAAGGAAAAATATGGGAGTCAGTATGTATCTTTCTTAAATCTTAAGAGTAATTCCAACCGGTTGATATTTCCTTGAAAGCCCAAGCTAGGTGTAATTATTCCTAACAAGCTTTTTTTCTTATTTTTATGTTCAGGCTTTGACACGTTTTGCATGTGCATTGTTTTCACTTCCGGTGCCTCCCCATGGGGATTCTAATGGAATCAAGGATGAAATTCCCTATACACGAAGAACTGTCCCTGATTATTTGGACCAGAAAAGAATCCAAAAATTGCTTCTTCTTGGACCACCTAGTGCTGGTACAAGCACCATATTTAAGCAGGTCTGGTCCGATTTCATGCCACTTATGCCTAGAGTTCTATTGATTCTTGGGATATACATAGCTGTAAGCTGTTACTTGCAGTCTGGATCTCTAATTATGTGATGTAGAAGCCCTTCGCAAATCGGCAGTAGTTACTTGTAGTGCAAATCACCCATGATTACTTGGAAGTTAGTTGCGCTTCCATTATCTAAGAAAAAGACCTATGTTTCTATAAGATCAGGTGCATAGACCTGAGATGGGCTATATCTTAGATGTGCTAGGATGTTTTGTATTGTGCAATCACCAGAATTATGTTCTTAACTGTAAAACATAAATTTTTAGGAGTTGTGGCGTCATAGTACATTCCGTGGATCTGTGCTCTCTGTTATGTAGTGGTGTACACACTTATTTACACGTGCTATATGCTAGTTCTTCCATGTTTCATGCTGATGTGGGTGCTCCTTCTATGTATCAGGCTAGGTACCTTTATGGAACAAGGTTCACCCAAGAAGAACTTGATGGTATCAAATTGATGATCCAAAGCAATATGTTCAAGTATCTTGGAATTTTGCTAGAAGGTCGTGAGCGTTTCGAGGAAGAGGCTTTGTCTAGATTGAATCACACGATTCCGGAGGATGAAGCAGCACAAAAAGGTAACGTACTCAAGTCCTTTGCTCCTCTTTGTTTCTTTAGGAGCATATGTTCTGTTACCTAACATGTTATTTATGCAGATGAAAATAAAGCTCATGGTTCAGATTTGTGTATATACTCGATCAATGCAAGGCTGAAAAAATTCTCTGATTGGCTTTTGGATATCATAGCAATGGGCGATCTAGATGCATTCTTCCCTGCTGCAACACGTGAATATGCTCCATTTGTTGATGAGATGTGGAATGATCCTGCCATACAAGCAACATATAAGAGAAAGGAGGAGTTACATTTTCTTCCTGATGTTGCCGAGTACTTCCTGAGTAGGGTAAGATTCCAGAGCTTCATAATAAATATTGCAGCACTTTTAGTAGCACTCAGAGCGTTTGACTATATTTCACTAAATTATGAGTTTCTGTGACCTTAATTTACTTCCAGAACATATGCTAATATTACTATATATTCACAGTATTACCGTTTTCAAATATTCAGCACATAGTATCTATTCTCGTGTTGAATCCTTCTTTTATGTATTGCTCATATCTGTTCGTGATTGTATGTTTATGTATTTATCCTAAACTGTTGCATTGCATATAAGATTCTCGTTCTTATTAGGTTGGTTTTCCGCCTTGTACAATATCTTGTTTTATACTCCCTCCGTTTCCAAATATAAGATGTTTTAGTTTTTGTCCACATTCACATGCACACCAGTGTATCTAGACATATTTCATGTGTAGGTTCACTCACTTTAGTATGCATGTAGACAACATGTATAACACCTAAAACATCTTACATTTAGAAACGGAGGGAGTAGTTGTTCAACTGATTTATCCTAGACATGGCATATTCTTGCAGGCTATTGAGGTATCAAGCAATGAGTATGAACCTTCAGAGAAAGATGTGATCTTTGCTGAAGGAGTAACACAAGGGAATGGGTTGTCTTTCATTGAGTTCACTCTTGATGATCGCAGCCCCATGTCTGAACCTTACATTGACAACCTAGAGGCTCATTCTCAGCCTCTTACCAAGTATAATCTCTTAGCCTCCTCAACGCCTTTGTGCAAAAAGCATCTATGTAAATCTTATGTATGTTTCGCTCCACAGATACCAGCTGATCAGAGTAAGCGCCAAGGGCTTGAATGATGGTTGCAAGTGGGTGGAAATGTTTGAGGATGTCCGCATGGTGATATTCTGTGTAGCCCTCAGTGACTATGACCAAGTGGGACCCGCTGTTAACGGCAATAGCCTAAACAAGATGGTGCAAAGCAAAGAGTTATTTGAGGCTATGATCCGGTATGCTAATCTTTTTCCATGACTAGTGCTCTCTGGATACTGGTATCATGGTCTTCTTCAATGGATAGAATTTTTAGTAACTCGACAAAATCGTGAATCATCATTTTTCAAGCAACAGGCAAGCATGCTTCTGCGACACGCCTTTCATGCTGGTGCTTAACAAGTACGACCTGTTCGAGGAGAAGATTAGCCACGCCCCGCTCTCGGCCTGCGAGTGGTTCAGCGACTTCTCTCCGGTCCGGACGAGCAGCAACAACCAGTCGCTTGCCCAGCAGGCATACTACTATGTGGCCATGAAGTTCAAGGAGGCGTACAACGCCCATACGAACCGGAAGCTGTTTGTGTGGCAGGCGCGGGGGCGCGACCGTCAGACGGTGGACGAGGCGTTCAAGTACATCAGGGAGGTGCTCAAGTGGGAGGAGGAGAAGGACGAGAGCTACTACCAGGAGGAGTCGTTCTACAGCACCACCGAGATGAGCTCCTCCCCGTTCATCAGAGCGGAATGAGGACACCGTCTCTGACCGTGATTCTCCATTTTTCGTAGCTCTTGAGCCGTACAGAAATCATTTATTGATTGGTGGTTGTAAAAATTTGATCTGCAGGTTTTTGTGATGCAATATATTTCATGTGTATCTTGACTCTTGAGAGAGATGAAGCATGATTTGTTGGTCCTTATGTTTTTCTAGTCAGCACGTAATTGCATTTGCATGAGATAGGTGAAGAGCCTGACGACGTCCTGGTTGTCCGTATGCTGCCTCGTGAATTACAAAGTGAATATTTTTTCTCTGTCCTTCCATTTGCCCTTAACCGGGTCAGTTTTTCTTACCCCAATGACAAAGTGGAGATGTTGTATTCTGTTTTATTTAGTCTGATGTTTAAATGAGCTTTCTATCTTAGTTACTCCCTCCGTCCACAAAAGGATGTCTCAACATATCTCAAATTTGTATGTATAAAATTTGTACGTATACACACAAATTTGAGATATGTTGAGACATCCTTTTGTGGACGGAGGGAGTAGATAATTTCAGAAACTTAAAATTAATTTCATTATGTCTATTTCATGATCTTTATCTTCTTTTATGCACCTGCTGAAATTGTAAGGATGTGTTGTCTTGTTCCTTTTTTCCATCTTATGACAAAATGTTATTCCCTGAATCAAATCCATTAGCCTCCCAATTGATGATGTGATCGTTCTAATTAAGCACCTTTGAGAAATTATTTATACATTCCTGTATTTGAATCCCATCTTTGTCGCCTTATTTGTACATTATGCTAAATTATTGCCGTGTTCTTGTTAGCATATAGTGTGGTTCACTTTTGGTTAACGGGAAACACTTTTGTGTAATATGGGGAAGTACATACAGAGCTCTGTTTGAGGTATTTTTTCGCCTGTTTGCTTTGTCCAATTATAATTCCAGTATACATATTATGCATTGTGATGTTAAAATTTAAAGTTATGCGACTTACATGATTAATACTCCATCAGAATCCGATGACATCAAGGTCATATGGTCATCTAGGGTGTGTTTGGTTGAGATAACGAAGTGGAATGTAATGAAATTGTTCCAAACCTAAAGGCTGTTCTAGTATCTGGTTGAGAATTGTAAGGAACTCCCATAAATTTAGATTGGCTCCCGAGGTCACCTGCTCCTGGTTAAATAAAAAATTAGAAACAAATAGTAAAATGTTTTATTGCCTTTTGAAAAAAAAATCAGTGATGAACATATACAAATGTTCGACATGCGTGCTAAGTTTTGTGGTGAAATAGCCTTCGTATTGTTTTGTGCGAAAAAGACAAAATAAGTGGTCAAAATGTTATTTCAAAATATATATCTTTGATCTCTGATTTTGTCTTATCATGGAATAAGCTGGGGAGTCAGATTATGAATAAGCTGGGGAGCTCACTAATGAAATTTGGCCCGGTGTGGGACTCAATCCGATACCGACTCACTCACGAAGTCACCTCCGGCTTAGGTGCTATATGTGGACGAAGCCGCAGTTTATGTCTCCAAACTCGATCCGGATCGATGCATGGCATCCATGGCGCCGCCGCCGGATCGGCTCTCCCATCTCTCCGACGACATCCTGGTCCACATCCTCTCCTTCCTGCTCTGGCTCAAAGCAGGCGCCGTCAACACCGACTACCGCTCCTACGCCACCGGCGGCGACCGGAGGCGCGCGGTAGACGACGCAGACCACGCGTACGCCTGCCTCCTCTCCAGCGGCCGCTTCCCCAAGAAATTGTCCGTTGTCATGCCCGATGATGCCATCGTGTGCACCGCAGCCGACAATGACGACTCGACCGGCATCCCGGAGGATGGCGTGGATGATCCCCGGCTCGAGTGGCTGACCAACGGCGGCCTGCCCCGCTGCACGCTGCAGTTCACCGTCCTCCGAGCCCTCGAGCTCACCGGCTACGACCTAGAGCCCTACTGCGACGAGCGGAGCCAACTCGCGTTCCCGTGCCTGGAGGCGATGCGGCTTCGGCGGTGCCGCACGGAGTTCACCACGCTCCAGAGCATCATCTCCGCCGCGCCCAGGCTCGCCGACATCCGCCTGGAATCCCTGAACTTCGTTGACCCTGAGTACGTGTATGAGCTCAGCTGTGAAGCGGCCACTGTCATCGTCATCGAGAACTGCCGCATACACTACAACGACCTCCATTACCGCGGCTGCAGTTTCAGGGTCGACGCGCCGTGGCTCGGCCACTTCCGCTACGCTCATAGTCATAACATGGCCTTCGACGACGACACCTTCTTCTCCTTTGGATGGCAACACCCGCCGCTGCTGGAGCAGGTCCACCTGGAGGTGCACTCCAATGTACGGTCGGCGGTGGACCTGTGGCACTCCATTCTCTCGGACCTTTCCCATGTGAGGTATCTGAAGCTCACAGCCTACTCCATGGCCGACCTGGACATTGAGATTGTACCGCGCTTGCGCAACGTCGAGAGGCTCGAGATTGAAGACCTCTGCGGGTGGTCTGTGGTGAACCACGTCGCCGCAGCTAAGTCCCTGGTGAACCTGCTCCGCAAATGCCCATCGCTGCACGAGCTCCGGATCAAGTTTAGCTGGCGGAAGCAAGGTTTCGGTTACCGGCCGGAATTCCGCGGTAACCGGCCGGTAACCGGATTTCTCGGACCCCCCGGAATTTGCATATCTCGGATGAAAAATCTCGGATTAGTCAAATTTGAAATAAATTTGTGCTCGAAAAATTTAAATTTCAAAAAAATTCGATGTTTTAAGTTTAAATCCTAAATTCTTGCTGAAATATTGGGCCGGTTACCGGCCGGTATTTTACGGTAACCCCGGTTACCGGAAATACCGGCCCCCTCCGGAATTTTTTTTGAACCGGTATCCGAAACCTTGGGCGGAAGTACCTACGAGAAATTAATGCAGACCCAGAAGATGAGATGGCCGCCATTAATGATTTCTCTCTGTGTAGATCTGTCGCTGATGATGATGAAGATGAAGCTGCATGTTGTGATAGTTTGGAAGACATTCACGGACAATTTTGCTGTGATAAAACCGTGGGTTGCTTGAGGAGACTGGTGGTGGAGTTTGATGCGGAGGAGATGACCTGCTTCCAAGTCCGGCTCGTCAGGTTCCTAGCCAAGGGTGTGGCCGATCTAGAAGAGATCGTAATCAATGGTGGTAAGGGATATGACTCGAGCCGCATGGACCGGAAGGTGGCGAGATGGCGAAAACGATGGAGACCATTGCCGCCTCCCATCTGGCCGCCGCTGCTCTCTGATTTCCCACCGTTAGAGCCGCCTCCGACGTTGCCTGCCCAACAAGTTGAAAATGAGGATTTGGATGAGAAGGAGGAGGATAAATCTATAGTACGATGCGTGTATAGTTCTGAGGATGATGATGCTGTTGATGAGGATGATGATGCTGTTGATGACTATGATGATATATCCCCAAGGCATTACAGGCACAGAGGTAGAAAGAAGAAAAAAGACTGGGTGTTTTAGTGTGATGCCAAAGGCTAAGGGGTTAATCATGACTGTGAGGAAGGCAGGAGCCATTCATCGTCGTCAACAAAGTCGTTCATATTGGGAATATGAAGAGGGCGATGCGGCTGCAGGGTTGCAGCTGGTGGAGTCGTCGTCTCTTTCGCCGGTGCCCGTGTTGCCCTCTCCGTTGATCTGTGGACAGCGCCGTTGTTGTATGAATTCCTGATGCTCCGTCGTGCTGCTCCACATGTTCTGCGGAGACCGTTCCCCTCTGCGAGAACATCTGCTCCGAAGCCATTGCCGACACCTGAGTCCCCGATGCTCAGTCATGCAACTCCTATTCCATCTTGTTCTGGCGATTCATTTGCTTGTGAGTGGCGATCCGTCCGCCTTGATGACCTGGACGTCGACGTAGCGGTCTCAAGTAGGCGCCACCACCGGCTGCGTTTGCGACAGCGGCCTCCACATGCTTCCTCCTATCGCCGCTTTAGCACATTTCCATGCCGTCCTTCTTGGACTAGGTGGAGCCGGTGACATCCCACTCAATGGAGAGTACTTGTATGCAGCTGGCTTGGTACTAGTGGAACAATTGACACTCAATGGAGTGTACTTGTATGCAGCAACGTATTATGTTATACAGTGACCCCGTGTTCTTGTGATGGTCTATATTATGCACGTATCTGGAATTAATGATTGTAGTATGTTTCATAACAATCTTTTATATTTTGATTTCAAATCAAAAATATCAAATTTAAAAAACATGAAAATTAGTTGTTTTCATTTATGCTGAGTTTTTTTGTTTCATATATAAAGTGTTTTTTGTGAGATACGCAGGAAGCCACCAGTCGACACATTTGCTCGTTAAACGTTTGGTCGCACAACGTGTAAGAACTAAGAAGTAACAATAAACAATCATGCCACCGCTAGCATCATGATGTATAAAAATCGAGAAAATCATAAATACTTACAAAATATCCATGATAACAAAAAGAATCTGGCTAACTAGCCCGTGCAGTACATGGGTTGATAACAAGTAAATTCTACTAGTATTACAACTGAAGGAAGGATTGAAATAAATGTATTTAACGAACAAATTTAGAGCGTGGGAGCTTAAAAGCCTGATCTACAAGCTGTCCACGGGTCGAACAATCTTCTCGGAGGCGACTCCGAAGATGGCGGCGAACATGCCATTGATGGCCGGCGACCTAAATAGGTCTCCCGCCTGAACAGAGGCGTAGCAGTCCTCGGCTTTAGCACGTCTCCCGGGCCAATTCAGCACAACGGCTCCCAGGAAGGAGAGCTCCGTGTCCAGCACCACTAACCTGTCAGTCCATCATCGATTCAACCATGCAGCACGTACCTCGACCAACAATCAACCATGCATGTAATATATATATGGAAGGGCGAAAGAGGCTAACCATGAGAAGACTGCGAGGAAGATGCCCAACCCGAAACTCGTGTTGGAGACGCCGTCGCGACGCCTGCAGCAGCATGCGCAGCAGCGGGTGACCAATGAGACGCCCAGCAGCACCATCGCCGCCGCGGCCAAACCTAGCGGGACGGCGGGGCTCATTGGGTACACGCACGCACCCCCGTCGTCCAAGATGATGATATCATCCCGCTGCAGCAATGCAAATAGGGATGTCAAACACAAGGGGGAATTCATCCGATTATGCATGTGCCTATGTGTGCTTACTTGGGGCCTTGTGTTCTCGGCAAGTAACCCACAAATGGCACATCCAAATCCTAGCATTCCGACCACGAAGCTCATTAAGTCCTTCATCTCCTTCCAGCGTCTCGTTTCCTCACAAATGTTGGTGGAGGTCACAGGGAGGGCAATGAACATATGTATATATATATATATGTACATATTGCGGAGACATGCATGCCTGCATGCAAGCAATTGTGAGCCAGAGATTATATGGGAGCAAACGCACGCACAGTTCACGGGGGCCACGTTTATTTTTTATTTCTTGCATTGTGCAGAGAAGATCTAAAATAGTCGTCTAATCTTGGACATGCCATTTGGTAATCATGGCTTTATTCTACTAGGCCGCATATTTACTTTCCCATCTCTACTATTAACTAGATAAATACCCGTGCGTTGCAACGGGAGAACAAATACAAAGATATTCTTCATCAAATGTGCTAGGAAAAAAAATTATTAATACACATAAATCATCATTCACAGACTGAAGCTACTCACCCACGAAACAGGATTTCGTCCCGCTTTATAAATAAATCCCAACGGCCGAACCGATACAAGGTGATGAGGAAACCCTCTTACAAGGCAGATCAAAAATATAAAACAAAGAAAAAGGAAACCGGACTTGCCACCGAGGACTCCGACGCAGGATCGAGAAGTATCAAGGCTCCACGACGACGCCCCCAACAGGGTGACTACGCAAAGCGCCGCCGCCGTCTAGACCAAGAGGTCAAGGTTTTCACCCGGATCCCTACTGCGGAGAAGGCACCCACAACAGCGCCCCCAAGAGGGTTACGACACCCGCAGGCGTCGTCGCTGTTGGCGCCGAAACGCAGAGCTTTCGCCCGAAAGCACCTTTCTACGACGCTAAGTGTGGAGAAGGCACCCACATCAGCGCCCCCAAGAGGGTTACGACACCCGCAAGCGTCGTCACTGTTGGCGCCGAAGCGTAGAGCTTTCGCTCGGAAGCACCATTCTACCACATCGATACCACGAAACGCCAAGAGTCTCGAGCCAGGCCACCAGGACGCGATCTGGGCGCCGCCATTGCCGAAGCGAAGCTAGCACCAGGAACTCCTTCCGCCAACTCCACGCCACCCACGTGGTCCGAGAAGACGACCATCACCGCTACCACGTCACTCGCCGCAGAGTCGCACGCGCAGACCACCTTCCAGGGCCGCCGCCCCGGCATCCGCAACCTCCACCCAAGGAGCCAGAAAGTCACAGGGTCCACGCAGCAAGTTAGTGAGGCCGGCAACAAATCTAGGCCTGCGAGGTCGACATCGACAACCTTTAGGGGGAGATCCAGTCCCCCACCGCCCAAGCCGGTCGCCGACCGGACACAGCAGCAGTGCCGGTCAGGCCCAGATCCACCTGATCAGGCCCGACCAGCTCCACCGCCGTGCTGCAGCATCAAGATTGTAAACGTCCTCCTGCAGAGCGACACTGGACAGCACGCACGGCCAGGGCCCGTAGAAACCAGATCGGGCCCGGTGGGCTCAGATCTGGGCCGAGCACCTCCGGCCAAGGCACGTTCCAAGTCAACCCGTCCACACCGCCGTGCTCCCCTCACCTCCATCGCCGTGCAGCCCCGCTGCCGAGGTCGCCGTCCTCCGCAGAGGCGGCGCCGTGGCCTTGCTGGACGCCCACGGCCGGGGGATGCTGCGCCACCCAGGAGAGCGCCGTTGCCGAAGCCCCGCCGCCACCCGAGCCCGCTCGAACGAGGCCACCACGCCGCCGGAGAGCCGCGCCGGCGCTCCCCTCGCTGAGAACGCCGCCTGCCACCAGCCGCCACGGCCCACGCCCTGACCACCACGGAAGGGGAAAAGGGCCCGCCGCCACCGGCAATGCGCGGGCAAGGCCCGGCGGCGCGCGCCGGCGACGGCGGGGAGGAGAGGAGGAGGGTAGGGTCGGGCTGGCGGCGCTAGGGTTTGCGTCCCCGTCGCCCGCGCGGGGGACGACGAGAGACGCGAGAGAGGAATACGTTCCTCTACAGCCGGCTGTCACAGACTGAAGCTACTTACAGCAGCTATATTTAAACGGAACTACTTTGCATACGACGAATTCTATCCAACGATTTCAAATCAGCCCCCACCCACGGCTCAAAGAGTCAGCCCATATAGTCGATAAATCAATCTGGCTACAATCCTATTCTAATTGTAGTACTATGTTTTTGCATTCAGTGCTGAACTTCACTTCTTTCTTGTCGGTGTTTTTAGATCCTGCTACTTAGTGCTTTATTGTACCACATGTTTTTGATGATTAAGATTAACTTTTAAAGAACTGACGAATTGTGGACCCGAATCCGCCAATTGCATTGCACCTTTGCCTGTAGCGCTGCTTTTTCGCTTGAGAATCACACAGCCAGCTTGGGAAGATAGATACTTTGGCACGCCCGAATCTGATGACCTGTGCGGCTGTGCTTTTGACCGAGCGGTTGCCTTGACCCAGCGTTCTTGGGATTTGGATGAGAGCGCTGGTGGAAGAAGACATTGCCGTGACGGGATGGACAGGATGGAGTAATAGGAGGCGTGAAGGATCGCTGCAGGCGGCGACATTTAAATACAACGCTTCCCGCCCGGCGCGCGAAACCTTCTCCGCCTCCCTATCTCCCTTGCTGGCGTCGCGGTATGGTCTCGGATTCTCGGTTCTATGCGGAGCAGCGGCCACGCAGCTGGGAGGAGAGACCCATCGCTAGGCCGGTCGACAAAATCGACGGCGCGTGGAGCGGGGTTGGGGGTGAGCTCGCCGGCATTGGGCAGAGCAGCCCGATGAGGGACGGATCGGGGCGGAGCTTGCCTGCGAGAAACAGATCATGGTCAGACCTCGCCGAGCAGGGATTGCCGGATGGAGCACGCGGGTGAGCGGAGCCACGGAGGCCGTCTGGTCGGGGACCCTGCCGCCAATCTCGCCGTTGTCCGTCGCCTCGTCGACCTCCGGGACGGATTCGGCCGCCGCCGCCGCACACACTCACGGGTCTGCCGCATCGGCCGCTGCGTCCAGGACGGCCGCCACCGCTCAGATCGACTGAATGTTTGGTGGGGATAGGATGAGGGGCTAAAATAAAAAAGTTCTAATCTTCTGGACTGCGGGTTGATTCTCGGAATTTGTAGGGTCTTTTTTGCAAAAAATCCACGACGTACCATGGCCACGGTCGTCTACTGATATTATATAGTAGAGATAGGGCCTAACGACCGTAAGTATGTCGTCGTATGTTTTTCCTTTTAGCCCCTCAAGGGTTAACAAATCAACCTGTAGTCCACCACCCCTATTGAATACCCTCCCACACCCCATCTCTCTACTCTCGACACCGGCCGCTAGCATCACACTGGAGGAGCGTCGTGCGCTCCCCTCCCCGCTAGACCTCGGTGACGTACACCACCTCCGTGTCGTCACCGATAGCAGCAACACTGCTCCTCGATGACAGGTCTCCCGTGGCCTCCTTGCACCCACGACAGTCGTGCGGCACAAACAACACCATCAACGGTATTAAACATCACAGAGCGACACGTGGTTGAACCGCATGAAAAGCAACATAGCTATCTTCCCGACGGGGTCCTACTCCATTTTTTTTGCAGTTTGAGCGATTGGATTGAGACGGGTACATCTATTTCCCCGGATGGATTGAGAGAGAGCTCACGGGATATAAGGAAGGCATGTGAGTGCGAAATAGTTTGCCTCAAATTTTCTCCTCTTCTATTCCCCCTTTATGTATAGAAATATACAAGTTACAAAGTCAACTATGCTATCACATCCGATTCAATGTGACAAAACTATGATGCACTGCCTCGCCGCCACTGTTGACGCTGCCACACATTCGAATTTACTGTGAACGACCTCCACAGACTAGGAACCACTGTAGATTAAATCTAGGTTGGATGCTTCTATGTACCTTGTATGTACTTCGTACTTGTTGTACTGGTGCTTACGGACCACTGATGACGTGAAACACACGTTCGTTGGGAGACCCCAAGAGGAAGGTATGATACAGTGCAGCAGCAAGTTTTCCCTCGGTATGAAACCAAGGTTATCGAATCCAGCAGGAGCAGGAATACTTCAGAAGGTTGTCAACGGCGCCAGAAAAAGTGGTGTTGAAGGGGATCTGGACTGTTGACGTGGAACCTGCACACAACACAATCAAACTACTTTGTCCCAACGAAACAGGAAGGTTGTCAATCTCCCCGGCTTGCTGAAAACAAAGGATTAAACGTATGGTGTGGAAAACAGTATTTAATTGCAGAAAGTAAAAGAGAACAATGATTGCAGTTGGTGGTTTTATCAGTGTAAAAGAATGGACCGGGTCCACAGTTCACTAGTGGTGTCTCTCCATAAAGATAAATGACATGTTGGGTAAACAAATTACAGCTGGCAATTGATAAAATAGTGAGCATGACAATGCATATATATGACAAGATGACTACCATGATATTTAATTGGGCATTACGACAAATACATAGACCGTTATCCAACCGCATCTATGACTAATAATCCACCTTCAGGTTGACATCCGTGTTCCCCGTTGGTATTAAGTTGCAAGCAACGGATAATCGCATTAAGTAATGTGCGTAAGTAAACAAGTACATATGACCGTGGACATAGCATTGTTAGGTTACCCTAGTGGCAACAGCACATCCACAACCTTAGCGTTGCTGTCACTCGCCCAGATTACTGGAGACTGAACCCACTATCTAGCATAAATACTCCCTCTTGGAGTTACAAGCATCTACTTGGCCAAAGCATCTACTAGTAACGGAAAGCATGCAAGATCATAAATAACATGTAACATAGATTAATAATCAACTTGATCATAGTATTCAATATTCATCGGATCCCAGCAAACACAACATGTAGCATTACAATAAGATGATCTTGATCATGTTAGGCAGCTCACAAGATCTAAACATGATAGCATAAAGTGGAGAGACAACCATCTAGCTACTGCTATGGACCCGTAGTCCAAGGATGAACTACTCACGCATCACTCCGGAGGCAGGCATGGCGATGTAGAGCCCTCCGGTGATGATTCCCCTCTCCGGCAGGTGCCGGGAAGAGCTTCAGAACCCTCCCGAGCTAGGGTTGACGACGGCGGCGCCTCTGGAACTTTTCGTGGAATATGACTCGGGTATTTAGGGTTTTCGCGTCGGGGAATAAATAGGCGAAAGGGCGGCGGCTGGAGGCACCCGAGGGGCCCACACAAGGGTAGGGTGGGCCCAGGCGGCGAGCCCTTGTGTGGGCCTCTGGCTCCTCCGTCTCTCCTTTGGACTCCGTGTACGTGTCGGTGAAATAGGGACCTCCGTTGATTTTCGTCCAATTCCGAGAATATTTCCAGAACAGCTTTTCTGGAATACAAAAACAGCAGAAAACAGGAACTGGCACTGTGGCATCTTGTTAATAGGTTAGTCCCAAAAAATGTATAAAAATGATATGAAGTGGATGCAAAACATGTAACAATTGGTATAATATCAACATGGAACATCAAAAATTATAGATACGTTTGAGACGTATCAGCATCCCCAAGCTTAGTTCCTACTCGTCCTCGAGTAGGTAAACGATAAAACAAAATAATTTTTGAAGTGACATGCTACCATCATAATCTTGATCAAATAGTATTGTAAGGCACATGTAAATGAATGAAGTGATCCAAGTCAATGGTCTATAGTTTGCTACCAAATAGATAATGAGTAAACAACTGAATCATACAAGCTAAACTTTTCATGAATAGTACTTTGGAGACAATGCATCCACAGGTTTACATAAGTGTTAACTCATAAAGCAATAGATTCTAAAAAAGGTATTTAACCAACACAAAGGAAGATTTAAGTTTCAGCATTTGCTTCAACTTTCAACATATTTATCTCATGGATATTGTCAACACAAAGCAATATAATAAGTCCAATATGTAGCATATAACAAATGTTGTACCAAAGTTGACACTAGTGTTTGCTTGTGGAAGATAGAAAGAAGTAGGAAAACTGACTCAACATAAAAGTAAAAGAAAGGCCCTTCGCAGAGGGAAGCAGGGATTAAATCATGTGCTAGAGCTTTTTAGTTTTTGAAATCATATAGAGAGTAAAAATTAAGTTTTGAGAGGTGTATGTTAATTGTCAACGAATCAGTAGTGGAAAGTACAATATGACCCCGGCCAAACAGACTTTTAAGAGCGGCTCCCATGAAGGACGTTATTTCTACCAGCAAGGCAGATCATCCCTCTTTTCTCTTTTGTTTACACATGCAGATATTTCACTGGTATATTGCTTGACTGATAAATCAGGGCAAAAATGTGAAGAGAATTAAGCGGTTAAAGTTGTAATTAATTGGGACTGGGCACCCCGTTGCCAGCTCTTTTTGCAAAATTAATAGATAAGCGGATGTATATGCCGCTAGTCTGATGGTAAAGTCTGCTTGACAAGTGACATAAAGACATCCACCACGTCCTCATGAGCTTGGTAAACATTGACACAAAAAGGAGTAGTAACAATTTTGAATAGTTTAAAGGTAGCACATGAAAAATTTACTTGGAGTGGCAAGGAAATACCACATATAGGTAGTTATGGTGGACACAAATGGCATGGATTTTGGCTCAAGGATTTGGATGCACGAGAAGCATTCCCTCTCAGTACAGAGTTTAGGCTAGCAAGGTTATGTAAGCAAACAAGAATATCAACCGGTACACCAAGTTTTATATGACCAACATATTGCAAATTATAAGACTTCACACCGTCTTCCTTGTTAACCAAACCCTTTTATTAGAAAATATCTAGACCTTAGAGATACCACTCATGCAAACCAAATTTCAACAAGCTTTACGGTAGTTCTTCACTAATGGGCTTAACTTACATGATGCAAAAGTTTAATCATGACCTACTTGTTAACTCAAAACAATTGACAAGTATCAAATTATCCAAATTAGTGATCTACAAGAGTATGCAAGTCTTTTCCATTATACCATTTACCACATGCAACATTTTCTGTTCCAACCAAACACCAATCAACTTATTTCAATAACTCTCCAAACAAGTATAAGTGAAGTAAGAGAGTACTTTCTTTAAAAGAACTAATAGCTCTGACAAGAGATACATGAAAACAAGAGCTAAAAGCTGAACAGCGCTAGATATGAATACTCAACAAGTATAAGTGAAGAATAGGAGTATTCTCATGAAAAAGCGGAGCGTGTCTCTCTCCCAATCAAGAATGCTAGGATCCAATCAAGTTGATCACAAAATAAAAATAACATACTGAAAATAAAAGCACACAGACGCTCCAAGAACACATATGATGTGAAAGAATTAAAATATAGTTTCACTAGAATGACCTGATAATTTTGCATCCCAAGCTTAGACGCTTGAGTCTTCTTGAAATATGCTGGGAGATCCATGGGAGCCTCCCCAAGCTTGAGCTCTTCACTCTTCTCCATCCTATTATATCACTCTTCCCTCTTGACACTTGAAAACTTCCGCCACACCAAACTCAAAGTAAATCTCATTAGAGGGTTAGTGCACAATCAAATACTCACATGTTCTGTAAGGACGCAATATGATCAGGATCGCACCTGCAAAAACTTCCAATAAGAATCGCTTCTAATGCTAGATGATAGAGAGATAGGCATACGGTGAACTTGTTTTCATAGGCGGTGAACTTGGTTATTTTTATATATACACTTTATCTATACAATTTACTATATGCATAGTTACTCCTCTGTATCAATGGTTTGGATGTATTTTGGCAACATAGCTTCATCTTGTAATTAATCGGAATTGATGGTGTAAATTTACATCAATAGGTCAGGTTACAGAAAGTTATATTCCAATTCACGTTACAGAACTACACTAATCCAACTCGATCTCTTGCCATCCTCTACTTTTTTTTTTGCGAAACACAGTATAACGCAGACGCTCCTCTACTTGAAGTCCTGAAAGGCACTAAGAAAAGCCCAATGGGTATTTAGTTGCCAGTTGGACCTGACATCATTAATTCAGGCAAGTGGAAATATATGTTTTTGGGCCTCTCGCGTGATTACCTTTTTTTAGAGAAGGCAATCATCATCATGGTTAGCTTTATTAATATTAAATCAAAATTACATCATCCACCAGTTTATTGATTAACCAGCTCAGAGGCGCGTTAACCCGACAAACAAAGCTTTGATTACAAAAACTAAACTTAGCTAGCTCATGGGCCACACCATTCGCTGCACACGACCACAATGTTTAAACTTGACCTTTCCAATTAAAGTTGCCACATCAAACACATTCCGCGTTGCATCCCACGACCGAGTTTGGCTAGTACAGAAGTTGATTACATACGATGATTCCGATTCAGCTTTGACATAGTGGAATCCCAGGGAATTTGCAAATACCAATCCATCCCTCTCACGTGTGATTACTTTACTTGGAAAACATACTTGGATGACTTGCACCCACACATATAAAAAGAGAGAGAGCGAGGCATGGTGCAGTACATGGGTTGATAACAAGTAAATTCTACTATTAGAACTGAAGGAAGGATTGAAATAAATGTATTTAGAATAAAAACAATCAAATTTACAGTGCGCGGTCTTAAAACCTGATCTACAAACTGGCCACGGGCCGAAGCATCCTGTTGGAGGCGAGTCCAAAGATGGTGGCAAAAAAGCCGTCCATGGCCGGCGACCTAAATAGGTCGACCGCCTGAACATAGGCGTAGCACTCCTCGGCTTTAGCACGTCTCCCGGGCCAGTTTAGCGCGACGGCTATCACGAGGAAAAACTCCGTGTATATCACGAGTAACCATGAGAGGACTGCGAAGAAGATGCCTAGCCCGAAACGCATGTTGGAGACGCCGTCGCGACGCCTGCAGCAGCATGCGCAGCAGCGGGTGACCAACGAGACGGCCAGCAGCAGGGTCGCCGCCGACACCATACCTAGCCGGACAGCGGGCTCATCGGGTACACGCACGCACCCCCGTCTAAGATGATATCTTCCCGCTGCAACAATGCAAATAGGAATGTTAAACACAAGAAGTTGTTCATCTGATCATGCATGCATGCATGCATGTGCCTGTGCGTGCTTACTCGGGGCCTTTGGTCCTCGGCAAGTCTCCCACAGATGGTACTTAGAAATCCCAAAAATAGTACCGCGGAGGCGATTCTGTCCGTCATTTCCTTCAAAGCCTCTCGTTTCCTCACAAACGATCGAGGGTAGAGGTCGTAGGGAGGACAATACATATATGTATATAAGTGCATGCATGCCTGTATGCAAGCAATTGTGAGCCAGAGATTATATGGGAGCCAACACAGGGGTAAACGCACAGTTCGTGGCGGCCACGTTTATTTTTTATTTCTTATGCATTGTGCAGAGAAGATCCAAAATAGTCGTCTAATCTTGGACATGCTATTTGGTAATCATGGCTCAATTCCTAGGCCGCACACTTACTTTCCCATCTCTACTATTAATAATAGGGCCTAACGACGGTAAGTATGTCGTCGTCTGTTTTTCCTTTTAGCCCCTCAAGTTAAAAATCACCAGTCCACCACCAGTCCACCACCCCTATTGAATACCCTCCCACACCCCATCTCTCTACTCTCGATACCGGCCGCTAGCATCACGATGAGGAGCGTCGTGCGCTCCCCTCCCCCACCAGGTCTTGGTGTTGTTCACCACCTCCGATCCATCAAATCGACAACAGAAGCACTGCTCCTCTATGACAGGTCTCCAGTGGCCTACTTGCACCCATGACAGTCGTGCGGCACGAACAACACCATCAGCGGCATTAAACATAGCTGACCGGCACGCGGCGGAGCCGCACAATAAACAACAACTACCCCCTCCCCCCCCCCCCGACGGGATCCTACTACCTTTTTTGCAGTCTGAGCGATTGGAACGAGTCGGGTACATCTTTTGCCTTGGCCGGGTTGAGAGAGAGATCACAAGAGATAAGGAAGGGAGGTGAGTGTGGAATGGTTTGCCTAAAATTTTCTCCTCATCTCTAGGCTCAGAGTTTCGGCGATATCTCCACCATTCCGATGCTTTAGCGCAGCTAAGGGAGGCAGACTCTTCCAAATGGCTTTGTCAGCATATCCACGGGCTAGTGTTCGCTTGGCACAAACTCCAGCCCGATCATCTTTGTCTCCACACAAATCCCGACAGAAGTGGTACTTCAACTGGATGTGTTTCGAGTGCTCATGTAATACGGGGTTCTTTGCGAGCGTGATTGCCGACTTGTTGTCGACCTTGAGCATCACTTGCTCCGCATCAACGTTGCTGAACTCGGCCAACAACTAAGCCAGCTAGAGCCCTTGGCAAGAATTCATAGCAGCCACGTACTCCGACTCGTATCTCGAGAGGCATGATCTTTTGCCTCTGCGACTAGCTAACAGGTCACTAAGTTGCACCCAAGGAAAAACAGCATTGCAATTGCTCATTTCGAACTTGGATCTATCTTGTGAGTACTCACATTTTTTCGTAACTTTTTCACAAACATTATTAATTGATTTTTTTAATGGTAATCACAAGTAGCATATAAAGGGGTGGTAGTCATGCAGTCGCTTTCTAGCAGTCTACAACCCCAAATGTATAACTTCAGCCGTCCATGTCTGATTAGAAAGTGTTGGATGATCCTTTATAGGAAAGTAACCATAAGCTGTCAAGGTATGGATATGCCACTTGAAGACAAAAAAACCACAAACAGGCAAGCAAAAGGGATGCAGCACACACATGGCTCCAATGGCCGATGAACAAAAAACAAGGATCAAAGAAGGTAGTCAGATAGCATGTTTATGTTTGTGTGTGGTACTCGCTCATCAGTCAGCACTGATCCGAGATAATAAAGGCATGAACAGTGGCGGTACCAGTGAGTGTGCCTGTGTTCATAAACTGAGGGGGTTTGTCAAACTTTTGTCAAATTTCGTCCCAAAATTCGAATTTTCGTCCGAGTTTTTTGTGAAATTTTACCGAAACGAATTGAAAACCTTGGTCCTGGAGCGTGGCGTGCTCCATGGCGCACGACCGCAGCCGGGTCGCCGCCAGGGCCAGGCACGGGAACACGACGACACTCCCCGGTGGCTGCTTCAGGTGGCAGCAGTTGACGCTAAGGACCCACAGCGCAGCGAACGACAACGTGTATATGTCAGACTGGAGGCAGCCCGAGCAGTATTGCGTCGAGCTGGACGGCCAGCGCCAATCGCCGTCGACTTTGCAGTCCAGACGGCGGCTGCCTAGCCCGTCAGGCGGCGCAGGACATTGTTTTGCATGGAGCCATTGTGCAGGACGACATGGACCTTGCTGACAGACCTGTCGTGGGACTGCTGGAAGGTGACGGCGTGGTCGGCGTCGCTCTCTGGAGAGACGCGCGCCGGTGCATGCTGAGCCAGAACGGGCAGCGCCAACGGCGGGAGGGAGGTGGCTCTGTCGGCCTCTCTTGAGGGGAGGAAGGAGCCATGTTCTTGATCACTTAAAACGACATGTTTTAGAACCACGCAGGTTCAGTATTTTTGTTCAGTATATATACAGATCAACCCCTTGAAAGTTGAACGACACATGGAAAGCCCATTGAGCATTTAGTTGCTAGTTGGGCCGGACCTCCTTAATTCGCCCGGGGTGACAAACTGTAGGAAAATGATGAATTAGGCCCAACAATTTGGTAAACTGGTCGGCCGGCAGGTTACTTCCGCCTCTGTTTCTTGTTTTTGTGAAAGCCTCTAAAGTTGTTGAGCTTGGACGAAGGCACACACATAGGGAGGGCAAAATGCTAAAATAACAAAGGACCTAGGATTCCTAGGGCTCTGGCGACGGCGGCGGCGATCTAATCTCCGCCGGCGGAAACTCTCCGATCCCAAGCTCCCTCCTCCCTACACCCTCTGGTCTACTCAGGCTGAGCAAGGAGCTAACCCTGGTCGGCTGCCCAGCCTTGATTTTTCGGTTGGAGGATTGGAGCGACTCTGGGAGGAAACGACCGCCATGGCTGAAAGCTCGGATGGGAGGGAAGACAAAATGGAGTTCTATGACATGGATGAGCTGCTCAAGAACCTCCAGTTGCAGGGGGAGGCACTCCACGATATGATCCTCGCAGAGAGGAGACGGACCGCTGGCCGGAAGTCAAATGGTTCGCTGCGGCGAAGCCTTTGATGAAGGAGACGTTCAGTATGGAAACTCTGAAACGGAAGATGCATACGGCATGGAATCCTGCACACAACGAAAAAGGATCGGTGGCCTTCCACGCGGAGAACCGCCGGGAGCAATGAGTATTTTCTGCTGGAATCCTCGCGGAGTTGGCATGGCCGCGACGATTCGTGAACTCCGTGACTTTGCACGGAAACATGCCCCCTCGGTTTTGTGTGTGGTGGAGACACAGATGCACAAGACTAGAGTGGAAGGACTAGCTTCAACGCTAGGTTTTGACAGAGCTTTTGCTATCAGCAGTTCGGGCCGTAAAGGCGAAATTGGTATTTTCTGGAATGACGAAATAAATATCAATATTTTACCTTATTCTCAGTACCATCTTGATGCTATTGTTTCTTCTGTTGATATGGAACCATGGCGTCTAACGTGTGTGTACGGAGAAGCTCAAGTCCGTGAGCGTTTTAAGACGTGGGACATGTTGAAGTTCATCAAATCATCATCAGACCTGCCGTGGCTTTGCATCGGTGACTTCAATGAAGTACTCCATAGGGAGGAACATGTTGGTGTGAACGAGAGGTCCAGCGCCCAAATTGCAGCCTTTCGAGAAACTGTCGACGTCTGTGGGATAGCAGATCTTGGGTACAAATGGCTAGCATGGACTTTCGAGAAGAAGGTGGCCGGAGGTACCTATTGCCGCACTCGGCTGGACCGGGCCCTAGCGTCACCTAGCTGGAGTGTGAGGTATCCTTTAGCAGTGTTGGAACACCTAACAGCAGTTACATCGGACCACTCACCGATTCTGTTGAGGTTGCATCCACGTGATGGAACTGTCCGGCCAGAACGACGACCTTTTCGTTACGAGATCATGTGGGAGGAGCATGAGGCTTTTGATCCGTTTCTCAAGGAGGAATGGAGAGATAGAGGTCACAGCTCAAGTACGAGGGAGGTAAAGACCAAGTCTCATCAGTTTCGGATAGCCTCCAGAGTTGGAACACGAACACATTTGGCAATGTTCAGAAAACTCTCCGTCAGCTTAAAACGGAGTTGGAACACTTGCGGGCAGCGCCCGATCGCGTAGGTCCAAGCCATGTTGAGATCAAAGTTTGTGAACGTATCGCTGAATTAAATCACCGGGAGGAAGTGATGTGGCGACAAAGATCCCGCGTGCAATGGTTGTCGGAAGGCGACAAGAACACACATTTTTTCCACCTCCGAGCTAGCAAGAGAAAGAAGAAAAATAAGTTCAAGGTTGCAAAAGCCGGATGGTGTATTCACCGAGGACCCGCAGGAGCTTAGTGTTTTGGCTCGGAATTTTTACAACACTATGTATTCTTCAGAGGGAACCAGCGGAATGGAAGAGGTTCTCAATAGTACTATTCCAAGGAAAGTCACGGACAAGATGAACGAGGAAATCATGGCATCGTACAAAGAGGAAGAAGTTAAAGCAGCACTATACCAAATGTTTCCTACCAAGGCCCCTACCCAGATGGTTTTCCAGCACATTTCTTCCAACGCAATTGGGAGTTATGTGGAGGGGAGGTAACAAACGCTGTCTTACGCATACTCCGGGGTGTTGATAATCCAGAGGAAATAAATGACACCTTCATTGTTCTCATACCGAAGGTGGCGAGCCCGACAGAACTAGGTCAGTTTCGACCAATCTGCCTTTGCAATGTGATTTATAAAACTGCTTCGAAAGTTCTTGCTAACAGATTGAAGAAGATTTTGCCGGAGATTATCTCACAGGAGCAATCGGCATTTGTTCCTGGGAGACTCATTACTGATAATATTATTACAGCTTATGAATGCCTGTACTTTATGAAGAGAAACAAAGCAAAGAAACATCAACATTGTGCGCTTAAGCTGGACATGAGGAAAGCCTATGACAGGGTCGAATGGACATATCTCCAAGCTGTGATGCTGAAGATTGGTTTTGATCCTGCGTGGGTTGATCTGGTGATGAGGATGGTCTCTTCGGTGTCATTCTCAGTTTTATTCAATGGTACACCGACAGAGGTATTTAAACCAACGCGGGGTATCAGACAAGGAGATCCCATATCCCCGTATTTTTTTTTGCTAGCAGCAGAGGGCCTCTCGTGCCTGTTGAAATCTAGAAGTGTTGTTCCATCATCGTGCTTACAAGGTCTAAAAGTGGCGAGCTCTGCCCTGGCAGTTAACCACCTACTATTCGCAGATGATAGCCTGCTGTTTGTGAAAGCGAGTACTGAAGGAGCGGGAGAAGTGGCATGGGTTCTTGATATTTATTGTCAAGCGTCAGGTCAGCGTATAAACCTCGACAAATCATCGGTGTTCTTTAGCAAGGGATGTCCAGAATCGACAAGGACAGCTATGAAGAACATTCTCAACGTCCACAAGGAGTCTCAGCGACAAATACCTTGGCATGCTAGCTGATGTGGGACGTTCAGTTAATGGGGCTTTCAAATATTTGAGAGACATCAACGGCCTCCTTAGAAATTTCTGGTGGGGAAGTCGTGATGGGAAGAGGAAAACATGTTGGGTGTCTTGATTGTCAACGGGATTCACGCGCTCGGCGGGAAGCTGGAAGAGATCTCGGTTGTAAGGCGTTTCCAACGCGCGGCGCCGCCGCGGTACATATCTATGGTGTCAGCAATCGAGCAATGCATTGATCTCAAGACTCTCACGATGGATGATTTGTCGGACGTTTCAAGGCGCATGATGAGCGGATGAAGATCACCTACGGCGACGCAGAACCGGAGGAGCACGTGATGCTTACGCGCGCCTAGTGGCAGGCGGTGGTCGCCAAAGAGAAGAAGGGCGATAAAGCATCCGGCAGGAGTAGTGATAAAGAAGGTTCTCGAGCGAAAAAGTACATCGTAGAGGAGGACGATGACGACGCTCCGCCGAGGAGGAAGTTTGACATAAAGAAAGTAAGATGTCATAACTGCGGCGAGCTCAGTCACTACAAGTCGGATTGCGAGAAACCACCGAAGCAAAAGGCTCTCATGGCGCAGGAAGGAGACGATGGACCAATGATGCTGATGCTCGAAGTATGCGAGCTGAAGGACGAGGAGGTACACCTCCTCCAGCACCGGCTACAGAGATTGTGGATCCGGTGGGTGATGGATTTCTCGTGGGGAAGCAACGGAGTGCCCCGTTCCCACGTGAAACTCTAGAACTTATTGATGGCGATCTATGCGGTCCAATTTCACCCGCAACCCCGTCCGGCAATGAGTACTTCATGCTTGTGGTAGATGATTGCAGTCAATACATGTGGATTGTGTTGCTGAAAAGTAAAGATCAAGCTATGCAAGCGTTCGAGAAGATCAAGGAAGCCGGAGAAGTCGAAGCGAAGGCGAAGAAGTCCCTACGCATAGATCGGGAGGTGAATTGCATCAAAAGGTGGTGGCCATGGCGGTGAGCATGATGAAGAGTAAAGGCTTACCGGGAAAGTTCTGGGGCGAGGCAGTCAATACGGCTGTGTATTTGCTGAACAGGGCGCCAACTGAGAGTGGAGTTGGTATATCACCGTACGAAGCATGGTACGAACGCAAGCCCTCGTTGATCATCTTCACACTTTCGGGTGTGTAGCGTATGTCAAGACGGTGTCCGGCCATAAATTGGCGGATTGGGGTATTCCAATGATCGTGGTTGGCTATGAAGACCGCTTAAAGGCATACCGTATGTGCAATCCCTACAACAATAAGGTGATTGTGACGGGCGACGTAGTCTTTGAGGAAGAAGAATCTTGGAATTGGGTTTTGACCAACCAGATGAGATTGTTGTGTCTTACAGTATCGTCAAGCATGCAGAAAATAATGATCAACTAGGCAAAGATATGGAAAATACATGCAGGTCGACTAGCTCCGGAACGGACGTCACGAAGTCTGATGAAAAGGTCACTTCGTGTTCAGGAGGTGCTGAACCAGAAGACGGACAATATTCAGGTACCTCGTGTGTGGGCATGGCTCGACCAGAAGGACTAGATAAAGGAACGCAGGGAACACTATTTCCTGTATCGCTAGCATACCAGAGTCAGGAAGTTCAGCTTCGGGAGCTCCAGAAGAAGGCGTGGAAAACTCAGGTGAGCTAGTTCCTACATACTCGTTCCGCTATAGCCAAGAGTACTGGCAAACGGCAAATCAAGTATGCGCGTCGTCGATGAGAAAGTACTTCATCGACACAAGTGTGTTGGACTCGTATCCAAAGGAAGCGATTGGGACGACAAATAATCCGGTGAAGATGGACAACGAAAAGCAATCTTTGTTCGTCGAGGAACTGGTGAAGACCGAAGACGCAGACAAGGAGGACAGTCGACGTGAAGCCATGGAGAAGCCGGCGAAAGCAATGTCGGTGACATGGGTGCCACAAGGAACGGCGAAGGCAATGCCAAGGAAGAGGACGGCGAAAGCAATGCCGAGGATGACGCCCGCGAGGAGCAGCTGGCGCATTTGGGACCCTGGTCGAAGCTAAAGACCACGTCATGCTTAAGGGGTGATTGTTAGCAATAATCAAGACGTGTGCCTATGTTGGAGTAGTACACGAATACATGTCCGTGTCGTGTACAAGTAGTACACCGATTAGGCTAGCACGTTTGCATATATATCTATACTAGCAAAATGCCCGTGCGTTGCTACGGGCGGATAAAACAATTTAATGATTATTTTTTTATAAGTCAATAAAAGATAAATACCCATGTGTTGTCCATATCAGTCGTTTGTTGCTTTCCTCTCAAGGCTTAATCAATCACCGGTGTTGACTCCAACTCATTCTACATTTCACGTTATTTGCTTACGTGAATTTTTGTGTCGGGACCGAAAGGAAAATGCTGGTGGCTAGTGTCTTACAGGTGTCAATGTTCATCTCCCAGGCCACACACTCGTTGCTGTCTACGGGCCAGTCCTGAACGTGCCGTACACACGTTTCTTGTCGACCATGATGTCGATCAAGCCGCATGCGTACCGCACGAGCACCTCCTCGTGCTTAGCGTCGTCCACGGCGAGGGCGGCCAAGATTATTGATTTATTTCATAATCTACTATTTTAGATTGTCTATAATCATTTGGGTTGAGCTGTGTGCTGAATGAAATCCCTAACTGTTTTGTCTTGTGATGTTTAAAAAAAAGCCAACATGGCTGCCTCTCTAGGAGAAACGTGGTGGCTCGAACGAGTGACCACGTACGTATGTATGTGTGCATGTATAGATTGATTGATCCGTTTCGATCTGTCCGATTTTTTCTGGGCTGCTCGCATGGCAAAATCAAACGTGATCTGATCATACTCGTACTCGTACATCATGGTACTGGGCCGGCCCAAAATCGAACCGAGCTGTGTGCGCTGTCTCCGTTTTTTTTAGCGACCAGGATCGTGTTGTGTCTGGATTCGGTTTATTTACCGATCGAAAATCGTGTTGCGGCCGGATGCTACGTACCACGTACCACGTACCACGGCCACGGTCAAACGTGCCAAAATTCAGGAGGAAGAAACACTACTCGTATTATATAGTAGAGACTAGTAGCTTTGCACGTGCACACACGTTTTTGCAAGAACATCTTATGATTCATTTGAATGGCACGTTGACCCGTTTTCTTTCTCTAACTTTCGTAGCGCATCGGTCATTCAACGGATCCACCTACTTGTCCACCTTCAACCATTGTACGACTCCATCCCATGTTCTTACTCCCCAGCGCCATCCTCCTCTCCACTTCCTTTGGCTCTAAGGTGCCGACCTCCCTTCCCCTATCTTGAATTTTCTCTCGCCACTCAACTT
Organism: Poa pratensis; assembly: GCA_947311845.1. Taxonomy (NCBI): domain Eukaryota; kingdom Viridiplantae; phylum Streptophyta; class Magnoliopsida; order Poales; family Poaceae; genus Poa; species Poa pratensis. The sequence continues at coordinate 1,028,336 of CAMZMU010000062.1, forward strand.
GGGGACATGTCAGCCTACATCGCGCGTCACTCTCTCTCTCGTGTAACCGGCGGCCCTTACACGACTCTATGCCGACTTAGCTCGCCACATCCCAGGGTTACCCAGTCTGATCCCTGGCGCACCCTTTATTTCTACGAAACAAAAATAAATCGCACATACATCCTCATTTCTTGTTCACCTCAAATTGGAAATAGGTGCTTAGAAAATATATGTTGAGTTGTAGCTTGAGTATGTTTACATCATCTTTATCGTCTTTTACGCTATCAATCACATATTTCTATTATTCCCTTTCTCTTAATCAAGTTCCTACCACAATTGTGATTCAAATCTATACTATTATAATATTATAACAATTTCACTAAAATTTAAAATAAACATTTCAAGATTGAGACGATTTTCCAATCTATAATCTAAAGAATCCTCCCATTTTAAGTTGTTAACAATACCATTCTATTACAAATACCACGGTGAGTACGACAAGATAAGCTAATACGAGTGATAAGTGATAGATGACGTATAGCAACTTTGACGAACAAAATGATTATCATTGCCGGAGAGTTCTCTTCTTACAATTTTCACGCAAACATTCTTGACACATTCAAATTTTCATATTTGGAGATTCGTCTTTCTCAATGCTCTATTCCTGTTTCTTATTAGGATTCTCTCGCCTGAGCGTTGTCAAAAACTGCGAGTTGTACCGCCGGAGATAAACACCTCATCTGCGACTTCTTCAATTTCATCCACCATGTACCCTTGCAAACCCATTTTATCCACGCTCGTACCCGACCCGCAAAACATCAATTTGTCAACTTTGCCTTTGGCCTTTCCCGCTACATATCTCTGATTCAAATAATCATGCTTCTCAACCGGAGTTTAAATATTGTGCACTCTAAATATTTATATTCAGTTCAACACATAAGTAAATAAAAGATTCTCAAGCCTAAGCACTGAGACTATTCACTGCAACAATTTAGAATGTGAACCGGTGATCCAATGTATGTCCAGTAGCGTGGCTTGGGCTCTCAAGTTCTGAAAGAGGCAGAAATGAACCTTGCCTGATGTCCTCTGGTTGAATTTTGTTTTGGTTTGAGCAGGCATAAATAAACACTTTACTGCATTCCGGATATGATCTTATAAAGAGAAGCAATAAGTTATCCCTTTGTACGTTGCTACAGTTCTACTCTAGTTAGAGTTCATGTCCACTACGGTTATCAGTGTGTATCACAATTTGAGAAATAATAGAATCTAACATAGACAATATGTTTTGGCAGACACAGGATGACATAGCTTATTATATGGAAATTTACAGAAATAAGATGGATATATGTACCTTCTCCTGAATTAGCTATGAGCAGACTAATTCCTGAAGGTCTGTTGTTATTCAATGATCGAGATGGGCAAGTCAGGAGAGGCATCAACAATCAAACAGGAGGAAAAAACGACGATGAGTCCTCCGCCTCGCACCACTCCCCTCACTCCCCAGCCTTTCTGTCTTCTAGCTCTCGATCAAGCGCCCTCTCATCCTACGTATCAGCCGCCGCCACCACGGGCGTTATGCCGTTATCCCAATCCCCATCAAGGCCGAACAAAGGCGACAAACTCGCCGACCGGACCAACGTCTACTGATCCTGGACTTGTGTACCGCGGACGACGCGAAGGGGATGAAGTCGCGGCCGCGCCCCCGTTCCTCCCGCTGGCGACAGTTGCTGTGCCGAAAGAAGCTGGGGCCCGTCTGGCGGCTTGCATCTTATCAGGCAAGGTGATCGGAGCCTCCTTCCGTCTGCAAGGGATCCGCCGCCCGCCTGCTGGCAGTTCGTTGACTCGCCCAAATACAGAAGGATTCGTATTGCAGCCGCCGACGACGCTGCATCTCGTCGTCCGTGGGATCGTTGGTGAAGCGCGCCGAGCAGGGATGGCGGGATGGGGCGCGCTGGTGAGCGAAGCCACAAATGTCGGCAGGCCAGGGACCCTGCTGCCGATTTCCCGTAGGCCATCGGCCTCCCCGATGTATAAGCTCACGCCGTCGCTCGGGCCGGGCAGCTTGAGATTGGGGCAGTTCTTTTTTCGATGGCAATCGCTGTAATTATCACAAAATGAAAAGATGTGTTGAGTTGTCAAACATTGGATCAATCTGGATCGTTGGTCAGATATTGAAAGGCATAGATTTAATGTATCCCAACATGTTTGCTCTTTTAATAATAGTATATATAGACTACAATTAAAAGAGCAAACATGTGTTGAGGTGTGTTGATACATTAAATCTGAGTCGTTCAATTTGATCAACGATCCAGATCAAATCCCGAAAGGGTATGTGTCTCTTTTTTACGTTTTGCACCTTACGACTCTGGCTTCCAATATTCCGCCCTCCCTGCTCTACCGTCGCCTGCAGCACAGGGCGGCGGAAGCAAGGTCGCTCGCCGGCGCGCGCGCGAGTTCCCCGAGGGCATCCTTTGACGATTCCGTTTTAACCAGAACTGTACGATGGTGGAAGTGCTGTCTGGTCGAGAATCGGTTGGACGTCGCCGACGGGGATCACATCTACCCACGGAGGGCCGCCTGCATCTATGTCCGCCACGGTCGGTAATCCGCTCCTTCTCCTTCGTCAAACCAAGCTCCTAGCTATATACTCCTATGATTCATTAATTAGCCAGCGATTAATTAAGCACATGCGCCATTAATTTCGTGCCTACTCCCGTAGATGGTGCTGTGCATCGACAGAGATGTTCATCTCTGAATCGAACTATTTGGTGGTTTTAGCCTTGATTGCTAACTTCGATTCACCGCGAGGAAGGCGACAGTAATGAGCAACACCAGCAAGTAGGCCGCAGCGCACATGGCGGCCAGCGGCATTGCAGGCGACCTGCGGGCACCACACAAGCAATCTGCAGTCTAGGGCGACCTGCCGACCTCCCCCGAGGATTTTCTTGCATCTCCCAATCTGCCGATCGATCAGGTGAGCTACTAGCTGAAGTCCACGTATGTCTGTTTCTGCGAATGCAAGAGCCTGCCTCTTTTCTTTACTTTTTTACTTGAAGACGCTTGCGTCTCTGTACGCACTTCCTTTTAGCACCATGTCTCTCTTGTCTAAATTTTTCTTTACATTTGAATAGCTTTTCCAAAGTAGACTACTAAAATTGCCATATCAACTCCTTAGTGGTCTATTCATATAAAACTGATCCAATGTGATACATTCTTTTTTTTTGCAGTGCTTTTTACTAAATTTTGTATATGTACATTGTCATATTATATTTATAGTATTAGACGGCGTTTGTACGGGTGTTAATGTTGACTTGCATCGAAAGAAGTAACCTAGCTAGGTAAGGGTTTTTGTACTTGTAAATTATTATATTTAATTGTGAAGATCGTGCGTTGCACGTACATGCCAACTAGTATATATATATATGCATGTACCCCTATGCTTGTAACCTGTTCCAGAAGGTAATAGAAAGAATACACGAGGCTCTACATGAGCCTATAGCAAGTCTCGATTCAGAGCGTGCGTGTGTTCCGGCGAAACAGCAACTCGTCGTAACCAAGGGGATCCGTACGTGTGCTACTAGGAAAGCAATCTAGTAGTTCGTACGTGTGTGGAGTTGAGAGCTAGCTAGCTAATCTAAAGATTGATCGGCTGGTCAGCTGCTGAAACGTGCGCGTCTCAGTGGAAGCTCTCGTGCGTGTCGTCTCGCCGTCTCGTCTTTGTCGTCTTCTACGCCGGAAAGCACTCGGCGTGTGACGTCCCGGCGAAAGTATTGCCGGGTCTGGGCCAACACTCTTGACGAGTAACCAATATAGTATTGCACTCGGAACACAAGAATCGAAAGATAAACAAGAATCATATAGTAGATGTGATTGGTATGATTACCTACCGTTTGTACTCCCCGATGCGCGATGTCCACATTGGTAGCGGGGAAGTATAACTCGGATCTTGAGTCACTAAAATTGCAACTATGAGGGATGTTGATTTTAGTGGGAGACTACAATATGTTTATTGTTTTCTCTTCAATCATGAAACATGAACTAAATAAATTTGCACTTGTTTGTAGATCAATGGCTCGCAACAATGTTTACCCCTTAGCTGGTTTGCTTGGAAAAGATAAACTGCATGAATCTGGAACCAACTTTGTGGACTGGTACCGCAATGTGAGAATTGTTTTGAAAGGTGCTAAGAAAGAATATGTCTTAGAAGCAACTCTAGGTGACCCTCCTCCAGTTAATGCTACTGAACAAGTAGAAGAAGCTTTTCGGGCACGTAATGATGATTACATCGAAGTACAATGCCACCTCCTTGCTATCATGAAACCCGAACTTCAAAGAGGTTTGAGAACTGGGGTCCATTTGAAACTATCAATGAGTTGAAGGGTATGTTTCAGCAACAAGCAAGAGCTGAAAGATATGAGATCTCACAAGCTCTACTTGATTGCAAGATGGCTGAAGGAAGATCGGTGAGCGCTCATGTAATCAAGCTACATGGGTATGTTCAAAGGTTGGAAGCACTAGGTGTTCCCTTCCCTTCGGAACTGGGAACTGACATCATCTTGAAGTCACTTCCACCGAGCTTTGCTGGTTTTGTCATGAACTTCAATATGCATGGCATGAACAAGACACTGGTGAACTGTTGCTATGTTGAAGGTGGCCGAGAAGGATATACAAAAGGGCACCAATCATGTGTTGATGGTGAGCAAGACAACTCAGTTCAAGAAAGGGAAGAAAGGTGGTAAAGCTAAAACACGGAAGGCTGGTAAGAAGCCTAAGGTGTCTAAGCCTGGACCTAAACCCGAGAACGAGTGTTTCTTTTGTAAGGAGAAGGGACACTGGAAGAGGAACTGCCCTAAGTACTTAGCAGAGAAGAAAAAGACTGGTTCGTCCAGCTCAGGTATATTGGATATACATGTTAATGATGTTTTCTTATCAGGACCTAGAACTAATTCTTGGGTATTTGATACCGGAACGGTTGCTAACATATGCAATACGATGCAGGAACTACGGAATCCTAGGAAGCTTGAGAAGAACGAGGTGACGATGCGCGTCGGGAATGGAGCAAGTGTTGCGGTGGTCGCCGTCGGCACGATGCCTCTACATCTACCTTCGGGATTAATATTAGAACTTAGTAATGGTTACTTTGTGCCAGCTTTAGGTAAGACATTATATCAGGATATAGTATCTTTGTGAGGACCCCGGATTAGCTATCCGATATACTCGTTATGTTTCCTGCAACAATCCCTTGATCAGTCTGTTGTTGCACATAACTCGAATTGGCATCACAGAACACCCATACATACCGAATGAATTTACTTACTTGATTGAAGTCATAACTTCAACAGGTACTTGCAGCGGAAATCATCAAACAGCGTGGAGCCCAAGTCATTTGTCACAACCCCACAGCAACTGACTGGGAAGCGCCCTAGTTCGCATCGACGTCGTCATAGTCCTCCTCTTCATAGTGCTTCCCGAAATCTGGCATCGCAACAATGCCAGGGACGAAACCATTATGAGTACATTTGAATGTACTTCGCAAACTACCCCCGACATGAGCATGCAATAGCATCATTTTTATTATAATAAAAACCTTTATTTTGAGAAGACACCTCTATATCTTTGTTGAAAAAGGAAAGAAGGATTTTAGAACTTTTTCCCATAAATCTATCCTTGTAAGAATTCTCTTTTAAAACTTTTTCCCGAAAATACGTCTTTGTTGGAAAAGGTAAGAAGTCTCTTTTATAAACATTCTCCTGGAAAATCACCATTTGTTTATTTCTCCAAAACTCCACTTTTCTGATCATAGCCCATCATGGTCCACTTGCCTCCAACAACCTCATACCGATCCACTGGTATGGTTGTATAAAACCTTCTTCATTTCACTTTCCTTTTTAAAACTCAAAGTCTTTCAAAAACTTGCACATAGGTGAAAGATCGAGGATGTCGCCTAGAGGGGGGGGGGGGGGGTGTACAGGCGTTTTAAAATAATTACGGTTTAGGCTTGAATAAATGCGGAATAAAACTAGCGTTTAATTTATCAAGCACAAAACCTAAACGAACTAGGTTCACCTATGTGCACCAACAACTTATGCTAAGCAAGATAACCACTAAGTGATAGCAAGATAGATAACTTCAAGCACGATGGCTATCACAAAGGTAAATGCATAAGTAAAAGGTTTGGGTAAATAAGTAACCGCAAAGTGGACACGAGGAGATGTTTCCCGTAGTTTCTTCCCAATGGAAGTACGTCTACGTTGGAGGAGTGTGGAGCCACTTAGGCGCTCCAATAGCACGGATGTGCTCACTCTATTCTCTGTGAGCTTCACCCGTGAGGGACTGGCTCGTTCCACTATGAGGTCGACTTGAGGGCGTTGACCAAACCAATACACAAAGGTTGAGGAACTCCACAATGAGTTGGAGCCTCCCTACAATGTCCCGGAGCTTAGCAACAAGATAAAGGTCCGAGACTCACAAAGGCCTCCTAGGGTTACAACTAACCCACGAGGCAACGAGAACCACAAAGAGTAATAAGCTTCTCAAACTTCACCTCCACGTATCACCGTGGAGAACTCAAACCGATGCACCCAATGCAATGACAAGAACACAAGAAGTGCTCAAAACAATTCACTCTCAAAACCCACCAAAGTAACTAATACTATGGAGGAAGATGGGAGGAAGAGCAAGGAAACCAACAAATGAATCCCAAGATCTAGATCCAATATGCTCCCCTCACTTAGAGGAGAGATTGATTGGTGGAGAAGTAGATCTAGATCTCCTCTCTCGTTTCCCTCAAGAATGAGCAAGAATCATTGGAGGGATTGAGAGAAAGCAAGCTTTTGGAGGTCAACAATGGTGGGCAAAACTTGCTAGAAGAGTTGGGGAACCATTGGGGAAGAAGACCCCTTAAATAGATTCCCCACGAATCCAACCGTTGGCTGCAGTTCTCGAGTCCAGCGGTAGTACCGCTGGGATAGGTAGTACTACCGCTGGGTTCTACAACTTAGCCTCCGGGCCAGTCAGCGACTGGTCAAAGCAACTCCGAACCCACGTCCCCGGTACCGGTTGGTACCGCCGGAGGTACCGATGGAGGTACCGGAACCGCGGGCAGAACAGCCCAGACGGCGGTACCCGAGGCGGTACCCGCTGGCGGTACTACCACTTGTTCCAGCGGTACTACCGCCGCCAGGAAAAACAGGGGAAAGGGCGAATAACAGAACTGCAATAACTTTTGCATGGAAACTCCAAATAAGATGAGACCAACTCTGTTGGAAAGATTACGACCATAGCTTCCATACAAAAAGTGGAAATATTACAAACCATAAATAGAGTAAGGACACCACACATGGTAGGTGTGGAGCCTTCCTCAAGGATATACCGGTAATATTTCCAACACCGAAAACGCAACAAGTTTTCCATAGTAAAACTGTTTTCGAACAACTTGGTCTTGTCATGACGAACACGACAAGCACCAAAACCTCACAGAGATAAAAGCCAAATAAGAACCAAGAAAGGCGATGCCAAGAATGCAAAGGTTTGAGCTCTCTCCGAACGAGACGATCAAGTTACTCATTCGAGAGCCTCTCTTGAAAGTGTGGCATCTATCCTATAATCCGATCTCTTGCTAACACCATGAGACCGGTAAAATAGAAACCCTATCAAGGTCATACCTTTGCCTTGCGCAATCCACTTGAGCTAGATGATGACGATCTTGATCACCTCAAGATGGATCACCTTTCTTGATTGCGCTCCGCTTAATGAAGACTTGTGAAATGCTCCCCCATACGCAATATGAGAGAGCCACTTGTTGGCACATCTTCACTTGACCATTATCTTGATGACGACCACCGCTTGACGTCATCTATCATGGGCTATATGGAATCTTCCTTTGATGCATGCCCATGGGAAGATACCTAACCCCACATAGATACTCCACACACACATGTATATGGGTTAGTTCACAAAGCTATATAGACAATTGCTTACCATACCATTGGATCACAAGATCCCACATGGTACAATGGTGCTTAGTTGAGTGCACGTTCGTCAGGATACCCAAGTGTAAGGTTTGATGAGTACAGCAGCAAGTCTTCCCTCAGTATGAAACCAAGGTTTATCGAACCAGTAGGAAATATCGATGCTACGAAGGTTGTTGGTGGCGCCGTTTACGATCACCAACGTGGAAACTACACACAGCACAATCAAACTACTTTGCCCCGACGAGACAGTGAGGGTGTCAACCTCACCGGCTTGCTGAAAACAAAGGATTAGATGTATAGTGTGGAAAATGATGTTTGCTTGCAGAAAACAAAAGAGAACAATGATTGCAGTAGGTTGTATTACAGATGTAAAAGAATGGACCGGGGTCCACAGTTCACTAGTGGTGTCTCTCCAATAAGATAACTAACATGCTGGGTAAACAAATTACAGCTGGGCAATTGACAATATTGATAAGTGCATAAACATGCATGTGCAAGTGTAGTGTTGACTATGAGATTCATTTGGGCATTACGACAAAGTACACAGACCGCTATCCAGCATGCATCTGTGCGTAAATAGTCCACCTTCCAGTTAACGTCCGTACCCCTTCCGGTATTAAGTTGCAAGCAATAGACAATTGCATTAAGTAAAGTGCGTAATGTAAACAACACATTCATCCTTAGACAAAGCATCATTAGGTTATCCCTAGTGGCACAACACATCTACAACCTTAGGACTTGCTGTCACTATCCTAGATTCAATAGAGGTTGAACCTAACTATCATGCATAAATACCCCCTCTTGGAGTCACAAGTATTCACTTGGCCAGAGTTTCAACAGGCAACGAAGAGCATGCAAGATCACAAATGACATAGACATGATAACACAATAATCAACTTGACAGAGTATCAATATTCATCGGATCCCAGCAAACACAACATATAGCATTACAATAAGATGATCTTGATCATGATAGGCAGCTCACAAGATCTAAACATGATGGCACAAGTGGAGAAGACAACCATCTAGCTACTGCTATGGACCCGTAGTCCAAGGATGAACTACTCACACATCACTCCGGAGGCGGGCATGGCGATGTAGAGCCCTCCGGTGATGATTCCCCTCTCCGGCAGGGTGCCAGAGGAGAACTTCTGAACCCCCCGAGTTAGGGTTGACGACGGCGGCGGCAGCGGAACTCTTTCTGGAATATGGCTCGGTGTTTTAGGGTTTTCGCGTCGGGGGGAATAAATAGGCGAAAGGGCGGCGGCTGGAGGTGCCCGAGGGGCCCACCTCATAGGTCGGCGCGGCAAGGGGGGACCCGCGCCGGCCTATGGTTTGGCCTCCTCGGAGCACTCCTTCGTCTCTCCTTCTGACTCTGTGACAGTGCTGGAAAAATAGGGACTTGGCCTTTTGTTTCGTGCAATTTCGAGAATATTCGCAGAAGTACTTTTCTGGAACTAAAAACAGCAGAAAACAGGAACTGGCACTTCGACATCTTGTTAATATGTTAGTCCCTGAAAATGCATAAAAATGATATAAAGTGCATATAAAACATGTAGCAATTGGTATAATATAAGCGTGGAACATCAGAAATTATAGATACGTTGGAGACGTATCAAGCATCCCCAAGCTTAGTTCTACTCGTCCTCGAGTAGGTAAAACGATAACAACAAATAATTTCTTAGGAGACATGCTTTCACACAATCTTGATCAAATAATATTGCAAGGCTCATGTCATGAATGAAGTGACCCAAAGCAATGGTCTATAGTTTGCTAACAGATAGATAAAGAGTAAACAACTGAATCATATAAGCAAAAACTTTTCATGAATAGTACTTTCAAGACAAGCATCAAAAAGCTTTGCAGAAGAGGTAACTCAAAAAGCAATAGATTCAAAGTAAAAGGCATTGAAGCAACACAAAGGAGGATTTAAGTTTCAGCAATTGCTTTCAACTTTCAACATGTATATCTCATGGATAGTTGTCAACACAAAGTAATATAACAAGTGCAATAAGTAAACATGTAAGAATCAATGCACACAAAGTTGACACTAGTGTTTGCTTCTGAGATAGAAAGGAGTAGGTAAACTGACTGAACAATAAAGTAAAAGATAGGCCCTTCGCAGAGGGAAGCAGGGATTAAATCATGTGCTAGAGCTTTTTAAGTTTTTTGAAATCATATAGAGAGCATAAAAATAAAATTTTTGAGAGGTGTTTGTTGTTGTCAACGAATGGTAGTGGGCACTCACTAGTAGGAAAAGGCTTATAGCCACCAGCGTACCGCTGGCGGACAACGAATTCACCCGCCAGCGCTACGACCGCTGGCGGGCGCCTTTTCGTGCACGCCAGTGGTTTTGGACGTATCGCTGGCGGACACTTAAGCTGCCCGCCAGCCGTTGGGTCAGAAATCGGGGAGGAGGCGGGGCAAACTACCGCTGGCGGGCGGCAACCAAGCCCGCCAGTGCTACTTAACGTAGCGCTGGCGGACGGTTGGCAGGGCCCGCCAGCAGTAGTGGCTGCGGCTGAGGCCACGTGCGAAAAAAATAGTGACTGTACCGCTGGCGGGCAGGACAACGTGTACGCCAGGGGTCAGCTCAGTACAGGTGGCGGGCACGCGGAGGCGTCCGCCAGCGGTAAGTTTGCCTGTAATACAAAAAACTAGGAAAATTATATTTATGAAAACAATCTATAAATTTCCTTAGAAACCATTGCTTCCTATACCAATACACACCTATGTGCCGAATATGAGCACTTTATCACAAACTATGTGCGCGTCGAGAATTAACATTATAACTTTGTGATCTCATTTTGATCTGAATTGATCATCATGATCATTTGTAGATGTACGTTTCTACATGATATAGTGCTAATTGTTGTGAAACTTTTGTCGAAAATCAAGTTTATCATTAATATTGCAACCGGATACATATTATATATGAGAGAATCATATCCATCAATGATATTAAGACAACTAGCTATGTAGACTACGGCCACTTATAATCATATCCATCAACAATTAATATTGAGAGGGTCGCCATAGCCACTTAGATTATTCCACTTCCGCGCAATCTCGAAGCCGAGGCGAGCGTCAAGAGCGGCGTACACGACTTGCTCGTAGCTCAATGGCACGTTACCCCATCCGCGAAACCGGAGGTTATCTTCTTCGTCGTTGCCGTAGTCCTTGTCGTTCTTCTTCTTCTTCTTCTTCTTCTTCTTCTTCTTCTTCTTCTTTCTCGACTAGTTTTGTCCCAATGACAGCATTGGAGAGAGCAACAAGACTCGGCGTAATATTGCCGGTTGGGTTCCGCCAATCCTTCTGGAGGTCGACCGTGGACGGAATTTCAATTCCGTAGCAGCGCAGCATCCGCAAGTCATTGTGGATAGCCACACCGTAAAACCTGATGGTCTTGTCAGCTAAGAAATCCACGAGGAGCTGTGGCTTCCGATCAGCCCAACATATCTCGAAGACAAGTACCTCAGTCGCCACCGAGAGTTGAAGGACGGCGGCGCGCTGCTGTTTCTCGGGTGGAAGATTCTTCTGTGGACCCGGTAGAGCGTCGGTGAACTCGCAGTCGAGTCCAACGCACTTGATCGGTGCGGCGTCGAGATAGAACTTCTTCACGTCACGGATCCACCTCTCCACGCGTGATGCACGGAGGGTGACCCATACCTTGAAGCTCATACCCTCCTTGGGGAAGTAGTACAACCGAGACGGAGGCCGAGGCCATGGAACGCGCGCGAATGGCTGATCCATTGGAAATAGTAGAGAGAGGATTAAGAGAGAGAGATTTCTGTGTGTGTGCTTTAGGCCATGGATTAGTGGCCTTTTATATAGGGTGGAGAGGGAGGCCGGCGGCCGGGAAGCAATGAAAACGCGGCGGCGGACTGATCATCTTCCAATGCCATTAAAATGCACGGCGGCTGATCATCTTCCAAAGCAAAAATTAAAACGCCGGCCCAATTAAAGCGGCTGGTCAGCTTCCAAAACGCACGACGGCGCGGTTTGAAAGCGTACGCAGTATGCAGCACGGGAGACAAAGAGTTTTTAATTAAATGATAAACAAAAAAATAGAAAACAGGAATTAGAAAAAAAACGGAACTTATCGCTGGCGGACGAAGAAAGCCGTCCGCCAGCGGTAAGTTTTGGTCACTTACATGTGGACCCGCTCTCCAAAATTTCCCACGCGCGCCCTAACTCTCCAAAATTCTCCATGCGCACTTCCTCTCCAAAATTCCCCACTCTCTCGCGCCCTCCCGCGCCGCCTCTGCTCGCCGTCGCCTTTTCCTCTCGTGCCCACGCCGCCTCTGCTCGCCGTCGCCACCGTCGTCCTCCTCTCTCGCTGCCCTTTTCTCTCTCGCGCGCCCACGCCGCCCCAAACGCCCACGCCCACGGCCGACGCGCCCACGTCCACGGCCGGCGTGCCCCACGCATCGACGGAGACGACCGCGCCACCGACCGCGCCACCGTCGACAGCCCGGAGCGCCCCGCGCACCTCAGCCCGCCGCCCGGCCAAGGTAAGCTTGCCGCACCCCTCCTCTCCTCCTAGCTAGCACACACCCACAAGGTGTTTGTGAAAATGTCTAGCCCAACATTTGAAGTTCAAAATTTGGTTTTAGGTGATTGTTTAGTTGAAAATGTTGATGGTGGCTGTCTTGAATATGGTGATTATTGTGCTTGTGATGGTGGCTGCGATTGCGGCCTTGTGAAATGTTTGCAGGTACCCTAGAGACCCTTGAGATTGCCGGAATGTTGATTAATTTCCATTCCGGCAAATTCGGGTACTCCATATTACATAATTTTAGGAAAGGTCATGCCGAATTTTTTCGTGAAATTTGGCATGATTTGCTAAAATTATGACATATGGAGTACCCGAACTTTTCATCACCATCCAAGTGAATTTTTCCTTACAGTTTTGTTTTACTAACTACGAATTTTTGTGTGTGCGCGCAGATGGCTAACAATATGGAGGCCGGGACTTCTCGAGGTGGAGTCAACAAGGAGCCGGAGGATTCATATTTGAAGATGGTTCGGAAGTCAATCGACACCGAGATGGATGTGCCGAACAATTCTGATGCCGAGACCACATCTCGTGACATCGAAGGTGGCGAAGAGGGCACATCTGGTGACGGCGGAGGTGGCGAAGAGACCACATCTGCTGGCGCGGAGGTGGCCCCGAGACCACACTGCTGGCGGCGAAGGTGGCCACGAGACCACTTCTGCTGGCCGTGGAGGTGGCCCCGAGACCTCATCTGCTGTCGAAGAGAGTGGTAACGAGACCACATCTGCTGGCGGAACAACGCGTGAACGTAAGCCAAGACGCCGAAACAAGCTAGGTAGCGGTCGACTGACATTTACTGAGGTGAACCCACATGGGCTTCCTACGGAGCCAGACAAATATGCAAAAGGGTACGGCTTAGCCTTGGGATGCATTGTGCGGGACTTCGGCAACATCACCCAGGAGAACATAAGGGATAAAGAGAACTCACATGTGGCCACACACCTTCTTTCCAAGTTGCACGCATCGTACCGTTTCCCGAAAGACTACGACAACCTTGATTTGAAGGGCAATATCGTAAACACATTCGCTCTCGGCAAGTTCAGCAAAGCCTTTTCAACTTGGAAATCAGATGTGAGAAAGGCCATTGTTGCTGGTGATGATTACGCAAAGATCAACGCCAACTGGCCCTCCATTTCTGAAGAAGACTACAACATTTTCAAGGATAAACAAGGCCTAGCTTCAACAAAGGCGCTATCTAAGTGGGGGAAAGATATGCATGGGAAGAATTTAGGTCCCCACAATCTCGGATGTCGTGGATACGACGGGAAAGACCTATTTGGGAAAAGCAGGACAGAGAAAGGACAGGGCCAGACCCCTATGCCAAGATCAAAGACCCAATGGCGAGACGATATATCAGAGCCCATTACAGGGAAGACCCCAAGAATCCAGGGCAACTTGCCTTGAACGCGACAATCAAGGAACTTGAGAAGAATATTGAGATAGAAGAACAACTTTCTCAAAGCGACTCATCGTCTGTGACGAAGGCCCCGTGGGACACCTCTTTCCACAGGGCGCTAAACAAGAGAAAGAATAAGGAGGTGACACTTCCGCCGCATCGTGGCCGGGTGATCGGGGCCGGAGTCGGTCGCAAACGGTCGCATTACTACCCGGAGTCCAAGGAGGAGCGAAGTGAAAGGAGGGCTAGTTCCATGCAGGCCAACATCGACAGCGCAGTGACAAAGGCCGTGGCTGCCATCCTTCCGACCATATATGAGGAGTTTGGGAGTTGGATTGAGGGGGGCAAAAAGGACCTAGGCCCGTTCCCAGCTTACCACACAGCATCCAAGGTAGCAACAACAATGTTCCACTTGCCAACCCTAATCCTGACAGAGACGAACAAACGCCACCCGCCAACCCTAATCCCGACAGATACGTACATGGCTCCGCAGAGCGTAGCAGCCCGTCCATCTCTTGCACGCCGGGGGCCATCCCCGGTCCGTCGCCATTAGACGAGCTCAACGCCCTCACGGTAATTTAATTAGCCATGTTATATATTACTTCATTCTTGCATGACACCCTATCTAACGCCTTACTTGTGAACGGTGAACAGGCCGACCATACAAGATGCACTTTGCTCCTATTTGTGGACGATGAGATGAAGGAAGTGGCCAAAGCAAGCGTTGAGACACCACTTATCCGCACCCATCTCAAGCGGCCTATTCCTGATGATTGTTATAAGGTTTCATTGGCTCGGGTGTTCCCGGGTTGTGGTTTTTTGGATCCTCCAACTCAACCCCTCGAAGCCGAAAGTGAGTTAAGCCTAGAGCAATGTTTGATTTTTCCCTTGCTATGGCCAAAAGCGCTAATTCGTTTGGACCCTCCCGGGTCGACGCCGCCTGGCCAAGGAAAGGCCACTCCACCAGCTGATCCCGTGATAGAGGAGATGAACGCTAATGATGAAGACCCCAATGCCTACATGGCGTATTTGGACGATGTCAGTCCTTTTGATCAAGCTGACCGTGATCTGATGATGAATAGTCCTGTGGCGCCTACTCTCCCTGAGAAACATAATGTCACAAAGCGTCTATTCTGTTCTCAACCATTGCCTGAAGCTCATCATCAGCAGTCTGACGGTCTCAGCCAGGGCACACTCAATGATGTGCTCCAAGAGACGATAGCTAAGCTCCCTAAGAAGGTGGTGTCGAAAAAAAGGAAGAAACATGGCGTTGAAGAGTCCATGAGCCAGCCAGTGGAGGGATCTAAGTTGAAGTTGCGCCGAGTTCAGGACAGGATAACCATCCCCGATTGGCATACTACTCATGTGATGGCTAAACCGATCCTGCCGCCGAAGTGGTCCTGTTGCTTGTCTGGGGAGATGAAGGCGCTACATGAACAGGTTCTCTATTGTGAGAGCAAACTTCTCAGGGAAGCACTTCACGTATACCCGGTTTTCATAGCAAAGGTACCAAGGCTTCCCGGCTTTCTCCATGAAAACCCCGGAGACACGCTCTTTGTCAGATTTGATGACATCTTTAACATGTACCACATGAAAGCACTCCACCGATCCATGGTCCGCCTGTTTGTGCTAAGTATGGCGCACCAGCTCCTTAATGATAAGTCGGCCGGAGACATCATGATAATCGACCCCTACTACATGTCCGACTGCTATGTGAGCACCCGGTGGGTAGGACACGCGTGACAAAGTTCATCGAAGATATCTTCGTTGCAAATACTACCAAGAACATCTTTCTCATGCCTTACTTTCCCAAGTAAGTCATATATAACATATTTTCGTACGTTTTATCGTTAATTTTGCATAAGTGCGAATGATGGTTTCTTTTCATTGTTTTGTGCAGGAACCAAGACGGCACCCTCATCGTTCTGTACCCTAAAGAGTCGAAGGCCTTCTATCTCGATGCGGGTAGTGAAGAGAAGAAGAAAGACTACAAGCACATCGGTAGTGTTCTCGATGATGCTCTCAACGGTTACTGCTATCAAAATGAAGGCATCGTAAGAAGATTAAACCTTAAGCGAGGCAAGATGTCATTCGTCCACAAAGTGGATCTACCCTGCATCAAGAAGGCGCATGGCAGTCCGACGGAGGCATGGTATGTCATCTATCTGATGGAGCAGTTCTTACGGAATTACCGAAGACTAGAATTTCCAGTTGCTATGGATAAATGGTGCAAAGACATGGCGAAATCCACTGATGCTGATATCCTGGAAAAGTTTGCTCTAATCCAGAAGAGGTTTGCTTCAATAATCTTCACGGATGTTTGTCGTGCAACGCCACCCGGGGTGTTCTACTACAAGGTGCATGCCCATCTAATGTCGATATACAAAATCGCATAGCACAACAGTGTGACGACAGGCCATTCAACTCTCTAAATGGTTCTGAACCGTTCCCGCCGAAGCCAATGTCAAGGCCGACCACGATGAGCCAGAAGTGAAAGGTGTGTTGTCGATTTAGTACTCTTGTTAAATTAAATTGCCTAGCTCTAGTTTACACCATCTCTCTTAAATTGCCTAGCTATAGTCTTCCAATTATACTTCATTCCTTTACAATGCCGATGATTAAAATGATGTGGCGCACTACATGAATTCTGATAGTTTGTTGAACCTTGTATCATGCACACATACAAGTTCTGTGCCTCCTACTTGGTTCGACAAGGTTATCAGAATTCTTTGTGTGCTTCCCATAATATTCTAAGTATGAGGCATAATAATTTTTTGAATCTTCTCTTGTCTAAGTCTTACAATGCCGATGATTGAAATGAGGTGACACTATGTTATTCAGGGGTGTTGTGAGTGAGCCCTATAATGCAAGAAAACATATCTTCTGCATCATACTGGCTCGCTCACACCATCCCTGAATTTGTGTGTCCAATCTATTATATGAGGCATGCATTCTTCCAAGTTTGCTTAGTTTATTTTGTGTATACTTTGTTTATTTCTGCACGACATGTGAACAATTTAGTTGCCTAGCTAACATTTTTATTTGCATTTTGTGTATACTTACAAATGAAGAAATTAGTGGGAAGTTGTCAACGCCAAGAGGACTTGAAGCCACTGAAAGAGAGCAACAACAACCGGATGATCGAAACGACAACTTCATCGATCGCGCCCTCTCTTAAACATTGTGGATCTCTATCATTTATGTGATGTATTTGTGTATGACAACTTATGTATTTGTGTATCACATTGTGGTTCTTATTTTGGCCTGTACCTCAATATCCTGTATTTATATTTGATATGCTGCTGGAATACGTTATTTAAAAAAAACAAAAATAACACGAAAATGTACTGCTGGCGGACACAGAGGCGTACCACTGGCGGACAGCGATCTCAGAACTCCAACCAGCGAGGCGCACCGCTGGCGGCCGCAGTATCTTAGCGCTGGCGGTCGCGGCTGCACGCCAGGCCGCAGTATCTTAGCGCTGGCGGTCGTGGCTGCACGCCAGCGCTGATAATCCTCGCGCTGGCGCGCGGAGGTTGTGCCCGCCAGCGGTAAGGATCGTTACCGGTGGCGGGCGGCCGCCCACCAGCGGTAAATCGTTTACCACTGGCGTAATCACCGCTGGCGGGCGCCCGCCCGGCAGCGGTAGACCATTTCCGTCCGCCAGCGGTAGGCCTTTTCCTACTAGTGACTCTAACCCTTGTCAACCAGACTTTCAAGAGCGGCTCCCATGAAGGACGTTATCTCTACCAGCAAGGTAGATCATCCCTCTTCTCTTTTGTTTACACATGTATTTTAGTTTCTTTATAGTTGACACTCCTCCCAACCTTTGCTTACACAAGCCATGGCTAACTGAATCTCGGGTGCCTTCCAACAATCACATATCATGGAGGAGTGTCTATTTGCAATTTAAGTTGCTTACTGATAAATCAGGGCAAAACATGTGAAGAGAATTATTAATGAAAGTTGTAATTAATTGGGGCTGGGCACCCCGTTGCCAGCTCTTTTTGCAAAATTATTGGATAAGCGGATGTATATGGCACTAGTCCATTGGTGAAAGTCTGTCTGACAAGATTGAAAGATAAAACACCACATACTTCCTCATGAGCTATAAAACATTGACACAAATAAGAGATAATAGCTTTTGAATTATTTAAAGGTAGCACATGAAGTATTTACTTGGAATGGCAGGAAATACCACATAATAGGTAGATATGGTGGACACAAATGGCATGGGTTTTGGCTCAAGGTTTGGATGCACGAGAAGCATTCCCTCTCAGTACAGAGTTTAGGCTAGCAAGGTTGTTTGAAGCAAACACAAGTTTAAACCGGTACAGCGAGACTCAAATAAAAACATATTGCAAGTATTATAAGACTCTATACTGTCTTCCTTGTTGCTCAAACATTTTAACAGAAAATATCTAGACCTTAGAGATAGCAAACATGCAAACCAAATTTCAACAGGCTCTACGGTAGTTCTCCACTAATAGGCTTTAACTACATGATGCAAGAGCTTAAACATGATCTACTTGAGAGCTCAAAACAATTGCAAAGTGTCAAATTAACAAGACAATGATCTACAAGCATAAGTATGTCTTTTAATATACCATCTACCACATGCAGCATTTTCTGTTTCCAACCAAATATCATTCAATGCTGAGGTTTTCAGCTTTCGCCATAAACATAAACAATAAGTGCTGAGGCTTTCAGCTTTCACCATAAACATGAATAAAAAATGCTGAGGCTTTCAGCTTTCGCCATAAACATAAACAATAAGTGCTGAGGCTTTCAGCTTTCGCCATGAACAATAAATTAAGAACACAAGTGTTCATATGAAAAAGCGGAGCGTGTCTCTCTCCCACACAAGGATTGCTAGGATCCGAATTTATTCAGGAAACGAAAACAAACAACAAAAATAAAAGCACATAGACGCTCCAAGTAAAGTGCATAAGATGTGACGGAATTAAAATATAGTTTCACTAGAGATGACCTGATAGGTTGTTGATGAAGAAGGGGATGCCTTGGGCATCCCAAGCTTAGACGCTTGAGTCTTCTTGGAATATGCAGGGATGAACCACGGGGGCATCCCCAAGCTTAGGCTTTTCACTCTTCTTGATCATATCATATCATTCTTCTCTCTTGATCCTTGAAAACTTCCTTCACACCAAACTCGAAATAGTTCTCATTAGAGGGTTAGTGCATAATCAAAAATTGTCATATTCTGTGATGACACAACCATTATTAAAGCCTCTGGACATTATCTACAGCCGCTGATATTTTGTGGAGCAAAGAAATCCACTCAAACATCGCAAAAGAGCGAATGCGAAACAAAAGGCAGAATCTGTCAAAAACAGAACAGTCTGTGAAGACGAAGTTTTCGAGGCACTTAAGTTGCTCAGATGGAACAGGTCCAGTTTAATGAAAGTTGCGTACATATCTGAGGAAGATGCGTGATTTTTTACAGAATTTTACGATTTTTCTGCAGAGAGAAAAGCTCAAATTCGTGACAGCTAAAAATCTGTTTCTGCGCAGAAATCCAAATCTTGCATCAACTTTCAATAAAAGACTTTACTTGGCACAACAATGCAATAAAATAAGATACAATGGAGTTGCTACAGAAGTAACAGGCACCTTGAGAAAAAAACTGAAAATAAAAGATAAAGGTTGCCTCCCTAAAGCGCTTTCTTTAATGCCTTTAGCTAGGCTAAAAGATTTTAATGATGCTCTCATAGGAATAGAACTTGAAAAACAAAAGAGAGCATCAAGAGGCAAATATCAAACGCATTTTAGTCTAACCCACTTTCTATGCAAGGGAACCTTGTAAAAAAATAAATTAATGTAGCATAAAGCAACTAGCATAGAAAGATGAAACAAGTACAACTTCAAAACTTTCAACATAAAGAGAGGTGTTTTAGTGACTTGAAAACTTATACAACCATATTTTCCTCTCTCATGATAAATTTCAGTAGCATCATGAACAAACTCAACAATATAACTATCACATAAAGCATGCTTTTCATGATCTACAAACACATAATTTTTATTAAGTTCAAAAATAGTGGGGTCATTAAACCCACATTTGACAATAGTAGTATAATAAATATCATTAGGCAATCTAGGACCATCATCAAGAGCACTATCATATATAACATTAGGGAGCCATTGTTTTATTTCTGAAATTTCCTTTGCTTGAGTCAAGGTGCTTGTTACATAAAATTTATCAAAAGGAGATATTTCAAAAGAATCATGACATTCAACAATATAATACTCTTCCTCCTTAGGTAAGCATGGAGGGCAATCAAAAAGTGTAAGAGTTAAAGAGTTACTATCATTAGAAGGTAGATCCTCCTTTTGTTCTTCACTCTCCTCCTCTTTTTCATCCAATGAGAACACAGTTTCAGCAATTTCCTCTTCCTCAGGTTCCTGCAAGGCACAAGTTTCATCTTTTTGAGGAAACATCCTCTCAAGATGTTCAGTAATGTAAGAATTATTATCCTTGTAGGTATCACAACAATATTTGAGTATGGCAATACATTCAGATTTATAAGGGGCATCAGTTTTATGCTCAAGATAAGAACTAATTTCAAGGGCACGCTTAAAAACAATAAACTCTTCAATTTGTTCAAGATTACCAAGGTCATAGTTTCCTTTAGCATAAGCAGCCAAGGTTTCATTATCAGTATACTCACATTGGAAAGGGAGATGTTTGTGCCTCCTATAGCAAAGAGATTTATTAAAGCAGTAGGATTCATCATATGTAGAACACAAGTTCTTAGCAAAATCATTCAATCTTCTTATTTGTTCCCATAGATGTTTCCCTTTTTGAGACAAGCGGTAATTCTTATAACAAGATCCAGTTTCATAGAGATAAGACATTGAAAACAACTAGTCATAATTTGAAATAAAAAGGAACTAATTTTTTTTGTATTTTTGATATAAAGAAAGTAAACAAGACTAAATAAAAATAAACTAAGCAAGACAATAACAAAGTAAAATGATTGGAAGTGAGAGACTCCCTTGCTGTAGCAATGATGATTTCCCCGGCAACGGCGCCAGAAAACTCGCTGGTGCTTAGTTGAGTGCACGTTCGTCAGGATACCCCAAGTGTAAGGTTTGATGGGTACAGCAGCAAGTCTTCCCTCAGTATGAAACCAAGGTTTATCGAACCAGTAGGAAATATCGATGCTACGAAGGTTGTTGGTGGCGCCGTTTACGATCACCAACGTGGAACCTGCACACAGCACAATCAAACTACTTTGCCCCGACGAGACAGTGAGGGTGTCAACCTCACCGGCTTGCTGAAAACAAAGGATTAGATGTATAGTGTGGAAAATGATGTTTGCTTGCAGAAAACAAAAGAGAACAATGATTGCAGTAGGTTGTATTACAGATGTAAAAGAATGGACCGGGGTCCACAGTTCACTAGTAGTGTCTCTCCAATAAGATAACTAACATGCTTGGTAAACAAATTACAGCTGGGCAATTGACAATATTGATAAGTGCATAAACATGCATGTGCAAGTGTAGTGTTGACTATGAGATTCATTTGGGCATTATGACAAAGTACACAGACCGCTCTCCATCATGCATCTGTGCCTAAATAGTCCGCCTTCCGGTTAACATCCGTACCCCTTCCGGTATTAAGTTGCAAGCAACAGACAATTGCATTAAGTAAAGTACGTAATGTAAACAACACATTCATCCTTAGACAAAGCATCATTACGTTATCCCTAGTGGCAACAACACATCTACAACCTTAGGACTAGCTGTCACTATCCCAGATTCAATAGAGGTTGAACCCAACTATCATGCATAAATACCCCTCTTGGAGTCACAAGTATTCACTTGGCCAGAGTTTCAACAGGCAACGGAGAGCATGCAAGATCACAAATGACATAGACATGATAACACAATAATCAACTTGACATAGTATCAATATTCATCGGATCCCAGCAAACACAACATGTAGCATTACAATAAGATGATCTTGATCATGATAAGCAGCTCACAAGATCTAAACATGATGGCACAAGTGGAGAAGACAACCATCTAGCTGCTGCTATGGACCCGTAGTCGAAGGATGAACTACTCACACATCACTCTGGAGGCGGGCATGGCGATGTAGAGCCCTCGGTGATGATTCCCCTCTCCGGCAGGGTGCCGGAGGAGAACTTCTGAACCCCCGAGTTAGGGTTGACGATGGCGGCGGCGGCGGAACTCTTTCTGGAATATGGCTCGGTGTTTTAGGGTTTTCGCGTCGGGGGAATAAATAGGCGAAAGGGCGGCGGCTGGAGGTGCCGAGGGGCCCACTTCATAGGTCGGCGCGGCAAGGGGGGGACCCGCGCCGGCCTATGGTTTGGCCTCCTCGGAGCACTCCTTCGTCTCTCCTTCGGACTCCGTGACAGTGCTGGAAAAATAGGGACTTGGCCTTTTGTTTCGTGCAATTCCGAGAAAATTCGCGGAAGTACTTTTCTGGAACCAAAAACAGCAGAAAACAGGAACTGGCACTTCGGCATCTTGTTAATAGGTTAGTCCCGGAAAATGCATAAAAATGATATAAAGTGCATATAAAACATGTAGCAATTGGTATAATATAAGCATGGAACATCAGAAATTATAGATTCGTTGGAGACGTATCATACAACATGTAGCTTTGAGTGTTGATCACTTGAATCCACTCTTTGCACTTAGCCTTGATCAACTTGTATCTTTCCTTCTCTCTTCACAAAGATGATGTCTTGAAGGTGAACATGAATATCCACGCCAACATATTCTTCAAGACATGCTTGCAATATGCTCAACTCTACACATGACCATTCTTCATATAAACCTCTTAATACGATCTTGGTCATCTTATAATCTTCTAGAGTTCAACACATGAACTCCAACCTTTTCTTATGGACAAGATCTAAGGATATATCAATGCAAACATTAGTCATAAGGATTTTCATTAATTACCAAAACCACACATGGGGGCACCATGCTCTTTCAATCTCCCCCATTTGGTAATTGGTGACAATCCCTTTTACGATGGTTTATATAATGAATTAAACAACCATGCAAAGGAATAAGCAAGGATGCATGAGCAAGAAGCGGCAAATGCTTAAGAACAAACCAAAGAATAAACAAATTCCTTAAACCCATTAAACTTCTCCCCCATTGGCATCATTGCCGAAATGGGTGAAACTTTTAGAAGGCCAATATAATAAGAGCTCCCCCATAAAGTATGCTTTTCTCAAGATATGAGTGAAATCAAATGCACATATTCAATGACGAATAGATTAAGGGAGATCAAATTATATGAGAATCCAAAATTACAAAAGGAGAAACAAGTTGAAAGATACTTCGACAAAAGAAGTAAACAATCAAAGGATCCGAAAAACCAATAGAACATAAGAAGATATTATGATAAGATCAACCAAGTGTTCTAATAATCAATAGTGAGCTCCCAAGGTACGTGCACCATAAGATTTGTATTTCAATATAGTGTGCACAACATGGAATCCTCACTCCCGATAATCCTTTGAAACACAAAACATGTGCAAGAGAGAATGATGTGTGTGACAAAGCAAAGCCTTTTTATAAGAGAACATCATAGGTGAGCATTGAGCATCACCATAGTCTCAAAGGAAAGATAAGCAAGGAGCAAAGCGTGTCATTTCAACACACACATCCCAAAAAAATGAGTGCACAAGATCCAATAAACTAGGGCAAGCACTCATAAGGCAACTATTTTCCAGAGCCACCAAAAGATCCAAAAAAACATAAAGAGGTGGACACCAAGGAAATAGGATATCAATTTGTGATGAAACAATTCTCATGTGTATAGATTTCTAAGTAGATAACAGTCATATGATATACATCCATAAAGAAACATGTACACACAAGATAGTTACAAAAGAGAAGAATATGATACCCAAGAGGAAGTCAAATATACACCATTAAGATCTTTGCTTAAAAGCAAGCACATAGCTCAAATTTATCTTAAAGGATATAATAGACTTCCAACACAAACGCATCAAAAGGCACCACAAATATGGCTTTGAGAATGGAAACAAGTATCACAAGGAACAAAATAAATCATTGTGGCGCCCCGACCGACTAGTATACAGTGATGCTGCGTGTCACGGTTAAGCGATACAAGCGGAGGTTACGGGTTTACCAATCCCCGGCCAAACCTTTGGCAGGCATTGCTGGGCACACCGCTCCCAACAACACAACACCCCGATTGATGCCTTAACACTGGGCGCAACCCTCAAGGCATAATAGTAAGATCAAGACTTGTGGAACAACTGGCACTTCACAGACTCTACGACACAAAATCATAATAGTTCAACTCTTATAATAGAGAAAGATAGCAAATGACAACCAGAGGTCACAGACCCAACATTACAACAAGCGGAAGCGAAATAAGTTGTCTAACAACAAGATCCAGATAATGGCCTAAGAGGCCTACAAATAAACATCACAGCGCCAGCTGCTCCGGGATGTCCCAAGCTGCCACCTGGGAACCCCAGACTACTCGTCGACGTCCACAAAGAACCCACCTTCGAGGTCGGTGAAGTCCTCCTCTGAAACAAAAGCAAAGACGTTGAGTTCGACGAACTCGCAAGATTAAAGAGCTATTATATGCTCGATGAGGCTTTCAAAGTTTTATGGCTCTTTTGCATAAAGCTGATTTTATTTAATAAAACATGACTCTATGGCAACGACTAATCAGAATATTTTCAAAGAGGGGTAAGAAGTAACTCTTTTCTTTGAGATCACCTTTCTCAATCATCACCAACATCACCATTGTACCTGTTCATCAAAGGCACCTCCCGAATCACCCTCGAGGAAGTCAACCTTACATTCGTGGAATTGGTACCTCTAGTACCCAAGTTTTAATCATTCCGTTTAAGTTATTCTATGATCATCGTCCATTCCCAAGTCGTCCGTACCGTGGACACGGCTTTTCGAAAAGATTTGCCCTGCAGGGGTGTACAATGTTTGCCACGCGTACCGTCCGGCCCATTACCTAGCTTTTAGCTCTCTTCCTTGGAGAACCGGCTGGGTGGGAGCGGTGTCGACTTCTCCCTCGTTAAGGACTTTCCAGGATCATCAGTGGCGGTAGGACTGCCAGGATCACAACACCCCGCCCCACAGCCACTCATTTTCCTAACACCACCATCCTCATCTCAGATCTCAGCCACCAACTCACGCACGCGCAAATGGAAGCTCAAACTAGAGGACCCTGGCTAGCCCCGCTCGAGTTATTTAGTCTATGAGGGTTCCTGCACTGCGAATGCATAGGCCTCACGCATGGTTGCACGCTCAGTCTTGGTTCAGGAGGTACAGAACTCGCACCTAGGCGGTGAGAACGAGACAACCCAC
Source organism: Poa pratensis (assembly GCA_947311845.1). NCBI lineage: Eukaryota > Viridiplantae > Streptophyta > Magnoliopsida > Poales > Poaceae > Poa > Poa pratensis. The sequence goes on from CAMZMU010000062.1 coordinate 1,053,615, forward strand.
CACATCCCATGTGGCCTCTCATCCCCACCTTTAAGCATTTTATTATCCATCACCACAATTCTCCACCATCATCTGAACACTTCAACAACCTGTTTCCAACATGAAGTATCCATCGGACGGCTAAGCATTTAACTAAGCATGGCTAAGCATCAACATTGCATAGTTAAGTATTTCAGGCCCACAATACAACTCCTATGGATAATAGGAGGGGAAACAGGTAATTGGCATTGGAATCTTAATGCAACTATAGGATACTCTAATCCAGGCAATTTGACATTTGGAACCGCATGCAATATTATAGTGGAGAAAATATTTGCGGAAAATAGGATAAGATATGCTCAGAGGGGGGATTACGCTTGCCTTGTTCAGAGTGCTGGTAGTACTGCTCGGCGGGGTATTGAGGTGGAACCCCGTCTGCTTGATCTAACGAAGCACACAACGGAAAAAGCAAATCAAACACCACACATGTGTACCATGCAATGCACAATCACATGATGACATGACAAGTTCATGCAAAGATTACATCATTTAGTTTATCTAGCAACATTAAATGGGGAGCCAAATAAGTAGTGCAATTATTTGGAAGCACCCCATATTTAGCTTAATGACCACATTGTTCATACATTTAATGCATTACTAAGAAGTGGCTCAAATATGCATGAACATGGCATGAAGGGATAGGGTTTGTTCTCCCAATCGAATTGGTACCTCCTTTGTGGTTTTCCGAGTACCGATGAATAATTAGTGAATTAAAGAATTAAATGAATTTAATTATTTTATTCAATTTATGAATAACATCAAATAATTATTTGTGATCAGGATGTGAGATTAGCATGATTAGATAGCATTTGAGCTGCTGATCATGTTGATACCTTACTTGCAAATTTTGGATTAATATTTAAGTAGTTATTAATTATTTAAATTTGTTTTATTTTCCAAAAAGGGAAAATCAACTGTAGACGGGCCGGCCTCCAGCCCGGTCAAACCGGTTTCGTGACCGGCCTGGCACCAGAGGCTCCCGGCCTCTAGCCCGGCATGGGCCGGAGAAAGGCCGGCTGATGGCCAGAGAGGCCCGGCCTCACGCCCGGTTGGGGCCGGCTTCACGGCCGGTCAAGGGCCCGAGAGAAGCGGCCTCGAGGCCGGTTTAAGCCGTCCTCACGACCGGTCTCGCGCGGGAAAAAAAGGAAGAAAACGGCGACGACGCCGTGCGGGCGCAACTCCGGCGATGCCCCGGCGAGAAAAGGGAGAGGGGAAGGGGAAGAGGGTGCATAGCACTGGATCCTCACCACGAACACACACGAAAGGTCGGGGTGGCCGTAGGAGGACGGAGGCGACGGGAACCGTCCGCGGCGGAGCTCGGCGATGCTCGGTCGACCGCGAGGAAGAAGAAGGTGGCGTCGTCGATTTCCAGCCTCCCGCCTCGATTCCTCCAGCGTGGATGTACAGCACGGCGAGGCGGAGCTGGTGGGGGCCGTGGATTTGCCGGGGAAGCCCTCACACGGCGGCGACGCGACGGTCAACGGCGGCGGCCATTGCGGCTCGGGGGAGAGGAAAACGGTAGGGAGATGGGGAGCAGAGGGGGGGCAGGAGCGAGTGGAGCAGCTCGTGGTGCTCGTCTCAGTGCAGGGAAGAGCAGAGGAGGAGGGGCCCGGCGAGCACGGAGGGCGTGGCGAGCTCGCGGTGCGACGCGAGCAAGGCATGCTCGTGCGGTCGCTACAGTGGGGAAGAAGCAATTTTTACCAACAAGTCCCTGGAAGTTTTAGAACCAACTCGGATAGGTCCTTTCTCCTTTTAAATTTAAAACCAGCAGCAATTCCCGGATTTAATTAGGGCACTAAACAATTTTAGAAAAATCTGCAAAAATTTGGGTAGCCTCCCAACAACATGTAAAGGCACCACAAAAATTGGCATGTTGAAATAAAATAGTTTGGTACCACTTTGTCCATAGAGTTAAAAATAGGGCATTTTGCTAAATCCAAATATTGCTTCTATGAAAAATATAGCAATTGCAAAATATTACTTTTGGAACTCTTGGAACTTCCTCGACAAATATACAATGTCAAGGTACCTTTGGAACTTCCTGGACAAATATGGATGTCCAAGTATTTTGTTTTGCAACTTCGAGTGCCATCATTGTGTGGAAGTTTTGTTCGAGCACTTTGGGCATTTTGTTTTAGCAACCCAATATCATTTCGATACCAATGTTGTGTTAACTCAAAGGAGACAGTTTATGCATGGATGCCATGATGCAATTATGCAAAAGTGAAAATTTGGTACTCAAATTTGGGGCTGTTACAATTCTACCCTCCTTACAGGAATCTCGTCCCGAGATTCTAAGATTGCGAGAAGAAGTCGGGATACTCCTCACGAAGACTAGACTCTCGTTCCCAAGTTGCTTCTTCCTCGGAATGATGAGACCATTGAACTTTGAGGAACTTGGTAGTCTTGTTCCGGGTCTTTCTTTCAGCTTCATCCAGGACACGGATAGGATGCTCACGATAAGTGAGGTCTTCTTGTAGATCTAGCTCTTCATGATTGACCCCATGGATAGGATCCTTGAAGCACCGGCGAAGTTGGGAGACATGAAACACATCATGTACATTTGGGAATTTGACCGGTAACTCCAACTTATAAGAAAGATCTCCTCGCTTTTCTAGAACGGTGAAAGGACCAACATAGCGAGGTGCCAATTTCCCTTTGATTCCGAAGCGGCGAACGCCACGAAGGGGAGAGACACGGAGATAAGCTTTATCACCAATTTCATAGTGAATTTCCTGATGATGCTTATCATAGTAGCTCTTCTGCCTAGACTGAGCAATCTTCAGATTCTCTTATGATTCGAACCTTCTCCTCAGCTTCATTGATCACATCAGGACCAAAGAGTGCCCTCTCTCCGGTCTCGGACCAATTCAGAGGAGTGCGGCATTTTCTTCCATATAGAGCCTCGAATGGAGCCATGCCCAGACTAGCTTGATAGCTATTGTTGTAGGAGAACTCCGCGAAAGGGAGATACTTTTCCCAACCCTTGCCAAAAGAGATCACACATGCCCGAAGCATGTCTTCCAATACTTGGTTCACTCTTTCGGTCTGACCATCAGTTTGAGGATGGTAGGCGGTACTGAAGTTGAGACGGGACCCCATAGCAGTTTGGAAACTCTGCCAAAACTTGGAGACAAAGATACTTCCACGGTCCGATATGATCCTCAGAGGGACCCCATGCAATGGAACAATACGAGCCAAATATAAGTCAGCAAGTTGACTTGCCGTATATCATCACGGACTGGTAGGAAGTGAGCAACCTTGGAAAGACGATCAATGATTACCCAATAGCATTGTTGCCCTTTTGAGATCGGGGAAACCCGGTGATGAAGTCCATACCAATTTCATCCCATTTCCACTCGGGACTGCAATAGGGCGAAGAGTGCCGGCAGGTCTTTGATGTTCAGCCTTTACCCGTCGACAGGTGTCGCATTCAGCAACATACTTGGCAATTTCTCGTTTCATACGAGTCCACCAGAATAGTGGTCGAAGGTCTTGGTACATCTTGGTACTACCGGGATGAATAGAGAGAGGAGATTCATGAGCTTCTTGGAGGATCAGCCCTCTCAATTTTGTTTCTTTGGCACACCAAGCGGTCACCAAAATAAACAACTCCGGATTCATTGACAGAAACATTTTGCCTTCCCGCTAGCAATGTTCTCTTTGATTTTCTGAATACCCTTGTCACGAGTTTGAGCATCCTTAATCTGGTCTACAAGAGTAGATTTGATCTCCAGATTTGCAGATAGCCGAGGGAACCATTTCTAAGTTCAAACGAGAACTCTTCATGAGGGCAGGTTGGGCCTTCTCAATCATCAGATTGTTGCAATAGGACTTCCGACTTAGCGCGTCAGCCACGACGTTTGCTTTGCCGGGTTGATAGTTCAGACTCACATTGTAGTCCGTGATTAACTCCAACCAACGCCTTTGCCTGAGATTTAAATCCGGCTGGGTGAAGAGGTACTTCAGACTCTTGTGATCCGAGAAGATCTCGCAACGGTTACCAAACAGGTATGGTCTCCATTGCTTCAAAGCATAGACCACCGCGGCAAGTTCTAGATCATGAGTTGGGTAGTTGAGCTCATGCGGCTTAAGTTGGCGAGAAGCATATGCCACCACATGGCCATCTTGCATCAATACACAACCCAAACCTTGTAGAGAGGCGTCACAGAAGACGACGAAATCCTTGCTTGTGTCCGGCAGGACAAGCACAGGAGCGGACGTGAGCTTGGCTTTCAGTGTTTGGAAACTCTCTTCAGCTTCGGCCGACCATACAAACTTTTTATCCTTCTTGAGAAGGTCAGTCAGGGCCTTGGCTATCTTGGAGAAACCTTCGATGAATCGACGGTAGTAACCGCCAATCCGAGAAAGCTACGATGTCCTTGACTGACATTGGAGTTTTCCAATCCAGAATGGACTGAATCTTGTCAGGAATGACAGCCACACCATTAGCGGATATCACATGACCAAGGAAGATAAGATTATCCAACCAAAACTCACACTTGGAGAACTTGGCATAGAGGCGGTGTTCTCGAAGTCTTGTCAGAACCAAACGAAGATGTTCCTCATGCTCTTCATTGGTTTTGGAATAGATGAGAATGTCATCAATGTAAATGACGACAAACTTGTCAAGATAATCCATGAAGACAGAGTTCATGAGCCTCATGAAAGTAGCTGGGCATTTGTGAGACCAAAGGACATGACGGTATACTCATATGAGCCATAACGAGTAACAAATGCCGTCTTTGGAATATCCTCCTTTCTGATTTTTATCTGATGGTAGCCTGACCTCAGATCCATCTTGGAGAATACCGTTGCACCAGCTAACTGATCCAACAGATCATTGATGCGAGGAATAGGATACTTGTTCTTGATTGTCACCGCATTCAACGGTCGATAGTCAGAGACTAGACGAGGCACGGTAGAATCCCTCTTCTTGACAAAGAGTACCGGACAACCCCATGGTGAACTGCTAGGCTGGATGAACTCCTTAGCTAACAGCTGATCAATTTGCTCTTTCAACAGAGCCAACTCTTCCACCGGCATACGGTAGGGCTTCTTGGAAATTGGAGCGGTACCGGGGAGTAGCTCTATGACAAACTCCACACTTCGGTCAGGAGGCATGCCAGGCAATTCTTCCGGGAACACATCCGGGAAGTCACACACCACGTGTATGTCCTGGATTTCAGGAGGGGATTCGCCTTCCATAAAGCAAAGGAGAATCTCAGGTGAGCGGGGTACGACGGCGGACGGAGGTATTGATGTTGCAGGCCAATACTTCACAATGTCACCGGAAGGAGCGGTCACAGTAATGGTCTTGGCGGCACAGTCGAGATTAGCCTGATATTTGGTTAGCCAGTTCATGCCCATATGACATCAATGCCTTTGGACTTCAGAGCTACCAAGGCATAAGGAAAGACAAGGAACCTATATTAATCTGGACCTCAGGAGTAACCCCATCGGTTTGCCATTTGGAGCCAGGAGTGGCAATCACCAAGGGATGGCTCATTTTCTCGAACGGTATTTGTGGTCTTTTGCAAAAGCTATGGATATGAATGAATGCGATGCTCCAGAGTCAAACAAAACTGTAGCTGTATTGCCGTTGATTCGTAACTCACCCATAAGAACGCCGGGGTCCTCTTCAGCTTCTTCAGCAGAGATGTGGTTCAGGCGACCACGCACAATAGGTCCAGCCTTGCCAGTTGGAGTGGCAGGGGCTCGTGCAGGAGTTATCGCGAGAGGTGCCTTCTGGGGGCACTCCCTGGAGTAGTGACCAGCCTGGCCACAGGTGTAGCAAGTGAGTCCAGGTGGAGCAGGTAGCATAGGACGGTACCCACTCCGCCTATCCCAAGTGTCGAAGTAGTGGGCGCGGAGGAGGTGGCCTATATCCTGCTGCTCTCGGCATGAAGGGAGCACGAGGTACGGCGCTGTAGGGAACAAACACCCTGCGCTTCTTGCTCTCAGAACCCGAGGAACTCTGGTGGTCCCCATGTGCGGGCCTCTTGGAAGCTTCAAGTTCCTTTCTTCCTTGCTCAAGAGTGAAAGCCTGGTTGAACAGCTCCTGATAGGTCTGGAACCTGAAGGGCAATAGCTCATAGCGGAGCTGCGGATTCAGACCCTTGCGGAACAGCTCTTGCTTGTCAGCATCATTGGTCACGTCCCTTGGGGCGTAACGAGAGAGATGGTTGAACTCACGACCATAAGTGCGGAGGTCCATCCGTCCCTGTTGCAAATCCAGGAACTCCCTCCTCTTCAAGTCCATGATCGGCTGGGGAATGTACTCCGCTCGGAAGGCAGTGCGGAATTCAGCCCAGGTGAAGACATGGTTGGCTGGAAACAAAGCCACATGGCTTTCCCACCAACAGCCAGCAGCACCAACCAAGAGGTAGGTGGCAAAGTTGACTTGCTCCGCCAATGGGACATGAGCGCGGAGAACTTGCGCTCCAAAGCACGAAGCCAATCATCAGCTTCCAGTGGCTCCTTAGCATCAGCAAAGGTGGGTGGCTGGAGCGCAGGAACTCAGTGAGAGTGTTGCACTCGTTCCTCCGTGCATTCTGCTGCACCAACTGTTCCAGCAAGCGCTCATTGCGCCCACGGTTCTCCTCAATGGCCATCAAGACCTCAGCCATCGAGGGTGGTGGCGGCAGATCATCCTCATCATCATTGTGGTTACCGCGACCACCACGGCCTCCACGACCTCCTCGAGCCATTCTGGAGATTTGACAATGACACAGTTAGTATCTTTCTCCGAATGGTCGAACAATAGCATTAGCGTCTACACAAGTACACAGACTAGGGACGATAATACTTTGCGAGAAGGAAAACAACAAGATAGAACTTGGGTCAAAGATCAGCATCATGTGCTACTAGTGAGAGTTAAGAAATCACAACTTAACACACTCTAGTTGGCACAATCCGGGACCTTATGTTCAAGTCCGTGGGTTAAAACCCAAAGAAAGGATCAAAGATTAAACTCGGTAGAAACATCTGAGTTGATTTGGGATTGCAACGCAGCGGGAGCAACGTGACACATAACACTAAAGGTCGAACCCACCCCGTTTCTAATCATTTTGAAGTAACAGAGAGTAAAACCTTTAAACTCAAATCGAGGTAAGATTGCTCCGAGATTAGAGGGTAACCAGATAAGGAGTAAAAAGAATCCTAAGATGGTTTTCACAACTCATTTTTAGGTTAAAATATTTTCACAAACACTAGACTCAACATCGACCAGTAGAAGGGTTTCCTACAGGCAGTACTGCTCTGATACCAACTTGTGGCGCCCCGACCCGACTGTATACAGTGATGCTGTGTGTCACCGGTTAAGCGATACAACCGGAGGTTACGGGTTTACCAATCCCCGGCCAAAACCTTTGGCAGGCGTTGCTGGGACATCGCCAACAACAACACCCCGATTGATGCCTTAACACAGGCACAACCCTCAATGCATAATAGAGAGATCAAGACTTGTGGAACAACTGGCACATCACAGACTCTACGACACAAATCATATAGTTCAACTCTTATAATAGAGAAAGATAGCAAATGACAACCAGAGGTCACAGACCCAACATTACAACAAGCGGAAGCAAATTAGGTTGTTCTAAACAACAAGATCCAAAATGGCCTAAGAGGCCTACAGATAAACATCACAGCGCCAGCTGTTCCGGGATGTCCCAAGCTGCCACCTGGGAACCCCAGACTACTCGTCGACGTCCACAAAGAACCCACCTTCGAGGTCGGTGAAGTCCTCCTCTGAAACAAAACAAACGACGTTGAGTTCGACGAACTCGCAAGATTAAGAGCTAATATATGCTCGATGAGGCTTTCAAAGTTTTATGGCTCTTTTGCATAAAGCTGATTTTATTTATAAAACATACTCATGGCATCGACTAATCAGAATATTTTCAAAGAGGGGTAAGAAGTAACTCTTTTCTTTGAGATCACCTTTCTCATCATCACCACATCACCATTGTACCTGTTCATCAAAGGCACCTCCCCGAATCACCCTCGAGGAAGTCAACCTTACATTCGTGAATTGGTACCTCTAGTACCCAGTTTTTAATCATTCCGTTAAAGTTATTCTATGATCATCGTCCATTCCCAAGTCGTCCTAACCGTGGACACGGCTTTTCGAAAAGATTTAACCCTGCAGGGGTGTACAATGTTTGCCACGCGTACCGTCCGGCCCATTACCTAGCTTTTAGCTCTCTTCCTTGGAGAACCGGCTGGGTGGGAGCGGTGTCGACTTCTCCCTCGTTAAGGACTTTCCAGGATCATCAGTGGCGGTAGGACTGCCAGGATCACAACACCCCGCCCCACAGCCACTCATTTTCCTAACACCACCATCCTCATCTCAGATCTCAGCCACCAACTCACGCACGCGCAAATGGAAGCTCAAACTAGAGGACCCTGGCTAGCCCCGCTCGAGTTATTTAGTCTATGAGGGTTCCTGCACTGCGAATGCATAGGCCTCACGCATGGTTGCACGCTCAGTCTTGGTTCAGGAGGTACAGAACTCGCACCTAGGCGGTGAGAACGAGACAACCCACCACATCCCATGTGGCCTCTCATCCCCACCTTTAAGCATTTTATTATCCATCACCACAATTCTCCACCATCATCTGAACACTTCAACAACCTGTTTCCAACATGAAGTATCCATCGGACGGCTAAGCATTTAACTAAGCATGGCTAAGCATCAACATTGCATAGTTAAGTATTTCAGGCCCACAATACAACTCCTATGGATAATAGGAGGGGAAACAGGTAATTGGCATTGGAATCTTAATGCAACTATAGGATACTCTAATCCAGGCAATTTGACATTTGGAACCGCATGCAATATTATAGTGGAGAAAATATTTGCGGAAAATAGGATAAGATATGCTCAGAGGGGGGTTTACGCTTGCCTTGTTCAGAGTGCTGGTAGTACTGCTCGGCGGGGTATTGAGGTGGAACCCCGTCTGCTTGATCTAACGAAGCACACAACGGAAAAGCAAATCAAACACCACACATGTGTACCATGCAATGCACAATCACATGATGACATGACAAGTTCATGCAAAGATTACATCATTTAGTTTATCTAGCAACATTAAATGGGGAGCCAAATAAGTAGTGCAATTATTTGGAAGCACCCCATATTTAGCTTAATGACCACATTGTTCATACATTTAATGCATTACTAAGAAGTGGCTCAAATATGCATGAACATGGCATGAAGGGATAGGGTTTGTTCTCCCGATCGAATTGGTACCTCCTTTGTGGTTTTCCGAGTACCGATGAATAATTAGTGAATTAAAGAATTAAATGAATTTAATTCTTTTATTCAATTTATGAATAACATCAAATAATTATTTGTGATCAGGATGTGAGATTAGCATGATTAGATAGCATTTGAGCTGCTGATCATGTTGATACCTTACTTGCAAATTTTGGATTAATATTTAAGTAGTTATTAATTATTTAAATTTGTTTTATTTCCAAAAAGGGAAAATCAACTGTAGACGGGCCGGCCTCCAGCCCGGTCAAACCGGTTTCGTGACCGGCCTGGCACAGAGGCTCCCGGCCTCTAGCCCGGCATGGGCCGGAGAAAGGCCGGCTGATGGCCAGAGAGGCCCGGCCTCACGCCCGGTTGGGGCCGGCTTCACGGCCGGTCAAGGGCCCGAGAGAAGCGGCCTCGAGGCCGGTTTAAGCCGTCCTCACGACCGGTCTCGCGCGGGAAAAAAAGGAAGAAACGGTGACGACGCCGTGCGGGCGCAACTCCGGCGATGCCCCGGCGAGAAAAGGGAGAGGGGAAGGGGAAGAGGGTGCATAGCACTGGATCCTCACCACGAACACGCACGGAAGGTCGGGGTGGCCGTAGGAGGACGGAGGCGACGGGAACCGTCCGCGGCGGAGCTCGGCGATGCTCGGTCGACCGCGAGGAAGAAGGTGGCGTCGTCGATTTCCAGCCTCCTGCCTCGATTCCTCCATCGTGGATGTACAGCACGGCGAGGCGGAGCTGGTGGGGGCCGTGGATTTGCCGGGGAAGCCCTCACACGGCGGTGACGCGACGGTCAACGGCGGCGGCCATTGCGGCTCGGGGGAGAGGAAAACGGTAGGGAGATGGGGAGCAGAGGGGGGGCAGGAGCGAGTGGAGCAGCTCGTGGTGCTCGTCTCAGTGCAGGGAAGAGCAGAGGAGGAGGGGCCCGGCGAGCACGGAGGGCGTGGCGAGCTCGCGGTGCGGCGCGAGCAAGGCATGCTCGTGCGGTCGCTACAGTGGGGAAGAAGCAATTTTTACCAACAAGTCCCTGGAAGTTTTAGAACCAACTCGGATAGGTCCTTTCTCCTTTTACATTTAAAACCAGCAGCAATTCCCGGATTGAATTAGGGCACTAAACAATTTTAGAAAAATCTGCAAAAATTTGGGTAGCCTCCCAACAACATGTAAAGGCACCACAAAAAATTGGCATGTTGAAATAAAATAGTTTGGTACCACTTTGTCCATAGAGTTAAAAATAGGGCATTTTGCTAAATCCAAATATTGCTTCTATGAAAAATATAGCAATTGCAAAATATTACTTTTGGAACTCTTGGAACTTCCTCGACAAATATACAATGTCAAGGTACCTTTGGAACTTCCTGGACAAATATGGATGTCCAAGTATTTTGTTTTGCAACTTCGAGTGCCATCATTGTGTGGAAGTTTTGTTCGAGCACTTTGGGCATTTTGTTTTAGCAACCCAATATCATTTCGATACCAATGTTGTGTTAACTCAAAGGAGACAAGTTTATGCATGGATGCCATGATGCAATTATGCAAAAGTGAAAATTTGGTACTCAAATTTTGGGGCTGTTACAATCATGCCAAGATGCAACCTACACGAGGTTGAAAGCAAGAAATGTATGCATGAGGTAGATACTTGTTACCGAGATGGCATTGTTGATGTAAAAGATTAGCAATCACGATCATCATAGCTTGGCTTCAATACGCACATGGTGAGAGCACCTTCCTTATGAATGAGACAAGGCATCCAATGCATCTCCGAAGTACCTAGAACACAAATCAAGTACAAAATGGTCCCCAAACATATTGGGTCCGAAGTAGTTAGGAAACTACAATACATTGGACAAACTCCACATGAATATGTGCATATGGATATGAAATTGAATTTCATGCACAACTTAGCCGATTTAGGATTTGGTGGAGTTTACCCGATATATTGGATCAAAGAAAGTTAACATGCCATAATATATACACGAAGTAAATATGCATGTCAAGACCTTCAAGAACCAAATGAAGACACAATTGGGACAAAATACAAAGAATACCAAGAAGGCACACCAAAGTGTGACATGCAAGAGAATTGTCCAAATTATATCAAAAACCCAAATCAACACATGTTTGAGAAAGATACCAAAAGAAGAGATACCAAATGAAAGATGTAACAAGGAATGAGATAACTAACTTCCAAAGAGAGAAAGATTCCAACATAGACCAAACCCTCTACACTTTCTATGATGGCACAAAGTACCAAGACAAAAAGGTTTGTCATTCCATGAGACATGTCATCGGGCTCAAACACCAATTTAAAATAGATCAAGTAGCAATTGAAGACAAATAATGTTCAAAAGCATATAGGATAGCTCCCCCAAGATTTGTGCATTATTTATGATCTTGCATTGGAATGCAAAAATGCACACAAATGGGATCATTACACTCCAAATATATTATTCAAACACTAGTCATGTTCAAGAAAGCAATAAAATCCAATACCAATTTAAAAGATGGTGTTCAACTCACAATAGGATAGCTGCCCCAAGAATAGTGCATTATCTTAGAAGTATGACTTTGAATGTAAATGCACAAGAATGGGATCACGGCTTTTCCTATTTTAAGGAAAACAAAACAACATGAGTAGAGCAAGAGGATCCAAAGGAACATAAAAGAAAGTTTGAACAAAACTAATCCTTGGCAATAAATAAGGCAATTAAGAGCAAATACCAAAGAAAATATGATCAATATACTTTACCACAAATAAGATTATCACTTGTAAAGACAAGTAATGTATGGAGATAATTCTCGGTGGTAAATGACAAAGATATTCGAGATCATATTCTCAAAGTAAGAGCGAATAGGCGAATAGGCAAATATAAACAAACTAAAGATAGTTAATGGACATTTAGAATTTGAATTTCTCATGAGCATGACATACCACATAGAGACTAGATAATATTGAAATATCAACACTAAGTGGTATTCCTCATGTATACACATTTTTAGGATTGTGATGTGCCGAAGCATATCACTCCCCCAAAATGGGAAAGTCCATTAAACTATCGCGAGAGCCAATTAAGATATGAACAAGAAGCAATAGAGGCTCAACACAAGCACACATTTCCATGATGTGCAAACCAACATACACACACTAGATCTCAAGATATGTAAGTGGTAGGCACAACATAGTCAAACACATGTAAGGAACAAAACCAAACACATGCAAGGGGCAAGCAATTTCAATGCATGTGTATAATTTAAATACATGTTACCATGAGGAGGCACGTTGGATATAAGATAGAGACATGATAATCCAAATGACTTGGCTTGGGAAATATGATTGATGAAGATCCCTTAATTCTTCATAATGTAGCCAAGTCTCCAAAGCCCTCCAACAACACCTATTGATCAAGTTTTAGCTTGTTGGTCCCCAACCAAGTTGGGTCCTAAGAGGTTAGTCACAATAGGCTTGGCCACCCAAATGGTTCTTTTCTTGACACCACTTTGAGTACCAACAAATTTGGCAAACACATTGCCAACATTATCCTTCTCAAGAGAGTACACATCATCAATTATGATTGGGTTGGATAAGGTACCGTTAGTGCATGAAGAAGCAAGATGTCCCTTCTCGCGGCATAGATAGCAACATCTACTTCCACCTTTCTTCTTAGTTGATTTCTCAACTTGAGAAGCTTTAGCTTGATTCTCCTTAGGAAGTGGCCTTTCTTCATCGTTGGATACTTGAGTATGAACTTGAGGCCGCTTCCCTTGTTGCTTCTCACTTAAATGCTTCTTCTTCATTGGGCAAGATCTTACATGATGCCCTTCAATCTTGCACTTGAAGCAAACAATCTTGGCCGAATCTTTTACTTGTTCTAGGCCCTTCTTCTTGATGGTCTTGTGCTTCTTCTTAATGTTGGACTTCTTCTTAACATCGGAGTTGAATCCAAGTCCACTCTTGTCATTGGGAGATTTTTGCACACACAACATATTGTCAAGTGCCGACTTCAACATGACGCTTTTCCAAGTCTTTCTTCAAAGAAGTGACTTGGGCCTTGAGCTCTTTTATCTCCTCTACATGGTTAGTAACAACACAAGTACTAGAGGAAGTAGAAGCTTCATTGTTAGAGCAACAAGGCATGGAAAGCAATTCATCACAAGGTGTAACAATATCATGAGTGGATGAACTACTAGGACTAGCACAAGACAATATAACATTTCGAGTAGAAGTTGTGCCATTATCCACATGAGGCTCACAAGATGTTACCTTAGTTGAAGTAGCCTCATGAGCTAACTTTAGCCGATCATGGGAGACTAGAGATCATTATGAGAGCTCGAGAGCTTTTCATGACTTTCTTCCAATTTCCTATAATTGCTTGTTAGCAACTCAAGTTGAGCCCTTAGCTCAACATTCTCATTTAAATGGATGCTTCACAAGAAGTAGAGTTAGTAGCACAAGCATCATCATTTTTAGATTTGAGGACATTAGAAAGAGCAAGAGCATGATCATTTCTTAATTTAGAAGCATATAAATTATGAGATTCCTCAAGATTATAAAGCTTTTCCTCAAGGATCCTCTACGCTCTTGCTCTTCATTAAGAGCAATAGAAAGATCCCCGATCTCATCGTTAGTCTTGCTCACGACCTTCCATTTCCACAATGGTGTCCTCATGCTCATAAATAAGTTTCTTGCTCTCGATAGCAATAGCAAGATTTCAATGAAATTAGAGCAAGCATTTTTATTTTTACTTAAGCATGAAACACAATTTCACCTTTCTTATTTAGAGAATCAACAATATCATTCTCTTCATTATTAACATCATCATCGTTAGTTACAATGGGGTTCAAAGTAGGAGATACCTTTGATTCCTTAGCCATAAGGCAAAGGATGGTCGATGAGATGAACATTACTTGAGGCACCACTCAAGTACACATCTTGTTCCATAGGAGTTGGGTTTCCTCTACAATATTAGTGACCAAAGAATAGAGGAAACACACGTATTTGTAGTATGGCAACAAGATAAAGCAAGCATATCATCATGAGATTTAGACAAACAATTTCCACACGATATGCAAGGACTATCAACACAAGCATGTAAAGCATGAACGGTGCTAGATGTGTTTAAGTCCAAAGGTAGATCATTACAACAATGTTGAGGCAAAGAATCATCAATAGTAAGTTTACTATCATTGTTGCAAAGTCTAGCACTACTCACCATCTCATTAGGTTGTGGCTTACCACATGTTGGTAAGTAGAGGAAGTTGAGAACTCATCACGCCCGGAAGTGGAGGGAGAACAATCATCATCAATAATATTGGACACATCATATTTGTCTTGAAGCTTTGTCCATAAATCATGAGCATTCCGAAAAGGCAATCACTCAAAACACCAACAATAGCATGAGATACTAGAGAATTGAGATAAGAGTTTTCCTCATCTTAAAGGATAACTTTTGGAGATCCTTTGGAGGAGAAAATCCATATCTACAATTCTCTCCATTTTTGGGCCATACACCCGAAAAAGATTAAGCATGCGAATTTTCCAACATCATAATTTGTGCCATCGAATATGAAAGTGGGATCATTTGCTAGATCTCTAAACGACATCTTTACTCTCAAGGCGGTGAAGCCTAAAAAGAGAGCCTTGGCTCTGATACCAATTGAAAGATCGAGGATGTTGCCTAGAGGGGGGGTGAATAGGCGTTTTAAAATAATTACGGTTTAGGCTTGAATAAATGCGGAATAAAACTAGCGTTTAATTTATCAAGCACAAAACCTAAACAACTAGGTTCACCTATGTGCACCAACAAATTATGCTAAGCAAGATAACCACTAAGTGATAGCAAGATAGATAACTTCAAGCACGATGGCTATCACAAAGGTAAATGCATAAGTAAAGGTTTGGGTAGAAGTAACCGCAAAGTGGACACGAGGAGATGTTTCCCGTAGTTCCTTCCCAATGGAAGTACGTCTACGTTGGAGGGTGTGGAGCCACCTAGGCGCTCCAATAGCACGATGTGCTCACCCTATTCTCCGTGAGCTTCACCCGTGAGGGATTGGCTCGTTCCACTATGAGGTCGACTTGAGGCGTTGACCAAACCAATACACAAAGGTTGAGGAACTCCACAATGAGTTGGAGCCTCCCAACAATGTCCCGGAGCTTAGCAACAAGATAAAGCTCCGAGACTCACAAAGGCCTCCTAGGGTTACAACTAACCCACGAGGCAACGAGAACCACAAAGAGTAATGAGCTTCTCAAACTTCACTCCAC
The DNA here is from genome assembly GCA_947311845.1 of Poa pratensis. Taxonomy (NCBI): domain Eukaryota; kingdom Viridiplantae; phylum Streptophyta; class Magnoliopsida; order Poales; family Poaceae; genus Poa; species Poa pratensis. The sequence continues at coordinate 1,069,184 of CAMZMU010000062.1, forward strand.
GTATCACCGTGGAGAACTCAAACCGATGCACCTAATGCAATGGCAAGAACACAAGAAGTGCTCAAAGCAATTCACTCTCAAATCCCACCAAAGCAACTAATGCTATGGAGGAAGATGGAGGAAGAGCAAGGAAACAACAAATGAATCCCAAGATCTAGATCCAATATGCTCCCCTCACTTAGAGGAGAGATTGATTAGTGGAGATTAGATCTAGATCTCCTCTCTCGTTTCCATCAAGAATGAGCAAGAATCATTGGAGGGATTGAGAGAAAGCAAGCTTTTGGAGGTCAACAATGGTGGGCAAAACTTGCTAGAAGAGTTGGGGAACCATTGTGGAAGAAGACCCCTTTAATAGATTTCCCACGAATCCAACCGCTGGCTGCAGTTCTCGAGTCCAGCGGTAGTACCGCTGGGATAGGCAGTACTACCGCTGGGTTCTACAACGCAGCCTCCGGGCCAGTCAGCGACTGGTCAAAGCAACTCCGAACACACGTCCCCGGTACCAGTTGGTACCGCCGGAGGTACCGCTGGAGGTACCGAACCGCGGGCAGAACAGCCTAGACGGCGGTACCCGAGGCGGTACCCGCTGGCGGTACTACCGCTTGTTCCAGCGGTACTACCGCCGCCAGGAAAAACAGCGGAAAGGGCGAATAACAGAACTGCAATAACTTTTGCATGGAAACTCCAAATAAGATGAGACCAACTCTGTTGGAAAGATTACGACCATAGCTTCCATACAAAAAGTGGAAATATTACAAACCATAAATAGAGTAAGGACACCACACATGGAAGGTGTGGAGCCTTCCTCAAGGATATACCGGTAATATTTCCAGCACCGAAAACGCAACAAGTTTTCCATAGTAAAACCGTTTTCGAACAACTTGGTCTTGTCATGACGAACACGACAAGCACCAAAACCTCACAGAGATAAAAGCGAAATAAGAACCAAGAAAGACGATGCCAAGAATGCAAAGGTTTGAGCTCTCTCCGAACGAGACGATCAAGTTACTCATTCGAGAGCCCCTCTTGAAAGTGTGGCATCTATCCTATAATCCGGTCTCTTGCTAACACCATGAGACCGGTAAAATAGAAACCCTATCAAGGTCATACCTTTGCCTTGCGCAATCCACTTGTGCTAGATGATGACGATCTTGATCACCTCAAGATGGATCACCTTTCTTGATTGCGTTCCGCTTGATGAAGACTTGTGAAATGCTCCCCCAGACGCAATATGAGAGAGCCACTTATTGGCACATCTTCGCTTGACCATTATCTTGATGACGACCACCGCTTGACGTCATCCATCATGGGCTATATGGAATCTTCCTTTGATGCATGCCCATGGGAAGATACCTAACCCCACATAGATACTCCACACACACATGTATATGGGTTAGTTCACAAAGCTATATAGACAATTGCTTACCGATCCCACATGGTACAACATGTAGCTTTGAGTGTTGATCACTTGAATCCACTCTTTGCACTTAGCCTTGATCAACTTGTATCTTTCCTTCTCTCTTCACAAAGATGATGTCTTGAAGGTGAACATGAATATCCACGCCAACATATTCTTCAAGACATGCTTGCAATATGCTCAACTCTACACATGACCATTCTTCATATAAACCTCTTAATACGATCTTGGTCATCTTATAATCTTCTAGAGTTCAACACATGAACTCCAACCTTTTCTTATGGACAAGATCTAAGGATATATCAATGCAAACATTAGTCCATAAGGATTGTCATTAATTACCAAAACCACACATGGGGGCACCATGCTCTTTCAATAGGTAAGAGTAGGGCCTCCCAACTGTCCATATTCGAGGACTCGGCTATTCGAATAGTTTTAACCCTCTGTAGAGGTAGCACGCTTTTTTCCCACATCCATCCGGTAACTCATCGTGTCAGCCACGTCCCGCCATACAAGGTGTATGTGAAGTTGAGCCACCGACCATAGCCTCTCTGAAAGGCATGGCGCCCCCATGTGTGGTTTTGGTAATTAATGACAATAACTATAGACTAATGGTTGCATTGAGTTATACTTGTAGTGTTTGTCCATAGACCATGCTTGAACTCCATATGTTGGATTCAAGGTTGATGCCTTGCATATATTGATATAATGAAGTATTTGGCATCAAGATCATCGAGGTGTATGGATATATATATACTTGATGTGATCAAGAAGAAGAGTATGTGATGACCAAGTTGTTATTCGAGGAGTTATCCGATGTTTGGTCATATGTGAAATGAGCATATTGTAAGTATGTCTTGAAGAAAAGGATTAGTGGTCATTCATGGTTATCTTCAAGACATCGTCTATTGAAAAGAGAAGAAAAGATACAAGGTTGATCAAGATTGATCAATACACAAAGCTCCAAAATGTACCAAGTGATATAATGTATCTCTTGGTATGGTAAGCAATTGTCCATATAGCTTTGTGAACTAACCCATGATATGTGTGTGGCATTTATATGTATGGTTAGGTATCTTTCTATGGGCTAGCATCAAATGAAGATTTCATATAGCCCATGAAGGATGACGTCATGTGGTGATCGTCATCAAGCTTGAGTTGTGCAAGTTCAAGAGAAGTATCTCGAAGATATTATATGTTTGAAGCTTGCCACCCATTTGGAGATAATGGTCAAGTGAAGATGTGCCGATGAGAGGCTCTCCCATAGTGGAGTATGGGGGAGAAATATGTGCATCTTCACCAAGCGAAGCGCAATCAAGAAAGGTGGTCCACTTGAGAAGATCAAGATTGTCATCATCTAGTCAAGTGGAATGCGCAAGGCAAAGGTATGATAGGGTTTCTATTTTTCCGGTCTCATGCTGTTAGTCGGGAGACCGGGTTATAGGATAGACATCGTACTATCAAGAGGGCTCTCGACTAAAGCTTAAGCGTATCAGTTGGAGAGAGCTCAAACCTTTGCATACTTGGCATCATCATCTTTCTTGGTTCTTATTTGGCTTTTCTCCTTGTTGGGTTTTGGTGCTTGTCGTGATCTTCATGACAAGCCCAAGTTCTTCGAAAACGGATTTCATTTGGAAAACTTGTTGCGTTTTCGTGTTGGAAATATTACCGGTCCACCTTCGAGTTAGGGTCCACACCTCCCATGTGTGATAGCACCCGTTGTTATCTTTCCAACCTCGTTGGTTTCATCTCATTTGGAGTTCGGACGAGTAAGTTATTGCATTTCAGGTTTTACTGTCCCTGCTCAGGTTGCTGATTTTCCCAGGCGTCGGTAGTACCGGCATAAGCCCCGGTAGTACCGATGCATGCTCCCTTTTCTGGCAGATATTTACCCAGTTGTGTGCTTTTCCCAGGCTCCGGTAGTACCGGCCTCGAAGCTCCGGTAGTACCGAGCTTGCTCGGTAGTACCGGATCAGGTACCGGGACTGGTACCGAGAATGGGCAAAACTCTTCTGTTTTTGTGCTTCCTAGGTGGTAGTACCGGGGTAGCAGGCCCGGTACTACCGGGCCTTCGCGTTCCACAGTCAAAGCACAGGTTTGACCCTCGCCCAGATCTGCGGTCCGGTACTACCGGACTTGGGTCCGGTACTACCGGACCTTCGCAGAAAATGGCCAACGGCCATATTTTTGGTGGACCTATAAATATCTAGTCTTCTTCTCCATAGAAGACTAAGTCTTGAGCTCGTTTTTCCACCATTGTTGACCTTCTATTGAGCTTTGCTTTCTCTCTATTCCTCCATGATTCTTGCCTCCAATTAGAAGGAAAAGAGAGAGGAGATCTAGATCTAACATTCCACCAATCAATCTCTCCTCTAAGTGAGGGGAAGCTTTGGGATCTAGATCTTGGAAGAATTTGGTGTTCTTCTTTGTTCTTCCTCTCTTCTCCCCCAATAGCATTAGTTGCTTTGGTGGGATTTGAGAGTGAAGGACTTTGAGCACTTCTTGTGTTCTTGCCCATTGCATCGGTTGCATCGGTTTGAGTTCTCCACGGTGATACGTGGAAATCAAAGTTGAGAAGCTTGTTACTCTTGGGTACTTGGGTTGCCCTAGAGCTTGTCCTCTTGGTACTTGGAGTGCCCTAGACGGTCCTAGTTGATCTCGGAGTTTTGGTGGCTCGCGGGATTGTTGGGAGCCTCCAATTAAGTTGTGGAGACGCGCCCCAACCTTGTGATTCTTGGGGCTTTGGGAGCCGCGGGAATTCGGTGAGAGCGTCCAATTAAGTTGTGGAGCGTGCCTCGTCCTTGTACGGGTTCGGTGACCACCCTTGAGTGTCCCATAGTGGTTCGTGCCACTCCGCATTGGTGGAGGCACGAAGGAGATTTCGGTGTGTCATTTGACAGCTATTCGGGGATCACTTTGTGACTCCGCACCGCTCCAACGGAGACGTAGCTTCCATTGGGAAGTGAACTTCGGGATAAATCATCGTCTCCAAGTGCCTCGGTATTTCTATACTCGAGCTTCTTACTTATGCTATTTAGTTTGTGATAGCCATCGAGCTTGAAGTAATATATCTTGCTATCACATATTTGCTTATATTGTTTAGCATAAGTTGTTGGTGCACATAGGTAAACCTAGCTTGTTTAGGTTTCGTGCTTGATAAATTAAACGCTAGTTTTATTCCGCATTTATTCAAGCCTAAACCGTAAAGAATTTTAAATCGCCTATTCACCCCCCCTCTAGGCGACATCCGTATCCATTCAATTGGTATCAGAGCGGGTTCTCTCATTAGTAGGCTTCACCGCCTAGAGAGTAAAGATGTCGTCTAGCGGACTAGTGCACAATGATTCTTGTATATTAGATGGCACAAATTATGATGTTTGGAAAATTCGCATTCTTGATATTATTCGGGTCATTGACCCATACATAGAGCGAATTCTAGATAGGGGTTATTCTCCTCCAAGGAATCCCAAAAGATTATCTTTATTGGATGAGAATAATTCCTATCTAGATGCTCAAGCTTCTAATGTAATTTTCAATGCTTTGAGCGATGTAGTTATTATGTCGGTCTCTCCTTTTCGGAATGCTCATGAGCTTTGGACCAAGCTTCAAGATAAATATGATGTGTCCAAGAATTGTGGAGATGATTGTTGTCCCTCCACTTCCGGCCGTGATGAGTTCTCAACTTCTTCTACTTCACCTACATGTGGCAATCCACAAAGTAATGCAATGGTGAGTAGTGATAGATGTTACAATAATGATAGTGAGCTTATTGTTGATGATACGTCACCTCTATCTTATTGCAATGATTTATCTTTGGACTTAAACGCATCTAGCACCAAAAATGATCTACATGCTTGTGTTGATAGTCCTTGCATATCGTGTACAAAGTGCTTGATTAATCCTTGTAATGATATGCTCTCTATACCTTGTTGTCATGATAAAAATGCTTCTATTTCCTCTAGTATTTTGGCTAACAATGTAGAGGAAACCAAACACTCCATGGAACAAGATATGGATGTAAATGGTGACTCAAGTAACTCTTCATCGTCATCATCATGTACTCACTTTTGCCTTATGACTAAAGCTTCCGAGGTATCTCCTACTTTGGATCCCAATACATCTCATGATGATTGTGATGAGGAAAATGAACAAAATGATAATGATGCTTCCATACTCGAGAAGGGTAAAATGGTTATTCTTTCTCTTTCAAAGAATAAAGATGCTCGTGCTAACTTCTTAGAAATCATGTCTACCCTTGTTGAGCGCAAACTTACCATTGAGGAGTTGGAAGGTCACATTGATGAATGTCTTAACCGCGAATACAAGTATGCGGATGAGATCGCCAATCTCAAGGAAGCTCTTGAAGAAGAACAATCCACCAAGGAGACTCTTGAGGAAACTTTTGCTATTAAACTTTCTATAGTAAAGGAATCCCATGATAGATCTCTTAAAGTGGCAAATGACTTCCAATTATCAAATGGTAAGCTTATAGATGCACATGCCAAACTCCTTGAGGATTTTGAGCACCTAGATAATGGCTCTAGGGTCATTAAGGGTGAGCTCATCAAACTCACTGAGTCTCATGCGCAACTTAAAGCTTCTCACTCTAAAGAGCTTACCAAGTTACTTTCTCCTATTGCCATAAATAATGATGCTTGTGCTACTAACTCTATCTCTTGTGAAGCATCCATATTAACGGAGAATGTTAAGCTAAGGGCTCAACTTGCATTGCTATCTAGCAAATATGGGAAATTGGAAGAAAGACATAAAAAGCTCTCGAGCTCTCATGAGGATCTTCTAGTCTCCTATGATAAGCTAAAGTTAGCTCATGAGGCTATCTATTATATACTAAAAGCAAAATGAGTTAGTCTAACGGAGACACCACGTTAAGCCACATAGGCTCAATTAATTTTGATAGTTGGATCTAAAATATACGGTTAAGATTTACTTAAGAGACGTACCCTTTTAGTTAAACATTGAACATCACGTTTTGTGCAATCACGTATGTGCGACACAAAGCCGATCGGCCAGCTTTTTTTTATCGTACTCAATTTAACTTAGCGTGTTAAGACATGACTCCTTTCCTTTCTTTTTATTTCTTAGAGATGAAAGACAGCTCTGCGAAGGGAATAACCTCCACCGTTTTAAAAAACTGCGCAGCATACGTCACCACCAGACTGTAAATAGTTGGGTCCGTTTGAAAACCAGCTGTGTATGCGACAATATTTCTACTCTTGGCTGGAGTATTTAAATTTGTACGTGAGTCCAGACTAGCTTTTCATTAACTGCCATGAACGTGATAGTTGCATGGAAGCTCTCTTGGCTGGATCCCTCAAAACAGAACTATCTTTTTTTTTGACACGAAAGTTTATAATACAACCTACTTAGACGGAAAGTATAGCTGCAGAAAAAAAATGAAAACTTGTTGGAACATATGAAAAAAATTTAACTGATTAGTATATAATTCCTCTATTTTTTGAGTTTATTTAAAGTCAATTTTATAAAGTTTGACCAAAGATGTAAAAATAAAAATCAACCAAATTGGTACAACATAAATTAGTTGTGAGTCATGAAATTTTAAAAATTAATGAAGTCACAACATCAGCCCTACATTTTTTCTATGATTGAGTACACAAAAATATCTAATTTATTATATTTGAATTTAACCAACATTCTCACAAAACACATGCGGAAGCTACGGAGTTTGGAGTCTTGGAATTTCAATATTAATCAAGTCACAACAGTCGAACTATCGAAGAGAACGTCGTCACACTAAGAAAATTACCAGTTGAATTGTACACACATATTCCCGTGGGGATAAGAATGTTACTCCATAGAAGGAATGATACAACATCAGCGGACACACTAGGGCTAATGATACACATAGTGCTAAGTTACAACAGATTCCCGCTGTGTATGTCTCATATTTAGTATCAAACGGTGCCAATGCTATGTTTAATCCGAGGACCAGAAAACAGTATACATAACTCATACGAATTATTTTGCCAGAAATTGTTTAGTTTGTATGGTAGACATATTTTAACAAAGTATATGTATCTTTCTGTCATGTCACAAAATAAACATAAAACCACATGCCATTCCAATTTGACAATAAAAATTCGCGGCTGATCAAGAGTCTTGAACTATGCTATTCAAGTCGTATACTAATTTTGCATAACACAAAAAATACGTTAGACAGGGTGTGTAGAACCATTGAACAAAGATTATGATAAGGTAAGAGTTTAGAAAACCGAGGTGTATTTCTCTAACTTAGATTATCGATCTATAAACAAGTTAACAAATATGCCTAGAAGAAAACAATTTATCTTCAGCGGTATATTAATACCAAATTAATGGCCAAATTAAGGCTGCATAATCTGCCATGGTGTGTAAATGAGAAAAAGAAACATCAGAACAAGATAATTCACATTATTTAATGTTAACTACCTATCAATTTGGATAGACCGTTTTGTCTTATTTCAACATTTTTTTATCAAAGATAACTAATCTCACGTATTGGTCTAACATCATGTATGCATAATAGTTCAGTTTACAGATCCAGTATCACGTACAAGGGTGTTTCAACATATCGCAAGATAATCATTTTCCACAAGTTTCAGATTGTCACGGATGTTAATCGCATATGTGATATTTTGTTTACCAAAATATTTGTGATAGTTGTAGAGTCACATAATGGAGAATAACATTATATCAATGAAACCATATTATTATTATTTGAACACTTTCAACCAGTTACAAATGGTGCCCTAGCATGTGCGAGGGTCACCGCAAAATACAGAGGTTCAAAATAGAACCACCATATTAAGCCACATCATTCTAATTAAATTGGCAATTTTATCTAAATGTGTGTCTCGGAATTTATCTATCTTGAATCGTATGGTCCATATCGAGGATAGTTTTTTAAAATACAGAACAGTGCAATGCCAAGGTTATATTCAACGAGCATTTCAAGAAAAGATTAGATCAACTGGGAAGTCTAGGAGGCAATGCACATGTATCATAGAACTTCATGCGTCCAAACCACGAACCTCCCATCAACAACAATGGCAATCCGTATTACTCGTCCCATAGGAATTTACGGCCAGGAAACAACAGTTCATATAAAATTTCATCAGACGAATAAACAACTTGGATGGAAATAAATAGAACATTAGCATTTCATCTGATACAACATTTTAAATTGAAATAAAGAAATTTAGCATTTCATTGCATTTTGGATATAGCCGATTCATCAATCAACAACTTTGATTTACGCAATAAAATGTTTTAGTAACTTGGTGTAAATATATCCTACACGGTGTAGGTAAAATATCTACATTCTAAAATAAAGTGATAGGACATTTTCAATTTAATAAAACTAAATGTAGCCTTTCATATCAAGACATGACAAATACATCCGAGTAGGACTTAGATCAGTTCGATTGATGGGTAGAGAACAATATGACATGCCTACAAATATATCAAAACAACACTACCTACGTTACAAAACATTGACATGGCATTTTTTATAAAAATATCGCAATAAATATTCTACCTCTGATTAAATTGGTTTGAACTATTTTACGCACATACTATTTTACTGACCATCAAATTTTTGATGTCAATAGAACCATGTAATTTATAGTTAAATACTTTATGAAATCGTAAAGGAATTTCAGAGATCTATCAATATGCTAAAGATGATGCCCTCGCATTTGCGAGGGCCACCTTGCTAGTTATTACAAAGGTAAAATCTAGTGAGCCTCATGTGGACAATGGCACAACTTCTACTCAACATGCTTTATTGCCATGTGCTAGTCCTTGTAATTCATCCACTCATAATATTGCTACATCTTGTGATGAATTACTTTCCTTGCCTTTTTGTTCTAACAATGAAGCTTCTACTTCCTCTAGTGTTTTTGTTGATACTAACCATATAGAGGAATTAAAAGAGCTCAAGGCACAAGTCACTTCTTTGAAGAAAGACTTGGAAAAGCGTCATGATGGGAAGCCCACACTTGACAACATGTTGAGTGTGCAAAGACGTCCCAATGACAAGAGTGGACTTGGATTCAACTCCAATAGTAAGAACAAGTCCAAGTATAACAAGAAAAAGAAGGGCCAAGAACAAGTCAAGAATTCGGCCAAGATCACTTGCTTCAAATGCAAAGTTGAAGGGCACCATGTTAGATCTTGCCCTATGAAGAAGAAATCTCTTAGCAAGAAGGAACAAGGGAAGAGGCCTCAAGTTCAAACTCAAGTTCATCAAGATGAAGAACGGTCCCTTCCCAAGAAGAACCATGGCATGCCTCCTCATGATGAGACTTCAACTAAGAAGAAAGGAGGAAGCAAATGTTGCTACATATGTCGTGAGAAGGGTCATTTTGCTTCTTCATGCACTAGTGGTAACTTATCCAACCCCATAATTATTGATAATGCTTATTCTATTGGGAAGGATAAAGTTGGCAATGTATTTGCCAAATATGTTGGTACTCAAAGTGGCGTCAAGAAAAGGACCATTTGGGTTGCCAAGCCTATTGTGACTAACCTCTTAGGACCCAACTTGGTTGGGGACCAACAAACTAAAACTTGATCAATAGGTCTTGTTGGAGGGCATTGGAGACTTGGCTACATCATGAAGAATTAAGGGATCTTCATCAATTATATTATCTTAAGCCAAGTTATTTGGATTATATCATTCTATCTCATATCCAATATTCCTCCTTGCGGTAACTTGTATTTAAATCATTTATACATTGAAAGTTGCTTGCACCCTTGCATGTGTTTGGTTTTGTACTTACTAGTGTTTGTATGTGTTGTGCTCTCTACTTACTTATCTTGAGAAATCAAGTATGTGTATGTTGGATTGCACACCATGTATGTGTGTGTGCTTGTGTTGAGCCATTTGTATCAACTTGCTTATATCTTAATTGGCTCTTTTGAGAGATTTTTGGACTATTCCATTTTGGGGGAGTGATATGCTTGCACACTTCACAATCCTAAAATTTGTATACATGAGTTATGCCAATTAGAGTTGATATGTCAATCTTATCTAGTTTCTATGTGGTATGTCATACTCATGAGAAATTCAAATTCTATAATGTCCATTAATTATCTCTAGTTGGTTTTTATTTGCCTCTTGTGGAGAATAAAGGATTATCACATTATGGGGGAGTAATATGCTATGTGCATATTACAAACCTAGACAATGTGAACATGTGAGGTATTGTCACCTAGAATTGATATTGTTAATTATCATATTCCTATGTGGCATGTTTCTCAAACAAGTTCCCATTTGCTTGAATGTTTTTACTTACTATACTTTGGATCTTATTTGTGATGAATGTTCTTGGTAAGGTTTTCCTCTAATATGTTCTCATATATCTCTTGGGAAACCAATTGCTTCAAAGCACTCTTTGTAGTTGCTTTGCATCACTTGAATATTTGAAGCTATCAAGAACATTTATCTACATAAGCATCGCACTTCAATCTTATTCTTCACCATGTGCTTATTGGTTGTGAAGATGATCTTGAATATCAATCCAATACACCACTAAGAAATTTCTACATATACTCCTTTCCATGACAATTGATAGTCATAATTGTGGTGAAATTTGTAGAACATCTTTATATTGGCTCTTGACTTTATTGCCTTATTTCTTGCCAAAATTAATGTGTTTTAACTCCCGTTGTATTCCTTGCCTCTTATGGATCATATGACTTTACTAAAACTTTCCTAGTGTTTTATTTGGTGTAGGAGAGGCATTGATCCCATCATTGTGCACCTTGCATTCAAAGGCTACTTATAGATAATGCACTATTCTTGGGTGAGCTATCCTATATTGAATACAACTTATATTTTCATTAGTATTGGATCTATTGCTTTTACTTGATATATGACTAGTGTTTGAATAGATATTTGGAGAGCGATGATTCCATGTGTGTGCATTGTGTATTCAAATACAAGATCATAAATAACGCACCTTGTTGGGAGAGCTATCATGTATCTTTTAAACACTATTTATATTCTATTTGTATTTGATCCTTTCCTTTGGTCTTTGATCCCGATGACATGTCTCATGGAAGACAAACCTTTTCGGCTTGGTACTTTGTGCCATCATGAAAAGTGTAGAGGGTGTGGTTTATTTGTTGGAACCCCCACTTTCTTTTGAGAGTTTGTCCCAATTGGCATCTCTCTTTGGGAGTGGGTTATATCATTGTTGATTAACATCTCTCTCTCAATTGGTATCTTATTTTCATTTTGATATCTTTGTCCAATTGATACTTTTCAATCATGTGTTGGTTTGGTTTTAGTTTCAATTGGCTTCTCTAAATCAATTTTTGATTTGGATCTTTGATATAATTTGGACCATCTTTGATTTCTTGATATTTGTCCAAATTGTATCTCATTTTGGTTATTAAAGTTAATAGGCATGCATATGTACTACATGTTTATTTTATGGCATGCTTTCTTCTTTGTGCCAATATATAGGTGAACTCCTCGAAATCCTAAATTTGTTAAGATGTGCATGAAATCCAATTTCATCTATATGCACATATTTTTTGAGGAGTTCCTTCTATGTATTGTAGTTTGACTAACTACTTGGACCCAATTAGTTTGGGAACAATTTTACTTGAATATGTTTTAGGTACATGGAGATGCATTGGATGCTTGTCTCATTTATAATGAAGGTACCTCACTACATGCTTATTGGAGTCAAGCGAGGATGGTTGATGAACTTTTATCTACTACATCAACCCAATGTCATCTCGGTAACAAGTATTCACCCTCATGCATACTTTTCTAGCATCCAACCTTGTGTAGGTTGCATCATGGCATGAAACTTATTTATACCTTTATTGTGGTTCTTGCAAAATTTTAGAGAGACTTTATTGATGAATTTGCAAATCCTATTCGATTCTATGATACTTGTTGCTTTATCAATGCGTCCCATCTATCTCTTTTCCCTTAGTGATATTTGTGATGCATTGTTGTGTTGAATTTGAAGTTCATTATTATACAATATGAGAATATTGAGCTATGGGCTATGATCCTAAACAAACATCATATGTGTATATTTATGACTTCCCTTTGGATATCGTGTTTCTTTTCCTTAGTAACTACTTTTATGTGTACATGTTTCTTTGTGGATATTTATATCTCATGATTGTTGTACACTTAGAAACTTATATACATGAGGGAAATTACATCTTTACTCGATATCCTAATTCTTCGGTGTCACCTCTTTTACTCCGTTTTTGATTCTTTGGCGTGACTCCGAAAAGAATTTGATTTATGAGTGCATATCCTATTTTATCACATCTTGATGCTCTCATCTTGGTGAATATCTTGCTTGCTTTTCAAGCCAATAATCTTCACCATGGGATATGTCACAAGCTTTGTTTTTCATTTACATCTTATTGAGCTTGTGAATTCATTTGTTTTTGTGTTTTAGAGATACCGGAGGAGTGAGGATTCCATGTTTGTACACCTTGTATTCAAATACAATAATTATAAATTGTGTACAAATATTGGGGAGCTCCTCTACTTTCTTTAAAACACTCTTTTGCTCAAATCATAATATCTTGTGTTTATTTGGTTAGTTGGATCTTTTTGATTGCTTACTTTTATTTGGAGAATTGTAAAAAGTTTTCCATATCGTTCTTTTGCAATCTTTGGATCCTCAATATAGTTTGTGCTCTCTCCAACTATTCGTCATTGGATATGTGTATTTGATTTCACTCATATTTTGAGAAATGCACACGTTATGGGGGAGCTCATACTATATTGACCTTCTAAGATTTTTCGCCCATTTTGGAAATGGATGCCAATGGGGGAGAAGTTTTATAGGGTTTAAGGGAATTTGGTGTTATGCTTTTGTTTTGGTCATAAGCATTTACCTTTCATGCTCATGCATCCATGCTTTTGATTTGCATGGTTGCTTAATTCATTATATAAACCCTTGTAAAAGAGATTGTCATCAATTACCAAAATGGGGGAGATTGAAAGGGCATGGCGCCCCCATGTGTGGTTTTGGTAATTAATGACAATCCCTATGGACTAATGGTTGCATTGAGTTATACTTGTAGTGTTTGTCCATAGACCATGCTTGAACTCCATATGTTGGATTCAAGGTTGATGCCTTGCATATATTGATATAATGAAGTATTTGGCATCAAGATCATCGAGGTGTATGGATATATACTTGATATGATCAAGAAGAAGAGTATGTGATGACCAAGTTGTTATTCGAGGAGTTATCCGATGTTTGGTCATATGTGAAATTGGCATATTGAAGTATGTCTTGAAGAAAAGGATTAGGTCATTCATGGTTATCTTCAAGACATCGTCTATTGAAAAGAGAAGAAAAGATACAAGGTTGATCAAGATTGATCAATACACAAAGCTCCAAGATGTACCAAGTGGGATAATGTATCTCTTGGTATGGTAAGCAATTGTCCATATAGCTTTGTGAACTAACCCATGATATGTGTGTGGCATTTATATGTATGGTTAGGTATCTTTCTATGGGCTAGCATCAAATGAAGATTTCATATAGCCCATGAAGGATGACGTCATGTGGTGATCGTCATCAAGCTTGAGTTGTGCAAGTTCAAGAGAAGTATCTCGAAGATATTATATGTTTGAAGCTTGCCACCCATTTGGAGATAATGGTCAAGTGAAGATGTTCCGATGAGAGGCTCTCCCATAGTGGAGTATGGGGGAGAAATATGTGGATCTTCACCAAGCGAAGCGCAATCAATAAAGGTGGTCCACTTGAGAAGATCAAGATTGTCATCATCTAGTCAAGTGGAATGCGCAAGGCAAAGGTATGACAGGCGTCGGTAGTACCGGCATAAGCCCCGGTAGTACCGATGCTCCCTTTTCTGGCAGATATTTACCCAGTTGTGTGCTTTTCCCAGGCTCCGGTAGTACCGGCCTCGAAGCTCCGGTAGTACCGAGCTTGCTCAGTAGTACCGATCAGGTACCGAGACTGGTACCGAGAATGGGCAAAACTCTTCTGTTTTTGTGCTTCCTAGGCGGTAGTACCGGGGTAGCAGGCCCGGTACTACCGGGCCTTCGCGTTCCACAGTCAAAGCACAGGTTTGACCCTCGCCCTGATCTGCGGTCCGGTACTACCGGACTTGGGTCCGGTACTACCGGACCTTCGCAGAAAATGGCCAACGGCCATATTTTTGGTGGACCTATAAATATCTAGTCTTCTTCTCCATAGAAGACTAAATCTTGAGCTCGTTTTTCCACCATTGTTGACCTTCTATTGATCTTTGCTTTCTCTCTATTCCTCCATGATTCTTGTCTCCAATTAGAAGGAAAAGAGAGAGGAGATCTAGATCTACCATTCCACCAATCAATCTCTCCTCTAAGTGAGGGGAAGCTTTGGGATCTAGATCTTGGAAGAATTTGGTGTTCTTCTTTGTTCTTCCTCTCTTCTCCCCCCAATAGCATTAGTTGCTTTGGTGGGATTTGAGAGTGAAGTACTTTGAGCACTTCTTGTGTTCTTGCCCATTGCATCGGTTTGAGTTCTCCACGGTGATACGTGGAAATCGAAGTTGAGAAGCTTGTTACTCTTGGGTACTTGGGGTGCCCTAGAGCTTGTCCTCTTGGGTACTTGGAGTGCCCTAGACGGTCCTAGTTGATCTCGGAGTTTTGGTGCCTCGCGGGATTGTTGGGAGCCTCCAATTAAGTTGTGGAGACGCGCCCCAACCTTGTGATTCTTGTGGTTTGGGATCCGCGGGAATTCGGTGAGAGCCTCCAATTAAGTTGTTGAGCGTGCCTCATCCTTGTACGGGTTCGGTGACCACCCTTGAGTGTCCCATAGTGGTT
This sequence comes from Poa pratensis, assembly GCA_947311845.1. Taxonomy (NCBI): domain Eukaryota; kingdom Viridiplantae; phylum Streptophyta; class Magnoliopsida; order Poales; family Poaceae; genus Poa; species Poa pratensis. The sequence continues at coordinate 1,084,447 of CAMZMU010000062.1, forward strand.
CGTGCCACTCCGCATTGGTGGAGGCACGAAGGAGATTACGGTGAGCCATTTGACGGCTATTCGGGGATCACTTTGTGACTCCGCACCGCTCCAACGGAGACGTAGCTTCCATTGGGAAGTGAACTTCGGGATAAATCATCGTCTCCAAGTGCCTCGGTATTTCTATACTCGAGCTTCTTACTTATGCTATTTAGTTTGTGATAGCCATCGAGCTTGAAGTAATATATCTTGCTATCACATATTTGCTTATATTGTTTAGCATAAGTTGTTGGTGCACATAGGTAAACCTAGCTTGTTTAGGTTTCGTGCTTGATAAATTAAACGCTAGTTTTATTCCGCATTTATTCAAGCCTAAACTGTAAAGAATTTTAAATCGCCTATTCACCCCCCCTCTAGGCGACATCCGTATCCTTTCACTCTCATTTGCTCATGCTAGTATAGGATCCTTCCCATATGATACCTTCCATCGACACTCGGTCCAGTTTCCCGTCAGAAACCCTAAGTGTGAGGACTCATAGTTTTGTCCGGCGGTTTATGGTGGAACCTTCTATCCTCCCCACCATCTTGTGTGAGGACCCGGGTCATGGGGTAGGTCCTCGGACCATCCCCTCATGCATAACGGAGTCATCTCCGTCGATGAGGTATCCCATACTAATAAGAGCAAACTACATGACTAAGCCCCGTTCCCATATGGGGGTAAATGTGGTCGCACAGAGTATCGGCTGGTTGACGTAAGTACAAAGACACACTGTGCATTTTTCCCAAATAAGGCAATTATCCATTTCTCCAGTTCAACACCGACATCTCGGCACATCATAATCCACCCAAGTATTTTCAAGGAATTTTGAATAAACCATGTTTATTTTTCCCAACCTATAATTTTATATAAACTATCTTATATTTCTACCTAGGGTGGCAAAATAATATCCATATACTTTTAAAAAGGGTTTTGTAAACCATTGCCTCAAGAGTAAATCATTTGATCAAAGTAGATGCATATATATTTAGGTGCAAGCTCAGAGAGTATCTTGCCTGATTCCAGCATGATGTTCCTGGGCTTCTTCTCACTGATCAAGGAAATAAACTCCGATTCTTCTTCAATAAATCCTCTCCAAATACCACTCCGGTAGCATTTATATCTAGCGCCGTGTACATGAAAATAAAGCACACTCAATAAGCAAACCAAACCACAAGTGGTATACAAACAAGTAATCAAACCAAAACATAGTCCTAATTCAATCAAGCGACAAACTAAAATCTACTCTAAGAACACTTCAAGGAAAACTGACTTAATAATAAGCCTAGCACAATTTATGTATTAAAGCTACAGCAATCATAAATAAAAGATACTATTTAAACTAAAAACAAACACTTAACACAATCTCCACACTTAGCTAGATGCAAACAAGAGATTAATCCAAACAAGCAAAGCATTGCATAACCACATGTTTACCTCTATGCTAACAAAACAATTTTCTCAGACAAGAACACAAGGGCATTATACTAGCAGGAGTATAACACCATACACATGTCAAAACAAAAGGGCACAAAGGCATCCTCTATTAAAGCTTCCTGATGACCCACAAGTATAGGGGATCGCAACAGTCTTCGAGGGAAGCAAAACCCAAATTTATTGATTCGACACAAGGGGAGCCAAAGAATATTTATAAGCCTTAACAGCGGAGTTGTCAATTCAGCTGCACCTGGAAATAGACTTGCTCACAGTAGCTTATCTGTAGCAACAGTTTTATAGCAGTAACAGTAGTGAAATATCAGCAGCAGTGTAATAAAGACAGCAGTAGCGATTATAGTAGACAGCAGGATTAAAATACTGTAGGCATAGGGATGGATGAACGGGCGCTGCATGGATAAGATAATTCATGTAATAATCAAGACAAGGCATTTGCAGATAAATAATAAAACAGTATCCAAGTACTAAGTAACCATAGGCATGTGTTCCGTATATAGTCGTACGTGCTCGCAATGAGAAACTTGCACAACATCTTCTGTCCTACCAGCCCGTTGCAGCGGGGCCTCTAGGGAAACTACTGGTAATTAAGGTACTCCTTTTAATAGAGTACCGGAGCAAAGCATTAACACTCCGTGAACATATGTGATCCTCACATCACAGCCATCCCCTCCGGTTGTCCCAATTTCTGTCACTTTGGGGCCTCGGGTTCCGGGCAACAATATGTGTATACAACTTGCAGGTAAGATCTTAAAACAATGAATATCATCATGAATCAATAACATGTTCAGATCTGAAATCATGGCACTCGGGCCCTAAGTGACAAGCATTAAGCATAACAAGTTGCAACAATGTCATAAAGTACTAACAACGGATACTAGGCACCATGCCCTAACAATCTCATAGCTATTACATGAATGATCTCATCCAATCCCTTCCATCCCCTTCAGCCTACAGCGGGAATTACTCACACATGGATGGGGGAATCATGGATGGTCGATGGAGAGGCGTCGGTGATGATGATGGCGATGATCTCCTCCAATTCCCCGTCCCGACAGGGTGCCAGAACGGAGTTTCTGGTCCTGAAATAGGGTTTTCGATGGCGGCGGCGCTCTGGAGGCTTTCTGGAAATATGGTCGAACCCCCCGGCGTTTTTAGGTCGAGGGCATTAAGTAGTCCAGAGGGGGGCTCGGAGAGGTGACCGAGCCGGCCTCCCCATAGGGCGGCGCGGCCGGGCCCACCCGCGCGGCCCTATGGGGAGCGAGGCTGGCTGCCCCACTCTGTCTCCCCTTCTGGCTCCGTGGGCTTCTTGGAAAAATAGGGGCTTTGCAATTATTTCCACGGATTTTCTCGAAAGTTGATTTTCTGCACAAAAATAAGACACCAGGGCAATTCTGCTGAAAACAGCGTTAGTCCGTGTTAGTTGTATTCAAAACACACAAATTAGAGGTAAAACAACAGCAAAAGTGTTCGGGAAAGTAGATACGTTTTGGACGTATCAACTCCCCCCAAGCTTAGCTTATTGCTTGTCCTCAAGCAATTCAGTTAACAACTGAGTGCGATAAAAGAACTTTCACGAACACATTTGCTTCACATGATGTAAATATTCTCATTATATGGACAAGTACTTAGGCAATTCATAATAAGATACATGCAAATAATGTCATCTAATAGTTATGTCAATCATGAAAAGATACCAACATACTAATAATAAGCGACATGAAACATATCTATCAGCAGGATTGCAATGCTCATAAAAAGATATGATAAGGTGGTATCTCGCTTGTCCATATTTGTACAGCAAAACATAAATGCCCAGGCACCTCTGAAGTTCATGGGAACACTAGAAGTAAAGATTATCATAGGTAAAAGCATCAAAGTTATATGATACGTGCATTTTATATCATCATTTATATAACTTTTAGTATCATACTAGAATGTTATTTGCATGATTATATGATTGTTTCTACATATTTTAGGTGATTTTGGGGACTTTCATACAAAGTCCCTATTTTTGGTATTTAATTTCTGGGAGGCAGAAAACCTCCTTTTTCTTGTTTTTTATGTTTCAGGAGCTACAGGACCTCAAATAATAAAAGGAAAAATACTGCGTCAGTTTTTCATCGGGAGAAAGGCAGGGGGAAGAAGACCGAAGAGAGGAGAGCCACGAGGGCCAAATGGGGGTGGCCCACGTGGCCCATGTACCTGGCCGCGTGGGACCAGCCCAAATGAGCCTCGGGCAGCTCCTCGCCTGGGGCTTTTTATCGACGCCTTCGTCTCGCCCGAAAAGTAACGCCCTAATTTTTCCGAGGTCGCGGCGGCGGCGAAACTCCTGATCCCTTCCGAGGGGGGTCAGATCCTGCTGCTCCGGAGAAGGGGGAAATCATCGTCATCGTCATCACCTCTCCTCCTTGGCGTTGGAGGAGGCCTCTACATCATCACCACCATCAAGACCAGCACCCTCACCATCATCATCACCGTGATCCACTCCGTTCCCCTCGCAGTTTGAGAGTTGCTATACCCTAGATACTTGTCTTGTGCTACTATTCATGTTTGTGATTGAGTACTTGTCATTATTTGGTGGTGAAGTTATAATTTCAGATTGTGTTGTACCACTTATGCCACTGATTATGATCATGTTTGCACGTTGTGAGTAGTTCCCGTATGTTCCTGAGGGCATAGGATGAATTGGCAATGATTTATATATGACATGTGTTGGTATTTTGTCAAGAGTTTATCTTTTATGTGATTCTATGATGGTGTTGTGCGAACGTCGACTGCACAACACTTCACCTTTATGGGCTCATAGGAGAACACCGTAGTGTAATGAATTGATGGAGACTTGGGAGGACACGTAAACCTGAGACCGAGTCATGAAGTTATGTTATGAGGGTATTAGTATCGGGGACCTTAGAGTGTAATGCTATGGTGGGAATTTATGTCTTAATAATTCTTGTGCCGTCATTTACTTGGCCACATGATCCATCATAAGGGGTGTAGTTTATTTGTTTAGCTATACCTAGTAATGGCTCCGTCCAAAGAAGATTAAAACTTGACAAGATATTCAACGTGTTGTTTAATAAATCTCTATGCCTAGCATCATCCATGCCGTCCTCGGGAACGTTTGCCACATATAAGTTACACATCACTTGAGCTTGTCCTCTTGCCACATAAGAGGATTGGGCTTTCTCTCTTTGAGAGCTTTCACTTGCTACTGTTACTTGCTGCATTGGAATTATACAACCAAAAATACCAAAAACACTTGCATCTTTCATTGCTTTGTTTATCAATCTTACTAACCAATACCTTCAGCTCCTCGTGGGTTCGACAACCTTTTATATTTGAAAGGTACTACAATTGATCTCCTGCACTTGGGAGTCATCATTATACCTTAGTTAAACGCATTCTGGGACAAGCACATTACACTAAGAATGACAATTATGCTCTCAAGAAGGTGCTCAAAAGAAAGGATGGTGACTCAACATAAAAGTAAAAGATAGGCCCTTCGCAGAGGGAAGCAGGGATCAACATGTGCTAGAGCTTTTTTTAATTTTAAAAACAGAAGTAAAATTGTTTTGGGAGGTGTTTGTTGTTGTCAACGAATGGTAGTGGGCACTCTAACCCCCTTGTCAAACAGACTTACAAGAGCGGCTCCCATGAAGGACGTTATCTCTACCAGCAAGGTAGATCATCCCTCTTCTCTTTTGTTTACACATGTATTTTAGTTTCATTTATGGATGACACTCCTCCCAACCTTTGCTTACACAAGCCATGGCTAACCGAATCCTCGGGTGCCTTCCAACATTCACATACCATGGAGGAGTGTCTATTTGCATATTAAGTTGCTTACTGATAAATCAGGGCAAAACATGTGAAGAGAATTATTAATGAAAGTTGTAATTAATTGGGGCTGGGCACCCCGTTGCCAGCTCTTTTTGCAAAATTATTGGATAAGCGGATGTATATGCCACTAGTCCATTGGCGAAAGTCTGAATGACAAGATTGAAAGATAAAACACCACATACTTCCTCATGAGCTATAAAACATTGACACAAATTGAGAAGTACTTTGAAGGTTTTAAAGGTAGCACATGAAAATTTACTTGGAATGGTTTGAAATGCCATGCATAGGTATTTATGGTGGACACTGGAATAACTTGGTTTTCAGGGATTTGGAAGCACGAGCAGCATTCCCGCTCAGTACAAGTGAAGGCTAGCAATAGACTGGGAAGCGACAATCAAGAGAGCAATAACCGTCATAATCATGCTTGCGACAAAATAAAATTAGCGGAGGCATAAAAGTGATACAAGAACTCTGAGGCAAAGTAAATCATCGAGGCTTAATTGACTTTTATTTTTCAGTCATATGCATGCGTGAGCATGTGCCAAGTCAATTCAAATGACTCATTCAGAGGAGGATACCACAATGTCATACCTATTTATGAATAGAACAATACAAGCAAATATTTATGACATGCTACTCATTATTAATGAATTGGAACTAATCATAAGAGAACACGAACTACTAAACTTTCATCAAATGACATATACCTCACATGAACCAACTAAGCATGCTCACATGGATGAGTATATGTACAAAAATGAAAACAAATAGAGTTCATACCAGCCTCTCACCACAGTCGAGTTGTCGTAGATCGTCATTATTGCTTTTCACTTGTGTGGCTTGAATAATATTAAATGAAAACCAAGCTCCAACCACCGGAGACCGCTGAACTCTACAATAAACTTTACAAAACCGAAGAAGAACAACAAATATTTTTGGGTTTTCGAATTTTAGAGCAAGAATAAAAGGAAACAAGAAAACAAAGCAAAATCTTTTTGGATTTTTAGGATAGCAAACCGAAACTAGAAAGCAAGGCATACTAATACTAGAACTAAAGAAATAAATAAAGAGAAATAACAGAAATATTTTTGGTCTTTTTGTGTTTTGGAAAACAGAAATAAACAACAAAAAGAAAGAAAGAAAATCGAAACATGGATATACAAAGTACCGACAAGATATGATATGTAAATGAGTGAGATGTCGGTGTACCTCCCCCCAAGCTTAGGCTTTTTGCCTAAGTGGAGATCAACCCCACGGCACCCATGAGGTGGCACCTCCGTAGTACGACGAGGAAGGGCCCTCGTCCTGGTAAGAGCCGGATGACGCTCCGGGGTAAGTGACGGTGTATCCATCAGTGGGCTCGGTGTCCTCGGAGTCGTGCTGCTGGTGGAAGCCAAGCAGCCTCAGCTGCTCGTCCAGCTCCTCCTTGGAGCGCGACCATGGCCTCCTGCGAACACTGAACAAATCGGCCTGCGGCAAAGGGACTTCCCTTTCATCCCCATCAGTAAATAAAACTCTATCAACAATATTTCCCATATGAGAGTCAGTTGTAACAAAATGATGGCCTTTCATAGCAGAAATATCAAGCCTGACAGGGGTTAGCTTCTCATCACTAGGATCAACAGAAAAACCTAGATATGCAATAACACGTGAAGCAACAATTCCTCATAGATAGGTCCTTTAGTAGCTAGACGACGAGCAATGAGAGCACCAAGATTATAAGATGTATTACCAGTAAGTGCAGCACCCAGAAAAGCAAGATGATAATTAGAAATGTTGCTGGTGTTTTCCCTACCAAGAATGCTAGTGGCAAGATAGTAAGTAAAATATCTAATGGCAGGGAGCTGAATGTTCCTTATCTTGCCGCGCTGAGCGGTGCGGTCATCATCGTTGGTAACCCCTCGATAGAGTTCCATCAAAACATTGGGCGATTCTCAATCTTCTTCACTGTACCTAAAGGAGCAATACCTAATGCAGCACAAAAATCAATCAAAGTTATGGTAACAGGCCTATCATAAATCTTAAATTTAACTGATGGCGCGAAAGATGAGTTGCCAAATTTAAAGATTTCAACAAAGGTTTTAGTTAGCATATAATACTGATCACTTTCATCTCCATATAGGTAGACAAGCCAACCCTATGGATGAGGAACAAGAAGTCATCAAGGAGCCCTGCATTACGCAAAAAGTCAGTGCAAGGAAAGATGAAGCATTTGGAATCCCATTATCCTCTTCATCGCCAATGCTAGGTGCAATGAGATCTTCATCATAGGATCGCCTAACTCGAGTAGCTGCCTTCTAGGCCTTGCCACCCTTTGCGTATCCCTCTCGAATATTTCTCCAAAGGTGTGGTTATGCATTTTCCTTTTCTGAAATTTTTCAACAAGCATTATAAAAGTTGATTTTGAGGCATATAAATGAGGGGAACTACTATAGGAACTTGTAGAGTACTAAACATGCATCAAAACTAATTTTACAACTTAGAACAAGCATGCAAACTCACTTAACATGTCACCTACAGCAGCAAAATACTCAAGATATACTCAACTAAACAAAATTCTATTGGATATCGGAGGAGTCACATACCGGAGAACAAATGCCCCAAATCTCAGCAGCAAAGATGGGCTGAGCAAGAGATCGAAAATCACGAGCAAGAACAGCAAGAACTCGGGTTTGAACAATGGTGTGTGAGTTTTCGTGAGAGTGAGTGAGGTGGTAGGTGGATGAGTGAGTGGGGCCAGGTGGGGCCCTCCCCATAGGGTGGCGCGCCCCCTGCCTGGCCGCGCCCAGGTGGGGAGCAGCTGGGGGCCCCACTGGTCAGCCCAGGCACTCCCAGGTTGCATTTTGAAAAATAGGACCAGTGGTATAATTTTTATAAATTTTTGAAAACTTTTAAAACGCACATTTTCTGGGTGTTAAAGTAATATTTCAGGGCAGAAAAAGGTTTTCAAAATTTAAACAACTAAACTCTTGCAAAACAAGTATACTACAGAAGTAAAACAAGTGTGGAGAAAGAAATGTTGTTTAGTTCCTCCATGCATTTAAAATGTATTTGTTAACAAGGTTGATCAAGTCTTGCCACCAAATAAATTTTATATGACATAAGAAGAATTAAACCTCAAAACAATCATGTTACCTTATTGTATTGATATGGATCCAATCATAATATTTTGATATCCCTCTTTGATCATATATAGGACAATCAATACTTCCCACTTTGATAGCTCTCAAATTAGAAATTGTATTAACTCCAAACACTTTATCAATCTTCTTGGGGAAATAAACAGTATGCTCTTTGTCATTCACATTAAAAGTTACTTTTCCTTTGTTGCAATCAATAACAGCACCTGCAGTATTAAGAAAAGGTCCCCAAGAATAATAGACATATTATCATCTTCAGGCATTTCAACACAACAAAATCAGTAATATTAAGCAATTATTAGCAACTTGAACAGGAACATCCTCACAAATGCCAACAGGAACAGCAGTAGATTTATCAGCCATTTGCAAAGATATATCAGTTGGTATCAATTTATCCAAATAAAGTCTCTTGTAAAGAGAAAAGGCATAACACTAACTCCTGCTCCCAAATCACATAGAGCAGTTCTAACATAATTATTCTTGATGGAACAAGGAATAGTTGGTATACCTGGATCTCCAGCTTCTTTGGAACCTTGCCATTGAAAGAGTAATTAGCAAGCATAGTGGAAATCTCCTCATTGGGAATTTTCCTTTTGTTAGAAACAATATCTTTCATATACTTTGAATAAGGAGGCAATTTAATAGCATCAGTCAAAGGGATTTGCAAGAACAAAGGTTTCATCCAATCACAAAATTTATTATAGTGTTCTTCTTCCTTTGATTTGAGCTTCTTAACAGGAAAAGGCATTTGCTTTTGAACCCAAGGTTCTCTTTCATTACCATGTTTCTTAGCAATGAAATCTTCTTTAGTGTACTTTTTATTTTTAGCATGCTTTTCAGGTTCCTCTTCAACTCTTCTTTATCAGAAGCATCATTCTTATCACTATCATTGTCATGTTCATTACCACTTTCAGTTTCAGCATCAGAAATAGATATACTATTAGGATCATTAGCAGGTTCAGAAGATTCTACAACAGTTTTATGTTTCTTCTTCTTTTTCTTAGAAGGAGCACTAGTTTCTTTAGTTCGTTGAGAATCTTGTTCAACTCTTTTGGGATGCCCCTCAGGATATAAAGGATCCTGAGTAGAAACACCACCTCTAGTTGTTACTTCATAAGCATGTTTTTCTTTAGAAGTATTAACTAACATGTCATTTTGCACTTTAGTGAGTTGATCAATTTGAGTTTGAACCATATGAAAATGTTTAACAAGCATCTTAACATCATTGGAGGTTCTCTCCACAATATCATGCAATTTACTAATAGCTTGAGAATTTTCCATTAAATGATTCTCCACTCTCATATTAAAGTTATCTTGCTTAACAACATAATTATCAAATTCATCTAAGCATTGATCAGGAGGTTTTGAGTAAGGAATATCTCCTCATTAAAGCGTTGAAGAGAGTGTACCTCAATTGTGGATGAATGGGGAATTGGCTTACATAAATCTTCTATGGGTGGTAGATTCTTCACATCTTCAGATTTAATACCCTTCTCTTTAAGAGATTTCTTGGCTTCCCTCATCTCTTCATCATTTAATTCAATCATACCTCTCTTCAATATTGGTGTTGGAGTCGGTTCAGGTGTAGTCCAATCATCATGATTTTGGCTTATTCTAGCCATTAATTCTTCAGCTTCGTCTGGAGTTCTTTTCCTGAAAACACAACCAGCACAACTATCCAGGTATGCCCTAGATTCAATGGTTAGTCCACTATAAAATATATCAAGAAGGTCATGCTTTTCCAAATCATGTCCAGGCCGAGCCTAATAAGAGAGCAAAACCTTGCCCAAGCTTCAGGCAATTTCTCTCCATCTTCCTGATCAAAATTATAGATTTTCTGCAAAGCAATATGTTGAGCACTAGCAGGAAAATATTTCTGAAAGAAAACATTAAGCAAACCAATTGGACTATCAATAGAATCAGGAGGCAAATTATTATACCAAGTTTTAGCATCATCCTTTAATGAGAAAGGAAAAAATTTAGCAACAAAGTAACTACGCTTCTTGATATCATCAGAAAACAAGCTACTCAAAGTAGAGAGCTCATTCATGTGCTCTACAGCACTTTCTTTTTCAGTACCTCGAAAAGGTGTTTTCTCAACAATAGATATATGAGATAAATCAAGAGAGAAATCATAATCCTTATCCTTAATGTTTATGGAGATGTGGCAAATTTAGGATCAGGAGACAGTTTATATCTAACAGCATGTTGTGCAAGAAGATTTTTAATATTACTTGCACCAGTAGTAGCATTACATTTATCAATAAAATCATCATCAAGTTCCACATAATCTTCATCAGGATCATCACAAGAGTGTTCTACAAACTCAATTTGTCTAGATCTAGCAATTGTAGCATCTAGAAAAGGACCTAATGAACCATTATCATAAAGCACAGCAGAAGCATCATCAAAATTATCAGAGGTATTTTCAGATTCAGCAGAAGTACCAACACGTGAAGCTTGTGGTGGTGTAACTAGTTGACTCATCACAGATGGTGAATCAAGAACAGCAGAGGTACTCAGAGTTGTACCTCTCCTTGTAGTGGATGGCAATACACGGACTCTCTCAAGAGGAGCTTTGCCCATGATGGAGTAGTTGCAGCGAACAATATCAATTCAGGTGAGCTTACAAATAAAGCTATGCTCCCCGGCAACGGCGCCAGAAAATAGACTTGATGACCCACAAGTATAGGGGATCGCAACAGTCTTCGAGGGAAGTAAAACCCAAATTTATTGATTCGACACAAGGGGAGCCAAAGAATATTTATAAGTCTTAACAGCGGAGTTGTCAATTCAGCTGCACCTGGAAATAGACTTGCTCGCAGTAGCTTATCAGTAGCAACAGTTTTATAGCAGTAACAGTAGTGAAATATCAGCAGCAGTGTAATAAAGACAGCAGTAGCGATTATAGTAGACACAGGATTAAAATACTGTAGGCATAGGGATGGATGAACGGGCGCTGCATGGATAAGATAATTCATGTAATAATCAAGACAAGGCATTTGCAGATAAATAATAAAACATTATCCAAGTACTAAGTAACCATAGGCATGTGTTCCGTATATAGTCGTACGTGCTCGCAATGAGAAACTTGCACAACATCTTCTGTCCTACCAGCCCGTTGCAGCGGGGCCTCTAGGGAAACTACTAGTAATTAAGGTACTCATTTTAATAGAGTACCGGAGCAAAGCATTAACACTCCGTGAACACATGTGATTCTCACATCACAGCCATCCCTCCGGTTGTCCCAATTTCTGTCACTTTGGGGCCTCGGGTTCCGGGCAACAATCTGTGTATACAACTTGCAGGTAAGATCTTAAAACAATGAATATCATCATGAATCAATAACATGTTCAGATCTGAAATCATGGCACTCGGGCCCTAAGTGACAAGCATTAAGCATAACAAGTTGCAACAATGTCATAAAGTACTAACAACGGATACTAGGCACCATGCCCTAACAATCTCATAGCTATTACATGAATGATCTCATCCAATCCCTTCCATCCCCTTCAGCCTACAGTGGGAATTACTCACACATGGATGGGGGAATCATGGATGGTCGATGGAGAGGCGTCGGTGATGATGATGGCGATGATCTCCTCCAATTCCCGTCCCGGCAGGGTGCCAGAACGGAGTTTCTGGTCCCGAAATAGGGTTTTTGATGGCGGCGGCGCTCTGGAGGCTTTCTGGAAATATGGTCGAACCCCCCGGCGTTTTTAGGTCGAGGGCATTAAGTAGTCCAGAGGGGGGCTCGGAGAGGTGACCGAGCCGGCCTCCCCATAGGGCGGCGCGGCCCGGGCCCACCCGCGCGGCCCTATGGGGAGCGAGGCTGGCTGCCCCACTCTGTCTCCCCTTCTGGCTCCGTGGGCTTCTTGGAAAAATAGGGGCTTTGCGATTATTTCCACGGATTTTCTCGAAAGTTGATTTTCTGCACAAAAATAAGACACCAGGGCAATTCTGCTGAAAACAGCGTTAGTCCGTGTTAGTTGTATTCAAAACACAAAAATTAGAGGTAAAACAATAGCAAAAGTGTTCGGTAAAGTAGATACGTTTTGGACGTATCAGTTCCTAACAAACATTTTTCCCTAAACAGGAAATACTTCAGACAAAAGTTAGGCCACTAATTAATCTCTGTAATTCAAATTACTTCACCAAGCTAAGGTAGAGACTTTAACAAGATACTCAAGCTATTACTCAACTTGGAGACAACCAAGTTTAACAAACAAGACAAACATACTAATTACACATAACAGCCCAACATCAGAATGAACAAGCTTAACAGAATACTAATCGCTAGGAGCAAAGCCATATAGGGAATAAAACCCTAACAAACACATGACTCACAATTAGCTCTCCTTACATGCTAGTAAAAATAAGGAACATGTCACAACAGTGGATTACCACCCTGCACATACTAGGAAACACCTTTATAACAATAAAGTTATAACACAACAATTAATAAAGGTCTAATAAAAATAGGCAGAAAAGACCTAAACCTTATAATTATCACCACAGTCAATCAGTGTCTCCTAAATTCAAACCAATCTAGGGATATGTTCTCCTACACATATAGAAGACAAGCCAATTGGATTTACTCCAAAATCATCTCACAAAAATCTACAAAAATCACCAAAGAGGCACTGGTGTGTTTGTCGGCCCAGTGAGAACCAGGGTGTGCTGGGCCTTGTCCTTTACAGCCCTCAACACTCGATGGATAAAATCCGCTAAGGACCAAGCCCATGGCTTGGAGAGACTCGCGAGGAGAATCGCCTCGCGAGGCCTCGGGAGACAGCAGTGGCCTGAGGAGGTTTTTCCACACTGCTGCCCCCTCTTCAAGGCTTCTTCCCCTGGAGAGAAGTCAACACCGAATCCTCCACAGAGCCTCCCGGCCCTGTGGGGATTTCTTCGCTGCGAAGCAAGCTCCGCAGAGCGCACATGGGCTCTGCAACAGCCGCAGAGTGACGCGCGCCACTGCGCGCGGTGATGACGACGCCGCAGTTGCCATTCCGGTGATTAAAGGGGTCAACAAAGCTGTGCCCCCGCACCGGACTACGAGACTTGCCTCTTTGGTGATAAAGAAGCTGGCCGGCGCTACGCTCCAAGGCCTGCGTCACCGTGGGCACTCCCACGCTCCTCTGCAGCTCCAGCTGGCTGCCCTGCATGGACGGTGGTCTGCCTGCCACCGGCGTCAGCTTTATGCTGATGGACCGCGTCCATGGACGGCCGGGCTGCGGTGCACCAAGGACCTCTTTTCGCCGCCATGTGGTAGCTCTTCCGCTGCGGCATGTGCAGGGAAGAAGCCCGGGGCGCCTATAAAAGGAGGAGGTGCTCCACCGTAGCAAAGGATCCCCGATTCCGCAATCCACAACTCCAACCACGCTAAGTCACCAACTCGCCAAGGAAGACGAAGACCCAATCTAGCTCTTCCTTGTAATCTCCATTGCCACAAGAGAGCCCTCGGCAAGCTCATTGTACTGTAACCTACCGCAGTGCAATACAGACAAGCAGGAGTAGTGGTGTTACCTCCACACGAGGGCCGTGAACCTGGGTAAGGGCCTGTGTTATCCCTGCCATGATGTCCCTCCTCCAGCGCGACGAGCACCGTCACCGTGCTTGTTGAGGGTTGATTGACGTTGTGTTCAGCCCCTTACACGAACACTCTTCGAGAGCTTGACCACCCTGTTCCGTGGGAGTCATTCTCCGACAATTGGCGCGCCAGGTAGGGGGCTGAGGCACGTCTTCAACCTTTGACAACCTTCTGCACCATGGTGGACACACGCTCAACTCGCGTCACCCAGCGGGCTTCAGGCAGGGCGACCACTGATCCCGCCACCAACAACACCCGCGGTCGTCCCGGCCATCCTCGCGGCAGCCGCACTGCAGGGCGCGGCACCGCCGGCCCGCACATCGAGCACCCTGAGAGCGAAGACGGTCACCATGACGACCACTTCGACGAGGAAGAAGTCGACCCCGAACGCCGCGAGGACGCTGAGTCCTCGCATCCATCCCAGCGCCGCAGTGCCTCCTCTCTTGGGCGTCCAGCACCGAGCCCGAACACTGCGCTGCTCATGGCCGCAGAGCTCTTCCGCTACCGCCCCACCGCCGAGGCACACGACAACTGGCTAGGGCGCATCCAGCACCTGGTCGACATCGCGGCGGCGCCACGCCTGACCCGGCGGCGTCGCGCTCTCTGGTCCACCACAACTCCGGGCGAGCGGGGACCGCTGCGCATGGCGCACCTCCACCGCCGCCTCCGCCAGGGCCACCTCTGGCCGCGGCCCACAAGGTCGCCTCCCACGCGTGTTCGCCGCACGATTGCCAAATCGTGCAGCGGACACCTCTAGATGCGCGGATGGAAATGGAGCGCCAGAAGGACCTCCAGAAGCGCATCGTCGAGGAGATCGGCCAGGCGGGGCGGCAGAACCGCCGAACTCTTCAGGGAGGCGTCGCCACCTACGCCACAGGATGCGTGGCCTTCACCCGCAGCCTGCGTCGCGTCGTCTGGCCACAGAAGTTCAGACCTGATCTCCCCAAGGGCTACGACGGCACGAACAACCCAATCGAGTTCCTGCAGCTCTACACCACGTCCGTCCAAGCTACAGGAGGAGATGACAAGGTCATGGCCAATTGGTTCTCCCACGCGCTGAAGGACTCCGCACTGTCGTGGCTCCTAAACCTCCCCGAGGACTCCATTGACTCGTGGGAGGAGCTCTGCCAGCAGTTCGTCGCCGTCACGTATCACGCGTACAACATGGTCAAGATACCTGGCAGCGCAGGCACCATCACCATCCATGGTCACGTACAGGACGCCACGCACGCTGTCGAGACCGCCTACAAGGCCGCTGCCATGGCTTTCCCCGCTGACGAGGACATGGAGCCTCTCGAGAGGCCCAAGAAGAAGAAGCAGCTGTTCACTCAAGAGCAAGCATCTACAAAGAAGGTGTCACTAAGTACCAGTGACTCGGGGGCTGAGGGCTCGGGGGCTAGCGTCACCATAGGCGTTGGCTTGCCTCCCAAATAGGAAAGCGCGCTCATCGCCTTCCTTCGGGCAAATTCTGACATGTTCGTATGGACTCCGTCAGATATGTCCGGTGTACCAAGGGAGGTGATCGAGCACCACTTAGCAGTGTGTCCAAACGCACGCCTGTAAAGCAAAAAGCGCGGAAACAAGCCCCCGCGAAGCAAGCATTCATCATCAAAGAAGTAGAGAAGCTGAAAGCAGCAGATATCATTCGAGAAGTTAGCCACCCCACTTGGCTCTCCAACGGCGTGGTTGTTCCAAAACCCGCTGGAGGAGGCCGGCTCTGCATCGACTACACCGACGTCAACAAGGCCTGCCCCAAAGATCCATATCCCATGCCAAGGATAGACCAGATTGTGGACTCCACCGCCGGCTGCGACCTCCTCTGCTTCCTGGATGCCTTCTCAGGCTACCATCAGATTAAGATGGCCAAGGAAGACGAGGAGAAAACAACATTCCTCACCCCTTGTGGTGTGTACTGCTACACTTGCATGCCTTTTGGCCTGAAAAATGCCGGCGCCACCTTCCAGAGGCTCATGAGGATCGCCTTGGGGGCTCAGATGGGCAGAAACGCAGAAGCCTACGTCGACGACATCATGGTCAAGTCTCGCGAGGGAGACACCCTCTTGAAGGACCTCGAGGAAACCTTCGCCAGCCTGCGCAAGGTGAATATCAAGCTAAACCCCGCCAAGTGCGTCTTCGGGGTGCCTTCAGGCAAACTCCTCGGGTTCCTCGTGTCCCACCGTGGCATAGAAGCTAATCCAGACAAGATCAAGGCTATAGAAGACATGCAGCCACCTCGCCGCCTCAAGGACATGCAGCGCCTAGCAGGATGTATGGCCAGCTTAGGCCGCTTCATCTCCAAGTTCGGCGAGAGGGCTCTGCCATTTTTCAAGATCATGAAGAAGTCCGGCACCTTCAAGTGGACTCCAGAGGCAGACAAAGCATTTGAGGAACTTAAGAAATACCTGGCTAGCTCACCTGTAATGGTAGCCCCCAGGACAGGCGAACATCTGAAGCTGTACCTATCAGCCACTCCACAAACTGCGAGCGCCGTCCTAGTGGCAGAAAGAGAAGAGCCAGTCCTCTCCAAGAAAAGCACTGGCACCCCAAGCCCAGAACCTCCCGACAAGGAAGCTGTCTCTCCAGACCCAGCGCCAGTCCCACAGCCTCAAGTCGAGCCTACTTCAAGCACTCCTGTAGAGACTCCTCCACAGGCAAACCTCTCCAGAGGCCCTGAGGAGCCTCTCCAGGGACCCGACGCTGCAGCTCCACCGACAACCCTCGTCGAGCATCCTGTCTACTTCGTCAGTACAGTACTGCGAGATGCTCGCGAGCGTTACCCCGTGCAGCAGAAGCTCCTCCTCGCGCTCCTCATTGCCTCCAGGAAGCTACGACACTACTTCCAGGGCCACCCCATCACGGTGGTCACGTGTTTCCCCCTGGAGCAAATCTTGCGCAACCCAACGCCACTGATCGCGTCGCGGGATGGAACATCGAGCTACAACCGTTCAACTTGCGCTTCGACACCACAAGAGTCATGAAGTTAAGAGCACTGGCGGATTTCATCGCTGAATGGACTGATCCAACTCCTGAAGAGCCTCGTGAAGAAGAAACCGTGCCGGCTGAAGAGACAATGCCAAGCCATTGGACCATGCACTTCGATGGAGCTTTCTCCTGCCGCAATGGTGGGGCTGGAATCGTCCTGACCTCACCCAAAGGCGACAAGCTCTACTACGCTGTCCAGCTGTGCTTCACGACAGACAAGATCTCCAACAACATCGCCGAGTACGAAGGACTCCTCACCGGGCTAAGGGCCGCAATCGCCCTCGGCGTCAAGCATCTACTTATAAAGGGAGATTCCCAGTTGCTGGTCAACTTCTCCAGCAAGAGCTACACGCCTAAACACGACCACATGTCCGCCTACCTTGAAGAGGTCCGCAAGCTCGAGAAGCACTTCAGAGGCATGGAACTCATGCACATCCCGCGGAAGGAGAACCAAGAGGCAGACGACATCGCCAAGCGAGCATCATGAAGGCAGGCCCAGCCCGCCGGTGTCTTTGAAGAGAGACTCTCCAAGGCATCCATAAAGCAACCGCAAGAGGCAGCAGCCACAAGCACAGACGAAGCGCTCCCACCGCCTCCTGTAGGTGGAGCACCCAACTGTGGCCCTCCATCAGGGGAGCGTCTGATGCTGACAATGGTGCACCAAGAGACAGGCTGGGTCGACGAGCTCAAAGGCTATTGATGCAGCTAACTATAGCTAGGAGGGGTACCACCGTTTCCCCACCGTTTCCTTTCTTTTTTTTCTTTTTCCTCTCTTTCTTAAAATCTGCTGGTCAGCACTGTACAGTGTGTAGACTTTTCTTCTACTAGTTTCTAGAGCTCCGGTGTGCTCCCTTTGTAATATAACTCCCTTGGGGAGAAGAAAAAGGGAACGACTATTAGAAACAGAGAACACTGCAGCAGAGCTGCTATTCCCCTTCATTCTGTTCTTGATGTGCGCCTCTTTATTTCCTTGATCTGCTACGGGTGTTGTTTAGCACCCGCTGCATCAGTTTTGGTATCAGAGCCACAGGTTCTCGTCCATGGCAGGGGGGCGGAGGAATCGGAGCCGAGCTTGTCGGCCAGCGGCGGCTCGGGTCGACTCCGCGGAGATGGATGAGGAGTCTGGAGACGGGGCTCCATCCAGGTATCGGAACCTGCAGGACATCGATGCCGATCTGATGGGTCGGAATCAGGAGTTGAGACGTCAAGTTCAGTCCCTGGAGCAGCAGATGGAAGCTATGCGGGTGCAGATGGCTCGAATCGCTGCTAACGGGCGACGGAGGGATGTGCCAGAAGACCAGGGCAGCGAGGAAGCTTCGTACAGCAGCGACAGCTCTTCGGTAAGTTCCCTGAGGCGTCCTGAAGTCAATCCATTTGGTGCTAGACACCGAAATCGCCGGAGTCGCGCTACAGCCAGCCGTGAGAGTGGCAGACGGCGTTGCTTCAGAGTTAATTTGCCGGAGTTCTCAGGCGGACTTTCCGCTGAGGAATTTGTGGATTGGCTCGATGAGGTCGAGCGTATCTTTGAGTATGCAGATGTGCCAGAGGAAGAGCGTGTCCCTGCAGTTGCAATGCGACTGAAGGGTCGTGCATCTGTTTGGTGGAAGAATTTAGAGCAGAGCCGCAGAGTCCGTCACAAGCGGAAACTTGATTCCTGGACTGCAATGAAGGAGAAAATGCAGAGAGAATTTCTCCCCTTCAATTATGAGGAATCATTGTTTAGACAGCTCCAAAATTTAAGACAGGGTAGCAGAAGTGTGGACGAATATACAGATGAATTCTATCAATTAGTCTCTCGCAACAACTTGAGTGATTCAAAAAGCCAACTGGTGGCAAGATATATTGGAGGGTTGCGGCAGTCTATCCAAGATGTGTTGACCTTGCATGTAAACTTCACTGTGTCGGAGGCACATCAGCGAGCCGTCGCCATTGAGAAACAACAACAGCGGTCTGTACGTGCTACCAGTGCTTTTCCCCGGCCACGACCTACTACTACAACACATTTAAGACCGGTGATAGACAGCAGAGAAGCAAGGCCGTCTGGGTCAGTACCCAGTCCTAGAGGGATAGCGGATCCTCCCAAAAGTTCAACAAAGGGTACTCACTGTTTTAAGTGCGGGTCTCCTGATCATCTGTTGAAAAGTTGTCCAAAGCAAAACAGCCGCGATGGTAAGGGATTGATGGCAGAAATAGACGAAGAACCTGGACAACAAGGTGATCCAGTATATGATGATTATGAAGATGCTGAAGGAGTTGAACTAGATGGGGATACAGGGGACATGTTAGTGATGGAACGTACCTTGATAACGCCACCAAAGAAAGATGAAGATTGGCGAAGGCGGAGTTTATTTCACACTCGCTGTACTATGGGAGGCAAGGTATGTCATGTTATCATTGACAATGGCAGTTGGGAGAACGCAATTTCTGAAGAAGCAGTCAATAAACTTGGGCTTCCGAAAGTGAAACATCCTAATCCATACAACATGAGGTGGTTCAAATCAGACAAGATATCAAAGGTACAATTTAAGTGTCTGGTTTCTTTCTCCATTGGTAATAAATTTCATGATGAAGTAGAGTGTGATGTGGTTGACATGGACGTGAGTCATCTTATTCTGGGAAGACCTTGGCAGTACGACCGCCATGCTGTACATGATGGACGAAAGCATACATACACTATCATGAAGGATGGCCGCAAGTTTGTGCTAAATCCGGTGAACATGGATGAGTTAGCTAAATCTAGTGGCGGCGAAACATCTAGAACCACAAATCTGATATCTTGCAAGCAGTTTGTACATGAGGCCAAAGAAGGGGGTGCATATTTATTGTTCATCTCAAAACATAAGGAGGAAGTTGCTACGCCTAAGGAGGCACAAGAACTACTTACAGAATTTTCTGATGTCTTCCCCAAGGAACTTCCTTCGGCATTACCTCCTTTACGAGGTATCCAACATCGCATTGATTTAATCCCAGGCGCCAGCCTGCCAAACCGTCCAGCCTACCGAATGAACCCAAAAGAATATGAGGAGTTGAATCGACAGGTGCAAGAATTATTAGACAAAGGTTTTATTCAACCTAGTCTAAGCCCTTGTGCAGTTCCTGTACTTTTAACTCCAAAGAAGGACGGTTCATGGCGTATGTGTGTTGACTCTCGGGCAATCAACAAAATCACAATCAAGTACCGTTTTCCTATTCCCCGTTTGGATGATATGTTGGATAATTTAGCAGGGGCTGCGGTATTCTCCAAAATTGACTTGAAGAGTGGCTACCATCAAGTGAGAATTCGTCCAGGTGATGAATGGAAAACTGCTTTCAAGACAAGGGATGGCCTATATGAGTGGCTGGTAATGCCTTTCGGACTATCTAATGCGCCTAGCACTTTTATGCGGCTAATGAACCATGTTTTGCAACCTTTTATCGGAAGGTTTGTTGTGGTATACTTTGATGATATTTTAATATACAGTAGAAGCTTGGAGCAACATCTGCAACATTTAAGAGAAGTGCTACTTGCCTTGAGACGCGAGCAGCTGTATGCTAATCCAAAGAAATGTGAGTTGCTGGTTTCTTCTGTTAATTTTCTAGGCTTTATTGTTTCTGAAAAGGGGTTGCAGGTAGATCCTAGCAAGGTAGAAACTATTCTCAGTTGGCCAGCTCCCCAAACACTAACAGAAGCTCGCAGTTTCCATGGACTTGCTTCATTCTATAGAAGGTTCATTCAGAATTTTAGCACCATCATGGCACCATTTACAGACTGTATGAAACGCAGTGGTATCTTTGAATTAACAGGAGGTGCAGTGGCAGCATTTGAAGAAATTAAAGCCAAAATTGCATCAGCAGATTGTTTAGCATTGCCAGATTTTAACAAGCTATTTGAGGTGGACTGTGATGCTTCAGGATCAGGAATTGGGGCTGTTCTCAGTCAGGAATCACGTCCAGTGGCTTTCTTTAGTGAGAAGCTAACAGGTGCACAGCTACGCTACTCAACTTATGAGACTGAGCTATATGCAGTGATTAGAACATTACAGCATTGGAGGCATTATCTTCTGCATCAAGAGTTTATTCTGTATAGCGATCATGAAGCTCTGAAATATATCCGCAGTCAGCCTAATTTGAACAGGAAGCAAGCTCGTTGGGCAAATTTTCTCGAGGAGTACAATTTTGTACTCAAACATAAATCTGGAGCCCAAAACAGAGTGGCTGATGCACTGAGCCGTAAAGCTCAATGTCTTCACATGATGGAAGTTGTGGTAGTTGGGTTTGACAGTATTCCTGAGCTCTACCCTGATGATCCTTATTTTAGCAAAATTTATGAAGCTGCCAAAAACAAGCAATCAGTGGACTACACTATACATGATGGATTTCTTTTTAAAGGGGCTCGACTTTGCATTCCTGAATGCTCTGTTCGTGATCTTATTATCAAGGAAATTCATGGGGAAGGTCATTGTGGGAGAGACAAATCAGTGCAACTACTTCTGCGACAATATTTTTGGCCTCATGCCCGAAGAGACATGGAAAGATTTGTGGAGAGGTGCCATATTTGTCAAGTTTCAAAAGGAACAGCTACTAATGCAGGTTTATATGTACCATTACCTGTACCAGAAGCACCATGGCTAGATGTGAGTATGGACTTCGTTCTGGGGCTTCCTCGAACACAACGTAGAGTTGACTCTATCTTTGTTGTGGTTGATCGATTTAGTAAAATGGCACACTTCATAGCCTGCAGGAAGACATCTGATGCAAGTCAAATTTCAGTATTGTTCTTTCGAGAAATAGTGCGGCTACATGGTATACCAAGGAGCATTACCTCTGATCGAGATACTAAATTTATGTCTCACTTTTGGCGATCTCTGTGGAGGCAAATGGGAACTAGTCTGAATTTCAGCAGCGCCTATCATCCCCAAACGGATGGTCAGACAGAAGTAGTCAATAGAAGTTTGGGAAAATTGTTGCGAGCTCTTGTAGGTGATAAACCTAAACAATGGGACGCCATACTACCTCATGCTGAGTTTGCCTTCAATCGGACACCCAATCGATCAACCGGGTTGTGTCCCTTTGAGATAGTATATGGTAGAGTCCCAAATGGAGTATTGGATTTAGCGCCGACACCCGTTGTTGGGAAGAAAAGCTGCAAGGCAGAGAATATGGCTGAGGAGATCAATTCAACTTGTGCAACAGCGAATACATGAAAGCAGTGCTAGATACAAGGCTGCAGCTGACCAACACCGTCGTGAGGTTGTGTTTGAAGAAGGGGATTTGGTTTGGGCTGTCCTCACCAAAGACCGTTTCCCAGCTGGAGAATACAACAAGTTAAGCCAGAGGAAGATTGGGCCGTGCAAGGTGATAAAGAAGATTAACAATAATGCCTATAAGTTGGAGCTACCTAGCCACCTACGAACTTCCGATGTGTTCAATGTAAAGCATCTTGTACCGTATCATGAGGAGCTATCTGAAGTTCAGGTTTAAACTCGAGGACGAGTTCTTTCCAGCCCGGGAAGAAAATGATGCAGCTAACTATAGCTAGGAGGGGTACCACCGTTTCCCCACCGTTTCCTTTCTTTTTTTTCTTTTTCCTCTCTTTCTTAAAATCTGCTGGTCAGCACTGTACAGTGTGTAGACTTTTCTTCTACTAGTTTCTAGAGCTCCGGTGTGCTCCCTTTGTAATATAACTCCCTTGGGGAGAAGAAAAAGGGAACGACTATTAGAAACAGAGAACACTGCAGCAGAGCTGCTATTCCCCTTCATTCTGTTCTTGATGTGCGCCCTTTATTTCCTTGATCTGCTACGGGTGTTGTTTAGCACCCGCTGCATCAGCTACCTAATGCAGGGGATCCTTCCCGAGGAAGATGCGGAAGCAGAGCGAATTGCTCGACAGGCAAGGTCATATTTCATCCTCGAGGGAGATCTGTACCGCAAGCGCCCAAATGGAATTGCACTCAAATGTGTCCCTCCTGAGGAAGGCCGGATGCTGATCAGAGACATCCACAGCGGGGAGTGCGGCCACCATTCCTCTGCACGCATCCTCGCAGGCAAGGTCTTCAGGAGCGGGTTCTACTGGCCCCAAGTGCTTCAAGATGCCACCACCATCGTCCACACTTGCGACGCGTGCCAGTTTCACGCCAAGCAAGTCCATCAGCCAGCACTGGGACTACAAACCATCCTGCTCTCCTGGCCCTTCATGGTCTGGGGGCTGGATATCTTGGGCCCCTTCCCGAGATCGCAAGGGGGCTACCGTTTCCTCTTCGTAGCCATTGACAAGTTCACCAAGTGGGCAGAGGTCGAAGCGGTGCGCACCATACCAGCCAAAGCAGCAGTGAAGTTCATCAGAGGCCTGGTCTGCCATTTTGGGGTGCCAAATCGCATCATCACCGACAATGGGTCGCAATTCACCAGTGGCATCTTCAGGGCCTACTGCGAAACTCTCGGCACCAAGCTCTGTTTCGCTTCGGTGGCCCATCCACAGAGCAGTGCCCAGGCCGAGCGAGCAAATTCCGAGGTACTCAGGGGCCTCAAGACCAGAAGCTTCAACTGCCTCAAAGGCCACGGCAAGGGCTGGATCGACGAGCTCCCCTCTGTGCTATGGTTCATACGCACAAACCCCACTGGTGAGACTCCTTTTGCCCTTGTGTATGGAGCTGAAGCAGTCCTCCCCACCGAGATCAAGCATGGATCCCCTCGGGTCCTTGCTTTCATTGAGGATGATCAGGAAGACCTCCACAACAACGACTTGCTGCTCCTCGACGGGCTCCGCCGCCGTGCTGCCCTCAGGGCTGCAAAGTACCAGCAAGACCTGCGACGCTACCACAGCCGCCACATACGCTCACGCACTCTAGAGGCAGGCGACCTCGTCCTCAGGAGAATCCTCTCCAGGGAAGGTCTCCACAAGCTCTCGCCCATGTGGGAAGGCCCCTACAGGGTCGCACACATCGCCAGGCCTGGCGCGGTACGCCTCGAAACGGAGGACGGCATCCCAGTCAAGAATCCATGGAACATTGCGCATCTACGCAAGTTCTACCCGTGATCACAGTCACGCCAGACATTTTTTTTGTCTCTCGAGGGAAGCCAGACATTTTTTGTCTCCAGAGGGAAGCACACAGCTTCACCTCCAAGCTTCACAAAGCTTCTCCTCCAGAGGGCCAGCCCCTCCGAGCTCTCCCGATAATAAGCCACCGCAGGCTGTGGAGAGTCTCAGCCACTAAAGGTGGTCCCCATGCCTCGACATGGAAAAACTTTCTCTTGGCAACCCCTAGTGTAATGAACTATTTCGTTTCTAGATGAAACTACGCGCCGAGGCACCGCTATGTAACATTTTGGTGGTGAGTTTCATCTTCTATCATTTTTTGGTTCATTTGCACTCATATTTTTCCCATGCACGCCTCGCGAGCGGGGGCTGAGTACGGTGCCTGTGCCTCAAGAGCACCCCAGCAGCACTGCAAAATCCAAGGATCCGAGCTCTAACACGTGAGCATGCTCTCACGACTGTTAACTCACCAAGGAGCTCTGGCTCAAGGGTTAGCTCCCAAGCACGCCACCTCACCAAAGGACCTTGGTACTTACTCTCCTCGCGAGATACTCATGAGGAAACCTATAAGCGCGCATGATTTGTTATCATCATGTATTGGCTTTGGTTTCGCCTCTCTAACCTACGCAGGGAACAAGAGTCCCCCCAAGCTCGTGAAGCCACACTCAGGCCTCAAGAAAGAAGTGCACCACCGGGGGAACCAACACCCTCCACGAGGCCAAAAGCCTCGCGAAGCTAAGTCTAGCTCTCACGCCTCAAGCGTCTTTTCATCTCTCTCACGAGCACTTGTCGTCCCTCGGGCAGATCTTTTCTCCCTCGCGCTTCATGGACTGCTTGTGCGTCAAAGGGGGGCCCTCGAGCACCGCGACTCGAGAGCCCTTACCTCTCCAAGCCTTAAACTCCGCCCGGCCTTGCTGAGTCATAGCTCTGGCATACCGCAGTGGCGGAGTCATAGCGCGAAGAGATGGGCCCAAACGACATAGAGAGAAAAAGACATGAAGCAGGGGCAAAAGGCCCTTCCAAGGGACACACGCATAAGTAGCACAGACTTAGAGTATATTACAAACCATGACAAAAGGACACAAGTCTTTGGACAAAGATAAATGCACCTCAGGCGCGTGTTGTTGCAGGAGCAGTTCAAGCAGAGAAGTTGCCATCGCCACCCTCCTCTCCGGCCTCATCCTCCGACGCTTCTTCCACCCTCTGGAAGCGGCTGCAGTAGTCCTCGACCTCCTCACGAACAGAGTTGGAAATATCCATGGCTCGGTTCCCCTCGAGAGGCTCGGTCACGGAGCTGTAGTCGAAGCCAGGATGGAGGCGCTGGAGGTTGGCGAAGACGTGATCAATCGCCACCGTCAAGAGCTCGCGACACTGCTCGTCGACGACATCGCCCAGCTCCGCCACGGGGCTCTCAAGCGCGGTGAAGAGCCGGTCGAAGTAGGCGAGGTACGTGGCGGCGTCGGAGTTCCCCTGCACTGGGACAGCAGGCGCTTCCACACCAAGCTTCTCCGCGAGAGTGTTTCCCCGGGTCACTAAGGACCGGAACATACGCTCTCGCTGCTGCGACAGGACGCGCGCCGCTTGCGCAGTCTCTGCGGCCTCCACCGCGCGGTCCATGGCAGGGCCAACCTGCGCGTTCATCTCCTCCATGTCGGCCACCAGCTTGGCGAGGTCCTGCTCCGCGTCTTCGCGAGGCTTCTCCGCGCGGCGACGTCCATCCTTGGCGCGCTTCGTCTGTGAGTTCAGATTGACATTTTGCTGCTCCAGATAGCGGATGCGAGCATCGTCCTCGCTGCGCCTTTTCTTGAAGCGATCTTCATGCTTCTTGAATTTCCATCATATTCAGCAGAGACGGAGGCGCGGTACTTCTTTTGCTTATCGGCCAAGTCCTTCTCCAGCTCCTCCTTCCTCTCAGCAAACTTCTTGTTGAACCTCTCCACATGCTTGGCGTGGCTGGCCACCTCCTCGCCGTGCTTGCCGACGGCATCAGCCAAGTTGCCCTCCCGGGCCTCAAGGTCCGCGCGCTGCGTGGTCAGCTCTTGCTCAGCTTGCAGCAGCTGCTCTTCGCGCTTGAGCACGTCCGCCTCGCGCGTCGCTAGCGCCTGCTCGCGAGAGTCCAAAGTCGCGCGGTGCTGGTCCAAGGACAGTCGCACAGCCTCGGAGTCAGGGATGATCTTCGCCTCAAGAGCGGCGAGCTTCTCGCTTCGGCTGGCCAGAGTGGCTTCAACGGCCACACGCTCCAGGGCCGCCGCCAGGCGCTCCGCCGAGGCCGCCGCAAGATCTTCGGCCGCCGCCTGGCGCTCAGCTTGCAGCGGCTCCAGAAGCTCCTCGGCTTCGCGCACTGCGCCCTCGCGGACCTCCTGCTCGCAAGGCCTGGTCGCTCTGGCGGCGACGCTCCACAGTCTCGTGGAAGAGGGCCCGGGCCTGCGCAAGGTCTGCATATCCCTGGGCGAGCGCAGCCTCCTCGAGAGCGAGATGGGCTTCAAGCCCGTCCAGGGAATCCCTCGCCAGACGGAGGGCAGCGCTGCGGCGGGCGCCGATCCAGCTCACGCCGCCCAAGACCAAGGCGCGAGAACCCCCGCGAGGCGCGGAGGCCCCCACATCGGCGTCACACCCAAGGAAGGGGACCTCCGTGCTTGGACCAGGGTCTGCCTTGGCCTGGGGGCTCCGGGGCTGGCCGTCATCGCCAGCGGCGCCATGGGCGCCAGCATTTCCGCTCTCCGGCGGCGCCTCTTCATGCACTTCACGGGCAGGGGGAGCCTGCCCCGTCACCATCGCATACTCCGCTGCCGCGCCAGCGGTGGCCTCGAGAGAAGCCGTCTCCCCTTCAGTGCTTGGCGGGGGCGGCAGAGGAGCATCCTCCTCCATCTCAGCACCGGCGCTACCCGTCGCCGAACCGCCGTGCTTCGTCGCCTCCGTGTCAGCCTCCTGCTGCTCCGGCGGAGTAGCAGGGCGCAGCGGGGTCGACGCCCTCTCTTCCTCCTTAGGCTGCTCCTCCACGATGAGGGGAGGAGCAGTAGCCTGAGCTTGAGGCTGGTCATCCTTAGGCCCTGGGGCCTCCTCAGCCTCAGGCCTCGCGGCCTTCTCAGCCTCAGGCCTTGTGGCCTCCTCCTCTGCGGCCGTCGGGGTGGTGCTCGTCCGCACCTCCACAGCCTTGCGGAGCCTGCGACGTTTCGCCGGCACCAGATCCCGGGCAAGCGTACAGAAAAGGGCCGTCAGGAAGAGATCAAGCAGATTGCCTTGAAACGAAAGGCCAAGTTGGAAATTCAGCACTTACCCGGATTTCTTGGCGCGGGTGTCAACCCACACCTTGCCTGATGAGCGCCACGACCTTGATGGCGCGGCGCTTGCACTAGACCCCTCAAGAGCCACCTCGGCTTTCCTCTTGAGGGGAGTGCCCTCTGGACCTCCAGTGTGACACCCCTCCCTGGCACATATTACCATAGAGGCGGTCGTCCCGTGCGCCAGCCCAGGATATCTGGCCGCACATCGCGACAGTGCAACATAATGGAAATCATTACACAATCACGCACAAGAAGTGCTACAAATGGTTTACAAGGCCATCAAGGCATGACAGAAATATCAAGCCAAGCATGGCTCAGGACAGAGTTTAACTGGCAGCGGAAAACGACTAAGGCAACGGCTTGGAGCGGCTCCACTCCACAGGCATCTGGCTGGGCTACTGATCCTAGCACGCTCTTACTCCATCTTCTGGCTAAGTCTGGCCACATGAAAAGCCAGTCTGAGTACAATGACGTACTCGCAAGTAACGTAACCACAAGACATGAACAGTCAGACAATCATGCAACAAGTTATACATTGGAAATAAAATACTACACATGGCAAGTATGTACTCTAGACAGACAAATATACAGTATAACATAAAGATAGCATGGCCTCACAAGCAAAACATGGCATAAGCAAACAACAGGGTATCACCAGTGCAGAGTCCAAGCCAGGTGGGGTTGGACCGTGCACCGGCAATCAAACAAAGAGATTACCTGTGACGAGTAAACGAGTGTACCAGTTGGTACCAAATAACACAACAACTCATGTAATCACAGCTAGGCCCACTGGCCTGTAGCCTCACAAGGCTCATCTCATCTGTCAACACTGCTAGCCCACTGGCCTCATCATATTTTTCATCTCAAGTATCATTCCCTGCATCATCTTATTGTTTATTAAGTGAAGTCAGGTCGTTCTTTAATTATTTCGAACAAATCTTAAGTTTAACCTCCGGACACGACAAAGACACATAGTGTGACCGACACCGAACTGTTGTTCCATATCCCAGGAATGGGGCTAGCTTGCTAGGTTGATGCTCTCGAGAGTTTGCTTTCCCACCTATCAGAATGCACCCCACTCAGCCGACACTTCAGGTTCATCACGCCCAAAGCCGTACTAAGCAAAATACACCCACACGACCGTCCACTTACTAAGACACTGTCCTGCACCACCCTATACGCGTGGTACAACGGGCAAGTGAATCCGGCACAAATCCCCCGGGGCGACCGGGTATGCCTAGCTCCGGACTCCTTAGCACAGTCGAACCCGTGCCTGTCGACCTCTACCCTCGGACAGCACAACTGAACGACTGCGCCCAATGGATGGCACAAAAGGGGCTCAACAACCTACTAGGTCACGGTCCTCCATGAGACGACGATGGTTCGGCTTTCAAAGTTCAGATTAGTGGCACCATGGACTGACCCTATCGTTGCTTGGAGGGGTGTTTCATTTAATCAAGTTTCATCATAACAAGTAAACAACAGATCTTCCGTTCAACACAACAATCATAGTATTATAGCAAGTCCAAACAACAGATGGTTAGTCCAGCACAACAATCACAATATCAATGTAATATATCATCATAGACAAATTTTAGTGTTCAGTTTTCAACATGATGCAAGCAACACATGATCTCCACATAATAATTTCAGCAGTAAGTAAATCATATCAACTTGCAGGTATAAGAATTTAAACTTCGCATAAAGGAA
This sequence comes from Poa pratensis, assembly GCA_947311845.1. Classification (NCBI taxonomy): domain Eukaryota; kingdom Viridiplantae; phylum Streptophyta; class Magnoliopsida; order Poales; family Poaceae; genus Poa; species Poa pratensis. The sequence continues at coordinate 1,113,479 of CAMZMU010000062.1, forward strand.
AGAACTTCGACCTGGAGTCTGTGGCGGAGATACCTCCGGCAAGCGACTCCTCGTCCGTGAAAGAAAAGACCAACCGAGAGTCTGTGGCGGAGATACCTCCGGCAAGCGACTCCACGTTTGGCAAGGAAAAGAACTTCGACCGGGAGTCTGTGGCGGAGATACCTCCGGCAAGCGACTCCTCGTCCATGAAAGAAAAGACCAACCGAGAGTCTGTGGCGGAGATACCTCCGGCAAGCGACTCCGCGTTTGGCAAGGAAAAGAACTTCGACCGGGAGTCTGTGGCGGATATACCTCCGGCAAGCGACTCCTCGTCCGTAAAAGAAAAGGGTGTTGCACGATATATCGGAGATCAATAGATACATATATATGCAGCAATATTTAAAACGCAACATGACAGGATCAATATTACATGTTTCATATCTAAACATGAACAACATACAGATATGCATAAATCTAACAGTACATAGACAATAATATAAACACTCAGCAGGGCAATAAGCAAACAAATACACAAGCAACATTACAAAACTGGTCATAGCAAGTGGTTAGCTTGCCTTCAAAGACGGGGATCCACCGGGTTTGGGAAGGTCGGGATGATTCCGCGGCGTAGGGCGGCGATAGCCCCGTTCCACGGACTCCGGAATGCACGTACAAAGGGCACCCTAAAGAAATATTTTGTAACGAGATGAAATCAGTACCACTGGGTAAACCTCGTCATAACAAGAATTTAGAAATTTGAATCGCCTCAATCGGAGCTACGGTTCAAAAGATATTGGCAGGCGACGGATAGCTATCTGCTGCACACCAGAGGAAAAAAAAACAGACGGGCCGCTTTCGATTTGGGCTGGGCTGTTCGCGCACTTAACAGTAATACGACTTCTCCTCTGGAAAGCGTAATCTGAAAAAAAAACGAAGTACCCTTTTAGCTAGCCCAAAAGTGAACGATCAGTTCACTGTTCTTCTCTCCACGTACGGGAAGAGCTCGGGAGGCTGGCTTGGCGCGTCGTCGCCGTCCGCCAGGACCGCTGGAGAGCCGGCCGAGGGCGGTAACGGAACGGCGGCGGCGTACCGCGGCCAGGGGAGGTGAAGTCGTCGGCCGGAACGCTTCCCACGCGTCGCGTGCGAGCTCGCAAAGCTTCGGCCATGGCGGACGTACGCGGATGGCGCCGAGGATTGCGGCCACTACTCGCTCTTCTGCTTGGACGGGGGATTAGAGAGGATGGGTAGGAGGCTCTCCGCCAGTTTAACCGGAGAACGGAGCCAGCTTGAGCGTGTTGCGGCCAGGAACCGACGACGACGGCTTCAACCAGGATCGAAGCAAAGCTTCACCGTTGCCCAGCTAAAATGCTAGAGAGGTCCAGAGAGAGGAGAGGAATGGGGTGCAGCAGCCAGGGGAGGGCTTGGAGTCTCCTTATAAAGGCAGCGGGAGGGAGAGGTAGGTGGTGGCCGTTCGGCCATTGAAGGCGAGCCGAGGCCACGGCTGACGTTGCTCCGGCTACAGGGGAGAGGATAAGAACGAGCATGACCTTAGCCAGGGTAGCAGGAACGAGCTTCGTGTTCTCTGGGTTGAGCTGGAACCATGGAGCATCGGGAGGGAGGAAACAGACGACCGAGTGTGCGGCGCTTCAATGCACCGGCCACCGGTGCAACGTCTTGGCTCCAAGAATTCAAGGGGGGAGATAGGACTGGGGGAGGGCTGGCTAGGGGAGGCGCAGGACGACAGTGCTGCACGAGGCTGTACTGCCGCCGGGAGGTTTAGGCGGAGGTTTAGGGCTAAGCAAGATTAAGGTCACGCCAAAGAGTGTGTACGCACTAGTGGAAACAGGGGCTTTGGTGGAGAGGGGTGTTGGGCTCTAGTCCCGGGCGTGGTTCGATCCCGGACTAGAGGAGGGAACTAGTACCGGGCCGGCTGCTCCGACGCTGCGCAGGTCGGGTCCCGGGTTGTAGGGCACCTCTAATTCCGGGCCGTGATACCACCCGGGACCGAGGCAGTCAGCGGCAGGGTGGAGACAGGAGGGTGGACCTTTCGTCCCGGACCGTGGTACAGCCCGGGACTAGAGGTTCCGCTATATCATCTCCCAGCCCGGGCCAGCCACCATTTTGAACTCTCAAGATCATCTCCATTGTTTCCTCTCTCAAGCTCAGGTGTAGCCCCATTTTTTTCCAAGATTTGTCAAGATAGACGGCACCCATCTCTCCAAGGGTTAGCAACACTTGATCCTTTCACCCGGCGGCCGAATTTTAGCCATTTCCATACAAGTTTAGCTCATTTCATTTTTATAGTGCTACCTAGGTGTTTGATGAAATGACTAAGCTAGGTAGTTCACCCACAGGTAGGTAGTACGGTCTAGCTAGGTTCGCGCATCTCTTTATTTATTTTTTCAATACCACTATATGTTGACTATGATTTGATTGAATTCTATTCTCGTAAAGTGGATCGAGAGGCAACCACAGGGGACCAATTTCTGTGGATATTTCGTTTGCGAGTGGATTCGTCGTTCGGTCACTGAGCGGGACCCAAAGAAATTTTTAGACGTACGTGAACAATCATATTCATCAATTGATCTCCAGTGTCATTCATAATTTTTGATAGTCATGATTAATATTCGTATTGATCTCCTTCTTTTATAGGCAGAGCCATTGCGCGAGAGTAACTTTCAAGCACTAGCAGAGGAACTTGCGGGGTTTCTGCTCAGCGAAGTCATACCTACAAAAGGAAAATACAATGGAGAATAGCGGTGAAGTCCCAGTTATGATCTCCCGTGTAACCGAATAGACGGGCTCTAATCCCGGTTATGATCTCCACACACGTGTAATCAAATAGACGGGCTCTAGTCCCGGTTATGAGCACCTCCATGTAACCGGATAGACGTGAACATATTTTTATTTATGAACATTTTGATATGTTATATGTAGTTTCTGTTTTTAATTAATTAAACGCATATTTTTTTGCACCATTTCAATATTAAATTGGGAGGAAAAACAAAAAAATTACAGGCTGCCACGTGTGAGGTCCTTGGTCCCGGGTCGTATGACCAATCGGGACTAGAAGTCCTCCACCACGCCCGCGCCTCGGCGGCCACGTGGGAGCCTGTTGTTCCGGGTCGTAACGGACCCGTCCCGGGTGGACACCCGGTACTAGAGGCCCTTACGACCCGGGACCAGTGGCCCTGTTTCCACTAGTGACGCGACGTCCAGAGCGCGACACGGGCGATATCGTCGCGTTCCCGGTGGCTCGGGGCACCAAAATCAAGAAGAGAGGTATCTACGGGTTGCTAAGAACAAGGCCTACGCCACTACAAGGGTCACATGCAAAAACTCCACACTTGGTAACACAAAGTTTTTCGAAAAACAAACGCCCACCAGGTGCTCGATGGAATGACAGCGGTCATCCTCATCTCAGAAAAATCCCAACCAATTTCCACTGGGTATGTTTGGTATATGGAGACTGTCTAAGGAGTTTGAACTTATTTGGTGTAGTAGAAAAAGAGTTTTGGGAATATGTCCGCTAAGCCGCGTACCGGCATCGGTTTTTGGCTTACAAAGGAAGTATATCAAAACTTGCTCGAACGAGTTCGAGTTCAACGGAAGAAGTGTAGGAAATGCAAAAATATGCAACTCCCTAAATTATGAGGATTTTCCGAGACTCCTAAGTTGACCGAATAAAATCAGGATCGGAGCCGACATTTAACAGTTAACTCCAAAATTGGAAAGGTTGGATTGGAGTATGAAATATTTTTTGGCGGGTCTTCTAGAAATGGGTAGGGGGTCCTCCGGTATTCAAAGAGAGGGCGAACTCTAAGTCAAATCGCCTCGAAAGATTTTAGGAAACACTTATTAAAACTGGAAAAAGTTTTTCCGGCGTCAAAAATAATTTAAAAATTCGGCCTAAATTTTCGGGGTGTTACATCCAGAGGGCTTGTCGTGTACCGCCTTTGTCCGGGGCTCACGTCGCCCCGTCCCAGCCTCGTGGCTGCTGCTTTCTTCCTCCTCCGCGACAGGGCGCGAAGGAACAACCAAATAATCATCGTCCCCATCGGACGAGATCTCCATAACCTCCCCTTCGGGAGGCGCGCGCCTCGAGGAGCTCGCCTCCCCAGCCAAGGGATTCTCCCCACCAGCAGCGGCGCCTAGATCGGCGTCGGATGCGGCCGAAGAATTCACGGCCCTGTCCTCTTCCACTACGGGCGCTGTGGCCTCTTTCTTCTCCTCCCCCGCCAAGCTTAGCGGGGTGAACTCCGGCATCCGCTCCAGCACCGCGAGGCGCTTCTTCATGGAAATCTGATGAAGAGGCCTCGAGTCGTCATTGCGCGGCGCTGGGACGTCGGGTTTGATGAAGAGGACGCCCATGATGGTGGCGACGACGTCAGGGGAGTGGTCGTTGCAGTGGAGCCGCATCGAGTCCATAGGGCCAGAGTACATCCACATTGGCTTTGTGTGCCTCTAGAGAGGAGCGATGCGGCGCTTCACGAAGTCTTCAGCGACCATCTGCCCCGTGAGACCGGCCTCACGGACGAGCCTCAGGCGCTCCACCAGGGCGGCGACCTTTGGGCTCTCGAGGACCACTTTCTTCCAATGGGAGTTCTTCAGCGGAGGTGCCACAGGGATGTCGAAGAAGGGGCTCTGCTCCTTGGCGTCAATGGCAAACCACCTCTGGCGGAAATCGTCCACCTTCTTCGTCACCCGCGTGATGGCCTTGTCGCCATCCCAGGACATGGGGATGTAGATGCCCCCCATTCCATCCGCGATGCGGAAAGACACGCATCCGGACCTCTCGGTTTCCGCCGAGGACCGGAGCGCGTAGAAGCTCCGGAAGAAGGCCACCGACGGCTTCACCCCAAGATACGCCTCGCACAGATAAGCGAAGATGGCGAGGATCAAGACCGAGTTGGGGTGGAGATGAAGAAGCTGGATCTGGTAGAAATTCAGTACCTCCAAGAAGAAGGGGGAAAATGGCGGCACCAGGCCGGCGAAGATGGTGTGAAGAAAAACGGGAAAGAAGTTCGCCGCGAACTGGCCTAAGCGCGCCACCCCGAGGCCGCTGGCGCCGTGCTCGTTGTTCTTGCCGGCGACCAGGTGCCGGATCTTGTCCAGCGCCGCCTCCATGCTGTAGCGCGTCCCGACCAGCGCTGGCCCGAGCTCTTCCTCCTGCTACGCGTCAGCAGGCGGGTTCACCATCGCTGACTTGCCTTTCTTCGGGCTCATGGTCGCGGAAGGAAGGAGCGGCGAAGTTTGGTGGAGAAGAAGGGCGCCGGGATGGAGAATCTCAAGAAACTAGAGCAAGGAGACGAGCGCGAGAATGGAGCAGTAACTGCTGCTCGAACCGGCGTCGCAGGCTTTATCTCACCTCAGAGCGGTTACCGAGGCGTGGTGGGTCCCTCCACTATGCCCGTTATCACCGATGAAAACGTATCGACGCGCAGCAACCGTTCGACGCGTGTCTCGGGCCGGCCGGACACTTTGGGCCCACGACGCTTCGCCTGCGTCCAGTGGACTTCGGCGTGCCCATCATGGGCCCAGGGGCTACTGTCGGCCCAGTGAGAACCAGGGTGTGCTGGGCCTTGTCCTTTACAGCCCTCAACACTCGACAGATAAAATCCGCTAAGGACCAAGCCCATGGCTTGGAGAGACTCGCGAGGAGAATCGCCTCGCGAGGCCTCGGGAGACTGCAGTGGCCTGAGGAGGTTTTTCCACACTGCTGCCCCCTCTTCAAGGCTTCTTCCCCTGGAGAGAAGTCAACACTGAATCCTCCACAGAGCCTCCCGGCCCTGTGGGGATTTCTTCGCTGCGAAGCAAGCTCCGCAGAGCGCACATGGGCTCTGCAACAGCCGCAGAGTGACGCGCGCCACTGCGCGCGGTGATGACGACGCCGCAGTTGCCATTCCGGTGATTAAAGGGGTCAACAAAGCTGTGCCCCCCGCACCGGACTATAAGACTTGCCTCTTTGGTGATAAAGACGCTGGCCGGCGCTACGCTCCAAGGCCTGCGTCACCGTGGGCACTCCCACGCTCCTCTGCAGCTCCAGCTGGCTGCCCTGCATGGACGGTGGTCTGCCTGCCACCGGCGTCAGCTTTATGCTGATGGACCGCGTCCATGGACGGCCAGGCTGCGGTGCACCAAGGACCTCTTTTCGTCGCCATGTGGTAGCTCTTCCGCTGCGGCATGTGCAGGGAAGAAGCCCGGGGCGCCTATAAAAGGAGGAGGTGCTCCACCGTAGCAAAGGATCCCCGATTCCGCAATCCACAACTCCAACCACGCTAAGTCACCAACTCGCCAAGGAAGACGAAGACCCAAGCTAGCTCTTCCTTGTAATCTCCATTGCCACAAGAGAGCCCTCGGCAAGCTCATTGTACTGTAACCTACCGCAGTGCAATACAGACAAGCAGGAGTAGCGGTGTTACCTCCACACGAGGGCCGTGAACCTGGGTAAGGGCCTGTGTTATCCCTGCCGTGATGTCCCTCCTCCAGCGCGACGAGCACCGTCGCCGTGCTTGTTGAGGGTTGATTGACGTTGTGTTCAGCCCTTACACGAACACTCTTCGAGAGCTTGACCACCCTGTTCCGTGGGAGTCATTCTCCGACAGTGTTTACAAGAATGAATAGAACTTTTGTTTTAGGTTTCATTTGCATACAAGACCAACAGATCTGGAAAGGTATCACTTCATGCTTTCAATAGAATTTTAGTTTGCAATTTTTGGAGTTATAAAACTATAGATATTAAATATTTAGTGAAAAACATACTTTTTACAAGATTAAATCTAGACAGCACTTAAAAATACATTTTTGCAAACAGCCAGTTCTAGTTGTTTAAGAAAACACATAAGAACACTACAAAATTTAAATCACTTAATTATCTATCACAGATCTACCACAAACGAATTAAAGCTACACTGCAAATTAAACAGGAAATAAAATCATATATTAGATCTACTGGAAAAATAAACGGGTGGGCCGGATCTGGCCCAGACCTGGCCAAGCAACGCTGGAGGTGGCCCAGCCAGCGGCCCATCAGCGAAGCGAAGGGGTACGGGGTCGTATTCTTCCTCGACATGAGCAGAAGCTCGAGGAGACGGGCAGGGGAGTAGGCGAGGACGGCGTCGGCGACTCCGGGGTTCCTGAGGGAAATGGGGATGTCCATTAGCTAGCTTGCGATGAGGGGACCTCAGAGAAGCGAAAATGGCGGAGAACGATGGACGGTACTGCTCGCGGTCTTCTTGAAAAGGTGGCGGCCGGAGCTTCGGTTGTTGTCAGAGAAGAACGGATGGTGCGGTCGATTCGCGGATCCCCTCTTCGATCCCTTGCACGAGGACGAAGAGGACGACGAGGCGGAGACGGTGGCGGTCTTCGATCTGCTCCTAGTGTCCTAGAACGGCGGCGATGTGGAGGCGGATATTCGGCTAGGTTCGGCCATGGCAAGAAACAGCAGAGGGAGAGAGAGAGCTGGAGAGCGAATGAGGGAGGGAGAGCAGAGCGTCGTGGGGGGGGGGCCTCCTTATCCTCCTCGCAGGGCAGGAGGGCGTGGGGGGAATTAAGTTTAGGGTTTTGGTGTGGCTTAGCCAGCACCCACGATCTCTTTATATATACGGTGCACGACAGTACAATACGAGTACAACTCGAATACAGGCGGCATACAAGCACACCACGTATCTAGACCGATCTCTAACAGGGGGGCCCAGGCGGCGAGCGGCGTCGAGCGGGAGCGGGGAACACGGGGCACTGGCGCCGCAGGAAGGCTATGGCGATGAAACTTTTGTAGAAAACCCCCTACACCTCCCTGTATTCCTCTGATTCAGTTTCTTTTAATTCCTTTTGTAAAACAGTAGCTTTTTAGGGATTTATTTGAGGTACTAAAACATTTTAAAAAAATCTGAAAATATTCATGTAGCCTCCCCAATACCTGTAGAGGCTCCACAAAAATTGGTATTGCAAAATAAAATATTTTGAACAACTTTTGTTCATAGGGTTTAGATATGGCCTTTTTCTTAAAAACAAATTTATAATCCTTTAGAAATTTTAAAACAAGTTCAAAATATTATTGTTGAATCCTTGGAACCTCCTTGACAAATATATTAACTTCAAATAGTTTTTATTTTCATAAGAAAAATATTTGTTTGAAGGAAATAGATAGTTAAGTAGGGAAAATTATTTATTAAGATCATTTCCTTAACTCATGATCTGAATTTCCATTTGTTGAATAATTTGAGGAGTTTGTTTTAAATTTAGGTCACATACCAATTTTGATATCAAATGGGTTTTATTTTAGTGTTAAGCACAATTGAGGAATTATCCACACAAGCTGCAAACACAACAAGATCAACAGCACATCAATCACAACAAGATCAACATCACAACCAAGTCCACATAATTCAAACCACAAGAATTAATCACACCACCATTTCCACAATGCTATCTTGTAGAGAAGTGACCACTCCTAATTATGACAAGATGAGGTTTAGGAAATATCTCCACTGATGCATCCAAAATGCATCTACTTTTTCAAGCACTTTGCCTCATAATTTGCTCCGGAATCTTCCCATATTTGAATAAAACTGCTGAATCTGACGCTGTTTTTAGCAAAGTCTCTTTTCTGGCTATTTCTGCAGGAAATAAAATCGGTGAAAATTACCACGTCATTTTTTATGGAAAAGGAGGACAATGGACAAAAGATGGACACGAGGAAGCGCTCGAGGGCCAAATGGGTGGGTCCCACGTGGCCCCTGTACCTGGCCACGTGGGCCCAGCCCAAATGGGCCTCGGGCGCCGCCTCGCCTTCGGTCTACGACGTACCCCCTCATATATACGAAAAAGTGCTTGCCCTAGGATGAGGGGAGCTTTCGCGAAATAGAGTGCCGCCACCATCACGATCTTCGTTTCGGTTTCGGGGACAGATTGATTCAGGATTTCTCCTCCGGTGGAGGGATCCGGAGGCATGTGAGTAGTCCGCTGTAGGCATGTGAGGTGGATGGGGATTGGATGAGATTGATCATGTAATGCTACCCGTTGTTCGGGAAAATTACCACGCCATTTTTTATGGAAAAGGAGGACAATGGACAAAAGATGGACACGAGGAAGCGCTCGAGGGCCAAATGGGTGGGTCCCACGCGGCCCCTGTACCCGGCCGCGTGGGCCCAGCCCAAATGGGCCTCGGGCGCCGCCTCGCCTTCAGTCTTCGACGTACCCCCTCATATATACGAAAAAGTGCTTGCCCTAGGAGGAGGGGAGCTTTCGTGAAACAGAGCGCCGCCACCATCACGATCTTCGTTTCGGGAACAGATTGATTCAGGATTTCTCCTCCGGTGGAGGGATCGGGAGGCCGTCTTCACCGCCATATTTACCGCCTTCATATCCATCGACCATGAGCTCCTTCACCATCACCATGTGTGAGTAGTCCGCTGTAGGCATGTGAGGTGGATGGGGATTGGATGAGATTGATCATGTAATGCTACCCGTTGTTCGGGATTTTAGGGTTTTATCTTGAGGATACTTTTGTATTGTGTTGATGCACTCTTGCTATGTTTAATGCTTGCTACTAGGGCCCAAGTGGCATGATTTTAGTACTGAACTTATATTGCCCCATCTTATATTTGAGTTTGGTACTTATCTGCAAAGTGTATCACCTGCTATTATGTTGAACCTGCGAACCCTCAATGTGACATATAGGGAAAACAAGGGGGGGGATGTTTTAGTTTGAGGATTCTATGTGTTCATGAAGTGTTAATGCATTGTTCTGTTCTACTCGAAAGGGTAGACCTTAATTACCTATAGTTCCAAGTTGGCCCCGGTGAAATGGGCAGGTTTGACAATAGATGTAGTGCAAATTCTCTTGGTTAGTACACACAACTAAATTTGGAACACATACCTACATATATCGGAGTTAGAGATACATCCCATTGCTAGCTTTATCTTATTATATGATCAATCTTATTCTTGCAACACCCCGCTATCACCTCATGCCTACGTTTTAAATTTCTGAGTTACACTTTCACTTTTCCGGTGAAAACTGGAAAACACTTGTTCACTGCTACTGTTCTGCTTGTTACTTGAATCATACTACTGCCATCACTATTACTGCTGCAAGTTATTGATATACAGGTGTGGTTGAGAGTGACGCCTCAATTGCCAAGGTCTTATCGGTATTCTTGTGTTCCCATCGAGTCAAACTATAAATTTGGGTAATACTTTCCAACGAAGACTTCGGCGATCCCCTATACTTGTGGGCATCATCCACTCATAACTTAATAGTTTTCAAAAAGATTTGAAAAAGGAAATATGTGGGTGATATATTTCCCACTAGTGTTATTTTCAAATGGAGTGAAAATAAGAGTTTATAAAATGGGAGTTGTATACACCTGCAAAATATCAGGGTTGAGAAATAGGTAGGAGATAGCATATAGATCCCCATAATTTTGGAAACACACAATTTTGGAAATGCTTTTACTTTCTCAAATGCTGATATTAGTTTTGGTTGCTGATAAACCAAGTATCATTGAAATGGAGTTGGCCAAAATGAGAATGGAAAAGATATATGGAATATTTTCTTGTCATAACATGATCACCAAAGTTAAATATATTTTTATATTGGTTGGGTCTTATATTTACTAGTCAAACAACTTAAACAACAAGTCACACAAGTTCAAACATAGCAATGGGAAGGAAAACACAATCATCAATAAAACATTTTAAAAAGTTTTTGTTGGTTCTGAATTTTGGGTCTTGTAAAACTAAGTTTTTCTTAGTTCCAAAATTTGGGATGTCACAATCTTACGGGATGGTTATTCATTTAAATCCGAGAACAATGGATGTTCAATTTATATGAATAATGTCTTCTATTTCCATGCCCCTATTGTGAGTGGGCTCTTTATACTTAATCTCGAATGTGATACACACATCCATAACACTGACGCTAAAAGACTTAAAACTAGTGATCCGAATACTACATATTTGTGGCACTGCCGTTTGGGTCATATCGGACATAAACGCATGAAGAAGCTTCATAGTGATGGACTTCTCACTTCATTTGACTTTGAATCATTTGACACATGTGAAGCTTGTTTGATGGGTAAAATGACTCGAACTCCGTTCATCGGTTATGTTGAACGAGTGAGTGAACTATTGGAGATTATACATACTGATGTATGTGGTCCAATGAGTATACCTGCGCGCGGTGGATTCCTCTACTTTATGACCTTCACTGACGACTTGAGTCGATATAGTTATATTTATCTAATGAAACAGAAATCAGAGACTTTCGAGAAGTTTAAGGAGTTTCAAAGTGAAGTAGAGAATCACTTAGGCAAGAAAATAAAGTTTCTACTGTCGGATCGTGGAGGCGAGTATTTGAGCCATGATTTTAGCGAACATCTTACGAGTTGTGGTATTGTACCTCAACTTACGCCGCCAGGGACACCCCAACGTAATGGAGTGTCAGAACGACGTAATCGAACCTTATTGGATATGGTTAGATCTATGATGTCATTTTCTGATCTGCCTTTGGGGTTATGCTTTAGAGACAGCTGCACACACACTAAACCGTGCGTCATCAAAATCCGTTGAGACGACACCATATGAGTTGTGGTTTAGCAAGAAACCAAACCTGTCGTATCTTAAAATTTGGGGATGCGATGCTTATGTAAAGAAGTTGCAACCAAATAAGCTCGAACCTAAGTCAGAAAAGTGCGTCTTCATAGGTTATCCTAAGAATACTATAGGTTATTCCTTCTACCACAAATCAGATGGCAAAGTGTTTGTTGCCAAAACTGGTGTATTTCTCGAGAAAGAATTTCTCTTGAAAAGTTTGAGTGGGAGGACAATAGAACTCGATGAGGTTACTAAACCTGAGCAAGGTGAGCAAAGTAGCGCAACACCGGAAGTTGTTCTGGAGACGACTACGGCGCCTGAGACATCAATGTCTCCTCCAGTGGGAGTACCAGCCATCGAACGTCCTATTGAACCACGTAGGTCAGGAAGAAAACGTTAACAAATAGTAAGATTTGAAGACGAGATCTTCTTGTTCGACAATGATGAACCGACCACATACGAAGAAGCAATGATGGGCCCTGACTCCAAGAAATGGCTCGATGCCATGGAATCCGAAATAGGATCCATGTACGATAATCAAGTTTGGAATTTGATAGACCCTCCGGAAGGCGTAAAGCCTATCGAATGTAAATGGATCTTTAAGAAGAAAACAGATGCTGATGGTAATGTTACCGTCTATAAAGCTCGACTTGTCGCAAAAGGGTTTCGACAAATTCAAGGTGTTGACTACGATGAGACTTTCTCACCTGTAGCGATGCTAAAGTCTGTTTGGATTCTTCTAGCTATTGCCGCATTTTATGATTATGAAATATGGCAAATGGATGTCAAAACGGCTTTCCTTAATGGAATCCTAGCTGAGGATGTATACATGGTACAACCAAAGGGTTTTGTCGATCTAAAGGATGCTGGAAAGGTATGCAAACTTCAGCGTTCAATCTATGGACTGAAGCAAGCATCAAGGAGTTGGAATCTTCGTTTTGATGAAGTTGTCAAAGGATTTGGCTTCATCAAGAATAGTGGAGAATCTTGTGTTTACAAGAAGGTTAGTGGGAGAGCAGTGGTGTTTCTAATTTTATATGTGGATGACATATTGTTAATTGGCAACGATGTTACATTTCCTAATGAAATAAAAGAATCATTGAAAAGTAGTTTCTCGATGAAAGACTTGGGAGAAGCCGCATACATATTGGGCATAAATATCTATCGTGATAGGTCCCGGCGCCTAATTGGGCTATCTCAAGGTACATATCTAGAAAAAGTATTGATAAGGTTCAATATGGAAAATGCCAAGCATGGTGTTGTTCCAACAGTGAGTGGCGTATCACTGAGCAAGAAGCAAAGTCCTCAGACTGATGCTGAGCTAGAGCACATGAGTAAAATCCCTTATGCTTCGGCTATTGGATCAATCATGTACGCCATGATATGTACCAGACCAGATGTATCCTTCGCTCTAAGTGTTACAAGTCGATACCAGAGTAATCCAGGAATGGATCACTGGAAAGCAGTGAAGCATATTCTTAAGTACCTGAAAAATACTAAAGATATGTTTCTAGTGTTTGGAGGTGACAAAGAGCTTGTTGTAAAGGGTTACACCGATGCTAGTTTTGTCACGGATCCAGATGACAATCAGGTTTTGTGTTTATACTTAATGGGGGAGTAGTAAGCTGGAAGAGTTCTAAGCAAGATACAGTTGCGGATTCTACAACAGAAGCGGAGTACATAGCAGCAGGAGATGCTGCAAAGGAGGGCGTGTGGATGAAAAATTTCATCTCTGATCTTGGTGTGGTTCCGAGTGCGGAAGGGCCAGTGGAGATCTATTGTGATAACAATGGTGCCATACCTCAAACTAAAGAACCAATGTCTCACTAGAAGAACAAACATGTATCTCGCAAGTTTTACCTCATACGACAGTTCGTGTATGACGGAGAAATCAAGATGTGCAAAATTCATACAGATGTCAATGTAGCAGATCCATTGACTAAAGCCTTCTCGCTTGCAAAGCATGTAAAACACCGTGAAGCCATAGGTGTTAGGTTGCTCTTGTAAACTAGATTAGTTGACTCTAGTGCAAGTGGGAGACTGATGGAAATATGCCCTAGAGGCAATAATAAAGTTGTATTATTCTTGTTTCCTGTTTCATGAATTGAGTTTATTATTCTATGCTATAATTGTGTTAGTTCTGAATAATGAGTATTTGGAAGAAACCCTAATACATGTGTGGAATATAAACGACATAAAAGATATCCCTAGTCTTGCCTCTAAGACTAGTGTGTATATTATTGATAGTCTCGGTTTCTTGACTATGGACAAATGATAAAGTGTTATGAGATGCCAATGATATACATGAATAATATTGTTGTTCGAACAATGTTATTGGATAGACCCAATTGATATACCGTGAAACTCATCGTCACTTGAGTTATCGGTATTTCCTCATAGTTTCTGTATTGCCGTTACAAGTTCGTTTGACCATGAGACTTATGAACTATTGGATACAATATGGATGTCACAATGTTGTCAAACGTTATGTCCATCATTGGGTAACTATAAAGGCGACACTTGTTCTTCCGGATGGTTATTCAATATGTGCATAGTGTTGTCAGGGAAATTGCTACTCCGACGATGGAGAGATACTCTCTGGGATCCCACTTAGCATTGTGATATTCGTCATCGTCTGGCCGGACACTTGATCAAGTTGTGATCATATGAATATCATCAATGTGGAAAAGTAAAAGAGAACATGCCGGGAAACAAGAATAACATTATAGTTTCATCTCGGGCAATGTAAAGTATCGATAAGCAATACGACGGGTATCGTTATGCAATGCATTGGTTCACACGATAAAGATCTCCGTGATTATATGTGGGGATCAAAGCGATAATTCGAGAGTCATCTTTGATCATTGCATATGGAAAGTTGTTCCGATGCATGTCCACATATATCTGAACCTACCGGGTCACACACTTAAGGGTTAGCGACTTTTAGAGATTGTTGGAATCGAAGTTTTTGATATGAAGATATTCTAAATAATGTTTAGAATGGTTTCAGAATATTTGGAAAGTAGTTCGGAATATTTCGGAAGTGAAAGGAATGAGTTCCGGACACATTGGAATGGCAAAGTATTAATTATGGAAAGTTACGGAATTGTTTCGGAGAAAATATTTAATCGGAATTGTTCCAAAATAATTTTTAGTGGAAAAATTATTTATTAAATATAAATATTAAATATTATTAATTAATATATGGGGAGAGGCACTTGGCTTGGGAGCCAAGGCCCCCCCCCCCCCCCCATGGCCGCCGGCCAAGACAAGGAAGGGGGGAGTTCCCCCAACTCGGATTGGAGAGGGGAGTCCTTGTTGGACTCCCCTCTCTCCTATGGCGCGTGGGGGGGGGGGGGGGGGGGGGAGTAGAGTCCGTGAGGGACTCCAACTCCCCCCTAGGTCGGTTTGGGGCATCCCCATGGCTGCCTCTCCACCTATATAATGAGGGGGGCACCCAAGAGAGACACAACAAGTTCTCCGGTGCCCCAAGCCCTAGCCGCCGCCGCCACCCTTGCCCTAGCCGCCGCCGACCAGCCCTAGGGTGCAGCCCTGCCCTAGGCGCCACACCTCCCCTCTCCTCTCTTGCACCGGCGTGTGTGGGAGATAGCCGCGGAGGTCTTCTTCATCATCGTTCGCGGAAGCGCTGCCGGAATCTACCCGCCGTCGAGATCTTCTCACCGGTGTTCGCGCAAGCGCTGCCAGAACTTCACCAACATCGTCCCGCTTCGTCCCCGTGCTCGATCACGGTTCGACGCAAAGTTGCTCTCACCGTACGTGTGGATACCGGTGGAGGTGTTGCAAGTGCGACGCTAGATCGTTGGAGCCATCCGTGGGATAATACATCTCCTCGCGATTCGCTGCGGCTGATTGCGGGGATCGACGTGTCGCTTCATCAACCTCGTCATAGACAAAGTTCTGCTAGCTCGATCTTCGAGGGTATGATCTGTTACCTCTCTCTCGCATATGCTCCTGGTTTATGCGCGCTAGAATTTTTTTGTTTTCAGTACGAGTTTCCCAACATAATCATCTGAAACAATGAGCTAACAGTAATAAGCACTTGTATCATCTCAATCTGGTTTCATAGATGAACATACCAGAAGATAGTTTTGCTCTTCCACCGAAATAGGTCATCTCATGAAACTCAAGCTCTATGATCAATAGGAAGGACAGGCAGTGCCAAGTGAATTGGCCAATACTCTAGGGAAGCAACACACAAAACCTCCATGGTGTATAAGGCCTGTAACGTTGCCGTATATCATAAGGGGTATAATTATGACAAATAAAACAGACATTCGATCACATACAGGTCCATCGATCAGGTGTTGCCTTGGTCTTTAGAACTTACCTCACAATTTTGTTTTGCTTCGGGGGGCGGCAATATGAGAGATGCCATTGGCCGCTGTTTTGTGTCCTCTTTAGTCTAGGAAAGTAAACATGTTATATTTTGTCGTCTATGCAACGTTTTGTTGTGATCTCATGCTTTTATGTGGAACGCAGACGGTGACTGAGCGATGTTTCAAACACATCAATCGAACCTGCACAACTTTGGAGAATTAAGATGCACACCAGACTATTAGTATGATCCTTCCATACAAAAATGATACCCTTTGGACACAGAATATAGTGGAGACATGAAAACAAGCCCAAGATGGAGGATAAAGATACATGTAATTGCCAGGGATTGCGTTCAGCAGAGTTATACGAGGATAATGATACGAGCCCTAACCTTGTTGTAGATGTCCCGGAGACGAAAGATGTTATGAGGTGACACAATAGCCTGGCTAGGCCATGTGCTAGGAGGACATCGGAGAAACATAGGATGTGGATGAAACTTTGTTCGTGAGTTGTTGAAAAAGAAGAGAAAAGGTGGCCGTGACTAATATTTTGATTAATAAACATTTAAATTATCTTATGCATGATGCTCATGAAAAATATACCGGTATTACTAAGTTGAGTTTGCCTTTATTATTTTACATATTTATATCATTTATTTTATTTTTTAGGAAGATTTATATCTCTAATTTTTTAGGGTACTAATATATTTCATTTTTTGAGAAAAAAAACCTAATATATTTCACAATCTGTGCGAAATATGGAAAGAAAGATGAAGTGGACATGCCTCTGTTTACCTGCGGGCTGAGGCCCATATACTATCATAACGAGCTCCTGCCATTACTAGGGCTCCGGCCTGCTACCCACCTACGCGAGACGCGACACGGCTGAGCAACTGGTAGCATAGCGGTGAGCCCCCATGGCCGGAAGCCGCCGCCGCCGCCGCGGAAGAGCGCGGTCGCCGCAGCAGGGCGCGTCGCCACTCGCAGTCGCCGCTCTCACCTCCAGGTCTGTACCCTCATCCGTCCTTGCTCTTCTATATTTTCTTTCCACTTCTTTCCACTTCTTAATGACGGCTTATTTATCTACCGATTTGATTGGGGGTCCGTCCAAACTAGATTTGGGAGAGAAACACCTACCATGCATCGATCAATCATTAGTATTGATTTAGTTAACTAGTACTGAAATTTCGATTATTTCGGTGAATTGGTAGAGGCGTTTGGATGAAATGGCAGCGATAATTAGTGGTCAGTAGTGAACTGGCCTCCCTAAATTTGGATCTCCACCGCTGTCTATAAGATGCCTCAGTTTGGTAATATCTGAATCTGATTTAATGCTTTTGCATCAACAGTTTAACATGGAAAAAGTTCATTCAGACAATTTGGTTAACATTCTGATTTAGTGCGTTTCGCTTAACTGTTTAACGTGGGACCAAGTTTATTGTTACACTTATTATTGGCAAGGGAAAAAACTAAAAACATAAACTAGAAGTTGGCCTTGTAAACTACTGAGGAAATATAGACCTTTTTATGTACGTTTGTCATTCATCGCCTGATGTAATTCAGTACTTCATTTACTCAGTGGTTAAGTGGGATCCAAAGTTGAATCAATAAAGAGAGACTCTCATATTGTCAGCGAGTTGCTCGTGTTCGTTTGGTCTTCCTCTGGTCCATGATGCTGCCATGAACAATGGTCACTTCTGTTAGCCACCAAGTAAAATATAGATAAGAAAATGATCACATAAAAGTTGTCTAGATAAGAATAGGAGCATATTGTTGCACTTTTATGTTAAGCAAAATCATCACCTATTGCTATTTATTTTGTGGATACTGTACAAAGCACACCCTCTACCATGATTTGAGAATGTACAATTGTACGTACGGTTGGCACACCAAAATGATTCTAGTTATGCTATAGGTTGGAAAAAAATAAAGTTGTAGGTAGTTGTGATGCTGCTTGTTCTGATTGAAGTTTAGCATTTTCAGATAGACACCCTTGCTTGTCTTATTGTTTAGTTAAAGCCTACTGCATATCTGGCTGTGTATTAACTCCTGCACTATCAAATCTTTTTTGTGTTCTCAAAAACTCTATTATTTTCAGTTCTTATTCTGATCCATTATTCTTAAATTTCTGTGTGGCAGAAAAGTTACCATTGTGCGGAGGCCCTCTGAGAACACCTGCCAGGCTGCCACGCCTCAGGCTCTACCTCTTTGCTTTCGTCTGGACCTCATGGTTTTGCAGATCTACTGGACAGCCTGCTCCATGAAATCATTGCGCTCTTTAACTCATTCCATGACTTCGTTGATTTTGTTGGCACGTGCCGCTCTTGGCACGCTGCAGTCTCTTCCTTCCCCTCTGTGTATACGTTCAGCTTTCCACCACTCCACCTCAAACCGGATGATCCTTATGTTCGTCCCCAAACAGGCCGTATCAAGCCCATGGTTTTATCTGATTGCAAATGGCAGCTCAGTGATCCTAGGAAGAAAAACTTATCCCTTCACTGTTCATTGCCTCAGAATACTCCAAATACCATGCACTATTTGGGCTGCTCATATGGTTATCTTATCTTCTCCTATGAGGAGCACTGCCTCCTTGTCAATGTGTTGACTGGCACCAAGGTGAAGCCCCCCAAACTCCCACCCAACAATAAACTTGGCTACTTTTGTTGCTTAGGCATTCTTACAGCTCCATTTAGTTCACCCAACTCACACCTCCTCCTTTGCTCAGCAACCTCCATGTTCGAGTGGCAGGTTGGAACAAACTCCTGGTCAGTGCACCCTCTTGCTCTTGGTCGAGAACTTATCCATCAGATCGTGTTGTTCAATGGTCATATCTTTGCCATAGATGTCCTTATGAGGCTCCACACTATACACTTGGCACCTCAATTCAGCATGCAAGAAGTAGCAATGGTTTGGGAGTCCCTGCCTGGTAACCCATGGTTGGTGGTCTCTGGTGACAAACTTCTCATGGTTGACCTCTCGTTTATCTCCGACGGCTCATCTAGCATCTTTAAGGTGTTTCACCTTGACCTTTCGGTCGAGCCAGCTAAGTGGGTGAAGATAGATAAGTTGGAAAACCAAGCTCTGTTTGTTAGCCTTGATCCGAGGAATCCTACATTTGCTTGCATGAGCCCGGAGAAATGGGGTGGAAAGATCAACTGCATTTATGTTTCCAAGCTCTTCGTTGATCCTGATGAAACTTGGACCGCGGTGGAGCTTGGTCAGCCAGTGCAAAAGAACTTATCTCACTGCCTATTATACGGTCGTTCATTCCCTCCCGACTGCAGTCGACTAAGCAGCCTCTGGGTGTTCCCCAGTTTAGTTTATGGTTCTGGCTAGTAGTCTTGTCGCGGGCATTTGGCTGGTCTTCCACAAGCCCTGGTGAGTTATTTTTAGTTGGCAAAGGTTCTGTAACTATGTTTCCTGTTTCGTCACCAATGTTTTGTGTCAAAAGTAAAATTACATCGATGTAACATGGTGAACAACAGTACATCATAACCCTGCTTTTGTCAGCTGCCTGCCCCATGACATGGGGAGGCTGAGGCTACTTGGGTTAGTAATGATTTCTGATAAATGAGACCTACTACTGAGGATAACTTGGCTTGAACTGAAAGATGCAGTTGATGAAGTTGTTTCCCTTAACTATTTATAATCTGCTTATTAGTGGAGCAGGAGAGCTTTTCTACTCTGAAACTCTGCTACTAACGTCCTCAGACTTTGTGCTTCCATGTATTTTCTCAGTGTTTGTGTTCTCTTCTAATAAAGCCTTGCCTTGTGTAATCTTTGCTTGTGAGTTTGTAAAGGACGTACTAGGGGACTAAGCGCGGCTTTTGCCGCGCCCGTGGGATTTTTTTTTTGAATTATTCGTCTGCGAAACTGTTGAAATGCAAAATTTCGGAAATTATTCCTGTTTTCGAATAGTTTAACATATTTGAATTGTTTTTGACTGTCTAAGAAGTACACAAATTTGTAAGGCACGTGGAATTTTGAATTTTGATTTTTTGTCACGTATATTTATTTTCCTTTGCCCTATGGAAATTTGACCTATTTGTCATTTTATGTTGTGGGTTTAGTTGAAATCTTTGGCTTCAATTATTTGCAGTTTTCGCGAAATTATATGGAAATTTGGGTCTATTTATTTTGTTTTGTGGGCATATTTCAAATTTTTGGGCTTCCATTTTGGAATTATTTGAAGTCACATGGAAAGTTGGCATTTCTGTCATTTTCTTTTGTTGGCATATTTGAAATTTTTAGGCTGCATTATTTGAAATTATGTGGGAATCATGTGTGAAATTGGGGATATTTTTTGTTTGTACTGGCCATGTGTGGATTTTCTATTGGATGGATGTGTTTGAAGATATTTATTTTGTTCTTTCACATACTTTCGAAGATTAAACAAATTTGTAAGGCGTGTGGAAATTTGATATTTGTTTTTTTTGTCGTGCAGATTTATGTTCCTTTCCCTATGGAAATTTGACATATTTGTCATTTTATGTTGTGGGCATAGTTGAAATCTTTGGCTTGCATTATTTGGAGTTTTTGCAAAATTATATGGAAGTTTAGGTATATTTATTTTCTTTTGTGGGCATATGTAAAATTTTTAGCTATCATTATTTGGAATCATTTCAAATCGCATGGAAAGCTGGCATACTGTCGTTATATTTTGTGGACATATTTGAAATTATGGGAAAATCATGTGTGAAATTGGGGATATTTATTTTCTTTAGTGCCCATATTTGAAATTTTTTAGTTTATGCATTATTTGGAACTTTTGAAGATTGTATGGAAAATTGGATAAGTATACACTGCTCTATTCAGGGGGATATCTCAAGTATTATTTAGTTATTTGTGTACAACTTCCAAAATTTGTAGGTGCAAATTCAAATGGTATATCGAGAAGTAAGAAAGACAAATCTTGTATTAATCATGTCATTTTTTGGTTTTATCTTTTTTTCTAACACTACGTGGCAATGTTCGTGATAGTTTTTTATTTTTTGTTTGTCAATATTGTTTTTGAATTGGAGCTGAATTTTTGGAGGTTTCTTTGTGTGTAATTTAAAATATTCGAGTGTTGCAATAATTTGTAAAAGGTAGCAAAGTATATGTAACGATTATTGTGATTGTTGCGTATTTGAATTAACAGAACTTATTTTTTTCCTGTAGAAAATAGTTGGCAATTTTGGATAGATCTGAAGATCGTGCGAATTGAATTTTTTTTTTTTGGAATTTTGACAGTGCATAAATCTTCGAATGTATTTGGAAATATTCGCGGTATTGAAATATTCGAAAATTATTTGCATTGTGTTATAAGTAGTTGGCATTTTTTTGTGGTCGTTTTCACATTTATTTTTTGATTTTTTGTGATGAGTACGTCTTAAGATTTTTAATTTATGAATTTCATTTTTTTTTGGAATATTCACGTTGTGTAAATCTTCGAATCATCGACGAATATGTTTGAACTTTTTGAAGTTGCAGTTGGTAGAAAATTTTAAGGGTTGTTTAAATAATCTGGAAGGGGAATAAAGGAAAAGAAAAAAAAGGAAAAAAAAATCTGGCAGGCGGCCCCAGTGACGTCATGATGACGTCACCGAGTGCAGCACTGCCCTGACGCGGCCGCGGCGGCGCGGACGACGCCGGCGTCGAATCCCGGCGACCCAGGACGCGTCGCTGGGCGCATCGGACGCGCCCCGTCGCGGGCGACCTGCAGGTGGCGGCGCCGCCCGTTTAGGGTCGCCGGAACGACGGCGGCAGCTCGTGGACACGGCGGAGTGCCGTGCGGACGGCGAGCTCGTTTCCGGCGGCGCGACGGCGAATTGGCGGCCGCCTGGCGGCGAGTTAGTAGATCCGGCGACGGCGCAACGCGTCGTGGGCACAGCTTTGGCGGAGGAGCGGCGGGACGGCGGCGGTGCGGCGCGACGGCGGCGACGGCGGCGAGGGCGCCGCGTGGGGGGGAGACGATGCGCGGTGGTGATTTTACAGGGAGGACCTCGGCTTGCTACAATTTTCGGTGTGGGTCCTTCCGCAGTGGTTGATCTGGAAATCGTGTATTTTTTGGAAAATTTGAGGGGTTTTTTGCAAAATGGTCGAGCGACCGGGTGGGCGACCAGCTGACCGGGGCGCGACCGGAGGGTGACCGGGCGACGTGTCAAGCTCCCATTGGTCTAAACTCGACGTAAACTGTGTCTCTGTGGAATTGGAGCGACGTGGTTGAAGCTGGATCGTTCGTTGGCCGCATCGGATGGCTGCTGTTCGTCGGCGACGTGGAGGCAGTGAATAGTATATTAAAGAAAATGCAGTAATTTGCATAGGAATCTACTTTGTTGACTAGTACTCTCTCCGTTCCCGGTAATGGACTTCCATTGTGGAGGCCTCCACTTTAATCATCTGAACCACTTGTAATAGCCTGCAAAGAAATTCTAAAGCTGCTCTCTCCGGCTTCAGAGTTTCAAGTTCATCCGTTCCATAAAACTTGACTCATAATTTTCTAGATTCATATGTATCTAATACTAAAATATGTCTACGAATTTAGGCAAACATGAGTCAAGTTTTATGGAACGGGGGGACTATTGTAGAAGTCCTGACCTCAGTTCTCATTTTCTTTCCTCTTTACCCGTGAGCGAGCGCCGAGATGTAAGAGGGAAAAATGACGTACCACAAGTAGGAGTATCTATCTTTTGAGAAAACAGACAACATCTGGCAAAATAATTCCAAATTTGCTATGATAGTTTTTGTCCTAGAAGTTTCCACTCTAATTAAATAACTGCTTCATGTAAGCTCCCAGGTAGATCAATTTTTCTCGTGAATAATACTGTTTGTTCTATGTATAGAATGATCCTTTCAAATATCTTGTTCCTGCAAGGTCGTCTAGATACCACTTTAAAGTACGCAAACATGAGTGTGAGACAATGTGAGCATCATTTTGCACATGTTTTCTTCAGAATATTGACAGAAGTTCACCACTTGAAATCACTAGAAACCATGGCAGATGATTTGACACAAGGGGAGCTTGACTAACATGACCACAAGTTCTTGGTTCATGCCGGTTGAATACATGGATCACCGACAAGCTTAGCACAGAACCAAAAGAGCACAGGCTAACTAAAGGCTTTAAATACATAAAACACCACTCAGAGGTGTTTTTTCATCTTAGACACCAGTTTATTGATCCGTCAGACTTGCTTCTTCCTTTTAGAACCAGCAGCAGCTTCTTGCTCACTTTCACTTGTGGAGGCATTCTCAGTGCTACCAGCAGCTTCTTCCTCACTCTCACTTGTGGATGCATTCTCAGTGCTACCTGGAACAGCTTCTTGCTCACTTTCACTAGAGGAGACACTCTCAGTGCTACCTGAACCCTGAAAATGGCAAATGTCAATAAAATCAAGAAGGTTCAAGATGCATGATTCTCCGTAGCACTGTGCCCCTGATTTATAACGGGCAATTGAAACCTTGTGCTCGCTAGTTGGCACATTGATCATTATGAAGGCATATATACCTGGTCGTTTCCCATTACTTGTCGGATGATGGAAAAAGTTATCCACAATATACCCAAATACAAAGAAAACTTGGACCTTCAGTGGGGTGGAAATTTTTCGAATAATTGTATACGCGCCAGACACTTTCTTGAACAGACGTTTGATTGTACGACGCAAACACACAGCCCTTCCATGGCATCAGAGCACCAACGTTGTCCGGTGGATAGTAGCGTCATATGAGAACCAGACACGGAGTGTGATATGCAAGGCAATTTCGTTGTATAACCTTTCAAGTCGAAAAAGGGTTGTAGGCTGCAGCTACTGCTTTGAGATCTAGGCAACTAGCTAGATTACTTTTCTTACTCACAAGTTACTAGGACACCAGCTTGTGAAAGACAGAGTAATAGACCAAAAAAAGAGTGGCATTCCCAATCAACAAACCGGATAACGATGGTTCAAATCATTAAGCTGTAGAGAAAATATATGATTCGCTAAGAATTAAGATGCATGATTAGAAAAATCACGGCACCTTTAGGACAGGGCGTGGCCATGCCATGAAATAGGGGTGTACCCATCCAGCGGACGTGAAAAAGTCTGCAAATTTGGTGGTGCCTTCCCAAAGTGTGTCCTTGATGCTAAAGGCGGTGTACCGGAGGCCCTTATTCCTGAAGCCTGTGGAGAGCAGCACAACACCAGCAGTCACATCGCAGACCTTTGCCACGCTGACGCGATCGGCCAACAGATGGGAAGCATCCCCTCTCCATTGCCGCTCCCATGACGACGACCCATCTTCCTCCTTGAAGAACCAAACCTGGATGTCGAGCTTGTGACGGGTGGCTCTGTTTGAGACGGCTACGATGCAGGTTGTGCCATCCTCCGTGTCTCCTACGGCGTACGACGAATAGCGGAACAGTTTATCTGGGAGAGGTACACGGGAGAACTCCATAGAGCCGACATCGAGCGAGGTGAGCAGCATTTCCTCACTGGTCTTCCAATAGATGCGCCTGCCGGCGTGCATGGGCCAGTAGTGGTGGAACGAGTGCTGGTCGCCTTTCCGCGGTGGCCTGATTCCTTTGGGCGCCAGCGAGTGGGAGCACCAATCGCCCGTGCACGAGCTGTACACGTGCGGGCGCACCCTGCCGCCGCCGGTGCTCTCCAGGCAGAGCACGCGGAACGAGGTTGCATCGCCGGCGCAAGACGGGAGGAAGCAGTGGAACGACGACTTGCTGCCGCCTTTGCTCACGCAGTGGGGTATGCGCAATCGTGAGCCGGAGAGGGGGTCAAACACGGCCACGCCACGGTCGCTGGTGAGGAGTAGGAGGCCGAGGCGGCAGTCCATAAGGCGCCAGTCGTAGTCCTCGAAAACCGCGAGCTGGAAATCGCCGCGACGGACGATGCCGACGGCATCGCGGTTGGAGAGGACGAGCGCGCGGTGGAAGGACGGGATGTCGCCGCCAACGACCGAAACGAAGTAGCCCAGCAGCGGAGCCGGCGAGATGAAGCCGTTGGCGACGGAGGACGCGACGCTGCGCAACCGCGGACAGGAAAAGCCGGCCCTGGCAAGCGAGGGCAGCGACGGGAGGCGGCGGAGGATCTCGGCGATCATGTCGTCGCCGAGCGACATGAGGGTAGCGGCTTCGCTCTGGCTCTGGCTCTGGCGCTGGCGCTTGCGGCTGCGCGGGGTTTCCATCTCACCGCAGAATTAATGGCGTGCGGTGGCTACTGGCCTGGCTAGGCGCTGGGAGAGGGAGCTGGGCGTGGTGGCGCTGGTGGAGGAGTTCGGCGGCGGAGGCCAGGTCAGCCGACGAGGAGAGGGCCGGAGCTGGCGCAGGTGGAGTGAGGAGAGAGGAAGCAGAGTGGCGGCGCTGGCTGGGATGGGAGGAAGCGAGATAGGGTTCGTGTGCGTGAGTCCATGGGCCGTGGCTGGCAAGCTGGGCTGGGCCAGTCTAGTGGGGTTTCTCCTTTGATTTTTATTCGGAAAAAATATTTTTTCCTTTTTCTTTTCCAGAAAACAAAAGAGAAGAAACATGGAGGGTTTGGGGTTTTTCCTTTGATTTTCATGCCTCTTTTTTTTTAATGGTGGCAGAATAGTACGATCATCTTTCTCACAAGCTGCGTAGGTCTGATTGATGTGTTTGAATCATAACCGAACCGACCCACCGCGTGCTTTACAAGTACTAGATGCATACCCGAGCATTGCAACGGCTCAAAATATTTAGACATAGATACATTAATTAATGAGACAATTATAATTTACCTGTGGTAAGGCAATGGCGTTGTCTTAATAATTATTTTTTAACATATTCATGTCAATACAGGTTTGAATCCCCAACTATATTTTCTGTAATTTAAAATTGTAATTATTCATGCACAAACATATTTTTAGAAAAAATCTTGTATATCTCAGCTATTGTAAAAAAATTATAAGCACAAAATTTGACTTATGGTACATTAGTAAGCTAGAACATAGAAAAAGGCTAGTTAGCTTTTGAATAACATTTGTTAGCATCACCTTCCTGGAGGCATACGCATTGTGCTGTCCAGAGTAGTTGTCAAAAAATACAAAGTCGAGAGAGCACCGAGCGAGAGGGTCACCCTGGCTTGGATTTTCATACCAGTCTTCTCATGTAGGGCAAGGTCCTCTTCCTGCGCCAAATCCTCCTTGTCAATGTGTTTTGAGGTAAAAAGTTCATAAAATATTGAAGTGCTCAGGCAGGATTCGAACCAACCACCTCTCACTGTGGTGTGTAACGATACCTTCTATCCACTGCACCATGGCTTCATCCCCAAAAATTTATTGGGAAGAAATTTAATTAGTCTTGTTCATACGAACTTCAAATTGAAATTATGGGCCCCCAAAATTTTTGGGCCCTGTGCGACCGCACAGGTGGCACACCCATGGGCCCGGGCCTGTGTAATCCCAGAGTCACTACAGGAATGGCGAGCTACGTCGACGGCCAGAATCTACGCCGAGTGCGTTTATTATAATTGTAAGAACCCTATTTATGCTGAGCCTAATTGTTGCTTCTCCATCTCACTTTAATTCTGAAGAATATTTTGGGCAAGGTGTGGACGGGGTTCTTGCTCCTAATACTGGTGCATTGGCCATCTTACGCACCAAACCTGAGTTCATCAAGTTGACCCCAAAACCTTTTTATAGTTGAATTCTGTTACACTGATCATGTCCACGAGAGCACACTTTCGGTGGCAAAGTAAATAAGAAGGCAGGATGTGGAACATTGATGTGGTTAGAAAAATGTCTCATCACAAGTACAAGCCTAGAACTGATGTTCAAGTTCTCAGTAGGAAGCATTCTACAGATCGGAAGACCTTCGAGGGCATGTAAATCACCTCTGGATGTACCTTCGAACTGTTTTGAGATACCAAACCAGATGCCCTAGTTAGTCTTCTGTTTGGATAGAACAACAAACTCTTCGGATACTAATTTCTAGTTCCACTGTTTGTTGTCATTGTTCTGTAGAATCCGAGTAAGGCATGTAAGGTCAGGAAAATAGAGATATTCGGAAATGGTATAATCTGATGGAAATATGCCCTAGAGGCAATAATAAAGTTGTATTATTCTTATTTCCTGTTTCATGAACTGAGTTTATTATTCTATGCTATAATTGTATTAGTTCTGAATAATGAGTATTTGGAAGAAACCCTAATACATGTGTGACGTGGGCATGACCCTGTGGGTACCCACCATTAGGGTACCTGGTCCCACATACCAGAGGGCCCACCGGGCAGAAGGATTCGAGATCCACGGAGCCTGAAGTATTCGAGGCCCAAGGGGCCCAAGGACACGACGTGATCCACGAGAAAGTATAGTTGTAGATGAATATGGACTCTTTCCTTATCAGTTGTAAACCGATTCCGACACGCACCCGAGACCTAGCTTGATCTATAAAAGTTGGTAGGGGCGAACGGGATCGGTACCTGGCAATCATACTAGTTTTTGCCTCACGCAAGAGCTAAACCCTAGCCTCCAACTCGGCGGCTTTGTACACCCCATCGATAATACAAGATCCGACAAGCAGCACGTAGGGTTTCCTTTACGAGGGCCTGAAGCTGGGTAAATCTGTGTCTTGTGTCCCGCACCTTACGCTTAGATCGTCGATTCCACCCGTAGGCATGTTTCCTAAAAACCCTAAGTCCACAACCATGGGCATTGCTGAGGTACTCCCTCGTCAATTGGCGCCGTATGTGGGAAATTCGCCTACTGGATCCATGGAGTCTACGATCCGATCTCGACGGACGGCGGTTCGTCGACTCTCACGTAGCAGATCTTCTTCGGCTCCCTCGAGTTCGTGCCACACTCGCCGGCGCAACGCGCCGTGTTCAGCGCCCTCCGGGAGGGTGTGGATCTGACCTTCGGGAGCCATCGCTTCCACATCAACACCGTCGGATCTGTTTGACTCCCTACTCCGATCACGTCGGGTACGGCTACGCTGGTCACGCCAGCCTCTCCACCAACATCGCCATCCTCATCGGGTGGTCCACGGAGAATATCGACTCCTCGCGCCGAAGACTTCATCGGCACCCACTTCTTCAGCGTCGCATCTCCGATGCCTATCTAGTGCGCCGTCGTCAACAACGGAGGTGATAGAAGCCCGCGTCGGGAGCGGAGCCCGCGCCGCGAGAGGAGTCCGCGTCGCGAGATATCTGCATCCAGCGACAGTGCCTCTCCACGATCCGAGGAGGGATACCCCCGGAGAAGGAAGAGGAATCGACGCACGGTGACCGTCACTCAAACTGAGTTGGATCGCCTGCAGGAGTTGCTCTGCGGTTTCCGCCCGCTCCCAGAAAACGCCCCGCGAGAGCACATGATGGTATATCAGAAGCTTATGCGGGCACATCAGGAATGGATGAGGATGGAAAAGGAAGATCTCGACCGTCGCAAGGAAGCAGCGGATCTGTCAAGTATCCGACGCGCTCAGCTCTCCTCCATCTACACGCCATCCCGAAACTCGGTGGCGGGGATCCCAAGGAGACCCTCTCGGGTCAACGACCTCAGTGAGAGGGACAGGAGGGAGATCCCGAGGAACTTCGAGTAGCGCTTCGATGAGATCGCGGAGAATCTGGTGCCTAACACACCGGAGGACGCTTTCGCGGCAACTGCCGCTTACTTGCTGGCGAAGAAGCCCCAGGCTAACGATCCATTGGCTACTGTCCATAAGTACGCCATCGCAGGGCTAGGAGTCCTCAAGAAAAACATCTCAGGTGGTGCAAGGAGGGAAGGAGATCGCGCTCCCGACCCCGTCGGCAGGACCGCAGAGAACAATCACCTCGAAGGAACAGCGCGAGGCGAGACGATAGGGCAGAAGATCGCGACCTCCGTGACACCGTCACTCAGCGCAGAGTCGACAGAGCCCGCGAAGAAAGAGAAGGCAGAGGACAAGACGACCCTATCGGGCTCGGCTGCTTCTCCGCGAAATTCGCGAGGCAAGGATTCCGAAGGGTTTCAAGGTACCTACGGAAACGCCCAAGTATGATGGCACGCAGGAGCCCATGTCGTGGATAGTCGATTACCTCGCGTCCATAAAACTCCACGGTGGTACTCGTGACACCGCGATGCAGTTCGTCCAACTGTACCTCAAGGAGAGTGCCAGTCTGCCAGAGCATGGCTAACAGGGCTACCGAGTGAATCGATAGAGCATTGGAACGACCTGAAGCACATGTTTGTTAACAACTTCAAGGCCACATGCAAACAGCCTGGCACAATCGATGAACTTCGGAGCTGCATACAGAAATACACCGAGACCCTGCGGCAGTACATCCAGCGATGGACCTCACTCAAGAACGGATGCAACAATATCATCCCAGAGCTCGCTATCGATGCGTTCAGGCGAGGGTTGCTCCGTCGAGACCTCCGAGAAGAACTAGGGCGCGCAAAGCCCACATCGATTGCGCACCTCATGGAGATCGCGAACAGATGGGCTGACGGCGAAGACGCCATCGGCGTGGGACACGACGGCGCAGGCGACCCCGATGAGGACCCGAGAGACCCACGCAGTGACCGAAGAAGGAAGCGTCGAAACCGCGACTACGTCGACGGAATCGACCAAGTTGCTGCGGGGTACGTCAGGAACGACGACAGAGGCCACGGCCCGGGCTACTATCGGCCAAAGAGCTTCACGCTCTTTCTAGAGACAGGCAGAGGCCTATGCGCAGATGACTCAGGTGGCTCCACCTATGAACTAGAACCTGCCACCCCCAGTACCTGGGGCGATAGGCGCTTCAGGCACCACCAGCACCGCCGGTGGGCGTCAATGACAGGCCCGTCATAGTTGAACAAACGCAGCAACCGACCAGCAACGATGGGTACCTACCTCCACGAGGTGCAATACTGATGATCCAGAAGGGGCGACCCTCCAACAGGACTCAGAAGCTCATCACGAGGCAAGTAAATTTTGCGGTGGCCACGCCACCAGCAGTGCCTGAATACCTCAATGGGGCTGAGGTACAACTCACATTCGACAAATCTGATCACCCACCCAGCGTCCCACGACCTGGGCACTCAGCCCTGGTGCTGGACACACAGATCGGAGGATTCGACATGAGCAGAGTCTTCATGGACGGAGGGAGTGGCATCAATCTAATCTTCGCCATCATGCTCCGCAAGATGGGTTGCGCGCACGAGAACCTCGCGCCGACCGATACCTCCTTCCACGGAATCGAGCCAGGGAAGCCAATAATCCCCCTGGGCAAGATCTCACTCGACGTCGTCTTCGGCTCCCGCATCGACTTCAGGCGCGAAGCACTCGACTTCGACGTTGTCGATTGGCCCTCGCAGTACCATGCCATCCTGGGACGCCCCTCGTTCGCACGCTTCATGGCCGTCCCGCACTACGCGTACCTGATGATGAAGATGCCAGGGCGCAACGGCAAGTCCTCACGGTCAAGGGCAGCTTCGCCAAATCTGACAGCTGCGACAGGGAGTTCAACCGGATATCCCAGTCCTTTGGGATGCAGGAAGAGCTAGTGGGGCTCAAGGAGACGACGGATTACAGCTTACTCCCTCTCGCAGAGCGCCACGCGCCCGAGCAGGAGTTCGACCTCGCCTCAGGCACGAAGGCAGTCCAGGTGCACCCGACGGATGCTGACAAGACCGTCCTGGTGTCAAAACCCTCGACTCCGCATAGGAAAGCGCGCTCGTCGAGTTCCTCCGTGAGCACTGGAGGATGTTTGCCTGGTTTCCAGCGGACATGCCAGGTATCCCCAGGGAACTTGTCGAGCACCCACTCAACGTTGACCCGAACGCGAGGCCAATCAAGCAACCTACTCGACGGTACTCAGAGCCGAAGAGAAAAGCTATCAGAGAAGAAGTCAACCGCCTCCTCGAGGCTGGTTTTATTCGAGAGATCAAGCAGTCCACATGGGCGGCCAACACAATGCTGGTGCCGAAGAAAAACACCACGAAAGTTGCGGATGTGTGTCGACTACACGTCCCTCAATAAGCATTGTCCCAAGGACAACTTCCCTCTCCCTCGCATCGACCAGATCATCGACGCCACCGCTGGATGTGCGCACCTTTCCTTCCTCGACGCTTACTCAGGCTACAACCAAATAAGGATGAAGGAAGATGACGAGGAGAAAACAGCGTTTATCACACCTTATGGGGTGTTCTGCTACAAGGTCATGTCCTTCGGCCTAAGGAGCGCAGGAGCGTCGTACCAAAGGATGATGCAAAACTACCTGTGTGACCAGATCGGGAGAAACGTCCACGTGTACGTCGACGATCGGGAGAACGGAAGCTATGCTTCTAGATGACCTGCGGGAGACGTTTGCCAACCTCGACAAGTATCAGATCAAGTTGAACCCTCTGAAGTGTGCTTTCGGAGTCCCCGCGGGACAACTCCTCCGGTACCTCATATCGGCCGGAGGAATCGAAGCAAACCCAGAGAAGATCGAGGCAATCCGTCGGATGGAGAAGCCCAATAACATTCGAGACATCCAGAAACTCACAGGAAGGCTAGCCGCGCTCAGCCGTTTCCTCGCACGTCTCGGAGAAAAGGCGCTCCCCTTCTACCAGCTCCTGAAGAAAAGTGACAAATTCGAGTGGAACGAGGAGGCGCAGAAATCTTTCCATGACCTCAATCGCATTCTGTCGACTCCGCCGATCCTCGTCACGTCACAGGAGAAGGAGCAGATGTTGCTATACATAGCAGCCACCAATCAGGTGGTCAGCACGGTGCTGCTCGTCGAGAGGCCGGAGGAGGGCAAGACCCACGGTGTTCAGAGACCAGTCTACTACCCCAGCGAGGTACTATCGCCGGCCAAGCGGCGCTATCTGCACTATCAGAAGCTAGCTTACGCGGTTTTCATGACTGCACACAAACTGCGGCATTATTTCATGGAGCATCAGATAGTGGTTGTCTGCGACACCGCTGTCGGTAGCATACTCAACAACCCCAACGCAACGGGGCAAGTCCTGCAGTGGGGCATCGAGATCGCCCCTTACGAGATAGCTTACGAGCGTCGAAACCACATCAAGTCTCAAATTCTGCCAGATTTTGTCTCCGATTGGACTGAGCTTCAGATGCCAAGTCCACCTGACCTCTCGAGCTCCTGGACTATCTACGTTGATGGGTCCAAGGGACATTCAGGTGCTGGTGCAGGGGTGATACTCATCTCCCCCCAAAGGAGACAAGATGCGCTACGTTCTGCGGATGACGTTCTCGAAAGCGACAAACAATGAGGCAGAATATGAGGCGATGATCCACGGCATGAAGATGGCCAAGGCCTGCGGCGCAACAAGGGTAATAATCTACGGAGATTCAAATCTCGTAGTGAAGCAGGCAATGAAGCAATGCGCCGCTACTGTCGACAACATGGTTGCTTATCGTGACCTCTACAACAAGGCTGAGGGAGATTTCGACGGTTGCGAGCTTGTCCACATCGGGAGAGAAAGCAACGAAGATGTTGACAAGCTGGCAAACATCGGCTCCAAATGCCTGCCAATACCTCCCGGAGTTTTCTTCGAAACAATCAACGAGAGATCTATCAAGGTAAAGCCTAAACCTGAAGAAAAATCCAAAGACTTAGGGGCTACGCCCGAAGATGTCGAGATGGAAGCAGCGGATGAGGATTCGACGAATCCTCCGGCGCCACTTCCTCGGTAATGCTCATCGAGCCCGTATGGACAGCACCATACATCGCGTACGTAACGCGTCAAGAACTACCGGAAGACCCGCTCGTAGCACGCCAAATTGTTCGACGAAGCAAGTCCTTCACCATGTACAATGGAGAGCTGTACAAGAGGAGCATCTCAGGTGTTCTCCAGCGGTGTATCGCACCCGAAGATGGTCGGAGTATACTACTCGACATCCACGAAGGCATCTGCGGGCATCATGCTAGCAGTCGAGCAATCGTGGGGAAAGCTTTCAGATCAGGGTTCTATTGGCTAACTGCTGCGCAGGATGCCAAGGACCTGGTGCGACGATGCGAGGCGTGCCAGCGATTCGCCACCAAGCCACACGCACCAGCAACGGCGCTGAACATGATACCTATCGCCTGGCCCTTTGCTCAATGGGGACTCGATATGGTGGGGCCACTGCCAAGATCCTCGCCAGGAGGCCACACTTTCCTCCTGGTCACAGTCGACAAATTCACCAAGTGGATAGAGGCAGTTCCTGTCACCACCCAAGCAGCAAAGGCAGCCGTGGACTTCTTCCGAGGAATTACCTGTCGATTCGGGGTCCCGCACAGCATCATCACAGACAACGGCAAGAACTTTGCATCCCAGGAGTTCCAAGACTTTTGTGACGAGCATGGCATAAACGTCAGCTACGCCTCGGTAGCACATCCTCAGACCAACGGTCAGGTGGAGAAGGCCAACGGCCTAGTGTGCGGTGGCATCAAGAAGCGGCTACTGTTACCACTCGAGAGGGCGGCAGGAGCGTGGGTGGAAGAGCTACCATCTGTCCTATGGAGCTTACGCACCACGCCCAATCGATCAACAAACTACACACCTTTCTTCGGTGTACGGCGCTTAGGCAGTTCTCCCGTCCGACGTGCGCTTCGAAGCACCACGGGTCGTCGCCTACACCGAGGAAAGGTCAAACAGAGCACTCGAAGATGACATGGACCTAATCGACGAAGCTCGTGACATAGTTGCGGTACGATCCACGGTCTACCAGCAGAACCTGCGCAACTTTCACAGCCGTCGAGTGCGTAACCGTTCCTTCAGCAAAGGAGATCTGGTGCTACGTCTCAAGCAGAAGAAGGTACGGAAGTTCACTTCACCATGGGAGGGGCCCTACGTCGTCGACGAGGTGATCCCTGGTGGCGCGTATCAACTGAAGAATCCCGCCAACGGCAAATCTGTCAGGAACCCATGGAACGTCGCCACTTGCGACGCTTTTATCCCTAAGAGAATTTTTCCCCTTTTTTCAGTAAGATTACTAAGCCAAGCTAGCTGGCCACATGCTTGTACACAAGATACACTCGGGGGCTACGCCCCATACAATCAATAAAGTTATGATATTCTCTACACTAGAGTTGATATCGTCACTATCACCCGATACTCGGGGGCTACGCCTTAAACAATAAATCAATGAAACCAACAGAAAATTCTATACAACGACAAACTGACAGTTTACATACAGAAGTGTTTACAACACTCATATACTACAAAGTGTTCATGACACTCATATACATCTTCACAAGACAACACTAACTACGTTAGCCTTTACAACCTACAAAGTGTTTACAACACTTATATACTACCCACCTCTTCCTTCACCTCCTTGACTACAGCACTAAGGGCTTTGCTCTCCTTCTCGAGGAGAATTGCCACCCTAGCAGATGTTGTAGCTACGGTGACGTACTCGTCCCTCATATTGGCTGGCTGGCCATCGGCTCTAGGAGGAACCCCAGAAGTAACTGCCTCGAGATCTACGCCGGGACGGTGAACGTGCACCAAGGCAAGGGCCAGTTCAGCACCAGCCGCAACCTGCGAGCGAACGAACTCGCGGAACATCACCCCGTCCTGGATTCTCTCGGCCAAGGCATGCATCCCAATGGGCTGCACGTCCAAAGGGAACATGGCAGCATAGATCTTCGAAAGTGTGGAGCGAAAGCGTTCAGCTGAGTCTTCCATCTGTCGACAGCGATCTTGGAGCAAACCCAAAAGATAGCTCGCCTCTGGACTGGTCCATAGCATTGAGGCTTCTCCGCGAAGGGCATGTTCACACATCTGCTTGACGTGCTCCTTCACACGGCTGGCTTCGTCAACCTTATTGAGTGAAATGGCTGTCGACAGAGATTGCAAACAAGGTCAGTGGCCAAGCACCTTAATAAAAAAAGAGCCACAAAGACGACATAAGGGATGCGTGATACTCACATCCAAGCAAAATAGAGGCATTCTTAATCTCATCGGTTAAGAACTGCTCCCGCTCCAGCGCGTACTTCAACTTGCACTTCCACATACTGGATTCGCCTCTGATGATATTGGCGTGATAGTCTAGCAACTTGAGTCGATTGCGCCAGTATGTTGAAGAACTCGCTTCTGCAGCCGAGGGTGTCTCTTGAGGAATTATCGGGTCGACAGGCGCGGTTTTGCTGCTACCCTGCAAATAAACAGATGAATAGTACTTAGTCTACAGAGGGGAAGGACCCTTGCATCTCACAGATGCTCGGGGGCTGAATGCATTCGACGAATGAAGGATCACATAATAGCAAGAGAGATTTTTTCATTGATAGAGAGACGTGCTCTTCAAGATATCATACTGTCATTACATGACCAAAATACAGCAAGGAAAGCTAACAGCTACTTCTGGACTGAGCTAGCGCCGGTGGACTCAGTTTCTGCTCTAGCCTTCTCGGTTGCAGCTATCTTTTTGTCCTCTCGAGCTCTAAGCATACGGGAGAACTTCCTAGCATACTTCCTAGCAAGCTTAACCATGGGCTTTATATCTACCTCTTGGCCGTCCGTCAACGTCGGGTAGACGGAGGCGATCTTCCCGAAATCCTCCTTGGACCCATGAGCGATGGCAATCGCCATCAGGTCCCTAGCGCCGATCTCGCTCTGAGCATAGCTGTAATTCTTCAGGATGTCATCCGTCTTGTAAAAGGCGTTGACAAGCTCCGCGAGCGATTTCGGCATCGGCGCGTCGGGCATGATCGTCTCGTACAGACCGGCGAATGCCTTCTTCGCCGCCAGCATGAGGCGATAAAGCTCTTCACCCTGTTGTTCGGCCATGGTAACGGCGCCGCCAGTGACCCAGCTTGGGTCTTGCCCTTCGGGCCAATCAAGCTCTCCGCTGAAAACAGACAGAAACAACAAAAGAATGAGGACGGAAAAAGCAATCTCCGTGAAAAGTGTCGGATGGACGAAAGACAGTACCTGCCAGCGCCTCTGAAATGGCAAGGAGTCGACGCTCGAGCTCAACGTCCCGCGCAGCCGCCTCCTCCTTTGCCTTCTGCTCATCGGCAGCTGCCTTCTCGAGGCGCTCGCTTTTCTCCTTCGACTCCTTGGCTTCTTTCTCGAGGGCTTCGAGTTTCTTCTTGTTATCCTCAGCAGCACGCGCTAGCTGGCGGTTCTTCTCCTTCTCTTCATTCGAAGCCTTTTTTAAAGCTTCATGGGACTCTTCGAGAGCCCTCAGCTTTTCTTGGAGCTTGGAGAGTTCCTCAACTCTCTCTTTCTCTTTCTCTGGAAACGATACCGGAAGAAGGAAGGAAGTTATATGAAGCAAGCGCAAAGGAAAAAAGTAACAATAGTCGAGCAAATGAACATCAAGATGTACCTTCCATTTGGCTCTTTGCAGACTCCAGCTTGATGAAGTCGCATCCAATGTCAAGCAAAGTTCGCATGACAGGCTGCGAAAAGAATTAGCATAGAAGAATCAGTATCAGAGAAATCAAAGAGGCATCTCGAGCCTATATCCTACTACAAGTAGTCGAACATAGGCTCGGGGGCTACTGGAGAGGATTCAAAGTTTTGCAAACTCGAGAAAAGAAGAAGAAGATTGCATCTCGAGCCTATATCCTACTACAAGTAGTCGAACATAGGCTCGGGGGCTAGTGGGGAGGATTCGAAGTTTTACAAACTCGCGAAAAGAAGAAGAAGATTGCATCTCGAGCCTATATCTGGGGAGGATTCGAAGTTTTTAAACTCGAATGAACAGGAGAACAACTCAACAGAAACTGAGACCGTGCTTAAGTGCCAGCACTTAACCACAGGCTCGGGGGCTACTGGGGGAGGACTCGACAGATAAACTTACATGGTCATCTGCGGGAATCTCCCTTTTCTTTCCATCAACCTCCATTTCCCTAGCCCCGCTAGTAGGAGTCATTGATTGCTTTATGTCGTGTGAAGTACACGTTCGTCAGGATACCTCAAGTGTAAGGTTTGATGAGTACAGCAGCAAGTACTCCCTCGGTATGAAACCAAGGTTTATCGAACCAGTAGGAAATCTCGATGCTACGAAGGTGTCAATGGCGTCAGAAAACTTGGGCGTTGAAGGGGATGTTGAGGCGCCTTGTGCTCCCTGACAATGGTGCCAGAAAACTTGCTGAGCGTAGTTGACGTGGAACCTGCACATAAGACAATCAAACTATTTTGCCCCGACGAGACAGTGAGGGTGTCAATCCTCACCGGCTTGCTGAAAACAAAGGATTAGATGTATAGTGTGGAAAATGATGTTTGCTTGCAGAAAACAAAAAAGAACAATGATTGCAGTAGGTTGTATTACAGATGTAAAAGAATGGACCGGGGTCCACAGTTCACTAGTGGTGTCTCTCCAATAAGATAACTAATATGCTGGGTAAACAAATTACAGCTGGGCAATTGACAATATTGATAAGTGCATAAACATGCATGTGCAAGTGTAGTGTTGACTATGAGATTCATTTGGGCATTACGAAAAAGTACACAGACCGCTATCTAGCATGCATCTGTGTCTAAATATTCCACCTTCCGGTTAGCATCCGCACCCCTTTCAGTATTAAGTTGCAAGCAACAGACAATTACATTAAGTAAAGTGCATAATGTAAACAACACATTCATCCTTAGACAAAGCATTGCTATTTTACCTCTAGTGGCAACAACACATCTACAAACTTAGGACTTGCTGCCACTATCCCAGATTCAATAGAGGTTGAACCCAACTATCATGCATAAATACCCCCTCTTGGAGTCACAAGCATTCACTTGGCCAGAGTTTCAACAAGTAACGGAGAGCATGCAAGATCACAAATGACATAGACATGATAACACAATAATCAACTTGACATAGTATCAATATTCATCGGATCCCAGCAAACACAACATGTAGCATTACAATAAGATGATCTTGATCATGATAGGTGATACGTCCATTTTGCATCACTATTTTATATCATAATTTACTGTTATTCATTGATATATTTCATATTTAGAAGTGTTACTTATGTTATTTTACCTATTTTGCATGTTTGATGATTATTGGAGAAATAAACACCGGAGTCAGAATTCTGCTGGAAAAAGCGCCGTCGAGATGCAATATTTCTGAAGATCAATAAATCGAAACAGACATCCAGAAGTTCCTATTTTGCCAGATGACGGAGGAGGCCAAAAGGGGGAGCTGAGATGGGCCAAGGTGGGCCCACCTCACCCCTTGGCGCGGTGGGACCCTCTGCCACGCCGACAGGTGAGGTGGGGGCCCAGGCCCACCTCAACCTTCGCCCCTTCGCGTACTTGACCCCCTGGGAAACCTATAAGACACGAGGGAGGACCATCGAAATATTCTGCCGCCTCCACGGGGGAAATTCCCTCCCGGAGGGGGAAATCGTCGCCATCGTCACCGTCATCGAGCTGGACTTCATTGGGATCATCATCATCATCATCTCCACCGCCGACACCATCATCACCGCCGCTGCACCCCGTCTCCGCTGTAACATCTAGGGTGAATCTTGTCTATTTCATAGGGGAAACTCTCCCGGTGTTAATTACTCTTGTTATTGATGCTATTGGTGAAACCATTGGATTAAGGTTTATGTTCAGATTGTTATTCATCATCATATCACCTCTGATCATGTTCCATATGATGTCTTGTGAGTAGTTCGTTTAGT
Organism: Poa pratensis; assembly: GCA_947311845.1. Classification (NCBI taxonomy): domain Eukaryota; kingdom Viridiplantae; phylum Streptophyta; class Magnoliopsida; order Poales; family Poaceae; genus Poa; species Poa pratensis. Next base: position 1,151,916 of record CAMZMU010000062.1, read on the forward strand.
TCTTGAGGACATGGGAGAAGTCTTGATGTTAGTAGTGAACTATGTTGAGTAATATTTAATGGTTTGATGCTTAAGTTGTGGTGTTATTCTTCTAGTGGTGTCATGTGAACGTCGACTACATGATACTTCACCTTTATGGGCCTAGGGGAATGCATTGTGTATTCGTTTGCCAATTGTGGGGTTGCCGGAGTGACAGAAACCTGAACACCCGTTGGTATATCGATGCATGAGGGATAGCAGGATCTCAAAGTTTAAGGCTGTGGTTAGTTTATCTTAATTACTTTCTTGTATTTGCGGATGCTTGCAAGGGGTATAATCACAAGTATGTATTAGTCCTAGGAAGGGCGGTGCATTAGCATAGGTTCACCCACACAACACTTATCAAAACAATGAAGATTAATCAACTATATGAAGCGAAAGCACTTGACAATATTCCCGTGTGTCCTCAAGAACGTTTGGTCATTATAAGTACAACAACCGGCTTGTCCTTTGCTGTAGAAAGGATTGGGCCACTCGCTGCAACTATTATTACTGCATTTTATTTACTTGTACTTTATTTATCTGTCATATCAAAAACTCCTAAAAACTTGTCTGTGAGCATTTACAGTGAATCCTTCATCAAAACCGCTTGTCAACACCTTCTGCTCCTCGTTGGGTTCGACACTCTTATTTATCGAAAGTACTACGATACACCCCCTATACTTGTGGGTCATCAAGACTATTTTCTGGCGCCGTTGCCGGGGAGTGTAGCGCTATTGGTAAGTGGAATTGGTAGTACGTGCTGTTTTTATTTTTGCCTGCTGCTATATCTCATTATGGAGGGGTCTTCTCTTGAATTCCTATTTGGGAAAACAACTACCACTGCTAAGGTAGTAGAGGAGGCGCCAGATGAGCAGGTAATACCGTTCAAAATTCCTATGAAAATTGTTGAACGTGTCACAAATAACCGCTATGCAGGAGATGGAACTGTCCATCCTGGAGATCATTTGTTATTTCTGCATGAATTGTGCGAGTTATTTAAGTGTGCAGGTATCTCGATGGGAGAAGTTAAGAAGAAATTATTCTCTCTATCACTGTCTGGTAAAGCTGCACATTGGTATAAACTGCTGAAGAATGGGTATTCTCTTGGATGGGAGGAAATTGTACCTCTCTTTTACTCCAAATTCTATCCTCCAAGTGAGATTCATAAGGATCGGAACCTCATATATAACTTCTGGCCCTATGATGGAGAGAGTATCGCTCAAGCGTGGGGGAGATTGAAGGCATTAATGCTCAAATGTCCCATTCATGAGCTTCCTGGTAATGTTGTTATTGATAACTTTTATGCAAGACTCTCCTTTCAAGATAAAACTCTATTGGATACCACTTGTGCTGGATCGTTCACTCGTAATAAAGAAGAGTTTAAGTGGGACCTTCTTGATCGGATTCAGGAGAACACTGAAGGATGGGAGAATGACAAAGGTAGGGAGTCAGGTATAAAATAAGGATGGATCGTAAAATTAGCACTACTTATGGTCTTGACTCTCAAATTGTTGCAAACTTTTATAAAGCCTTTGCTTCCTATTTCGGTTTGCCGAAGGAGGGTTTTAAAAATTATCATGAACCATATAAAGATGAATCTGTTTCTCATATATCTAAAGTGTTGAGGTTAATACTGTTGATCGCATTATTCCAGAACCTTATATTGAAAAAGTTCCTTTTCCTAATAAGATTAAGGAACATACTATCATAACTGGTGTTGTTAGTAAAAGTAATAAGAAAGCTACCAAACCTGATGAGCAAATAACTGTTGAACCTGTTGTAGCATTGGTTAAAGATCTTGTCACTGAAAATTTAGAAGATAGACACATTATCTTTTGTGAGGATGCTTCTAATATTGTCTCACATCCTAAAAGTTCTAGGAAGTCTAGTGTTCCTGTGCTTTCTGTTAGGATAGGTGATCATTGCTATTATGGTTTATGTGATATTGGTGCAAGTTCTAGTGCTATTCCTTATGAGCTTTACAGGGAAATTATGCACGAAATTGCTCCTTGTAAACTTGAAGAGATTGATGTGGTTATTCAGCTTGCTAATAGGGAAACTATCTCTCCAATTGGTATCATTAGAGATGTCGAAGTCCTTTGTGGTAAGACTAAATACCCTGCTGATTTTCTTGTACTTGGGTCGGCTGCCAATGATAGTTGTCCTATTATTTTTGGTAGACCTTTTCTGAATACTTGTGGTGCTGTTATAGATTGTAAGAAAGAGAAAATCTTTACTAAATTTGCTGGTGAATCTTATGAATTCAATTTCTCTAAATTTGCTAAAGCACCTTATGAAACTGAATTGCCTAGTGAGGATTTTGAAATTGCTCAACTTGCATCTATTGTTCTTGCTCCTAACAATGCTTTGCAGCAACATATGGAGAATCATGAAAGTGAGAACTTCAGGGAAGAAAGGAATGAGCTTGATGAAGTATTCCTTCGTCAACCTATGCTCAAACACAATTTACCTGTGGAAGATTTGGGTACCACAATGCCACCCAAGGAGGATCCTGTTTTTGATTTGAAACCTCTGCCTGATAATCTTAAATATGCTTATATTGATGATAAGAAAATATATCCTGTTATTATCAGCTCTAAACTTTCAGGTACAGAGGAGGAAAGGTTATTGGGAGTGTTGAAGAAACACCGCGGAGCTATGGGATATACTCTTGATGACCTGAAGGGAATTTCTCCTACTATATGTCAGCATGCCATCAACATGGAACCTGATGCAAAGCCTGTTGTTGAGCATCAGCGTCGTTTAATACCCAAGATGAAAGAAGTGGTAAGAAATGAGGTATTAAAACTTCTTGAAGCTGGTATTATTTATCCTATTGCTGATAGTAGATGGGTAAGTCCTGTGCATTGTGTTCCTAAGAAAGGAGGAATTACCGTTGTTCCTAATGAAAATGATGAACTAATTCCTCAAAGAGTAGTAGTTGGTTATAGATGTGCATTGATTTTAGAAAGGTTAACAAAGTAACTAAGAAAGATCATTATCCTTTGCCTTTTATTGATCAAATGCTTGAGAGGTTGTCCAAGAAAACTCACTTTTGTTTCCTTGATGGGTATTCTGGGTTTTCTCAAATTGCTGTGAGAGCGCAAGATCAAGAGAAAACTACTTTTACTTGTCCTTATGGAACTTATGCTTATAGACGTATGCCTTTTGGTTTATGTAATGCTCCTGCTACTTTTCAAAGATGCATGTCTGCTATTTTTCATGGCTTTTGTGAGGAAATTGTGGAAGTCTTCATGGACGATTTCTCCGTCTATGGAACTTCCTTTGATAATTGTTTGCACAACCTTGACAAAGTTTTGCAGAGATGTGAAGAAACTAGCCTTGTTCTTAATTGGGAGAAATGCCACTTTATGGTTAATGAAGGAATTGTTCTTGGACATAAAATTTCTGAAAGAGGTATTGAAGTTGATCGAGCTAAAGTGGAGGCAATTGAAAAGATGCCTTGTCCCAAAGATGTTAAAGGTATTCGTAGTATTCTTGGTCATGCTGGTTTTTATAGGAGGTTTATTAAAGATTTCTCTAAAATTTCCAAGCCTCTTACTAATCTTCTTCAAAAAGATGTACCTTTGTTTTTGATGATGATTGTAAGGAAGCTTTTGAAACTTTGAAAAAGGCTTTAATCACCGCTCCTGTAGTTGAACCACCTGATTGGAATTTACCTTTTGAAATTATGTGTGATGCTAGTGATTATGCTGTAGGCGCTGTTCTTGGGCAGCGAGTAGATAAAAAGTTAAATGTTATTCATTATGCTAGTAAAACTCTTGATTCTGCTCAAAAGAATTATGCCACTACTGAAAAAGAATTTCTAGCTGTAGTTTTTGCTTGTGACAAATTTCGACCCTACATAGTTGATTCGAAAGTCACTATTCATACTGATCATGCTGCAATTAGATACCTTATGGAAAAGAAAGATGCTAAGCCAAGGCTTATTAGATGGGTACTTCTTTTGCAAGAATTTGATTTGCATATCATAGATAGAAAAGGTGCTGAAAATCCTGTTGCTGATAATTTGTCTAGATTGGAAAGCATTCCTTATGATCCTATTCCTGTTAATGATAGCTTTCCAAATGAACAATTGGCTGCAATAAGTGTAAGTTCGCGAGATAGTCCTTGGTATGCTGATTATGCTAACTTTATTGTTTCCAAGTACTTGCCTCCAACCTTTTCAGCTCAGCAAAGAAGGAAATTCTTTTATGACTTGCGGCATTATTTTTGGGATGACCCACACTTATATAAAGAAGGAGTCGATGGTATTATGCGAAGATGTGTTCCTGAATATGAACAACAGGAAATACTGAGGAAATGCCATGGAAGTGCTTATGGAGGGCATCACGCTGGAGATAGAACTGCGCAGAAAGTTCTACAATCAGGTTTTTATTGGCCTACCCTCTTTAAGGATGCAAGAAAGTTTATTTTATCTTGTGATGAATGTCAAAGGGTTGGTAATATCTCTAGACGCAATGAAATGCCTATGAGTTATTCTCTTGTTATTGAACCATTTGATTGTTGGGGATTCGACTTCATGGGTCCTTTTCCTTCTTCACAAGGTAATACTCATATACTTGTTGCTGTTGATTATGTCACTAAATGGGTAGAAGCTATACCTACTAAAAGTGCTGATGGTGAGACCTCTTTAAAAATGCTTCAAGATGTCATTTTTCCTAGGTTTGGTGTACCTAGATATCTTATGACTGATGGAGGTTCTCATTTTATCCATGGTGGTTTTAGAAAGACTCTTGCTAAATATGGTGTTAATCATAGAATTGCTTCAGCCTATCATCCTCAAACTAGTGGACAAGTAGAATTGTCAAATAGGGAGATTAAATCTATCTTGCAAAAGACTGTTAATAAATCTAGAAAAAATTGGGCTAGTAAGTTAAATGATGCTTTATGGGCTTATAGAACTGCTTATAAGAACCCCATGGGCATGTCTCCTTATAAAATGGTTTATGGTAAAGCTTGTCACTTGCCTTTAGAATTAGAACACAAAGCTTATTGGGCAGTGAGAGAACTTAATAGAGATTTTAAACTTGCCGGTGAAAAAAGGTTGTTGCATTTAAGTTCTTTAGATGAATGGAGAAGTGAGGCTTATGAAAATGCTAGACTCTTTAAAGAAAAAGTTAAGAGATGGCATGATAGGAGAATTCTTAAAAGAGAATTTAATGTTGGTGAGAAAGTTCTATTGTATAGGTCTCGTCTCAGATTTTTTGCAGGAAAGTTACTCTCAAAATGGGAAGGACCATTTGTTATTGTGGAGGTGTATCGTTCAGGTGCAATAAAAATTGCTTCATTGAAAGATAACTCTACACAAGTGGTAAATGGTCAAAGACTCAAGCATTATATTTCTGGAGATTCTATTAATGAAGAGGTTGACACAATTAAAGTGGTGACTCCGGAAACTTTCATTGAAGAGCATTTTCTGGGACTGCAGAATTCGATTCGAATAGGTAACAGTTTCGGTAAGAAAAGTTTCGCGAATAACTTTCTAGAACATATTTTTGTTTTTTATTAAATATGGAAAAATAAGAGACCGAACCGGATGGGAGACGGCACCCGAGGTGCCCACGCCATAGGTCGGCGCGGCCCACCCCTGGCCGGGCCGACATGTGAGGTGAGCGCCTCGGAGCTCGTCTCCAATCAGGTTTCCTCCTGTACCTTCCTTTTGATGTAAAACTTTTTGCTATATAACTAACCCGAACCCCCGAGGTTCGTATATCGCCTTTTCGTCGCGTTTTTTGTTTCGAGCTGTTTCTGCCAGATTCCACCTTCAAACTTTAGAAGCACCATGGTCTCCAACAACAACAAGGGCAAGGAGCCTTTGGAAGATGATCTTCAAGACCCCAAGCTGGAGGAGGAAGTCGAGAGCGACGCTATAGGTGAAGTAGAGGAAGATCCGCGTGTATACCCTCGCGCCACCATCGCAAGCATCGGAGTGGTGGCAAATCCCTTCAACCCCAAGAGAGGCGCACGGATGAGCACCGGAGGAAAGGTCCCACGTCACGTCCTAGCTCCAAGGACGTCCTCTCTAGGCATCAATAACCCCTTCCTTACTCTTATCCTTAAACATCAATTTGAGAGGATCCCGAGGCAGAATTGCCCAATAGCTGGAATATAGATCGTTCTAACAGTGCAGGGAAAAAGAGTTCTAAATCCGATGAAAAGTGGGGAGACAACTCCAAGAACTGGGATTCACATTCCGATAAGTTCATGAACCGTATCGAGCACAACACGGAGTTGATTCGCATTCTCACCTACAAGATTGATGAACTGAAGGAGCTGGTTGATAAGCTTATCAAGAATTCACCACCACCACGAAGGAGTAATTCATCATGGGTATTGGCATCCCCTTGGTTTGTTCCAAGCTTGGGGGAGTGCCGCGGTATCACACAATTATCTTTACCTTTTACTTTTCAATAGAGTCATATCGTGAGTAGGGAAGTTATGTTATAGGATGGTTTGCAGTGTGGAAGTATCTCCCTTTTAGTTGGTTATCTATATATCCCTTGGTGTGAGTTGCCGTTATGGAATATTAATGAGAAGTTTTATCATTTACTTTCTGCATAATTTATTTTAGTTTGCAATTCTCTTTCATATTGATAACCTTGTTGTTAGTATAGACATCACTTTTAGAGCATTAAGTTAATCTCTTTGGTTTTGGCAAACTTAGCATTGGTCAGTAGTGAATAATACTTTGAGACTTAAGTAGAGAGAAGGAAGTACATGCAGATATATTATTCCATGATCTTTCTTTCTTTGTGGCTCATAAGCTTAGTATTCTTAAGTTAAACTAAGGATATTTGGCGCGGCGCACGCCGCGCCCTTGCTGAGGAAATTTGATGATGAAATATTGACCATTTTGAATTGTTTAATTTTGTTTGTGTTTTGCCGTACGTCGGTATTGTTGATATTTTGTGACCATTTTTTTTTATAGTTTAAAGAATATTCAAATCTTTGTCAAATTGAAGTGTTTGAATATGTTTCTGAGCTGCCATAATTTTTTTTACCGTAATTAGAAAAATGCATTTGAATTATCGTCAAACATTTGTTAATTTTATAGTTTTAAGGCAGCTTGGTGTGGCGGCACAGCGCACCGTTGGGACTGGAAATGTTTAAATTTATTGTAATTTGTCGTTTAGGGTGTATTGAAATAGTTGACAGAAAATTCCGTTGCTTAGAAATGTTTGTAGTTATCCATAAATTTGTAAGATAACTCCATAATTAGAGAATATGTTTGTATTTTGGTATTAATTGGTATCATTTATTTCTCGGAACATGTTGACATGTTTTGGAGTATTTCCAAAGTGTTCGAATATGTTTTTATTTTCCAAATAACATTAAATTTAAGCACGTAGTTAGTGCTAATGCATTTTTTTATTCGGGTTCACAATTCAGGGAAGTTTGAATTTTTTTTATTTAGTGAGAAAATAGAAGGATTATTCGGAAAATTAACCCAATAAATTTTTAAAAAATGAACTTTTGGTAGTTCATGTGGTAAGTTCGAAAAATTATTAATTTTTAAAATTTGCTAGTTTCACTTTTGTGTACAATGTTTGGTCGGTGCATCTTTTTGTGTCAAATTTCAAAAATTTCATAAATTTGGAATTTGTAGGACGTCGTGCTGGCTGTAGTGGTTTGGAGATGCTATGTACCTGTCTGCGCAATTTGTATCGAGTCAATGCAGGAAAACCCGTTCAGGAAAAGAAAATTGGAGAGACATGTATGGAATGTATTTGAAACTTTCGTGAATATTGTTGAATAGTTTTGGGGAAATAATATTTTCATGTTGTTGAATATTTCCTGGATTAAAATACCTGTTGCAGATTTTTTTTGTTGGGAAAAATTTAGGAGAAGCTTGTTTGAATTATTTTGAAATTGATTAGAAATATTGAATGTTGGTTGCGAAATAATTGGTTTCTGCTATTAAATGTTTTTTTGTTTGCGGTATTAAAAATGTAGATATCTTTGAAATAAATCAGACAGAGTTGCAGTTACATTTTTGAAATTCGGACCGTAAATATTGTTGAAATAAAATACTTTTCTAGAGCCATGAATTTGACTCAGGAACTTTTTTCTAGGGTTATATGCAATTTTTGTAAAGTTTGTTGACAAACTGCGATATGTTTTTTAGAGGACTTAATGAGGGATTACGCTTATTTATTTAGTGTGGGTGCATGGATTTTGTGTGTATTATTTACTTTATTTGTTGCAGCTTTTGTACATAATCAGTTTCTGAATGTGTAAAAAAAATTATTTGTTCCGTTGTGTTGATTGAATATTTTTTAAATTTGGCAAACATGCATGAATTTGATACAAATGGGTAGATTACCTTTTTTGTGCACATTTTGGTATGTTAATTTTTTTTTCTTGGTTTGAGAGAACAAAAATTTGGAAGTATGGGAAAAATTTAAATTCTGTTAGCTGGGCTCACTTACCGATTTTGAAATGTCCAAAAACGTTTGAAAATTGTGAGCGTGAGGAAGAAATGTCGTTTTTTTTGTAAAAGTGGAAATGAAGGAAAATGAGTGACAAAATTGTTTGAAAATCATTATTGTTTTGCAAATTTTGAATTACGGTTTGGGAGATATGAATTTAACAAATATTAGTTTTTTTTTTTGTGTAATTACTATTGAAGTATTGGCAGCTGGGACCCGCATGTGAGGAAGGTTGATAATTTGAAGGAAAAAAAAAGAAAAGGTTCAGAGGCTGACTGGTGGGGCCGTGCGGACGTCATGTGTCGACGTCGGCAATGGCCACCATCTTCGTCTTCCCCGTGCGGCGACGTCGGCCGTGGCGCCGTGGGCTGAGGGCGAGAGGGGCAGCGCGGGGTAGCTCGTTCGATGCGGCGCTTCGTAAGCAACCAAAGCACGGCGGCGGTGGGCAAGGCGAGGCCGGGTTGGCGGTGAATCGATGCGCGACGGCGGCGTACGGGCACGGGAAGAAGCTCACGGCGCGAGCGCCTCCGGCCTCCCCGGCTGACGATTTTCAGCAAGGATGGAGAGGAAGGCGACGGCGTCAGGCGCGTGGCGTTCGATTCGCTCGGGAGAGCGTCCAGCAGCGGGGCGTCGCGGCGGCGGTGACGGACTCAGCACCGGGCGAGAGGAAGAAGAAAGGGGGAGGGGGATCTGATGGTTTTTTTGCAGGGAAGCACTTGGAGTTTCCAGGAATCTTGAGTAGGTCCTTTTCTTCGTGAAAGTTAGGACCGCGGAGTAATTTATCGGCCGCGAGGGTTTTTTTTGCAAAATTGGCGCGTACTGTGAGGCTGACGTGTGGGGCCCACCCGGCTACTGTAGAACACTGTTCATTGCTGTAGATCTACAGTGGCCGGGGCGCGGAGAGGCCGAGAAATTGCGCACCTTTAATATAGTTAGTAATATTGTTTGTGCTTTCAAGGAAGATTGCTTGATTGTTCTTATCACTTGTATAATTGTTTGTATCCCTCAACTCTTATGCTTGCTACATAACCTTGCTAGCCAAAAACCTGTATTGAGAGGGAATGCTTCTCATACATCCAAACCCTGAGCCAAACTATTGCCATTTGGGTCCACCATATCTACCTATTATGTGGTATTTCCTGCCATTCCAAGTAAATACTTCATGTGCTACCTTTAAATAATTCAAAAGCTATTATCTCTTATTTGTGTCAATGTTTTATAGCTCATGAGGAATTATGTGGTGTTTTATCTTTCAATCTTGTCATTCAGACTTTCACCAATGGACTAGTGGCATATACATCCGCTTATCCAATAATTTTGCAAAAAGAGCTGGCAATGGGGTGCCCAGCCCCAATTAATTACAACTTTTATTAATAATTCTCTTCACATGTTTTGCCCTGATTTATCAGTAAGCAGCTTAAATTGCAAATAGACACTCCTCCATGGTATGTGATTGTTGGAAGGCACCCGAGGATTCGGTTAGCCATGGCTTGTGTAAGCAAAGGTTGGGAGGAGTGTCAACTATAAAGAAACTAAAATACATGTGTAAACAAAAGAGAAGAGGGATGATCTACCTTGCTGGTAGAGATAACGTCCTTTATGGGAGCCGCTCTTGAAAGTCTGGTTGACAAGGGGGTTAGAGTGCCCACTACCATTCGTTGACAACAACAAACACCTCTCAAAAACCTTATTTTTATGCTCTCTATATGATTTCAAAAACTTAAAAAGCTCTAGCACATGATTTAATCCCTGCTTCCCTCTGCGAAGAGCCTATCTTTTACTTTATTGTTGAGTCAGTAAACCTATTCCTCTCTATCTCAAGCAAGCATTTGAGTTGTTGTGATCCAACTATTTATATATGTTGATACTTCTAATCACATTTTTTATATTTCCTTGTTTAGCACAACAGCTTTTATCTAAATGAATATAACTTTGAAAGTTATCAATGACTGTAAGGAGATTGTTATGATTGAAGCATGTAAGTTCTGCTATATAAGCTCTGATATAAAGACTCTTCTCGAAAGATAAGTATGATCTGTCAATTCTTCTCTGACCAAGAACTTAGGTTTGCCTTCACCAATCGTGATTCTCTTTATGCACTTTTATTGTGGTTCCCTTTACTAGTTTCAAGTAAGATTATATGAAGGGAAGTTGCTGTCTAGAATGACTTATGTATTGATGAATGTGATGCTTCTTGTCCGTATTTTGTTTATCGACACTTCACTCCATAAACATGTGGTCTTGTTTACTGAGCTCAGTTTTCGCTTGGGGACAAGCGAGGTCTAAGCTTGGGGGGGTTGATACGTCCATTTTGCATCACTATTTTATATCATAATTTACTATTATTCATTGATATATTTCATATTTAGAAGTGTTACTTATGTTATTTTACCTATTTTGCATGTTTGATGATTATTGGAGAAATAAACACCGGAGTCAGAATTCTGCTGGAAAAAGCGCCGTCGAGATGCAATATTTCTGAAGATCAATAAATCGAAGCAGACATCCAGAAGTTCCTATTTTGCCAGATGACGGAGGAGGCCAAAAGGGGGAGCTGAGATGGGCCAAGGTGGGCCCACCTCACCCCTTGGCGCGGTGGGTCCCTCTGCCGCGCCGATAGGTGAGGTGGGGGCCCAGGCCCACCTCAGCCTTCGCCCCTTCGCGTACTTGACCCCCTGGGAACCCTAAGACATGAGGGAGGACCATCGAAATATTCCGCCGCCTCCACGGGGCGGAAAACACCAGAGAGAAAAAGGCTCTCCGGCAGGGAGAAATCTGCCGGGGGAAATTCCCTCCCGGAGGGGGAAATCGTCGCCATCGTCACCGTCATCGAGCTGGACTTCATTGGGATCATCATCGTCATCATCTCCACCGCCGACACCATCATCACCGCCGCTGCACCCCGTCTCCGCTGTAACATCTAGGGTTGAATCTTGTCTATTCCATAGGGGAAACTCTCCCGGTGTTAATTACTCCTTGTTATTGATGCTATTGAGTGAAACCATTGGATTAAGGTTTATGTTCAGATTGTTATCCATCATTATATCACCTCTGATCATGTTCCATATGATGTCTTGTGAGTAGTTCGTTTAGTTCTTGAGGACATGGGAGAAGTCTTGATGTTAGTAGTGAATTATGTTGAGTAATATTTAATGGTTTGATATTTAAGTTGTGGTGTTATTCTTCTAGTGGTATCATGTGAACGTCGACTACATGATACTTCACCTTTATGGGCCTAGGGGAATGCATCTTGTATTCGTTTGCCAATTGTGGGGTTGCCGGAGTGACAGAAACCTGAACACCGTTGGTATATAGATGCATGAGGGATAGCAGGATCTCAAAGTTTAAGGCTGTGGTTAGTTTATCTTAATTACTTTCTTGTATTTGCGGATGCTTGCAAGGGGTTTAATCACAAGTATGTATTAGTCCTAGGAAGGGCGGTGCATTAGCATAGGTTCACCCACACAACACTTATCAAAACGATGAAGATTAATCAACTATATGAAGCGAAAGCACTTGACGTAATTCCCGTGTGTCCTCAAGAACGTTTGGTCATCATAAGTAAACAAACCGGCTTGTCCTTTGCTATAGAATGGATTGGGCCACTCGCTGCAATTATTATTACTGCATTTTATTTACTTGTACATTATTTACCTGTCATATCAAAAACTACTAAAAACTTGTCTGTGAGCATTTACAGTGAATCCTTCATCAAAACCACTTGTCAACACCTTCTGCTCCTCATTGGGTTCGACACTCTTATTTATCGAAAGTACTACGATACACCCCCTATACTTGTGGGTCATCAATAGGCAGCTCACAAGATCTAAACATGATGGCACAAGTGGAGAAGACAACCATCTTGCTACTGCTATGGACCCATAGTCCAGGGATGAACTACTCACACATCACTCCGGAGATGGGCATGGCGATGTAGAGCCCTCCGGTGATGATTCCCCTCTCCGGCAGGGTGCCGGAGGAGAACTTCTGAACCCCCCGAGTTAGGGTTGACGACGGCGGCGGCAGCGGAACTCTTTCTGGAATATGACTCGGTGTTTTAGGGTTTTCGCGTTGGGGGAATAAATAGGCGAAGGGGCGGCGTCGGTGGAGTCCCGAGGGGCCCACCTCATAGGCTGGTGCGGCCAGGGGTGGGGCCGCGCCGCCAGGTGAGGTGGCCACCTCGTGGCTCCTCTTCGTCTCTCCTTCGGACTCCGTGACGTGCTGGAAAAATAGGGACTTGGCCTTTTGTTTCGTGCAATTCCGAGAATATTCGCAGAAGTAATTTTCTGGAACCAAAAACAGCAGAAAACAGGAACTGGCACTTCGGCATCTTGTTAATAGGTTAGTCCCGGAAAATGCATAAAAATGATATAAAGTGTATATAAAACATGTAGCAATTGGTATAATATAAGCATGGAACATCAGAAATTATAGATACGTTGGAGACGTATCAAGCATCCCCAAGCTTAGTTCTACTCGTCCTCGAGTAGGTAAAACGATAACAACAAATAATTTCTGAGGAGACATGCTTTCACACAATCTTGATCAAATGATATTGCAAGGCTCATGTCATGAATGAAGTGACTCAAAGCAATGGTCTATAGTTTGCTAACAGATAGATAAAGAGTAAACAACTGAATCACATAAGTAAAAACTTTTCATGAATAGTACTTTCAAGACAAGCATCAAAAAGTTTTGCATAAGAGGTAACTCATAAAGCAATAGATTCAAAGTAAAAGGCATTGAAGCAACACAAAGGATGATTAAGTTTCAGCAATTGCTTTCAACTTGTAACATGTATATCTCATGGATAGTTGTCAACACAAAGTAATATAACAAGTGCAATAAGTAAACATGTAAGAATCAATGCACACAAAGTTGACATAGGTTTGCTTCTGAGATAGAAAGGAGTAGGTAAACTGACTCAACAATAAAGTAAAAGATAGGCCCTTCGCAGAGGGAAGCAGGGATTAAATCATGTGCTAGAGCTTTTTAATTTTTGAAATCATAAAGAGAGCAAAATAAGTTTTGAGAGGTGTTTGTTGTTGTCAACGAATGGTAGTGGGCACTCTAACCCCCTTGTCAACCAGACTTTCAAGAGCGGCTCCCATGAAGGACGTTATCTCTACCAGCAAGGTAGATCATCCCTCTTCTCTTTTGTTTACACATGTATTTTAGTTTCTTTATAGTTGACACTCCTCCAACCTTTGCTTACACAAGCCATGGCTAACCGAATCCTCGGGTGCCTTCCAACAATCACATACCATGGAGGAGTGTCTATTGCAATTTAAGCTGCTTACTGATAAATCAGGGCAAAACATGTGAAGAGAATTATTAATGAAAGTTGTAATTAATTGGGGCTGGGCACCCCGTTGCCAGCTCTTTTTGCAAAATTATTGGATAAGCGGATGTATATGCCACTAGTCCATTGGTGAAAGTCTGTCAGAAGTAAATGACAAGATTGAAAGATAAAACACCACATACTTCCTCATGAGCTATAAAACATTGACACAAATAAGGAGTAATAAAGTTTTGAATAGTTTAAAGGTAGCACATGAAGTATTTACTTGGAATGGCAGGAAATACCACATAATAGGTAGGTATGGTGGACACAAATGGCATGGGTTTTGGCTCAAGTTTTGGATGCACGAGAAGCATTCCCTCTCAGTACAGAGTTTAGGCTAGCAAGGTTGTTTGAAGCAAACACAAGTATAAACCGGTACAGCGAGACACAAATAAAAACATATTGCAAGTATTATAAGACTCTACACTTCTTCCTTGTTGCTCAAACATTTTACCAGAAAATATCTAGACCTTAGAGATAGCAAACATGCAAACCAAATTTCAACAAGCTCTACGGTAGTTCTCCACTAATAGGTTTTAACTACATGATGCAAGAGCTTAAACATGATCTACTTGAGAGCTCAAAACAATTGCAAAGTGTCAAATTAAACAAGACAATGATCTACAAGCATAAGTATGTCTTTTCAATATACCATCTACCACATGCAGCATTTTCTGTTTCCAACCAAATATCAATCAATGCTGAGGCTTTCAGCTTTCGCCATAAACATAAACAATAAGTGCTGAGGCTTTCAGCTTTCCATAAACATGAATAATAAATGCTGAGGCTTTCAGCTTTCGCCATAAACATAGACAATAAGTGCTGAGACTTTCAGCTTTCGCCATGAACATAAATTAAGAACACAAGTGTTCATATGAAAAAGCGGAGCGTGTCTCTCTCCCACACAAGGATTGCTAGGATCCGAATTTATTCAGGAAACAAAAACAAACAAACAAAAATAAAAGCACACAGACGCTCCAAGTAAAGTGCATAAGATGTGAAAGAATTAAAATATAGTTTCACTAGAGATGACCTGATAAGTTGTTGATGAAGAAGGGGATGCCTTGGGCATCCCCAAGCTTAGACGCTTGAGTCTTCTTGAATATGCAGGGATGAACCACGGGGGCATCCCCAAGCTTAGGCTTTTCACTCTTCTTGATCATATCATATCATCCTTCTCTCTTGATCCTTGAAAACTTCCTTCACACCAAACTCGAAATAGTTCTCATTAGAGGGTTAGTGCATAATCAAAAATTCTCATATTCTGTGATGACACAACATTATTAAAGCTTCTGGACATTAGCTACAGCCACAATGCTTTGTGGAGCAAAGAAATCCACTCAAACATCGTAAAAGAGCGAATGCAAAACAAAAGGCAGAATCTGTCAAAAACAGAACAGTCTGTGAAGACGAATTTTTTCGAGGCACTTAAGTTGCTCAGATGGAACAGGTCCAGTTTAATGAAAGTTGCGTACATATCTGAGGAAGATGCGTGATTTTTTACAGAATTTTTCGATTTTTCTGCAGAGAGAAAAGCTCAAATTCGTGACAGCTAAAAATCTGTTTCTGCGCAGAAATCCAAATCTTGCATCAACTTTCAATAAAAGACTTTACTTGGCACAACAATGCAATAAAATAAAGATACAAAGGAGTTGCTACAGAAGTAACAAGCACCTTGACTCAAAACAAAAAGAAAAGCAAAAATAACAGAAAATAAAAACAATGGGTTGTCCCATAAGCGCTTTTCTTTAACGCCTTTCAGCTAGGCGCAGAAAGTGAAAATCAAGTTATCAAGAGACAAATCATCCAAATCGTCAAAGGCTTCTTCCAAACACAACTTGTAACAATAGGTACCTTAGATGTTCCTGGAGGTGTTTCATTGTTGGAATGACCCTTAACCGTACTAAAAGTTCTATCAATTTTAAGCTCATAGTGAGTTTTGGTTTTGGCACTTTAGGAACATACATAAACTTTTGCTCTCTACCCACATAAACCTTCTCCTTTTTAGACTTAAGAGAAGTAAAGGTTGAACTTAAGGTTTCAATAGCTTCCTCCAACTCACCAATTCTATGATCATGAGTATTACTATCCTCTAAAACAGTGATTCTTTCATTGATGGTTGCTATTGATTCATTAGTCTTACCAATATTATCAAGAAAGTTTGGAAAGTTTTTCTCCATAGAGTCTAATTTGTTTATAACATCCTCCAAAGTGATCTCAGTTTTAATATCTTTAGTGGGTGGTATTCCTACCAAGCTTTCAATAATATTACAGGCTTCTAAAGCAGGAGTGCCTAAGAAATTTCCACCTGTAAGAGTGTCTAGAACATACCTATACCAACTAGAGATACCAACATAGAAATTCCTAAGGAGGATAGTGGTAGAATGTTTTTAGTACATCTATGATGAGCATCACTAATTCTATACCAAGCATCTTTCAAACTTTCTCCCCTAGTTGTCTAAAAGAACGAACTTCAACTTCAGGAGCATTCATTTTGAAAAAAAAAGCAAACCGAATTAAATAAGTAACTAATTTTTTTGTGTTTTTGATAAAGAAGCAAACAAGACAAAAATAAAATAAGCAAGACAAAAAACAAAGTAAAGAGATTGGAAGTGAGAGACTCCCCTTTCTGTAGCAATGATGATTTCCCGGCAACGGCGCCAGAAAACTTGCTTGATGCGTGTGAAGTACACGTTCGTCAGGATACCTCAAGTGTAAGGTTTGATGAGTACAGCAGCAAGTCTTCCCTCAGTATGAAACCAAGGTTTATCGAACCAGTAGGAAATCTCGATGCTACGAAGGTGTCAACGGCGTCAGAAAACTTGGGTGTTGAAGGGGATGTTGAGGCGCTTGTGCTCCCTGACAATGGTGCCAGAAAACTTGCTGAGCGTAGTTGACGTGGAACCTGCACAAAGACAATCAAACTACTTTGCCCCGACGAGACAGTGAGGGTGTCAACCTCACCGGCTTGCTGAAAACAAAGGATTAGATGTATAGTGTGGAAAATGATGTTTGCTTGCAGAAAACAAAAGAGAACAATGATTGCAGTAGGTTGTATTACAGATGTAAAAGAATGGACCGGGGTCCACAGTTCACTAGTGGTGTCTCTCCAATAAGATAACTAACATGCTGGGTAAACAAATTACAGCTGGGCAATTGACAATATTGATAAGTGCATAAACATGCATGTGCAAGTGTAGTGTTGACTATGAGATTCATTTGGGCATTACGAAAAAGTACACAGACCGCTATCAGCATGCATCTGTGCCTAAATAGTCCACCTTCCGGTTAGCATCCGCACCCCTTTCAGTATTAAGTTGCAAGCAACAGACAATTGCATTAAGTAAAGTGCATAATGTAAACAACACATTCATCTTAGACAAAGCATTGCTGTTTTACCCCTAGTGGCAACAACACATCTACAACCTTAGACTTGCTGTCACTATCCCAGTTCAATAGAGGTTGAACCCAACTATCATGCATAAATACCCCTCTTGGAGTCACAAGTATTCACTTGGCCAGAGTTTCAACAGTAACGGAGAGCATGCAAGATCACAAATGACATAGACATGATAACACAATAATCAACTTGACATAGTATCAATATTCATCGGATCCCAGCAAACACAACATGTAGCATTACAATAAGATGATCTTGATCATGATAGGCAGCTCACAAGATCTAAACATGATGGCACAAGTGGAGAAGACAACCATCTAGCTACTGCTATGGACCCATAGTCCAGGGATGAACTACTCACACATCACTCCGGAGGCGGGCATGGCGATGTAGAGCCCTCCGGTGATGATTCCCCTCTCCGGCAGGGTGCCGGAAGAGCTTCAGAACCCTCCGAGTTAGGGTTGACGACGGCGGCGGCAGCGGAATCTTTCTGAATATGACTCGGTGTTTTAGGGTTTTCGTCGGGGGAATAAATAGGCGAAGGGGCGGCGTCGGTGGAGTCCCGAGGGGCCCACCTCATGGTGGCGGGCCATGGGGCCACGCGCCAGGTGAGGTGGCCACCTCGTGGCTCCTCTTCGTCTCTCCTTCGGACTCCGTGATGTGCTGGAAAAATAGGGACTTGGCCTTTTGTTTCGTGCAATTCGAGAATATTCGCAGAAGTATTTTCTGGAACCAAAAACAGCAGAAAACAGGAACTGGCACTTCGCATCTTGTTAATAGGTTAGTCCCGGAAAATGCATAAAAATGATATAAAGTGTATATAAAACATGTAGCAATTGGTATAATATAAGCATGGAACATCAGAAATTATAGATACGTTGGAGACGTATCAGTCATCGCTGCAGTGATCTTGGGAGGACTCGACGGCACGCGCCTCTAAGCTCGAACGTCGTGGCCTCTGCGTCCTCGGAGGACTCGGTCTCGCTGCTATCGCTATCTCTGGGAAATAGTAAAGTGACATGTCACGAATTGAAAGCAAAGAAGGAAGGAACACATCTCTGTTAGAAAGGAGAAAAAGACTTACGAAACGTCGAGACCGTAGAGGACCTTCCGCTTCTTCTTCAGCTTCCTCTTCTTCTTCTTGGGAGCATCTGCGGGATCCTCTGACACGGGGGAGAGAATCACCAGAGCCTTCTCGTTGCCTGCAGCGTCATCTTTTGGAGGAGCAGCTGAGCTGGAAGTGGTGATGCCTTCGACTGCAGCCCGCTTGCGCTTGAAAGCCAGCGGCACCTCGTCTTCGTCGTCGCTATCTTGAACGATCTCGGCTCCTTCTACCGCGGCTCCCTGGCTCCTCCTCTTCTTAGGAACGAGCCGCTGGGATGCTTGCCTCTGGATCGTCGGATGCACGATTCTCCGCATGCACGGGCTCACCGCTCTCAGGTTGAGCAGGCAAGCTAACAAAGGTCAGGTGGCCCTGGCAGCAAAGAGAGAATAACAAAGAAAAACAGTAAGTGCAAGCAAGTTGGAGCAAAAAGAATCAACTGAGATTGGTTAGAAAGAAAAGTTACCTCAGGCAAAGGATTATCAGCTGCGTATGGAGCAACGATGGGGTGATGATGAAATTGTCTCTCCCTTCAGCTTCGAGAGCCTCTGGGCGATGACCTCGACCTCTTTGTCTTCGTGCTCTTCTGGTCCGCACCTTGTCGGGTCAGAGGGCCCTTGGTACAGCCACATGGGATGGGCCCTATGTTCAAGAGGCTGAAATCGATGCTTGATGAAGAGGGAGTAAATAGATGTTCCCGACAGCTCCTTACCCACTGTCTTGATAAACTTCGCGATGGTGCCCATCAGGATGCTCGATTCCTCTTCTTCTTGGGCGGTGAGGACATAGTCCCAGTTCTTCTTCTTCGTCACCGGTGAATCGACGAAGGGGGCGAGATTGTACTGTTGATCGCCAACTGGGGTGTCCTTCATGTAGAACCATTTCCCCCTCCATCCTTGGACGGACTCGAGGGCGGCAAGATCAAAGTAAGAGATCTCGCTGCGGTGACAGAATCCGACTCCCCCGACGTCGTGAGATCCGCTACGCTTCGGATAAAAGATGCGTTTCCAGAGGCCCCAGTGGGGGGCAACGCCCAGAAAGCACTCGCAGAGAGTGATGAAAAAAGAAATTTGGAGGATTGCGTTTGGCGAGAGGTGGAAAAGCTCGATGCCATGGATAAAAAGCAGCCCACGAAGAAGTTCATGGGCTGGGAGAGAGAGGCCGCGCAAGAAGAAAGCGACAAAAATGACCCTCCAACCATCAGGGGGAGAAGGGACTACTTCTAGGCCAGGGAGTCTGACCTTGCTAATGTCGCTGGGTAGCAATCCTGCCTTCTGGAGCCCGTCCAGATCGCGTTGGTTGGTGGTGGACCTCTCCCAGCCATTCTTGGCTTTCTTCAGGGGAGCAACGGTGGAGGAGCCGCCAGCGGCGGCAACAGCAGCGGTGGCCTTCCTCTTCCTTGGCTTCCCCATTGCAGTGAATGGGAGCTCTTTCCGCTAGTGTCTTGGAGCTTTTTGGTGAGGAAGATGGCTATGGAGAAAGGGAGAGCAGCGGCGACGACAGAGGTGAATGAGGCTGGGTGCGGTGAAAACATATCCGCTGTGCCCTTTTAACCACCGATGCTTGTGGTTTCTAGCCGTCGGATCGACGCGGCTCCGCAGTAAGAGCCATCCACGATGACACATGGCCGTAACTGAAGCGGCGTGGTGAAAACGCATTTAATAACCGCCGCGGAAATCGAGGAGACGTGGGGTCGTGCCCCGGTCGCCGCGCAATGAGCGGTCAAATCCCGCAGCTTTTGGCGCGTGGGCTGACGCCTCGTCAAGTCACATCGTGACGTCAGCGTGAGGACAGACTCCACTGACAAGTGGGCGAGAAGTCGTTGGCCACGTTTGTGTGCTACCGATGGAAATAATCGAGAGCCAACGGCTAATTATAAAAGGTGAGATGTTCTTTTACGAAGAATCATCGATTGATGAAAATTGCTATGGCCTCTACAGGTACCGAGCTCTCGATGGATAAAATGGAGAGAGCACAAAGCCTCCCTGCAGGAAGAGTTGGCTGCGCCATTCTCTCCTTTTGGTGCTGAAGCACTCGACATCAAAAGGCTTCTGTGCCGTTCTTGTTTCCGAATCGCCTCTGACCGCGGAAAAATTCGGATGCTGCGCCTACGGCGTAAAGATAAAGACCGTCGGATCACGTCCGATGGCCTGGTAACACCTCTGACGCAATCTGCCAGTGATTTCCATGTTTACGACATGATGAAAAATCCCGACGGACGCGTTGGGTACCTATCGAACATAAAACGCTTGACCTCGACACGATGGGTTTTCGACAGAACGTGTCGAGTGCTCTTGCTCTTTCCAGGTTCGAGCCTGGGGTCTCGAATTTGAGTAGGCCAACGTTGTGTTACCCGAGCGTAGTTAACCAGTCCTGATCCGTCAGTAGAACTGGGCTCGTTGAGCCATCCCCACGACAAACTAAACTTATTCGATAAACTATCGAGTGTTCAGTTATTTTGTGATACTTTACTCAGCTATCGAATGGTTGGGGTTCGAATCTTTGCCCGAATCTGCGATTCGCCCAGACACTCGGTGGCTACTGACGTGGGCATGACCTGTGGGTACCCACCATTAGGGTACCTGGTCCACATACCAGAGGTCCCACCGGGCAGAAGGACTCGAGATCCACGGAGCCTGAAGTATTGGAGGCCCAAGGGGCCCAAGGACACGACGTGGTCCACAAGAAAGGATAGTTGTAGATGAATAAGGACTCTTTCCTTATCAGTTGTAAACTGATTCCGACACGCACCTGAGACCTAGCTTGATCTATAAAAGCTGGGAGGGGCGAACGGGGTCGGTACTTGGCAATCATACTAGTTTTTGCCTCACGCAAGAGCTAAACCCTAGCCTCCAACTAGGCGGCTTTGTACACCCCATCGATAATACAAGATCCGACAAGCAGCACGTAGGTTTCCTTTACGAGGGCCTGAAGCTGGGTAAATCTGTGTCTTGTGTCTCGCACCTTACGCTTAGATCGCCGATTCCACCCGTAGGCATGTTTCCTAAAAACCCTAAGTCCACAGCCGTGGGCATTGCCGAGGTACTCCCTCGTCAATGTGTGGAATATAAACGACATAAAAGATATCCCTAGTCTCGCCTCTAAGACTAGTGTGTATATTATTGATAGTCTCGGTTTCTTGACTATGGGCAAATGATAAAGTGTTATGAGATGCCAATGATATACATGAATAATATTGTTGTTCGAACAATGTTATTGGATAGACCCCAATTGATATACCGTGAAACTCATCGTCACTTAAGTTATCGGTATTTCCTCATAGTTTCTGTATTGCCATTACAAGTTCGTTTGACCATGAGACTTATGAACTATTGGATACAATATGGATGTCACAGTGTTGCAAACGTTATGTCCGTCATTGGGTAACTATAAAGGCGACACTTGTTCTTCCGGATGGTTATTCAATATGTGCATAGTGTTGTCATGGAAATTGTTACTCCGACGATGGAGAGATACTCTCTGGGATCCCACTTAGCATTGTGATATTCGTCATCGTCTGGCCGGACACTTGATCAAGTTGTGATCATATGAATATCATCAATGTGGAAAAGTAAAGAGAACATGCCGGGAAACGAGAATAACATAATAGTTTCATCTCGGGCAATGTAAGTATCGATAAGCAATACGACGGGTATCGTTATGCAATGCATTGGTTCACACGATAAAGATCTTCGTGATTATATGTGGGGATCAAAGCGATGATTCGAGAGTCGTCTTTGATCATTGCATATGGAAAGTTTTCCGATGCATGTCCACATATATCCGAACCTACCGGGTCACACACTTAAGGGTTAGCGAATTTTAGAGATTGTTGGAATCGAAGTTTTTGATATGAAGATATTCTAAATGATGTTTAGAATGGTTTCGGAATATTCGGAAAGTAGTTCGGAATATTTCGGAAGTGAAAGGAATGAGTTCCAGACACATTGGAATGGCAAAGTATTAATTATGGAAAGTTACGGAATTGTTCCGGAGCAAATATTTAATCGGAATTGTTCCGAAATAATTTTTAGCGGAAAATTTATTTATTAAATATAAATATTAAATATTACTAATTAATATATGGGGGGAGGCACTTGGCTTGGGAGCCAAGGCTCCCCCCATGGCCGCCGGCCAAGACAAGGAAGGGGGGGGGGGGGGGGGGAGTTCCCCCCAACTCGGATTGGAGAGGGGAGTCCTTGTTGGACTCCCCTTCTCTCCTATGGCGCGTGGGGGGGGGGAGTGGAGTCCCTGAGGGACTCCAACTCCCCCTAGGTCGGTTTGGGGCAGCCCCATGGCTGCCCCTCCACCTATATAATGAGGGGGGGCACCCAAGAGAGACACAACAAGTTCTCCGGTGCCCCAAGTCCTAGCCGCCGCCGACCAGCCCTAGGGCGCAGCCCTGCCCTAGGCGCCACACCTCCCCTCTCCTCTCTTGCACCGGCGTGTGTGGGAGATAGCCGCAGAGGTCTTCTTCATCATCGTTCGCGGAAGTGCTGCCGGAATCTACCCGCCGTCGAGATCTTCTCGCCGGTGTTCACGGAAGCGCTGCCGGAACTACACCAACATCATCCCGCTTCGTCCCCGTGCTCGATCACGGTTCGACGCGGAGTTGCTCTCACCGTACGTGTGGATACCGGTGGAGGTGTTGCAAGTGCGACGCTAGATCGTTGGAGCCGTCCGTGGGATAATACATCTCCTCGCGATTCGCTGCGGCCGATTGCGGGGATCGATGTATCGCTTCATCAACCTCGTCATCGACAAAGTTCCGCTAGCTCGATCTTCGAGGGTATGATCCGTTACCTCTCTCTCGCATATGCTCCTGGTTTATGCGCGCTAGAAATTTTTTGTTTTCAGTACGAGTTTCCCAACAGTGGTATCAGAGCAGTCTATGCGTAGGCACATGTACGGACTAGAGGAATTACGAGAATTCTGGCATACATGAACATAATTGTGTTTCCCTCTTGTGTGATATCTATCTCGGCGGCATTGTGGATTAGCGGCCCGAGCCAACTTTACGCGTACACTTACGCGAGACCGGTTTGCGAACACATACTTCGGGTATGCGAAGCAACTAGTCGGGTGTCGGTTCTTCCACTTTAGTTGAGAGAAATTTTGCACTTGATGG
Source organism: Poa pratensis (assembly GCA_947311845.1). Taxonomy (NCBI): domain Eukaryota; kingdom Viridiplantae; phylum Streptophyta; class Magnoliopsida; order Poales; family Poaceae; genus Poa; species Poa pratensis. The sequence goes on from CAMZMU010000062.1 coordinate 1,175,364, forward strand.
GCTTATCTGAACTTAAGTTGAAGTTCGCACGGAGGTCACACATATTAGACGGAGTTTGGCCGAGGCGGAGGACTATTTATAGTTCTCTGAGCAAGCACCCCGAACAAGACCAAATAACACTTTTACTAGTAGCTTTAAAAAAAAAGACTTTTATTAGCAACTACGCTCAACAGCCACGTAGGTAGTGACGGTCTGTCACGAAACCGTAGAAGCCTTCGTAATAAAACTTGCAACAACATATTAGAGGCGTCTAACTTGTTTTTGTTGGGAAGTGATGTGATATAGCCGGATCTTACAAAGTGATGTATGCAATGTACAATGTTGTAATATTCGTACGGCATGAGGAGCAGGAGCTCCGGTGATTGTCATCTCATTATTGTAATAGGCGTAGTTGTTTTTACTTCTTAGCTAGTTGTAAGAACAAGACGCGGCGATGATAATCAAGCAATGATGGACCTCGATGCGATGCCGTGGTGCAAGGAAGGAGATCATGGCTCCGGGACGTTGGTGATGGAGATCGTCAATTTCAAGGGCTATATCATATCACTTATATATATGCATGTGATGTTTATCCATTTATGCACTTTGTTTGTTGCTTGGTAGTAGTAACAAATAGGGTGATTTTTCGCAAAAAAAAAAAAAAACAAATAGGGTGATTGCTCACTGAAAATATCAAGATTATAGTGTTCACCCAAGCTAGGCACCATATATATTGTTCTTCATAAGAAGTGGGTCATGATCACATGGGCACTCTTGTAACGTTCAAAATATGGGTGTAAAGCAGTTTACACAAGCCGGTGTGATGTGGTTCTCTTTGTTAGCAATAATCAAGACGTGTGTCTGTGTTGGAGTAGTACACGAATACATGTCCGTGTCGTGTACAAGTAGTACATCGATTAGGCTAGCACATTTGCATATATATATACTAGTTGATATGCACGTGCAATGCACGTTCTCCCTAAAATTAAACCACGAAAAATTGTAAATCAAAATCAACCATGCAAACATATGATCGTTTGGCAAAGCACAATTTCACCAAAATTCTAAAATTCCAGAATTTTAACAGCCACCAGGTGTACCCCATAGTTCATCTTTTTTGTCAATGGGTTGGCATTTGTTATATTTCTTTGAGAAGGTGTCAGCAAGTTCATTGTAGTCCTGTCCTCCTACCAGGGTTTGAAGGAATGAATGTAAGAGCATATTTTTCCATGTGCATTTTTTCTTTACCGAACATTTCATATCTTTTTAGAAGTTTGATGTATTCTTCATTCAATGATTTTTCACCGACTTGCATATTTGGCCACAGTTTTTCTCTAATAATAGTACGTGAAAAATATAAATAATTTAGATCGTGAGCATATTTCACATATTCTCATCACTAAGCAAGTACTATCAATCTCTAAGTGACTTGAGTCTACAGTCCATTAATATGAACCAATCAAGGCATTAATAGTTGGAGAATCAAGTGTAAAAAAACATTTTCCAAGCAAATGAAAATTATATTTGTCGAAACTCAGAAAATAAAGATTTGTACCTGAATCCAAGTCACCAACAACTAATAGAAAATAATGTAGTGCCATACAAAAGAAGGTCATGAAACGAATCTAGTCATACTACTAATGCAATCAAATAGTAACAGTTAACTGCATATATAGGTTTATATTACCAGTGATTGACTGGGCAGCGAAGTTTTGAGCCTGCAGATGCTTCACCATTGAGAAAATTCTTAATGGTTTTGAGGTATCAGACATACATCTCCCCGGTCTCGTCAGACCGCAGCTTCAGAGAGACATCTAGCACCACTTGTCACGAGCAACAACAACTATGTCCATGGTGAGAGCATTGTCCCCGGAAGGCCGGAACTTAGAAACCAGAAAATCTGCATTTCTCAAAAGCAAAAAAAGACACTCATGCCTAGCAACCTCTATGACAACCTCTGTAGTTGGTGCCCGATAGAATACTTGGATCTCCCATTTTTTGTGAGAGTGGATCTGTCTATTTAGGCTGTAATGCAACCTGAAATTGTTGGGCATTACACAGTTAGTTAGCATACTCTTCACAACAGCACAAGTTCCCGTGATTTTCATTGCTGTTTGGGAACTTGAAATTTGTAGAATTTCAGGCTTACTACAGGTAGTGCTTATATATGCACGATAACAAATGGCTACTTACAACCAGATATTTTTTATCACAAGCATTATGAAAGAGAACCCCTGAAAACTGAAGCATCCTGAGTAGAAAAAAGATAACATTCAAGATTCAAACAGGCTAAAGCATAATGTATAAGTTAGAGTGTGCGGGTTGTAACCGCGTTTTGTATGGCTTTTGGATTCGGTTTTCCAAATTAACTGAATCAATTCTATTCTTCTATAATGCATTGCGGGAACTCCCCGCCCGGGTTCTCAAAAAAACATAATTTAAAACTATGATAGTTTTACCTTCAAGATAACAATGCAGTACATACATTATTTGAATCTAATAACATCTTGAACTGCTTGGTCATCTGGTTATTAATATTCGCAAAAAAAGGTTCATCTGGTTATTAATAAACTAACCCGACAGAATCTTCCAAGAACCTTTCGAACTTGACTTATGAGTATGTCCTTTTACATGGAGAAAAGTATGAGCATTTGATAGCTAATATACCTGAAGCTCTGTTACCTTAATATTGAGTCAGTGTACTTCGATGTTGGAAGGAGAACTCCAGTTTCTTCAGGATTGCAGAAGGGAAAAATCAATATACACTCAGCTTCTGAATCTACCATGTTGTGAAACAGCTATACACTAAATTATTCAGCCAACACAAGCTCATGAGACCTGATGGATGCTCTTTAGCCTATTGTTCACAGAAGTCATTGTATGTACTGGATCAAGGATACAGTTCTATCTCCTCGTCCAGGCGCGGGCAATTGATGATAACCCCCCCAGTTCGCGCGCCTTCTATCATATGCCCCCCTTGTGTCACTGACATGTGGGGCCGGACCCCACATGTCAGTGACACAAGGGGGGGCATATGATAGAAGGCGCGCGAACTGGGGTGTTATCGTAGATTTTGCCCGTCCAGGCACAATGGCAGTGGGATGCAGATGTGCACACAGGCTGATGAAAATTTATGTAGGGAGGCGACAGTTGCTGGTCTATTGGTGGTCGATTCGTTTCCCTAAAATTCACAACTACCTGCAAGCAAAGCATTGCCAAGAGACAATTTCTGTCTGAAAAAGAAAAATAGCCTGGAAAAGAAATCCGAAATACGCTGAATCAGATCCAATCTTTTCTCTGCCAAACACTATGCTAGGCACGCCTAACTATCATCATCTGAACTTCTGAAGTTCTGAACTAAGAACAAGCAATTCAAGATCAAGATCATAGGCCAGGTAGGAGAGAGGGAAGGGTGGCGGACCTTGAAGGCGTGGCGCGCCTTGCAGCCCATGAGCTGGAGGGTGCTCTGCAGTACCGGGCGCGTGTACCGGAACGCCCGCCGGTAGCCGCCTTCGGCGACCGCAATGTAAGCAGCTTTGGCGACGTCACCGCCATGGCTGGGCCAGCCAAGCGGGGGCAGCAGGCGGCCGGATAACGGCCCTGCTGCACCCGACGTCGTGCAGGTCGTGGCATGGTGGTGGCCGCCGGCGCACGGGATGCGGCGTTCTGGCGTGCTCGGCGCTAGAGGTGGAGGAGGGGCAGCACGCTGGATGTTGAGGGGGGGGGGGGGCGGTGGCCTGCCGGCGCCGATGATGATGGAGGCGGGCCGGGATCAATCTAACAGGCTCGAGCTGGGTCCAGCGGCGCGCAAGGGTAGGAGGTGGTCAGCGCGGGTGCGGGTCCTCGGCCAGGGCGACGGCAGCCTCGCGTGGAGCCGGGGAGGCGCGAGCAGGGAGATCTCGGGGCGGCGCAGGGGGGTCTGCCGGCGGCGAGCAGGGAGAACAGAAAGGCTCGCGGTGGGCTGGCGCTACCGGCACGGGGATGCGGCGTTGTGGCGTGCTCGGCGCTAGGTGGAGGAGGGGCAACACAAAAATAACGTTTCGCAGATGTGTTGAGTCTAGCTCAACACGGACGGAACGATCTAGTTCGTTGATCAGCGATCGTACGGCATAAATTTAATGTATCCGACGAAGTTTGCTCTTTTAATAATAGTATAGATATGCATGTACCCCTATGCTTGTAACCTGTTCCAGAAGGTAATAGAAAGAATACACGAGGCTCTACATGAGCCTCTAGCAAGTCACGATTCAGAGCGTGCGTGTGTTCCGGCGAAACAGCAACTCGTCGTAACCAAGGGGATCCGTACGTGTGCTACTAGGAAAGCAATCTAGTAGTTCGTACGTGTGTGGAGTTGAGAGCTAGCTAGCTAATCTAAAGATTGATCGGCTGGTCAGCTGCTGAAACGTGCGCGTCTCAGTGGAAGCTCTCGTGCGCGGAATAGATGACGACGCCCAAGTTTGCTGGGGGGATGGGCTTTCCGCGATATTGAATTATTCAACCTAGCACTACTCGCAAGACAGGCATGGAGGGTTCTTCAAAACCCGGACACGCTGAGCTCAAGGATGCTGAAGGCGATATACTATCCTAACTGCGACTTTCTTGAGGCTCAGGTGGGTTCGCATCCATCCCAAATTTGGCGTTCGCTAATGGAGGGAAGGGAGATACTCCAGCAAGGTTTGATACGCTGAATTGGGACGGGAGAAGCGACCAATGCCTGGAATGACAACTGGCTTCCTCGTGACACGACAAAGCGGCCAATCGCATGCAAGAAAGCGAATCCTCCAACATTAGTGTCGGAGTTTATTGATCCGATGTCGGCTACTTGGAATTTAAACAGGCTAGCTGAGTTCTTTCTACCCATGGACATAGAAGTTATCACTTCGATCCCTTTGGGTACAGCAAGACAGGGATGACTATTGGGCATGGCATCATGAACGCACAGGGGTCTTCTCTGTACGATCAGCCTACCGCATGGTGGTCAGTACTAAAAGACGGCGAGAGGCATGGCTTTATGGTTCAGCATCAGGGTCGAACCAGGCGAGAGGGGAGAGGGACTGGACTGCGCTGTGGAAGATCCAGATTCCGTCGAAACCCAAGGTCTTTCTCTGGAGGTTAGCAAAGCACTCCATCCCGCCGGGCGACGTCAGACACCATCGCAATATGGCCCCTGACTGTTCCTGTACTCTCTGTGGAGCTACTGACTCATGGCGTCACTCCCTCCTCGAGTGTCCTATGAGCCGCAGCATTTGGGCGTTGATGCCAGATACTATCACGGAGCACATGGAGCGTACTAGGGAAGATGATCCGAAACAATGGCTTTTTGTGATGATCCACTCCCTAAAACATGAGTAGCTGACTAGATGCCTAGTTACTTTATGGGCAATCTGGTTCGCAAGGACGAAAGCCATTCATGAAGGAATTTTTCAAAGTCCTTTATCCACATATCTGTTTGTGGAGTCTTTTTTGCGTGATCTGCAGCAAGTTCCAGAAAGGAAGAGTAAATCCTCACCGAAACCACCAACCAGTTTGGAGAAGAAATGGATAGCACCTCCACCAGGTTTTGTGAAGATTAATGTAGACACTGCTGTAAAGAAAACTGGTAAGAAAGGGGCGGTGGCTGCAGTTTGCCGCGCCTCTAATGGCGACTACCTGGGAGCCTCGGCAGAGGTGGTTGAAGGAATCAGTGATCCTGCAGTTCTTGAGGCAATAGCATGCCGGGAGGCTTTGGCTCTCGCCTTAGATCTTCACGTCTCAAGAGTGAGAGTGGCATCTGATTGCCTTGAAGTTATCAACAGTCTGGAAGGACGCTACATGGGCAAGTTCAGTACGGTGGTACATGAAATCAAATCCAGAAGAAGTGACTTCGCAGCAATCTCCTTTGCACATGAGCGGAGGACGTCGAACATGGAGGCACACAGCTTAGCCCGAGCTTCGGTCTACCATGCATCTGGTCGCCACGTCTGGTTGGGTCAAACCCCAGATGATCTTTGCATTCACATGTCTTTGATTCAGTAATAGAGTGGCGATTTGTAAACCTCAAAAAAAAAAAACATAGTGAGGGCAAAAAACATAGCGATGGACATGAGCAGGGACCACACCGTTAGAAGATAAAAATATTATGGATTTTTTTGCAAGAAAATGCATACGTGGTACCAATCAACGCGCCGCTCGGACATGTTAGACGTAGGTAGGACTTGAGGCGACACACGTAAGTAGGACCCCGGTATGTATTTTTATGAACTTAGACTAACTTGGCACCGCCACCCCCAAAAACCTATTAGGACATGCAATGTATTTACACATTTTTATTTTACTGCATAGATAAAAAAATTTGTTGCACTAGTGTATACAAAAGGGTTACGATGTTGCGGCCATGTTTCGAAAGAACGCAAATCTTTGTTACGCTAGTGGGTGTTATCCTGTAATGGTCGGGTGACCCAAATCTCACCATTAAGTGATATCGGATGACGGCAAGGCGGCCGACTGGGCGTTTCTTTCTCCACACACATGCCTAGAGTGACTCAAAAAAAGAATAGGGCGATAACTCAAAAAATTTAAAATAAATCAACTACAAAAATCTACTTCCATACGGATAGGCTCCCACCTTTCAAACCCTATACTCGGATAGATGCCTACCTAACATCACTCGTGCCTACGCGCGTACGACAAACATGCCTTGGTTGGGGCAAGCTAGACCGAGACGTGGCTGGCGGCCTCCTCGACATCGTCCTTGCTTGAGTTCTCCACCGTGTCCATTCCCTCCTCCCTCTTTTATGTCTAAGGCTTATAAAAAAAATGAGACCAGCCAGGACTAGCCCTTGGTGGTTTTGTATTAAGCTTTCAGCGCACAGAAGTGCAACGGTGCGTACGCGCCCGCGAGTGAGTACCGGGACTCGAACTCGAGCGGGGGGGCATCACAGGTATCATCACCCTGGTAGCCATCCGGGCTAGGCTTATGAAATTGAGAGAGCTAAAATTATGGTGAAATCCTTGGTCAGCAATTGCAAGGAGTGTCTAGGCAACCTTCTTAGAAGGTGAATTCAAACAATATTTCCGTTAGCTACATGAGTTCATCTGACGAGCTTGCACCCAAATTTCAAGGGAGAGAAGTCATTGATCTCTGTCAAACTTGCTTAGCCAGAGTACGTGGTTCGTGTGGTGTGGGACGCTGATTGAACAAATGAGGGCATGTATCATGTAAGAGAACTTCTCTACCGCAAGATATTGGGAAGAAGGGAAAGGGAAAAGGAAGTAAAGAGGCAAATTGGAACAGTTTGGCATTAGGTCTAATTGGAAGCTACGGCTGGCGGTGGTGATTTCCGAGTGCGCGCGGGAGAGAAAAAGCAGTTGGGGGAGAGGAAGAGAGACGCGTGGATGGCCGTTGGGGGAGAGGAAGAGAGACGCGTGGATGGCCAGCGCGCTGGACGCGGGTCGGGATATATAGTGCCAAACGCACCGCTTTGGCCCGCATGCGGTATGCTTTTAGGCGCGCGCTTTTATTTCCCGCGTCCGCTGGAGCGACCGAAATCTCCCAGCGCACGGGAAAAAGCAGGTATTTCGCGCGCGCAGCTTGTTCCGCGCATCTGTGGGAGATGCTCTCATATGTTGAAGATTGACCATGCAAAAAGGAAATAATACTGAGATTGGATGTGATTGGTCGGCTTGATCTCTCTTAGGTGACAACATATAAAGCAAAGGTTCGTGCAGCAGTAGCCCAAAAAGTCAGGTTCCCCTAGCAAGGTTATTGTTTGCCAAAAAAATCAAGCCTGATGTGTTTTCTTGAGGCATAAATCCAATTTGGTGTGCATTTTCACCAAAAAAAATCCACTATACGGAAAGATAAATGATTCAGAATGCACGCTGGAAACCAGTAGCCAGCTTGGTCCCCCCTACATTTTCTTTCAAGCTCCGCCACTGTAGCTAGAGATGGGCTACACCGATTTAGTCGTCTAGATCTATGAACCTAAACAGATGGAGTATTGATTTTCAGATTTACATGTAACCATGCTAATTGATTTTGAAAATGGAAATTAATATGGGCTTCTACTTTATCCAATTGAAACAAACACTATTGTATAGTGTATTTTGGACCATTCGTGCATACAAGACAAAACAATACACACCAAGGCTACATGTATCAGCTTTTCCAGATATGCGGGAATATTAGTAAGATTTGATCATGTCTCCTACCTACAGAACATATATATCAACAGTTAATCAATATTTATGTACTAAGACATGACAAGAGAACATAAAAATACCTATAGAATGATAAAATAATGGATGGGAATAAAGAGTTAAGTGTGCTACACTAACACGTGTTAGATTCTGTATATATAATGAGAGAATATATGCACGGCCTTGTCCAAGTGCTTTTTCCTTTTGCGTTTTACTATCCCAAACTATTCAAGCATTCCGGTTTGGTTAAACAGGTAAGCAAAAATATTCCGTGAATGGCATGATAAAAGGAGTGTATTTGTATGAAGACCATGACCACAAAAACAATATAATGATTTGAACTAAATGTCTACCAGCCATATGTCTATTGTGTTGCTGCCAAAGAAGGATGGTGCGGAGGAGGTCTCCGACTATAGACCTATCATCCCGATTCACGCGATTGCCAAGATAATTTCGAAGGTGCTTGCCCATCGTCTTGGGCCTCTCATGAACAATCTTGCCTCCAACGCTCAAAGTGCCTTCATTAATAAAAGAAGCATCCATGACAACTTCCTCTACGTCAAGAACCTTGCTAGGCGCCTTCACAAAGGGAAAACCCCAACGCTCCTCTTGAAGCTTGACATTCGCAAGGCTTTTGACTCGGTCCGTTGGGAATACATCTTGGATCTTCTCCAACGCCGTGGGTTCCCACCTCGGTTTCGGAATTGGATTGCTGCACTCCTCTCCACCGCATCCTCCCGGGTCCTTCTCAATGGGATTGTCGGCCCCCTTGTTTTGCATGGTCGTGGGCTGAGACAAGGAGACCCGTTGTCTCCCCTTCTCTTTGTCCTCGCGATAGACCCCCTCACCCAAATTTTGGAGAATGCAACGAGGGAAGGCCTTCTTCACAAGCTCCGGGAAAGAAGCACCTTTCTGAGAACGTCTCTCTACGCGGATGATGCGTCGGTTTTTGTGGCACCTATAAAGGAGGACGTTGAGAATTTTGCTTCCATCCTTCACGCTTTTGGAGAAGTTACCGGTTTTTGCAACAACTTTGACAAAAGCTCTGTGGTTCCGATAAGGTGTGCTGCGATCAATCTTGATGACGTCCTTGAGGGTATTCCAGCCAAGCGTGCCACGTTCCCTACGCGCTATCTTGGGCTTCCTCTGTCTGTTCTGCGCTTCGTAGGGTGGACTTTCAAATCCTCGAGGATAAATGTGCGGGCAAGCTGCCCACTTGGAATGGCAAGTATATTGCCACGGTTGGCCAGACGGCCCTGGTCAAGCCTGTCATTGCTTCCCAAGCAATCTATTACTTGACTCCTCTCATCATTCCGCCTGGCACCATGGAGTTCCTCAACAAGATACAAAGAGCTTTTCTGTGGTCGGCCAAAGACAAAACCACCGGGGCTAAATGCAAAGTTAATTGGGATTTGGTGTGCCGCCCAAAGAAACTTGGAGGGCTTGGTATCCTTCATTTAGGGAAGTTTGCGACCGCTCTGCGCTTGCGGTGGCCTTGGTTGGAGTGGAAGGACCCAGAAAAAATTTGGGTGGGCTTTGGCAACCCTTGCACCAATGAAGACTTGGACATTTTCTACGCCACGACTATGATTTCTATGTGGAATGGGCTCAAAACCCCCTTTTGGCACACGCCTTGGCTAGAAGGAAGGAAGCCTAAAGACATCGCGCCCCTCATTTTTGAGTGCTCTAGTGGGAAGAACTGCTCCGTGCAGAAGGCTATGTTGGGGTCTGATTGGGTGAACAAGGTGCGCCTTGATGAGAACTTCACCACGGCCCACTTCTCGCAGTTCGTGGATCTCTGGAGCCTTACCACTAGCGTCCAGTTAAACAATAATGTGAGCGCCGAGATCTGTTGGAAACTCACGGCGAATGGTGAATATTCGGCAAAGTCGGCTTACAAGATGCAATTCATGGGTTCCATCACTTCCTCCATGGATAAGTCGGTCTGGAGGCCCTGGGCTCCGCCTAAGACGAAGTTCTTTGCATGGCTTGCAAACCAAAATAGGGTTTGGACTGCGGACCGCCTTGCTAAGAGAGGGTAGCCAAACTGCGGGCTTTGCCCTTTTTGCAAGCAAACGATCGAGTCTCTTGTCCACCTGCTGGTCCATTGCCGCTTCACGAGAAGGATCTGGGATCTGATTAAAGGTTGGCTAGGTCTTCAAAACGTCAACACCGGAGATTGGTCAAACCTCAGCTTCAACGAGTGGTGGCTTGCAATGACCAATGTTACTCCACATCGCAAGGCCGTCGCCTCTCTCACCTTGCTCGTCACTTGGGAGGTGTGGAACGAACGCAACGCTAGGGTGTTTAACAACAAGAGTGTGCCGTCGTTAGTCCTCTTAGACAAAGTTAAGAATGAGGCCCGTTTGTGGGTTCTAGCGGGTGCCAAATGTTTGGGCAACTTGATGCCGCGAGAGTAGTCGCGTTGTATTTTGGGCGGTCACAAAACTTGCTTTCTTGCAATCCTCCTCTTAATTAATATATGGGGCAAAGCTTTTGCCCCCCGCTTCTAAAAAAAAAATGCACGTGTCTGACTTTGTGAAAAAAAACACTGTGAAGTGTGCGGGAGATCATCTTATCTGGAAGAAAAGTTAACATTGGCATACATATTAGGCGTTGAATTTGGTTTTTCAAAATGTACATATATCACTGAAAGAAGTTAACATTGGCATCCATATCAGGACTTGAATTTGCTTTTTCACAGTGTAATATATCGCGAGAAATAAGATGCATCTTTGGCAAATGCGCATTACTATGGTACTGTTCGATTCGATATGTTAAAATTGACAATGCATGAATTCTATCCGAGTGGACGTTACACCTTAAAACTTTTAACGCGGGAAGAGCCTACGCATCTTTCCACAATATAGCAAAAAAACACCGCCTAATGAAAAATTAAATATATAGAGGTTAGATTTTATTATCAAGGAAATCATTTGTCTAGGCATGCATGCCGCCACTTGGGTGTTTCATGAAAATACAACCACGGGTTGTTTTTCTCTAGTTGAACAATCCCCTTCAATTATGTACCTATCACTTGGTACATGGTTATTCCTTAAATACTTCAGTTGGGAATAATTTGGAGGTAGCAGAGAGTGCATCATGACAATGCTGATAATTAAATTATTAGTGGATATTAAAAGTAAACAATCAACATATGTTCTTCTTCCAAGAGCATAAATATCTATTTCTTCTTTCTAATTTTCAATGCCATGACTTGCGAACACATCGAGATTCCTAACCTTGTTTAACCAATTGGCTAGCTAACGCGGGGGAGTAGCGGACAAAGATTGAGGACACCTAGCTAGTTGAACTACTCGAAAATCAATTAAATAAAATAATGCTCAGATCGAGATGGTCATGTGCTGAGATCAGATCATCCTGACAGTCAAACACATAGCGCAGAACCCTAGCTTCTTCTTCTCTTCTCTAGTCAAATCCTGCCGTTTCACTAGATCGAGATTCCTTTTCCCTTCAAGACAAATGGTCTTGGGAGACACCCAACACATTCAATGTTCATCGATCACTGGCTAAGCATCCAGTTAATAATAGTAGTATATCTTAGTCAAATGATGCTTTGCACGCCCACTATTATAGTATGTGTTAATTAGAACCTTATCATAAGCCTTGGTTGGATGCTTTGCGCGCCCACTATATTGATCAAGCTTGTGTGTGTTTAAGATTAAAGCCGGTGTATAGCTCATCACGATCAGACGGATTTCATGAGCATCGATCCATATGACCCAATATTAAAGATATAGTTATATGTTACTCATGATAGATCACCTTACCTTACCTTCGAAGGCAGCCAAACATGCCTTCAAAATATCGACAAAAAGTATCTCGAAGTGAAGTAAACACATGCACTCCATACACTAGTAGAAAAACCACTTTTCGTACAGAGCCGAACAAGCCATTAATCCCGATTCAGTAAAAAACCAGGACCAATGCCTGGCACTGGTCCCGGTTCGAGTTGCCAGGGCATTGGTCCCGGTTCGGTTGGGGCATTGGTCCCGGTTCTGCACGAACCGGGACCAAAGCTCCAGAGCCGGACACGTGGCGTGCCGCGGAGCTTTGGTCCCGGTTCGTGCCAAGAACCGGGACCAATACCCCTCCCCTGCCTATAAATAACCCCCACCCCCCTTCTCTCCTCTGTTTTTTTTTTGGATTGGTGGGAAGTGGGTGCTAGTTTTTTTTTCCTTTGCCACGCACAAGATGTGTTCGATGAAATGCCCGACCCACACTTAAGTTCACACAAATGATATCCTCGGCCGAGGTTAGCAACTTTATCCTTTTCATCTGTAATTGATACAGAAATATTGCACGTGTCGATGTACGGTGGTCATTTCACTATTCAAGATGTTATTGTAATGGTATTTGATAAACTTAATTATATGATGCAGATGGATGCACGGATGCGATGGATGTACGGCGAACGACGCAGTTCCGAGTTTATTGCAGGCCTGCATAAATTTCTCGATGTGGCTGAGGCAAACAAAGTGATAATTTTATGCCTTGTCCATGTGAGAAGTGTCGGAACGTCAGGGAGTACTCTGACCCGAAACCATTCAAGACCACGTGATTCGGAGAGGTTTCATGCCCAGCTATAATTGTTGGACCAAGCACGGAGAAAGAGGGGTTAGGATGGAAGACAATGAAGAAGAGGAGGATGATGACAACTATCCTATGTTCCCTGAGGAATGCGGTGATACTGTAATGGAAGACGTTGAAGAAGAAGGAGGTGAACATCGGGCATCAGATGAGCCCGCTGATGGTCTTGGTGGGGTCATTTCTGATGCAAAGCGAGAATGCGATACAGAAAAGGAGAAGCTAAAGTTGGAGGCCATGCTAGAGGATCACAAAAAGTTGCTGTACCCAAATTGCGAAGATGGCAGCACAAAGCTCGGTACCACACTGGAACTGCTGAAATGGAAGGCAGAGACTGGTTGTTCTGACAAGGGATTTGAGAAGTTACTGAAAATAATGAAGCCGAAGCTTCCAAAGGATAACGAATTGCCCGAGACTACATACGAAGCAAAGAAGGCTATCTGCCCTCTAGGATTAGATGTGCAGAAGATACATGCATGCATTAATGACTGCATCCTGTACCGCGGTGAGTACGAGAATATGGATAAATGCCCGGTATGCAATGCACTGCGGTACAAGATCAGACAAGATGACCCTGGTGATGTTGAGGGCGATGACGAGCCCCCCCGGAAGAGGGTTCCTGCTAAGGTGATGTGGTATGCTCCTATAATACCACGGTTGAAACGTCTGTTCAGAAACAAAGAGCATGCCAGGTTGTTGCGATGGCACAAAGAAGAGCGTAAGAAAGACGGGAAGTTGAGACACCCCGCCGATGGGTCCCAGTGGAGAAAAATCGACAGAGAGTTCCCGACATTTTCAGATGACGCAAGGAACTTAAGATTTGGTCTAAGTACAGATGGCTTTAATCCTTTTGGGGAGCAGAGCTCCAGTCATAGCACTTGGCCCGTGACTCTATGTATCTACAACCTTCCTCCTTGGTTGTGCATGAAGCGGAAGTTCATTATGATGCCAGTGCTCATCCAAGGCCCGAAGCAACCCGGCAACGACATTGATGTGTACCTAAGGCCATTAGTTGATGAACTTTTGCAGTTGTGGTCCGAACCAGGTGTACGTGTGTGGGATGAGCACAAACAACAGGAATTTGACCTACGAGCGTTGTTGTTCGTAACCATCAATGATTGGCCTGCTCTTAGTAACATTTCAGGACAGTCAAACAAGGGATACAATGCATGCACGCACTGTTTAGATAAGACTGAAAGTATACATTTGGGAAACAAGAATGTGTACCTGGGGCATCGTCGATTTCTTCCGAACAGTCATGCCGTAAGAAAGAAAGGCAAGCATTTCAACGGTGAGGCAGATCGCCGGAAGAAGCCTAACCTCCCTGATGGTGATGTTATATATGACATGGTCAAGGATTTAGAAGTAATCTTTGGAAAGGGTCCTGGCAGTCTATCTGTTCCGAATGACGCTGACAACCACGTACCCATATGGAAGAAGTGCTCTATATTTGGGAGCTACCCTATTGGAAAGTCCTAGAGGTCCGGTCTTCAATCGACGTGATGCACGTGACGAAGAATCTTTGCGTGAACCTGCTAGGCTTCCTGGGCGTGTATGGGAAGACAAAAGATACACCAGAAGCACGGAGGACCAGCAACGTATGAAAGACCCATACAACAAGCAGACGGATAAAGGGCGTCAATACTTAAGCAGCTACGCTCTTACCAAAGCAGAGAAGGAAATCTTTTTTGAATGCCTGAGCAGTATCAAGGTCCCGGCTGGCTTCTCGTCAAATATAAAGGGAATAATAAATATGGCAGAGAAAAAATTCCAGAACCTGAAGTCTCATGATTGCCACGTGATTATGACGCAGTTGCTTCCGGTTGCATTGAGGGGGCTTCTACCGGAAAATGTTCGAGTACCCATTGTGAAGCTATGTGCATTCCTCAATGCAATATCTCAGAAGGTCATCGATCCAGTAACTCTACCAAGTTTACAGAAGGCTGTGGTCCAATGTCTTGTCAGCTTCGAGTTGGTGTTCCCCCCATCATTCTTCAATATTATGACGCATCTCCTGGTTCACCTAGTCGACGAGATTGCCATTCTCGGTCCTGTATTTCTACACAATATGTTCCCCTTCGAGAGGTTCATGGGAGTCTTGAAGAAATATGTTCATAACCGTGCTAGGCCAGAAGGAAGCATCTCAAAGGGCTATGGAACAGAGGAGGTCATTGAGTTCTGTGTTGACTTTATTCCTGACCTTAAGCCGATTGGTGTTCCTGAATCGCGGCATGAGGGGAGACTGAGTGGAAAAGGCACGCTAGGAAAGAAAGCACTGATATGTAGGGACGGGCATTCTTTAACTCAAGCACACTACACAGTTCTACAAAGTTCCACCTTCGTGGCTCCGTATATCGAGGAACACAAGAATTATGTACGCTCCAAGAACCCGGGGAAGGCTGACTCCTGGATTAAAGAAAAACACATGGAGACTTCGGCAGTTGGTTGCGATTACAGCTCATGAATGACACCACTGTCGGAGATCAGCTCTACTTGTTGGCCGCGTCACCATCTTCGACTGTATTGAATTTCCAAGGGTACGAGATAAATGGGAATACATTTTACACGATCGCCCAAGATAAAAAGAGCACCAACCAAACAGTGGTGTCCGCTTTGATGCAACAAACGACGATGGGCAAAAGGACACATACTATGGTCGCATAGAGGAGATATGGGAACTTGACTATGGACCTACTTTTAAGGTCCCTTTGTTTCGGTGCAGTTGGGTCAACATGAATGGAGAAGGGATAAAGGTAGACCAGCTGTACGGAATGACAACAGTGGATCTCAAGAATCTTGGTTGTTACAGAACGAACCATTCGTCCTAGCCAATGATGTGGCTCAGGTTTTCTATGTGAAGGACATGTCCTCCAGACCGAAAAAAAGAAAAAATAAGCAAACGAATACATCAGACGATGAGCCAAAGCGTCACATAGTTCTTTCAGGGAAAAGAAACATCGTGGGAGTCGAGGACAAGACAGACATGTCAGCAGATTATGATAAGTTTGATGAAATTCCGCCCTTCACAGTGAAAACTGACCCAAGCATCCCGTTAAATAATGAAGATGCTCCATGGTTACGGCCGAAGCGATCATAGGCCAGGGACATACGCGAAGAAGGGTTCATGGCTTTTATGTAAATCAATGTAATGTATTAAACCTTTATGTGATGTGTAGTAATGTATTAAACCTTTATGTGGTGAAAACCATAATACATAGCTCAGGTCTGTTTTTATTTAACATCACGAATAATGTCACTAACTTTTGCCGGGTCCTAAGCCACGGGGTGCTGAGCGGCCGGCGCTGCGCATCCAAAGAGCAGGAACCATCACAGGGGCAATACTCACGTGAGAAGGATCCCTATGAAGAACCATCCATCTACTGTTATACACCACTGGCGTATCCAACATAAACACATAGCGATTGACGTGCTCGTCCTCCTCCCTGATACGGCGACGTACCACCTCCTCGGGGGCCGGCTCCCTCTGGTAACTGACCAAAACACACGGTTCCCCGTCATACAGCCAAACGGTGGCTTGTGAGTGACTGCATATCAAATGCACCGTTGGGCTGTATGACGGGAATCCGAATGCTTTGTATACCAAAATGAACTACAAGGAGTAGACACTGAGTGCCGAACATATCGGGGAGGGGCGCTATATATAGGGTCAAATCGGCCTTCGATCCAGACAGCGGCAAGACATCTCTGATGATCTGCAACCGTCCGAACAAGTGTTGGGGATGTTGCTAATCATCAGAGATCCTTGCCGCTACTTGGATCCGACCGAGGGGAGGGTTCACCTTCAGCCTCCGCTCTAGGAACCCCTGCCTCTCAGAAATCTTGCTCTCTGCTACCCGTGTACTGCCAATGATGGATGCTATATATAGGGTCGTGGCCCCTTTAGTCCCGGGTGGTATCACGGCCCGGGACTAGAAACACACCCCTGATCCAACGGTTCACAAGCCCTCAAAAGAAACACACCCCTGATCCAACGGCTCACAAGCGCTCGAAAGAAACACACGATCCGTGTGCTTCTTCCTTATTGGTGGGATTCCCTTTAGTCCCGGTTGGTGGCTCACAGAGTTATCCAACAGCTCACAAGGCCTCAAAAGAAACACACCCCTGATCCAACGGCTCACAAGCGCTCGAAAGAAACACACGATCCGTGTGTTTCTTCCTTATTGGTGGGATTCTCACTATATATATGTAGTCATGGCCTCCATTGGCATAGCACATCTAAACTCATATCTGCAACCTCATCACTCTCCCATGGCTTCCACCATACCCACTCTAACCTACTCGGAGGCGAAGGCGCTTTCCACCTCGAACTACCCCTGCCTGCCCAGCTACGACGTCCCCGCCGGCTGGAGGCTGAGCACCGGAGGCGTGCCGGTCCCTCCTGTCCCTCAATGTTTGGCACGCCGGGCGGCCATCACGAACCACTACTACCGCTAGCTCACTCCGGAGTAGTGGATGGATCCCCACTGGCATCCCGACTACCGCCCGACTTGGGACGCCTTCTTCATCAATCGGCATGAGATGGCGCTCGCCAGGTACGAGGGGGATGGCCCGCCTCCTTCACGACCGGCGATAACCCCCGCCTGCACTACCCTCACTTCCAGTCCAGGCGAGCGCCGCCCGACGACAGCGACGACGACGATGGCGACTACGACGACTACGAGGACGAGTATTATAGGCCTAGGCAGGAGTATGACTAACCTGAGCAACATCGTTGGTTAGGACAAATGGTTCATCTATGTACCCAAGATTGTTGTCATTCCCTACTGCTTGGCAATCTATGACGACGATCGTGTAAAACGTATTATTTATCTCTACATTTCCAAGTCTATGAAGAAGTTTTTGTAAACAATATTTAGATAAGTAATTTGAAAAAACTCAGTTATGCAACATTGTTTGTCGTACCAAGATACAGCTATGTGTCAAATATGGGCACATTTTGACAAACTATGACACGACGATGACCATAACGAGGCCATTTGACCCGAAACTTATACATGTTTATAGATGATTGACCTTTTTGTGAAGAAGTTTTTTGTATACTATGTCAAAACTCAAGTTTATCATTTTTCGTAGCAACTAGTACACATGAAAGTACTCCATGCCAAAGGATTTCATTTTTTGAGTATTTTTTCACTTTCTTTGACTTTTTTTTAAAAACGGTCAAAATGGTGGCCGTTACTATTCATTGTATGGGGTCGAATTATCCAAAACTATCGACGGTTCTGTGATATAACCACTACTTGTAGTTCAAATTTGAAATCATTTTTGAAAAAAATTCAGAGCAAACTATCACACACTTGTAGTTCAAATTTGAATTACTTTCAAAAAATAGGCATAAAGTCGTTTAAGTAGGGGAAATTAGCTAGAAACCGAGAAAATTACCAATATTTGTGGATTATCCATAAAATATGGTCTACTTTGTGTTATAATTGGATGGGTGCCATTTTGCACCATATTTGTTGTACTTGCTTCACAAAAAATATCATTTTGGACAATCAAAAAACAAAAAACGATATTTAGATAAGTAATTTGAAAAAATAGAAAATGGTTTTGGATTATTTATTTAAATTTAAACACTTTTCATGTTGAAAGTCTTTTCAGATTCAAGACCATTTGAAATTCATATTCAAACACCTAAATAAGAAAAAGAAGGCGGGAACAAAATTTCAGAACTGAAAAGTTCGAAATAATTTTGAAAAAGGACTCTTTGGTCCCGGTTGCTATCAAGAACCGGGACCAAAGAGTCCATGGACGCGCCGCGGGATCTGCATTAATTTGACCTTTGGTCCCGGTTGTCCTTACCAACCGGGACCAAAGACCCTTTCGTCCCGGTTAGTAAGAACAACCGGGACCAAAGGCCTTTTGTTTATAACCGCCCGTGCCTCCTCTACTTCCACCTCTGCCGCAGTTCCCCCGACGAGAGATCGAAACACTCTGGCGAAGCTCTGCTCCGGCGATTTTTTGATCTTTGGCACGGCCCCGCCCTCCACCTCTGCCGCCACCCTGCTCCGGCGCGGCCCCGCCCTCCACCTCCTCCCTCTTGCTCACCGGCCCGAAGCTCGCCCCTGCTCACCGGCGCGGCTAATCCAGCCATCCAGACGCCGCCACCCTGCACCGGCGTGCTCCACCACCACCGCCGGCCGTAGCTACTCAAGGTAGATTAAAGTGTTCATAATTTTGCTAACATTATTGTAGCTAGATTGTAGATTGTAGAGTAAAGTGTTCATAATTTTGCTACTCAAGGTTAGAAGTAATTAGATTAAAATTGTAGCATTGTAGATTAAAATGATTAATATGTTTAGAAATTTGTTAGATATAGAAATTGTTAGGTTATAGAAATTGTTAGGTTATAGAAATTGCTAGGTTAGTTGTAGATGATTTTTTGTTAGCCATTTGTTAGTGTTAGTTGCTAGGTTTTAGGTATTTTTTGTTAGCCATATTCCGTTAGCCATTTGCTAGAATTAGTTTTGTTAGTGTTAGTTTTAGTTTTGCTATATATTGATGTTAATTTTAATTTTAGCTTTGCAAATGATTTTGAAGTGGTAATACATGTTTTTCAGTATATTTTAGTTTGAGTCTTATGTTCTTGAGCTTAATGGCTTTAATTTCTTGATGGTTTAGGGTTTAGGGTCTCCGAGTTCGCCGTCGCGCCCAAGAATCCCCGCCCGAGGTGCTCTGCCGCTCCCCGCCCGAGGTGCTCTTGCAAATGAGATTATAAGGCAGCATATGAAGTTTCTAATTTGTTCTTGCAAATGAGATGATATTGTGTATGTTACACACAAAAATCAAATTGTGAAGTTTTTGTATGGAAAACAAAAGGGCAAAAATGTCCAAATTATTTGGGTTCTACAAGTAATGAGGATCATTCCCTAATTTTTAGTGAATTTTCTGAGGTATGAAAAAGGTAGCTCCTTTGTAAACCTAAGAAAAGGGGATTTTCTGAAAATAAATAAAAGAGTGTTTTATTTTAGGTTTTTGGGCAAGTCAAAAATTGTGTAGATGTATCTTGACATATGGAACAAGTTACCAAACTAAAGTTTTGTGCATTGTTCTTAATTTGCAGAAACTATGGAACGAGACGAAAATCAGGAAAACATGCTCGAGGATATAATCCGCGGGACGGAAGATGTTGCCGATGTCACCTCAGAGTTTTTGAACAACTCTGGTGAGGGAGATGAGTCTCTCAACCGAAGAGACGGCTCCGGTGAGGTAGAACCCGACGGCTGGGGTGAGGGAGAAGTCGGCGAGGGAGAAGCCGACGAGGGAGAAGCCGAAGGCTCCGGTGGAACATTATATGTTGCAAACTCCGGCGAGGTGCATATACATATATTAATGAAGCCGAAGATTGTATTAATTAAGCATCTGCTGTCTATATACATATATTAACGCACTTTTTTCTTTTAGCCTCCGGATCGAGAAATCTTCTGTAAGGACAAAACGAGGCCCAGCCAAAAAGTTGGGCGACCAAGAAAGGTACAGGATCGAAAGAGTCGCTGAAGACGGCACACCGACTGCTCCCCTGATGTTGCAACAAAAATTGTAAAGCAATGCGGAGTTCTTGTTAGGGACTACATCCTGATCACCGTTCGAGAATGACATCGGCCAAAGGAGGAGGAGTAAGATATGTCGGCGAGGTGGGCAAAGAAAGACTTTGGAGAAAGCTCATGCTTAATTTCACCCTGCCGGTGCCAGAGGTGGATTCAGATGAGGAGGATCCAGATGAGGCAGAAAAGATTGCCCGGCAAAACATGGAGCAAAAAGTCAAGGACTGGACTCTTAAGAAGATGGCCGAGCTATTCAAGAACTGGAAGAAAAGATTCAACAACGAATTTGTCAAGAAAAATAAGACTCCGGACTTCGATAAAGGGTATGAGAAGATAAAGGACTACTGGGAAGAATTTGTGGCGTACAAGAAATCGGAGGAAGCTCAGGAAAAGTCTGCAAAAATAAGGCAAATGCTGCTAAAAAGATCTACCACCATACTATGGACCTGGTGGCTACGCCTATAACATGCCTAAGTGGGAGAAAATTGAGGCGGACCTGCTGGCTAATGGGATCACTCCAGAGCCACTCGCATGGATCGAACGGGTAAGAAATTGGTTTTACGGGCATGGGGGCACGTTGGACGAAGAAGGGAAGTGCATATATAACAGAAGACACAAAGATAAGCCCCTACTACCCATCGAAGAAATTAGAAATGCAGTAAAGGATGTTGCAGAGGGACGGTTCATTCCCGATAGAGAGGATGACGAGCTCACATGCGTCCTTGGGAATGAACATGACGGACGAACACGAGGCGTACCAGGCTCCAAGCCCAAGACAATTGCGATTCCTGAGCATAGGAAGAAATTTCCTGATAGAAGCCATCAGAGGAGAAAGGAAAGGGAGGCAATGGAAGCACGCGCTGCTGCAGACCGGCTGCTTAATATAGAAGAAGAATTAAAGCTGCAGAAGGAACAAATTGCCGCACTTAGCCAGCAAGGTACTAGCGGCCAATCTCAGCGGCACATGGTAGAAGCTGCATGCGATGGTACCGGCGGCCCATCGAATCGGAAAAGCAGCGTGGCTTCCACGGAAGCTCCAGGATGGTAATGATGATGCAGTGGCTCCTCTTCGTCGCTACCCAGTGGATGATATCACGGAGAGCACACCTTGTGACCTGCATCTGAAAGTTTATAACTTAACCATGAAGGTGGCGGTCGGCTATGCCGTACCAATTGGACCTAATCCAACTTACCATTTCTCTCCGGTTCCAAATGGCTACGCTGTTGTCGGGGTGGATGAAGTGATGAAAGATTTGAGGAGCTGAAGCTGCAACACCCTGCAGGTGAAGATGGGGAGGTGCTTGAACTTGGAGAAGCCAAGAAAGCGACCATTCTATGGCCAAAGGAATTCATCGTGCTTCCAAACTGGCAGCCAAGGCCATCGACTCCTCACCAGTCTCCAGCGCAACAGTCCTCTTCACCGCCTCAGCATCTCCAGCGCAACAGTCCTCTTCACCGCCTCACAGTCTCCAGCGCAGCCGTCTCCGCCGCCACGTCACCAGTCTCCAGCGCAGCCGTCTCACCAGAAGAAACGGACCAACGCCGCTCCCCCGCTCCCCACTCAGAAGAGAGGTCGCACTCAGAAGATAGTCGACATCCCGTCGGTTCCTCCCAAGAGACCTTATGACATGACTGAAGCGGAAAACGCCGCGGAGTGGCTGCCTACAATAAGTCTTTTTTGCACCAAAAAAGCCCGAGCCAAAGAAGGTATATGATGAAAAAACCAAAAAGTGGGCTAAGTCCTTCCTTGCGCAGCCATCCCAAACATCGATGAATCTGGATCTGACTATGGTCGTGAACTTAGTAAGCTAGCACGTGCCCAGTCTGAGCAGAACAAGGAAGAAGTGCAAAAAGCGGGAAAAAATTGCCCTGCTCGGACAGCAGAAAAATCAATCGGTCCCTCCGCTCATAGTGTGTTCCGATATCGAGAAGGACTTGAGAGCCGATATGGATAAGGACCTGAATTTATTGGACCCCAGAGCCATAGCTGCTGCGAAAGCACAAGGTATCACTGTATCGCAGGCCAGGAAAATGCTACCTCCATGGGTATGACTCTTGGTCAACTTTTAGGCTATGAATATGCGCCAATGTTAGAGATAGCACGGAAATATGTCAAGGGGAGCCAATGGTCAGTAATGAGGAGGTCGAGCGTCTATCAACAGATCTGCGAAATCTGCACAACTGGTACATGGTGCACACATCAAAGAAGAACGTGAAAGAATGGTTTGCGGTGGACGTTAGAGTGGAGCATTACTTCAAATGTTACAATATACAGGTTCAATTGACTGAATTGTTTCAGTTATGCAATCAGCGCGCCCTTGACAAATCTATCCTCGGTTGCTATTGTCTGTAAGCGATTTATTTTCGTAATTAAGTCTCTAGCTCAGCTCGTTCATTGCATGTATTATATTATCCTGACTATATATCTTTTGTACGCTATTATGCAGAATGAAGATGATGGAATGCAAAAGAGAGAGAGTTTTTGAGGTTGGGTTCGTTGACCCATATATCGTTAATGAACGTATGTTACACAATCACCCCAAAGACGTGCAGCATGACCTGACCACCTTTTTAATCCAGCAAAAAATTTGTACGGAAATACTATTTCCTTACAATTTCAAGTGAGTGTTTCTGTCTTGTACATATTTTTATTTGGCTTTCTCGATGTTAAGTGTAATTGATGAGCTATGCATGTCTGCTTTATGTAAACGTCCGCAGGTTCCATTGGATTCTGCTAAGCATTCAAGTGACAAGTCCAAAGTTCAAGTCTACGACTCATTAAGTTGGGACCAAGCGACGTGGACCGACATGAAAGAAATGCTCCATAAGTAATTTCAATCATTATCGCATTATATCGGCCTCTTTCGTTTGTTTCCATGATATCAAGTAATTAATAACTCCTTTGTTCATTTTCTTTGCCAATGCAGGTGTTGGACAATTTTCAAACAGAATGTAAAAGGTCCATTCAAAATGAGCTAACATATGAAACGGTGGACACTCCGCAGCAGCCGCCGGGGAGTAATTTATGTGGATTCTACGTCTGCGAGTTCATTCGCGAGTTGACCAGTGAGCGGAGAACAACTACTTTCAGCGAAATGCGGGAGAAGCTCGACCCAGAACGGCGCGTACGAGCAATTCAAGAGGAATTAGCGGGATTTCTGCTTAGGGAGGTCCTCGATGAAAGGGGAGAACATTATGTTTCGGACGATGAACTACATGTGTGATCTATCTCCATATAATTAAATAATTGTATTCTCGCAGAGATCGAATATTAATTATATATGCATCAACGTGTACTGTGTATATAGTAGAGCGTATAATATGCGTACGGAAACGATGGAGAGCACGTCGGCGATGCGAAGAAGGGGGAGACGACGGAGGCACCGGCGAGAGGGAGAGGGGGCACCGGCGATGCGAAGAAGGGGGAGACGACGGAGGCACCGGCGAGAGGGAGAGGGGGCACCGGCGAGAGGGAGAGGGGGCACCTGCGAGAGGGAGACCCTAAACCCGAAATACAAAAAAAAACACTCATTGGTCCCGGTTCGTAACACGAACCGGGACCAATGAATCTCCCCCACGCCCAGCCAGAACTGACCACGTGGGCACCCATTGGTCCCGGTTCGGCCCAACCGGGACTAGCATTAGTCCCGCTTTGCCAGTCCCGGTTGGGCAACCGGGACTGATGGCCCAGCCGAACCGGGACCATAGGGCCTTTTTCTACTAGTGATAGAATCTGGTGAAATAAATATGGCCATTTGCACGCTAGAAAGAGATCAATAAAAAATGTGGCGTAAAACAGACTATAGCGTAACTTTTTTATTTTACTCAATTCTTCTATGAACAACTCCACATCTGTTAACCTAGGGGTGAAGTTTTACTGATTGGGTCCATATGAACCATGTTCAGATTTGCATTCCTTGGTTTGATCTAGCTATCTAGCTACAGTACCTTTACACTCCTTGTCACTATCTCTACACACAGTTACCAATGAATTCTAGCACGCTTCATTGCTCCAAGAGGGTTGACATGGTTGCGGTTGTTCTATAATTCACCTAGTCCATCGTCATAGCAATTAACCTTGGCATGCATGCACGATGTGCCCTAGAGATCGAGGCACCAAGATATACAAATTGAAAGCGTACAAATCAAGACGGAAGTATATACGTTATAAATAGTATATCATATCTTAGCACGGTTGTGGCATTAATCCCTTGCAAGACGAAGATGGCAATCAAGCTACGAATATGCATGAATGTAGTGATTATATTTTATGACGTGGATCTTGCAGAAATAGGAGTACCGATATTAGTGTTCCATACGAAAGCTATTAGCTTGTCGTGTACTTACCAAATTGATCAGGGAGGAAACTCATGTGTGGCATAGCCTAAAAGGAGGGTTGGCCCGGAAACTACGCAAACAGACGGATTTGTCGTTAGTAGTCTTGGTGTTTCTCTTTCTGTCAAATAAGTTTGATGCCGACAGAAAGCTACCCAAAGTGATAAAATGATATATTCTTTGGGAAAACCATTATGGGTCATAGTCTTTTTCTATCCCATCTTTCTCTCTCGTTACCTTTTCACGCTGTGAGAATAAGGCATGTGCCAATGCACCATCTCTTAACACGTTGTCATAGGAGTGTTAAAAAAATTAAGAGATGACTAGAACAATGCATTTTCTCTTGCATGTTGTATCTAAATTAAATGATTTAGTGCTCATGCATACATATAATTGGGCTTGAAACACATTTTTCTTGTGACCACGTGAAAGGGTTGTATGTTAGCTAAGATACAGCGACACTATCTTTGTTCATTAACTACCATGCCACATCAGCAAAATGCCTATGAAACTGTGGTTAGAAACTTGCATTGGCACATGCCTAATGAGTCTCCTTGAAGGAATGATTGTCGCCGAAAGGAATGAAACATAACCCATAACAAATTACATGAACAAATAACTGCCGATAGGCTATTATAACTATTATTATATAATAAGGAAGTCCACGAGTATTCAAAAACTAGGTGGTGAAATATGTGGGTATACTAACCAAGTGAGCAGTGGCATTCTCCTCTTTACAAAAAAATAGCTAATTCTTTATCACTCATGAAAAATTCCTTATTTTTTCTAAATTTGAGACCAAATTGTACAAGGAGAAAAATTACATGCAAAAAAGAAGACTACAAATTGTTCAGTACAATTTTCGTTGCAGTTCATCTGTTTTAAATATATTTCAGGGTCCCCAGTAGACCCTGAATATGTGCAAAGGCATCTATATTTTTCATTCATTAATTTGTTTTATCAAAGCAGGGAACCAAAATTTATAAGACAACTAGATATATGGTTTTCCCCTAAGAAACAAAACTTAACAATTGCTCGGAACAAAGTTTTATTTTGCACATAATGTATTTCAAATTTATTTCCGCGTCCTTAATGGATGCATTTTAGAAACTTATCATTGTGTCAAGGACACAAACTTTCAATACAATGAGTAATTGTCATGCATGTACATACGGTATATTGCATGGCTATATCATCAGACATCAGAGTACACAAATTGTACACATACATTATTGTTTTTTGCCAATGGATACGCACTGGAGATACCATACTTTCAGATATATAGTCCTACAGCCACTTTTACCCGGCAGTGACGTAGCAAATTCATCAATGCTCTTGTTGTATTATTCACCTTTTTTTCTCCAGGACAGCACTGCAATTACCCATGCATTTGATTCCCCTTTAAATTTTGCAGTGTACATATGTCCAGGTACAACAGTAGACGATGAGTATTTAAATGTAGGCAGTAAAATTGTACATTTACTAGCCTCAACCAGCGATCGATAGTTTTGTTCCCTAACTCACTACCGGATTTAGCCGCTTTGCCGACTGCGAGAGGCACTTGGTGAAGTTAGAAAAACCCTCGAGACAGATTACTTGAAGGAAATATAAATAAAAAACTTTTCTATAACTAAAAGTTGGAAACTTGTTTTAAAACTATTGTTTGGCCTACCAACTAGGAAGTAGAAAAAAAGGAAAATTGCTTGAAAAATAATTTAAAAATATTTTAAATTATTGTCAAGTCCCATGTGAGAAAACACTCGGTAAAAACCTCCCCGAGAAAATACACTTATTAACAATTGTTTGGAACTTTTTTTTGAGTTCATGTATTTCAAACATATTTCCTTGTCTCCAATGGGCACTCAGGACTGCAAATGCACCCATATTATTATTATATGGTAATGGCCGCTATATTTGAGCTTATCACTGCGTCGAGGACAGATATCAGCGCAACACAAAAAAAGGACAGGAGTTCTGTACACTTAATTTAGAGCAATGCCATGCATTCATGCATGTATTTATACGCAATCATGGATATATCATGAGACACTATAGTACACAAATTGTACACCGACATAATTGTTTTTTCAACAATGGAGATACGCACTGGAAGTACCACTTGCATAGAGTGGCCTACGGATAGCAAGGGAGAAAACAATGTTTTTACCCCACGGTTACGGAGCAAATTCATCAATGCCCTTGTTTCTATAATTCACCTTCACCAGGAGTCAAGGACACCACCACGCACCCATGCATTTCCTCCCCTTCAATTTTCCAGTGTACACATGTCCGAGTACTACGACACTTGCATAATAGAAGTATAGTACAGTACCCACCGCACATGAGTGAGAGAGAGAGAGAGAGAGCTAGAAAAGGGCACAAGAGACTCACTCTCTACCTCCACCTCTGACTCTAGCATGCACACACACGCACACACTTGTCAATTCTTCAAGAGCCATTGATTTGCCAGCGCACGCACACTATATACAGTAGTCTCATCGCACATCTCACTCTCACCCAGCCCCCACACACCCCTCACCAAATCCTCTTCTTGCTAGCTCATCCACCAACACCACAAATCCACACACCAAGATCCAGAAATTCCCCAATTCAGAAACCACAAGCAGAAGAATTCTTTCTCATCCCTCGAATCCACCAGCAAGCAAGCAAGCTACTAGCTTCTTGATCTCTTGCTAGTACTTAGATAGCTCTAGCAATCATCATGGAGCTGTTCCCCCGGCAGCCAGACCTGGCGCTGCAGATCAGCGCCACCAGCTCATCCTCAACCTCGGCGTCCTCGCCTCCGGTAACCTGGGCAAGGAAAACAGACGCCGGCAGCAA
Source organism: Poa pratensis (assembly GCA_947311845.1). Classification (NCBI taxonomy): domain Eukaryota; kingdom Viridiplantae; phylum Streptophyta; class Magnoliopsida; order Poales; family Poaceae; genus Poa; species Poa pratensis. Next base: position 1,202,870 of record CAMZMU010000062.1, read on the forward strand.
CAGCAGCAGCGGCATGGATCAGTTGGGCCACCTAGGGTTTTGGCGAGCCAGCACCGACATCGCTGCCGCCAGAGACGGTGCCCCGTGGTCGGCCACCGTGAGCTACAGCAACCAGTACCACCACCGGATGAATGCTTTGCTCAAGCCGATAAGGGGGGTTCCTATCTACCACCACCATCCATTCCAGCTTCAGCAGCAACAGCACATGGCCATGACCTACCGGGGTAACGGTGGCGGCGGCCTGTTGCCCTCGTTGAGATCGTCGAGGTTTCCGCCGGGGCGCCGGAGCGTGCGGGCTCCGAGGATGCGGTGGACGACAACGCTGCACGCACGCTTCGTTCACGCCGTCGAGCTCCTCGGCGGCCATGAGAGTAAGAATGTGTATATGAAGATTTTCTTACATATAATTAATTCATTAGTTAAGTTGAAGGTCATGCCATGAAGTTTCTAGCTACTAATCCTTGGTGATTTTGATTGAATCTTATCAGGAGCCACTCCCAAGTCAGTGCTGGAGCTGATGGATGTGAAGGATCTCACCTTGGCACATGTCAAATCCCATTTGCAGGTAGGTGTACACACGGTTTCTCAAGGCATACTCTTGTCTCAATTAGCTATTGCATGTCAAATTCCTAAATGATATTTTCATTTTTCATTTTACATATGCACGAAGGCATAAGATTAGGATTTATTACGTGAGCTAGCAGTAAAAGAAAAGAAACATCAGTAGGAATAGTAGCTACCTGGTGCTGATTTAGCTAACTCTGCATATAGATAGGACGTGCTGCATGTAGTAATGGAGCAGCTTTTCAAAACGAGGAGGGAGCAGAAGGCTTTTCTAACAGAAAGAAAAAAAGCTGACCTTCTGTGTCTATGTGTTGTGTGCATGTGTATATGTGCTTTTCTAAGAGAAGGACATGCTGCACTGTTTCTGGTGCGGTGAAGTGGTAACTAATCCAGTTTTTACGACTCATGAATGAACAATGCATTTTCTATCTCTTATAATGGATGCAAGCAAGTACATTGTGAACAGTTGTTGAGTCCTTTCCCTACGGAACTCTAAATTAATTAACTATTACATGAGATAATATGTACAATATTATTTACATATGCAGTATGTTCATGCTGGTACTGATATATACGTCCTCCCATCACCACTGATTGTTGAAATGCAGTTAACTTATAATTTATGACTGATCATAGGAGTACTTTTGTACTACATAAGCATGCTTATTACTTACATTATTATGCATGAGCTATTTTATGAACAACTGTTCACTGCAATTGTTAAATTAAATGCATATCATTGCATCTTTGCAGATGTATCGCACGATAAAGAGTACGGACAAACCCACGACTTTACCAGGTATGGTACATTATAATTCCTACAATTTGAGCATCTACATACGTGCTCATAATGCCACCCAGTTATGTTTAATCGTGGAATATCAAGGAGACTGAAATATAAGCTTATATCTAGGACAAAATAACGAAGGATTTGATAATGGATCGGCGGGTGAGATCTCTGACGAGAGCTTGCCGGAGGGCCTTAGCACTAGCCGGGGCTCAGATTACAATGGAACCGGTGCAAATTCTCACAGCAGCAGCAGTTACAATGGTGGTTTGTGGAGCAACTCTTCAAGGTACACTCTTACCCACATATTCATCGGTGCAAAACCATATACTAGAAAATTTTATATATTTTATGTACGGCATACATATTCTCTGAGTATGTCGACTAATGAAACATGATTAATTAGTTGATAAAAAAAGTATTTCAAAATTAATGGAAGCAGAATATATATGTTCATAGTGAGCACAAAGAACAAAGACATTAGTAAGATTTGACAGTAGTGTAATCACACATGCATGCATGCATGCAGCAGTAGATGACATGTAGCTGCGCTGCAAACATTTGGATGTTTGCCTGATTCATGTTAATGGCAGATAGGCTCCAATTTCTGTTTAGAGTGGCAGCATCTCTCTCTCTCTCCACATGCAAATGCAGGAAGTACTCTCAGCATAAAGTGGAGAGAAATCTTGGCATTGTTCGATTTGTCCAGTATAGGGTGGACATTTGAAACCTCATGATGGTGCAATGATCCCCTGAGTAGTTTACTGTCTGCAATGAAAATATCTCTCTCTCTCTCTACTGTACATGCATGGACACTTACACATGTAGTACACAGGTACCAATGAGGCAGGCCCACCTGTCCTAGAAAAGATCAAGATGACAAAGTGTACTGGGTGCCGACTGCAAAATTATTACTACCTCCTTTAGTCCTGCATGAAAAGCCACCCACAAAATATACTATGAAAATATAATTTAACAAAAGTAAAAAAAGGGTCCAAACAAAGGACAAAGTTGGGGACTTCTTTGGAGTTGCTCAAGAATCAGACTAGCCAAGTAGTACTAGATAGATAATTTTGTTAACGTCTTGTTGATTCGTGTAGTCAACAAATTAATTAAGCATCATATATGTTTCCCAATGCATGGGCCCAGCTAGCTCTAAATCTCTAGAGTTGTGAGCATACACACATGTACATTAATTAGATGCTTTTTTGTTTTCTTGAGCTGTGATTAACTTACATTATTAACTATATACCACTACAAAGTTATGATTAGTAATTCAATATTTTGTTTAATTTTTGTTCGGTATGTGGCTTTGCAGCAGGGTAGGATGGCCTGATTTCGCCACAAATAGTGCTGAAACTGAAAAGCAGTGTCACAAGGTAACACATTTTCCAATATAAATAGTATTCCGTCCTGAATTATATATTTCATATAACTACCAATTATTAATGTATTTTTCATGAGAAATAACTTTAAAAAAATTCTAAAAAATAATGGACAAGGTGCATAAGCTTACACAACTACTGCGCATCCTTTTTGCAAACTAATCGATGTGATTTTGTATTTGTAGGAATCTGCTTCATCGAAGAGCCTTGAGATGTCGGCAGAGATGAACCTGTCGTGCATCTCCGATCAGACATCGAGTCCGCCCGGCAAGCCCAATCTGGAGTTTACCCTAGGGAGGACACACAATTAAGTAACTAATTAAACAACAAGTTCCTAGGTAGGTTACTTAGTTAATTGATCACAGTCAGCAACGAAAGCTAGATCTAGGTAAAGAGAAGTTAAGATGGATGCAGGGCAAAAAAGAAGAGAAAAGCACACGATTGAGTCCTGCAGCATTCTGATCAATGCCAAAGGTGATGATGAGATAGAAAGAGATGTGTGTGCGTGTGTATGTGTCGGTGGAAGTGAGAGATAGAGATCTTGCTTAGCTTTGCTAGAGAGAGTGTATGAAGTGTCTGATCTTGATTTCCATGAATTGTTTGCTTTATGTATAAAGTGAACTTATGTTGTTTAAAATCTCAGAGGGGTGTTCATCCATCTTTTTTACTGCCAGAAAAAAAGCTGGAAAGGGTAAAAGAAAGGGAGATTCATCCACGTGCATGCCACTAATTAATTAAAGGTCCAAAGCAAAAAGAGGAAAAAAGGTTGGATGAGATCTAGACAGTTCCTGGTTTTCATGGAATTACTCGATAAACGTGCATGTCCAGCGAAGAAAGTTGGCATCGAGTATATATAGCTAGGAAAGCTAAAAAGAAGAGACTGATGGCTCGATCTGCATGTCCTGCACATTGTGCAGTGTGCATATATAGTGTATATTTTTTAGACATACTCCATCCGAGAAATAGTGTCGTTCCTATTTTCTTTGGAAGTCAAAGTTTCTTAATTTTGATCGTTTTTACATACAAAATACCAACATTTATGCCACCAATTTAGCACCATTAGATACATGAAGAAATTATACTTTCTCCATATACCTATTTTGTTTCATAAATATTTATATATTTTGGGTCAAACTTCAAGGTTGTTTGACTTTACAAGAAAGTAGCACGTACACAATTTGTGGGTGGAGAAAATAATCCATACGCCCAACTTTATAAATTGATAAAGACCCAAATAGCCAAAGGATGCATGGATGGTCAAAGAATAACGTAAAACAAAATAAAAACAACGAGCGCACAAAATAGAATTAAAGATAGTTCCGCTTGCGATTTCCTCCTCTCGCATTTTTTATGGATAGAGGAAGGACCCGACGACTCCTCTAGGCATGAAAGTGGCACCCACGAGGTGTCCTGCCGCAAACGTGTCCGAAGAACCGTCGAGGGGTTTCCCTACTCTCGAGGTTTGGTTACAACACCAACACCACTCCACAATTTTCAGATATGGAGCGTAAGTCTGTAGTTCGAATGAGCCAGGGGTCAACTGGAGTGATAGGGTTGGCCTTCATATCTAGCGCGGAAGTCCAACAAAGCAATATTTGAACCACAATCAGCGCCTTGCCGCATTCACGGACGAAAATTCCAGCCAACGCCTAAGAAAGCAATCACCGCACACAAGGTTGCTGCCTTGGTGCCTGAACCCCTTCACGATGGAAGGTGGCGGCTAGAGCCTCACTCCGACTTTACCGGACGCCCTCACAGGCAACGACTGGTGGGCGGAGGTGTGATTGCCCTTGACCCTAGAAGGATGACACGAGAGCCATGCCATTTTTTCCTATCAGTGTTACCCCCCAAGCACGTTTTTCCTAAGAAATAGGGCATAGGGAGAGGGAAATGGAGCAGCTAGAACCTCGCTGCAACATCCCTAATTAATTTTGCGTATTTTTTTTACTAACGATACAATTAGATGTGTTGCCTATTTGAGAAACATCAACACATTTATTCCTCGACTCACTGAAACTATCTTCTACATCTACGTAGCAAGAAATTGGAGGCTCACTTTTCATAAAACTTAACTTGTCTTCCTTGCTGCTAGCACATATTGTATCGATATTGGGTATCGGGTTTGTAATCCATCTCCCACTTTATCTCTGCAAGAAACTTCTTCACTACCACCTATGTTCAAAAATATAAATGTTTTGCAGACCAGTTTAGCCTACCAAAATGTGTTATATTTTTAAGAGTTAATAATTGCAATCTTTATCACTCCCCTTAATTATTGCAATTGTAAGTTGTCTCAACTATCTTACGAAGTATCCATTCGTACCTAAAGACAAAGCAAATAGAAAACACACACACACACCCACACACTTGAATATATAGGTAGCAATGAGTTGACAAAATACACTATTTGCGGTACGAGAGGAGGCAGAAAGACAACAATGAGTAGTGGGGAGGGTCAACCCTTGGTGAGAAAAGCAGAGAAAGCAAATCATGGGTTCTCTCACTTGATATGATATGTGAAGGTGAAAACGTTAAAAGAGCAGCTAGACCCAGGTGACAGCAGCCGGGTGATAAAAGGAACAGGCCCTCCCTTTCATGCTTTTCTTTCCTGCTGATAATGAGACCTTTTATTGAGTCACTGCAGCTCGTTTCAGCTTTAAAGGGGACCTCTACCATCTGTCTGAATCTGAGATTGACTCAACCACAGGCAAGTGTGTGTGAGACTGTACACTGTCTGCACTGCACTGGGCAGGGAGAGGAGCACCATGCCAATTATATGAGAATGATTACCATATGATGGACTGGCTGATCCTATCATGGGCAGATAGGCATGCATGAATGCATCAGCTGTGAACTGGAGAGCGGTGCCCTGCCTGCATAATATCTTTATCTCTCAAGGAGTACTATTTGTTCTCTTTTATTTTCTTTTTCTTTCTCCCCCTGAATCTCAGCTGGCTGCATGGGGAACTATGCACAGGACATGGAGAGCCCACAGGCACAGCAGAAGACTGAATTTCTGTACTCACTCATCAGCCATCAGTCCATCACAGACCCGAGAGAAATAAAGGCATGATCAGTAGCAGTACCATATATCTGATTCTTTATTTCTCTTTGTCGAAATAAAGTCCTGACGTCTATTGTGTGTGCTGCACTGCTGCTCCATCAGTTTTGCTCGCCTGACCGTGTTTCTGCGACTTCAAATGGCATATCCATACAGAAAAAAACATCCAACAGTTGCTACTCGATCGGTACTGTAATTATATGTCTTGGGCTGTGGACGGTGCTGGAAAGCGACCCAAGAAAAGGTCAAATAGGCCCACTAACTGGCACGTGGGACCCAGCGCACTGTTGTATGGACCAGCTGCCGCTGGACCCAAAACGCAATGTCTGAACACTGAATGTTGCGGTGGAACATATTACCTGACAGCGAATTAGGAGAGAATGATTTTGCACTGATTGAATGAATCATGACCTTTTCAAACTCCCTCGACTAAGATTCAGACTGAGTCAACACAATTTTACTTATCGATTTATCCATCATCATTCAAATGAATAAGTACCTGTCTGAGGTATATAAATATAGGACCCTCTATATATTCCGTAGAAGTTCTTATACAGGTTTACTGTGATCCAAAATAATTTGAGATTGCTTCATGTGCGATATTTTCTTAACTGTAAACAAAAAAAATTATCTTAGCTTGAAACTGAAAACCTATCAAAGCAAACAAACCTGCAAATATTAAGGTAGGTGATTCGCTTTCTCTGGGTACACTTGCATTGATTACGCTAGGCGCTTGCTGTTTGTGAAGTAGTTGTATTTTTTTTAGCTAAAGAGTATATATTAATATTAAAGTATATCAATTACACACAGTCTCTGCAACAACGTAATAATGAAAGATATTACGGATGCACACAGCCGTAAAACAATAATAAGAAGAAAACAAAATTAAAATCCTGCTATAGAGTTACAATCTTTAGGACAGCAGGACAACCACCACCAAGACAACACCTGATGGCCAAGTTCTCCATAAGCAACGCCTTTAAGAAGGAAACAGGTGCACAAGCGCCGTCGTCGCACGATCGAAGATCTTGGGTTTTCACCCTAGAGATAGTCTCGCTCTCAGAACAATATCTTCAACAAGATCATTGCCAGACACAACCAATTTAGGCCAGACCTTTAATTTTCACCCTAAAAGATAAGACTTTGAACTTCACCTGTGTTGTCGCCCCCGCTTACATATTGTTACCACGATTCCTGAAACTCCAAGCCAGTTCCTCATCGACGCAAAGCTCCGACAACCATTGTCACTTCTCCAATCTCAGCTTTCATAACATTTTCCGCCTCTGACTTCACCATAGATTTGCCCATGATGACAGCAAAAGCAAAGCTTCGCGCCGCTATCTCTGGCGCGACCGAATCCCACCGATCCAGCGATCTTTAGGTATTAACGCCCATGGTGGATCGCCGGCGGAGCCTTCCGAAACTTGACACTCTAAACCAGATCGAGGAGGATAGACGAAGCAATTCCTTCATGAACTGTCCCTCTCGATTTTTCTTGGAGAAGATCACTTGACGCCAGACGGTCCGTGTGATGCGGTAGTAGTTGCCTGAAGCACCACGGACACCACCGTTGCCGTCGTCGGCCTCATGAATCAGACGCTACCATCCTGCGACGCCGGCATCTTGATCTAGCCGCAGCCTTTCTGCATGGCGGCCTCCCGAGATCTGATCCGTCGCTTCTTCCGATCTGTATCTGTACGGAAGCAAGCTAGGAACTACATGCATGTGAGGCTGAAAGTATCCGCCCGTCCATGCACATGAACGCAGCCACTTGCAGATCGGATGAGAAACTTGGATCTGGAGAAAACTGCCTAGGCTAATTGTAAAGGGAAAAAGCAGGGCACCCCGCCGCCACCGTCGGCCGGCGGCCGGGGCGGTTGGCTTCCCCCGAGTCGCCCGATGCGTACGACGCGAGGGCGAGAGAAAAAAACAGCTGAAGGAATTAAAGTAGTTGTACAGTGTACCTTCGTTTTGTACGTGCAAATATTTAGTAGAAATCATACTGCATGATGTCGTCTAGGTCGAACATGGAGTAGGACGTGAGCACGGAGGAACACACATCCACCGCCCGTGTTGAGCAGGAGTGCACCACGAGGTGGACCTGCTCCAGGCTGAGCGGCACTTTTCGTTCAAAGGAGAAGTCCGTTCGTTCGAAAGTTACGACTGAGGTGGCACGCACGGGCGGTGAGTTCAGACTAAAAACCGTGGACGTCGGCAATGACCATGGCGGTGGCTGCCGGGCAGTGGAGGCGGTACTCATACTGCTCGTCTTCAAAATACACTCCCTCAAGCTTGAGTTCGGCCAGCCTAGGCGCAGCAGAGATCATGTCCTGAATGGTGGCAATCTTTGTGGGGCAGCGTCGGAGCCTCATCGCCTCCAGGCATGGGAACGCGAGGACGCGCCGTCGTTTCTTTGGGTGAGGTGTGAGGAGCGAGCCAGTGATCTCGAGAACTCGGAGGGCGACGAACGGCATCCAGGAGTAGTAGATGTGACTGCAGTCCGCCGGGCTGGCCGTCTTGCTCCTTCTCCTCGTTGTTAGAATAGGTATATGATGAGTTGGAAATAGATTAGGATTCCTACACCACTTTATACTCCAAGTTCTTTCTCCTTGTACCTCTTTATATATCCCATGAGGGTCGCCGCAATACAACAACAAAGATTAGGATTCACAATTTTCTACATGGTATCAGAGCGGTTAGTCTCACGACGTTGATCCTAGGGTTCTCAACACTTACGCAGCGCGCCGCCCCGGGGAAATCTATCTCTCCTCGGGGACGCGGCACCCGGTCTCGATTAAAGATGGGATCGGTTCTTAAATTCAATTTCGAGTTCATACATTAGACCTAGATTTCTGAAATTTCCAATCCTTAGATTAGATCCAATTAGCCACAAAATAAATCCCTACATCTTCTCGACCCTGTTATCCGGCGAAAGACAGTGCAAAATCGAGGCTCAGGCGGCACACAATCACAACGACGACGGACAAGATTCGCTGACCCACACGTCCTGCTGGCAGGTATGGATTATTAGTACGTATATGATGCAGGTTTCATCAAGAAAAAGACACCAGCTCCTGCTACTCCGAGTACGAGCGGATCAAGCTCTCAATCGCCTCACCATGCACGTATGCATGAGTATCTACTCCAAGTCAAGCCGACTCCATTGACCTCCCGCGTCGGCACGATGTCTACGTCGATTAAAAAAGGACCGGGTTCATGGTTTCACAAATACACTCTCTCTTTTAATGGTGTGGCAGACAATGGACACATAGAGTTGACATATGAGATTGCAACACAAAGTTTGATATCAAGTTACTAATTATATGGGCATCACGTCCTAACATAGAGATCTTTTGGTTATTAATCTCACTTATACTACACCAATATACGAACTAAATCATAACACCTTAATAATTAAGATAACTCAGAGTATAGCTTTAAGTATCATGACATGAAGTGAAAATAAGAACTGTTAGATCTAGTCACAGGAAGAAGCTTGGTCACCCTCAACCCTTGTAGCACAGTATTTTTGTTTATCCCTAGTGAGCCAACAAAGTAAGGTAAACACCCAAGTGGATCGCGATATTTCAGTTGTCAACTTACCATACTCACCATACCCTGTTACTCCAACTAATGCACACATCACCCCACACACGCCCTCATAAACATGCTTGATCACAACAAGTAGATAAGAACGGGGTACATAATATGCATCTATATTCATAACTGAAACAAACATTTGCAATCTCAACATATATTAACTTACAAAAAGATCCACCACATATGAATTACATATATGACCGTAATCATATTCAGCAGCACATACGGTACTAATTAGTGAAACTCAAAGAGAGGAGAGATACAAAAGTTACTTCCACAAAACCATAGTCCAGAGGTGGACTACTCCCTCCTCAAGGTGGAGATGGTGGAGATGTCGATGGAGAAGATGGAGACCACGCCGGCAGCGCCCTGCCGGAGTTTCCCTCCTCCAATCTGCAGCTCCAGATCTTCGTTTTCGTGTTTCTGTGATATGGCGGTGCTTGTTTTCGAGAACGCCGTGGGACTTCTTTTATAGGCGTTTTTAGGTCAAGACGAAGGCGGTGGCGAAAAGATCGACGGCTGTGGGGCCTCGAGGGCCAAGATGGTGGGCCCCACGCGGCCAGGTACAGTGGCCGCGTGGGCCACCCCCTTTTGGCCCTCCGGCCTCCGTTTGCTTGATTTCTTCGCTCCTACGTCTTCCTCCTTCCAAAATAATGACGCCTGTATTTTTTCAGAATTTTATGACGTCGTTTAGGTCCTGAAACATAAAAGGAAAGAAATAGGGTTTTCTGCCTCCGCAGGGTTAATTCCATAAAAATGGGAAACAATTATTTTATTTCCAAAAATCATTAAATAACAGTGGTATAACCCTTATATGATGCAAATATGATTGAAATATAAGTGATATAGTGCAAAGTTCATGTATGCATTTTACATGCATCAGGCCTCCCTCAGGCAGATGGCCAAGGACGAGGCTAGGCGCTGGTCCATGGTCCTCGCCGACGTCGCCCAGGAGCAGGCAGCGGCTGTCCTGGAGCCGCAGCAGCCATGGTACGAGGCCATGGAGGTGGACCTTCCACCGGCGCCACCGCTGCCAGAAGGCCTGGTCTTGCAGCGCTGGGTCTTCAACGGTGACGCCTGGGAGGTCGAGCGGGCGCCGCCCGTCGCAGAGGAGGCGTAGGAGCAGCCGTACATCATCCTCGATGATGATGATGAGGACGACAAGAAGAACAAGTAGAAGCCCGCGAAGGGCAAAAAATTTAGTGGTTTTAAATATTTTTGTTTTGAAAAAAATATGTAAACAGGCCGTTTGTGGCCCACCTCCCCTATATATGAATGAAAAAGGCCCATATGACAGACTCAATACTAAGGACCTCATGATTCGGAAACACTGGAATGTTGAAGGAGGACCAAACTGTATCCTATGTGGACAGGGGGTACTAGAGACACGAGACCACTTGTTCTTTGATTGCCCATTTGCAGCTCGGTGCTGGAATGCCATAGGCCAACAATGGGACACGTCTGTCCACATATTAAACAGAATGAGAGACACTAGAAGGAGATTTGCAGGACCTTGCTTTCTGGAGATATTTTCTACGCCACGTGGAATATGTGGAAAATGCGAAACGAATTCATCTTCTAGCAACTTCAGCCCTCCTTTGGGAGGTGGAGGGTGAAATTCCTGGCTGATCTTCACCTTCATGATCATCGTGTGACCGATGCTCATGCTCAACCACTTTTGTCGTGGATTAGAACAGTTTTTTGAACACCAGTAGACTAGTTAGCTACCTTTGTAATCATGTTTGTTTCACTCACTTTCCACCCCCCTTGATGTAATCCCCCCATTTATCCATCTCATTAATATAAAAAAATAACCGTAGGGATTTTTCCCTACGGTACTGGTGTTCAAAAAAAAGGCCCATATAGCGCCTGGTTAGTTGGAAAAGAATATGTCGGGCGGACTCGATGCGTCGTGCCGTTGGGCGCACTGGCACCAAGGGCGGACAGGGGGGGACTGGGCCTGTCCTTTTGCCGACGCAAATGGACCAAACGCGGATGCATGCACTCGTGAGATCAGATTATGTTAGGGCTCGCGTCATCGTCAATGGCGGTTCACATTATACGGTATAGACACATTAACTCAGTATAGGCCGGAAGAATCCAATGGGCATTAGCCCCACAGCTGGACTGGTCACGTAGACTCACTTAATTCCTCTGTTTTAAATAGCCGGCTATAGCCCGGCTATAGCTCGGCTATAGACTTTTGAGAACCTTAGGGCTAAATGAATTCACATACAATTTACGGCTATAGCCTCATTTAGCCCGGCTATAGCCCCATTTTCAGGGCCGGGGCTATTTTCTATAGCCGGCTATTTAAAACAGAGCTTAATTCACCATGGCATCATCAATGACCATTAAACTAGTATTTTACGAGAACTTATTTTACATTGTTTTTTTAAACTAGTATTTTACAATGTTCATTTTCCAAGAAATTGAAGAATGCGTCGTGCGTATGGGGGCAAAGCCTATTGCGTGCATATATTAGAGCTCCTATATGACCCCTGCTGCAGTGGCGGAGGCAGGATTAGCCAAATTAGCAGGTTGAGGGGGCCGGATAGAGCAAAAGAATTAAAAACTACACTGTTCATGTACCAAATAAGAACTAATCCATTGTGTTAGGGGGGTCCAGGCCCCTGCTGGTCCCCCTTGCCTCCGCCCCTGCCCTGCTGGGGCGCCGCTCCAACAGTGACCCAATAACAGGTTTTGTTATTTTGTTCTGTTTTAAGTAAAAAATAAAAATAAGTAAATTTTTAATATGATTTTTTAAAATACCAACTACTTTTAAAAAAAATAAACATCTCTAATCTGAACCAGTTAAAAAAATAAAATTTTCAAAATCTAAACCATTAAAAATGTGTATACTTTCTTAAATTTGAAGCATTTAAAAATAAACCATTTACAAATCTGAATTTTTTCAAATCTAAACATTTAAAAAAATGAATTTTTTACATTCCAACCATTAAATCTTAGCATGTTAGTTGAGTCTCAGTTTGAATTGCAGACATTGTATATGAATAGATTATTGGTACGTGATAAGGCAGGATCATTAAGATGTTAAATTAAGGTATTTATATGACGCCAATTATTGAAGAAGGAAATGACACTTCGTTTTATCTCTTATTTAGTTTTATTCGGTATTCCAATAGTACAAATGGAATTCGAAAGACATCCTAGTTTTCTAATGTAACTACCTAATGAAATGACACCGATGGTGCTACATGTGGGTATCATCTCATTTCATATTAGGAATTACATCCTATCAAAGTCGATCCGTTCGTGTTGATAGATTTTTTTGTTTAATTTCATATTATTCATAGAGAGTTGGAAGACTTAGACTTATCCAATTAAACAAACATTTTGAAAAACATTGTGATTGCAACGACCACACATGATAAAATATAGGGAAATGATTCTATTTTATTAGTTTAATCCGAGTCATAAAGACTGAGTAAGCATATGCTCTGATTAAATGCATTATTTCATATCACATAATTCTTGATTTCTTGTTTTCTCTGTCGACCGGTCAATCACCATAATGAACGGTGTAACCTGCATATGAGATATAGGATTTTCCATATTAGTTTCGTCCATAAAGATACTAGTCAAGGCTGCTATATCAAAATTCTAAGAAAAACTATTTAAGTAAATATATTAATTTATTACCAATGAAAACATACCTGCACAGTTCGTGCCTTCGGGCAATTCCTTACCACATGCTCGGGTAACCTGTGCCCACTTAGCTAGACTGATTTTAGCCAAGTCCTCAGCTGTAAATGCATTACAAACCGCTTCGACGTTTCTAAATCTTCTCACTTGTAGGCAGCATTCACTGTTATGGTGGTCAAGGATTGGGATGGGAAAACGTTTCCTAATATTTCGCTCGCAGTTGTGCATAATTATTGATTTTACCAAGGAATCAAGCGCATCATAATGAACGATGTAACCTGCATATAAGATATATGATTTTCCATATTAGTTTCGTCCATATTGATGTTAATGAAGGCAGCGATGTAAAAATTATAAGAAAAACTATTTAACTAAATATATTAGCTTATTACCAAAAACAACATACCTGCACAGTCTGTGCCTTCTGGCAATGCATTGCCACACACATATGTAACCGTTGCCCACCTAGGTAGACTAATGACAGCCAAGTCTTCAGCTGTAAATGTGTTACAAATGTCTTCGACATTACATATTCTCACTACTCGGCAGCACACACTGGTATAGTGAAGGAATGGGTTGTACAAATGTTTCCTCATGTTTCCCTTACAGTGATCTATTATATTTTGTTTATCTGTTTGAATACTTGCTCGTGCATGCTGCGAATAAGAACATATCAACAAGAAAACAACAAGGCAGAAAACATTGTCGTCTTAGATATTTCCATATGGTCCGTCTTTTTGAAGATTTGAACCTAGACTAGACGTATGTTGCTCAAGAATGTGCTGATGATTACCGATACTAAGACTATATATATAGGCAGTGTGATGTTATTATTGTTCATATTTATGATCTCATTTAAGACACTCCCAAATAGGGATATATAGCAATTAATGTATGGCAATCTCTTGGCTAATTATAACATTATTAAACCATGGATTTAATTTTATATAGTCAGGTCGTAAGAAGGTAACAATTAATTAATGTCTATATATCTTTACTTTAATTTCAACTTTAACACATAGGTAATTAAGTTAGGTTAGCGAAAATACAGGCCCATCCATGGGTTAGTGCGAACTGGTCGACCGCACAGGGCCACCAAATTTTTGGGGCCCAGTTCCTAGTGCGGCCAACTCTTGTATTAGTAATTTCTCAAATTTATATCGAATTAGGGACGGGCCTTGTGCTGATTCTGATTCCCGTGGCCTAAACACAGGTCAGACCTCGTTTCTAGAAATCGCAATGATTCAGCACTAAAAACAAAACGAGAACTAGTCTGATCTGATCGATAGCTGATCTTTCCGCTCCCCATGTCGCTGGAACGGAAGCACATTGATTGACGCCCAGCCAGCCAGCACTCATCGCCATTGGCCCTAGCGTTGTTTGTTGTCGTCCTGCTCGGCTGGACAGGCTTGCTGTCGCCATTCAAAATTTCACCGATCAAAGTTTAGTGGGCGATCTAGGTTTTTTCAATTATCTTGGTTGTTAAGTTATTTCATATAGTTACTCGGACAAGTCTAACGTTCGTGTAGACTTTTTAGTTCATTATTATTGTTATTTTTCTTTATAAAGCAGGAACAATCATGTCTTACTAAGGAATACTCCCCTCGGACTGCTGCGAGATCTGGTGGAATAACGTTAAGGTATATCACGAGGTGACGGGGGAAAGAAAAGAAAGAAAGAAAGGCGGCTAGGGTTTCAACCCTAGCCGTCGCGGCTGGTATCATCTGCAGCTTCATTGTCGTCGCCGGCAAAGATTCGACGGGTCCTCGCCTCCTCTAGTTGCCGTTCTGGCACTAGAAGGGGTGGGTACCTTGGACCTTTGCACTGCGCTATACGAAGGTCCCTAATGTTAGATCTTGGTTTTGGTCGTCATCTTCTTTGTTAATGGAGATGATATCGTCTGCAATAAGTGATCTCCGACGCTTCGCTCGACGATCCTTCACGATGTCAATGGTGGCTTTGGAAGATTATGTCTGTCTAGGTATGGTTCTTCAGATCTTGCTTCGCCAGATCAATCTTGGATTATTTCTTATGGTTGCCGCGAGGTGGTTTGTCCTTGTAATATCTATCCCGGCTACTACGTCTTCGGCAATGGTGATTCATTCTCTCGGCTCCCAACGACGTCGACAACGTGGTTCGGTTATTTGTCCCTGGAATATCAGTGGTGGTTCTCCTGCCGATGTTGCTTGATTAATTTAATGGCTTCGTGCATGCACAAAGTCTTGGCATTGCGGCTCATAATTAAAAAGGGAGAAACTTCGGTGGTATTCACAGGTCTATGGTTTGGTGGTTTTGGTGTTGTTCTACGGCTGCCTTCAGAAAAGTACAAGATTATGTCATGGATGAAGAAAGGGCTTGAAGATCTCATAGATTTGCTAGTCTATTTTAGGTTTATTTTTGTAATCGATGTAATCGTGTAATCTGTGTTGGTTTAATATACGTGGAAAATTCAAAAAAAAAAGTATATCACGAGGTGAGCCTATGCTACCGCAGGATCAGCTCGCGGTCGCGCCCCATGAAATCTTTTATCCGCAACCAACAAATCCTCAAACACGAGAAGTGACTTCTTTCCGTAAAGGGGAAAACCGCGTTCCCGGTCTTTGCGGTGAGGACTGGGGTCATAAATTTCCATTGGAAATGTTCTTTGTGGCCTACGAAAAAGTCTTCAACATGCTCCACATGCGCCAGTTGTCTTTATCATTGCTCCGCTATCTCAGTCAACAATATCATGGACGTCAATATCACGGAACCCGAGATACTGTACAAGAACACCTTCAAGACCAAAGCCGGTTGTAATAGAATGAAGAAATATCTGACAAAGTTCATGCTGCAGAATCAGGACAAGACAAACCTTCTCGTGCCCTACTGTCCATAGTAAGTCACTCGCCTATACTAGTACTTTTCTTTGATTTTTAGATTTCCATTCTTATCAAACTAAATATGATTGATATTAGGTGATATGTTTTGCGCAGCGATCTCATGGTTCTCATCGTTCTCGAGCAAAAGCATTGTACTTCCTAGTACTTTTTGGATTCGTCCCTCGTCAAGAAGATAAACTACAATAATATATATCAAGACCACACTCGATCTGGCTCTCTTTGAATACAACGTCAACGATGGCGTCATCGAACCAAGTCACGTGAACAGAGACAATTACGGACTGGTTTGCTTTAAACACAGGAACAATTTCAAGTGCACACAGCAAGAGATAGCAACATGGGGGGCTACTTCATCCTCCATCAAATATGGTCGTAGCACGTGCAAAGCATATGATGGGCGGAGACAAGACCATCCTCACGTGGGCAGAATGATTGTAGAATGTAAAGGATGGAGATATGAGAGATAGCGGGATGCGTATTCAGAACGAGCTTGCAGTATTGCTCAACAGAGATGTCAACGCCGTGGACGCCCGGTTCTATTGCCTATCACTAGAGAAATACGACATTATCGAACGCATGAAGGCAAATGGTGGCACGGGGAATTCACAATTGATGGTATTTGTGACTTCAGCACCATTGACCAGTAGAGCGTTTCAAAACTTGTCGTTGTAATAGAGGCTTATCTTTTATGTTCCTTGACGGAACTATGTTATTTTCGGTCTGTAAAAACATATGGGAAAATATCCGCTACACATGGTGGTAGCTACACACCATGCCATTATACGCCGATATAAGCCGTATATACCTGATTTAGCTTGATATTCTGGTAGAGAACGGATTTTTGGTGTACAAAACTGGTTTCGGAATTTCAAAAAAATATTTTTTGGTTGACTTTTTTAGTCAATGGAAAAAGTCAACGAAAAAAGTCAACTCTAAAAAAAGTCAACCAAAAAATATTTTTTTTGAAATTCCGAAACCAGTTTTGTACACCAAAAATCCGTTCTCTACCAGAATATCAAGCTAAAACAGGTATATATGGCCTACATCGCCGTATAATGCTATGGTGTGTAGCTACCACCATGAGTAGCAAATTGCCTCTCAAAAACATATTCAAGACTTATCGTTATAATAGCTAGCTTATGTGGACAATCTCTAGTAATCAGCTATGAACTTTTAAGTTAAATATGTATTCATATTTTAGCGCGTGTATTCTCGAGTATAGTCTCTGCGAATGAATTCTCGAATATGGTCTTTAATACAAAATCTCGAATATATAACAATTTCGAAAATTAATAATAAATTTATATATTAATAAAACAATTACTGATGAGCCATAAAACACCACATAGGTAATACACCAATACCAAAAACCAGACACTTGGTTTGCAAACGGATGACCGGCGTGGCTGTCCTTGCCTGTAATACCATGAATCGCCGGCGTGGACTTGCACGCGCACACGCCGCTGATCCAACAGAATTACCGGCATGGCCTCACACTCGCTGGTGTTCTCAAATAGCACCGGTGTGAGGTTATAGACGTGGGCGTTTCTCGCCAGTGATCATAAAACGCCATGCCGGTGATTAGCTGTTTCCTTCTAGTAGTTGTTGTTGCGTCAAACCGACGAAAACTAAAAAAATATACCCAGCCAACCGATCGACTCATTTCTAAAAGTAAGAACCAATTCAACCTACGAATCACCCTACTAGTATGCGTGGAATAAATTGGCACGCATCAACTTTGCATGGATAAGTCTGCTCGCCGCCGAGCCGTGGGATGCCCTTCCTCCGCCGGCCGCTTCGGCGGCGGGAGGGTGGGGGATCCCCGGCTCCGGCTTGTACATAGTAGGATAGGGGTGTTCCTGCCGGTGGCGTCCAGGAGGAGTTGGAGCTGGCGGCGGGTGTTTTGCTGTCGGCGCGGCCTTCTCCGGCGGTGGAGCTCTCCGGAGATCCTCGTCGCCGCGCGCGACTTGCTTCCGACCGATCCGTGCTGGCGGCGGATCTGGCGGCGAGAACTCAGAGGGGAGTCAAGACGGCGGCCGCTGTTCGGGATGGTGGTGAGCAGGCGGAAGATCGGTGGCGCTGGCCTCTGATCTGGGGCAGACAGAGCTTGGGGAGGCCCCCCGGCCGATATTGCTTCTTCGGCGTCGGATCCAGCTCCATGGAGTTGGAGGTTGATGCGGCTCGTCAACGCCTTCGGGCTAGGAGTTCTTCTGCTCCCGTGGTGGGTGCTCCCGGTGGCTGGCTTCTTCGGCGTCTTCGACGGTGGAGGGGCGGCGTGCTGGGCGACCTGGAGGTTGAAGACGGAGTGTGGCAGCGGTGCTGTTCTTCTTTTTTTCCTCTTTGTTCTTTCTTTCCTTGTGTTCCGATGTGTACTGCGTTCTTTTTAGTTTGAATACAAGTTTGAAAAATCAAAAAAAAAGTCTGGGTGGCGCGATTGTGAATGCCAGTATAACTCAGAAATCTTGCTTGTCCCCGAAAAAACTAATAGGTTCACGTTGTGCAATAACTTTAATCATTTCACTGTACCGTCTAGTTCTATAGATTAAGAAAATCCTAATAACTAGGGTCCTTCACGAGTGGGCGTATAAAAATATCGCAGAGCCTTTTATATCTAGCTAAAGGACTCTATGTGGCTACGTTATAATTAAAACACACATGAATATCGCCTACGACAAATTTGTGTTCTTCAGAAGGAAGAGAAGATATTATTGAAGTAGATTGTATGGTCACTTTTTAAGATGATGATAGCATGTACGTGGAAGGCACTATATGGCGGACGCCACAGGCATATCCATGCATGTAATTAACGTGATAGGAACCGTGCTTGACAAGTGTTGACGATGTTTTTTAACCACACTAGATCTTGTAGGCGCGCATTGCCACGCTCATCCATAAGGATTGTAAAATGGTAGGAATTAATTAAAGTATATTTTAAATTAAAGTGAGAAGTTTAATATATGTAAGATTATTAATATTTTCAACTGTATTTTATTACTGTATATAAGTAAACTGAGTTAGTGTGCGGACAATCTTTTTTACACCATGTTCAGTCAAGCTTGTTATAGTAATTTTGGTGAGCTATGGTTGAGTGGGCTTTTGCTGTCCACGTTCATATGCAGTAATAATTGAAAATAATAAATTATTTGCATTGAATGAATGAAAAGTACATCAATATAGTGTACTTGTAAGCTATGTTAGTTCAGTCTTAGTTTGGCTTGCAGATATGGTATATGAATAGATTATTGGCAGGTGATAAGCCAGGATCATTAAGATGTTAAATTAAGGTATTTATATGACGCCAATTATTGAAAAAGGAAACGACTCTTCATTTTAGCTCTTATGTTTCCATGTTATTTAGTTTTATTCGGTAGTCAATATTAGTACAAATGGAATTCGAAAGATATTAGACATCCTAGTTTTCTTATTATAATGTCACTACCTAATGAAATGACACCGATGGTGCTACATGTGGGTATCATCTCGTTTCATATTAGGAATTACATCCTATCAAGGTTGATCCGTTCGTGTTGATAGATTTTTTTGTTTAATTTCATATTATTCATAGAGAGTTGGAAGACTTAGACTTATCCAATTAAACAAACATTTTGGAAAACATTGTGACTGCAACGACCACACAAGATAAAATATAAGGAAATGATTCTATTTTATTACTTTAATCCGAGTAATAAAGACTTAGTATGCATATGCTCTGATTAAATGCTTTATTTCATATCACATAATTCTTGATTTCTTGTTTTCTCTATTGACCGGTCAATCACCGTAATGAACGGTGTAACCTGCATATGAGATATAGGATTTTCCATATTAGTTTCGTCCATAAAGATACTAGTCAAGGCTGCTATATAAAAATTCTAAGAAAAACTATTTAAGTAAATATATTAGTTTATTACCATTGAAAACATACCTGCACAGTTCGTGCCTTCGGGCAATGCGTTACCACACAATCGGGTAACCCGTGCCCACTTAGCTAGACGGATTTTAGCCAAGTCCTCGGCTGTAAATGCATTACAAACCGCTTCGACGTTTCTCAATCTTCTCACTTGTAGGCAGCATTCACTGTTATGGTGGTCAAGGATTGGGACGGGAAAATGTTTCTTAATATGTCGCTCGCAGTGTTGCATTATTATTGATTTATCCGGGGAATCATCATAATGAACGATGTAACCTGCATATAATATATATGATTTTCCATATTAGTTTCGTCCATATTGATGTTAATGAAGGCAGCGATGTAAAAATTATAAGAAAAACTATTTAACTAAATATATTAGCTTATTACCAAAAACAACATACCTGCACAGTCCGTGCCTTCTGGCAATTTATTGCCACACGCATATGTAACCTTTGCCCACCTAGGTAGACTAATGTCAGCCAAGTCTTCAGCTGTAAATGCTTTACAAATGGATTGGACGCTACATTTTCTCACTGCTTTGCAGCACTCACTGTTGTCAGGGTCAAGGAATGGGATGTTCAAATGTTTCCTCATGTATCCCTTACAGTGATGCATTATATTTGGTTTAGCCCCTCGAATAGGACTTGCTCGTGCATGCTGCGAATAAGAACATATCAAGAAGAAAACAACAAGGCAGAAAACCGTTGTCGTCTTAGACATTCCCATATGGACCGTCTTTTTTAAGACTTGAACATGTATGTTGTCGAATGATGTGTTGATGTCTACCAATACTAACACTATATATATATAGGAAGTGTGATGCCATTATTGTTCCTATTTATGATCTCATTTAAGACACTCTAAATAGGGATATATAGCAATTAATGTATGGCAATCTCTTGGCTAAATATGGATACTAATTATAACACTATTAAACCTTAGATTTAATTTTATATAGTTAGGTAAGAAGGTAACAATTAATGTCTATATATCTTTACATTAATGTCATCTTAACACATAGGTTATTATTTAGCTAAAATACAGGCCCGTCCATGGCCAGTGCAAACTGGGAGACCACACATGCCCCCAATATCTTTAGGCCCCCAGTTCCTAGTGCGGCCTAGCCTTGTATTAGTAATTTTCTGAAATTTTCAGGGAATTAGGGAAATGCCTTGTGCTGATTCTCCATTCCCATGGCCTGGTTCTTGAGTGCACTACTGGTACGTTTCCAGAAATCCAGATCATTCAGCTCTGAAAGTAAAATGAGAACTAGTCTGATCTGATCGATCGATAACTGATCACTAGTAGGGAAACCCCTACAACCATCAGCCTACCACTGGAGATTAGTGTTCGCCAGTGCTACTACCGCTGGCGATCCAGGAACGCTGGTCGCCAGCGCTTCCTCAACTACCGCTGGCGACCAAGGATCCGAGATGGCCAGCGCTACGAGCGGGCGGGTGGGGGGAGCAGGGCAGAGTAGCGCTGGCCACCTAAATTACGTGTTCGCCAGCGGTGTTTCTCGCGCAGAACCGGCAGCGCTGGCGAAAAAAATTTCGCCAGCGGTGTTTCGCGCGCAGAGCCGCCAAAACGCGCGCGCGCTGGCGACGTTTGGCGCTACGCTTCCCGCCGCCCCCGCGCGCTATAAATAGGCGCTGCCAACGCGTCCGTTCGCGCTCACACGCGTCCCGCTCTCGCGCTCACACCAACGCGCCTCACAGTCCCTGCGTCTCGCAGTCCGTGCCACGCTGCTCTCTCTCCGCCGCCGCGCGCCGCTCTTTGCCGCCGCCGCCATGCCTCTGCGCCGCAGGAGCATCTCCGGCTACCGCGGCGTCCGCGCGCGCCCCAACGGGACGTACTACGCGGAGATCCGCTCCGGCGACACGCGCGTCCCGCTCGGGACATACGCGACGGCGGTGGCGGCCGCCCGCGCCTACGATGCGGCGGCGTGGAGGCTCGGGCGCAGCCCGCGCACGATGAACTTCACGGACTGCCGCAACACGCAAGAGGCGGCGGACATGGCGCCCGCGCCGCGCCACATCACCGCCCAGGACCGCGCCGCCCTCCGTCTTCGCGCGGCGGTCGACCTCGTCGAAGAGCGCGACCACCTCGCCGTGCAGCAGTGGTACCGGGACCACCCGGAGGAGAGGGACGCGGAGATCGAGCTCTGGAACACCAGGGCGGCGGAGCGGGCCGAGCGCCGTGACGACCGGCAGGACAGGCGGGAGAAGAGGGCGCTGGCAGAGCGGGAGCTGGCGCGCGGCCGCGCTTGGTGGCCCGTCGGCCACGAGATGTGGCGCGCGCTGCAGGACGACGTCTCCGACGACACCAACTCAGATTTGGATTTCTACTCCGACCCCGACACCGACGAGGAGTTCTAGATTATTAGGTTTAGCTAGTTTTAATTTATCGCTAGTGTGTTGATTCGATCGAGTTTATTTCGTGTTTAATTAGTTCGTGTGTCGACGCAATCGAGTTTAGTTCGTGTAATCCAATCGAGTAATATTGCAATCGAGTTAATTAATCGAGTTTTCTATTTTCAGTCAATTTATATTTGCATTAATGTTTGATCGATCTTTTGTTGCAAACAAAAATGCAAGTCAAGGTTTCTGTGGGCGGAAACACGTAAACGGTTAACCGGGACGATAACCGACGTAACGTGTCCCGGCAACGCCCAACGTGTCGGGAATTGTGAGAACTGGGCGTTTCTGTGGGCGGAAACACGTAAACGGTTAACCGGGACGATAACCGACGTAACGTGTCCCGGCAACGCCCAGCACGTCGGGAATTGTGAGAACTGGGCGATTATGTGGGCGGAAACACATAAACGGTTAACCGGGACGATAACCGACGTAACGTGTCCCGGCAACGCCCAGCACGTCGGGAATTGTGAGAACTGGGCGTTTCTATGGGCGGAAACACGTAAACGGTTAACCGGGACGATAACCGACATAACGTGTCCCGGCAACGCCCAGCACGTCGGGAATTGTGAGAACTGGGCGTTTCTGTGCGCGGAAACATGTAAACGGTTTACCGGGAAGATAACCGACGTAACGTGTCCCGGCAACGCCCAGCACGTCGGGAATTGTGAGAACTGGGCGATTATGTGGGCGGAAACACGTAAACGGTTAACCGGGACGATAACCGACGTAACGTGTCCCGGCAACGCCCAGCACGTCAGGAATTGTGAGAACTGGGCGATTCTATGGACGGAAACGCGTAAACGGCTAACCGGGACGATACCCGACGTAACGTGTCCCGGCAACGCCCAGCACGTCAGGAATTGTGAGAACTGGGTGATTATGTGGGCGGGAACACGTAAACGGTTAACCGGGACGATAACCGACATAACGTGTCGCGGCAACGCCCAGCACGTCGGGAATTGTGAGAACTGGGCGTTTCTGTGCGCGGAAACACGTAAACGGTTAACCGGGACGATAACTGACGTAACGTGTCCCGGCAACGCCCAGCACGTCGGGAATTGTGAGAACTGGGCGTTTCTGTGGGCGGAAACACGTAAACGGTTAACCGGGACGATAACCGACGTAACGTGTCCCGGCAACGCCCAGCACGTCGGGAATTGTGAGAACTGGGCGATTATGTGGGCGGAAACACGTAAACGGTTAACCGGGACGATAACCGACGTAACGTGTCCTGGCAACGCCCAGCACGTCGGGAATTGTGAGAACTGGGCGTTTCTGTGGGCGGAAACACGTAAACGGTTTAACCGGGACGATAACCGACGTAACGTGTCCCGGCAACGCCCAGCACGTCGGGAATTGTGAGAACTGGGCGTTTCTGCGCGCAGAAACACGTAAACGGTTAACCGGGACGATAATCGACGTAATGTGTGCCGGCAACGCCCAGCACGTCGGGAATTGTGAGAACTGGGCGATTATGTGGGCGGAAACACGTAAACGGTTAACCGTGACGATAACCGACATAACGTGTCCCGGCAACGCCCAGCACGTCGGGAATTGTGAGAACTGGGCGATTCTGTGGACGGAAACGCGTAAACGGCTAACTGGGACGATACCCGACGTAACGTGTCCCGGCAACGCCCAACACGTCGGGAATTGTGAGAACTGGGCGATAATGTGGGCAGAAACACGTAAACGGTTAACCGGGACGATAACCGACGTAACGTGTCCCGGCAACGCCCGGCACGTCGGGAATTGTGAGAACTGGGCGTTTCTGTGTGCGGAAACACGTAAACGGTTAACCGGGACGATAACCGACGTAACGTCTCCCGTCAACGCCCAGCACGACGGGAACTGTGAGAACTGGGCGATTCTGTGGACGGAAACGCGTAAACGGCTAACCAGGATGATACCCGACGTAACGTGTCCCGTAAACAGTCGGTACGTCGGAAACTGTGAGAACTGGCAGAAACATGGACGTAGGGAACGAAAGACATACGGAAACAGTGTTTGCATTGCAGAATAATTCAAAGTAGGGAACATTATTTTGCTCACTTTACAAAAGCAACATAGATCAAATTAATATGCAAAAAGTATCACGGTTACTTCTTTATTTAATCCGGTTACAGCGCTGGAGTCCATGCCATTTTTATTTAACTAACTTCTGCCTTATCCTAAGCAGCGGGGTGGAGCTGACCTCACCCAAAGAGCAGGAAGCATCACAGGGTCAATACTCACATGAGAAGGATCCTATACAATACCTACCATGTATTAGTATACACCGTATCCAACAGATACATGTAGCGACGGACGTGCGCATCCTCCTCCCTTATACGGCGACGTACCACCTCCTCGGGGGCCGGCTCCCTCTCAAACCTCCGTGGCCCACGCGACCTCCACCAAAGAAGATCCGGGGTCGACGACGTCGCCCGGATTTCTCACCAAGCTACGCGTTCCGGAACATAACACCTCCCAGTGCCAGCCCGGCGGAGCCCAATCCCGCACAGGGCCGTTATTGTCCAACAGGTGTCCGGCCGCGGCCATCGCCGACGTATATGCCCGAGATCTGAAAAAAAATAATAGTGGGAATTTGATCAAACACCTAAGGTGCATGCAACCTACGTAGGGGAGAGGGGATCAGGGAGAGAGGGTAGCGTAC
The DNA here is from genome assembly GCA_947311845.1 of Poa pratensis. Classification (NCBI taxonomy): domain Eukaryota; kingdom Viridiplantae; phylum Streptophyta; class Magnoliopsida; order Poales; family Poaceae; genus Poa; species Poa pratensis. The sequence continues at coordinate 1,227,801 of CAMZMU010000062.1, forward strand.
ATTGGCATGGGGACAGACTAGGGGAGGTCCACGGAGGTGTGGAGGGGCGCCGGCGGAGGCCACGGGCGCGGAGAGGTCATCGAGCGTCGCGGACAAGGGCGCCGGCGCAGTGGTGGCACGGATCGAAGTAGGGATGGGCAAACTGATTTGGTCTGCCCCTGCCCTTTTTTATGGGGAAAAAACCCTAGCTCGTACCGCTGGCGAACTCGCATGTCGTGTTCGCTAGCGGTAGAATGCGCATCAGCTGCTTAGAGGCGCGCGGGCCCACGCGCCTCTCTCTCTCCACTCTATCCTCTCCCCGGCCGCGCCTCCCCGATTCAAAACGGCCACGCCGCCGTCCACGCCGCTGTCCCTCGCCGCCGCCCCGCGCCGCCTCTGCCTCCACTGCCTGGCCCCGAGCGCCGCCGCTCCTCCTGCACACAGGATGGCCTCGAGCGCCTGGCGCCGCCGCCTCCGCCTCCATTGCCTGGCCTCGAGCGCCGCCGCCTCCTCCTGCACACGGCCTGGCCCCGAGCGCCTCGTCGTCGAGCACCGCAGGTACGGCCCCCCGCATCCCTCCCTCCCTCCTCTCCTTCCTAGCACCGAAGGTGCTTGTGAAAATGCACAACTCATTTTATTTTGAAAAGCTACTATTTTAGATTTAGTTTAGGCAGTGTTTAGGTTTAATGAAATTGATTTTATGATTTATGTTTAGACCTCCATGTTTAGCTATTGTTTAGTTTAGCTACTTCTATTTTTTGTATGAAATGTTGTCGGAATGCAATCGACAAATCTCAATGGATATGTGTGGTTGTGGTGGTGGGTCGATGAATTTTTGTGTGATGTGAATGTCGCAATGCGACTGACAAATGGTCAATGAATGCATGTGAATTGTTTGCAGGTACCCTAGAGGCCCTTGAGATTGCCGGAACGTTGATTAACTTCCGTTCCGGCAAATTCGGGTACTCCATATGTCTTTTTATAGCACAGGTCATGCCGAAATTTTTCGTGAATTTTGGCATGACTTTGCTAAAAAGGGACGTATGGAGTACCCGAATTCATTAACATAAATGACAACGGTGCGTGATCTCGCTAATTTATTAACTTGTGTGACATGTGTGAGAATCTTTTTTACCGTCTTTCGATCATGCCGATGATTAAACTGTTGTGCCACTATGTGATCCAGGGGTGACGTGAGCGAGACTTGTGATATGCACGAATACACATTTTCTGCATCCACTGGATCTCGCTAACGCCATCCCTGAATTTTGTGTCCCAATCTAAGTATGAGGCATGTTTTTTTTGTATCTTTTACCCTACATTTTTTTACAATGCCGATGATTAAACTGTTGTGGCACTATGTGATCCGGAGGCGACGTGAGTGAAACCTGTGATATGCACGAATACACATTTTCTGCATCCACTGGATTTCACTGACGCCGTCTCTGAATTTGTGTGTCCAAATCTAATTAAGTATGAGGTATGCTTTTCCTTTGTCTCTATACCTCATTTTTTTCAATGCCGTTAATTAAAATGATGTGGGGCACTATGATCCTGATAGTTTGTTGAACCTTGTATCATGCACACATACAAGTTCTGTGCGTCCTACTTGGTTCAACAAGGTTATCAGAATTCCTTGTGTGCTTCCAATAATATTCTAAGTATCATAATATTTTTTTGAATCTTGTTTCTCTCTAAGTCTTACAATGCGGATGAATAAACTTTTGTGGCACGATGTGATCCGGAGGTGACGTGAGTGA